>JARJIL010000003.1:96616712-97909068 GCA_038502395.1 Dittrichia graveolens | reverse complement strand
TCTAAATTAAAAGGCCGAAAGCATCGATCTTTGCAATATACAAAATCGATCTGTTGGGCTTTTGGGTGGCTAATATAACAGAATAGAAGCTCTAAAATAAGTTGTGTAGTGCAGTCAGCAGTGGTCTATAAATCCGTGTGCCTATTTTTATGAAATAACAAAACTAAATGCAAACACCTTTCGTTAATTCTTTTTAAGAAATATTTACAGAACAAAAAATCACCACCACAATCACGCACGTGTCTATTTCTCGACCTATTTTATATATATATGGTAACATTAACATTTATATTTCATACTATACAACATTAATTTCTCTTTTCGTATGTCATAGTAAAAATATTCTTCGTGATTGTAGTCTAACGATTGAGAACCTGAAATCATAGTGAAAGTTCAAAATCAAACCTCGCCCACGCCTCTAGAATGGGTTACCCAAATATCCTTTTGACTAGAGAAACTTTGGTAGCAAGACGATGAATTTTGTTTTTGGGTATTCTAGTCACTTGTTGACGCCTACGGGTCAAGGTAAGTGTTACCTTCTTCTCCGTCAAGCTAATTTCTATGCATTCTGCCTCGCCTGTATGTTTAATAAAATAAATAAATCAATACAATTTTTATATGCATTTGTGTGTGTTTGGTACGTAGTGTCTTAGAGTCGGTAGCTTTTCTTTAAACAAAAAGTTCTTTGAAATAGTTTTTGAAAACTAGCTGAAAGATTTTGGATACAAAATTATCTAAATACTCTTTTTAAATTGTTTTACAATTCCTTTTATGTTTATGATTTATTGTTTTTTGTTATGTAATCTAGCTAGATCTAGTTATCATCTACTATGCCAAATACATACATACACACGAACACAAATAAAAAGGTAATGATTTGTATACAACAATTTTTTATCATACACAACAATTAAAACCTTTTTGTCCCTATCAACATACTATATACTAATCTTATCCACAATTTATGGGTAGAATGATCCAAGAGATAACTTTTTATTGTATATAGTAAAACGTTATTAGATACAAATTATCACCCTACATAAAAATTACAATTTTCAACTCGAGCTAACAACTAATAGCTACTTCTACCAACATACCCTTACATACACTAGACATAAATCATCAATGATAGTTGTATTATCAATTTTATCCAATATGAAACTATGTAAGAAGGTTAAGGAAATGACTATCAAATGGGACCAACATAAACCGGTTCAAAGGGATCCAAGGTTGAAATTTGGAGTGAAAACATCATAGTGGTACGACTAGCTATACAATTCCTTTACTACTTTATAATTTACTAATTTAGTATAACAAAACCAATATTTAAATCAAATATAATGCTTTTATGGCTTCCAGAATTGATGTCATTATCACTATTTTACCAGGCCCACTCTAAAGATATATCCAATCGGATTCAGAATTTACAAGGACTAGCTGTTTCTACAAGACATGATAGGGAGATTAAGAAGTCGATTTTAACCGGAAAAGTTCACCGGAAAGTCAAGAAATCCTTACAAGTCGATTTTAAATAAGACTCTACGCCGTACCCGCCAAATTAGACGACCGGAAAACGAAATAATCTTGAAAAGAACCGGAATTTGATTAAAACTTACAGGCACCGGAAAATTTAGAAATCTTGAAAAGACCCGAATTTGATCAGAGCTTACAGACCAGCTTACATCGCTGGAAAATCACGAAAACTTGAAAAGGCCAGAACTTACAGGCCAGCTTAGGGTCGCCGGAAAATCAAGAACTCTTGAAAATGGAGAAGGGGGGAGGATTAAACTTACCATTCAATTTGGAGACTATGTCAGCTACTCTATCTTGACATGTTTTGCATCGAAAATCGGCTAAAAGAACAACTTCATGAACCTGTATTTACAAAGAAAACAGCAACAATTAGTACCTCATTTGACATACCAAAAACTAGGAATTGATCTTGAAATGAGAAAAAGAATCGAGATTACAAGAGGGAATGTTAAGGATTCAATGGTAGCGAGTGTGGTTGGAACAATGGCCATGTTTTTGGGCCTTTTGAGTTCAACTTCTTCTTCTTCCTCATTCTGATGAACAACGGCCATATTTTCTCTCGATATTATAACCTCTCCCACAGGTATAAAAGAGAGAGAGAGAGATCAAAAAAGGGTGGGGGTGTATGACAACTTTGTGATGCTTTTTGTGTATTGGGATACCCCACATACGAGTCTGTATTTGTGTGTGTGTGTGTGTGTGAGAGAGAGAGAGAGAGATCTTGGGAGAGTTGACAAATATGCTACTAAAAGTTTGGCAGCCTCCAAACCACTACACGTTTTCTTTGTATCTAGCTTATGTTCATTTGGTTTAGTATAATTTAATGGTACAATACATTCTTGTCCATTCTGAATCAAAGTTGGTACCTAAATAGTTTAATCAAATCCTTTAATAATTAATTAATATATGATTTGTGTTTGTGTTTGTTCTAAAAACTAGCTTATATATTTCATGTATCTATTGCTAAAACAGTAAAAAACATAAACTACAAATGTCATCATGATCATCATCATAAACTAGAAAGTAAACAAGTTTTAGTTACTATTGTCACTAACAATTCAGTGTCATTATTTAGATCTAAATCTGCCTCAAACCTACATGAGTGTCACCCTCTCTAAAGCATTATATAGTCTAATTTAGAATCATACACATTATCTAGTTTCACAACACCTAATTAGCTCAAAATCTTTACGAAATCAATCTCTCTATGCCTGAATAAAGTATAATTATCTACATCTTATCTTTATCATATCTCCTTAGTGAAATTGAATATGTTTGTTGTCGTTATGATCCCGGTACTAAACCGTAAGCCGGAAGTCAATTTATTCCAATCATATCAAAGTAAAAGGTCTGATAATTATTAAATAACGAGAAGTGAATCAGTGATCAATTATAGAAAAGATTCTTGAAGCTAAATAATTTACTAATTAAGGTTTAGTTGATGGGCTAAAAATGTATTTTGTCTAAATTAGTAATGTAATTTAACAAAATATAGGCTTGTAACTTGTTAGACCAAATTTCTCTGGTCCTGTCCAAGTTTTAATCTATTATTAGGGTCCCACGTCTCATGAGAGGCACTCGCGTACAAGGTTGAACAAAACGATTGGCAATATCCAAATGAGTCATCGAAATTATAAATTATGCTCCTTAATTCTTGATGTTTTACATTTTTAGTCCCTGAACTTATAATATTAGTGGTAGCAGTTTGGTTTAGTTGACTAATTTTCACCTAAACAACAAACTCTACTTGTTCTTTGATATATTTGGAAATTAGAATCTTAATATTACATAATAAAACAAGTTATTAAGTAAATAAGTTAGACATTCTTTATGCCCATCTAGAGCTAGGGCTGTCAATGGGGCAGATCGGATCGGATCTTTTAAAGATCTGACCTGACCCGTAGACCCATTTAATTGGATTTGGATTTGACCCATTAGCATTAAGATCCAATTACTTGGATTTGGATCGGATCCATTACTAATGGATATTGACACAGAGCGACCCATTTAATATTTATTATTTATAGTATAATTTATCAAATATTTTCTCAACCACTACCCCCCACCCTACGTGCCTACCCCACCCCATCACACCACCACCACCCGCCACCGCCGGCCACCACCCGCCACCGTCACCACCACTACCTTCGACTACCCCCCGCCGCCACCGTCACCGCCGACCACCGTCACCACCACTACCTTCGACTACCCCCCGCCGCCACCGTCACCGCCGACCACCACCCGCTATCGCCGACACCGTCACCACCCACCACCGTGACCACCACCCGCCGCCGCCGCCGCCACCGTCACCACCACCACCACCGACTACCCGTTGCTGCCACCGTCACTGCCGGCCACCACCGGCCGCCGCCATCACCACCACCACCGCCGCCCACCAGCCGCCGTTACCTTCACCGCCGGCCTTCACCCGCCGCCGCCGCTGCTGTCACCACCGGACACCACCCGCCACCACCACCGCCGCCAACCACCACCGCCGACACCGTCACCACCACCACCGCCAACCACCAGCCGCCGCCATCGTTACGGCTGGTGGTGGCGGTGGTGGGTGGTGGCCGGCAGTGGTGGCCGGTGGTGGTGACGGTAACGTACTAATGCTTTATTACGTAATAAAGATTTATTACGTAAACAAAAAGTGCATATTTAGACAATAACATACTAATGCTTGTATTTATTATATTGATGAGAAATTTATAAAAAAAAGTTAATAATTTTATAAGGATTAAAAAAGGGAAAATTATTAAGGTCGTCGGATCAAAACATTATTTTGATGTTCATGTTCTTTTTTTCAAAACATTATATATATATATATATATATATTTTTGGTGGTCGGCGGCGGTGGTGGTGGTGGCGGTGTCGGCGGCGGTGGCAGGTGATGTCCGGCGGCGGCAGGTGATGGTGGCCGGTGGTGTCGGTGGCGGCGGCGGGTGGTGATTGATAAATTAATGATATTAAATTGTAGTTTAATATTAAATGGATCGACCCAGACAGATCTTGGATCGACCCACGTAGTGATCCAATTAAATGGGTCGACCTATTGGATCTCTTATTGGGGCGATGAATCCAATATTTAGACCCATTGGATCTAATAAATGGGACAGATCGGATCAGATCTGAGGCAAGATCTGACCCATTGACAGGCCTATGCCCATCCTTTAGCAAGGTGTTCTTATTTTTCAACCTGCAGCCTCATCAAAGTAATTTTCATAATATTTCTACTTTCACATTCAAATGTTTGTCATTGACTTTTTACAGTCAAATAGGAATTGTGATTCAATGATTTATTTTGAATTGCATCATGAATTCTACTTACTATTTTCGTTCCGACTCTAGTTATTGTTATCTCATGTAATTCAATATTAAATCATTCCAGAAAGTTATGATAAAAAAAACATTGCAACAATGATTATGAATATTACTAAAAATTATTTATTATACAAGTGGGACATGTTAAACGAGCTTCTCCCCATAATTCATCGGCTTTTAGTTCATTTACAACCCTAAAAATAAATCATTTCTAATGGATTATGTTAATTCCAATAGGCTATCTAGTAGACTTAATTACATAAATAGGCTATATAATTGTCACGTAAGTTTACTTTTAATTTTTTAAGTTCAAAAATTACGAAAACAGTCGTAACAGTTGTCATATTGTTTCACTTTTAGTTCTTTACACTAACTTTGTTAAGTTTGACCATTAGTCAAAAGACACTATGGTTAATTTTTTATTTATCTTTGTTACCAAACACGCATTACCTATTATAATTGTTGCTAAACAAACTTTTCTTTTAACCTTGTTAGCAAATACCATTTTTCTTTTCTAATTTCTCTTTCATCTCTATCTCTCTCTCTGACCTCCCTTACTCTCCATCTTCCATCTTTCATTCTCTCTCTAAAACCTAGTGTTAGATTGTAACGTCCCATTTTTTTTTTCATAAATTCGTAAAGTCACAAAACCGATATTGAAATATTCCACTACGTCAATCATTCCCAACCAGCTTAACACATGGGACTTACAGCATCAAAATATTTATTTAAAAGTAACATTTATAATTAGAGTTATAGAAAAAGAAATGCGGAAGTAGCTGTCAGGCAGGAGCCGTCCTTTTGTCAACTCGCAACGGTCCTGAAAGGAATAAACATCACCAGGTTAAGCAATTAGCTTAGTGCACTCGTACATTATATCAAAACACAGATCTACAGATAGTGTACATCGCATCAAGTATGCCACATAGGCGAGGTGGCCATCTGCCAAACGAGCTTAGTTGCTCACGACACCACGCAGGTATCACATCATATACGCTATACAGGCGGGGTGACCATCTGCCAAACGAACCAAGCTGCTCACGACATCACGCAGGTATCAGATCATATATGCCAAACAGGCGGATCATCATCACAGTATCACATAAAGCAGTATCACAACATAATATAAGAGTTAGTGAAACTCAGCTGATTAGCAGCAACAGTAATACAACACAGTATTAGTCGTAATTCGCAGGATTGAACAGTTAACAAATCTAACCGTAAAAACCTACAACACATATATCGAACAACACAGAGTATAAGTCGTTGAAGCATACCACCCTTACACCCACAACCTCTAGGTCGCACCACCCTAAGGCTGAACCTAGTCTAAGTCGCACCACACACTCAAGTCCGACCACCCTAAGTCGGACCAAGCACTTAAGTCAGACCAAGTACTTCTTCTTGGTCGGACCTCTCGCATAAACACACTAATACATACTTGATTCTCAAATCTCTTTAAAACTCAACCAAAATTTATACTTTTCAATTTCCAAGGACTTCTACTAGCATATGAACAAATCCTTTTTGATTAATCGGGTTCATAACAACATTTAGTGGGTTAAAACCAGTCTTTGTTCTAGGTTGTACTCATCGCAAAAACAGGGATATGAACTTAAAAATCGACTACAACCACCTATCTTTGACCGTTTGATGTTCTCTAATAGCATTCCGATACTTTTAGGTCCATTTAGTTTGGTTTCCACATTGATTGGGAGAAGCTTGGGTGTGGGTTTCGGCCTTAACCAACAGCCGGCGCAAGAAAGAAAAACAGGGGTAAAACCCCTCATAGAAAACCTCTCAACTTCCCTCTACACACTAAGAATTCCACATGGATGAAGATATAAAGGATTTGAATCTCAACCCTGATGTGTTCTTGCAGCTTCAGTTCAAAACTCTATCTTCTGCTTCCTTTTTCTCTTCTTCACGATGAAACACACGCACGGAGCACCCTTTCTTCCTTTTCAGTGCAAAAACACAATGAATGGAACAGTAACAAGAGCTTTGGGGGTTGTGCCCTAATATAGTGTGTGTGTATATATATATATATATATATATATATATATACACACACACACATACATGACTCCTTTCTTGGGCCAAGCCCACCTCTAATATATATAATAATTCCTTGGGTCCATAATTTAATTGCATTAGAGCCCATCATATTTATAAGTATACCCATCACTTAAACAAGCCAAACAATTCCAACTCTTGCATGTAATGATATTGATAGCATTAAGAATCCTAACTTAACTTAAATCGTAATAATTATTTACATTTGGATTGGGTATTACATAGATCACCACCACTTCCGCCACCGTTGGTGTCATAACCACCACCACCACTCTCTCTAATTATACAAGACAATGACATATCATCAATAATAGTTAAGGCGCTAGTGTCGATTCAGTCCCCTGCCTATCACCACCATCGTTCTCTCTTACTTTCTTTCTCTAGCACACACTTTCTCGCTCTAAAAACCTACCAAAAGGGGGCATCTTGTCTAAACCATGATGTATTTGTAGTCGTAATACTAGTAGAAAGAAATTGAATTGAAACTTGTGCACCTATTGTGGAAAGAGAAAAATAATGTTGCTTTCAATATACTCCAAATCACTATTTCATGCCATAAGTTTCGAGAATTTGATCAATATTGCTTTGTGGGTGTGAAGTCATAGCATCTGATTGAAGAAAGAGAAAGGTGAACGATTTCGTCACTTTCCGGTAGCAACGGTGGTCATTTATTAGTTGAAATTTGTTTTCTACAATCGTTTTCGTGACAAAGTTTAGCTCGATTTTTTTAGTGTTTTGAATGAGAAACATGAAGAATATGGTGTGGGCATGTTTCAATTCAGTGAGGAGATTTAAAGCTTGATGTCCGTGGCCAGTAATTCGTTCATAGGTACCTTAGGTACAGTCGTGAATTGTGTTCCTTTTACAAATAAATCATAATCGTAAACTTAATTTTGATTTGAATCGCAAATCGAGATTTGAGTGTGAAATCATGATACATGGTACCTTAGGTACAATCGTGAATTGTGTTCCGTATATACAAATAAATGAGTGATAGCTAATAGTAAATTGGAGGTAATCCTGAATTAGGGGTTGATCATAAATTAGACTAAGGCTGAATCGTAAATTGAATTAAGGAAGGATCGTAAACTAAAATAGGCACCGAATCGTAAAACGCAAAAGAGCACTGAATCGTAAAATGCCAATGAGCATCGAATCATAAAATGTTATAGGGTACAAAATTGCAAAGTAGTTTAAATGTGTGGATCACAAAGTTAAGATGACATTAGAATCACCAAGTGTCAAGTATAGATAGGGTTGTGACCCTAATAAATGACTAATATTATGGTAACCTTATATGTAGGTAATTACCCGTAGACGCATACCTCTAAATACTTACTGAATTGTCACTGCTTTCACTTAAACTGCAATGAGGTGAGTACTCTTACTTACACTCTATGCTAGTAATGACCATGTATGTTATTGTGTAAGTATGATCCATGTAAGTAATGTCAATGATACGTGTATGATATGATGAGACCAATTACTAAGGTATTGGGAATGCTTGGACTGTTTACTATGGTAACGGGTATAATATGATTGTCCAAAGCAGATAGGTACGATACGACCGACTACTTCGGTAGCAGGTATGTCATGTATAATGAGAAGCTTATGTGTTTATCTTATACGAAAATTAAGTAGTGTGTTCGCTAAGCTTTATGTTTCTTGTTGTTATTCTCACTCTTTTCAGGAAAGGACTAGGGCAAGACTCCAGCAAAATGAAAACAACTCATAATGAAAAGCCTTATGCTAAAATAGTTTGACGTTTATAATACACGAATGTGTTATTTGTTTTTGAACTTATGTCTTAGTTTATGTCTTCAGGAGAAGATTTGGTTTATAAGGTCTTAAGTTTGAAAAGGTATGCGAAAAAAAGATATAGTTTTTAGCTTCTTAAAATAAGCAAAAAAATAAGACAGAATAAGGTCTTATGTCTGCGAAAAAACAAACAAGCTTATAAGAAACGTCTGTAGACGTTTATTTAAAAAAACAAACAAGCTTCTCAGAAAGTTAAAAGATTTAAAGTAAAATTTTATAACAATCAGGTAAACCATCATATGCAACTTTCTATAAGGTATCTAAAACAATTTTTGTTGCTTGCTAGTGGGACTAAAAGTTTAGAGAATACAAGAATACGAACATATTTATAAGGTAGCTTTTTGTAAAAAATATTTATAAGGTAGCTTTCTTTTTAAAAAAACAGGTAGTGAGATTTAATGGTCATA
Source organism: Dittrichia graveolens (assembly GCA_038502395.1). Classification (NCBI taxonomy): domain Eukaryota; kingdom Viridiplantae; phylum Streptophyta; class Magnoliopsida; order Asterales; family Asteraceae; genus Dittrichia; species Dittrichia graveolens. The sequence goes on along the minus strand of JARJIL010000003.1, from coordinate 97,899,910 downwards.
AAACCAAAAGCAATGAGAGAAGCAAATGCGAAGTAATTCGTGGCAACTAACAAAAATAAATAGCCATAAAATTCTATCCCATAATTCTTCATAACATGTCTTGCTTTCATTTTACGGAAATATTTATCACAATTATGTTTGATAAAGAAATTAATTAAGCTTCATCTAATTATCTTAAGATAGTTCAGTATTAAGATGCTTGAAAAGTTTTAGAATAGTTTGGGCAGGGGCGGCCTTCGCCCTAGGCCACCAGGGCAGCCGCCCATGGTCCATCAATTTTAGGTACCCATTTTTAAAAAATTAGCCTATATATGTGTATGTATAAGCCCACTAAATATTAAAAGGAGGCAGCTCAAAACATACCCCTTTTGTTTTGCGTGAAATCAAATTAGGAATTGGGAATAGGAACGTCATCTTGAAAAAAAGGAGAAGTTACAGATTCAACTTTCAATGCGTCCAACCGTCCAAGGACCTTCATCTTGGACCAAGGTTCTTCACCTCTTCATCTCCTTTGCCTAAAGCTATCCAGCCGTATATGATATATTTGCATCTCGCCTCTCGCTCTCTCGTTTTGTTCTTCAACCTTCATCGTGTGTTTAAAACTCGAAATCAAGAGACAAATCGGAAATCATAAACAAATTCGTAAGTTTGATATGTTCGAAGATTACAACTCGTAATCGTCAATCAATCTACAATATTGTTGTTCGTTTGTCCAATCTCACAAGTCACAAGTCACAACTCACAATTGGCAAATCAAAAATCGGAATCAGAATCATGAAAACGATATTGGTACGTAATTGATGTAAGTAATTTTAAGCTATTGTTCAGTTGTTCTTCTTTATATACACATTTGAAATAAGAATCTCAATTCTCAATCTTTCATATAATTTGTTAATTGTGTTTAGGGCATCTAAAACGTGAATTTTGTTATTGATACTTCATAGCAATCAGCTAGCTCTTGAGACCACAAATTCATCTAAATGTTGATTTTGCTATTAAGTTAATCAGTTTTGTTCTCCAATCTTGTTGTACTTCCGACCTGGGTGTTTAAGTTCCAATTATATTTGTCTAATTGCATATTTAGTATGTTGATGTTATTTGACTGTGATTACTGAATACTAATTTGTAATTTGGGAATTGTTACTCAAAATCGGAAATTGCTTAGTTATGAAATTGTTTATAGTTATATGCCAATAAGAGAATTAAAGTTTTCAGTCTTGATTGTGATTCTTGAAATTGTTTATTTGTATAATTCCGTAATCATTTCGCCTTTGCTCGAGTATTTGTCTTAGAGAAACATGTTATATATGAATTTTATTGAAATTGTGATTCTTTTTAAAAAATTTATTGGACCGGCAATGGATTTGAGTTCAATCATCACTTGGTGTAAATATTTACGTATCATCTCTGATTTTTTATTTTTTTTTAAAACATGTCTTTCTTTCTTTCTTCCTGTGACTTCACTTTTGCTATGAAGATACTCTCATTCTGATCTTAATTAAGACATGAAAAACTATATATGTATGTACGTATGTATACCAATTCAAGTATTAACATCAAAGTTTCTTTTTCCCCTTCAAATTTAAATCATCTAAGGGTATATATATATATATATATATATATATATATATATATATATATATATATATTTTGGAGAGTTATTGGAAGAATATAAATAAATGTAAGAATGAGAGACTAACTTTAAACCTTTAGATCAACAAAATTAAAGGCCGAAATTAAGATGACAATTTGTAATTTACGAGATTCAAATAAAATGACGGATGTATATTTGCTGATTAAGGGGAGGAAAAGTAAAATATTTTAAATATGAATGACAGCCGTTTCACTCTCCCCTTTCCCCGTTATTTTTTATTTTGATATTTTCATTTTCTTTTAATTTTATAAGTTTCCTGGGTTTTATATAGTTATCTTAAGATTTTTTTAATTATAGAAACCACTATTTCATGTCTGAAAACTTATTAACAAGTATTATTTCATACATGAAATTACTACAAATTTAGTTTATTATTTAACCTGAGTTTTCAATAAAACTAAGGTACTTTACATACTTACTTTAGTTAATCTAAAAGGTGTACAAACAAGCGCAATACCACTCATTAACATGATTTATAATTTTTGAGATCTGAAACATACCAAATAATAAAGAAAAACCTATATGAAATAATATGTAACATTTTATTTCTGAAATGATACCATTGCATATCTAAAACGATACAATTTCAGATCTTAAATGTCAAAATTATTTTAAAATTATTGATAGCTACTCATCATCATTCCCTGTCCTCAATCTTTTTCCCCAAACCACCTTAGCTCCATACAACCACCACCAAGCACCTTCACATCACAACCCTTTACCCTGTTATTACTCCACAACAATCAACATTCAACAACCCCATTCACCACCCCCGCCTACCATCATCACACCATCCTTACTCCGCCACCACCCCCTTCGTCCTCCACCGAAACCACTGTATCACCATCATCACTAAAAACCCTAAACCAAACTTGTATTAGTCTAGATATTCACTAAAAACCCTAATCAAACTTATCCTTAATTAATTAAGGGTAATTTGGACATTTTTACATTATCCCACTTTTTTAAACTAATATATTCATCAAATGGAATGTTGTTAAATTACGAAATTTATACCAAATTAACGAGAAAATGATGTTCTTTAAATTGAGACCGATGTTGCTATATTTTTTTTCAAAGTTTTTTTATGTGTTTCTGGGTTTTTTTTCTTACAGGTCGACATATGCACAAATTCACCTAGCTTTTTCAACACAGATGTAGATATATGCACATGTGCATATGTCGAGAGCTGTGTTAAAAAAACCCAGCAAACTTTTTTCTGAAAAAAATATAGCAAGATTTGTCTCAAATTAAAAAGCAAAATTTTCTCGTTAATTTAGTATAATTTTCTTAGTTTAACACCTTTTCATTTGATAAATATATTAATTTAAAAAAGCGGGGTAATATAAAAATGTTTGTATTACCTTTTCCTCTTTAAAATAAATAAAAAAGACATGAAATTAAAAGATTGGTCAGAAATGGTTCTCGTAATCTGATACGAAAAGTAGTTTTCGCTTGTACCCCTCTCTCAACATCATGTAAAAAATGTAGCAAATGCTTTTCTAATACGTTAGTTTCGTCTAAAAAATTATTATTTTTATTTTTATATCTACATAGAGAGGTCAAAAAGAAACAACTAGGAAATTTTCAAAATTGACGACGGGATACACCAAAATTCTGCAAATAACTTGTACTACAAATACACACATGAATTACTTCATATCCAACGCCATTTCTTAATACAACCAAACCATATTAAGTAATATTATACATAAACATGTTCTGCTACCAACTCCTAATCGTAATAAAAAATATTCACATGTATCCTTACAAAAACGTTCTTAATTCCACTATATATCATTGGAAAAATTAATAGAAAAAAGTTTCATCAAGAATTATTTTTCATACAAAAACTACTTGTAACGTAATTAATGATTCATTAATGAGAGTATTTTGATCATTTATATTTTTACTCAAGCCGTCATTAAATTGTGAAGTTTGATTTTTTCAAAAAAAAAGGTCATTAATAAGAGGCCAAAAATTATTAACTATTGATTAATTTTAATCAAAGATCAAAATTGGTTTTCGCAGTTCTTATACGAAAAACGGTTCTTATTTAAACTCTCCCAAAAATCAATATTACGTATATATCCTCCTAAACAGTAAACTCTATAAAGTCTCAAATATATCCTTAAACTTAATTTAATAATAACTAAATCATTTAAGAATTATATAACATAATTCCTTATTTATTTTACAAGTGAAATCCCAAAATACCCTTCTTCCATATTTATCACTAAATAATCATTAATGAATCATTATTAATTATTAATAATAGAATATTGTAGGATCAGAAATTATCATCGTGACGATATTCAAAGAATTTCTTATGCTTACTTGATTTCGGTTGCTTCCCTGATCTAAAATGGTGAATTTTGAGACCAAGAAACCTAATTCCATTTATATTAAGCAAATCTTCAATCATCAATTTAGTTTTATCAAGAAACTCTCACATTCAAGCTCGTGACTAAACTACAAACCATACCCTTTTTCATGACTTCATCCAATTCCAGTTTCAATCCATTCCAAACCCCGTTCAAGATTCTTGATTTTCCAATTGTAGAGAACCGCCATGGCTCGGCGGCACAGACGCAGGCGAGGGAGGGATCATGGAGAGGGCGGCGAGGCACAGTGAGTGGTGTTAAAGAAGAGGTTTTGGTAGTAGCAAAAAGTCCAGTATACAGATTTTCATCGACTTCCATCGTGTTGGTTGGGATTTTTAGGGAGGTCGATGATGATGAAAGAGATAACCTTGGTAGATAATTTTTTATCTTCCGATATTCTGTTACTTGTGAATTAAATTAGAAATTATGTTCTTTAATTTTTAAATAATTTAGATACAATTAAATCAAGTATAAATATATATTTAAGAGTTTAGAGGACTTGTGGGAATAAGTACGTAATATTGAATTTTACAAGCATACAGATATATTGTAAAAGTACCCTACTTTTCTTACAAAGTTAGTCTAAACGCTCAACTTGCCACTTTTGGGTCACTCTATACGATTAGAAGCTAAAAACTACATCCTCGGAATTACAAAGAACAGCACGAATTTGACTAACTACCAAAATATACAAAATTCAGAGAAAAATAAAAACATCGAGCAGATGCAATACTTTCATCTCGACATAACCAAGTTTCTTAACGGTGAGGCAACTGGAGAACATATGAACTTGCAGCTCTCGTGTTTAACTTTGATAGAAACTGGCATCAAAATACGATCACGTTTTCTTGTTCTCACTACTGCTGCAGATTCTATATTGTTATCGTTCCCCATACGTCGTTTCTTCGTTGACCAACTCCACTTCAAATGTGAAAGTAAATCCTCCTTTAAATTATGATGTTCAGCCACTTCAGTATTTTCTGAGCTTAGATCACTGGACAGATTATCATTCGATTTAGCAGTCTGTGAATTAGTTTCAGTGGCACAATAAATTGAAACCGCTACATCTGGCCTGTCTTCCATTTCTTTCCACTCGTCTCCTAACCATTCTTGAGAATATCTCAAATCCTTGCAACTGAAAATCGATTGTTGTTTTTCACCTGAAACAAAGTTCATAAAAGCAAATGTTTTAGCAAACACGCTTTTTCGGGCTATTGTTCGTAGATAAATATAACAAGTGTTTGAAAATTATTCACAAACCTGGAAAATATACATGAACTCTACAATCAGATTCCTTGTGAACCACGATCCCTTCCCACCAACCATCATGCAACCATGCATCCACAATGCAACCAACTTCAACGGAGCACACATCATTCTTGTTCGATCGGTTTGGCCTAATAGTCATCCTTCCAATGTGCCGAATGCCCAATTCATCAGCAACAGCAACTCTGTTTGACAAAATCCATTCCTATGAAATACTCAAAAGTTAATTAAATTATAAACAAAATAATGTACATGTGTTTATAGCATCAACATCATATACAGCAATTCTCACCTCTAGATTTAAAGATTCATTTCTTGCATCCATGAGATCTTGATACCTCACTTTAAGCTTATCCTTATGCTTTTTGATAACCACAGCTCTAAACCAGAGACCTCTAATCCCACTGTCTTGTGATAGAACTTCAATTTCAGAACTGATTGTGAACTCATTTCCAAAATGTTCTGCTAAAAGCCTATTGTTGGAATTAGATTCACCATCAACCAATCTCCTAAGTCTCTTCTTGGGTCTGCTACCAAAACTAGAAATGGATCTATGTATGTATTGGTTCCAGTAACCTTTGACTTGAGTTATGTCAAATGGCTTGATGACTTCATTATCGATTTGGTTTTGGCATACAAATGGGTCCAGGTTTGTGTGGACCAGAACATCCGTTTTGAGAAATTTATAATAGTGTTGAGGGCTGAGAACAGTTGCTAGTCCATCTATGCACTCGATGCTAATATCTTGAATACAATGTGAAAAGAAAACCTCTTTTTCATTATTATACGTATGAGGCAAATCAAGACCAACCTCGTCGACTTTGTGAAACCATCGTACCACTGCCATTTTTTTCCCTCTTGAATCCTCGTATAAATCATTTAAATAAGCAACAAGCCTTCTGCCACCTTCTGCTAACACATACACAAAATCTTGAACCTGGAGATATAACAAACCAAACCATCAAACATGAACCAAAAAAGTTCTTTCTATCCATCTTTTGAGATTTTTAATAAAAAATTTGTAGTGTTCATTATTATGGTAATAAATGATCAGTTCGGCCCATATGAACTGTTTGAGATAATATTTTTATTTAAAAGAAAATCAGGTTGACATTTCATAAGAAGAGTGCTCGCCGGGATTCTAACACCCCTACGGGTATAAGCTCCATAGTGCTTCCTCTTTTTACTGCAATTCCAAGCAGGGCCAACCCATATAAACTCTGTAGTATGCAGGCTCATCTTATGCAAATGGGCATCCTGACAAAATGACACCTCATAAGTGAGCTACAACTTAAAACCCAAAATAAAAAGAATATGAACATTAAAAATGGAGGTGATACCTCAAAATTTTCTAACTCCAGCCTCACGGTATTTCCTACTCCCAAATAACCATTCACAGGTTGGCGTGACCCTGAAACAGAGCCATCTAAAACCAAAAAGAAAACAAATTATTAGTAAATAGGATGTATATAAAAAAGTCAATGACCAGACATGCTACTAGAACTAAATTTGCAAAGACAGCACTAAACTCCAAAATATCACAAGTCACAACACTAAAAGAATAAAGTAAATGCATTGTATGTTCAAAACTAATATAGCTTGGGTATAATTGGGCATAAAAAGTTATCAAATTGGAAGGTTCCAAAAATGAGTCAAGACAAACAATAAGTTGACGAAGAGAGAACATAGTAGATTTTGACCTAGTAATCAGGACTCAGGATTCCGAGGCTCTCAACCAGCTCTTGGAATCTGATTTAATATTTCCTGCAGCCCAGATGATCATCAGTTTTCCATGGAAAAAACACAACATTGAGGCAGTGACTCACTAGAGGTGAATATACAGATAACAAGCATCACAGAGATTTGAATGGAGGAACAATTACGCTGGACATTGGTTTATTAAATTCACAATCATATACAATTAGGCAACATGCTATTCATGTAAATACAAATAACGATCTTGGAATGATGATGAACAGCCAACTTGGACTAGAACCTAAAGAAAAGAAGAAGGTAAAAAACCTATTTTTAAAAATATTAGACCTTTAAAAAAACTCCTGAAAGGGACAAAAAAACACGCAGATGCCATTGGGTAACAGGTTAACAAGCGAGTTCCAGTTCAGATATAGAACATAGCCACTTAACCATTCTGTTATACATAGTCATGAATATACACTCTAAAATACAAACTTGATTTCTACTTGTTTTCACGCAGAGTGAAACCCACCTGAAAACTTGTAGAGCTTGAGAGACCCCTGACTGGCAGGTTCATATTCCGTGCCATGAGTTGCAAAAGTGAAACGAGGTATAAAATCATATTAAGAGAACATTGACTATCAAGAGTTTGTGTAATCAATAAAGGTATAAAAATCAAGTGTTACGTAATTTTCTTCCCAACAAAAGAGAGACAGAAAATTGTAATCAATTTGCAGATCTCGCTCCTCAGTATATTCTGAGGCTCTGCACATGAACCTATGTCATAGACGACTGTAGTTTCAGTATAATTAATCATTCGAAGCTGGAAATTTACACCTTTTTAATTCAAAGATTTCTGATCCGCTAAAAGGATTCCCAGTTGAGCTAAGAACAGAAACCGACTAGAAGGAAAGGGGGCTCTAATAGAGCACTATTAAAGAATTCTTCGAATACGAGGCTCAAGGAAACAAATTCCCCGAGGGGTTGAAATGAGATATCGACGGGAACTGGGGAGAAAACAATCCTAGATAACAACTGCTAAGAGCAACTATGAATTCTAAGCCAACCAAATTCCATTAAAAACAAAAACAAAAAAAAACCTAAGAAATGTATTGAAATTTTGAAATAACATAAACTGCCACACCAAACCAAAGACACATCAAATTTAAACATAGAAATCTTCATATTTAGCGCGCGCACAAAACTTACAAGAGAGATAGAAAATAAAAGAATAAACACAATTGACGTAAACAATTACGTACCCGTAACAATACCGCTTAACCAATCGATAACCTCCCGTCGAGATCTGGGCTTAGACGGAAGCTCAAAAGGTAAATTTAACGACGGAAAAAGCGATTCGTCACGAATTGCGTATCGAAACCGATATGAAGAAGACGACGACGTCTTCATATGCCCTGAAGTCTTCTCTTTTCCGACAACTGCCAAATCGGAAGTCCCATCCCGGCGTTTCAAATAGTATCGTACCTCCTTTCTCCCTTTAGAGTTTGTAGAAAAAACTTCTTCCCAATTCACAAACCCCGAGACCGACTTTCCAATCGCAGCAGCAAATCTGTCCATCTCAAATCGTACAAAGAAACCTAATTCTAAATATACACATACAGACTTGAAAAGTTTGCTATGAAATAAAGAAACTTATCGTGTTCCTCAGGGAATTTGAAACGAAATTGGGGGTTTTCCAGACCTAATTTATGGAATTTGAAAGCGGTAACGCCTAGAAGAGATCTGAAGGATTTGAAACGAATATTTATATGCACATAAATGGTGAGAGAAAGAGGGGGAATTAGGGTTTCGTTACTTTGTTTTAAATCGGCGGCCAGGGGAGGCAAGAAGCAACAGGAACGACAACGGGCGGGCCAACCCATCTTTATCTAAACGTAGATTTTTTTTAAATGAATAAATAAAGAAAAATTATATTACGTGGTATTGTTTTCTTCTACTCCGGGAGTGTTTATTTAATCTTATTTTTTTAACTTATAAGTTTATGTTTTAAGCTTATAATATTTTATTTGTTTAGTTAAGTTTATTAGTTTATTTTTAAAAAATAAGTTATTTTTCATAAATTATCTTGAATTGGCTTTTTTTTATGAGTTTATTTTTATACTTTTACTTTTATACTTCTTTTTAATCATTTTACATTAATAGCTAATGTAAAAAAGCCTTTTTAATTATTTTCTACCTTTTTAAAATAAGCTTATTAACTCATAAATATAAGTTAATCAACACTTTTTTATCTCAAAAGCTTATAAGCTTAAACCCAAAAAAATAGGCTTTAACAAACACCCCCTCCATCGTCTACTTACTAAATAACAGCACATAAATTTATTAATTAACTTTTTTTTATCTTCTTTTTTTTTTAAGTTTGACCTATGTCTTAATAATCTAAGTATAAGAATATACATCTCATAAATAAATAAACCCAACTTGATACATAAATCGGTTGGCAAGCTGTATAGTGTATAATATTGGATGAACCGTCATACCCCTTTTTTAATCTAAATAAAAGATCAACTTTAATTAGTTAAATTAGAGAGTTATAGTTTTTTATTTAATCAAAATTAAATTATAACCATTCATTTAACTAAAATTAAAAACCTAATTTTGATTTTAGATAGTTAAAGTTTAAACTTAATTTGACGTTTTATCTAGTTCAAATTTCTTATTCTTTGATTTTATTAAATCTTATAATGCGTATTAAATATAGTTTATAATACCTATACTTATGATAGCAAATGAAAATTCTGAGCTTAGCAAACTTAATATTTAAACTTGTGATAAATTACAATTAATTAAGTCTTAAATATTTCTTATATAATAGACTTTTTATAATATATATACTATAAATTTTATCATAATTAAATTTAACATCTTTTATAAAGTTATTCTCAATTACTTTTCTATATTGACTAAATTTATCAAAAAAAAAAAACTATATTTTTTAAGAAAGTTTTGGATTTGGACTCTTGTTTCATTCATACAAAACAATAGCCACACACACCCCTATATTGTTGAGGAAACCACCATTGCCACTCACCCATCGTCGCTCTACACCACTCAAAGTTGTATTGCCACCGCACTCATACTTTATAGCCATCACCACTACTAAAAACCCACCACCACTCCCCAATCATCATTATCACCATTGTACATGACCCCATGTTTGCACCATACATGACCTCACTTTTCTATCCTTAGTTGTTGTTTTTTTTTCTTTACCGTGTTTCAGTTAATGGTTTGCATAAGGGGGTAGAGTTTTGAGTATGTATGTGTAACAAGTTCATTATGTGGCCATTAACTCAGTTACTGGTTACACATACATACACCACGAAACAAGTTATATCCAAGTTTTTGAGTATGTATGTGTAACCATTAACTCAGTTTTGAAGACTTCTAACTGAGATTCGTGGTGTAAAATTTGGATATAACTTGTTTCTTATATGGCTTTTATGGCTCGTCTCAATTTGAGTTTGCATACTTGTTTTTGTTTTTAGATTTTGAAGATTTTGTTTTATGTCGTGTTAGGTTTTGTTTAACTATTATATTTAAAATTATGTAATTAAAAATGATTAATAAAAATATAATATCGTATAATAAATTTAATTAAAATTAATCCTTTATTTATTTTAGAGAACTAGCATCGTACCTGCGCAATGCTGTGGAGCCGAATAGTTTTTGTTTTGTAATATGTCGCTTTAAAAAATGTAATGATATGTTATTCGCAAAATTCAATGTCACAAAAAAAATTCTTTAGCAACATGTCCCATTTTTTTCAATTTTTCTTTTATTTGCATAAACTATTTTATTAATTTTAAAAATAAAATCTAAAAAACATTAAAATAAGGAAAAAATCATATTTGTGAAATAAGGATAGAGAAATTAATAAGATATTAGAAATTGTGTTGTTATGGGTGTATATTTATGTTTGTGTGAGGGTATATTTTAATTGATTAAAAAGTTAAAGTAAATTAGAAGAGAGATTAGAATAGTTAAAGATTGAGTGGATGAGATTAATTTAAATAGAATGAAAGGCCAAGATGATGTTTTGATTGAATTTTAAAAAGTCTTAAAATTAAGAAGGAAAGAGAGTGTTAAATACTTTATATAGTAGTATAGATAAGGTTTACATAAAGGACGAGGTACTTATCGTAAATTTGATACAAATAAAAAAAACAGAGAAAAGAACGGTGAGAACAGCAGGCGGGGCCCACTGGCCGAATACAGTCAAAGGACGTACCCTCAGTCAAAGGAGACAACCAACCCTTGATGTCTCGACGTGATCGCAAGTTTCGCCCAAGAACGTTCCAGGAAAATGCCTTCATCCTTCTTCCCTTATATTATTACTATATATTATTATTATTATTTTCAATTTTCATGACGTGTATATAACATTTTTTTAATCACATAATCATAACTTTTTTATTACTACCAAATCATATGTATATATATTTATTAATTTTTAATCATATATAATATAAATTAATTCAAGTCATTGCTGTTAAATTTGTTACTTATTTATAAATTACAATTAAATTGTTTTAGTAATAATATAAGTACATTTAAACTCATATAAATTTGTTTTTTAATTGATAAATTAAATTTACATTTACTTTTAAAAACAGAAACGGAAATAACTAAACTTGCCTACTAGCACTACCATGACGTTTTCACTTTAAATAATTGAAGTGAACAAATTAGAAACCCTAGCCCCTTTCGCAACCAGCCTCCACAACACACTAGTGCACGAATAAACCAATCTTTTAAATGAGCGAATACAAAAAGTCATTTATTTATGGTTCATGTTCGTTTATTTGTTCGGTTAAAGTTAAACGAACGAACAAAAACGCAACAAACCATTCGTTTATGCTCTTGTGTTCCTTTATCTGTTCAACTAAAGCTTAACGAACGAACACGAACAAGCTCGTTCGTATTTGTTCTGTTTGTTTAACCTTACTTTTGACTTTCTAAAAAAGAAATATTGATTTTGAAGACTTAAACTCACTACTTCTTGACGTGAATATATTTACGCACAAGTATCGAAGGTATTTTGGCATCCTAAACAAATGAAACCTATATGGCTAGTATTACACCATCATAGAAGTAACTCACTTGCATGGTGCCGGACCAATACTGATTTTACCGACACAAATTTGGCCTAAAGGCGGTACTAAATGCCGTACCGAGTATTCATATATGGTACCGGTACCTTATACGTTTTTTACCTAGTTAGTTAGGTACTAACCCAAATACCGAGTCGAGTACCGATTTAGCAATATTTGAAGTACCGAGTACCAAACCAAAAAGTCTAACACGGTACCGGTCCGGTTAGGTATTTTCGGTACCAGGCTCATCCTACTCACTAGTAAAGGTAAATGTTTTCACACTTGGAAACACTTTAAATAGAGGGCGGTCTTTTAATCATTTTTGCTTGTGTAAGTGTTTATGAGTACGGATCGTATTCTCCATTAGTCGGATGTAAGTTAACATAAAAGATTGTATGTTAAAATTTTATAGTACATAAATTTAAATTATTAATCTAAGGAAGAATAAGAGAATTATTTGATAATACCACAAGAGCATTTTGAACCAATGTTGCTCATAATCAAAGGAATTACAAATTAAATATTACAACTTAACAAATGAAGTCGCTATCCATACCTATGAAATAAGGATCCTATACCAATGGACAATGAATGTCCTTTTTCCTCCTTTCCAAAAGTTAAAAACCGAACCCCAAGTAGAGATTCTAACTATATAAAGTATCATGAGAAATCTTTACAAAACTACACATCAATTTAGAAACTTTATGTTAGAAGTAAAGGGGGTCTAGATTGTGAGATAATCTAACCCTAACCAACTTTTGATCATAGAAAATCACCAATCCAATGTAATCCCTCTTGAAATGTAAAGATTATCGATAGTTTTAATAACATCAAGTGACGCTTTTATGTACCTCCTCATTTCTTTCTCGGCTGATTTATCTGTTATATAAAAAATCTAGGGTTATCCAATGAATAAATACGCCCATACTTGCCACTTTTTGCCTATTCTAAACCATGCAAGCTATGAAGTCAATAGCGGTGGGATAGCGGTGAGCGGACCTAGGCAAAATAGCAGTGGGAAATAGCAAATGCGCTAATATCACCGCTATTTGAATAGCGTTTTAAAGGAAAAATAGCGCTATTTGCGTTTGGCACTTTTTTTTTTTTGTTTTTTTGTTTTGGCAGATTAAACTATTTTTGAGCAGCCCGTTGAGCCCATTTGCATATTATCTTATATCCAAGCTCAATATAATCCTAAAACCTAGTTACTGCATGTTTTTTCCCTTCTTTGAAACTTCCCATATTACTATTTACTATATTAGTGTACTAAATAAGTTTTATACTCCTTTTAATTAATGTTTTATGATTTTAATTTTATATATATATATATGTTCTACATAATATTAAAAACCGTTATCCTACAGCGATAACCACTATCCCAGGGACTTTGATCGCTATTTGATTTCCCACCGCGATAACTGCATAGCATACAAGTGTGGTGTATTGATGCAAGTGTTCGTTTAATCATTTGCACTTTCATTTCAATACAAAGATGCTAGAAACTTGTATGCATTATTGGTGTGAATAGGCGTAATTGTCAATTTTACCCCTCGTAATGTTAAGCTACTTAATTGTAGAATTAGTGCTGATTAGTAGACTCACCGGTTTCATTTAGATTCAACAAAAGTTGATCCCTTGTAGGAAGAGTACACATTCCAGCAGAAACTGCTGTTCTAACTGCCCAAGTGTGGTATGGTGCACAAACTTGTTGATATGCTGTCATAGCTGCTTTTTTAAGTGAATGGTTCCTGAAAAACCACAAAAAAAAGTACCAAGGTATCATTTACTTGAAAGATATATGCTGCATAACATATTGCAAGTTTCAAAATGGTGTATCGAATACTTGATTCATAAAACTGAAATATAAAAATTTGGAGAGAAACCTACTCGACTGATAAAAAATTCTGAAACAACTCTCGTATAAGATCCAGACCCTGCCTAACTCTGCGAAGATTGCGAGTATGGCTTCCAGGTGATTTTACCATCTTGTTTTTTAAGTCAAAATCGACTACACTACTTAAAGTGTTGAAGTTCTTTGATGCTTCAAGAAGATCACGCACCTGAAAACCATCAATTATGAAGTTAGCTTGTGGAAAATCTTTAACAAGACAAAATCTTTTCACTTACCACCCGTTTTTGAGGACGAAATAGAAATGAAACAATAAGATGTGAAAGCAAAAAGGATGTCGTTTCAAGGTCACATGCTAATTGTATCATTTTACAAAGGAGCATCAAACTAAAAGATAACAATTAAGTTGAGAAATTGATTAGTTGTTAATGAAATATGCTCAAAGTATCTTTGTTTAAAGTGTAAAGGAGGCATTATATGCTTAAGAACCCAATAGCATATTTTTCCAACTGTCCCACTTGTTTTGAACAGCTTTCAGATGCATTATTGATGTATTAGATGCCTGATTCTACTCAAGTATCTTCACTTTTAAAATGGATAAATGCACCTTTTGTTGGGTAGAACCTAAAAGGCTAAAAGCATTAGGTGAAAAACCAAACTTCCAGTTGATAATTTCCTACAGATGTATAGCAGCATTACTCAACTTACTTGTTGATCTTCAAGAAATGTTAGAAAATTATAACAGAGAACCATATGTTGATCTTTTATAGGGTTCTCATTTGATTAAAACAGAGTATAATGTCTCTCCATTCTAAAACCACTTGCAATTAACTCCCTGCTTAACTTGAGAAACTGAGTATTTCTTGAGATATAAGATTAAACTAAACGAAATAGCCTTGTAAATGGATCAAATTTAGAGAAACAATCTATAGCCATACCGTAATGTAAATTAATCATCTAAAGATATCATCAATTTGGGGAAATGGTTTGAAAAACAAACCTTGGCTGTGTATTCCATTTCGGCAAATTTGAAAGCAATGCCAAGACAACTAAAAAGCACAGATACCAAAGAACAAGCCTCACAAAACGGCTTCAAACGCAAATCAACAGAAACCTCGTTATTGCTTCCCTTTTGAATCAAATCTGAAATCTCTTCAAACGCCTTAGCGATCAAAGAAAGAGGGGTTTCTGTTCTAGCATCTTTGCAATCATCGCCCTCGCGGTTCATCTTCCTGATCTTAAAACTTTAAAAGTTAACAAAAACAATAAGTAAATACATCTCCCGATCATCTAAAACCTAAAACACACAAAACAAAATCTTTAAAAGAATTGAAAAAAATGGAAAGTGAAATTAAAGAAAAGCGTACCTTTCTCGGTCCTTGTTAGAGGTGAAGTATGAAAGGAGAGCCATTGAATTTGTGTTTGAATCTTTTAGGGTTCCCAAAAAAACCGGAGGTTTTGTGTGTTTTGGAATTGGGAAGGTCGCTAATGGTGGTTTTGTTTCGCGCCTTTAAGGAAGATACTAGTTTGCGTGTGTATAACACTTATAACTCGATTATATTTTATTTTTCCAACGGTTGGACCTTGTATTTTCGTGAACTAAGCGATTCATCCCCCTGTATTTCTGATAATGACGCGATGGTCCTGTTAACAATTTTTTTGTGGCTTTTGGACATCCGAAACTAGGCACGGCAATGGGGTTGGGGGTATCGGGGATCGCTATCCCCGTATCCACCCCATCCTCGTCTCCATCCCCGCAAAGAAATTGACCTACATCCCTATCCCCGTACCCGTCGGGTATAAGGAATCCCCACGAGAAATCGGGAATTTTTATTCGTCTACAAAATCGATTTTTCTAAATAGATGTACATGAAAATTTTCATACGAAAGTAGAATTATAAATCTAACCTAAGCCTTCCAACATGTGAACATCAAAATGTAATCAATCAAGTAACATAATATATTAACTAAATCGTTCTATAATACACGTAACATTGTCAATCAAATATATGATTTATCTAACATATATATCCATAAAAGACGTTTAACATACTTTCATAGATGATTCTACAAAAAATATTAGTCACTTCATCGTATTAGTTTTTTCGTTGTCTTTGTTTAATAAATCGTATCAGACGGCCATGTATGTTCAAACAAAAAATAATCTTATTGATATGCATATTAATGTAGAAAGTTAAGTTAGATACAAATGCATATTTATATCATAAATTTGACTTTAAAAAATTATATATATATATATATATATATGTGTGTGTGTGTGTGTGTGGTCGGTACGGGTACGAGTATGGTTTCGGGGAACCGAGGGGCATCCCCATACCCGTTTCTAAGTTCGGGAAATCCTAATCCCTGTCCCCGTCCCCATTCCCATCCCCGGTCAAACTAGGGATTCCCCGGTCAAATCGAGGTCAGAGATCGAGTTCCCTATCGAATATAAGATTTTTTGACATCCCTATCCAAGACCATGCTTCATAACGTTGGTCGTCCTTTTGCCTAACGTATTGGGATGTTAAAAGATGGTCAACGTGATAATTAAGATTACATACAAAGTGAAATACTCAACTTTGACTCTTCTTTCGCTATGTAGTGAAAACAGATTTGATTATTGTAGTGATATAACGTAGTTTCTAACTCAAACAAATAATATATGGGCGCTACTAAATAGATCCTCTAATTTAATTATAAAAATGGTTTATGTGGTTATCAATAATTTTCACTTTTAGCTCTTTAACTTTAAAATTTAAGAAAATAATCACTATGGTTGTCATTTTGTATCAGTTATGGTCCTTTAGGCTAATTCCCATTATCTTCTGCTGTTGGAAGCCCTCATGTGCCTTGCACATAAGGATATTTTGGACATTTATCTCTTAACCTTGTTATCAAACACAATATATTTTGAACATTTCACTATCCCCCTCTTAACACAAATACTTATTCTCTCTCTGTCTAACGACAAACTCTCTCTAACCACAAAACACCACCACCGCAACCATCTAACCACCAAACACCACTGCCGCCGTCTAACCACCACATAACAACTTCACCGCCGAAAACCACCGTCATCGACATCTTGTTGTCACCACCATCTAACCACTAGAAACCACCACCGGTGGGAGACATGTAAAACCACAGCCGTCGTCGCTCTCCACCATCCCTCCAAATCTGAACCACCGCCATCGTTCTCCAACTCTGAACCACCACTGTCGCTCTCCAAATCTAAACCACCACCACATGAAACACAGTCACCGTCATCTACTGCCGGAAACCACCACGAGTCACAACTGATTTTGAACATCATCTCAACATATCTGAACCACCATTGCTTGCAAGATTTGGACTCACCATCACAAGATCCTAACTCACCGTAGCACCACCTCACCTCCATTCTCGATCTACAAGAATCTAGAACACATCTCTTCTAATTTTGTGGGTGATTTTGGGGTTTTTGTTCTTCTTGTTTGATAGTTTGGGTTTTCATAATCTTGAGTTCTTCGATGGTTAATGTATTATAGATTGGTGATTTTGAGTTTTAAAAATCTATAATGGATTTGATTCTGATTTTGTATACAAATGGGGTTTTTGTTCTTCATATCAGTTATACATTGGTATGTTCAAAAAATTTTCGTTACTTCCTC
Source organism: Dittrichia graveolens (assembly GCA_038502395.1). Classification (NCBI taxonomy): domain Eukaryota; kingdom Viridiplantae; phylum Streptophyta; class Magnoliopsida; order Asterales; family Asteraceae; genus Dittrichia; species Dittrichia graveolens. Next base: position 97,882,292 of record JARJIL010000003.1, on the reverse strand, counting down.
TTTATCCACATATATGTTGGTTTTGTTTCATATCTGCATCCTGGAATTCGATTTTGTTCAATCTTTCATTTCTGTTGTAAATTGCTAAAATCGAAGAATCATAATAGTTTAACTAGTTTGATAATGCAAAACTCAGAATGATTTAATTATCAAAACTTAATATATAATTAGGATTATATGATTTTGTTAATAACGATTAAAATTAAAGATACTTAAATGGAAAAGATGTTTGGTATCAATGATATTGACTAAATTGACCAAAAAACCCTCATGTGCAAGGCACATGAGGGCTTCTAACGGTAGTTGGCCTAAAGGACCAGAATCGAAACAAAATGACAACTATAGTGACTATTTTTGTAATTTTTGAAGTTAAAGGACTAAAAGTGAAAATCAGTAACAACCACAATTTCAACATGGATCATGTATTCCGGTATTTTCTCTTTTAGATTTGTGCAGATTTGGATTTGGTGCAAGTAAAATTGGACAAGGTGAAATTAATCAAAATCCTATTTTATGATTTTTTTTTAATTCAAATTCCTATTTTATAGGAATCCTATTTTACTTTTATATTGATTTCTCCTTCACATACTTTGATATGAAGTTTATAACTAAGAAATTTAAATGAGCAAAGTTATTGTTAGTTGGGTGATAGAGAAGGTAATTAAATTTGGTCTGATATCTACTATACCGCCTGTCATCATTAACACGGAAAGCACACACCAAGTTAGCATGCGAACTTTTTTGAAATACAAAACTGATGAGAGAGGGGGGAATGGGATATATCAAAAGGCTGACGATGGTATGTGACGAGAGAGTGAGAGAGAGAGAGAGAGAGTGAGAGTGTGTGTGTGTGTGTGTCCGATTTGTGTTATTCCTTTTTGGCGGCCGGTGGTGGCATGCGACTAGTTGGGAGCTCTTGGAGGTCAATGGTGGCTTAGCTTAAAGCCAATGCGAGAGAAAGGCGGCGATCCGTGTTTCTAGCAGGTGGTTGGCTAGTAGGCGGTGGAGAGATCATACTAAGTTTAACTTGATTGATTATTTGATGCTACTTGATGATTATATGAATACTAACTGATTTCACTTAATGATATGCATGTATACTAATGATATTTGGTTAAAGTTAGTATTCACATGCTACGGTTGATTAATGAATTAAATATGCATGTTTGAAAGTAAGGGGTGGGGGTAAACACTTTAGATGATTATATACGATTATGAGCATAATTGTATTGTTGTACCCTTCTAGGATAAACGAGTTGTCAGGTTTTTCTATACTTTGGTGCATGTTACTTGGAGTGATGTGTGACCGTGCGGTTAAGGTCACATGCAAAACATCATGAGGTTATAAGGAGGGGATGGACGGTTGATCTTCGTTTGTACTTACACTCTAAACGATAACGTGAGATAATTGTACCTTGCACAATCGGAGTAATGAAAGCAGAGACCACAATATATTATGTAAAGAGTGGGAGTAGCTATCCAATCGGTACATGGGTTGTGTGGCCTGTAAGTAGTGAACTGAGTTCCTCGATACACGAATATGTTTAAGGTATGATTATGATTATGAATATGATTACGATTACAATGCCTATATGATATACATGACTTGACATGATGAATATTTGACCCATTAAGTGATAGGATTCATGGGAACTCGGGACTAAGTCAAATATACGAAGGGTCGGGAGTGATTATTCATTTATTTTAATATACGGTCTAAAACTAATGTTTTCATAATTTTGGTTATCTAACTCCTAGTGACTCGTGAGACGTAAACTAACATTTGTTTATTTAAAATGTATCTTATACTCGTGCAGATAGCTTAAGAGATCAGCTTGTAAGACGGGATACTTTTTGAGGTAGTTGGCCTAGTTAGATAGATACCACTTGAATATTTGTTATCTAATTATTGATTTGAACATTGATTTGGTTGATGATTCTTAGTCATGGTAGTAACACACTAACACCGTGATTTTTGATGGTTAATTACCTACCTTGGTGAGTTGGTGGTTGGCATTTTTTAAGCTTATGATTTAGACTCTCGTTGCTATTTATTGATTAAATATTAAAAGTTCTTTTTATTAATTGTGAATTTTTGAAATCATGGTATTACATGGTAAATTGACAAGAAAAAAAGTTAGCCGAGGGTGTTGACTAACAGTTACAATAAAATAAAAATATATATATATATTTAAAAAAGGCAATAAAAACCTTGTTTACAATAATAAACTAATATGTTTCCAAACAATCTAATCAGCAATGTATTTCTAAAGCACACAAGTATCTGTATTCTTTTTTACGATTTTCATACTCTTACAATCAAAACATTTTCGTCAACATTCACTTTTACACTCCACCGCTCACACCACTTAACAAAATAGCGGTGATCCCTATTACACCAAATTATGTGACCTACCTATTACAACAAATCAAAATTAGAGAGAGAGAGAGACTCTCTGAGCCCTCCTTCAACACACCACATCTTCTCTGGCGCCTGCCTCTCCATGCAATTGCACCAACTACGCCATTTCGGTATGGTATTCAAAGTCACCACGGTGTGGTAGGCCACAGCTCACGCCAAAACCACTCCCACTCCGAGCACTCTTGATAACTTATATGTATCACATATCCAACTAGTTCACACAAACATCAGCCTCTTCCACTAATGAATATGGCCCGCAAAAATGCTACACGAGACATTTCAACTAGTAATTGACCGTTAGACCAACCTCTCGAGATTTATTTAAACCAAAATGACTAGAATCACTTCAAATGGAGTGTTTAATCATTTTTCTTGCTTCTGCCATTAACAATCTGCAGTGTCCAGTTATACTAATCAACCAAACGTTACATAATCAGAATTCAAGAACACAGCTTCAAAACATCTTTAATTTGACATGTAACAAAAACTTCCATCTGATTCAGAATACATGTTCTAGTCCCTCTATCGCTAACTATGTTAAAAATCACAACAGGGTACATGAGACTACATCTGATCATGAGAAAAATAATAATAAATAACAAAAAGAAAAACATCACCTGTTGACTGGAAATTGATCCTCCGGCTGCTTCTGCCATAGGTAATTAGTAGCTTCTAACCATCTGGGTTCAACCAAAAACTTGTTTTGTTGAACCGCCCAACGAGATTTATCAGTTCCAACATCAGTTGAAATGACATGAGTCACTGATGGGTCGACCTCGGTTGCACATGTTGCACCCAGTCTCTCTGCCATCTTCCATAATTGATGATTTTCCGCTTGAAATTTTGTAGGAAATACACGACTGAACACAATTTTACAGCCCATCAAGATTTCACCACGAACAGACCCCAGTACCTGCAACAATAATAACATTAAATCATATTTTGGTCATTTTGTCTATTAGTTTCAAACTATACAGAAACTATAAATACAAAAGTTACATCATACAACATAGTCTGTTACAACTTAAATAGATATTACAACTTAATTGTCTCACACTCTCACCTGCCTTACGTCACGACCTTCAAAATTCTCACCAAGTTCCTATCATGTAAAGTTTAAACATTAATAAACCCGCGCTTTCAACACATTTTACATGTTGTAAGAGAAATTGGGATTGCTAGTACATACCGGATCAAAAAACATATTGTGAATTCTCTTGAGCACTTGTAGAACGGTTGCAAGAGCTCCATCAACTTCACTTTCATCAGAATTTAATTCAGAAAGTGATTTACATCTGTACCCAAATTGTTTACAACTTGAAGCAAAAAAATGATATCTTTCCATCAGAATCAGATTCTCCTTGTGCTTCACCCACACCTACCATTACAAAGCAATCACCTTTTAGAAACTTAGTACGAAACAAATGTTCAAAATTTGAGTTGTTAGTTGCTTACGGCTTCTGTATCATCAAGAATTAAAACTGCAGTTTCTTTCCCAAGCACCACATCAAGGCCTTTTTGATGCCGTTGAGTGCAATCACTATTTGCAATCACTCTAGAATCAAAGTAAATCTTTTTTGGATCGAGTAGATTTGCCATTTCAAGGGCATAAGCACGTTCTCCCATGGTGTAAATGTACATCTCAAAAAGTTTACTTGCTTCTTTCAGGAATGTGTGAACAAATGGTCTTAACTTTGTTAACATGTGCATCGAGTTCAATCTGAATAGACTGCCTCTTAATGCATCTGTCAAAAGTCAAAACATTTCAAAGGCATACGATCAAACCATAAGACCTTTATTAGGTAATGATAATACAAAAAAATAAATAAATAAATAAATAACACTTAAACACATAAAAAAAGTTCAGCAAGCTGGATGTGTTTGGATTTGCTTCGCAATAATCAGTTTTAACTATTTGGATTTATATATTATACTTCACTTCTATTTATCCAGTTTTGAATGATTAGTTTTATACCAGCTGCAACTAACTAATTACCTAGAGGATAACTAAAAATGCATATTTAACCTTTTCTTTTACCTAATTATGAGACTTTTACTCCTATTTCTCACAGAATCTTTTCAAAATTAACATATAATTTTTTTTCAATATACCCTATCAGCTCTTTAAATATCGAAATTTGCCAAACACACTTCAAGCAGCAAAATCCAACCACTATCTTCAACAACCCATTTTAGTACAACTGATTAGCTGGGTCTGATTAATCAATATCACTTAATAAGTTCCAATACAAGCATCCAAACACCTGTTCAATGTGCTCATCCTATAACTAGAACTTTCTTTCAATATCATTAGACATCCTCAAACATGTGTATCCACATATAAAAAAGGGTCAAATATTATCATGTGATGATATATTTAATAAGAAAAGAAAGTAAGAAAAACAAAAAAAAAAGAGAAAACAACCTTGTGTATGTTCACTCTGGTTCATTAAATAACCTTCTTCTTGAGTTACATCCATAAATCGGGTTGAATTAAGTAAGGTGTGATCCAAATCAAGAACCAAGCAAAGCTTTCTATGGCTAAACAAATTCTTTAAATCTCTATCACGCAATCGAGCAATTTCATCATTAGCAAGCCTCAGATCCTGCAAAAATGAAACATGTTTATACATTTTGAACAAATACTTAAAGAGATATAAGAGTGTTTACAAAAAAAAAAGAACAAGGAGATAAATAACCTTGTGTATGTACCCAAACGCAACACCGGACTGATTATCATCCATTTTCTCTCCACATTTTATGCACATTCCTCCAATAAAACCAGGATGTGTGCATAAATCCTCCTTCACTGATACTTCTAAATATGATAAATAAAGAGACTATTACATGTATATACAAACACAAAAATATGATGTGACAAACATATTGTGCTTGTAATTCCTATAGAAACCCCCAAATATGAGCTATAGACAAACAAAGAATAATCACCTAACGTTTTTGTTGTTTCATGGTGAGATGTTGAATCATTGGGTTCTGTGACACTTTCTAACACCTCGATCTTCTGCCTCTTTGTCCTATATAGTACCAAGATTATTTGAAATATAAAGAAGTTACAAAGAGATTCCAAAAGGAGAACAAAAATGCATGGAAATTTTCTTGAGCCAAACAATTTCAATACGCACCTATTCATATCTGAGTGATGCATCTCATTGGCATCTTCTTCTGGTTCAGGAGATGTATCAGATGTGGACTCCAACTCTGTATCCAAGAAGGCGGCAAAATCATCACTGCTGGATGAGTTCACCGGTGAATCATCAACCACATTCATCTAAAATACCACCTGCATTTATCAGAGAAAGAAACATACCTTGTGTTTAAGTTAAGAGAAAGAGTTTTAATGAAAAGCCATGTTTGTTTTATGCAAACTGTTGAACAACAGATACAGTTTTACATCTGAGTAATTTCCGTAACAAAAAAGATAATGCGACTAATATTACATGGACAAAGGATATATGTTGTTAGGTGCTGCCGTGCTGCCACTCTCACATAACGCTTTAATCAGCAAATAATGAAATGGCAAAATATTACCGTTCATTAAAAAGGTACGTGAGTGTGGGAGCACCTAACTTAAATTCTGCTGCAACACACATCATTTTCCTGTATTACACAGCTTTAATGGAAGCATTTGAGTCTTGATTGCCACTATGAATTTTAATTGTTGGCGACTTTAGCCTTTGCTTCTAACTTTGCAAATGTCAATTTTTAAAATTTCTTTTGTAAATGACCGGCATTGTCCCTTGCATACCCCATTCTCGTAACCTCATGAATTCACGGTCAATGATTAGGGATACCGTAAACGCAACATGGTATGCACCAATCCCCAAAAACTACACCCCCAAAACACCTTACATGGTGATTCTAGCGTTCCTGCTTCCTAGCTGTAAAATCATCAGATATCCTTGACCTCCAAAACAAAAGGCTTCAATTGTCATACAACAAAGAGAGATATTTTTAGAAAATGATTGGTTTGATCGATTCGCGTTCACTTAGGACTTTTCTCAAACACTTCAAAGGCAAAAAACGTAAACGGCCTATGTTCAAACTTTCCTCAGGAATCTTGGCAAAGGTCAATAACTTGTCATCAAAATCAATGATATGCCAAAAGTAATATGATATTACCATTAAAACAAACTTGCTACAACGTACAACAAATTGAAGCTTACCTGAGAAGGACTAACCGTCACTGCAGCAGAAGGGCCCGTCGCCGCCGGAGATTGATGCTAGCCCCACCGAGGGATTAAGGATGTGGTTTGGATGAAAAGGAGCAGAACCCCTAAATCAATTGGCTCGATCCCGAAACCAGAAAACCCTGGAAAGCAATCAGGTTTTGGGAACTCCAGCTGCGAGGGGGCGGGAATTTTCCGATCTATTCCGGGATTTTCTTGAATTAAAATCAAAAATTTTACCAATCCTAATTTCGCTGAATTAAACAAACCTCACGTTATAGTTTTTGACATTTTGTAAGGTTTTAAGATAAGAAAATAGAGTAGTGGAATCCCTTTATCATCGTTTTAACATTAAAATAATAAAATAAAAAGAAATACAAATTTTTTTAATAAAATAGTTGCGAGTGTACTCTATAATTATTTATAACACTTGCGTTGAACTTATATCGAGTCTAAGCTTTATTATTTGAGTACTTTTTTGTAACTTTTTTATTGAGTTGGATTTCAGGTTTTTATTTGATTTATTCTAGTTGTCATATTTCTTTACTAAATTGGAAACCAACTCTTATTCGAATTCAAGCTCGTAATCTGGATTATAATTTAAATCTTAGAATTTAAAACCTAATTTAAAAGAAAAATAGTTTCAACGTATCGCAACTATAAAAACTCAAAGATGTATTGTTTAACCACATACAAATAACTAAAGCACCCATGATGTTACAAGTAAAAATCATAGCATAATTATAAGTTTAAAAGACATTAGTAATTAATTTAATAGTTATCCGGTCATCTCCCAATCTTCCAATATAAATAAAAGACTAATTAGAAAAAAAAAATTATTAAACGATCTGAACCATTCTCATTTAACAAAAAATTTAATCTTGATTATTCATTTATTTCAATTTTCAAATTACAAAATCAATTTTGACTTTTTAAAGTAAAAGTATTTAAAACTCTTGTCAAAGTAATTAGGACTATAATGTTATCTAAATTCAACCACTACTTATTAATATCTTTAAAATCATATGGGTTTAATTATTTATAAATATAAAAAAATAATCTAACCTATAATTTAAACGTTCATTTGGATCATCATAATCGTATGTGATTGAATTTACGATTTAATCATTTCTATTTTCTTTTGCACAATATGTATTTATGTAAAATTACATAAAGAGAGATGTGCTCAGTGTAGTTTAAAAAAAACATAGTTTCAAGGGACATATATCAGCCCTTGGATCACTTTAAATCAATGATCAAGATTAATCCATGGAAAAAAAGGCGGAAGGCTATTTTCGGAATTTCAGACTGTCATTAAACCCGCTTACGTCGCCCCCGTCTCATTCAATCTCCCATTCGAAGTTGTCGTCTCCAAAAAAACCTAAAACGATATCTCCTTCTTCTCCGGCAACGCTAAACGTGTTGATTTCTCCGGCAACGCAAAAACGTTAACCGACTGCTTTTGATTTCCTCGGCAACGCTAAATAAAGCTCTTCGGCAACCGCTAGAACATTGCAAAGCTTCAACAACTGATACATCAATCGAAAATCGCGTTCATGAATTTCTGTAATCAACAGCTATCATCAGATCACGAAATCACAAAAAATCACTCATAAATTATACGACTTTCTCAATGGATCTGCATCAGGAAACTGTTAATAGCAATGAAGACATAATCAGAAATCAAAACTCAGCCTCTGGTAAGAAAAAAACAATTCTAGTTTATTAACGTAGCTTATAGAAGCACATAATCACATGTGATTATATACATCTTATGGTTTATTAACAGAAAGTCGACAATCACAAATGATTCTAATCTATTAGTTGTTTCATAACACATGTGATTGAATGTATCTATTTATAAATACATAGAATAACATATGATAATATGTATTATTAGATATTTTGTTGATTTTAATCACATGTGTTTGTTAAGTATCTATATTCTGTTTGACTTTGTTAACATGCCCTGTATCACATGAAACTTTGTCCACTTTTTTGTTTTTGCAGCTTCTAATCTGAATACCACTCCAAAACCAGTTAGAACAATATACTTAAATACACCGGGTGGATCCCTATTGTATATTCCAATTGTTGATCAGAGACTACTACCAGTAAAGGGGACCAGGTTTCAATCACTTGATGAGTGTATTGAAATGTATAGACGTTATGCGTATAATGGAGCTTTTGACATAGTCATGTCAACTCAAAAAAGGACATTGTCGGGGTTAGTAAAGGACAGATATCTTTGGTGCGACAAATCTGGCTTCCCAAAGAAGGTCAATGTTGACACACTCAACAAAGAAAAAACTATTAAACCAGTTAAAAAAACAAATACCACAAAAACAAGATGCATGGCTCATGTTAGGTTTGTTTGGATTTATGGAACAACTGAGTTTTCACTTGTTGACTTCCAAGATAAACACAATCACGAGTTGGTTCCTCCAGAGTATATGCATTTATCTAAGAAAAATAGAAAGTTGAAGTATGCTGAACAACTGTTTATATTTAATGCCTCAAATGCAAACATAGGTCCAACAAAAGCACACCAGCTTTACACTAATATGAAAGGTTGTGAACAAAATGTGAATGGAACAGTTGATGATTTCAGAAACTGGAAGAGGGATTTGAATGTCTATATTAATGAAAGTGATTCTCAAATGTTTGTAAACATGATGGAAGAAAGGAAGAAATACACCCCTGGTTTCTTCTTTGAGTACAAGGTTGAAGACAGTCAATTGCACTCGATTTTCTGGGCCGACGAAGTGGCAAAGTGCAACTACAAGGAGTTCAATGACGTAATGTCATTTGATGCAACATATAGAACAAACAGGTAAGCTAATTCTTTAAATAACATGTGATTTATTTGTTATTACAGATGATTAATAGTAAAATCACATGTGATTTACAGGTACAACCTCATGTTTGTCCCCTTCACCGGAATAGATAACCATCGTAGGTGTGTGACTTTTGCTGCCGCATTGATAAGAGATGAAACCACAGAGACTTACACATGGCTCCTTAACTCCTTTATGAAGACATTTCAGAAAGAGCCACTTATGGTTGTAACAGATCAGGACCAATCTATGAGGAAAGCTATTGAGATTGTCTTTAAAACCTCCAAGCATAGACTATGCATGTGGCACATTACACAAAAGTTGCCATCAAAGGTAATAATTTTGTTTAAAATCACATGTGACTAAATACTACAAATCTGGGTAAGTAATGTGAATATGAATAACTTAATCAAATATGATGTACATACAGAATCACTAGTTAATCACATGTGATTTGCATACAGATTCATGACGCAAATCCTGGCATTGAAGAAGAGGCGGAAAGAGACTTCAAGAGCAGATTTGACAAAATTGTTTGGAATATGTACATCGAGCCTACGGATTTTGAAGATAAATGGGAAAAGTTGATGAATGACTTTTCTTTGAAAAATAATACTTGGTTCAAACACATGTTTGACATTAGATCAACTTAGATACCAGCATATTTCATTGAAACGGAAATGTTTGGTTTGATGAGAACAACTTCAAGATCTGAAAGTGAAAACACGTTTTTTGCAAACTTTATGAAACGAGGGTCGAATCTAATAAGTTTTATGGGCAGCTTTGATTCAGCAATGTTGAAACAGAGGTCAAAGCAAGAAGCATTGGACGCCAAGACGATCAGAACAACTACAAATTTGTGCACCAAACTCAATATTGAAAAGCATGCAACAAAAGTCTACACACATACAATTTTTGAGATCATTCAAAAGGAGATAGACGCAGCTCTTTATAAATGTTCATTGGATAAAATAACTACAGAGGAGGAATGTCAGGTTTCTATTGTTAACAAAACCTCAAAAGAAAAACAATGTGTGTTTCAATACAAGGTAATTTTATTTACAAAATCTAAATCGATTATGTCTAATCACATGTGATTAATATGTCTAATCACATGTGATTAATTTGTCTAATCACATGTGATTAATAGTCTATTCACTTGTGATTATTAGTCTAATCACATGTGATTATAAAAAGTAGTGAATTTATTAAAATAGTTTCTTGTTTTCAAAGGTACTTCATAATCATCAGGATGGCTCGTTAATGTGTACATGTAGATACTATCTACGATTTGGCCTTTTATGCCGACACTGTTTTTGGGTTTTGAAGAATTGTAATATAGATGAAATCCCTAAACAATACATCATGAGGCGTTGGAGAAGAGACATAATACCACCTGAATTGAGATCAAGAAGAAACAGATATGGCAATGTAAATATTGGTGTTCAAAAGTTGGTTAATGAAGTCACTTCGGTTATTGATGATTGCATGCAACTACTTAGCAATGATCAGAAAAAGATAGAAGGATTCCTTGAAAAAGTTAAAGCGTTGAAAAAAGAAGTTGAAGCTGATGTGCCAAAACCACAGTCAAAGGACAAAGAAGATATTATATGGAAAATGATTGGAGTTTCAAAACCTGCTACAATTGAAATACAAAACCCACCTGTTGGGAAATACAAAGGATGTGCAAGCGATAAGCGTTTAATGAGTGGTAAAGAGATGGGAATCAAAAAAGCAAGAAGAGAAAGAAAGTTTGTGGTAAATGCGGACAGAGTAATCACAATAAAAGGACTTGTGAAAACAAAAAGATAGAAAAACACAAACAAATAATAATATAGGGAATTCTGATGCTGTTGTGAACAATGAGTGAAACAGATAATAAAAGATTTTGCACATTTTGCACAAAAGAATCATGTGTATCTCAAGTTTTTTTTTGTGTTGGGTTTGATTTGGCAAGATTATGTAGTAGTTTTTGTTATAAAAGATTTATGGTTGTTAAAGTGGGTTTTGTTTGGGTTGGTTTAACTTTTGTTGTAGTTTTCATAGGTTTGTTGGATGATGTATATAAGAATTAGATGTATATAAGAATTAGATGTATATAAAAGTAATAAAATCAGAGTTTTCAAAATGGACAAACAAAACCTAAAATTTTGAAAATCATCCGGCGGTCGATATCACGGTCAACCGTCACTCGACCGTAGCTATTGTGCAAAAATGCAGTCCAGCCACGGTCGATCCACGGTCGATACCGTGTATCGACCGTCAGCAATCTGGAAATTTTTGAACTTTTCACCTTTTAGTGTTTCAACTATTAATGCTCAAATTCACTTTATTCATGCTTCATATACTCCAACAAACACTTGTCATCGCATCATTCATCAAAATTTTCAAAATCTTCTCACAATTAGGACACAAACACATCGTATGGACATATTCTCAAAAAGTTTACTATATTTCTTTAAGCACACTTTCAAATATGTCTCATATATATTGAAATATCATATATCTAGTTATAAATTTCCAAAACCAAACTTTTTTTTTCGTGTCATAACTAGATAAAAATTGAACATGTCTTACACATTAGGCACACACTAGTCCTAATGCTATATATTTGTACTTAATCATATCATCATTTTCTCTATAGAACATCATGCCTCGTGTACGTATATCAGCTTCAAGAAAACCCGACAACCCAACTCCGCGCCAATCCGCCAATGCCCTCAAAAAACGAGGGATAAATGAAGGACGGTTGGTTGTTGTCAACCAACTAGACCAATTCCACACTCAAGCGACCTTTGACGCAATTGGGTGGTCCACGTTTCTTACATTGTCCAATGTCTTATATAAGTCTCGCATATTTGAATTTTATGCATCGTTTAACTATAATGAAGATGATGAAGTTGACACTTTTGCAATTGAAGGAACCGACTTCACATTTACTCTTGTCCAACTAGGCATGATCCTTCATATCCCCTCATCCGGTTTAAAGTTCTACACCGCATCTCACAGCCTCACAAATCTCCCTGCCGCTTTCTCCATCCCGGAGATCCTTGGCTAGATTTGCAGGCCAAATATTCCACACACAACGACCAATCCATTTGGGAGGGATCTTCTTCCCGAATGCGCTGTGTGGAATAAGATCATTGATTCCAACATCTTTCCAAAATCCGGGAATCATTCGGAAATTAGCGCCATTCAAGCCGTCCTCCTTCATGCTCTCAAAACGCGATCTGAGGTCAACATCATTCACATACTTGATAAACGCATGAGTAGCCTTGTCACTAGCCGTCGGGACCTTCCATACGGCCGTCTCCTCTCCATTCTCTTCACCAACCTACCCAATATTCCCCGCATAGCTTCTACTCCCGCTTCCTCGGTCCCCATAGACCTTGCGACACTTCGCAAGATGTCTTCCCATAAAGGGAAGAAGCGAGCTCATTCATCATCCTCCGGAGATACGGAAGCCGAGATTGACGCATTCACCTTTGGTAAAGAGGAGGAGGGTGAAGAGTAAAAGTATAAATTTGATTACTATAAAAAGTATAAATTTGATTAATATAAAAATCACATGTGATTTATATAAATTTCTATAAAATCACGTGTGATTACTATAAAAATCACATGTGATTTTATATAAAAGTATACAATCATTTGTGATTTTATAAAAGTATCACATGTGATTAGTATACAAACAACTAAATCAACTTCCTGCCATAATATCACATGTGATAAAGTAAAAATCACATTTGATTATCATTCACTAACATTCACTACACCAAACAACTACACCAAATGTTTTGTACTACATCCACTATTTTTGTTTTAAAACCTACATCCAACACAACTACTAATGGTATTAACATTCACTAACTTTGTACCACACCAAATGTTTTTCAACCATGTTTTCCAGTTTCTTCACCACTTCCTGTAGCCATTCCTTTACCGGTTTCTTTAGCAACTTCTTCTCCATCTCCTACAGCAGGTTCTTTGTCAGCAGCTAGTTCACGCTCTCCCCTCCTTGAACGTGCAGAAAGAACTAGTGCTTTAATTTCATCTTTTGTGTATTGATTGCTAAACCTTGTCGCACATTCAATCATCTTGTTGGCATATATGTTCATTTCATGGCTTAAGATCTTGGATGCAAACCTCATTCTTAACTTTCACAGTTGGAGTTTTTGATCATCAGACTCAACAGCTAGGTCACAATCCCACTTACCTTCAGCTCGCCTCATATATCTTTCCATATGGTGCATTGCAAAAACACCACAGTCAACAACATTATCCGATGACTTCCAATGAATCTTCATCTGTTTAGGCTTTAATTTATCAACAATTGCACCAACACTATTCTCATACATACTCAGATGTCTTGCAAAAGCATATTGCTGTAAATAAAAGGTTTTAACAGAACATTAAAAAGTAATACTTTTATATAAAAATACAAACACTATTGGAATCTGGATTTAAAACTTACCACAAAACCAACAACCATCTTGTATTTTGCATTAAAATTACCCCCAAGACGGTTGTCAATTATATGAATCGCTGGTCTATTTCTGATATCAAAGACCACTAGATAAAAATGGTTCGCACAACAAACTGGAAAAAAAAACCTGTAATTGAATACAAAGTCACATGTGATTGAAATCATTATAATTGAAAATCACAAAAAACATAACACAAATAAATCTCATTACCAGATCAACATCTTTAAATGTCATCTGATTAATGTCATCCTCAAGAGCGTAACAGAAATTGCCCTCAAACAGTTCAAAGTAATAATCTTTGTCCAACTTCTTTGCTGGATCAAAAACATCAATCGGCTGTTTAAGAATGAAAAGTTAATACTTAAATCATATATCAAACATCAAATAAAAAAACTATTAAAAAGTAAAACTTACAAAGACCACTGTTGGGAAAAACTTTCTTCTCAAGGAATTTGGATTCCTGAACCTTTCTTCATAGTTTAAAATCATACACCATAAATCAATAACACTAGCTTCAACATATATCCCAGGACACAAGGTTTCCATACTCAAACGAGTTCCCATAGTTTGGCCATCAGGTGTTTAAAAAACAAGCTCCCTATCATCAAGGAACAAAAAAAAACACCACAACATAGGTCTAATATAGTAACAATCAATATGATTAACTTAAAAAAAGTTCACATTAAAAATCATTAAAACTTTTTTAAAAAAGTGGAAAACTCACATTGGATCGCCTAACATGGAAAACAGTTCCATTGACAGTGTAAATTCAGAATTTGATAACTTTGCATGTATGTCAGTCTTCTTGTTTACATACGGAGACCTCAACACAACAGATGGTTTTATAGTTCTTGTTTGGAAAAATAGGCTTATAAATATATCATATTTTGTTGACACAAAAATATACAACTTGTTTATATAATTGTATATATTAACATTAACATATGTGCACATATACATAAATATATAATCTACAAAACAAGCTTCATCAAATGGCCAAGCTCCAATCGTCAAGATCCGAGTTCAAATAGAAGCCGATGTCGAAGATTCCTACAAATAAACGTTCAAAGTTTATGAGCTTACAAAATAAATAATTAAATGAGTTTAAGTTTTTTTATAAAAACTTTTATAAAAATTAAGACAATTTTTATAAAATCACAAGCTTAGTAGTCAAAGCAAATGAATTCCTATTTTGGCAAATACTAAACATAATCTTCTATTGAAATAAGCCAAAACCATATTTAGCAAAAGGAATCTCTCAAAGAAGTAAACTTCCAACATGCTTTGTGCATTTGGTTTCCAAACTACCATTTTCATGATTAAATTCAAACTTAAGAAGTATGATACGAACCCAACTTTTCTTAAGCTCCTTTTCAGTGCATTTTTATGGCAAAAATGAGTTGTGTGTGGTTTTGGTAAAAGCCCAACGTCTATATACACAAGGCTCAAAAAGTTCCAGCAGACCGACGGTCGAAGCCACGGTCGACCGTGGTTCGACCATGGAGAGTCTGGACAACTTTTGAGCACCAACCTTTTCCTTATTTAAAGCAACTCAAGTCTTGTATTTTACTCACCTCTTGACATCTGAAAAACACAGAGAATACATAAAAATTTTGTGAGCTCATATTCCTTGAAAAACCAAGATCAAGAATCAAGCAAGAGTGAAAGCATTCAAGTTCAATTACTTCATTACTTTCATACATATTTGTAATAGTGAGGATCAACTCTAGCCTTTCAAATTATAGTGAAGTGAGGTTTATCTTAGCCTTGTTTGCAAGAGTGAAGTGTAATTCTTGGAAGCTAAAGAGATAAGTTGTAAAAGGTTTATCTCTACCTTCAAAAGGTGAAGTTAGTGGAGCAACTCTTAGTGGGTGAGGCCAAGGAGTGGATGTAGAGCAAGGTTGTTAACCCTTGCTTGAACCACTATAAATAATTGTGTTCCTAGCTACTTCATTGGTGATATCTTTCTTCCTTGAATTCTTTATTTACTTGCAAATATTGTTAAAAACTTCAAAAAGTGGGCATATAACCTATTCACCCCCCTCTAGGTTCTAACAGTTCTCTTTCCAGTAACGGGTTCAACGGACTTTGGGCTACTAGCAGCCTCTCGGATTTTTCCCGTTACCAAATTCACCCTTGACTTAGTCCAAGGACCAGAAAATGATTCAACAGGTTTGGAAGTGGAAAAGTTGGAGCCGTTAAACTTTGAGTAGTCGGATAAGGTGGAAGGCTAAGAAAAATAGTTGGAAAATTTAGTAAAGAATTCATTGAGCACAATTCCATCACCTTATCACCATTTTCGGACCACCATTGCGAAAGGCATTGTCCTTATTCTTTGATATCATTACAAACAAAATCACTAACTTGTTCATCAACAACTACCTCATCAGAACCTAGATGTACTTCTTCAGCATCATCTTCAACGTCCTCATCACCATCGTCTCTATCATCAACATTCTCATCAGCTTCAACATCCTCACCAGCCCCATCACCACCAACTTCACCATCTACATTCCCCTCAACATCGTCATCATCCTCATCACCACCATCTTCACCATCAACAACCTCATTATCTTCAACACCCTCATCATCACCCTTACCCTCATCATCACCCTTACCCTCATCATCACCCTCACCCTCATCATCAACATTCTCATCATGATCAACACCCTTATCATCATCACCATCACCCTTATCATGCTCAGCATTGGTAGCCTCATCACTCTTTTTATCACCCTACAAAATTTAAAAATTACACTTAATATCAAATGTGATTTACACATGTGATTAGCAATACAGGCACATGTGAACAAGTAAACAATCACATGTGATTAGTAATACAATCACATGTGATTTAAAAGAATCACATGTGATCAATAATAAAATCATTAAGTAAACAATCACATGTGATTAGTAATACAATCACATGTGATAAATAATAAAATCACAGGTGATTAAAGTATACAAACACTTGTGATTAAAGTATACAATCACTTGTGATTTTATAAAAGCATATCATGTTCTTAAGTATACAACAAATTATACAAAACGACTAAATGCCATAATATAACATGTGAGTTAGCTTAATAAGATTAATGAAATTATAATACCTCTGCTGCACAATCCATCTTCTTATCATCTTCTTCACCATGATAATACAATGCATCCATACAAAAAACCTCCTTTAGTTTACAATTATAAAATTCCAAAGTCTTGTCACCTCCCGGAAACCTTGAAGAAGCTTCTTGAAAAAAATCAAACAAATACTTCTTCTCTTTTGAAACATGATACAACTTCTTTTGAATCATCTCATAAAAATCCTACAAAATTTGAAAATTACTGTTAAAACCACATAAAACAATGGTGATATTCACAACCACATATGATTTCAAAATATAAAAAACATATGTGATTGAGGTAGTTTAACAAAACTAGTGAAAACAGAATGTGTAATTTGAATACCTCTTTAGTTCTCAAATCATTCTTTCCATCATCCAAATTGAAAAACCCTTCATCATCGTCCTTGTCTTCCTCGTAAGGTGGCATAAGCTCCAAATAACCAAAACAACCGAGGCTGGCTTCTTTACTCTCTCGAACATTTAAAAATCCCTTCCAGTTTTTGAAAATTGGACATTGGCGGCGAACAGGCACACTCTCAAACTTCGTACGGTCATAATACAAAAGCTATAAAATAATAAGAAATAATAGAATATCAATAAACAAAGACTGTTAAATTAAAACTAAGAAACAAAATAAAAAAATTGCTCACAGTTAAAAATGTTGCAGGACCGGCATAGAAACATTTGTTGACATCATCCCTACGCCATTGGTTTTACTATACATCACCGCTCTTTAACACAAACCCACACCAATCAAGAGACGAAATATCAGCATCCCATCGTACTTGAACACGGTTCAAAACATCAAACTTCACTTTTCCATTACTATCACACGATCCCATCGTATTTGCAAATAGCATCAAAAAGTTCATCTTAAACAGATCGTTTGTAGAACCATTTGAGTTCAAAATCCGTGATGCAATAGCAGATGGCCGGATATCTTTTCTTGAAGGAAACTGGTTCAACCACTCTTCGATAAATTCTGGATCAGACTTGAATTCCAATGAAGATATATCAATGCCACCATTTGGGATCCCAAAAACATCATGAACAGCGTCGGAATCAACCTTGATATCACCCTGTTGAGTTCTAATTACCATTTTAGAACAATCGCAGTTGTCAACAACAAAATAAACTAACCTCCCAGGTAGTTTATCAATGTTGAAACCTATAATAGAATCAAAACCAAGACTTGTAACACATTCTTGATGGGCAACACTTAAGGAAGTCATCACATTTGAAAGCTGAGCAGGTGTTGTCCTAATCCTTATTGAAGGAAGCCCTTGAGACGTAGAAATATCTTCAGTTGGGGGCTTCATTTTCTGTATCTTGGCAGATTTGGAAGGATTTAAAGCTTTGGCACGTCTCTTGGCACCGACAATTGGTGTCTTCTTTTTTTCATTCTCTGATGTTTTTTCAGCAACACCACTGCTGCTGGAGCCTTTTTTACATAGTCTCTTCTTCCTCTTTCTATGAACAAAACCTAATTTTGCCAATGGAACCCCCAAATCATCCGACTCCCCTGTAAAACACATATAAACAGAAATATAAGAAAACTAGAAAAACATATATCAATTTAATCATAAATGATTAACTGCAAACACACAAAATAACTTAAGCAATTATAAACCTTGAATGTAAGATAAGAAAAACATACTTACAATCACATGTGATAACTTCAAACAAATATGTCATTTGATACTAAAGAGATATACAATCACATATGATTAACTACAAAACACACCTAATAACTTAAGCATCTATAAACCATGAAAGTAAGATAACAAAAACACACTTACAATCACAGATTATTAACAAAACCAAAACCACCATAAACACTTAAAAGTAGAACACAAATCCCTAATAATAACAGCAGTGACCTTCTAACAGCACCAACAACTATGAATTTCTACTACAAACAACACAAACATATTATTTTCAAATAATCACACATGATTTTAAACACAAATAACAATATAAACAACCACAGATCACACAAACAACATACGAACTTCGTCGGATTATCAAACAGAAACCCTAGAAAAATTCGAACACTAAAAACTTCCATAAACGACATATGATTCTCAAACAATCACATATGATTTTAAACACAAATAACAATATAAAAAACCACAGATCACACAAACAACATACGAACTTCGTCGGATTATCAAACACAAACCCTAGAAATAGTCGAACACTAAAAACTTCCATAAACGACTAAGGACTTCTCAATAAACACTAAAAAACAAATAACAACAACAAATAAGTTAAACATACCACCAGCATTGTCGTCGGAAGGTTTTTTTGAACGAGAAGAAGTTGATTCTGCCATTAATGTGCAACAGGAGTTAGTCGGACTTTAATCGAAGGTAAATGTACGGGAAAACTATAGCGACGGCGACAATACACCAAAGGAATCACAAAAAAGCGACGGCGACGATCGTTGGATCACGGTGGACTACGGAAAACGGAGAACAGAGAATAGAAGAAGAGGTTTCCGAATAAGACTGAGAACAGGCGCGAATCGAGGACTTCTAACTTGTGTTTACAGTTAATTATGTAGGTAAAATTACATATAAACCCCTCCCGCTAAAATTCCTTTTAAATTCTAAGATATGATCTGGACCATTCAATTTATTCATCCAAGGGCTGTAAAATGTCCCTTAGGACTATAGAAAAAAAAGAACTATATTGAATATTTACCTACATAAAGATAAGGAATGATAATATTTATTAAATCAAATTAACCTTTTACACAATCAAAGTATTTATACTTATACAATCTATTCATTTACTGTATAATTTTTCAATCTTATCCTACTAAATTAATCCTTATGGTAATTTAATGTAGATCTTCTACATATTATAGGTATTTTTACTTATCTATATTTTTTAAAATCATATACATAATTAATTCAAATTCTAATAAAATTACGAATCATATTCTTATCATAATTATAATTTTTATCACTTTAAACACTTTCTTATGTTGTAAGTAACTATATATCCTGATTATAAGTATCTTTTATCTTCCAATATAAATAAAAAACTAATCTTCATCAATTTAATTAGAGGATTTTAATCTTTCATTCGGTTAAAATTAGATTATAACAGGTCATTTGTTCAAAATTATTCACTACATTAATTTAGAAAAAAATATATTATCCTAAGCTACAATAATAAAACATTATACACATTCAAAATTTTTGTCCTTATCTATTTTTATTATATATACTGTAAATTTTAACGTAACTAAATTATACAACAGTCTAAAAATTGTTTTCTGGTTGAGTTATTCTTTTGCTCATACAATACAATAATATATTTAATTAAACAAATATAAAAAATATTTTCACATAAATAATTATAATTACCCATATGTTTATACGGATATCAAAACTAGTTCAAGTATTAAACAATCAACACCTTGTGTCAGAAATAACCATTCAAAATTAATTATTTATTTAAATTATTTGTGGGATGCGTATATGTATGTAATATAAATATATAAAATAATACATGCATTGTTTAAATTGAGGTTTTAGACTAGATAGAATATTTTTATCTGTTCGAAAGTCTATTCGAAGACTTATTACAAACTCGATTCAAGTATAAAACCAATTTGAAAACCTAAAACCAAGTTGGAATTTGATCTGATCTAATTTATACATTTTCGAATGACATTCAAAAATTGAACACCAATATATAGGGTATGTTTGGCGGAAGTAGCTGGAAGCTGGTAGCTGATAGCTAGAAGCTGGTAGCTGGAGCTGGAAGCTGTATCTGTTATATGTATATGTGTTTGACAAAATAGCTGGTAGCTGAAGCTTAATTGTATAAAATAACAAAAAAGGACAAATAATAAAAATAGAAGGAATTGTAAAACAACTTTAAAGAGGGTATTTAGGTAATTTTATATATAAAAAACTTCCAGCTAGTTTTAAAAACTACTTCAAGAAGTTTTTTATTTTGGAGCTTTTTGTTTAAGAAAAAACTTCCAGCTTTTTAATCCGAACAGAACTTGTAGCATTTTATTTCAAAACAAAAGGCTACCAGCTCCAAAAAGCTGCGTGGTTGCCTTCTTGGTGTCATGGTCAACGGTCTAACCACTCCGTCACACCATGGTTTACTTCTAGGCGTGGCTTGTACCGTGCAACGGTGGGAGAGGAGGTGAGAGGGTGTAGCCCGCTTCTCTCTCACACATTGTAATTTTTTTTTACTTATTTGATTTTTGATTGGTAGTAGGTCCTAGAATTTGATGTGATAAAGAGTAACTACTATGATACTAAGTAGTGAGTTAAATAGTGAAGGAAAAAGTTGACATGACGATATAATAAATGTATTAAGAAGGAATCACTTCTAGCACTCTAAGTGAAAATAACCGTAACAAATTCCAGACATCTTGATCTATACATTTTCTATTTTTAAATTTTTTAACATTATTTAATAATAAAGCACTCTTAATTACTATACCGTAAGTATTTCTTCTGACAATTTTAAAATGTTGCTGTCATTGTCAGCAACACATGATTATTATTTTTATTTCGGGATTCATGTTTATAGGGGGTGTCGAAAATAACCGAACTCGAATAATCCTATCAAACTGAATCAAATTCGGGTTAGTCGGTTTCAGGTGTCTAATTCGGGTAACCCGATTAAAAGTGACCTTATTCGGGTCGGGTGACGGTTAAAAAATTAGTTTGGGTGACCCGATTAACCCAGTTAAAAATTTTAAGTTTTTTTATTAATTATATATTTTAACTAATAAGATATATATGACTCATATGTTCAATACACATCACATAAAAGTTTAACTAATAAGATATGACTCATATATATTTCAAATAAATTAATAGAAACTGAAACTTGTTAAATGATTGAATCGCATCGCATAAGGCAATAAAGGTTTAGCCGTTTAGTACTTAAAATATTAAAAAATACTATGTTAATAATCTTTATTATGAAATTAATAACACAACAAAATATAAAAACCTATTGTCTAATAAAACAAGTTAAATACTTACTATCATATAATAAAACAAGTTAAATACTATCACGATATCATGATTTATGTATTCCCAGTTTAACAAAAATAAGTTAAGAGATAAGATGAAAACACACATAGTTAAAATATTAATAAAAGACAATGTTAATAACCTTTATTATAGAGTTAGTAACACAAGTAACAAAATAAAATAATCCTATTATCTAATATCACAATGATTGAAAAATAAAGTGTCAAACAACAAAAAAAATTTCGGTTCTAACTGAATAACCCTAAACCCGATTCTTATTTGGATCAGTTATCGGGTAATATTTTATTACCTCAAACCCGAATAACCCGACCGAAGTACACCCCTACATGTCTACCATTGCTTAAATATCAAACATACAATTGTTTACTCTCTTTGAACTAATCAAAGAATTAGAATATATTATTATCATATTTAGATTAGATTTTTTAATATATTAAAATTCCTAATTTCTATTGTCCTAAATTAACCCATATATTATTTTTTTCTCATAAACTTATTCTTAGAAACGAGAGTTTTGAAAATGTAATTTACTAATAAAAACGAGAGTGAATTTTGCTTAACAATCCATAACATAACTTACTTAACATTCACTATAATTACATATACGCCCTTAGACACAAGTTAAACGTTGGCCCCAAGCTCCACTCCATTTTCTTTTTCTTTTTCTTTTTCTTTATGAGCAACTTGTACAGGCTTTAAGGTGTAGAATTTTGCACAAAACAAGTAATAAACCAGGTTAAGAACTTGAAGCAATGTGATCAGCCAGTAAAAATACTCCAACTTCCCGGTATTCAGATTGTCATCGGGGAGCCAGTTTGATCCGTCTTCACCCGCACTCAAATTATGCACCATCGTCACCAAAAGGGTACTACCGTAATTTCCGGCAGCAATCGCCATCCAAAACAACGCAGTCGCCGTGCTTCTCATGCTTTCGGGAGCCTGATCATAGAAAAACTCGAGGTGCCCGATTGACATAAAGGCTTCCGCCATCCCATGAAGTGTATATTGAGGTACTAACCAAAAGACCGAAATGGGTATGGTTTCATGAGGCTTGTAAGTCAAACCATGGGCAAAAGCGGAATTTTTACGCTTTATTTCGACAAATCCGGCTACTAATGTGGCAAGAACCGATATAGCAAAGCCGATTCCCATCCTAGTAAGAACGGAAATTCCCCGTTCTACCCCTGTGAGTCGACGTGTGATGGGCACGAAAATGCGGTCATAGAAGACTATTGTGGTTAGCATTGAAGTTAAGGTGAAAACGGTCATTGATCCGGGTGGGATTTGGAAGGATTTTGTGAGGTTACGGTTCATTGTTCTGGCTTGTTGAAGAGAAAACGTGCTTTGTTGTGCATAGGCTGTTATTAGAAGAATCCCTGCGGCCCATATTGGGCCCATTCTAATCAATGACTTTAGTTCTTCGACCCGATGGACCGTGTTTAGCCTCCATAAGTCAGGGCTTGATTGACCTTTTGCATAGTCTTCTTTGGTAACAATGGCAGCCTTGTCCAAAAACCTATAATGGACTGAATTTCAGTTTTTGATTTGATGAAAAAACAGAGATAGTTTGACTTCGGTGGTCAAACAGACATCACGTTGACTTCAACACAACTTGTAGAAATTCATAAATATTGGAAAATTTTTGTTACTAGTGTTAAGAAAGTAACATATTCTACTAATGGAAATTCTTTGGTATTACAAAGTCGTATAAATCACATAGCACTAGATGTTATTTATGTATTAGGTTTGACTTTGAAAGTCAAAATACACCTTTTAGTTAAAAAGTTGGAATCTTGGTACAAATTTAGGCAATTCCTTGACATATATGAAAAGGAGAAAAAGGTAACAATAAGTGAGACATGATTATCAATGAACTAACTAAAGATATTGCCTTGTTACTTATTTCTAATCCTCATTATACCTCTAATATTTGTGATAAAGAGAAAATATAACACAAGGGTGCATATGTCACTTACTACTTATAAGTTAGCACCATACTAATCATGTGATGTTAGACAATACATGTGTGTTAGCTACAACTCGCTAATTAAGATGGCCTAATAATTTCAACTTAACTTTACCTTTATGAATTTTCAAGTTTTTTTTTATTTATTATTATTATACATAATATACAAATGGTATAAAATGCTAATAAAAGAAATCAACTTACTTCATTTGTTTAGTATGGAGAAGCTTTCCAGAAACAGAAATAGAGGCATCAAGCACTTCATTCTCATAAAGCAATTTAGGATCAGAAACCATAGGCAACTTTCTCTTTTTGTAAGCTGCAACACACACTTGTATTAACCGGGTAAACGGGCTACCTGCAGGGTCCATATTCCGATACAACGGGTACCCGATTACAAACCCGATAATTGAAACCATCATGGCTATGGATGGAATACCAAGGCCCCAACCCCACCCGACATTATCTTGAATGTAAACGATTACAGTTACTGCCACAAGCATAGATGCCCCCATGCAAAAATAATACCAATTGAAGAACTTCCATGTGTTAGTCTTTTGCTTCTCGTCTGTTTCATCGAACTGATCAGCCCCGAAGGCCACAACACATGGGCGGATCCCACCCGACCCGATTGATGTTAATAGTAGTGATATGTACAAGATTGCTAGTTGACCCGTATTCGCTTGTTGGCAGATTTCATCATTTTTACATGGTGGAGGTCTTAAGTTTGGTAGCACCGTTGATAATGTCAGAGATACCATTCCCTAGTAACCCAAAAAAATATAAATAAAAAATAAATAATTTGTCATTAGACTATTTATTATTGGCTTATAGATTATTAGGCTAGTAACTATTTCAATAGAGACACAAAAAAAAATATTAAGCTAATTGGGTCTAGAAGTTATTGGGCTAGAGTAACTTTTTTGTATTTCAAAAAAAAAAGGTTTAGAATTTATTGGGCTAGTTTACTGTTGTTGATAAGATTGGAGAGTAGAGGCTTACCATCTGATAGATAATGGATGCAACTGTGATGGTCCAAAACCGGCCGGCAAAAGAATCGGCTATGAAAGCCCCTAGTAGCGGAGTCAAGCTTGCGGTGCCACCAAAGTTGGTTAGAGTATTAGCGGCTTTAGTCATCGGCATATGAAGTTGTTGTGTTAAGTAGCTAATCATATTTGTTTGAAATCCAACCACGGCCAACTTCTCACCAGCCTCATTTGCTACCAAAACCAGAATCAATGAACTAATATTATGGAAAAGAAAAACAAAAGTACATATATACATATCTAATCAAGAAAATGAAGCATCATAGCAGTCGACTATTGTCAAAAGTATGATCAACAGTCGACTGCTGTTTTTATGTATGACAACGAGGATCAAACGTACCAAAGATGAAGGGCATAGTGATGAGGCCACCCTTGATCTTTTGATCATGGTTTTTTCGATTCATCTTCATGTCTTCCATTTTTCTCGACTTTAGTTATTCAAATGGTCATGAAAGTTTGTTTATATAGGCTAATGAAGGAGTATGCCAGACGAGATATTATTATCTGCTGGAAACTTTTCTCTTGGTGCCCTTTTGTACATACAACTCATGGCCACAAATAAGAGGATTAGAATTACTACAGCTCTGGTAAAATGAAGGGGAAATGTTAATGATTAGATTCTAGTACACATTGCCCATGAATGATGTTTCCAAAATTGTGGGTCCCAAATAGTTTTTTTCACACAATTTTTATGACGGTTTTATATTTTTCTACTTTGTATTTCTATTTATTCTTCTACTCATAAGATTAAGATATATATTATAATCAAAAGAGGAGAAAAGAAAGATAATTAGTAAATTACATGTGTCATTATTTAGTAAGTAGAATGATGAGGTATTAAAATTTAGGGGGCTTTTAATTCGTAAAAATCTTTTGAAATTAGGAGAAATTTGAATCCAATACTAGGAATTCATATGTTTGGTTCACCATTTGCAGGGGTGTTTTTAAAGGAATGCAAGAGGTGTGACCATACAGAACCCAGATTTTACAAAGAGAGGCCATATTATATATATATATAATGTTATAATTTTTCAAAGTCCATTTATTAAAATAGAAATACTAGGAAATCCAAATTTAAAAATAATTATTTTATAAGTTCAAAAAAAATACTAATCAAAGATTTGAATTTGTTGACAAAGATCATAAGTCATAGTATAATCGTGTTAAAATTGCACTTAAGTATGAATATATGATAGATCAGAGTTTGGTGCAAATGAATTTTATATGAAATTGAAGTTGCTTGAGATATTTTATGTGGTGAAGCTATCAAACCTAACAATGTATTAAAATATCTATTACAAATCGAGTGTTTGCCTAATGCAATTGTTGTAGAGTTCTTGTTGACTATTCTACTAATTTTGACATCTACATAAACAAGTTTCTTAAACTTAAGTTGTTAAGGTTTTACTTACCGTCCAGAATGTTACAAAAAAGACTTAATGGATTGACAATTATAGTTATTGAGTAGGATATTTTCGAGAGTATTGCTTACGAATAGTTTATTCATAACTTTTCTTTCAAAAACGCTAGGAGAACTTTACGATTCATGTAACTATGTAAGACACACTATTTTACTATCATTATTTTGTTTCAATTATTGATATAACAAATATCATAGTATCATTAAATTTTGCTTATATACATGTATAGGTAAAATAGGCCCTTTTTTTCTTCGTACAAGGCCTCCTAAATCTACAAGATGCCCCTGACCATTTGTATGATGGAATTGGAATCATTTGCAAATAAATTTTTCATTATTTGAGGGAATTCATATACCTTCCCACCCTCAAAGAAATTCATATTCTTTCCAACCACCGGTCATGTCCTTCATCTGTTCATCCTCATCTTTCCACAAGGATGTTAATCAGGTCAACTCGATTGGATTTCGGGTTAATGAGGTATTAAAAGAATAAACTTCACTCGATACTCGAACTTATTAAGCTTTGTGTTTGGGTCAATTGGATTTCGTGTTTATAGAGTCGGTTTATAACTGAACCTGAACATACCGATCCAAGTCCAAGTTAATTGGGTACAGTTATGCGGGTACCCGGTATATAACTATATTATTTGGTTATGGTGACGGGTAAAATACAATTTGGTTTGATTCAACCCGAAACCCGAACCTTATTCAATTCTGTTATCGGTATAATTTTAATACCACAAAACTGATTAACCTAATCACATAACTAACACAATAGACAAGGAATTAAATTATAATTCTAATTCTTTTATATATTCCAGTTCCATTACGCAAACGAAACGCGCACGAAGGAAATAAAATTCTCCTTTTTTTTATTTATCATTGTCATTTTTCAAACTGCAAATGAAAATGTAATTAGTTTTGAAATATCAAATTTAAGGATTTGGAGAGATTCATTAAAACTCTTCACTTTTAGAATAGTGAAGAATGAATTTCCTTAAATCTGCTTAAACTTTTGTAGAAAATGACTTATTGCAGAATTCTAATGTTCAAGCTTTGAAGTATGGATCTTTTATTTTATATAAATTTTAATTATTTTTTATTTTTTTGAAAAAGTATGCAAGTTTTATGACGTTCAATGGACTTTATTTACACACTAATTTATTGTATTGATGTAAGTGTAGGTCTACTTAAATAATATCATAGATGATTAGTGGAATTTAAATAGAAATAACTACCAGTTGTATATTTGCCACAAGAAAAATTCAATTTCCTCGCATTAAATCTTCATACTTCATCCTCGTAACTATTAAATGATAACATATGTAATTTAATAGTTTTCTTTTTTATATAATCTATTAAGTTTGACACATATCTTGATTTTGCAAGTAAGAGGATGAATAATAAAATAGGAGGATATAGATCATCTCTTGCTGCAATCAGCAATTAGTCGTCCATGGCATGATTTGTTATGGCGATGATGCCATTGCGACCACTGTATCATCCATCACTATCCACCTCCGTCGTCATAGTAATCATGGACGTTGAAAGTTTTTTATACATTTTCATTAATAACTTTCAATTAAAAAGAAACGCAAAAATGGATCCTAGATTTTAATATTATGAATTGTCATTACTACCGATATTTCAATAATGAGTCAGTAATACTGATATAACAGTCATCTAGTCATGACTACAAGTGCTCTTATTTACTATTTTTTCAAAAGCAACTAACACATAAAAAACGGACATTGTACTTATTGTAGTAATTTTCTTAGATGCATATAGCTTAGCTCTAGTAACAAGTGGGTTCGTGAATCCATTGAACTTTGGAGTAAAATCCGAATTTATTTCAAAGTAAAACAAAGCAAGTCACGAGAGAATTACATCATACATGGCATAGCTTTTGTTTTCTACATACAAGTTAGAAGACCACACTCTCTATCCTCTAATGTACACCTTCCATCGCACTAAAGTAAGCCCACATATGATTTTTGAGATTCATTATCAACCACCACATTCACCATTTAATTCAGAAATATTTATTCATGTTAAGCTTTTTGGGTACATTGTTTAAACAACAACTACTAGTTAACTAGTACCCAATATTTTGTATCCAAATTAGCTAGGGATTTAACAGGCTGTCCACTTATACTACCAACTATATTATATATAGGGTTCTATGAATGAATATGTTTTGATTTTTAAACTTGATTTTTTTAGCAGTTTACTTATCTAAAAATACTAAAATATCGACCGTTTTTATTCAAATGTTTGGTTTAGTGATCGTTTAGCCTCAAATTTTGGTTTAATCATAGTCTTTACCCAACATATTTCTTTCTTGACCCGAAGCGGGTAAACGATATTAGCAACTTTGGCTACCTTTTTCGGATAACTACCATCTTTGGCGATCAATTTTCTAGACCAAACATGTTAACCACCAACATTGCATTCTTACACCACCACCACCAAACCTCTTCCAACATATTTCCATCATTTTATTCCGCCCCAAACCAAAAGAAGGGGATAGGAGCTGCTGGAAATTAACACACACATAATAGCAAGGGAATGGGATGAGCTACAAGAGAAGAAAAGGGGTGGAGTTGGACTAACGAATAGATGGTGGAGTGGGAGAATTATGAAATAAAAAAAATGTGGGGGGATGGGTTTATGGCAGGAGAGGGTGAAAGTGGGTGGAGTGAGGTTTTCAGAGGTGGGATCGTTGGAGAAGACAAATGTCGATGAACAAAAGAGTGAGAGTGGAGTGGAGTGGAGCCGTGGAGGTGTGATTTTCTTTTTCTGTAAACAATAATTACTTTTTTTAATGTTAAGTAATTATAATTTAATTATGTCATTTACCTATTATACAGGTTTAGAAACAAAAATAACATGTTACAACAAGTTCAAAGTTTAAACGATTAATATTTATTTGAGGGTTAACCATTAGAAAGTATTAAGTTTGTGGGGGTGAAAGATATCTCAATGGTATTACCAACTAACTTTACACCAAATTTCTTCAAAAACATTTTTTTACATTCACAATTTCACATGATGTGATGTTTGTGATGTGATGACAAGTAACATGGGCTATTTTTAACTCTATATTGGGTACACAAGTGGCTAGATTAAATGGTGTCAAGCACAAATGTGGATGTAGCTCTTTGTTAAGCCCCAAAAAACAACTATATCTCTTCTTCACCTAATAATTTTATGCATCTTAGTAGTAACATTGGTGACAATAATTTATATACCCTTTTTATATGGTTTACATTTAAAAAATGTTTTTTTGTCCACAAGTGCTCCAAGGAAAGCTACTGCACGCATTCATTGATAGGTCCCCTGATTTTTCATAGTCTCATTCACAACAGTACTAACTCCAATTGCTACCCATTTACTTTGGATGATTATGGCTTTATAAAATATTCTTTTTTTTTATTTTGTATAAAATAATGTCGACATTAAACTAATAATATACAAGAAAAACTATCCGTGTTACTAACAAAATCTAAATTAAGTGGTGTTGTACTAGCATCTCAATTGTATCACTAAATACTGAGATAGCGTAAAAACTCTTATTCAAATGATTTGTGAGTCGGTGAGTGCAAGAGGACTTAAGTTAGGTATTATTAACAGCACATACAATTCCTCGTTTCATGTATATCTTTTAAAATTGTGTGGCTTTCAAAATAGGCCCAAAGGAGTTAAAAAAGTACTTAGAATTAGGCTATTATAAAGGTAAGTTATGGTGCCTAACTAATTTACTTTACAACATGATAGTTATTTTCTTTGTATAAATTAAAGTAGTTTTCAGAAAGAGTACTTGGCTCTGCAACACTATTAGTTAATATACAACACATGAAATTACAACCCTACAACTTAAAAAGAGATACGATCCACATACTTTGGTCAATCTTATTGACCATAAGATTGTTTTCCACATACTTTGATTGATCTCGAGTTTCTAAATAAAGAAAAGGGGATGAGCGGAGAGGGGAGAGGGAATGATGAAGAAACTTCCCCTCCCGATCATCCTAAAACTGAGAGGAAAGTTCTAAGACACAAAAATGGTAAAATCGCCCCCTCCTAATCTCTTCAAACCCTTTCTTTCACTTTTTAAAAAAACTTAAAAAACACAATTTCTCATCTCTTTCTTTAACAGTTTTTTTCCTTCACCTCCTTCAAATAACTCGAGAACAGCTCGCAATGTTACGAAGCCAAGTTTGTGCATCTAGACTCACTTTTGAATTTCTTCCAATCTGGGCAATTTTATACATTTTTTTCTCTCTTTTTTATAAATAAATCACGTGAAATCCGATATTGATGTCGTTTTTTTCTACATGAGTGCTACAATTCAATTAACTTTTAAAGTTGATACACCCAATCAATTATTCGAAATCGTATTTTTCTACCTAAACACTATTGGTCAAAATTAAATTTCTATAAGGGGTGCTACTAGTTACACGAGTTAAACAATTTTGTGTGGTTGGTTACTTGTCTATGCGTTATATATGGGGAAAATAAAGACAAGCACTTTCAAGACATGGAAATCAGCAACATACCCATGTTAAACAGCATATATGGTAGGTGTAACAAAATCAAAATCTTGCCTTTATTTCTGAATGATGACTGGTATGATGTTAGGGATGCACCATAACATAACCTTTTCTTTATCTTTATCTGCAGGTTCAAATTTGATTCAAAATGGCACCAGGGATATTTACCATTTTACGTAAGATTTTCATCCACAAGATTCAGTTAATTAAGAGGTTTACCCATCTATCATTCAAGAAATCAATTCAATTTCAAATCAAAGAGTGTCACATTGTTTACTGGCATTACACGATGTGACATAGAGATTGGTTAGCCCAAAGAAGATCGTACCACGCATGGACAAAGAAGACGCGAGTAGATATTCATAATTGATGTGATACCCACATGGAAAATCGTCAAAATACTCTTGTATCCGTTGGTTTGTAGTCAATTTGTTGGTCCACCATGAATACTCAAGAGTATAGCTATCTCGATCATGATGCACACAAGGTGTTTGTATTTATCTCTAACAGAAAAGAAATAGTGGGGTGGATTGGTGGTCCATTGGCTTATGAGGTGGGTTTTGAGCCATGTGTTACTAGGTTAAGAGACCGTTTCCGAAGTTGCTATCAGCATAGACTCATGGATTTCGTCATTTGCATGTTGCTTTCGTTTTGCATGAGCGAGGGGAGCAAGCATTCAAGATGACCATAATTCTTAATTTCTAACTGTTTATAGTAGTCTATCAATAATTTCTGATGATATTGAAGACGGGTCATAGTTTTGAACCTATATTAATTGTTGATGTTGATTTATCAAGCGTAAGGTTTCAGAGAGAATATTCTTTTCGGATAGTATTTTGCGAAAGTTAAGAAAATTAACAAAGTGATAAATATAGTATATACATTTAATTTTTGAGATCTATTCTACTTGTTCTTTCTAAAATCGTGTTCTTCGTTGATTCTGCCTCTATCAAGTAATATAGATATGTGAGACATGCAAGTAAAATTAATTAAAAGACTGTCATGAGATGACATGATCATAAAAAAGATATATAGCAAACAAAATTGGACAATTGTTCAGCTTGTTAGATTATCAAATATGGTTTACCAAAGACTTAAAATCATTAAATAGCATCCCACTTTTCTAAAATAGTTGACATAGATATTTTACATTTTTTTTAATTATCAATATTGGTAACCTATTAAAGTAAGTAAGAGTTAGACTCTAGCCGAAGCTCCCACTTTGGATTAGCACTAAATTTTGATAACCTAACTGGAATTACATTATGATAGTGATGATTTATGTATATAATTAGATTGAACATTCATATACCAAACCATAATTTAACCTCATATCTAATAAGAAATGACAAAGTTAAATATGTTTTAAGAAATTAAACCTTTTCGACGTTCTGGATGTAAATAATTCATTATTGCATAGAAAATAGATAACAACTATGGGAATATACCATGGGTTGGTCTTCAAACGTCATTTATCTTCTAAGGATCAAGTCATGCGATATGCATGAGAGTAAACAGAGTGGGGAAGGAGCAATGTTTTAAAACCTGGTTCTTTGGTTGATCCGGTTTTCTCATTATGTCACGAGTCAATTAGTTTGACCGGTGGGTTAATCTGGTTTTCAGAATTTTTAAGTTTATATATAAACTACAAAAAGTAAAAAAAAATATTGCCTACAATAACAAAAAAACATAAACTAAAATATCATCAATCCAAACACATTAATCAAGTTTAACATAACATACAATACCAAAAAAAGGAAATTCAAACATCAAACAACAATTCTCATAGGTTCACAACAATCTAAACACATTAATCAAGTTTAACATAACATGCAATACCAAAAGAAGAAAATTCAAACATCAAACAACAATTCTCATAGGTTCACAATGAAACCAAATTAAAGATTTAA
Source organism: Dittrichia graveolens (assembly GCA_038502395.1). Classification (NCBI taxonomy): domain Eukaryota; kingdom Viridiplantae; phylum Streptophyta; class Magnoliopsida; order Asterales; family Asteraceae; genus Dittrichia; species Dittrichia graveolens. The sequence goes on along the minus strand of JARJIL010000003.1, from coordinate 97,849,306 downwards.
GACATTAGAAAGTGAGTGAGGGATTTAGGGTTAAAAAAGATTTTGTTAAAAAATATAATGCAAAACCGGGTCAAAACGGGTCAACATAAATCGGTTTGACCGGTTTAGCCATTAACCTGACTGGGTCACTTCAAGCCATAAATCACCAAAAATCCACTCTACATTAACCCGCTCTAGTCACTAGGTCTCGGGTCAACCGATTCGACAGGCCAGGTCGACCCGGATCTTAAAACATTAGGACGGAGTGGAAGCTACTCAAACATCCAGCCACACCATAGTGGAGTCAACATTTTATTTTTGTTTTTTTTCTTTTCCTGTCAATCACCTCTCCCATTCTCTTTATTTATTAATTTATTTTTAACATTAATTAATTAGATATTAAGTGGGTCCCGATATTTAGTATGATAAGTAATAATCATTATGGGACTGAGTGGTGAATTTAGTGATAGAAAAAAAAACTGATATGATAATGTGATGGGTGTAAGGGTTATAAATACCCTTGAGACATAAAGACATATCACATACTATAAAGAGGCACTATAACCCTCATCAAAATCAATCAAACCGATATCCGCTTCCTTGGGTCTTACATTTCTTTTTCCTTTTTAAAAAAAATTAAAAGTAGTGATACTTAGAGCATCCGCAATGTTAAAACTTATAACTATCATAACTAATCGTCACGTTATTAAACAATCGTAATAATAACACTTATAACTGCAATTATTAGACTCATACACAATTATTTATCTTAGTATCTATTGGTTAAAGAAAAAATAAAATAAAATAGATAACGAGAGCTCAACTCTCAAGTTTGTTACCACCACAACAATGCTATCAATAACATGCAATTAATCGAATGTATTACAATGAAAATAATGACAAGTTGACATACTTTTTGCTTGTTATAGCCGTTAACGAGCACCCATTGCGGGTGTTCTTAATATTTTTTTAATTGAACGAGGATATATAGTTATATGCTACATGATTAACAAAAAAAATTATTGTAAAAAAATTCCAAGTACCTAAAGTATACATAGCACAGATGGTAGAAACAAGATAGCATACAAACAAGTTAATAATAAAAGAATCGCAAGTACCGTCATACTCACATACATTTAAATGATAACAGACAAACAAGTTACTAATAAAAGAATCAATACTCACATACACTTAAATTTACAAGTACTAAAAATGCTAAAACAATCGTCATTTAAAGTGTTTGTGCATATGACAACACCGTAATAGTTATGCTAGCAACATATTTCATATCCCGATTAATTATCACATTATTTGTGAATGTACTTATTAAACATAACAACTTTATTTTTTTTAAAAAAAAAACTTTAAAGACACGCATCCAATCCAACATACTTAAGTTCGTCTTTTAGTAAATTCACAACTTTTTTTTCATAATTTTGTTATGAGTAATACTCAAACCGTTAAGACCCCCAGCAGAGATTCAAATGCAGAGTCATTTAACACGAAGGTATTTGACAGCAAAGTTAGATCCAGCAGAAGAAATAGTTCCAAAAGTAACAAGGAAAAACGGACGATTTTTTAGTTACATTTCAATTAATGGTCTCCCATAAATCCAAAGAGTATATGCACTCGGGAATTTTTTTTGAAAAAAGAAGAAAAAAGATAAGTGAACAAGTGCATATGCCTTCGGATCGCACAGAAAAAGTAGAGATGAAGTTTAAAATTATAAATTCACCAACTTTATCAACATGCACGCACACACACACACACTAGTCTTCAAACTCGTGCATATGGTCAAGTAGGTAATTCGCCGCCAGTTCTTCGTTCTTGTTGCATGCGAAAAACACCTCCAGTACTAGCGCTCTGTCGAATCCCATTGCTTCAAGCTGATGTTTAACACCCGATATGTGATTATGTCATACATTCAGCTTACCACTAAAAAATTCTAGGTTCTAAAAACAAAGCAAAACTTACACGTTCAATAGCTTCACGCTCCTCTGGTGTTACTGTTACAGCCTGAGGCATCCCCGAAGCCAGCTGTCCTAGTACATTCCTGATATCAAGCCCAAGAGGTTTGTATTATGATTAAACATGAATATATGATAATAAGTAACCAACCAGAGGTATCGATAATCCAATATAAATGAGTCCTGACTCGAAGCATATTCATTAGAAAAAATTAATTATTTCAAACAAAAACCAATGTGTCAATTGTCAAAGGTGACTTGAGAGGTTTTTTCCACCAACAATACACTTTGGTTGACTTTTGACCATTTTGACCCTGTTAAAGACTAAAAAAAGTATTCAATTGATAAGCAAATGGGTTGAAACCCAATCTAAATAACAAGTGGAAAAATAGAATGCGATGAGAGGTAAAACATACTCTCCGCCTTCAACAGGCTCGTTGATTAATCGAAGGAAATCAGCCTGATGCTCTTGAATGAGTCTCACCAACTGAGGATTTTGCTTCCCCAACTCTTGGAGCATGGGCTGTGAACATAATCATTTATCATGTACTTATGTATGTTATACATAAAAATGAACAAAAAATATGAAAAAGTAATAATGACGATAATAAGTAAATAGAATAAGTACAAATATGAAAAAGTAATAACGACGATAATAAGTATATAGAATAAGTACCTGTAAGATTTGTGGATTAGCTTGCACCATTGCACGAAAAGCTTGAAACTGTTGACTGTTGCGCAGGAAATCCAGGTTGCCACCACCAGCAGCAGGAGCATTTGCACCCATGTCAGGCAGACCCTATGCCACAAAGAAACAATTTCATCATTCTTATTGTTCCATATGAAAATTGATCATAAATAATAACAAAAAAAAAATACCGTTTATAGACAGCTAAACCATATACCTGAGGAAAAAGATTCAAAGGATTTGCATTTGGTCCACTTGTAGGAGCTGGTGCTGGTTGTGGGGGCTGAGCAGGAACAGGGGGGTTCACAGGCTGAGCACCAGCCACCGGGGGAGGAAGTTCAGCTGCCTCAGGTATGCCCTAATATTACCATATTAATACAACAACAATCATCAAACTTTATATTTTTCAATATTCAAAGTTTAAATAAAGGGAGGGTCTTACAGAATATAAATATTCAACAGCTCTTTCTGGATTGTTAAAAGCAGCACGAAGAGCACGAACAACCGTATCCCTGTCCCAATTACCTCCTCCCATATCAAGAATCTGCTGAATTGCACCCTCCAAATTGTTTCCTGCCACCAAATTTGAGGCTGCTTCCCCATACACAACATTTTCGGTCTCAGTTGATGCACCACGTCTGACAAAGTCATATTAAAATTGATGACGATAATAATAATAATAATAATAATAATACAGACACGACACAAGTTGGGTAATACATAATATATGACACTAAAATCAAACACCAAATAAAAGTACGCCTGCAAACGCAAACAGTAATAGATGTATACACAAATAAATACATAAAAACAGAAGCTATCCTTACGGCGTAGCAGTTGCAGAAGGTGGAGGGGGAGGTTGTGCTACCACTGGAGTTGGAGGAGGAGCTGCCCTTGTCTGAGTCGGAGGAGGAGCTGCCCTTGTCTGAGTAGGAGGGGGAGCTGCAGCTGTTGAAGCTTCAGCAGGGGAGCTCTTGCTCTACAAGTAATTACATGAAATAGTAGCGAATAAACAGCAACGGTTAGATGATATAAAACCTTTAGGCAAAATAATATAATAGCCAAATTAATGTTAATAACAGCAAAAGTTACAACAATATACCACCTTGAAAAACATGTAGTGACAACTTGAATCATAGAATGTACATTTCAAACAAGAATATGAGTTTACACCAAAGGAAGGAACCCGGATATTTCTCATATCAGATTTAACACACCAAGTTAAATCTCATCTTTTCATCTTATTTAAACATGTAAGTTTATTTTGAAATCAGGCTATCACAAGGTAGAGCTAATATGATCCAGTGCTTTCGAGCAATTTTCATTTACAGCAGGGTCGTAGTTGACTTTTACTATCAATTAGTTTCCTTATGTAATTAGCTTCCTTTTAGAGTAATACCCTGTTTCACAAGTTCTCGGCGACCACGTTATAGCAATTACAGTAAGTCCAGGAAATCTCTTAGTATTTAATATTTATACATCATTAGGGTTAGGGCATTTATTATACGAATTTTAAGTTTTTAGACACTGGGAGATCGCCACCTTCTTATCGTAGGCACTGTCTTGTTCTTTTCGTTTATTTTGTATGATTATTAATAAGAATCTTGCCCCTTCCTTATCAGTATCATTGAGTGGTTTGATCATTTTGGTAATGCTTATAAATTTCTTAAACTTATTTCTTTTTCTTCTTCTCCCTATTCAGGGAAGCAGATGCATTCAATGGCTTCTATAGTTGCACACGCAAACTGTTAAGACAAAATTCACAATTGGCTAGATTTAGCTAAAAAGCTAGTGTCGATGATCAATTGATTCCATATACTACTAGGCCAATCTGCTATTAGGATAAATAAGAAAAATAGATAACCCGATGAAGGGAAAATAAGTATGAAACAATGGACAAAGAAAAGAAGAGAAAGAAATTAAAGATTTAACACACTTACTACATGTGCACTTGTACCCCTCATGAAATTCTCGTTTTAAACGTGTTCTTTTTATGCAAGAAAAGAATACCAGGACAGTGATTTTCTACAAAAGTGTTCTAAAAGTATCCTGCTAGGGGTTTCAAGGCATTAGGCAACCCCGGTGCCTCAACTAGTTAAAGCTGCTTAGTTGGCCACCGGATTTTATGTGTGCCCCCACTTCGACTAGCAACTAAGCTTTCAAAAAAAAGGAGAAATTAAAAGTTCCATTATAGTTAATTGAGAATTAATTGTACCAATGGGACAAATAGACAACATAACGCTAATCATCACACAAATATATGCGCTTCGCAATAATATAAATATTTATTCTCATGTTTATATAAATGTCCTAATCTAAAGGTTGTGTCCACTTAGTCCATTTATTCCCTGCTTAGATAATGAGTATATAGATCACTTTAAGGTTGTAGGATGGTACTACTACTCAGACCTTTTCTTAATTCATTGACAAAAAGTGATTATTAGTGTAAAGGTTGCAATTCTAAAATGTGAGTTAACAGTGTTCAAAAGACGCATAAGCAGTTAACTTATACCTTTGATAACATGATTACGATAAAACTATTTTCAGAAACTTTATTTTCTTCCAAGGTGGTGCTATCTTTTAGCACTTTACCCTGATGGATGAGCATCTGCTGCGCGGCTGGATAAACATCTGATCCCTGAACAGTTTCTATATTTTTCTTTACATCAGCAACCTGCATAAACAAAATCTAGTCTTTACCAACATACATTCAGTATAATACAACTGGAAAAAAATAATAAGTGATACACCATATACAGTGATCAGGCATTTGATATAAAGATTAGAAAGAGCAAAGCTAACAAAAAACAGCAACAAAATTAAATCAAACAAGGAATAAAAACTAAGAAGACAAATATCTACAATCATACATGAAGCTTCAATTACATCAAACAAGAACTCCAAATATAATTATTAATTGAGGTCAACTTAATTACTAACATACAATTGCACAACCAATACATGTGCTTTGATGCTTACTCATCGGCTTTCACATTCCAATACTGACAGCAATTCACAATTTAAAGAGCCCAGATTGAGACTAGCAACAACAACAAATTTAAACATGCCCAAGCAACATCAAATAAAATTCTTAATCGTTCCACTGAACTTTTCCCCAACTCAAGCCCTAACAACACTAAATGTAGCGATTCCCTAAGCATAGGAACTTTTTTTTTAACTTCACTGAGTTGAATTTCTGATCAAATATAACACAAAACCTAAATTCTAACCATTTAGATATAGGAAACACTTGAAATCAATACAAATAGAATCAGGACACGAAACAAACCGTATCTTCGAGCTTCACGTCGATCTCAAAGTGAGTCCCCTTCAATGTTTTAACGAAAACCTTCATCTTTAATCTGTCGTCTATAGTTAACACAAAACTGAATAAAAAACTATCGATCTGATTTGAAGAAGTAATTGTAAAACTTAAAAGATGGATAAAGAATAAGGGATCAGAATGGGAATAACAACGATTTCGTCTTCTTCGCGTCTCTGTGTGTAGTGATATACGTTGGCAAAGGTGGAGTGGTTGCCACGCGCCTAGGGTTTTGAGTGTAGGACACCGGTGAGGTTTTAGGGCGTAGCGGAGGCGCGTGTGGTGACGGGTGTGTGGGGATGAGAATGAAAGAGACCTTGATTTTTGTGTTTCATAATTCAGTCATATTTATCTTGCTGGCGGATGGCTACGAATTTATATTAGCAGGCCGACCCACGCGCCGGTAAATAGCAGACCGGATTTAATTGCCAATTCTGGTTCAGGGTCATAAGCCCATATAAGTTATGTTGAGCTATTTTGGGCCTCTAACGTTCAAATACTCTTTTAGTCTTTTTTTTTTTTTCTTTTCTTAATAGGTTAATCAAGTTGGATGTTAGATTTAAAGCTCTCAATTTAGGTCGGGTTTGTGTTATCAGGTTCGTATAGTTCAGGTTCAGATCGGTTTCACGTTAACCCAATTTTAACCCATTTATTTTCGTGTCAGGTTTGGGTCATGTCAGTTTTGTTCATGTTGGGTTCATGTCGACATTTGGGTCAACCCATTTAAACTAAATGCCATCGAAGAGAATTTTTTTGGTTTTTGAGTACGATTTTCGAATATGGTTTTCTGTTTCAACTAAGATTTTCTTTATCAATATTTTAAATTCCATGTTTGTTTTTCAACATCCGGCAAAAATATCAAAAATGATTTTCATTTATATTCTAACTTCAATAATCAATGCTCGTTTCGATTGTATTCAAACTTCAAATTCGGTATTTATTTCAGTTTAATTAAAATTTTGATTTTACTTTTTTATTCATTTATATAAATGAATGTAATAAAAACTATGATGTATAACTATTCTATCAAGTACCAATAAATAATGGCATTGAACAACCGAATAATTTAAGATTATTCATCATTAAAATTATGAATCGATTCAAATACTAAATTATTATCTATCAAATAATCAAATGGAAAAGTATCAAAATCATATAGTGAAAATAACAAATACTAAAATAACGTACTACTATTTTAACTGTAAATTTTTTATTGTTTAATTTGAGTTTTTAACGTTTAAGGATTTTGTACTTTTGTTTGGCGGATTTTATTGACTTAAAATGTTACTCTCTTATTTGAATTCATAATCTTCTTTTCAAAATTCAAATTTCAAGTATTAAAAAGAAAATTTTAAAATGTTATAGTTTTACCTTTAAACAGATCATTTTCGAGTTGACCCTAATCCGATCCATTTTTTTTCGTGTCAATCCGTTTTTGACCCGTTTCGGGTTCGTATCACTTTTTTCGTGTCGGGTTTCGGATCGACCCAAAGGTTGCCAACCTTAGTTAGATTGCATGAACTTACATGAATTTAAAATAGGAAAAGAGTATTACAATATCTAATAGACGATACTGTCTTTATATTTAATCTTTAATATATATTAAATAATACATTTTGAATCTTTTCCACTAATCATCCCCGGTTATTTCATAAAAAGACTAATGAATGAAAAGTTTTTACATCAAAAGACTTAAGACGTGAAATTTGAGTTGGGTGCGGATAATAGAAACGAGTTATCCGTTTCTCATCAGTCCATAATTCCTAATTCCACTAACAAGTATTGCTGCAAATTTGTATGTATATCAATTTTCTTTCTTTATTTTCTGATTTTCATTAATGTTTCTTGTCAATATATGTATTTATTATATGTTTAAAGTTTTACACCATAAATATTTAAAATATACATTAACAATCATTCGTGTTTATATACGAGATATATTAAAAAGAGAATTATAGGGAGCACTTGTTCTCCCTTTAACCAAAATAAACAAAAGATATTGCAAGGAATTTAAATCATTTAAAATCCAATGATCTGTGTTGGTAAGGACTAAATTTAAACATACCTCACAATTAACCATATAAAATGATTACATGCAAAACCCATAAATAATCTATTAACTAAAACAATGACACAATTATAACAAGTCGGCTATTTTAATTTTATTAATTTAACATTCTTTAGACTAATATTTAATCCTGATAAGTTTTACTTATGATAATTTCAAATTTATTATTCTGTTTCAACACATAAAATCATACCTTGATTGATATGCTCTCTAATTAAGATTAGCACAAGAATGATTAAAATTATGTTTCCTTTTAAACCTCGAATTTAAACAAAAATATGTTGTACTTATCTTTATCCAAAACAAAACAAAGTTTGTTTTATTAATTAAAAAAAAGATATGTGTCCCTGCAAAACAACTAACCATATTTATATACACTAGCATGATACCAGCGTAATGCGGCGACAACAAATAATTTTTACTTGTTAATATGTCCGTTTTCAAGACGCATGGAGTATGATATTCATATAATACAGTGACAGTGAATAATTTTCATTTTGTGACATGTCTATTTCTTTATCATTTTTTTCATTTTGTTTACTTTTTTGTTCTCCATAATTGAAAAAAAAAAGGTTATGAAGATATTTTTTTAATAATTAAGTTAATTTGTATTGGCTTTGACTTTCAAAAAAATTGTATTCACTTTGATTTTCTTAAATATGTAAAGTTTATTTATTAAAATGGAATATAAGAATGTTATTAACTATATCTAATAGTTACTCAATTTAGTTTATATGGGGGTAATTTAGTAATTTCAAAACACCTAAAATTTAAAAGTTTAAGCAAAATGCCTAAATGCTTTATAATATAATATAGATGTTTAATGAATGATAATTTTGTCATTTCAATATTTATTTATTAAAAATGTATATGAGTAAGACAAGTATCAACAGTTAACACCTAACTTATGTGTTGCTAGCAACATATATCATTTGTCCATTTTTTTGTTTTAACATGTCGAAATAACATCATAAAAGTTAAAACAACATTGATTTATTTTCTAAAAAAAAGAACCTTTTCATTTATAACCCATAGCAAATCAATTTTGTTCTTTAATGAACCATAATAACAATTGGTAGACAAATGTTTTGTTTTTTTTTTCCTTTTCACAAATGTCTATTTTTTGGGATATATCGAAAGGGTTTAGTATCCAAAAGTGTATCGAAGTTGTCATTTTTTACTATTGTATATACCCATCTTTCAAAACTACCATTTAATATGCTGAAGTTTCAAAATCTATCATTTAATGTATCGTTACCTTTGATAGTAGGTTATGGGTGACGTGGCACGGTTATGGGTGACATGGCAGGTGACATGACTTTTTTTAACATTAATAATAATAATAATAATAGTAATAATAATAATAAGAAGAAGAAGAAGAATAATTGACAACTTCTCGGACCACCATCGACTACTTCCGGCACAACCACCACCACCGTCGACGACTTCCGGCACCACCACAACCCATCGATTATTCTTTCTTGTTCTTCTTTCGATTTGGCGTTTTCTTTAAAGCTTGAATGAAGGGCCCGATCCGTGTTCTTCTCCGCCGATTTAGGGTTCTTCGTCGATGTCTCTCCTCCGAGTTACGGTTTAGGGTTTCTTGGATGGATCTTCAGCACGATTTAGGGTTTTCAAGTAAGTTTCGATGTTGCTTCTTGGTTTATGATACAAGATCCGATTTGTGTTTCTATTAATGTTGATTTTTGAACCCATAAATTAGTTCTTGTTTCTCAGTTCTTTTTTGGAAGTTCTTGTTCAAATTTTGAACCCAAATCTGATTTGTGTTTCTATTGTTTCTCGGTTCGTATTTGGAAGTTGTTCTTGTTCGAATTTTGAACCCAGTTCTTGTTTGATTTTCGAATTCTGAACCCAGAAATTAGTTCGATTTTGCTTCTTGGTTTATCAATTGAAGGTTTTCATGTATGGTTTCATGAATATGTTCTGAGTTTTGTTTATGGTTTCATGAACCCAGTTCTTGTTTCGTTTTCGTTTATGGTTTAATGAATCGATTCATAAAGTTCTTCATCTGTGTATGATGGGTTTTGTTGTTATTGTTATAGGTTTTGATTGAATGTTCTTCATCTGCTTGAAGTTCTTCACATAAGAATTTCATATGAATTATGGATTTTAATTTTTTTTATTAACACTGATTTGACAATAATTTATGATGTGTCAAATGATGTGGAATTAAAAATAAATGGAAAAGTGAAAAATAACTGGTAACCTGATCTATAGGTTTTCGGATACACTAAATGGTAGTTTTAGGAAGTTTAATACATTGAATGATAGTTTTGTAAGATGGGTATATACAATAGCAAAAATGACGACTTCGATACACTTTCGGATACTAAACACATATCGAAACAAAAAGAAATAATCATTTGCTGCTATTAAAACTGTTTTTAGTTAAAAAACACTCTTTCTCTCGGAAGACCTAAGACATAAATTTTTATCTATATTTATTTTCTACGGTGGGAAATGATTATTTTAATTATGAAAGTGATTCATACAAATAAAATAAATGCTTTGTTAACTTATAATATAGTTTCAAGAGTATTAAATCTTTTATTAAAAAATCAATTTTATAAGATAAAAAATCAGCTCCATATTTTTAACCGACAAACACACCTCATTTTATAAATAAACTTGGAAAAAGATCATTTATGACTTTATGGGTCCCCTGGAATGGGTCATTCACGCTTTTATACCACACGCTCCATGATTCCTTGTTTGCAAAATAATTCAAGCTTTGATTGATATAATAAGATTTTATAGCTTATATATCATTCTATTATTTCCTCTTATTTATACTTCTATTTATAAAATTAATATAAGTATTAAACTTAATAGATTGAGTGAAAAAAAAGTAATGAATTCTACATGTCATCTTGTAATGAGTAGAAAGTGATATAAAAAAAATAGTAAAAAAATATATATTTTTCTAAAAGAATAAATATATCTTTTTTACATTTTGATTTTATTTATCTTTACGAGTTTATTCATATTCATGTGAGAAAGAAACTTGTCACCTTCTAATTATTCCCATCATATTTTATTTGACAAGTGTCAGTAAATACCAATAATACATATTTTATTTATATATTTGACAATTTTCCTCCTCTCATGAACAGGAGGATAAGTAGGACAAAATATAAAAAGGATATATCATTTCTTACGAGATAAATACCAATAATACATTTTTTATTTATATATAGGAGCTGATTTGCACATAATAGATTTTGTTCGGTGATAATTAAAAAAAAGCAGTAAATAACTCATATTACAAGCTGATAAAACATAATACTATGTATCAATAATTTTATTATGTACAAATAATCGCTCTTTATATTCTCCTTTCAAATTATCTTGAGTTTGTTTTCCTACAATATACTTTGATTTCCTTCCGCAATGTACCCTATAGAAAATGAAAAGTTTGACTCAGAAAATAGCCTTTATATCTAATTACTAAGTAATGATAATAAAAATTAGTATAGTAAAATACATATAAGATGAAACTATTTGGACACTGGCTATTTTTTTTAGAAAGGAAGGAATCAGGTATTTTGAAAAATTGAATAAACAAATTTTGTTTGAAATTATATATGAAAATACATATCAAAATCAACTTTAAAAAATAAGGATAAGAAAGTTTTGATAAAAACCAATGTATGAAATTAGTTTGAAATGTTACTTTTTAAAAGTATTTTGAAAATGAGAGTAAGAAAGAGTTGTTAGAAAAATGAATGAATAAATGGACTTTGTAAAAATAAAATACGAAATATATTATAAATTTAAATGAACTAAAAATGTTTGAAATGTTTTGTTTAAAAAAGAAATCAAAAACTTATTTGATGAAGAGGATAAAGAAATTTTGATGAAAACATGGATCGATGATTTACTCTGAATTAAAAGACATAAACTGATTTAACTTGTTGAAAATAAGGATGGGGATGGAAGTTTGATATACTCGGTTTACAAAAATTAGGATATGAGAGATTTTATAAAATTTGAAGGAAATAATTTAGTTTGAAATATTTTGTTCAAAACATAAGGCAAAAACTTTTTCGACGAAGTGGATAAGGAAATTTTGATGAAAAATATGATCGATGGTTTAGTCTGAGTTAAAATACATAAACCAAATTGATTTATTGAAAATAAGGATGAAGATGTTTTGACTACAAAAATGAAACAATGAATTTAATTTGAAATATTTATCAACATAAGCAAGTCAAAGTTGATAGTTTTGAAAATGAGGATTTGGAGTAGTTTGAATTATAAGACATAAACCAAGTTGACTTGTTGAAAGGGTTTAGTTCATCGAAATATATTCAAGTTATCATGTTTTGCTATTTTATGTATTGGACTTAAGAAATTTCTATTGTGTATATCGAACTTTTAATTTGTCTTTATTATGTGTACTAAACTTTCTATTATATATACTAAACTTGTATATTTTCTACTTTTTTATGTAACCAAAATACATACAATAGCAACAAATTAAAAGTTTGATACACACAATAGAAACTTTTAAATTTGGATACACACAATAGCAAAACATGACAACTTTGATACATTTTAGTGAACTAAACCCTTGTTGAAAATAAGGATGACAATGGAATTTCGATGAAAAATTGAGTTGATAAATTTTGTGAAAATTACATAGCTATTTTTTTTAAAAAAAAGAAAATGGGTGATTTGATGAAAAATAGCATAAACAAATTTCGTATGAACTTATTTATGAAAAGACGTATAAAAATCAACTTTAAAAAATAAGGATAGGAAAGTTTTGATAATAACTAAATGAATGAAATTAGTTTGAAATATGAGTTTTTAAGACAGTTTTGAAAATTTTATTAAGAGAGAGTGATAGAAAATGAATAAATAAACGTAGTTTATAAATATAAGGATGGGAAATATATCATAAATTTTGAATGAACTAAAAATGTAGAAAATGTTTTGTTTAAAAATTGAATTAAATTTTTTTTCATGAAGAGGATGAGAAAATTTTGATGAAAATATGGATCAATAATTTAGTTTGAATTAAAAGACATAAACCAAGTTAACATGTTGAAAATAAGAATGATGATGGAAGTTAGATAAACTTAGTTTATTTAAATAAGGATAGGGCAGATTTTATAAAATTTAAATGAAATAAATAAGTTTGAAATGTTTTATTTAAAAGATAAGGAAAAAACTTTTTCGACGAAGATGATGAGGAAATTTTAATGAAAAATTGGATAGATGGTTTAGTTTGAGTTAAAAGACATAAACAAATTGACCTTTTTAAAATAAGGATGAGAAGTTTTGACTACAATAATGAATGGTGAATGGATGAATTTAATTGAAAATATTTTATCAAAATACGCAAGTCAAAGTTGACAGTTTTGAAAATGAGGATTAGGAAATGAAGGAAATAGGCGATTTGTTGAAAAATCGAATAAACAAATTTCGTTTGAGCTTATTTATGAAAAGACATATCAAAATCGACTTTAAAAATTATGGATAGTAAAGTTATGATAAAAACCGAATGAATGAAATTAGTTTGAAATGTTACTTTTTAAAAGTGTTTTGAAAATGGGAGTAAGAAAGAGTTGATAGAAAATGAATGAATAAATGTAGTTTATAAAAATAAGAATAGGAAATATATTATAAATTTTGTATGAATTAAAAATGTTTGAAATGTTTTGTTTAAAAATAAATCAAAAACTATTTTAATGAAGAGCATAAGGAAATTCTGATTAAAATATGGATCGGTGATTTAGTTTGAATTAAAAGACATAAACCATGTTGACTTTTTGAAAATAAGGATTAGGATGAAAGTTTGATAAACTCGGTTTATAAAAATTCGTATAGGAAAGATTTTATAAACTTTGAATGAAATAGTTTAGTTTAAAATGTTTTGTTTAAAATATAACGCAAAAACTTTTTCGATGAAGAAGATGAGGAAATTTAGAAGAAAAATAGGATTGAAAGTTTAATTTGATTTAAAATAAATAAACCAAATTGAGTTATGGAAAATGTTTGAAATGTTGAATTTAAAAAATATATCAAAAACTTTTTTGATGAAGAGGATTAGGAAATTTTGATGAAAAATTGGATCGAGGGATAGGGAAGTTTTCACTACAAAAATGAATGACGGATGGATGAATTTAATTTGAAATATTTTTACAAAATAAGCAAGACAGTGGACTGTTTGAAAATGAGGATTAAGAAAATCAATGAAAAATGAGTTTATAAATTTTGTGAAAATTACATAACAATTTTTTTAGAAAGGAAGAAAATAGATGATTTGATGAAAAATCGAATAAACAAATTTCATTTTAACTTACTTATGAAAAGACATATCAAAATAAACTTTAAAAAATAAGGATAAGAAAGCTTTGATAAAAACTGAATGTATGAAATTAGTTTTAAATATTAGTTTTTAAAAGTGATTTAATGAATTAATAAACCTGTATATAAAAATAAGGATATGAAATATGTTATAAATTTTGGATGATTTAATTTGAATTAAAAGACATAAACCAAGTTAACTTGTTAAAAATAAGGATGAAGATGGAAGTTTGATAAACTTAGTTTATTTAAATAAGGATAGGGAAGATTATATAAGATTTGAATGAAATAATTTTGTTTAAAAGGTAAGGCAAAAACTTTTTTGATGAAGAGGATGAGGAAATTTTGATAAAAAATTGGATCGATGGTTAAGTTTGAGTTAAAAGACGTAAACCAAATTAACTTTTTTAAATAAGGACGAGGAAGTTTTGACTACAAAAATGATTGGTGAATGGATGAATTTAATTTGAAATGTTTTATCAAAGTACCTAAGTCAAAGTTGACAGTTTTAAAAATGGAGATTAGGAAGATCGATGAAAAATTAAGTTGATAAATTTTGCGAAAATTACATAGCTATTATTTTAGAAAGGAAGGAAATATGTGATTTGTTTAAGAATCAATTAAACAAATTTCGTTTGAACTTATTTATGAAAAGACATATCTCGACTTTAAAAATTATAGATAGTAAAGTTATGATAAAAACCGAATGAATGAAATTAGTTTGAAATGTTACTTTTAAAAAGTGTTTTGAAAATGCGAGTAAGAAATAGTCAATAGAAAATGAATTAATAAACGTAGTTTATAAAAATAAGAATAGGAAATATATTTTAAATTTTGTATGAATTAAAAATGTTTGAAATGTTTTGTTTAAAAAATAAATCAAAAACTATTTTAATGAAGAGCATAAGGAAATTCTGATTAAAATATGGATCGGTGATTTAGTTTGAATTAAAAGACATAAACCATGTTGACTTTTTGAAAATAAGGATTAGGATGGAAGTTTGATAAACTCGGTTTATAAAAATTCGTATAGGAAGATTTTAAAATTTTTGAATGAAATAATTTAGTTTAAAATATAAGGCAAAAACTTTTTCGATGAAGAGGATGAGGAAATTTAGAAGAAAAATAGGATTGATAGTTTAATTTGTTTAAAATAAATAAACCAAATTGACTTATTGAAAATGTTCGAAATGTTGAATTTAAAAAATATATCAAAAACTTTTTTGATGAAGAGGATGAGGAAATTTTGATGAAAATTTGGATCGATTATTTAGTTTGAATTAAAAGACGTAAACCAAGTTGACTTATTGAAAATAGGGATGAGGATGGAAGTTTGATAAAATTAGTTTTTAAAAATAAGGACAGGAAAGATTTTATAAAATCTAAATGAAATAAATTAGTTTGAAATGTTTTGTTTAAAATATAAGGAACAAACTTTTTCGATAAAGAGGATTAGGAAATTTTGATGAAAAGTTGGATCAAGGGTTTAGTTTGAGTTAAATGACATATAAGAAATTGACTTGTTGAAAATAAGGATAGGGAACTTTTGACTACAAAAATGAATGACGGATGGATGAATTTAATTTTTTCAAAATACGCAAGTCAAAGTTGACTGTTTTGAAAATGAGGATTAGGAAAATCGATAAAAAATTGAGTTTATAAATTTTGTGAAAATTACATAACTATTTTTTTAGAAAGAAAGGAAATTGGTAATTTGATGAAAAATCGAATAAACAAATTTCGTTTTAACTTACTTATGAAAAGACATATCAAAATTGACTTTAAAAACTAAGGATAGAAAAGCTTTGATAAAAAGTGAATGTATGAAAATAGTTTGAAATATTAGTTTTTAAAAGTGAACTAATGAAAGAATAAACCTATATATAAAAATAAGGACAGTACATATTTTATAAATTTTGATTGAATTAAAAATCTTTAAAATGTTTAATTAAAAAAATATATCAAAAACTTTTTTAATGAAGAGGATGAGGAAATTTTGATAAAAATATGGATGGATGATTTAGTTTGAATTAAAAGACCTAAACCAAGTTGACTTGTTGAAAATTAGGATGAGGATGGAAGTTTGATAAAATTTGTTTTTAAAAAATAAGAACAGGAAAGATTTTATAAAATCTAAATGAAATAAATTAGTTTGAAATGTTTTGTTTAAAATATAAGGAACAAACGTTTTTGATAAAGAGGATAAGGAAATTTTGATAAAAAATTGGATCGAGGGTTTAGTTTGATTTAAAAGACATAAACCAAATTGAAATTTTTGAAAATAAGGATGAGTGTGGAAGTTGGATAAAGTCGGTTTATAAAAATTCGGATAGGAAAGATTTTATAAAATTTGAATAAAATAATTTAGTTTAAAATGTTTTGTTTAAAATATAAGGCAAAAGCTTTTTCAATGAAGAGGATGAAGAAATTTAGATGAAAAATAGGATTGATGGTTTTGTTTGATTTAAAATAAATAAACCAAATTGACTTATTGAAAATAAGGATGTGGATGTTCTGACTACAAAAATGAATGAATGAATTTAATTTTAAATATTTTATCATAATACGCAAGTCAAAGTTGACAGTTTTGAAATTGAGGATTATGATGAACGATGAAAGATTAAGCTAATGAATTTTATGAAAATTACATAGCTATTATTTTTAGAAAGGAAGGATAAAGGTGATTTGTTGAATAATCGAATAAAATAAATATCGTTTGAACTTATTTATGAAAAGAAATAACAAAATCGATTTTAAAAAATAAGGATAGAAAATATTTGGTAAAAACTGAATGTATGAAAAAAGTTTCAAATGATAGTATATAAAAATAAGGATTGGAAATATTTTGTAAATTTAGAATGAATTTAAAATGTTTGACATGTTTTGTTTAAAAAATAAATAAATAACTTTTTTGATGAAGAAGATAAGTAAATTTTGACGAAAATAAGGATCGATAATTTATTTTGAATTAAAAGACACAAACCAAGTTGACTTTTTGAAAATAAGGATGAGGATGAAAGTTTAAAGAACTTAGTTTATAAAATTAAGTTTGATTGAGGGTTATGATGAACGATGAAAGATTGAGCTAATGAAATTTATGAAAATTACATAGCTATTATTTTTAGAAAGGAAGGATAAGGGTGATTTGTTGAATAATCGAATAAAATAAATATCGTTTGAACTTATTTATGAAAAGAAATAAAAAATCGAAGTTAAAAAATAAGGATATGAAATATTTGGTAAAAACTGAATGTATGAAAAAAGTTTCAAATGATAGTATATAAAAATAAGGATTGGAAATATTTTGTAAGTTTAGAATGAATTTAAAATGTTTGACATGTTTTGTTTAAAAAATAAATAAATAACTTTTTTGATGAAGAAGATAAGTAAATTTTGACGAAAATAAGGATCGATAATTTATTTTGAATTAAAAGACACAAACCAAGTTGACTTTTTGAAAATAAGGATGAGGATGGAAGTTTGGTAAACTTACTTTATATATATAAGGATTGGAAAGATCTTATAAAATTTGTTTGAAATGTTTTGTTTAAAAGACAAGGCAAAAACTTTTTCGATGAAGAGGATGAGTAAATTTTGATGAAAAATTGGATCGATGGTTTAGTTTGATTTAAAAGACATAAACCAAATTGACTTTTTGAAAATAAGGATGAGGAAAAGTTTAACTACAAAAATGAATGGTGAATGAATGAATTTAATTTGAAATATTTTATCAAAATACGCAAGTTAAAGTTAACAGTTTTGAAAATGAGGATTAGGAAGATCGATTAAAAATTTAGTTAATAAATTTTGTGAAAGTTACATTGCTATTTTTTTAGAAAGGAAGGAAATAAGTGTTTTTCTGAAAAATCGAATAAAGAAATTTCGTTTGAACTTATTTATGAAAAAACATATCAAAATCGACTTTAAAATATAAGGATAGTAAAGTTTTGATAAAAACTGAAAGAATGAAAATTAGTTTGAAATGTTAGTTTTTAAAAGTGTTTTGAAAATGGGACTAAGAATGAGTCTATAAAATGAATGAATAAATGTAGTTATAAAAATAAGGAATGGAAATATTTTATAAATTTTGAATGAATTAAAAATGTTGAATTTGATGAAGAGGATGGAGAAATTTTGATGAAAATATAGATTGATGATTTAGTTTGAATTAAAAGAAATAAATCAAGTTGACTTGTTGAAAGTAAGGATGAGGATGAAAGTTTGATAAACTTAGTTTATAAAAATAAGGATAGGAAAGGTTTTATAAAATAAGGATAGGAATGATTTTATAAATTTGAATGAAATAAATTAGCTTGAAATGATTTGTTTAAAATACAAGGCACAAACTTTTTGGATAAAGAGAATGAGGAAATTTTGATGAAAAATTGGATCGATGGTTTAGTTTGATTTAAAAGACATAAACAAAATTGACTTTTTAAAAATAAGGATGTAGAAGTTTTGACTACACAAATGAAGGGTGAATGGATGAATTTAATTTGAAATATTTTATCAAAATACGCGAGTCAAAGTTGGCTGTTTTTAAAATGAGAATTAGGAAGATCGATGAACAATTGAGTTTATAAATTTTGTGAAAATTACATAGCTATTCTTTTAGAAAGGAAGGAAATAGGTGATTTGATGAAAAATCGAATATAACAAATTTTGTTTTAACTTACTAATGAAAAGACATATCAAAATCGACTTTAAAAAATAAGGATAGGAAAGTTTTGAGGAAATAGGTGATTTGATAAAAAAAATTAAATAATAGAATTGCGTTTGAACAATTGATTAAAAACATTACCGAAACTTGATTTTTTGAAAATGGGGATTACGAAGATCCGATGATATCAGTTTCAATTTGTTTATGGAAAAACTTACGCTAAAAATGAATTTTTTAAAAACGAGGATGAGAATTGAGAAATAAAATAAGGAAAAATACTCATCAAATCAGAAAATATATCGGTTAGAAAATATGAAATAAAACGTACAAATATGACTTTAAAAGACATGTATGTATAAAAATAGAGAACAAAAAACAAGTATTTGACATATAGTTTTGTGTTTAAGTAGAATTGATATGAAGTTGTTGTGTTTTATGTTTAAGTAGAACATGTGGGATATATGGTTTTGTGTTTAACTTGCTTTATAGTTATGTTAAGCTCGTACTAAGATGATAGACTTATTTTAAAAGTTTGTTTTTTGTATTTGGAAGTGCAAGGATACACTTGAGTTCTTTATGTGCGTATAGCATATATATTCGATTAAACTTACATATATAGCTTGGAAAACAGGGAAACGAAATCAGAATGATATGAAGAGGAAATACATATATAGCTTGGAATTCAAAATTAAACTTACAATTAGATGAGTTGGAAAAAAAAGCTTTGGAGCAGCGTTATTTATCTCGAATCTTCAATTTGTAACTATCAAAATAAACATCCACCAATGTAATCTGTTTCACGGATTGTTGAATCAGTACGATCAACAAATAGAAACCTAAAAAGTAATAAATGTTTCAACTAAGGGGATTAAATGTTGGATTCAAATCGAAATCCAAGAATTGATTCTTAGCCAAAAGTACGCTTGTACAAAGATACCAAACAACATTTACTAGACTAAGAATTAATTTGTTAACCAAGAAAATCAAAAACAAAATCGAATACGTGACATTCTGTGAACATTCATTCTTTCCCAGTTTATTTAATTTTACCACATAAGCAAAACAAGGAAATAGTGAAGAACCAAACTTGTAACAAAATCAAACATCATCATACCAACAAAAAAAAAGGTTTTATAAGACTAATTGAGCAAATAACTAATGAATTCAAATATTCCTTCCAAATCTAATTATCTAATGTACATAATATGTCACTCTCCATAGTCTTGTTTAAAGGGCAATTAAAGAAAAAACAGAGTATGGTTCAAATAGAAAGTTCAAAGAAACAAAGACAACTTACGGCAGAAAGCAGCAGGGATGTTGGGCAATCGCCATGGACGATCGCCTCAAATTCATTGATGGATCCTCGATCATGACATCGCCACTCATCGTCAGCACAAATTAAGCCACAAATTAATCTCTGTTACACAAATTTATGTTATTAGAACTAATTTATTCATAGATCGTTGAACTGTAATCCAAAAGGAAAAAGAAAACAAAAACAAAGAGACTGTATTCGAAATCATTGAACTGTAATCCAAATTTGAGTTCGAAAACGGAAAAGGATAGAAACATAATATGATTCAAATAGAAAGTAAAAAAAAAAGAAAAGAAAGAAAACTTACAGCAGAAAGCAGCAGGGATGTTGGCAATTGACATGGACGATCGCCTCAAATTCAGTGATCGATCCTCGATGATGACGACGGCACTCGTTGTCAGCACAAATTAAGCCACAAATTAGTCTCTGTTACACAAATATATGTTATCAGAACTAACTAATTCATAAATCGTTGAACTGTAATCCAAAAAGAAAAAACAGAGTAAGAGACTATATTAGAAATCGTTGAACTTTAAATCAAATCTGAGTACCAAAACGAAAAACATAGAAGGTTAAAAGAAGAAAAGAAAGAAAACTTACGGTAGAAAGCAGCAGCGATGTTTGGCAATCGAGATGGACGATCCCCTCGAATTCATTAATCGAGCCTCGATCACGACATCGTCACAACAAATTAATATCTGTTACACAAATTCATGTTATCAGAACTAATTTATTCATAAATTGTACGTTTCTTTGAATTAATGAAGCCAAATGAACGTACTACGTCTTTTGATTCAGAATTAAATATAATATGCCATGTCTACAAAGAAAGAAAGACGTACTTAGTCTTAGAAAACAAGAACGCGACGTAGCCATAGATCGAAGAATTGATCGGTCGAATAGACAGTTGGCTTTGAGTGTTTATCACGACATGATCGTAAAATGCGTGAACGACGTACGTGATGAGGAAGAACACTCAGTAGAGATAGAGGAGATCGATCGAGATGAAGTGATGATGGCGACATCTGGGCGGTAGATGATCATGCATGGCGGTGGTGATATGGTGATCTGTACATGTAAGGAGGCCGGCCGGGTGATCGAGACGTACGACGGTATTTGGTAGCGTCTGGCGGGTGGTGTAGATTGAGACGAATGGATGTACGTGGTGATACATGAATGACGATGGTGGCGGTCTGCGGGTGTGCGAGATGATGGTGTTTGGCGAGATGATGGTGTTTGGTGGTGGCGTCGGTTGTACGTACGTCTTCAATTCCCACCGGCCAATTGGAGGGTTTGAACTTTGAATGAGTTTTCAGACCATCGAGGTACGTATGACGATGGAACGAAGATTCGTATCTCGTCGTATCTTTATTTGACCGTTGGACTTGATTTTCATCATATCAGAAGATGAGAGACAAATCACATTTATTTATTAATTTTACCCCTTGATCATTTTTGTTTAATAATAATACGGAATAATATAACTAGTATTTAAAAAAATCTAAGAGACGCTAAATAGTATATTATGTTATTTTAAAATAATAATGTTTATTAAATGTTATACGTAGAACATTGTAACGATTTTTTTTTACTTCAACATATTTAAAATTTAATTATTATTTCACATAATATATGATAAATCAAGAGTCAATGTTATACACTTAGAAGATGATAAATATTAAATGTTAATAAAAAATATTAAATATTTATAAGATGTAAAAGAAAATAGAATTTAACATGATAATAAATAATAATAATTTTAAAACATAATATTATTAAACAGTGAGAAATGTTAACAAAGACCAACCATATTTCTATGTCTTCTCTAAAATTTGATAAGGAGTTCTACTTATCACCATCCTCTTTTGCTTTCCACACCTAACCGGTGATGGCATAGTTCTATTTCTATATTAGATTTATGCTAAGGTTAGTTGATTTTTCTTGCGATCTTTGTGTATGCAAACGACTATTGCTAGGGTTTGATTTCTACAGTTGATTAATGTTATGGTTCGATTTCTTCTTGTTTTCTATTTATGCAATCGATTGATGTTAGGATTCAATTGTTGAACTGTAATCCAAATCTTAGTACCAAAATGAAAACATATAAACATAGTATGGTTCAATTGTTTAAATCTATCACCCGGTTTAAGTACGGAGTCGCAACCTCCAGTTTTCTTCTGTTAGCCGTTTAGACATAATAGGAATGAGAACAAGTTGTTCTGAATACGAGGTTGTAAAACTCGGTTTTCTATACTTGCCTTTCTGGCACAGTAGGTGTACAAACTAGCAAGGTTCGGTTTTGTGTTCATGTGTGCTTGTTGTATTTGTTTACATTTTCACGTTCAACATTTATTGGTAGTGGGCAAGATCATATGTTTGTCAACCAAGTAATTATTTTATAGGCATGACTTTTCAAATAGTACATGATCTTCGGCGTTTGGCCAAGACAAAAAAGAGGGGTTTCCTCATCGTTTGGTAGTTTATTGTGGGTACAGAAGGTGATGCACGTGTGCATTTTGACAAAGAAGAGCGTACATTCTTATTAGCACGCGTGTGTTTTTTTCCCAAAAGTTCATGAAGGTGAATAAGTAAGCTTCTTCACTAGTACCATATTTTTAAGTTCATTCCATTCCAGGTTCGTGGTACATCTTTGCCCCTTAGATCTTGTAGCTTGTACGATCCATTCTAGTGCGCTTTCTCTACGCGGTAAGGTCCCTCCCACCGGGGTCCAGTAACTTGTAGTTGTTTAGAACCATGTCTCGATTAACGACGTGAGTTGACAATGATATCCATTCCGAAGTGGACCTCGAAACACGAGTAGAGGGAACGATGGAGTTTGTAGTCAAACTACTTGGAGCTATGCTCTCTTTTCAGTGTAGGACACAGATGGATGCAACAGTGACAAGAGCTTTGGGGTTGTGCCCTAATTTTTTATATATATATAGTCATCTTTTTGGGCCAAGCCCACTCAACCACAAATTCTTTACACTAGTGCTTAAGCCCAGCTCCATTTTTTACTAGGTTAGCACAAAGGGCTCAATTACTTTCATACATGTTCATCTAAGATCAAGCACAAAATAATTTTTACAATCTTCTCGAAACCAATTAATGTTCACAACTCAAATTACATCATAATAATAATTACATATGGGAACCGGGTATTACACCGGTCCACCACAAACTCCAGACTCCGGCTAGCATGTCACCACCGATTTCGTTCTCTGTAAACACGGAACCATAACCTCCGGTCTCCGTGGCCGATGCTAAGAACCATTTGTAGGAGATATGTCGACTCCGGTAAGAATGCCACCGCCATTTACAATCTCTTTGGCTGATCTGAGATCTGAGATCTATTTGTAGCATATCTGTTACCACCGGTAAGAATACCATCGCCACCTCCGGTCTCCAAAGCCGACGCCAACGACCAGGACTATTGCTATTTAGGGTTTTCTTCTTGTTGATCGAGTTTTGCAATCATGAGCATGAAGATGGGTTTGTGATGATGGATCTTGATGATAAAGTTGAAAGGTATGTTTTGAAGAAAATACCATTTCTCTTTAACTAATAGATTCGGAAGAATCTACAATCGTGAGGATGAAGATGGGTTTGTGATGAGGGACTATTGCTAAACGGTGGTAGATTCTTCCCGATCTTCATAGCCAACACAGTTTCTCTTTAACAGATCTGGAAGAATCTACCGCCATCTCGGTTTGTAATTTGTGTAGTTCAGATCTGAAATCAAGTTCTTTTTTATCTATAGTTTTTAATTTGTTATTGTATGATATGAAATTGGTTTGCAGTGAGTGTTTAAATTGTTATTGTTAGCTTTTATATTTGAATGTTTTTTTGGGTATTTAGCAAATCTCGGTGTTTTGAGATTTGTTATTCTCTTCGTATTCGAATGTGTGGGGATGTGAAAAATTGAACATTAAGACATAAACACCATAAGATGAACACTAAGGGAGTGTTTGGTTCAAGTATTGTTTTTGAAGGGATTGAGATTTCATATGGGATTGTTATTTGGTGGGATTTGCATTTAGTGAGATTTAAAATCCCATCTTGTGTTTGATTCATATTTCTTAGGTGGGATTTCCACCACTACTAAACTCCATCAACAGCCAAAGACGGTGGACGATGAACGACGGCGACGGCGGAAGACGAACGACGGTGGACGACGGTAAACGACGGTGAACGACGGTAAACGACGGTAAACGACGGCGGACGACGGTGAACGACGGCGGACGACGGTGAACGACGGTGGACGACGAACGAACGACGGCGGACGACGAACGAACGACGGCGGACGACGATCGAACGACGGCAGACGACGATCGAACGACGATCGAACGATGGCGGACGACGAACGAACGACGGAGAACGACGGCGGATGACGAACGATAGTGGACGACGAACGACGGTGAACGATGACGGACGATGAACGACGGTGACAACGAATGGACGGCGGCGGATGACCAGCGACGGAGACAACGGACGAACGACGGCGGATGACAAACGACAGTGGATGACGAACGACGGCGGACGATGAACGACGGAAACAACGAACGAACGAAGGCGAACGACGGTGACAATGAACGAACGACGGCGGACGACGGTGAACGACGGCGGACGACGAACGAACGACGGCGAATGACGAATGACGACGAACAACGAACGAAACACAGAATTTAGAAATCACTCATCTGTGGGATTTGTAAATACCATGGGGGGTGGGGGGGTTTAGAAATCCCTCATTTGTGGGATTTCAAGGATTCCTGAGATTTGAAATCCCATCCTATTTTTACAAACCAAACACAAGATTTCTCAGGATTTGAAATCCCAATCCCAAAGATTCCCAGTAAATACCACGAATCAAACACCCCCTAAGAACATTAACAAATAATACAAAGAACATAATTTAAATAAAAAAATATTTTCTAAAAAAAAGATAACTAGCAATTAATGAGTATAAAATAATTACTTAACATCATTTACTAATAATGATCTATTAGTTAGCTTTAATCAAAGGTTAATTAATTATTAATTAAACAAAAAGGGTAAAAAGAGGTTATAGCTTGTTTGATTATAAGAATAAATCGAAGAATGACTAAAATACTCTTTGACTAACGATCAAACATAACAACCGTTAGCTTAAAGAATCATAAGTGAAATAAAATGACAGTCACAATAACTATTTTCGTAATTTTTAAAATTAAAGGACTATAATTAAAAGCCAGTAACAATTACAAGGACTATTTATGTAATTAACTCTTTTATTTATTAATAAAGATAATTATCAAAATTAAAGAAGGATATGAAGAAAAAAAAATAGTAAATTATAAATATCATTTATGAAAGACAATAGTATCCGTGAGGAGAGGATAAACCGGAATTAACTCGACTCCCTGTCGACAATCGGGTCGGAGTTCAGATCAAATCCGACACCGGTGTCGTTCTGGGACGTCTCCCCGGTTGTCTTTTTCAGGCGGCCGTCGTCTACTTGTTTAAAGTCCTCCAACTCGAAAGCCGGACACCATGAACCAGAACACGTCGCTGGTGGAGACGCCGTAGACTTACGGACACGATCGTCGGCAGCTTTGCTCTGAAAACGATTAAAGCCCGCCTGAAACCGCTTTAATATAGCGAGGAACTCTTCCAACTCGGCGTCGTCAGGCGTCGCTCCGTCATGAGAAGGCTCCTTCTTGGCTCTCTTTTTGTTGCTGTGTATTCTGCTCTCTCCTCTCACCCCTGCAGACCTCTTTTTCTTCAAATTTTCCATGAAAATAAGATGTAGATCGATGACTTTGTTGTCGCCAGCGAATGAAGAGATGTAATAAATATAGAGAGAGAAATTGAGAAAGAGAATGGATGGTTTGTGATGGAGGGCTGGTTACGCGTGAATATTCCTTTCGATGTGTAATAATAATTATCATCAATTCATCATGTATAATAATAATAATAATATAAAATAAAATGGGCAAAAATGATGGCGTCAGAGGAACGTGGAACTTGTGACGTTGGATTCTTAAAAGTATCGGCCGCCCAAGTAATTACGTCACGGGAATTCCTAACAAAGCCATCTTCGTTGTTATGCGTCTTTCGTAAAGTTCAAAAACGATAGGCGGGTAAGAGAAGATCGTCTCATGTCTGATTAAACATAATTTATCATGTCTTTTAGAAACAAGAATGTGTAACGTACAAAATGACCCATTATTGATTTAAATAAGGAACCCATTCTAAATATATACGAGACAACATGATAGACCATGTTTGATTGATTGTTCTGCTTCTATCATTTACTTCTTGGATGGTTTCCGTGTCGGATTTCTTCATTGTTCAAATTATGTGATCTTAACCTCACCTCATCTCTAATCATGTCGTGACAAACTAAATGAATAGATTCGGACATTTCGCTGGCGGCGGCATCACTATAGGATCTCAATTGTATCAATAGTAATTGAAACAAATTCATAATGATTAGTAAGATCTTAGTGCAATAGTACGAGAGAATACACATAATTGATAATATGAAGTGTTTAATAAATTAGGGTAAATTACACTGGTTATATCAATATCTTATTTATTTTATCCGCCAATTTTATGCAATTGCATCCCTTTTTTTATTATTATTTGTCATTAAATTACTGTTTATTAATATAATCAATATCAATTGCAGGTATAGCTTTTATATTAGCTGAAATTGATTACATTTTAGTGATCACATTGATGTAAATGGTTAAACCCCTATCCAATTTTTTTTTTACTTTGAATCATAAGTAAGCATAAGCCACAACTACTTTGCTCTTTGCTGCCACTTATCAGTGATATCAAATGGTGTTTTGAGGTATGTGATGTTTTAAAAAATGCCAAGTAATTATTTTGGAAGAAAGCCTCTCACATTTGTTCTTTGAATGTGAGAAGGTCCAGCCTGTTTGGAGAAATTTTTTTGGGTGGATTGGCATTCCTTTCAAACGAATTTGACTCAATGAACGATTTGCTACTCTTTGGTAATTCTCTAGCTACAAAGGGCTCTTATTTTAAGAAAGCTTTCCTTGGCATCGGTTTTGTTCAAATTTGGGGAGTGTGGAAATGGAGGAATATATATTAATACATGCGATTGATGCGTTGAAGACTAAGAATTTACAAGAAGAC
This sequence comes from Dittrichia graveolens, assembly GCA_038502395.1. Classification (NCBI taxonomy): domain Eukaryota; kingdom Viridiplantae; phylum Streptophyta; class Magnoliopsida; order Asterales; family Asteraceae; genus Dittrichia; species Dittrichia graveolens. The sequence continues at coordinate 97,821,822 of JARJIL010000003.1, read as the reverse complement.
GTGTTCTCTCAAGTACAACACTTCTCTAGGTTATGTTTCCAAAACAGATCAAAGCAACAAAGATATGATTGGTCACGTTGGTCCTCTAACCCGATAGAGTGTTGTAAAAAGGCTTAGATTATGTTAAGTGGGGGTCTCATGTTTGGATGATTCTTTTGTTTCATCTCAAACTTGGAGACTTGAGCCTCTCCCTTGCATTTTGTCTTAATGAGAAATGAATTCCATTTGCTTTTCAAAAAAAAAAGTAATTATTAAGGAAGTGAGAACCCTTACTCGTCTGGGTTTTAAGGAAGCTAACGAAATGAAGGATACTTTATTGAAGAAAAGGGTACCAAAAGAAGAAGATGAGAAGATCAGTCTGAAAATGAAGGTAATTGGGGCTAAAGTCAGTATGGAATGAGGTAAGTTTATCTTAAATGCTTTAGAGTAACAGATGAATTTAGTTGACATGTGGTTCTTCAATTTTTATGATTTTGAAGCGATGGTAAAATATCAGAAGTGTTTTTGAACCTTCGAATCGCATGATGTTAGATCCTTAATTGTGTTCATTACATTTTAGTGAAGTTTGTTAAAGTTTAGTGTCCATATGACATTAGAAATAGATTAGGGTATATTCTGTAAATACTCTTAAGGTATAAATAGTATGTAATTAACCCTAATTATCTAAGCTTTCAATTCATATGTATTATTCAAGGGGTTCACGTCTCTCGTTCATATGCATACCATGATTGAGTTCATCATATTGTGTTGATGGCTTCAATTGATTGTTGATACCAGATATACTTGGACCTACACATGAAATTAATTTGTTTGAAACACTTATGATCAAATGCCAATTTGGATTTTAGCATCTATGTGTACAGTTAATGTACATAAATCAATCCACAAAGGAATCTAAATATAAATATTGAGAGAAAATGATTTATTAATCGTAAAGAAGAACAATTAAACAAATTAATGGGTATTATGATAAAACTGAAATTGTAGTTAATGGTTACTCCATATATAAATCTCTAAAGAGAAGCAACATATTAAACATCAAAAGTCGGATGTTTTCAATTTCATAGAGGGGAGATATGAACTAGAGAAGAATTCTCTGATTTCTTTCTATGAGTTGTGAAAGAGACTATGATGTTTGATGAGCCCTACGAAGCTCTAATTATAAGAGTCTCAAGCTAAACCACGTACACTCCTATCTATGGGCAAAAAAAAATATAAATGTTGATTAAGGTCAACAACAAGTTCAGAGAAGAATGAAAACAAGAAGATAATTTGTATTGAATTGGAAGTATGAAAAGTTTATTGAACGAAAATTATATCAGCTTGCTTTCCTCTATCCTTTATATATACAATACACAAATTAACAGTGAGCTGTACGAGTGATTACAACTAACTAACTCAACTAATTTTGCTAATTAGAAATTAGCTATTATTGCTCTTAATCACTACACTCAAGATGACAATTTTCCTTTGAGCAATCCTTAAATTATGAAAAAATCTTCAACAACAGTAACCTTTCTATATCAATAGCATCTCAGACCTGCAGAAAATAAAAAAACCAAATGATAAAAAGATAATAGATTTGATCCTAATAAGATTGGTATTTTAATAGATACTGAGAATTTTGTGAAAGTATAGTATCAATTAACCTTGACGCTCTTTTAGTTTATTATTGCAAGGTTCTAAATTACATTCCAATCGTTATCTCGGAACATTTATCTGTGTTTCAAAAAAAAATTAACAATTAAATCGCCTACCTAATAAACAACTTAAACATCTTCACCACAAACCCGCATAAAAAACTAATTATTTTTTAATGTATGGATGGAAATAATTGATAACAGAGTTGGTAAGAGTACAAACAGGATCGGTCCTAAGTGTTTTGATGCCTTGGACAAACAACTAACAAAATGACCCAAGTTGTTTTAATATTTTTACATCTTAACTTAACTGGTACCGTCATTAAAATTCTACAATCGGAACTGGAAGGCAACCAAGAGTAATGAAACTTGAAGGCAATCTTAGGACGATGATTGGATTCAAGGAATTACCAAAGGACAATTGATCATTGCCCTGCGATCTTGGGAGCCAAAGTCGGCCAGTTGACTCTTCGGTTTCTTCCCATCTTTCGCCTCTTTGGTTTCTTCCATCTCTTCCTTTGGATAATGGAATTCATGGATGAATTCCGTGGGGAATTAAGTGTGGCAGGGTGCATGTAAGAAATTCATGGGTGGGCAATCCAATTGAAGGAGGGAGAATTGGATGACTAAGATTGGTTCTCGCAGTTCTCATTTGAACTTCTTCCTATATATATATAGGATTGAATTTTTGTCCCTTAGCCCATTGCTGCTCTGGGCTTGCACACGGGCCACCCAGTGCTTGGGCCGGCCCTGAGTACAAATGATATAATTGTTATGTTTAACAAATTATTACTATGTATAAATCATCTCGCTTAATTTAAAGAGATGTTTGTTACCCTAGTATTAATTTTTTTTATCCATACTTCTACGCATTAGATAAAAACACGTGTCAAGAAAGTAGATAATGAAAAAGAATTAATGTATTTAATATATTATCATTTAGTAGATTATGTCTACTTATTTTCATCAGCCCTTTAACTCCCATCACCCACACTCTCTCTCCACTATTTCTTAGTCTTTCACTCTTTCTCAATCTCCCTTACTCACAAGTTTGTTATTTAAAAAAAGGAGTGACATAATATTTAATTAATTTATGAGTTTATGGTTTCAATCTGTTCATGAGTTAATGGTTTTGATTTGTTCACGTACATGACCCATTCATGGTTTATGGTTTTGATCGTTTCATAGTATCCTTTCATGGGTTTATGATTTGTTTTCGATTTGTATGTTTCTACTTATGTTTCCGACTTGTATTTCACCGGAGATGGTGGTGGTCAGGGGAGATATTGATGATTAATTTTGTTTGCACATATTCTTCGATTGAATTTATCTTATGTATGTTTAGATCCTGATCTATGTTTCTAAAAGTTTGAGTTAAAATGCTTCTGAATGTAACAAGTTTGAGTTTAATTGTTTCAATATTGAAGATAAAAATGTAAAATGAAATGTAACTTGAACCTGATTGGGTCAGTGTTAAATATAAATAATTAAAATAAATAAATAATAGTAAAGTAATAAAAAAATGCAAAGGTTAACGTCCAGTTGAGCACTACACACAAGACAAGTTTTAAAAAAATTTAATAATAAATTAACGACAACCTTTTAAAGTTTAGTATACACATTTTTAAAATGAACAAAGTTAGATATTTTACTGTATAGTTACTCTTATAAGATATATACTATCATTCAATAAATTTCTTAAAAATCCTAGGAATAAAAATTATTTTCTAATCTTTCAAGGGATATGTGACAAGAGATCGCTCGTTAAACTCAAACTACTTGATAAAAATATTAACTTGTAGTCTTTTGATAAGTTATACGTAATCAAATCTAACCCTAATATGTGAAAACTTAAACCATTATTCATTAAAGAAAATCGAATCTCATATATAAATATTTTTTGTCGATCTTTGATAAAATAGGCTACACATAAAAATAGTTAATGACATGTCTAATAAATCAACTTAATTATATATCTAATGCATTCATTGGTTGACATATTACTTAGTTATTTTCTTTCCAAATTTTTACTTTTAATTTTATCATATGTCATTTATTATCTTCTTCCTAGACACAAATTTAGACACACGTTATAGGCATACAAACTATTTTTCTATAAAAAATTTTAAGGTTGTTGAAATAAACGAAAAAAAAGGCTAGCATGTTTATTATTTAATTTAATGGGTGTTACTAAATAGACACCCCTAAACACTTTTAGACATCTCAAATTAAAAATAATTATCTTCTTATATTTTCTCCTAAATATTAATAAGGTGATAATTAATTCAAGTTAACTAAATCAGATTAATTAATAGAAACAGTTCGTCATGGAGATTTGGAAGTACTTACCCTTAAATTCGCATGATGAAATTGACAATTTGGCATATTTATATGAATAATTAGAAATACATATAAAAATAATTATATTGATATTAATAATAATAGAAATTTATCATAAAGGAGTATCTTTATATATCGAGTTGTGTTCAATAAAGTCTATTTAAAAAACATGGTCCTATGTGAATTATAAAAAATTAAGAAAATATCACTCCGCCTAAATTTTTAAAATTTAATCTGGATCATTGATGTCATTGATCCAAAAGCTAAAATTAGTCTCTTAGGATTATGAATTAATTATGGACTATATTGAACATTCTTCATCTTTACTAATAAAAACATAAATTTTAAAGAAAAACTCATACTCATCGTAATCTCATATAATTGTTGTGCACAATACACTGTTTTTTTCTATATCGGTCTACTAATCATATAAATTGTAAAAAAATCTCTCTACAAGTTAAATCATGATGTAAAGTCTAAACTTTGTTTTGTTTTGTTCTTATAAAAAGTTCTAATTGTTAATTATTATAAAATTCTTTTTATAAAATTTCTTTTTTCATCTTAAAATTAGTTTTTTAATCTATTTTTTCGTAACATATTTTAAAGATAATATGAAAATATTAAATATGTTTTAAAATAATAAAAACAAATTATATTCCTAAAGTAATACAATATTATTAGAAAATTATTAGATATATCTTAAAAAAATAAAACAACAATATTTATGAAAAGTGTGTCTTTTTAGTAATTTTAGGGTGTCTATTTAGACATTCCCTTAATGTAAACCTTCCTAATGCGGTAAGATGGTTAAAAAGGTGAATAAATTCGGTCCAGCATCGGTCATGGACTCTTTCGGGGTCAATCCGGTCCTGGGCGGTCCCGTTTTGGACCGCTCCTCACGTAAAACCATTTTGTTTTCGGGTGGTCTGTTATTTTTCCGGACCAGTCCTCATCCTGACAAGTCTGACTTCGGTTCAGACCCGTCCAGTTTTTGTTCGGATATTTTTCGGTTCGGTTCTGGTTTTGTATTTTAAGTTTTGGTTAAGATATTTCCGGTTTTCGGTTTGTTTTTCGTTTAAAAAAATTGACAATTAAATTGTAAAATATCACAAGTTATAAACATATATAATTGTTGAAAAGATATGCTCATCTTACTAAAATATTCAATATGTGCACTAGTACGAAACCGTTCGTAACTTATCAAACGTATAATCGGAATTTGAAAAATTGAGAGAATAATAGAGAAGGTATGTAGAAAGAAGTGTGATGTAAAGAAAAATAGAAGAGGTATTGAGATATTTATAGAGGATTTGCAAAAAAAAGAAAAAATAAACTAGTCTTTGGGACCGGTTGGACCGGTCCAGACCGACTCATTTTTTGGGACTGGTTTGGACTCTTGGCCGGTTCAGTTCCAACCGAATTTCGGAGCGGTTCATAGTGGTCCTCTCATCAGGACCGGGACCAGCACGACGGTTATGGACAGGTTGAGGACTGGTCCGATCTTGACGGTCTTTGTAGGACCGGTCGAACTAGTCTAGTTTGTTCATCTCTAAATGCAGTATAACTATCGAAATAATGAGATATTGTGCTTTAGTTTTATGGATTTGGATATTGGGCTTTGTCCTGAATTTTTGGGCCTCAACGACCTAGTTTACATGAAATAATGAGATATCTTTGTTGATTAATTCAACGTACATATATTAAACATGATTGATGATTGATGATATGGTCTACAAGATAGCAATGATGTTATAAGCTTTGCAATGTAAAATTTACTTGTAATGTTGTTGGAACAAGTGAAGATTAGCAGGTTGATGTCATTTATAAAAACCTGAAACATCTTACAATTTTTATTTTCGTTAAAAGAAAAAAAACAATTTTTGTCTCTAGAAAAGGATTACACTAGGATTTTAGTATAGTGAAAGTTGTCTTATTTTATAATAACTCTAATGATACACATATATATATAAAAGATATAAAAAAGTTTGATTATGACTAATTAAATAAATAATAAAAGTTCATTTAAAGATAAAAAACTTACGTGTTAAATAACGTTTGAGCTTAATTTGTCAAAATCAATCATCAAAGTTTTCTCACGACTGCTAGTTCGTTTGTCATGATTTAACGTGCTAGAAGCATAATAATAACTAAAATAAGGATAAAAAAGTATACGTTGCATGTTTGTAGTCGGACACGTATTTTGTTTATCTGAATAAAACTCGTTTATTATATTGTCTATAGAGAAATTATCAACAATTTCTCTCTCTGTCTCTCACAAAATGTTAAGAACCAAACTGTTTTAAAGATAATCATCATTCTTGTTATAACAAAGCCTTGTTTTATATTTTCATTACTAAGAAAGCTCTTTAAAAGATTAAAAGCGTCACTCCGAACTTTCCTGGTTTCTATTACACCATGTCATAATTTTCTTGTCCCATCAGCCTTAGATTTCTAAATTATTGTAGACATGAGCTTCAACTTTTGTTTTAGCTCTTGTTAGTGTCTCGCCTTTATAGACATTAGCTTTTTTAACTAAACCAAGATTAACAAATGGCGACTAGAAAATTACTCCCAAAAAAAAAGCTAACCAATAAATTAAAATATGCCCAGCTTATTACACCATGTCACCATTCATGTATCTCGTTGCCCCCATTTCCCTCCAATTCCCTGTATCTTTTATTATATATTACACACACACACAACACAGTGACACACTCCCACTCCTGTAGCCACCGCAAACCACCACCATGATCTCTTCTTTAGAGCTCCTCCTTCATCTCGCCCTCGTAATAGCCTTATCAGCATCCTTCGCTACTTCTTCAAAATCAGGTGCGGCGGCCCCCACCAAGATCGGCAATGGCTACCGTCTCATCTCCGTAGATAAGTCCCCGGACGGTGCACTTATCGGCCACCTCAAACTCAACCAGAAAAACAACATCTACGGCCCTGATATCCCTCTCTTGCAGTTATACGTCAAGTAAGTTTAAACTATCGGTATCAAGTCACGATCTCCGTTTTCCATTTTTCACTTCACCCCCTTTAATTATGAAATTTAACATTTTACCCCTTTAAAAATTAAACTCAGGCATGAAACGGATGATCGTTTGAGGGTACGCATCACCGACGCACAGCAACAGAGATGGGAAGTACCGTACAACCTCTTACCAAGAGAACAACCACCGCCACCGGAAAAACAAACCGTCAGCAAAACAACTGAAAACCCTTTCACTACGATGGAATTCGCTGGCAACGAGCTTGTATTCAATTACGTCACCGACCCATTTTCGTTCACCGTGAAACGAAAATCCAACGGCGAGACTCTGTTCAATTCCGCCTCCGGCGACTCCTCACCGTACAATTCACTGGTCTTCAAAGATCAGTACCTTGAGATATCAACATCCCTGCCGGAATATGCTTCGTTGTACGGGCTTGGGGAGAACACGCAGGCACAGGGGATAAAGCTGTACCCAAACGATCCGTACACGCTGTGGACGACGGATCAATCGGCAATTAACCTGAATATGGATCTTTACGGGTCGCATCCGGTGTATATGGATCTGAGGAACGCCGGCGGTGAAGGGAAAGCACATGGGGTTTTGCTGTTGAACAGTAACGGGATGGATGTGGTGTACAGAGGGAGGTCATTGACGTACAAAGTGATTGGGGGTATTTTCGACTTTTACTACTTTTCCGGGCCGTCTCCTCTTGCGGTGGTGGATCAGTATACTCAGTTGATTGGCCGTCCTGCTCCTATGCCCTACTGGTCACTGGGTGAGTAAATTTCAAATTTATTACATAAATATCAACCATGCTTTGAAATGTTTGATTATACGATCGATCAAACCGACAAATAAACATGGTATGTTCTTTATTATTACCCAAACAATAAATAAATAATAAATAAAGAAGCATTTTATTTTATTTTAATACAAAATCAATCATTCAGTTAACTATTTAAGATTAATTTAACAATTTAGAGTGTTTGAAATTTTCTTTTTAAATAAGATTGTACGGTTTAGATAATTAGGATCTTAATCGGTAACTGAAATTATTTTATTCTTGTTAAAGATAACATTTTTTTGATATTTACATTCTTTTTTATCATTTATTAATCACTAACTGAAATTGCAACGTTGATTTGATTTTTTTTTCTTAACATAAAGTTAAATATTTGATTAAAAAGTATTGTATTTGAATATGATCTATGTTTGAATTTGTAGTTAGTTACAGAAATTATAAGATATGGGAGAGCCATCAACAATCTAGAAGATAAAACAGAAAACATGTATTTTAATGATTCCTTATATTTCCAATCAATATTCAATTAATTCAAATTAAAGTGTTGACAAAAGGATGGTTTCATTTTTCCAAAAAAAAAAAATCTCTCCAGATGTCACTGTTTTCCAATCAAACGTTTAATTCCCATACAAGGGACACGTGTGTATGTCACAAATTTATTGAACTTTTGGCATGGCCTCGCATGTTCGCAAATTAATGCTGAAATATCTATTTTCAAATCAATAATCGAGTTGTATTTAATAAAGTTTATTTAAAAAATATAATTTTAAAATTTTAATATTTATTTATAAATGATTTATTATGCAATCATATATAATTTATAAAATAATCACATGTGAATTACGAATAATTACGAAAATATCACTCCGTCCAAATTTCTAAAATTTAATCTAGACAATTGATGTCATTGATCCAAAGACTAAAATTAGTCTCTTAAGACTATGAATTAATTATGGACTATATTAAACATTCTTCTAATTGATATATCTAAACAATATCTTCCATAACAATTTAATTTCATACTACTTTCAATTTGTAGGGTTTCACCAATGTAGATGGGGTTACCACAACCTTTCAGTAGTCGAAGACGTTGTTGAAAACTACAAGAAGGCAAAAATTCCACTTGATGTCATTTGGAACGACGATGATCACATGGACGGACACAAAGATTTCACTCTTAATCCACACAATTATCCTCGACCCAAACTACTTGATTTCTTGAATAAAATTCACTCACGTGGCATGAAGTACATTGTCATTAACGACCCTGGAATTGGCGTAAATTCTAGTTATGGTACCTACCAACGAGGCCTTGCAAATGATGTCTTCATCAAATATGAAGGTAAACCATACCTAGCCCAGGTCTGGCCTGGACCCGTTAACTTTCCGGATTTCCTCAACCCAAAAACCGTGTCTTGGTGGGCTGATGAAATCAGGAGGTTTCATGAGCTCGTGCCAGTAGATGGGTTATGGATCGACATGAATGAGGCCTCCAACTTTTGTTCGGGCTTATGCACAATTCCTGAAGGGAAGAAATGCCCTAGTGGTACCGGGCCGGGTTGGATTTGTTGTTTGGATTGCAAAAACATTACAAAAACAAAATGGGACGAGCCGCCTTACAAGATCAATGCATCAGGGACGCCTGTTCCCATCGGGTACAAAACTATAGCAACGAGCGCGGTTCACTATAACGGTGTTCGTGAGTATGATGCACATAGCATATACGGATTCTCCCAAACTATCGCCACACATAAAGGCTTGCAAGGCCTCCAGGGCAAACGTCCTTTCATCTTGACCCGATCCACGTTTGTTGGGTCGGGCCATTACGCGGCCCATTGGACTGGAGACAACAAAGGAACTTGGAATGATCTCAAATACTCGATCTCTACCATGTTGAATTTTGGTATATTTGGTATCCCAATGGTCGGGTCAGACATATGCGGGTTTTACCCGGCTCCGACTGAAGAACTATGCAACCGATGGATCCAATTGGGTGCTTTTTACCCATTTTCAAGAGACCACGCCAATTATTATTCACCAAGACAAGAACTTTACCAATGGAAATCCGTGGCTAGATCAGCTAGAAACGCTTTAGCTATGAGGTACAAGTTGCTTCCCTACTTGTACACTTTGACCTACGAGGCGCACACCACCGGTGCACCGATAGCCCGACCCGTCTTTTTCTCTTTCCCAAACATCACAAAACTTTACGGGCTGAGCACCCAATTCTTGCTCGGAAATAGCCTAATGGTCTCGCCGGTTCTTGATAAACATCAAACCAAAATTAGCGTTATGTTCCCTCCGGGAACTTGGTACAATCTTTTCGATTTGAGTAAAGTTGTCATCGCTAAAGAAACCGAATCTTTCTCAATAGATGCTCCTTTGCACGTGATCAATGTCCATTTGTATCAAAACACCATTCTTCCTATACAAAGGGGAGGAATGATATCAAAAGAAGCAAGAACGACGCCGTTTACTTTAATTGTAACTTTTCCGGCGGGGGCGATGGATGGTGAGGCGAACGGAAAGCTTTATCTTGATAACGACGAGCTTCCCGAGATGAAATTGGGAAACGGTCAATCGAGTTATGTTGACTTTAAGGCGAAGGCTGCAAAAGGGGTTTTGAAGGTGTGGTCCGAAGTTGAGGAGAGTAAGTTTGCTCTTGAGAAAGGGTTGGTAATTGAGAAAGTTATAGTGCTTGGGTTGACCGGCGTTCATGGAGGATTTGCGGTGGAGGTGGAGAGTGATGCCGGCGGTTTGGATGTGTCAGGGGTGGAAATTTTGGAAACAGATCACAAGTTTATTGATGAGTTGGAAGGCAAAGGCCACAAGAAGAGCAAAATGGTGGAGGTTAAGGGGTTAGAGATACCAATTGGTAAAAAATTCTTGATGTCGTGGAAAATGGTGATTTAATTAACTTTAAGGGGTTAATATGAAAATGATGAGAAAGCCTGTTGGTGCTTTGTTTTTGGAATTTCAATCTTTATCTTGGATTTAACCAAAGAAGTATGATTTAATATTCTATTATGTATCCATCAACCGAAGAAGAAAAAAGTCGTGACGTTTTTAATAAAATTGCGGAAATAAAATATAATGGAATCAAATCACAAATAATTGAATTGTGCATATTGTATTGCACAAAGTTTTAACTACTTGTACAATTGTTATTGCTATAAAATGTGATAAAAACAATAAGTTAATGTGTAATTACCGAAAAGATTTGAGTAAAATAGTTGTTTCGACGAGACATTATAAAAACAATAAGTTACAAATTTCGTCCATATAGTTTGAGCCAAATTAGTGAAATTACAAGTCTAGAGTTATGTGAAAAAGGATACAACTTACATTTTAAAAAGTTCAAAACCAAATCTGTTTACTTCAACAATTAAAGAACCAGATTGTTATTCATATAGTTTTAAACTTAAATAACTGAATTTATAATTTGAGAAAAACCATATTAACAAAAAAAAATCATTTCTCTTATAAAAATTATGTTAGAGGGTTACTAATACGCATTTATTCTTACTAGACACAAAAAAAAGTAAAAACAAAAACACAAGTGACCAAGAAACATAGTGTAGTCCAGATGAACTTTTGGGCCATTGAGTCAAAAGATGTTGGGCTATTACGTTGATCGAAATGGGCTCAAATAAGTATTTGTAACTTGTATGCAAGTGTTTGAGGAGGAAGGTTATTTGGTCGAGTAGATACTTTGATTTTGATGGTAAATCCTTATATAATAAGAGAACCATCACAATGGTAGGATCTTTTGAAAATTCTTAGAAGAGACTCGTGTTCAATTCTTTTAAGAGATTTTATATTTTTAGGTATGCTTTACAATTGTTTTTGTAACACCGGAAAATCACAAGTCATTTTTTTTAAACGCACTGCGGAAGCTAATTAAAACTAACTTGATTACATAAAATCAGTAATTACAAATATACAATCATTTGTTCAAAAGACAACAACATCACTATCAAATGTTTGGTGTTACAAAATAACTGGCTCGTCTCTTTTTCAAAATACGTATCAGAGTGTGGTCAACTCTTCCTTCTTCAACTAAAACACCAACCTGCAAAACATCAACTGAGGGGAATTAGCACAAAGCTAAGTAAGTAGAGGCTAAAACATCAAATGCAAACATTCACAATCAATCACCAAACATGTAATCACATATCCAGAGAAGACCGGCGGTTCGGCGCAGAACCTACAACCAATGCCGGCCAAAGCAAAGGTTTACCGATAGCTTTCCACTAGATTGGCACAGTAAACTCTCCTCCGAGCAACAAATGCAACAGAAAGGCTACTACTGTTCAACCAACCAGTTAGACAAGCCCAGCCCAAGTCCACGTATAGCTGACTTCTCAACGCAACTCAAAATCATTCTAAGAGTGCGTATCGACCAAATATTCATGCAGCAGTTATCAATAATCAATATCACAATTAGCAGTTCAATCTCAAACCACAATCATGCTTTTACATCCATAATATTAACTGCAATCTTTATCATCCGTGTTTAACGTTCACTCACCTCTGATTTTAATCACGTTGCTCAGTGGTCTAATATTACTGAGTCTTCGCAGTTCCTGAGAATACAACAACCTAGAAATCAGTCCTAGATTCATAAATATATCTTCTCATATGGTATATCAAGCGTACTCATTTACCACAAGTTAGATTTACATATAAATACACTTATAAAAGGCAAACCAAAAGATTCGTCAAACAAAAGCTTTCATCTGAAAATACACTGGACGCGTCGCGTCCAATACCTCAACGCGTCGCGTTGATCTTTTCATGCGACAGGTGGACCAAAGGTCCCCTGCGACTGTTGGACCAAGGAATTTCTCATGCGACATACGGATCAAAGGGTTTCTCATGCGACATACGGATCAAAGGCAAAGAAAGTCGCATTACACAAAAATCTTCGGACGCGTCGCGTTAAATAATCGGACGCGTCGCGTCGCCATGCGATTTTCAAAATAAAAAGTCGGATGAAGCCTTATAAAAGTCGCATGACTCATCTGAAAGTCGGATGAGCCCTGAAAATCATCATCTTCTTCATCTAAAACTTCCAGACAACAAACTTATACATACATACAACTTTAAACATTTTCAATCATCATAAAAACACTTTTAAACACATACAAACCTCAAATAACATGTCAAGAATCATCAAGAACACATCAAAATTAATTAAACATCATCATATGACAAAACCCATTTCTCAAGTTTATCAACTTTCATCATTAATGGTGTTTCTAGTTTTACATGCTAAACTCATCAAATTCATATCAAAACTTCAAGAATCTTAATAATAATCAACAATAAACATATACCAACCTTTGTTTTATAATAACAAACACTCAAACAAATCTTCAAAGATTTTAAGATTACTTTTCTTCTTCTTCTTCTTCTTTAGCAGAGAACACACACCAAACACACACTACACTTTCTTTGAATTTGAGATAATGAATGGTTTTAGTCAAAAACCTATACACGTATACATGCAATTAAGGAAGAGGTGGCATCTCACCTCCTAAATTCCAATTACACTAACACGTGTACTAATTTATACATACACATAATACATACTTATTAACACATATACATCCATACATACGGCTACACACATATATATCTATAATTCATAAATATTTATTAGTTACATAATAGAATTAAGTTAATTAATCATGCTATTAACCATTTAATCATATTAAATAAGATAAACACTTACCACAAACCTTTTAATCTCCTAGCCCAGATTTGAGGGTGTTATAGTTTTACTATATATATGTAGTGTAAATTCTGATGATTCTTGGCAAAGAATTACTGAAAGAATTAAATATGATTAATGAAAAGGAGAAGGAAAGCGTAATTTTTAAGTTAAAGTATGTTGAAATTCCGGATGTGGTCACTCGGTCACTCTCGTAGTGACGTTCCTTCTACATTCAAATTATATTCCTTTGCCGCATATACCATGCTTTATATGATGCATGGATGGATGGATGGATGGATGCGTATCCATGAAAACATATTCTATTATTCTTTGAGTTATTTTTGTTGATTTAGTTATTTAACTTCAAAAGTGATGTATATCGTTCTTTATGAACCATTTTGTAGCGAGGATATTCCTTTATAACGGATTCCGTTAGTCCTCTCTGTTAAGTCATAGTACAATGAAATTATTACCCTTATTAAATTACAAGTTCTGATTTCATATATATATAATATGGAAAAATTCAAACGAGAACTATTTATTGTACGGGAACTGTGAGAACCAATCTTGGTCATTCAAGTGGTAAATGGATTTCATGGATGAAGAGCGTGGGGATTGAGTGTGACAAGGTGCGTGTAAGAAATTCATGGGTGGGCAATCCAATTGAAAGAGCGAGAATGGGAAGATTAAGATTGTTTCTCGCAGTTCTTGTACGAAAAACAGTTCTCGTTTGAACTTTTTCCCATATATAATACAAAAGTAAACCATTTCTCTCTTCTTATCTCTCTTGCAAACCACCACCACCACGTAAGCACCACTGCCACCTACACACTCTCTCTTTTCCAAATTAAAGGGGTTGCGATCTATTTTCTTGCTAGGGTTTTCTCCTTTTTCTCCATCATAACAATTTCTAAAATTTCAAGTTTTTTTTTGGGATCAAGTAATAGTTTTTCTTGAAGACATTTTGGGGTTTTTATGTTGAGATTCAACATTTTTCTTGAAAATGCTTGCTCATAGATCAAAATCTGGGAAGAATGGGGAAGAAATACCAAGAGACCTTTATGAAGTTCTTGTTGTTTCTTGCAACTCTACAAATCAAGAAAGCAAAAGCACTTACCGTAAATCGGCTTGAAGTATGGTTGTGCTTTCTTATCCTCGCGTATCTCTCATCCTCGCGAGTCGCGTCTCTCTCAGCCTCTCTTGTTTGAAGTTATTTTCTGTGGCGGCGGTGGCGGTGATGAAATGGCGGTGGCAGAGCGTAGTGGTGTGGCCAGGGGTTTTTGTGGTGGCCGAGTGAAGTGGTAAGGCGGTGGTCTTGGGAGTGCGAGAGAGAGAGAGAGAGAACCGGCGGTGCTCAAAAGGCAGTGGTGGGGTAGTGGTAATTAAGAGGGAGAGGGAGGGTGAGCTGAGTGAGAGAGAGAGGGTGTGTGTGTAGAGAGAGGGAGAGAGAGTGTGTGTATAAAGAGAGTATATATATTTTTATTAAAAAAAGATTAAATATTATTTTTATTAATAAAAAATTAGAAACGATGTTAAAAAGACCAAACTACCCCTGATTTAACAGAGTTGAATAACGGCCAACGTTAGAAAGGACTATCATCGCCACAAAATGGTTCATAAAGGACGGTATTCACCATTTTTGAAGTTAAAGAACTAAATCGACAGAAATAGTTAAATTAAAAGACCATTTGACCATTTAACTCTTATTCTTATTCTTTTTCTTTTTCTTGTTCTTTTGAACAACAATTTTCATCTATGCACTAAATAAAGACTAAACTTTTAATTTGACTTGGGTAATTTTACGTTTTGTCCTTTCATTCATATTGTCATTTTTAATCTTTATCTTTAATTTATATTAAAAGAAAATGAGTTATGATGTTATTTTTAATTTTTACAAAAAAATTTCATCACTTATTCCATTTTATTTTCTCAGACTTACGAATTAGTTGTTTTCTCAAATATTAGTTTTTACGTGATTTAGTTTTCTAATACGTAAATATTTTAACAAAAATATTTATTCATATCATTTAGTAGATATATCTACATCTTGTCATGGTTATTTATATAAACATGTATACCAATTGGATGAAAAAAAATTCAAATTTGATTATAAAAGGTTCTATAAAAAATTTGATGATGATGTTGTGTGTGAATTTCTGATTTCTAATAGATTTAACCATCTTTTAAGAGTTTTTCTTATTTCTATGTATGTTACTATGTTTTACAATTGCTATTCTATATATGTTAGTAGTATATAACACTATAAATATTTAAATTACTTTAACTATCCACATCTTTAAAAATTACCCGGCTCAAGTACGTGAGACTCTGAAAACCAATCTCATTGAGAAAATGAGGGATGTCTCCGACGCAACTCTCCTAGGAATAACAACTTTATCTATTTATATTTTTATGTGTCCCCTTTCGCCCAGGGGATATCACCGTAAAACAATATATCTTCTTTCTAAGATTGACCAACTAGCTGGGTTGGTTTGGCTATTCTTTTCTATTGAAAAGGAGTTAGCTGTTTGCGCGAGCCATTTGACGGGTCAACAACTCCAAATACAAACTATTGACAACTGAACTAAACTACTCCGGATGAGGGGTGACATATTCCGCCTTCCTTCAAGTATGCACGCTTTCTTTAAAGCTACTAAAATAAATTTGAAAAGGTAGAATAAAATTTTGAGACTTTTAAAATCTAGTTTACAAGTGTACAAAGAGCATACAAGGATTTTGTATACTCTAGGTACAAAATAGGCCATATATACTCTCTTTGTTAGTGATAAATATCTACAAAATAATCATGATTTATTTTGAGTTAATTATACAGTTATTCCATGTGACACACATATCATCACAAATATTATCGTTATGGTTAAAAGTTATATTGATTGTTCATATGGTATACATTTTATATCAACTTGGCCGTTGACTCCGTTAAAACTAACAGAAGCCTGTTAAATTGGCATAAAAAAGTCTATTTTATTATCTAATCAAATTTCATATTTGATCTCTTACTTAAATAAATTCAAAAAAAAAATATTATATATCTCTATGTCTCTACTCAGTTTCACTATCTGAATTTATATTCACCGAGAACACAACTAGATGAAACCATCATTACTTATCTACAAGTGACCATGACTATCCAACAAATAACACAAACGAAGTTGACCACCACCACTCAACACCCCTCTTCTCTCATTTATACACCTCAAAATTCAAACCACCACAACTTGCCATTGCCTCCACCAGAATACACACTCCCCTTTCCTTTTCCTCGTCCTCTTCTCTCTCTCTTTCTCTCTCTCTCTCTGTGTGTGTGCCTCATTCGACGCCGCCAATTTATTTTAACGTTTTTCTCCCAAAGGGGGTTTTTACAAACAAGTTTTTTAAAAGCTGGATTTTTATTATGTTTTTCTCAATGATGGTTTCCTTAATATGAATGCACGGGACGAGGTGGATGAAGTACACGATATGGCAAGACAAGGTTTTTTGACAAATGGGTTCACTCAGTGCCCAACGTATTACCCAATCTCATGTACCTGATCCCGAACCATTTATAACTTTATTATATTTAGAATTTTATTATTAATATATTAAGAATTTATAACTTTATTTTAATACTATATCAAATTATAAGTCGATTATAGGTAAGGTCAGTGATGAGGTCAATATACAGTACATTAAGAACATAAGAATTCATCAATAAATCTTTTAATTATTATTTTAGTAGTTGATTTTATTTTATTTTCTTTATTTTTACAATTGCATGATATTTACTTAAAAAAGTTTAACTTGTGAAACTACTATGTGGGAGAATTGAAAAATAAGATTGCTAATATTGTTTACTATTTATAATGATTTTAATGGTGCAAGGTACCTAGAAGTGCACGATACCCTACCCTTTCCGGTAAACACACTGAAAGGGAGTAGGATGGAAAAGACAGGTTGCCCATGCACTATCATTACAACCATTGGCCTCCCCCCTCCCCCCTCCTTCTTCCAAAATGCCTGACAACGCATATCAAGAGGGCAGCAAGAGATACGAGAAGGATTGTATTCTAATAAGGGCATCTTCATCTCTGACCCCGCATTTAAAAGATAAATGCAACCTTAGTAGTCACAAAAGACATGTCAGATTGTCAAAGATTTTTGAGATCCTTAAGGATGCTGAACATTTATGAAACATCGGCTACCCTACAACTTCACAAGTAGCCTTGTCCTAGTCTATGCCTAGTGATACATGTGTCACGCTTCGAGAATAGCAGAACTTCACCTTGGTCAACCTCTCTTATAAGAGATTTTCAAGTATTAATACCGCTCCATGCACGGACATAAAGAAAAAAGAGTAAACCTCAATGGACATAAAGAAAATACATAAACAAACACAACTTTTTCATTGTTTTTATCACTTTTGTGTGTTTCTATTACCTTTTTTGAAATAATCGAACAAGTATTTCATCAATAAAATTTGATGAACTACCTATTTCTAACTCAATATACATTTACGAACAAAAAATTGAAGCTCAAAGCTTGAATAATTGATATCCATTTCATCATCAAGGAAACAACGAGGAGTGAAAGTATTATCTTTTAGTGTTTATCAGCTTTAGAATCGCCGACGGTGTCGCCGGGAAAGTATATTCAACCATTGTCAGCGGCGGTGGTGACCGTGATCGGTGAACTGGTAATTGAAAATCATCGGGAGAGAAAGGTGAGATCTGAAACGTGAGAATTGGTGTTTGAAATACTATGTAGAGAGAGATAATGAGAATTATAAGGAGAGTAATTGAATGGTTTCCTTGTTTAGTGTAATTTTTTAAATTGTATTTAATCTTAAGTTTAGAATACCAATTATACCCTTTTGGTAGTTATGTCGCATTTCAACATTTTCTTGCCTCTTACAACTCTTACATAAAAACAACTCTTATTTAGTTATTTGATCTCAGTCCTATATATATATATATATATATATATATATATATATATATATATATATATATATATACTAGCGGGGTACCCGCGCAATGCGGCGACGGTGAATAAAAATGGTTTGTAAGGAGTTGTTTTGGTAGGATCAAGAGGACACACAAGACGTAATTTTGTAATTTTTATTTAGCAGATGAAAAACGAATATTATATATTTTCTCTTTCTGGAATTTATGGAATGTCATTAAGTTTATGGAATATTCTGTTTCGTAAGTTTTGCTATGGAATTTATGGAAAGAAAATATTCTGGAATTTATGAAAAAGGAATGTTATTAAGTTTATTTTATGGTATCATTTTTTAGTAGATGAGGGTAGAATAGTAATCTTAAGTGACTTAAAATTTAAGAGTTTTAAGGAAAAAGCTTAAATGCTTTATATAATAGTATATATATATATATATATATATATATAGGGATGAGATCAAATAAAAAGAAAATTAAAGTAAAAAGTGTAAAAGGGATGATTATTTGATCATTTTTCGGTATATATATCAACTGATAATCGTTAGTTCATCATCTTTATTGATTAAAACTAGTTCTTCATCAATTTCTTTTTGATTTCAAATACAGATTTTGAAAACAAAATTTTGGAATAATTTGTTGATGAACAAAATACTTTCATCTAAAAAGTGATGAATATGTTGGATTCATCAAAAAAAATTTGATAAAGAACTAGTTTTAATCAATAAAGATGATGAACTAACGATTATCAGTTGATATATATACCGAAAAATGATCAAATAATCATCCCTTTTACCTTTTTTACTTTAATTTTCTTTTTACTTGATCTCTACCCTATATATATATATATATATATATATATATATGTTTGTGTGTGTAAGAATTATGTTTTGAAAGCAATTTTCTGTCAACTAAATTATCAGCTCCTCCGAAAAGAAATCCATGTTATGATGGTGTAAAGAAAATGATTTATTTGCAAAAGTTAATTAAGGAATACACTGCACATATATGTTAGAATAAAATTTTATATATAATCCACGTACGGACGAATGCATCTTCATTTTTTCACACAAATGATCACAACCTGGTTTGTGTAACATTTGTTAGTGTCTCGATCAAACAAAATCAAGTACACGAATCTAATAGAATTATGGACTTTAAGTGGAATCCTAAACCTATAACATACCCCCAAAAAAATAAGTAATTATGCATACAATAATTAAAAAGATGGGTGAAATGTGGTTTAATCATTAAAGTTTTATTTACTTTTCGGTTTAACCATCAAAGTTTATTTTTAAATGATTTAACCATAAAGTTTTATTTACATTTTACTTTAACCATTTCTACCTATTAAACTTGTATTTATATCCAAACACCTCCTAAACCCTCTCTTAAACACACCAAAATGCCCCTAAACCTGCTCCCAAACAAACCTCATTCACCAAACACTCTCTAAAACCCTACCCAAACTCAAAGTCTCCTCTCTCTCTCTCAATTTGAGTTCCAAATCTCTCTCTCTCTCTCTCTCTCTCCTGAACAGTCGGAATATGAAGACCACCCCACTACCCCAGCGACCGTCGCCGCCCAACTTAGGCTAACCATCACCATCGCCGCCATGAAGATGAAGACTACGCCGCATGCAAACTACCACTATCGCCGTCCAACTCAAGGGTTCGATTTCACACCCGTACGTTGCACGCCGTTGCCACTGTCCCCATCTCCGCGGCACACTGTCGCCGTCACCCAAAGGCATAGAAGTTTCAAGTGGGTAATCGGTTTCTGATTTCCCGTTTTAAGGTTCATCTTGTTCTTTTTTGTTTTTTAGGGAAATAAATTGATCTCAAGGGTATATCTAATTTGTGTTCAAGTGTTTATCATCAAGGGTTTTCTTGTTTTTGTGTTTTGAATCGATGGAGTCCCACACATAGATGAACACACATTTTTTGTTCTTGAATCGATGATGGGGAACACACACACACATAGATTCAGCTGATGAAGCCACTGATTATATAAATTGTATAATTTGAACATGTTTTTGTTGTATAATCTGAACATGTTTTTGTTCCTGAATCGATTGAGGCATACAAAGGTTGTGTTTTATGAAAATGATTCCAGATTCAACAGATTCAATGTTTGAACATGTTATATTTTTGTTGTTTCAGATGATGAACATGAATTTAAAAAATAAAAAATTGATAAATAAATGCATTTAACCTGCTAAAGAGGTTAAAGGTAAACAAAATGGTTAAATCCTAATATATATATATATATATATATATATATAACATAAGGCTTAAACGAAAAATAAATAAAACTTTATGGTTAAATCATTCAAAAATAAACTTTGATGATTAAACTGAAAAATAAGTAAAACTTTAATAATTAAACCATATTTCACCCTAAAAAAATTAAGTAATAGGATGTTGCAAAGATGAGAAATGATACATAGAATAAAAAAGAAGTCTAAAGTTATTTTGACATGCATTCGTGATTGTGTGATGATATGAAACTTTTTTTCTATCAAGTCTATCTTAATGCTATTGTATCATTTCTCTTTACTAATTAATGTATATATATACAGAGAACCACAACTCTTAACGTTGTATTTCCTATTTAAGGATTTTGGGAATGTGCAATATAGTTGATGTGGAAGACTTAGTTGATGATTGATGAACACTTGTAAGTTGTAACTATGTCCGCATTTGTGTTCGTTAACTATGCATTTACTAGCTTCATCAGTTGTACTCTTGGCTTAATTAATCGTACCACAAACTCGGAGCTTGGCGTAACTTAGCCACGAACATGGTTGTAACATTTTCTTGTAATTTATTTTAAAAGTGGTTTTTTTCTAATTTAAAATTGTGTTTGCCAATATATTTTTTGCATGTATTGGGGTGGTTGTGGTGAGTGGCCACGTGCGGTAGTGGAGGTGCCAATGGCAATGGAGTGGTGGCAGTGATGATGATGGTAGTGGTAACAAGTTGCAACGGTAGCAGTGGTAAGTGTGGTTGGTTGACGACTTGGTGAAGAGATGGGCTTTTTTTCAATGAAATTTCAATCCACCCTTTTCTCTTTATATGATATAGAATTAAAAGTACAGGATATGAATTGGTTTATTTCTTATTTTATAATTGTCAAGTCTAAACAAAAAGAAGATCATTTTTTATTTTTTTTATTTTCTTTTCTCCGACTCCTTTTTTGTGTACCAAACAAACCCTAGAGAGAATGTAGAGGAAATAAACGATCTCAAATCTAACAGTGTATTTGTATGTGTCCCTTTTTATTGGTTAATATTTAGTATGTATCAGGTATTAAATAAGGTATGAATAGAT
Source organism: Dittrichia graveolens (assembly GCA_038502395.1). Taxonomy (NCBI): domain Eukaryota; kingdom Viridiplantae; phylum Streptophyta; class Magnoliopsida; order Asterales; family Asteraceae; genus Dittrichia; species Dittrichia graveolens. The sequence continues at coordinate 97,800,038 of JARJIL010000003.1, read as the reverse complement.
AAGTGAGCTTTGATTTTGGGTTATTAATTTAATCCTTTTTTTCACAATAAAAAAAATATTTAGAGTTAAACTAAAACATATTAAAAAAGAGTAATGTAAATTCCATCAAATGTTTGTATCAATTAACTAAGACATCATGAAACATACTTGTTAATGTTGTATATTTACCATCATCATTATCTTACTCCTATATAATGCATTTACCACATAAAAAACTCTTAATTTTAAGAAGAGTAAATTTACTAAAATACCCATCATTTATATCTCTCCTTTAAGTCCATAATTAATGAATTTAAACAAATAAATATTAAAAACATAACCGACAATTAATGAATTTAAACCAATACTTATAACTGAATTATTTCTAACCATATATTTTTAATATTAACTTTTGATTCATGAGATCACCATACTTATAATTGAATTAAGTCTAATCATATATTTTTAATATTAACTTTTGATTCATGAGATCACCTAAATTCCTGTTTTCAATAAATCAAGTTCAAGAGATTTCACAAATACCAAATAAATGAAAGAGTCAAAGAGTTGAAATTTATAAACATTTCATTCTAACTCAATTACATAATAATTGGAACTATGAAACATTACACACACACATATACATACATATATATAATCAGCAACTTCATGATTCAGCCATGCGACAAAATTCTTTCAACAAACTGAAAGACAAATAACTCAGAGCTAGCAATTTAATTCTTAATTTCAAAGTGGCTCTCGCAAAGAATCTTTACAAACTCATACTATCTTCATCTCGCAAGGAATCTTCACAAACTCATATTAGCTCTTTGTGATTATTCTGCACAAAACTCATCACAACCTCCTCTTTATTCGCTACCGTCGCATTGCGCGGGTACTCCACTAGTTTATACTAATATGTAAAACATTCTAAAAATATTTCTTAAATTTGAAGTAATTTAAAATTACTAAGTTACCCTTCATTTAACTTAAATGAAAACTACTTAATTGATTTAATTAGATCCTTGAAAACTATTTTAATAACTAAACATTCCATAAGAAACAATGTTTAAAAACATCAAGTCAATACAAGATTAGATTTCAACCTATAAAATATTAAACAAATTAAAAATTAAATAATTTTCCATAAAAATATTATTTAATATTCTATCATATATTCATATAACAAATATTTTAAGTATTGGAAAATTCATATAACTAAAACTTATAAACCAACACAAATTTATAAGCACTCATATAAGTAAAATAAAAGTAATAATTTATCATATATTTACATTGCTTTACTTGAATTCTTAAAATTGAAGTAACGGAAAATTACCAAAATAATCAATATCCTTACATTTTTGTTGGGAAAAATAGGCTTATAAATATATCCTCTTTTGTTGACACAAAAATATACAACTTGTTTATATAATTGTATGTATTAACATTAACATATGTGCACATATACATATATATATATATATATTCAATCAAATATATTCTTATCCATAATCTACAAAACAAGCTTCATCAAATGCTCAAGGTCCAATCGTCAAGATCCGAGTTTAAATAGAAGCCGATGTCGAAGATTCCTACAAACAAACGTTCAAAGTTTATGAGCTTATAAAATAAATTATCAAATGAGTTTAAGTTTTTATAAAATAATTTTTATAAAAATTGAGACATTTTTTTATAAAAGTCACAAGCTTGAAAGTCAAAGCAAATAAATTCCCATTTTGGCAAAAACTAAACACAATCTTCTATTGAAATAAGCTAAAACCATATTTAGCAAAAGAAATCTCCTAAAGGGGTAAACTTCCAACATGCTTTGTGCATTTGGTTTCTAAACTACCATTTTCATGATTAAATTCAAACTTAAGAAGTATGACACCAACCCAACTTTTCTAAAGCTTCTTTTCAGTGCATTTTTATGGTAAAAATGGGTTGTGTGTGGTTTTGGTAAAAGGCCGACGTCTATATTCACAAGGCTCAAAAAGTTTCAGCAGGCCGACAGTCGATGCCACGGTCGACCGTGGATCGAACGTGGACAGTTTGAACACTTTTTGAGCTTGCACATTTTTCCTTATTTAAGGCAACTCAAGTCTTGTTTTTTACTAAGCTCTTGCAATCTGAAAAACACAGAACACATATAAAATCTTGTGAGCTCATATTCTTTGATAAATATTCAATCTTTCATGATCAAGAATGAAGCAAAGTGAAAGCTTTCAAAGTTCAAGCACTACATTACCTACTTATACATTTGTAATAGTGTGAGGATCATCTCTAGCCTTAGAATTAGAGAGAAGTGAGGATCAACTCTAGCCTTTCAAATTAGAGTGAAGTGAGGTTTATCTTAACCTTGTTTGCAAGAGTGAAGTGTAATTCTTGTAAGCTAAAGAGAGAAGTTGTAAAAGGTTTATCTCTACCTTTAAAGAGAGAAGTTAGTGAAGCAACTCTTGGTGGGTGAGGCCAAGGAGTGGATGTAGAGCAAGGTTGTTAACCCTTGCTTGAACCACTATAAATCATTGTGTCCTAGCTACTTACATTGGTGATATCTTTCTTCCTTAAACTCTTTAATTACTTGCAAATATTGTTAAAAACTTCAAAAAGTGGGCATATAACCTATTCACCCTCTCTAGGTTCTAACAATTTTTTTAAAACAAACCAACCATGCCACCATCTCATACCTACACAATTTCTTATTCAAATTAACACAATTTCCAAAGTCATTGATATGTTTTCTTATTTTTTAAGTATAGATTTTTTCTTATTTTATTGTTTTTTAAAAGTTATTTAGAAATTAACGAAAGAGTTGATAAATAATAAAGAAAATGGATATGCCGTGAATGTAAATTATTCGATGTCGTCATAGTGCGTGAATATCATACCCTACGTTATCGAAACGGACTTGTTATTGAGTGTAAAGTATTTATCGTCGACGCATTACGCGGGTAACATACTAGTTATTTCAAAATAATATACCAATCCAATCAAAGTTAGTGATATATATATATATATATACATGGAAAAGTTCAAACGAGAACTGTTTTTCGTACGAGAACTGCGAGAACCAATCTTAGTTGTCTAATTCCCCCTCCTTCAATTGGATTGCCCACCCATGAATCCTTACATGCACTCTACCACACTCAATCTCCCACGCTCTTCATCCATGAATTCCACTTACCACTTGAATGATCAAGATTGGTTCTCGCAGTTCTCGTAAAAAAAGTTCTCGTTTAAACCTTTCCCTATATATATCTCACCTACAAAAAATTAATATTACATGAAAATATCAAACTAATCCGTGTCAGACAACACATGCTTATTAAACTACTTTCTCTAGTATACCAAACAACAATCAAAATAGAAATTAAAGACACTTTATTTCATTACTTTTATATACAAGTTAAGTTACTTTTTTAGATTACACATAATTAAACACTAGCATTGCGTCCTGCAATGATAATAATAGTTTGTATTTAACAATATATTTAATTCAATAATTTAAGGTATAGTATTTGTGGGATATGATGTAAGGAAATAAAATTTGTTTGGCAAAATATCTATTTTTTTTCTTCTTTTCATGTTTTCTTTATTTCTTTCTTTTTCGATTAACTCTTTTATTAGTTATTAAATTAGTTTTTCAAAAACAATAAAATAAAAATATATATTATTATTTTTAATTGATTAGAGAAGAAGATAATCTAGTTCTAAAAATTGTATTGATGTAAATGATATAACCAAAATTAGATTAATTAAATTATTGTTATAATGTTTAATGATTTATTAAAGCAACATGAATTGTCATAAATTAGTTGAGGTAATTAAGAAAATGATTAATTAGGCTATTGTTCTAAATGTATGTACCTTATGTATAGAAACATGTACTATTTAAAATAAGTAGTCTTAAAAAAGTTTTAAGAAAGAGAAGGTTAAATGTTTTATAATGTAGTTGTTCTAAATGTATGTACCTTATGCATAGAAACATGTACTACTTAAAATTAAGTAGTCTTAAAAAAAGTTTTAAGAAAGAGAAGGTCAAATGCTTTATAATGTAGTATAGATTAGGGTTTAATATACGAAAGTATATCGAAGTTGTCACTTTTTGCTATTGTATATACCAAACGTTTAAAACTACCGTTTAGTATATCCAACTTTCTAAAACTACTATTTAATTTATTCGGAAACTTGTAGATCAGGTAACCAGTAATTTTTTACTTTTTCATTTATTTTTAATACCACATCATCTTCCACAGCATTAATTGTTGCCACATCAATGTTAATAAAATATTAAAATCAGTTATTCATACAAGAACATGAACTTGAAGCATATTCAGTGCCAGAACAAGAACAAAAAACCTTCAATCAACCTAGAACAAAATAAGAACAAGAACAAGAAAACCTTAATCGATAAATAACAAGAGCTCGAAGAATAACTAGATCTAAAACCCTAAACGAAAACCTTTAATCGACCTTCAATCTGTGAAGATAAAGATGAAATGTGAATGAACAAGAATCACAAGAAGAAAACCCTAATCGAAATGAAGAACAATAAACCAAGAACCAAAATTGAAATGAAGAACAAAGAAGAACATGTTGAAACTTACTTGCAAACCCCAAATCGAACCAAAATCCGAAGATGATCCGATGAAGAACCTAAATCTCCGAAACCCTAACTTAATTCAAGGGCAAAAATCCGAAGATGAAGACCTTGAACTCAAAATCAGAAACTCTCATGAAGAAATAATTCGCCGGAAGATGAAGGCCTTGAACCCTAAATCCAAAGATGAGGCCTTAAACCCATAATCCAAAGATGAAGGCGTTGAACCCTAAATCGATACTTACCATGAAATTGGTTGGTGCTGGAAGTTGAAGGTGGTGGTGGACTTGGTAGTTGCAAGAAATTGAAAACCCTCGATGAAGGTGGTGGTAGACTTGGCAAACTGAAAACCCTCAATTGTGGTGGCCGGTCGATTAAAGAAAATTGAAAATCCTCTATGAACCAATATGTTCTTCATTTTGCTTATTATTATTATTATTAAAAGTAGTTACCAATCTTATTTTATTTTTTTAATATGAAAATCCATGTTATTTGCCACATAATCTGCCAAGTCATCAAAACCGGTGACACATAAGCTTTAAACATACTATCGGGTTGAATATATCAATCGGTAGTTTTAGAAAGTTTGATACACTAAATGGTAGTTTTAAAAGTTGGGTATATACAATAGCAAAAAGTGACAACTTTGATACACTTTCGGATACTAAACCTTGTAGATTAATAGAAAGTTATGTTTTCTTAACCGAAATGCTATATTTCACTAGTACATGTATATATATATAATGCTAATTGCTAGCTCATAAAACACCAAAATAAAATCTAAAATAGTGCTTAATTAAGTCATAACTAGTTGCAGATCGAACACTAGTATATATAACTACTTGAATTGGAAGTATGAATAATCTTCTAATATAAATAAAAGATTAACTTTCATCAATTTAATTAGATGATCTTGACCTTTTATTTAATCAAATTTAAATCATATGCATTCATTTTACTAAAATTGAAAGTCTAATTTTGACTTTTAGTAGTCAAAGTTGAAAACTCAATTTTTAAAATTTAATTTTAATAGAAGATAAGATAGTAAGTAAAAAAAATATTATTTAAATTTTAAAATAAACATTAAAATATTTGTGTACACAATATATTTACGTTATTATAAATCAGAAAATTTGTGTATCATATAATAAGATTAAAAAAACATATATACTAATTTAATATAATAATATTATTTAGAGTAACCATATAATATTTAAATCCCAAAGTTCATACAAATCAATTTTTCAACTTAGTTTTGAGTTTAAATTCCATTTTTGATTTAAAATAAATTTAATTTGTGTTAGAATTATTATCTAATTCAAACTTTTAATTCACTATATTAATTTAGGAATAAATATTCAAGTTCTTTATTATCATCTACGGTTATTATTTGATAAAAGTCTTACTGTAATTAAATTTTACATTACTTTTAAAGTTGTTATCAATTACTTTTATATGTCAATTAACTTTAATATAAAATTATTTTAGTTTTCGAGAAAGTCTCATTTTGAGTTTTTCTTTCGTCGGTACAAAACAATTATATATTTAAATAAACAAATATAAAATAACAATTTCATGATTACCTGTGTATTTACACGGACATTTAAACTAGTGAATATAATAAATGTATAAGCATTTCCACATAGAAATACAGACTCATACATATCTAACGTTTACACTTCTTACCTGCTCGATCAAGCCGATTGGCAATTCTAGTTACAAACTCGATCTTCAAAAATTAACTTCATCATTTACAGGTGTATCAAAATCTTTCATGACCTTGTAAACAACATCATATCAAAATCTGTTGTGAAAGATGATTAGCTTTGTTCACATAAACTGATCGAGTTAAACAACAAAATTACTAGATCATTTAAGAACCGTTTTTATTGCGGGGATCAATTTGAGTCGTCAAATTTCTCCTCTTTCAATGTCATCATGCACCTTGTCACACTCAATCCCCTCACACTCTCTCTATCCATGAATTCCACTTACCGAATGACGGGCTAAGATTGGTTCTCGCGATACTCACAATAAGATTTGTTCTCAAATGAACCTTCCCTTATATATATATATATATATTACCTTATAAAACATTTATGTGTTCTTAATCTTTTAATTTTAACTAATTTGAAATTATTAATTTACCCTTAACAATACAATTAATGGAAACTATTAAATAAAGCAACTATTTGATGAGTTAATGACAATCTTATATACCATTTTAATAACTAAACCTTTCAAAATAAAGGTTAATTAAAAAATTAGATCAATATAAATTAACTTAATTAAAAATATTAATAATTAAACTTTTCATATTAACTACTCTATCATTTAATAAATATTTTAACTTAACATTTAAAAATTACGTATAATTAGAAATATTAAATCTAAATAATATAAAACCTTAATTTATAAAAATTGCTGAATTTTTTAATGGATAATATAATTAAAATAAATTAGAGTTATAAGGCATTAAGGCTAACATTTTTGTTGGATTTTACCATCTATGTAAATTATAATTTAGAAAAAAGAAACAAATCACCATTGTTTTAAAAATGGACAACTTATCGGAAAAAAAGATTTATAGCCACTGCATTGCGCGGATACAATACTAGTATATATATATATATATATATATATATATATATATATATATATATATATATATGGAAAGGTTCATTTGGGGACCGTTTTTATTGCGAGAACCGCGAAAACCAATTTTAGCTGTTCATTTTGGATAATGAAATTCATGAATGAAGAGTGTGGGGAGATTGAGTGTGGCAAAGTGAATGTAAGGAATTAATAGGTGGGCAATTCAATTGAAGGAGAAGGAATTGGACGGCTAAGATTGGTTCTAGCAATAAAAACGACTTTTCAATATATATATATATATATATATATATATATATTATTATTATTATTATTATTATTACCTCTTGATCATCTTCCATTTTGTCTCATTGTTTAATTGATTGTTACACTTAATTTTACGTATTTGAATGAAACTACGAGACAATTGCACAGTGACATGAATTTTCATATTTGAATGAGTGGAATTTATTATAACTTCAAATTTTAAAAATAAGAAAAATGATAGGATTACAACTTGATCTAAATTTAAGCCAACATAAGAGATTTGCTTAAATGAAAAGGAGGATAAAGTTGAAGAATAAATTAACAAGAAATATGATTTTTTTCCTCATTTTAATTAAAAAAACTCAAGAATCGATAATGAATAAATGATGGATGAATCAAATATGTAGGAAGATAAAAGTAAAGAAAATGTAAAATTTCAAATATATTATAGAGTTAATTATATATTTAATCCATGTGATTTACTCAAAATCATAGATTTGATTCTCATGTCTTAAAAGTTATAAAATTAATCCTCGTGATTCATATTTCATTTAAATGTTGTCTCCGACCTAGTTGAAATGACAAAATTGCGCTTACTTTTTTCTTTTAATATTTTCTTAACTTTGAATAGTAATTTAATATTAAAAATTTGTAAAAACCAAAATACCCCCTCCCAACCCAAGTCGTTTCTCCATCCCCTCTCTCTTTCTCACACTCCATCTACCACTGTCACCACCACTTCTGACCGTCCACCATCATCTTCGTCCTAGTCGTTGAAGATCACCATCATCATTTGCTTCTGATCACGACCACAATCGTCGTGGCTTGAGAGCACGCCCCCATACCCACAACCACCTTCATCGTTTTCCTTCTTCCTCTGACCTCTCTCTCTTACTAACCCACCCCCATTTCCTTTTAATTAGGGTTTCCATCTTAGATCCCTCACCGCACTTGCTGTAGTGATTTGGCTAACGTGATGGCACCATAGGCGTTTTGTTTTGTTGATTTACTCCTTGAATTGGTTCTTGCTTTGATCCGGATTTCACCATCCTCGTCAATTTTGTTTGTTTCTGGTTTCAATGGGAAGGTTTTGTTTAAGATTACGGTGATGGTGTTCCTGGAGGTTGAGATCGGCGATGGTAGTGTTGTTTTTGTAACTGGACAGTGGCAGTGATGTTTAGGTTTGAGATTAACGATGGCGATGGGTTTATTGGTAGGAGACGGTGAGATTGGTTTGAAAGGAAATGATAAATGGAAGATGGTGGTTTCTGATGCAGACGGTGATGGGGGGTGATAAACAGTGCCAGGTGAATTACATTTTGTCTCTTTGCATTCTAAAGTATTAAAATTGAGAAAATGTTTTTAAAATAGTTTTAGAGTTAAAAGAATGAATTGAAGAAAATTGTAAGTGTAATTTTGTCTTTCCAAGTGTAATACGACTAATAACGAAATACAAACCACGAGGAGTAATATTGTAAATTTTAAAGCATAAGGACCAAACCTGTGGTTTGTGTAAACTATAGGAACTAAATACGTAATTAGCTCTATATGATACAAGAAGTAAAGAGACATGATAAAATAAGGGAATGGGTGAGTTTAATATGAAAAGTTATATATCATTGTACTTTATTTTCTTACTTCATCTTCTTATCTACATAATGATTGTCATGTGGAACCAATTAATTCTCTTTTATTATCTCATATCTTGATTATTCCACTTGTCATGATCAAATGAGTAAGAGGATATAAAACTTCTCGTTTAACATTTAGAGTTAATTGTTCAAATAGTCTTTAACCTTGTTATTTCTGTCACTTTAGTCCTTTAACTTCAAAAGTGACAAGTATTATACTTTAAGAACCATTTTATTGTGTGTTTGGACCTTTTTAACATTAGCCATTAGTCATCTCTGTTAAGTCAGGGGCATTTAGGTCTTTTTACAATTTTTTAAACTTTTAATTAAGTTCTAATAATATTTTTTCATTTTTTATAATAAAATACATAAATCACACTCTTTCTCCCCTTCATAAGTCATATTGACTCTCTCACTATACTTTCTCTCTCTTCAAACAGTAGCAACAAAATAGGCCGACTCTTCCACCATCTCACTCCGCCACGACCTCCTCCACTATTATCGCCACACCTCTGCCACCACCACTTTCGTTCACCGCTGCTGCTTCACCATATGAAACCCGCGAGATACCATTATCTCTCTCACTTTAATCTCTATCTCTCTATCACTCCTCTCACTGAAACTACCACCACCACCAAGCACCCCTTACCATCTTTAAGTGGCGCTGAAAACCCAAATCGTTGGCACGAAAACCCTAATTGTTGACCCTAAAACGAAACCCACTAGAGAGAATCCAAATTTGTGGTTGACGACGGTGGTTTGTTGGTGGTAATGGTTGATTGGTGACGACGCTGACAACTCACAAGAACCGAATCACAAAACGATGGCTTCTTGAAAATTAGAAAACACCAATGTTCTTGAAAATTAGAATACCCTAATATTCTTGGAAATTGGAGATGGTGGTTGGTAAGAGATCTGTGGTTCACTCTCACTTTTTGTAAACACACATTCTCTCTCTATACATATTCTCTTTCCCTCTTTGGTAGTGTTCTTGAATACATGACAAAACCAACTTGATTTTTGCGTTCTTGTTCCGAATATGTGATTCCATATTCATCTTCATCTTTTAGATCTGGTTTTTTATTTTGGTTTTTGGTTTCGATTTGGGGGTATGGGCATCAGAGTTCGAGGATCGATTTAGAGGTATGTGGGTCGGAGGTGGTGGGTAGTGATTTTAGGCGGTGTTCGTAACTTTGTGTGTGACGAAGAAGGGAGTGATACGGTGGTAGACGGTGGCGGTGGGATGGTGGGTAGAGGTTTATGGCCATAGGGGTGGTGGTGGGGTGGTTTCTTTTAGCTGTTGAGGGTGGTGATAATTTTAGTGGCAGAATAAATAATAAGAAAAGAATATATAAAAACAAAAGGGTAAAATGTTAAATATTTATTGCATCGTTTATTGAATCATTTATTAATAATTAACTTATGAAATGAGTAAAATAAAAATTACAATGCTAAATAAAAACAAAAGCGTAAAATTGTCATTGTAGCTTGTTTTAACGGAGATGACAAATGGAATCTTCTAATATAAATAAAAGACTAATTTGATCAAATTTATTAGACGATCTGAACCATTCATTTAAAAAAATGTTTAATCTTGACCATTCATTTACTTAAAAACAAAAAATAAATTTTGACTTTTTAAAATCAAAATTATTAGAGATAATTTTATATAAGCCCTTATTAAATCATATAAAATCATATTTGTTCACATTAATTTACAAATATCATATTGTAATACCCTGTTTTCATATAATAAATAAATGAATGTTTTGTTGGATAACGTCGTCTTTATATTTATTGGAGTTGCTAATTGTTTATGGAATTTAAGTTGTTTATTGGATTTGGTGGGTTATTTAGCTTAATAAATAAACAAGTATTGGGCTACTATCTTGTTGAACTAATTAATTTAAGAAGTAAAATAGAAGTATTAAAGAATAAGACTTGTGGGCTTAGAATTTGTGCTACTGTTGGGCCCAAAAGCCTTGCTAGAGACAAGTATAAATCGGAGATTAGGGTGCAGCCTCCAAGGAAATATTACACTGTTTCATTTCTAGAGAGAGAGTGAGTGTTGTGTTCTTGAGTACGAGAAGAAGAAACAGAGGAAGGCTAGGACCTTGATCTTTCTAGTAAAATCTTCAAGGAATTGGAAGAAGAACTATCAGGTAATGCTTCTAAACTTTGTATGATCATATAGATACTGTAAGACATGATTTTAGACCTGTTTATGAGGTTTTGGTTGTCTGGGTTTTTGTGTTTGAAAAGTGAAGGGAGATGGGGGATTGAGAGGTTAAATCTTGTTTTTAACCAATGAATGTTGGTAGGAATTGTTCTTATGATAGGAGAAAAGCTTTGCAAATAATTTGAGTCAAAATGACTAAGTTTTTGGAAGGTTGTGATATTGAAAATGGAGTTTTCAGGGTTCTGGATTTTTGGTCCGACTTTTGGGTTTTAGGTCATCCGACCTTTGGCTTTGATGCCATCCTACTTTTGATGTGCCATCCAACTTTCGGGTGAGGTGTGCCATCCGACTTTCGGGTGAGGTGTGCCATCCGACTTTCAGCCTAGTAGTATGATCCGACCTTGGAGTTGGTCCGACTTTCGGATGGGGTTCGACTGTCGGATGAGAGTGATCCGACTTTTGGGAAGCTGGTCCGACTTTTGAGTGTGATCCGACTTAGGGTCTAGAGTATACCCAAAGCTAATCTGTGAGATATTTGTGATGTAGGTCCTCACGACTGGACTTGTTAACTTTCAGCTTGTGAAATCTGTTGCTTATATCTGTGCTACAGATCAGGTGAGTTACACTAACTTATACATGATATTAGTGTGAATGTGTATGTTATATTTCTTGTGATTGTGCAATTAATATGTTATATGTGAAGTGAAGGGTTACGTTATATTGTGGTGAAAACGTAACTCGGGCACAGTCAGACATAGTGTGAAATCCTTGGTACGGCTTGGATTGTCAACTGTGACCCAAAGTGTGAAATCGTCGTAAACTGCGTCGGTAGTATGTGTAATGATATGTGATCATGGATTTGTTTTATGATGTGACATGTACATACCTAGTGTGGTGTGTAAGTTAGAGTGCTCGCTAATCTTTATACTTACTGTTGTTGAATTCATTCTTTTCAGGACCAGAGCGTGGGAAGGCTCCAGCAGCTTGAAGACGGCTCATCATTTATCCAACTGTTTCCGATGTTTCAATTATTTAAAGATATTATCAGACCCTTATTTGTAATGCTACTTAAATTTATTTGATGACGGGTAGTCCTGGGTGCGGGAGCTCGTCTGGCTTTTGTTTAATCATTGAAGTTAAATGCATTTTTATATTTATTTATACTCCAAAAAAAAAATTGGGACGTTACACATATTTACCCTTTATAATATTTTAAAATATCATAATTAATCAAATTCTTAGTTTTATCATTCTACAATATTTATAATCATTTTAAATTCTTTTTAAATTATAACCAATAACGTTTAACTTTATTACCCTTAATTGTAACAACAATGATTGATGATTTGTATAAGAAATACAATCATTTATCTTCTTATCATGATACCATATTTTTGCCGTCAAGTCTGCCCTCCCACTCGCGTCAATATTTCCACCGCTGGTTAGAGTGTTGAAGCCGTACGTCGTTATTTTTTAAATTCTCCTTTAATTCGCGTTTTATTATTACATACGTTTTTATTAATATCTAATATTTATTATCGTTTAAATCAATCAGTATATCACACGGACATTTAGTCTAGTACATTATAAAGGATTATCCTCGCTAGAAAAAATGGTTCTTAATGAACGGTGCTTACTACTTTTAAATTTTAAAGACTAAATCAACAAAAATAACAAAGGTAAAAAAAGAATTAAACAATTGCCTCTAATATTTATAATAATAAAGTCGAATGTTTTCTAATTTAAATGGGTGTTACTAGTTTGACTTTTCCTCTTATATGGAGGACGTGACATTAATTTTATACAATTTTAATGAATATTTTATATTTACATATATTATATTTAACATTACATGAGCTAAATTTAAATTTATAAAGTATTCAAATAAAATTATAGAATTAAATTTCACATATATTATTTCTTAAAAATATTTTGCTCGGGGACAAGCTGCTTTACTGGGGCCAGTCTCACCAACAATATCACGTGCTTTTCATCTATCCCTCTCTCTCCCTTTCTCAACAACCCTATTTTAGTATATATTAGATTTTTTTTATTTTCAAAATACCGTACACATTTTTTTAATTTTAAGAAACCTAATTGTTTTTTAAAGATTATTCATAGATTTTGTTAAGCTATAAAATAATGATATTATTATGCCTTTCAGAAAACTAGTGATATTATTATAATATTTACACGTGTGTATCTTCATATTTATAATACACACATTTCAACTTTAATTTATAATCAAAAGGGATACTCCTCATCCATACAACTAATATTGTCTAAATTAAATAATATTAATCACATGTACTTAAATCCTTAAAATACAAAAAGAAAGTTATAAACTTATAATCCCTCATTTAAATAGATGTGACAAAAAAATCAATTAACTTATATGACGTTATCTGTATATATAAATTGATTTATTTGTTCAAAATGTATTAATTACTTTAAGAATTAAAGTAATAAACTAAAAAATGCACTTTTTTTATCTACTAATTGCCAAGTATTAAAGGGTGTACGATGGAAAGTTCTAGAGAGACCCTCAACAATATTCTTAATTGAACAAATAAGCAATATTGAAGAAAATTTGAAGTAAAAAAATTGTCTATAATCAAACTTTGCAAAGCAACGATCAAAGAAAAGCCTCAACAATATTCAAATGATAACCTGACCAAACAAACAAACAATTTTAAACACCGACACACACATATATAGAAAGAAATAGAGAGAAGAAACAAGATTGATAAAAGAAAGTGTCGCGTGGGTGTGGTGACAACAGTTGGCAAAGGTGTAGATACGAAGGTGTGGGCGTGATGGTGCTGATGGTGAAATAGTGAACAATAGTATTATCGATTGATTATTGAAGGATGATGCATGTTTTATGTTAATTAAGATGTTATCAAGTGATACTTTATCTCTTTATGTTTTAAAATTTCAAGTTTATTTATATATTAATGTTAAAAAAAATGACTAATTTTTATACCCCTAAAGACTAAGAGGTTTATCTTTTTTGAAAAAAAAACACTCCTAAGTAAAGCCATATATTATATTCGACAATGGAATATATAGTATCGATTGGGTCACAAAATCTACAAGAAAAGTCTAGTAATTAAACTTTAGCATATTTTCTGTAACAATGGGTTACGTGATTTAACATCTCATATTGATGGTAGATCCAACTGTTAGTGACACCCAAATGGGTAACCCTTTATAAAGTTATTTTTTTGAACGATATAACACACACACACACACTCTCTCTCTATATATATATATGGAAAAGTTAATTTAATAACTATTTTTATTGCGAGAACTATTGTGGACCAATCAATTATTATCATGTCTTAATTAATTAAATTATATTAAAAAGGTTATAATTGTAATTAATAAAAAAAAGGTTAAGGCACTGCGCGCTGTTTTTGACCACGGTTTTTTCTTGCGCTGTCATTTTTTAGATTAACCTTGAATTGCTTTCTTTATTATTAAAAACTGTGATAAATTTTTAGCTGTTTTCTTTTTTGCAATTTTTTTATTTTTTATTTTACTTTCGTTTTTCTTCTTTTATAGATAGTAAAAAAAATTGGATTTTTTACTTTCTTCTCTATTTATTAATCACAATCATTTATATTTTTGTTAAAAAATTTTGAGTTTAAATATAAACAGACACTAACTATGTGTATATATATATACATACATACATACACATATATATATATATATATATACGAACATAAAAAAAACATTCACGAACATAATGAACGAACAAGGGTCTTTGTTCATGTTCGTTCATTTAACTAAACGAACAAACATTTTTGTTTGTGTTTGTTTGTTTATTAAATAAACGTACATAAAACAACTTCCCGCCAAATAATTCACGAATGGTTCACCGAATGTTCCGCTCATTTACAACCCTAACGTGCACACATGCATCTAGGTGTATATCGCATGTACATATATGCACGAGTTGCACATGTGCACGATGCACCATGCATATGTGACTTTACTGTATGTGTTAAAAAAATCTACTGTAATATGCAAGTGTGCATCTATCCGCACTTGTGCTTAAAAAAAGCGAGTGGTACGTGCATATGTACAAATATCTGATGTTGTATTGGAAAAAAAACTCAACAAAAACGAATTAAAAAAAACGAGTGGTACATCGACATGTACATATGCATATATGCACACGTGCATGGTGCATATATGCACCCAGACGTACCTATACAGTATGAACAGGTGGTGCACACATGCAGATGTGATTGAAAAAAATCAAGTGATATGTGCACATATGCATACATCTAATGCTGTGCTAAAAAAAACCTGGCAAAAACGAATTTGTTTTTCTTAAAAAAGTATAGCGATATGGATGTCATATTAAAGAGCATATTTTTCTCGTTAATTTGGTATAATTTTTATATTTTAATACCTTTGCGTTTAAGAGATATTCTAGTTTTAAAAATGTGGGGGTAAGTGGTCCCCCTTTATTTATGCAATTTGCCTAAAATACTCTTTCAATATGTTTGAAAAATAAAAATAACGGCTGTGTTTTTAATTAATTACATATTTGCCACAATTAATATTAACCCTTGATTAATTATGATCAATGATCACAAACGGTTCTTACGGTTCTCGCAATAAAATTTGTTTTCAAATGAACTCTCCCTTTTATATATATATATATATATATATATTATCTAATCATACTTTTAAAACTACATCATTACTCTAGTACAGACTCGAAATCACAAGTTATTAAAGACCTAATAATGCACTGAATACCGGTAAACTACATGACCTTTTACCATGTTCTAAAACAGTGATAATATAATTCAAACAATGTTGAAATTAATATTTTATTAACTTATTCGATATGAATGAATCAAATCAAAAGGAAGTCATAAATTATCCTGATGTTTCATCTTATATCTTACACAATAAACTAAATCATTCATTAATGGTATAAAATTGAATACTCCAACTAAGATAAGAAAATCTTGGTGCATTATTGAATAACAATTACGAAAAAAAGCATGAAATTCTTTCCCAAAATAAAAAAGGAAAAAAATATTAAAAAGAAATTACTCCAGAAAAAGAATAATAATTTATTTATTAACAAGGGTAGTTTGGAAACTAATACATTATGGTGGCATTCTTATTACCAAGTATATATCCCGAATTGTCCAAAAAATTTATTAGCTGTCATCTACGTCTCCGATTCGCGGCGTTACATCTAACCTCCTTAACAAAAGAAACGCATACAACTTTACTCACTCTCACCCTCACCCTCACCTCACCACATGTATGTCATGCACAATAAAACTCTGACCACAAAACTATTAAATATTAAGAAAAATAATATATCCTCCTATTATTTCTTTCTATTTTATTCTCCTACTTATCACAAGATGACATGTGTACTCAATTAATTCTCTTTCCTCACCTCCTTCCTTGATTTTCATACTTGTCTTGATTAAGTGAGTAAGATGATAAGTAGGAATAAAAAATAGAAAGATATATAATTTCTCAAATATTAAACCCAGAGGTAGATCCAGAAAAAAATATTAGAGTTTGTATAAAAATTCTTCTCGTATATAATGCAAATATATTTTTCAGTTCACAAAGATGATAGTTTGCACAAATTTTTGGTTAGAGGTAGCACTCCCATTGAAACAAAAAAATTAGAAAAAATTAACATTACTCGAAGAAATTGGAGGGGTTGTCCGGGCTACTCATGAGGTCCGCCTGATTAGACCACCAACAAGTCGAGTCACGTTTGAGTTGATCTTTTATCAAAATTGTAAACCAAAGTCTAAAAACAAGTTTGAAATATATAACGAGCAAGATTGAGTTTATAAGAGTTCGGCTCGAAGTTATATCAAATTTTTCAAGCTTTATATAATATACAAATGTGTATATAACTATATGCATAAAAATAAATTTACAAATGTATTTATTAGGGACTTATATTTTATTAAGCCTAGACTTATGTAAAATTGTTTTTGACTTGTGTTCATGTTTTTTAATTGTAATTATACAAGGTTAGAAATACAAATATTAAATGTTGTTTTAAAAAATTATATATATTAAACATTAATAAAGATATTAAATTATTAAAAAATATTAAATAAATGATAATTTAAGAAAATGGCGAAAGACGGGGTGAACATTCAAACCAACGGTGGAAGCGTTGATGCAAAATTAAGGGCTGAGATGACGGCATAAACATGACATCATCATATAAAGATATATAATTGTATTTCTTGGGCAAGCTAGCCTCGATCATTATCGTTACAATTATGTTAATAAGATTAGATATATGTTTAAAAAAAATTAAAATGACTATGAAATAGTTTAAAATGATAAAATCAAAAAATTTGTTAAATATGATATTTTGATAGTTATAAAGTATAAATATTATATTTGTAAATTACTGTTGAAAAATAAGATATTACAAGGTTATAAAATACACATTATAATTTTCTAATAGTTTTGATTAATTTTAAGAAGAAAATTCAATATTAAAATTTAAAATTTAATTTAATAGATAATTAAGATTAAATAATTAAATTTATTTTACTAAATAAAAAAGTATGATCATCTAATAAATTAGTTGCATGCTAGTATTTTATTTATATTCAAAGCCGAACTCAACCTGCATTATAAATAATTGTTGAGTTATCAAGCGGAGTTTAAGTAGTCGAGCTCGACGCGACGCGATTAACAAGATTGAGAACGCGTGTAATACTCATTAGGAAGCAGGCGCGTGAACCATATCACAAAATGTCAAATGGCGGCCAAATTGGTGGCATGATATGCATGACTATGGATGTTATTGATCATGCATCATCGATGATGGCCAACAGCTCATCATACATTCATACCCCATATAGTAATTACTCATAAAATCAACAAAAAAACTAATTATTCGTAAACATTATTTACTTTCCATTAAATTTTCAAATAAATAAAAAGTCATTATATATCTCCACCTGTTTCTGCGTTTTGACCGCTTGAAAAAACGGAATCGTTCACAGTGAAAGAAAAATAACTCCGGAAGAACATCAAAATCCTTGGTGGGTTTCATCTGTAAATCACCAGGTACGCCATTTACTTCTCAATTTTGGTTTTAATTTTGCATCAGATTTTTAGATTTTGGTTCTTTCGATTCTTATTTTGGTCCAATTTTTGTTAAAATTAACTGTTTTTATATCCAGGGTTGTTGATTATGTTCTTGATTTATGACGAATCTGATGTGATTTTTGCTTCTTTTTTTTTTTAGCCGGGAAAGGGGTTTTGGAGAGTGGTTTTAGGTCAGAAGAGGAAAAGACGGACAGATTTTATGTCGGCAAGTTCATTGGCGGTGATTGGGGCTCCTGTGAAGCTCTGGATTATTATTGCTCTGTTCATCTGGTGTTCTTTCTGCTGTTTCATCCAGCAGAGTTCTCTCTACTGTTCGCCGACAGTTTCGATGCGTTTGAGGCCAAAAAGGTAACCAAAATCCTAGAATTCTTGTAACCGGTCTCTATTTTGTTATATTATTCTCTTTAGTGATATTTGATTTTTATGTTTTTTTCTGCAGGACCTGTTCTGGATTCGAGTGTTTTGGGTGTTTTCATATACAGATCTTAAGCCCAATTCACATAATCACAAACCAATCTGGTTTGTTTTTATAGTGTCTGGTTACAAATCACCCTTTTTTTCTTGTTTATTTTTATCTTTTATTTCCGGGAGTTTGATTGAAAATGTCGATCTTCCCGGAGCAATCGCCGGAAAATGAAGTAATTGGTGGCAACAAGAAGCCAAGAAGAAGAGGAAAGCTACTAGTAACTGAACCCAAACCCGAAAGTCTGATGAGAACTGTTAGAATTATCTGTCATGATCCGGATATGACAGATTCATCAGGCGATGAGGATGTTCCAAAAAGTAAAACGATTGTTCGGGAAATCAAGATTCCGATGATCGAGTTTCCGGGAACCAACGGTGAAAAAAATTCAGCCAAAAGAAAAAAGGTTTTGGTTAGAACCCCAAATCAACCACCACCTGTAACATCCGGCTTGAAGTATCGAGGAGTCCGGCAACGGAAATGGGGAAAATGGGCTGCGGAAATCCGTGATCCCTTCAAAGGAAGGCGGGTTTGGCTTGGGACTTACAATACCGCAGAAGAGGCGTCAAGAGCTTATGAAATCAAAAAACTCGAGTTTGAAAAAATGGCTGAAACTTTAAAGATAACTACTGCTCATCATAAAAACAAAAACCCGCCTTCCGATCATAAAAAACAAACGCTTTCCGAGGATTCTGTGGGTGTGATTTCACACTCATCGCCATCTTCCGTTCTCGAAATTGAATCGTCCTCAGTTTCCAAAATCTTCATCAACAATGACAAAAAGATGGAAACTTTCGCTACTACCAAAGGTTTAAACGATGACTCATTAGACAACGTTCTGCCTGATCTTGGTTTTGTTGAGCCAGTTGATGAGTCACTAACCCTAGCGGAAATCGGCCAGGGTCTGGACATGGGGTTGGAACTCGATGCACCGTTTCTCGACAGTCTCGAGCCAATGTTTGGTAACGTTGATGATATCGATCTTTTCGGGTTAGATGATAATGTATCTAGTGATCTGCCTGATTGGGATCTTGGAGAGTTGAGCAATGAAGAACTTGCTTGGATCAACACATTGAGGGTGGATGAGCCATTAATGGGCAATTGTCCATGAGTTTTGCAGCTAGTAATTGATTATTGTTAATTCTTAATTTGGTAGATTCATGGTTAGGAGATTTTGAGAGCTTTGAAACATAATTTTTTAAGACAGAAAGATTGTTGTTGAACAGGAGAGATTTGAAGTGAGCTCGATTTAGATTCAAATCTTCATTCTAATGGAGAACTAGAGAGAATAATGATCCGTTTCTGTGTTCTTATTGCTGGTTTGTTTTTATTTACAATATAACGTACACACACCCTAATCTTTCCCTAAATCTATACGTTTCTATTATGAGACTTGAACCTAGAGTGATCGACTCAGATATGTCGACTCGGTTTAAAAGCTTCCTCTTTAATTTATATTTAATATACCAACTCTCGTAGTCGAGCCGAGTTAAGCCAAACTCAATAGTATTCCTTAGCCCATCGAGTTCAAATTTGAAAATGAAAACTCCATCGAGCTCAAGTTCCGAGCTTTGAATCTTCTAATATAGTTAAGCCGGAGCTTGACACCTTGGCTCCTGATTAAACCCAAAAACATTATAATCAACTTAAAAACCTGATAGAAAGTTGTTTGGTTTCTTGCTGCTGCTGCTGCTGCTTGTTTTAATGGCGTTGGAGTTTTAGTTGGGGATGTACTGTTTATGCGGCGTAAGGTACAAGTGTTTGGTGTTGGCGAAAGAAGTTGCTGGGATCCCAACTGTCTTTTCCATGTAAGCATCTGAGTGTGAGGCAAATTCCATCTAGTGCACCATTTAAGCATGAGGAGGTCTATGGTCAACACTAACAGCACATACATGCTACAGAATTTTTTTAATTGGAAAACAGCTCAGAATACAACTTTATAAAACAAGTTCATTTTTTAACTAAAATTTTATTTGACTAAAAATGACATAGAGAGCATTCACAGTGATCACATTTCACCAAATAAAATTTTAGGATAAAAATAATAAAAGAAAATTATTATGCAGTCGGTCTTGTTTCATTATTAAGTCTTGGGCATTGCTATTTAGACTCCTTTTCATTTTATACATCAGATATTTTATATTAATTAATTATAATTTTTAATACAGGTTATATATTCATATACATTATATCACCAAGGTCAAATTAGACTGTCAAATGACTTCAATTAATTTCACCCTTCTGTTTTTTCTTTGATTGCTTATTTAATAAACTTGTGTCCACCTGCGTATACCGTAAATAATGAAGTGATTGTATGTATGGTTAGTATATATATGATTCAGGATATAAAAATAAGTTTCAGTGATTGTACTTCAATTAGATAGAAGATTGGGGACAAATTGTGTTACCGGCCAGTTTATATATGTTTTAAAGAGTTGTGTTTAATAAATTTTATTTTAAAAATATAGTATTAAAATTTTAATATTCAATCGCATGTGATTCAGTATACAATCACGCGTGATTTGTAAAACAATCACATGTGAATTATGAAAAATTACTAAAATGTCATTCCGTCTAAATTTTTAAAATTTAATCTGAACCATTGATGACATTGATTCAAAGGTTAAAATTAGTCTCTTAAGACTATAAATTAATTATGGACTATATCGAACATTTTTCATGTTTTAAATAATTACTTTATTTAATATATGACTACAAAAACGACTCTTTTATAATAATAATAATAATATAACTTCATCTTAATTAGTTACTACGTAAAATGATTTAGATTTTAAAATATGTTAAGCATCTATTTTTGCTAATTCTACAATAATTGTTATACCAATAATCTTAATTTACTACAAGCTCATGGTGATTTTGCTAGAGAGAAATTTCATACATGTCATTCTTAAATATTAAAATATCATATTTGTCTATCATAATTTATAATTATCATATTACCTTTTATAACATTTCAAACTATTGTATTTAACAAAAATTGTAATTTTATCATTTTAAAATATTTTATAATCATTTTAATTTGTTATTAATTATAACCAATAAAGATTTGTCCTTATTACCATGACTCGTCATTTTTCAAATTCTTATTTTTTTCATGTTTTATAATTATTTAGTATTTTTTTATTAATGTTTAATATTTATTATTTTTTTAAAACCACGCGTATATCACACGGTTATTTAATCTAGTTTATATAATTTTGGAGGAATCAAAGTATAAGAAATTTAGAAGCACATTTTCATTTCTTTTATGGTAAAAGACCAAATGAAAAGTCAGCTTTGAGTGTTTACAGTATGCTGATGATCATGTAAAGGCTTAAAACTGAGGTCCTTTGCGATCCAACACCTTGCACATGACACCCGTACCTTTTAACGTAGTGACTCTAGAACACTTCGACCAATCTACCTGTTATTTAAACGGTGTCGTTAGATAAACATATAACACTTGTAATATGAAACATAAAATGCCTCATGTTTTTGTTCTATGCCTACTTTGAAAATAGAAAGTTGACGAGGAGGTATAGGGTTTACGATTTCGATGCAAGAGGGAGAGAGTTAATTTTATTATGGTTATATTTAAAGAAGGATAATTTGTATATAACACTAATTTGTCATACATAACAATCATGATTTTACAATCCTTCAAACTCACTATCAAATAATATCATCCACTTATTTACTTAGTTTGATAATATCATCTCAAATATTTAAATAGTGAATAGTATTAATTATTTCACACTGACAC
This sequence comes from Dittrichia graveolens, assembly GCA_038502395.1. Lineage (NCBI taxonomy): Eukaryota > Viridiplantae > Streptophyta > Magnoliopsida > Asterales > Asteraceae > Dittrichia > Dittrichia graveolens. The sequence goes on along the minus strand of JARJIL010000003.1, from coordinate 97,777,421 downwards.
CCCTCTCAATTTGATTAACAGGTTATTGATTACATAATGTTTAATAATTATCAAACTATCTTTAATATACATATCTTACTCCTATATAATGTATTTACCACCTAAAAAACTCTTAATTTTAAGAAGAGCAAATTTATTAAAATACCCCTCATTTATACATCTCATTTACCCTTCCTTTAAGTCCACAATTAATTAATTTAAACAAATAAATATTGAAAACATAACCGACAATTAATGAATTTAAATCAATACTTATAACTGAATTATTTCTATCCATATATTTTTAATATTAACCTTTGATTCATGAGATCACCATACATATAACTGAATTAAGTCTAATCATATATTTTTAATATTAAATTTTGATTCATGAGATCACCTAAATTCATGTTTTCAATAAATCAAGTTCAAGAGATTTCACAAACACCGAACAAATGAAAGAGTCAAAGAGTTGAAATTTATAAACATTGCATTCTAACTCAATTACATAATAATTGGAACTATGAAATATTACACACACATATACATACATATATATAATCAGCAACTTCATGATTCAGCCATGCGACAAAATTCTTCCAACAAAATGAAAGACAAATAACTCAGAGTTAGCAATTTAATTCTTAATTTCAAAGTGGCTCTCGCAAAGAATCTTCACAAACTCATATTAGCTCTTTGTGATTATTCTGCACAAAATTCATCACAACCTCCTCTTTATTCGCCACCGTCGCATTGCGCGGGTACCTCCACCTAACTAATTAACTAATGTATATAATAATGATAATATCCAAATATCATTATTGTACTAACTAATTAACTAATGTATATAATAATGATAATACCCAAATATCATTATTGTACTCCCACCTAAAAATAATTATTTAATAAATTATTCTCTTGCCAAATATCATATAATTTTATCACGTCAGGGCAGCGTCGGATCACGGACGCCCAGACAGATCGGCATTTGGCACTACCAAGTACTAACCCTCTCAAAATCTTTTTATTGTCAATCCAAGAATGAGTAACAAATAATATATGTGGACATCACATGCACGTTTACACTTACAACTTGACAATTATCTCTTAAAGAAGAGAGAAAAATAGAATATCACGATATGTTATGTATAAAATCATTCCCTCGTATAAAAAATATGTGATTATTTGACAAGTTATAAAGACGAGGTAACTTAAAAAAAAGGTAATGATGAATAATGAGAAAATGAGACGATGATTGGTGGTTTTATGATCTTCCAAACTGTCAATATAGTGTGGTTGGTTGATCCCACAATCTTGGCTTTGAACTTTTTCTAGAGAGAGTTGATTGAGCTAGGATCATGACACCTTTTTATTAATAATTTAATATGAGTATATAATATTAACTTAAATTCTCTAGAATTTTAATATGTGACCCAAGATAATTTTACATAACAATTTTACTAGATATTATATTCTGACTTTTGAAATGCATTATGCTTTTCTTTGACATATTTATCTTTTTAATGTTTATTTCTTTTCTTTTACTTAACTTTTTATGTCTCGTGATCACGTTTTTAAAAAAGAATTAGGTAAATATAAAATTAAAAGAATATACAATTCGTAAATCCTAAGAAGCATAAAAATTTATTTAGTAGATTCAATGATGTAACTAATTCATTTTTCTCTCTCAATGTAAAATCGTCACCATCACTTCACTAAAAGACCCCTATTCAAAGTCTTCAGAATTCCTATATCTAGCCTTCCTGACTCGTAACTCAATAACCTCAATGCAAATCCACCACCACCACTTCACTAAAAGAGCCCTATTCTAAGTTTTTAAATCCTTATAGCTAGCCCTCCCGACTTATAACTCAACAACACCTTGTCGATCCTCTTTGTAAATCTACTAAACACATTATCTTTTTGTGTCATAAAAATTTTTTTAAAAATAAATCACACAATTGATCCTTTATATTTACCCAAATTCCGTATCAGATCCTTCAAGTTTTCAATCTGTGTTGACAGTCATTTAAATTTCATTTTGTGGCACTAGAAGTCTTTTAGTTAACCTTCCATAAATTGTTCTGTTGGTGACCCGAATGAGCAAGGCACATGAATATTCAAGCACGACATTAAATCCAAATCAAGAATTCAAATGGAAAATACGAGAGAAATGGAGACACAACTCTAAACCTCTTACTATAGAGTGAGATCGTTGACAGTAGCATCCTCTATAGTGGTGGCATTACATCCTTTAGTCTTCGCATCACAAAACTCCAATCTCTATATTTTTGTCTTCCCCATCACTGTAGTACCGAGCTCACTTCTCGTAGATATTAACACTAGTTTTTCCTATGGCCAACAACTGTGAAGAGCACAAGTACTGTCATTCATCTAGTGTTGAATACAAAGAACCCTCAGAATGCCACAACCACGACCATCATTGTCGCCCTCACCATCACTATAGTCAAAAGCACAAAAAACATAAAGATAATCAGGAGGAGGAAGGTGATGAACACACCAATGATATGCCTCGTCATCCCATGTATATTAATTGACAACCCGATTATGATATGGATGATGGAAAGATTGAGAGAGATAAGATGGGCATGAGATGAGAGTGAGATATTGGTAGATATTAATTTTAAGAGAAAGACGCTAAAAGGAATATCTTGCCCTCATGTGCAAGGCAAATAAGGTCACTAACGGAATAAACTAGCAGATCGTTAACTAAAAGACTTTCGCTGCAACAAAATGAAACCTAAATAATTGTCAATTTAACTTTAGAATTTAATAGGACAAAGCATGAAACTTAGGTAAACAAAAAGGAACAACGGTATAACTTACTCTAAAAAGAGAGACCAATATTTTATATTTATTCTAAGAAGTAAGGAACCATGAATAAATTTGTTATTATTCTTCATGTATACCGGTCCATAATTAACATAAGAAATGTTAATAACATGAACCAAAGACATGAGATACGATTTCATGATTTGAATCCTAGACCTCTATTCTACACATGTTGACCTTTAAACCATCATTTCAAGGATGGGTTTTGAGTTTTGACCGATTAAATTATGGATTTTAATATTAACCATCACGTATTATATGATTAAAGAAAGTTTTTGAACTTATGAGAAATTGACAAAGCTTATAATAAATGATAGGATCATCGAAATAACTTGAAAATGCAGCCTCATTTTTATAGACGTATTATCATATTTTAATAAGCATTTATATTTATATAATGGGCTGCCCATTTTGCATGGGATGGGCCCAAAGCTTGTACAAATAGTGAGATTTTGGGCTAGCAGTAGCAGATGAAGGTATTGTATTATTTGAGCATCTATAAAATAGTATGACCAATTTTTCCAATGTTTTCATTATTGATTGAACTATTCAACGCAACATATTAAATAATTTATCATTTAGCATCTTTGATTTCCGTCTAAGAAATGGACTAAAAGAGATATGAAAAATACTGATGAATTATTTTACCTCAAATAACTCCTAAATTATTAAACATATACTCTTTTAGCATAATACCTTTTTTTACATGCTCCATTATTAAGCAATCATACGTCATTTTAAAAAAAAATCCATTATAAATGTGAAAATGGTAATTTTTTTATTCATTGCATGTGTTAATTCAGAATCTTTATGAAACACTTTGTTACATTCATGAGTATAACCAATTTTATTCATATTCTTTACAACATTTATACTATAGAGTCGTTCGATGTTAAAAAAATTATTTTGTTTTATCAAACAACTCTCCCGTTTAATTTAAGTATGTAAAAATGTGAGTGTTTAATTTTTGATGGTGGATATCATAGTTCAAACTTGTAACTTTCTTTTCCATTATTTACTTGCCATATTTTTTATGTTCGATTATAGTCAATTAGTTTAGGTTAAAAACAAAAGATTCGGTTCGGAATTACTGGAAGAATTCTTTACGGAAGAAGAACAAGTTTTTTCCTTGACCTTTCCAAGAGTTTCTGACGAGAAAGGGGAGGTGATTTGTATATTATAGTTTTTTTGTTATACACAACAATTTTAACATTTATACCCTTAATAAACTTGTTATCAAGTATTGTTATCCACATGTTCAATTGTATAATTGTTCAACTAAATTCTCTTTATTGCATATAATAAAATATTATTGTGTACAAATTATTTCCCAAAATATCATAGATATAGTTAACATAAATATTTAAGCAATACATATTTTGATAACTATATCTACCTGGAAATATTTGAAATAATTGTATGATCACTTTTTGTCGTTCAGTTTTTCGACGAATTTCAATCACAAAACAACCCTAAACAACGAGCCTATAAGTGATAATAGAATGTATTAAATTTTGCAAAAAAGAAAAACAAGGATATTAATTTAATATATAAATCATAAATCAATCTTATAACATTAAAATTCAATTTATGATCGGCCAAAAGCTACCATTTCATTAACATTCTTCTTTGGTGTTGCAAAGTCTTTTTCTTTTTTACGTCAAACACATCTCTAAGTTATATATATATGCTTATAATGAAACTCGAACCCTTAAACTTGAGGAAAAAAAACATTAACAACACTTTGATACTGCTAGGCCAATAACTTTTTAATTTTGGTGTTGCAATGTCTCATAGTGACCTTAACGTTTTTAATTCGTCTTCATAGCTGGACAACAAATGTGATGATGCTCCCAAGGGTATGTTCACTGTGAATGGATTAACCTACAAGAAGTTTATTATCTTGCATACGAGATATACTCTGCGTTGGCTACATTTGTAAAAACTTTCAGATTTCACAAAAATGATACAAGGAAAAGGTTCAAAAACTCCCAAGAAATGAGCATGACAAAATCAAGATATATAACGTATGGATGCATCGTAGTACACAATGAACGTAGAAAACAATGGAACTATGATATTTCATTTTGAAAAAATGAACTCCCTCGACTGATGCGGATGACCATGCAACTTTTACCGAAGCATGTGAAATAAGGGGGTGTTTAGTAGGGGTGTGTTCGGTTCTGAAACCGGACTGGAACCGAAATAACCAATAACCGAAATTGGTAAAAGCTAGAACCGAAAACCGAACCGGTTCCGGTTATTAACCGGTTATTTCGGGTATAGAACCGGATAAGACCGAAAATTTACTTTGGAACCGGTTTCAAGAGCGTGAACCGAAACAACCGATAACCGGTGAATATTTTTGTTATTAAAAGCAAATATGATACATTTATATTAGTTATTTTTTTACCTATAAAGATTAACTAATAACCAAAAAACTAAACGGTTTAAATTTAACACTAAAAATACTTGAAATCGTAAGTGAACATGTATGCATCGTCGACACTAACATATGACCAATAAATAATAGTTCGTTGACTTCGTTTTTACAAATAATAACCCTTAGCCATATCGCTAACGATAATAGTTCAATAACTAACAATATCACCAAAAATAATAGTTCATAACCAACTATATGACAAATACAAAATTTCATACAAACCGGTTCCGGTTCTAAGACCGAATTACCCGATAATCGGTGGAACCGGAACCGAAAACCGAAAATGAGGTTTTACGAGAACCGATAACCGAACCGAAAACTCTAATCCGGTTCCAACCGGTTCCGGTTTCGGTTCGGTTCCGGTTCCGATTCGGTTTTTCGGTCAAAAAGCTCATCCCTAGTGTTTAGTATAGAGATTTGGAGACAGATAAAAGTAAATAGAAACATTTATTTTGTTTGGTTGTAGCCGAGAAAAGGAGAAATGAGAAAAAAACATTTTCATTTCTTTATTTCCAATTCTCCTTCATAAGTGAAGAAATGAAGGGAAATTAAAAGCTAATTCTCCAGAGAAATAAACCGACCAAACCAACGCCTCCATCCCTACCAAACCGACGCCTCCTCCTCCTCCGACCAATTGACGCCTCAATTTGACCAACCGACCGACTCATCTCCGGCAGCGGCGTCGGGTTCTTCTTCTTCCATCGGCAACATCTCTTCTTCTTCCATCGGCAACATCTCTTCTTCCAGTGGCAACATCTCTTCTTCTTCCATCAGATTCTTCTTCTACACCTCCATCCTCAATTCGTTAGGGTTGTATAGGGTTTTGATTTAATTCGCTGATGAATTTTATGTTGTACCAAACAAGAGAAATGATTCTCTGTTACATTTCTCTGTTTAAATCCCTGTGCTACCAAACTGAAAAGTCAATTCCCATTTTCCAGATTAATTCTCTTTTCCTACAATTTCGTTCTCTACTCTCATTTTTCTGTATTTCATTCTCTGTACTAAACACATACTAAGTTTCGAGAAAATACGAAATTAGTGTTGAAGAGCCACATATCAACATTCATCTTGATCTTGTTGAACATACCATAATCGATTGTATATCCAATTTGATGAAAATTAATATATTTTTAAAGATTGTAATAGTTTAATTTATCATCTAAGATTTTTTATCTTGTTTAAGTTTCATGGTTGTGAATTAGAGTAAGAACAATATGATTTCAATTTTTAATATATTTTTAAAGTTTGAGTTTTATTCTTTTTTTTTTAAGAATTGATCTTTAGCATTTATTATTGCTTTTACTTCGATAATCATCCATAGGCATTGTTAAGTGATTCCAAAAACATTCAACCTTTTCTTTTCTTGGTGGTGTATACATGAGAGGAAGACTTTGCAGATCAACTGTGAATTTTAGATAGCATTTGAGCATTGAAGCTTTAGCAAATGGGCAAGTGATCGATCATGTTTCGGCATACATTGGATTGTTTCATCTTTAACATTAATCGAGGTTAGCTTGTTCATCCAAACCCGAACTTAAATCTAAAATAAAGTGAGTATTTCTTCATAAACTCACAAGCTTACTTAATTTGGATCTTTTTAGTAATACTATATATGTTGTATATCATGTATGTATGGTAAACTATAAGGCAAATTTCAATGAAAAGTAACATAATTTGCATTGTTTTTTGTACGAGGAAATATAAACTTATAGAAAGGATTTAATATTTTAAAATCTTTAATTTAACGTAGCTATAATAAGTTGTAACCTGCTAAATAGGTTACCAAACCTTTTTTTAAGGTTTTAACGAAAACAAATCTTATATGATGAGGATATATCACCATTCAAACTAAATGCAAAACAACTTCTTAAGAAGCCTTAATCAATGTTTAACCTTGAATCAAGAGTCAAACAATCTAACTTACTCCTTAATATAAAAATCGAATGACCAAAGCCCAAGTAATTCCCTCGGTAAGATACACAACCTTGAAGTTTATATATGATAAGCGTCCTTAAAGTAGCTTAACATGGGTTTACACTTTACAGTGCCTCTACTGCCCTTTGAGCAAGCTATCAGGTCCCCAATTTCTGATCAATTATAAGCATCCTTCTAGGCTCTAGCTTAAATAGGAATTGGAGGACAAAACAAGGCTAATTGGGTTGCGGGGGAGTATGCTCCGCGACTTATAGTTATTGGACGCGACTACAACCTAGACAAAGGCCTTCTTGAACACCTCCTGTATTGCGCTGTGAAATCGCATAAGTTCAAGTCACAACTTGGCTATGGGTCATACCAACACATTATGTGATTAACCAACCCATTAAAAATAAAATTAAACAAATATAAGGGTTTTTACATGTTTCATGCACATGTCATATCTTGCAAATAGTGTTTTTAAATAGACTTGTTTTACTAATTTTAACTATTCTATAAAAAAGTTTTAAATTTTTTATAAAATGAGTTACTACTATACGCGCAATGTTGCGGGAAACAAGAAATAAGGATTTTACAACTTTGTCAAATCACTTAAAACAATAATTTTATAGTATTACAAAATATTATATTTGAACTATACAAAATAGCTTTTTAGTACAACGAACTTGATGTGTGAATTTCGTACTAGTTTTAAATTTATAAAATCCGCTTATTTTAAGTACGAACACAATAGGCAAGTGAACCTAATCGTGTAGCAGTATAGAAAATAAGTATGGGTATCGAACTCACGGGGAACGAGTATGATTTTAGTTATAATTAAGTTGAGTATCTACTAAATCAACCAAAAAGCAGTAACAAGGGGAATTTTGCAATTATCAGTTTAAAGCGAACGAATCCAACCTTAATCCTAAGATTCCAGAAATTAAGATTTAGAAACTAAGTAAGCAAGAAGTCAAATAGCTAAAAGATTCAAGCAATCAGGTAGTAAAGTATCTCTACTCACACGATAGACTCCCCTTATCAAATTAGCAGATTTTAATGAAAGTGCAATGGACAACTTATAACAATATACCGATGTCTAAAGTGGCTAGATTTCCTAGTCAGACTCACTAACCCAATAGTTTCAAAGACATTAACTCAATGGTCATGGAATTAACTAATATTTTAACTAGTCAAATTGTTGGTGTTATGATAGACTTAATCTATTGATTTGTTAATTCACAAAATCAATCAATCACCAAAGAATGGTCATCAATGGCAATTGCAAACGCATTAAAGTTCCAATATTTAAAACCTAACCCTAGGATTTGGTCAATCTCTAGTTATGAATCCTAATGGTCAAAGAAATTCATAATTCAAGAAATCAAAGGTAGAATGGTCATCTAACCTATGAAAACTCAGTAATAGAAATCAAGATCAAAACTTTAACACACTTGAATCTTTGAAAGCTAAATCATAACAAATATATCATTATATGTAATCCAAACATTGAAATCCAACTAATTATCAAGGGTTATCATGTCTAAGTAGAGATAACAGGGTGTTTAGCCCATAATCAATGGAATACAGCAAGAGAAACACATAATCAGTAGGCTAAACATATTGAAATAGCTACCAAAGGATGAATCTAAGATGAAAAACCTCCAATCTTCACTTCTAAAACCTACATCCTCAAGCTTTTGCAAGATCTCTGCTTCGAAGCTCCAAAAACGCCTCTGTGGTTCGTTTAGGGCCGGCTAGGGTTGCTGAACATCTCGTTTTGGAACAAAACATGTCTATTTATAGAGTTTCTTTTCAGCCGAAGACGCGACGTGTTTTATTCATGGACGCGTCGCGTCGCACCAATATTGCCTGACAAGTTAGCCGGATTCTGTAGGAACGCGACGCGTTCTTCACTTTTCTGACTTATTGATTTATCTTTATAACTTGAGTCTTTTTCTGGCTTTTCCGCTTAAACTTCTCGCCATCGAATGTTTATGAGCTGACATTCACGAATACGTAACTTTAAGTACCATTTTATCATATATTCGTGAAATAAAATCGTTTAAGTACCATTTTATCGCAAAGAATATATATTAATAAAGCGATATCAGAACTCTAGAGATATTTTTTAGATGGAAATCATAATACGATAAAATTTATATCAGAATATAGATAAGAATGTGACGATCAAGACAAAAAAATGATATTGGAATATACAATCAAGTTTATAGTTTATTTTTCTCTAATATTTTATTTTGAAATTGTGAGTGGTTTTTTTCCATTTAATAAACAAAGAGAGCAAGACGGAAAATGTTATGAACTTATTACAACTAAGGTTGTCAATTCTTTGCATCACACTAAATGCAACTCGAACTGAACATGGCCTACATTAACATGAACATCACACAAAGCTAATGGATCAAAATGGGTTGACTTGACACGAGTACTAAAAAAGTTAAACTAGTTATAGACATCAAAGATTTGGATTTTAGAGACATTTCAATACTATAAATATAGATATATAAACTATAATTGATAACTAGCAAACAAAACATAAAATAAAAAATGTAATATTAAATACTAAAAGTTGTGAATAACAAAGACTGAGATTACACTAAATTCAGAAGAGGGGGAAGCAACTCAAACAAGAAACCTTGGCCTCAGTCTCTCCTTCGTTCTTGGCCTCTTCATTGTTTGCAGGAGCATATTACCATTTCATTCGCAGGCTCTCCATCATCAGTAGTTGTCATTCTCCAAAAGTTTTGTCCATCTCTAAAGGTAATAGGCTCATATAAAATCTTCAAAAGTTGTCGTAATGTCATCTTAGTTCTATTTCAGTTTTGCGTTTGGATGATCTTTTCCTAGTTCTTTCCTTGTTTTTCTTTGGTTTTGTTCTTTGTGTCGGCTAAGGTTGGGATTTAAGAGGGATTTGTGTAAGAGTCCTGCAACAAAGTTTAAGTCTAGTTGATATCAAGTGATTGTTCAGATGGTTTATGTTTATCAGGTTTGTGTTGGGATCCTTCATGTAACTTTTGATTTTTTTGCTTGCTAACTCGAATAATTAAACGATTATTATAATGAATAATAAGAGTTTAATAAAATTTACACAAAGAAGTTGTATATATAACATTTTTAGGAAATGAGTCAACGCGAAACTTTATTCTAAGAACTTTATGTTTTAAAAAACACAAAAAAAAATTCTCATATTTTTTTAATGCTTTTGACACTCGTACTACTTATCTTGTGAGCAAAATGATATGTAGGAGGATATACCACATCTTAATATTTATTTATTTTTATATACAGAGAGATAATACAATGTAGTAGAGATTGGCATTGAATGTTGATATAAACAGTACGTTTAGACTATAGATAGTGGTCGGGTTGGTAATTAATAAATCATTACTCATGTAGGTACGTACGTACATATGGTCCTATATATGATATCTATCTATATATATTAAAAGAAAATTATTGTTGGGAAAATTTATTTAAGTAAAAGTCCAATTAGCAAATCAAAACCTCCTACTTATTGAATTTTGACTAAAAAAATTTAATTTTAACTCTCACGCCAGGTTGGTAATTAATAAATCATTACTCATGTAGGTATGTATGTACATATGGTCCTACATATGATATCTATCTATATATATTAAAAGAAAATTATTGTTGAAAAAGTTTCTTTAAATAAAAGTTTAATTAATCAATCAAAACCTCCTAGTTATTGAATTTTGACTAAAAAATTTAATTTTGACTTTTACAATTAGAAAGTATATGAAACCAATAATGAGGGACCAACATGAAAATATATAGGGTCTGTTTGTATAAATTATATATTTATATATAATGGATGTATTTAATTGTATATATTTATAGTTTTTCTTTTATAACTTTTAATGTTTAATGATTGGTATAAATATAATTATATATTTGTAGCTGTCTCATTTTTATCTACGTTTGATGTAAATTTTATCGTAATCTAACACAAAATTTTAAAAATATTTTTTAATCTTTTGTTAGTAAAAAATTATATTTCATAACCATTGAAAAATACGTGGTACTATCTTTAATTTTGTGTAAATCGAAATGTAATCACACTTAATCTTTTCTAAAAGGGAATAGATATTTTCTTGCTTATTTTTTTTATAAAACTCTAATTCAGTTAACATATTCATGATTAATTTTTATGTTACGAATCACTAAAGAAGTAATCCTTTTCTATGAATTATTTTTTATTTTGAGCATATGAGAATATATATCTACAACATATTATTGAGATATAATACTTTTGATGGGATAAATTATGTTTGTGAATCCCTAAATAAGGTTATCTTTTTCGCTTATATAATCATACAATGTTAAACTTTTGATCTGTTTTAATAAATATACTATTTGTAAGTGATTAAGCAGTCAGAGCTTTGCATATAAAAAAATGTTATGAGTATGATATCCGAATTTGAGATAATGTTATTATGAGCTAACGAGGTTATTCATATATGCGTTATGATTTATATTTTGGGTTTTATGTAATAATAATAATAAATTATGATTAAATTATATTCTAAAATACTCTTTAAGATTTGAAATTAAGAAGCGCTAATTATTTATATTTAGACGTTTGACTCTTATTTTTTAATATAATATGTTTAATAATTATACTTAGATAAAAATAATTATAACTAACTTTGTATCACATGAGCGTCTAACAAATAAAGATGTTGGACACATAAATGATTACATGATATCAAATAACATCATTTTAATCAAAATTATTTTTACGAGAGGTAATTTTGTTTCAACAAATGAAGAGGTTAAATACGTAAATCATTACATGATATCAATGTTAAATACTATAGATGTATCATATTTCAATTCAAATAATATATGTTAAGATGAACTTTCATATCATATTTAAAAATCATTGTACACACCGAATGTGCATAATTCACTCAAAGTTTCATCTTTATGACAATTATAGTAATCTAACAAATAAGATTATGAATGTAGTAACAAACAAGTACTACTGAAAACATTAAAGTCCGTCTTCCTTCAATATTTAAACATTCAATAAATATGTTGTTTTATTAATTATTTTTTCTATGGATATGATTCATATTGTTTAAATTATTTTATGTATTTTATTTATGATTTATTACATTTTAAATATTTTACATTTTTTAAAGTTTAACTCGTTTATACACGGGTCATTCAACTAGTATCTACTATATACATATATACTTGATCTCTTTAATTTATTAATTAACTGCTTGAGTATCCTAGCTAAGGTGTCGTTTGTTTATTAAGAAATTCTGAATCTGAATCTGAATACCATGTCTAAACATTAAGAGGTGATTCTGGCGTCTGAATGATCATCATATTTTGCTGTTTGTTTTTTGAAATATCTGAATGGTTGTAACTATCTGTTTTATAATATTTTATATTCAATTGTTACATATTTAACTAAATTTAAACTTTTCTAATGATAAAGTAAAATATTTTAATAATAATTATCAAACCATAATAATATAGGGAATAAAAATCAAAATAGAAGAGAGATGCATGGCGGCATGCGGCGGTCGACGGCGACCATGAAAAGTGTCTATGTATGTAGAGTAGTAGAGGAGTGGATGTTGACATGAATTACTGAAGGAGTCTGATTATATAGGATAATGAAACCTAAATTCTGTTAAGATGTTATAAGAGGTAATTTTATCTCTTATCGTTAAGAGGTTTTCAGATCTTAATAAAAAGAAAAAACAAATAGCCCTTACATCTTAATACCTCTTATTGATTAAGATTAAAATGTATTAAGAAATTTTAGAAAAAAAACCGACCCCTGAGTAGCAACAACTAAAAAATTGATAACCGAGACACGTACGGACATTTTTAACTCCTCATGAAACTGCAAGAAAGAAAGATCTTATAATGTCCTTAATTTGCGTAGTCGATCAGTCAATTTTTGATATATCATGAAATGATGGAATTGCAACAGTATTAATTTATTATCACACCATTCTCGATCATGTTTTGTTTTTTAATATATATATATATATATATATATATATATATATATATATATATACTAGTTTAAATGTCCGTGTAAACACACGGGTTAGACATAATTATTGATGTAAAAATTGCTTAATTAGATACATAATTGTTTTGTAACGAAAGAATAGGCTGGTCATAGACTTTCTTGAAATTAAAAAAAGTTTATATTAATTTCAGTCGACGTAGATTAGTAAATAATGAAAACTTTAGAGGAATGTAAAATTTATTTACGATAAAATTTTTATAACAAATAAAACAAACCGGATACAGGTCACGACATATATAAAAATTTTAATAATTGAATCTGAACCAAGCATTATTGAAAAACCAAAATCCAATTTTGATTTTTTTATCATTAAAATTATATTCAATTTTGACTGTAAAATGAAGTAGTCTGTCATCATTTTTTAAATTCTCGTTATTTTGGCATTATATAACTATTTAGTATATTTTTATTAATATTTATCATTTTTTTATAACCAAGCCATGTATTATAGGAGCATCTAAGTTAGTTATAAATGTTACAAGATTATTAAGGGATTGATATTAATTTTAAATTAATGCAAAATAATATTTAATTTGTAATTTACTAAATTAGACGGATATTCACATAAGCAACTTTAAATATATACGTCACTTTTAAATTTAAAATGAAATTTAGATAAAATAAATTTATATAAACTTAGATATAACTTTATCTAATATAAATTTAAAATAGAGTTTCAATTTTAACTATTAAAAGTTAAAATTGAGTTTTTAATTTTAACTTAAATGAATGGTTAAGATTTAGTTTTGGTTAAATGAAAGACTAAGATCTTTTAATTAAATTGATGCTAGTTAGTTTTTTATTTATATTAGAAGATATATAGGGAGCGGTTCAACGAGAACTGCAAGAACCATATATTTCTTGCCAATCATTTAATTTACTGTCTTTTTTATTTATTTTAAAGGAGAAAGAGTGGTATGGACATTTTTACATTACCCCCTATTTTCTAAAACTAATTTATCCATCAAACGAAAAGGTGTTAAATTACGAATATTATACCAAATTAACGAGAAAATTGTGCTCTTTAATTTAAGAATGATCTTGCTATATTTTTTCGAAAAAAAATTTACGTTTGCTGGGGGTTTTTTACACGGCTCTCGACGTATGCATATGTGCAAATTTTGCACATTTGCATATCTACTTCTGTGCTGAAAAACTAGGTGAATCTGTGCATTTACACAAGTGCATATATTTGCACATATGCAAATTTGCACATGTGCAAATGTCGACTGTACTAAAAAAACCCCAGCAAATATTTAAAAAAATCGAAAAAAATATAACTAGACCGGTCTCAAATTAAAGAGCATAATTTTCTTGTTAATTTGGTATAATTTTTGTAATTTAACACCTTTCTACTTGAGAGATATATTAGTTTGAAAAAAGTGGGGGTAATGTGAAAATGTCTAAATTACTCTTAATTATCTAAGGATAAGTTTGATTAGTTTAAGGTTATCCATTAACAACTCTTTAGTCTAAACCATTCATCTTTTTGATCAACGACTATAATTAGTTTTCGCAGTTCTTATACGAAAAACAGTTCTCCGTTGAACCGTTCCCTATATATCTTTCTCCTTTATAATACATTTACAACCTTAAAACTCTTAATTTTAAGTAACTTGAATATACCAAAATACCTCTTTTTAACCATTTTATTCTCACTCGTAATTACTTTAACTTTTAAAATACTCTTTTTAACCATTTCATTCTCTCTCTTAATTTACTTTAACTTTTTATTATTTAAAATATCTCTCTAACATTAAAACACCCTCTCACACAAACACAATTATCCACCCACATCAACATAATTTTCAAAATCTTATTAACTTCTCCCTCCTTATTTCATAAACATAAATCTTTTTCTTATTTTAATGTATTTTAGAATTTATTTTTAAAATTAATAAAATAGTTGATACAAATAAAAAAAATAAAAAACTGATATTGTATGATACTTATCCGTGACATTGGATTGCGTGAATAACATATTATTATATAGGGAACGGTTCAAACGAGAACTGTTTTTCGTACGAGAACCGCGAGAGCCAATCTTAAGCGTCCAATTCCCCCTCCTTCAATTGGATTGTACATCCATAAATTCCTTACATGCACCCGGTCTGCCACACTCAATCCCTCCACGCTCTTCATACATGAATTCCATTATCCAAAATGAATGACTAAAATTGGTTCTCGTTTGAACCTCCCATATATATATATATATGTATGTATATATACACAAATACATATATAAAATTAACAAATGATATTTTAAGCCACACTAGTGTCATTATAGTACGTGTTCATCAAACCCAAACTCACCGGTTTAGAAATAGCATCAAGAAATCATTAGAATCATCAATCCTGCAAGACCAAAAAAAATTATTAAAACACTGTGTCTTAGTTATGTCAATGTTGGTCGATGCCAATTTCTACAAAAGAGAATGTTGGAAAATCGCGTAACGATGCGATGGCGAATAATTTTTATTCGATAACATATTATTTTATGAAATATAGTGGTATTCTACGAATAGTTTCTACTCAGTAATATGTTATTTCATTTTCTTTTCTTTTCTTTCCATATCAACCCTATTCTTTATTTTCAGGAATTAAATTTAAAAAATAACAAAACAACATTTTTTTTGTTTTTCGTGGTTGAGGAATGTGTGGTGTTATGAAGAATATATTTATTAACGAGTGTGTAAAGTATGAGAGAAATAAAAGTAATTTAAAAGATATATTAGCAATTTTCTGATAGTAGAAATTTTCAAACAACTTTCATGCTCTTCCATTAAAAATAAAACATGTAACCAACTTTCATGCTCTTCCATTTCAGTCTATCGAACTTTTATCCTAACCACTAAAACAAATTGATCGTACAAAAAAATAACACTCAAGCTTCAATATACTTCTATTGTAGCGAAAAAATTTCATAATTAGTAATACCGAGTCACGTAAATAAACATAGTGTCTTTTTTTTCAAGTTTAACGAATTACTAGCATTGTACATGTGTAATGATGCGGTGATAAATAATTCATATTTTACAATATTTATTTTCAATAATGTAATGATATTATGTAATTCAATGTTACGAAAAAATTTTCTACAGTAATATGTCCGTTTTTTTTCAATTTTTCTTTTATTAGCATAAACTATTTTATTAGAGAGAAGTTATTAAGATTTTTGAAATTATGTTGATGTGAGTGGATAATTGTTTTTATGTGAGAGAGTGTATTCGTATGGGAGAATATATTTTAAATGAATAAAAAGTTCAAGTAAATTAGAAGAGAGAATGAAATTGTTATAGATTGAATGATTGAGATTAATTTAGATTGAATTAATGACCAATATTTTGTATTGACTGAATTTTAAGAACTCTTAAAATTAAGGAGAAGAGAAAATGTTAAATGATTTACATAACAGTATAGATGAGAATTTTTAGAAACTAAAGGTTTAACGCTTTAAGCACTAATAACATTCCAAAGACTTAATTTAAACAACCAACAAGTATTTAAATACAATAGAATAATCAAACTGCTTATAATTTTACATTAAAAATCTGAAAAATAATATTCAACTTAAAAATTCAATTTTCTAATATAAATAAAAAAACTAATTTAAATTAAATTTGTATGATCTTATCTCTTCATTTAATAAATCATATCTATTAATATAATTTTGATCATCCGTCATTGTAAAATTTAAAATCTAATTTTAATTTTTCTTAAGTTGTATTTGTATTTGATTTTAGTTTAAATCAAAATTTTAAGAAAGTTTTTTTTATATTTGTCTTTCTTAAATAATAAAATATCATATTTGATAAAACAAATGTACAAACATCATATTAATATCATATTTAACCATATTTTTAATTTTCTCATTTTAAAATATTCTATAATCATTTTAAATTCTTTTTAGTTATAACGAAAAAAATTTGACTATATTATCCATAATTGTAAAAATAATGATTGATAATATGTACAAAAATTATAATTATATCTTTTTGTATCATAATATCACATTTCTTCCATCATTTCTTCATTCCTGGACGTGTCGATGCTTCCACTGCTGGTCTTGGTGTTGACGCCGTCTATCAACATTTTTTAATTTTTATTTTTTTCGTATTTTATAATTATATAATATATTTTATTAATATTTAATATTTAATATTTATAAATTTTTAAACCAAAACGTGTATAAACCTAAAAGAGAATCGCCGCAAAGAACACCATAGCACAGGATTGACGACTTTTTTCACATGTCACCATCTTATATATTGAACTATTTGTTTTTCTAATTTTAGGTATTTTAACAATTAATTTTCTTACTGAAATTGTTAAATATATATATATATATATATATATATATATATATTACTCCTATATAATGTATCTACCATCTAAAAAACTCTTAATTTTAAGAATAGTAAATTTACTAAAATACCCCTCCTTTATACCTCTCATTTACCCCTCCTTTAAGTCCACAATTAATGAATTTAAACAAATAAATATTAAAAACATAACCGACAATTAATGAATTTAAACCAATACTTATAACTGAATTATTTCTAACCATATATTTTTAATATTAACTTTTGATTCATTAGATCACCATACTTATAACTGAATTAAGTCTAATCATATATTTTTAATATTAACTTTTGATTCATGAGATCACCTAAATTCTTGTTTTCAATTAATCAAGTTCAAGAAATTTCACAAACACCAAACAAATGAAACAGTCAAAGAGTTGAAATTTATAAACATTGTATTCTAACTCAATTACATAATAATTGGAACTATGAAATATTACACACACATATACATACATACTTACTCCTATATAATGCATCTACCACCTAAAAAACTCTTAATTTTAAGAAGAGTAAATTTACTAAAATACCCCTCCTTTACTCTGAAACACCCTGATTTTTAGTGCAAATTTAAACTTTTCCAGATCTCAATTAAAACATAATTTATACAAACTCTTTAAACTTTTCGCGGAAGCATCGTAATATTCTTAAAATATTTCAACAAAATACAATAACATTTTAACAATAAACTTAATTTCATAAATATATTCCAAAACCTTTTGGTGTTACTACAGTCAATCTCACGACCATAAACATCAAGTAGGAAATCCAAGATTACCGGTATTGCAATCAATAGAAAGTACTGCCTACAGCAATTACCCGACTCACCAAGGCATCTATACAACCTGCGGATACAAAATATTTTCACACTCTGTTAGCTATAAACATAGCTAGTGAGTACAACCAAAAACATTTGTTTTATCAAAACTAAGTCATCATCTTTTCACTTTTGAAAACACGACTTTGGCAATCAATATACTTTTAAAAGCATACACAATAGCACATAAGGATGCGGGTCTGTCCATTGGGCCACAATGTATCCACGTGGTAACTAGCCATGGTCAACACGTGCCCACATGGGGGATAACCACATCACCCCGTCAAGGTGGGGGATGCACGAAGCAGTCCACCATACAACGGTTATGTGGAGCGCATGCCCTGTTCACCAAATCCACTCGTGTTGCCCCGGGTTCGGTGGCTCGTCAGCCCAGTGAACCCACACGGTCATGATGGCTACTGACATACCCCTCCACTCTCTGCACCGATTTCTCAGCCACCCGTACCTCGCGGTTCATCAATTGCCGAAGCAACATGAACCTTTGTGTACGTCTCAATGGCTAGGAACCCTATGGTACAGAGTTCATATCACACAGTGGTCTGGACCAAAACACATTCCCCGAAGGGTCACATAAGCACATACCCCGAAGGGTCACATAATCACATACTCCGAAGGGTCATATAATCACATACCCCGAAGGGTCACATAAATCATATGCCAACAAGGCCAAATGTCACATGCCATAAAGGCCACATGTTACATGCCATAAAGGCCACAAACATCTTGCCATAAAGGCCAAGTAGTCCAAGCATACAAGTTTATCATGAACACATGTGTCACAAACGTATCACTTGAGCATACATGCTCAACAATCAAAACCATAATTGGCATCTCCATGCCCAAAACATCATTAGTTAAAACATATCTTTTACTTCTCAAAACCATGTTTGTTATTTCAAAACCAAAGTCCACTCCATCATGGAGTATCATGTTTCAAAACCATTAATTAAATCACAATTCAAACATAGACCATCTCTAACATGGAGCAATGGTCTTATTTTGAAAACCACAATTTAAAACACATCTTAAATTGAGTTCACAATTTCCACATTCTTTGAAACCCAAGAGTTTCATAAAGCATTTATAATTTATATAAACCATATTATAAAACAATGCATGGTTTCCATATTCTTTAAGTTCCAAAAGCCTCATAAACATTTGCAAATCATATAACCTGCATTTATAAAACAAATGCATAGTTTCCACATTCAGAAGTTCAAAAGCTTCATAACCTTTTCTAATCATATAAATCATGTTATAAAACAATTTCATAATCCACATCCCTTAATCCATCAAATTTCATCAACAATTGCCAAACAATCGAAAACATAACCAAGATGACTTGTAGCTTTAACAAGAGTTGGGTATCCGCAGGGTGTACTCACCTGAGGGTGTGATGTGGATCACAACCCCAACCAAACCATAGCTCATACACTTGATCACAAGCCTATGATCATAAAAACACAAGGTTAACTAACATAAGTTAACCAAAACAAGGTTTCTAGACTCTTCTAGACTTAGACACCCTTTCGGGTCTTAAAAGACTCCAAATAAACCTCCTATAACCATAGGAATCAAACCCCAAACATATACAAGGTCAAAGGAGTCAAAAATAACACTTTTAGATGCTCCAAGGAAGCTCGCGATGCGAAAATTTTGCTGGAAAAACAACTTGAGCCAAAACACGTCCTTGCGCCGCGACCACTATGGCTCGCGCCGCGAATTGGTATATATAGCAACACTCTGCTGTTTTTTTGCTATAAATCCAATCCAAAACAAAACTTTCCAAACAAAACTCCAACATAACGTGAAATAAGGTCCAAGAAACCACATAACAACCTCCATATCATCATATGATTTCCATTAATCATAACTTGGGTGATTAAATCCTAACCCAAAAGATTTGACCATTAACACAAGAATCTCAACTTGATTCCACAATAGACTATCAAACTCATCAATTAACCCTAAGATTCAACAAGATCAAAGGTTAGAACTTACCCACCATATCTTGAAAAGCTTCATTCTCCACCCAAATCAAGGTTGCATGAAAGAATTGTTGCTAAAACACTTCAATTTGAGCTTATAATCAACAAGATCAACACCAACCTTGTGATACCTTCAAGTCTCCACCCTCTCTTCCTCTTTCCTTCATTCTCGATTCTTCCATGGCAGAAAATGAGGGTTTCGACCCCATTTTCTAGTCAAATACACACACACACACTCACAATAACACTTTAACCCTCCAACTATTACTAGCTTGCCACCTTCCACCCTCAAGGTTCATCTTATTTACACATATAATACTTATTTCATAACATTTATAATTTTTAATTATTTGAGGCTTAAATCAATCGTGCCTTATGCATTACTGATCGTACTTTGTGACCATATATCATTAAATAACAAAAATCACTCTCCAAACCATGAATTTCTAATGTAACCACGATATAACATTATATCTTGCAATTATGACACACAAATTCGTTAGAACAATGGGAATACCTATTTAATCAATATTAAGGTCTTAATAAAATTTTGGAATATTACATATACCTCTCCTTTATACCCCTTTAAGTCCACAATTAATGAATTTAAACAAATAAATATTGAAAACATAACCGACAATTAATGAATTTAAACCAATACTTATAACTGAATTATTTCTAACCATATATTTTTAATATTAAATTTTGATTCATGAGATCACTATACTTATAACTGAATTAAGTCTAATTATATATTTTTAATATTAACTTTTGATTCATGAGATCACCTAAATTCCTGTTATCAATAAATCAAGTTCAAGAAACACCAAACAAATGAAAGAGTCAAAGAGTTGAAATTTATAAACATTGTATTCTAAATCAATTACATAATAATTGAAACTATGAAACATTACACACACATATACATACATACTTACTCCTATATAATGCATCTACCACCTAAAAAACTCTTAACTTTAAGAAGAGTAAATTTACTAAGATACCCCTCCTTTATACCTCTCCTTTACCCCTCCTTTAAGTCCACAATTAATGAATTTAAACAAATAAATATTAAAAACATAACCGACAATTAATGAATTTAAACCAATACTTATAACTGAATTATTTCTAACCATATATTTTTAATATTAACTTTTGATTCATGAGATCACTATACTTATAGCTGAATTAAGTCTAATCATATATTTTTAATATTAACTTTTGATTCATGAGATTACCTAAATTCTTGTTTTTAATTAATCAAGTTCAAGAGATTTCACAAACACCAAACTAATGAAAGAGTCAAAGAGTTGAAATTTATAAACATTGTATTCTAACTCAATTACATAATAATTGGAACTATGAAACATTACACACACATATACATACATACTTACTCCTATATAATGCATCTACCACCTAAAAAACTCTTAATTTTAAGAAGAGTAAATTTACTAAAATACCCCTCCTTTATACTGAAACACCCTGATTTTTAGTGCAAATTTAAACTTTTTCAGATCTCAATTAAAACATAATTTATACAAACTCTTTAAACTTTTCGCGGAAGCATCGTAATAATTTATACAAACTCTTTACACACACATATACATACATATATATAATCAGCAACTTCATGATTCAACCATGCGACAAAACTCTTCCAACAAACTGAAACACAAATAACTCAGAGTTAGCAATTTAATTCTTAATTTTAAAGTGGCTCTCGCAAAGAATCTTCACAAACTCATATTATCTTCATCTCATAAAGAATATTCACAAACTTATATTAGCTCTTTGTGATTATTCTGCACAAAACTCATCATAACCTCCTCTATATTCGTCGCCGCCGCATTGCGCGGGTAACACACTAGTATATATTAAAGCATTTAGGTCTTGCTTAAACTTTTAAATTTGAAGTATTTTAAATTGCTAATTACCACTTATATAAACTAAATAGAAACTATTAAATATAGTCAATAAGATTCTTATATTCCATTTTAATAATTAAATCTTTCATATTAAAAAAATCAAGTAAATACAAATTAACTTTATTATTAAAATATATTTTCATAATCAAATATTTCATTTTTTATGTTCTATCATGTAATAAATATTTTAACGTAGTTACTAAAAATTATATATAAGTAGAACTCATAAATCTAAATAACCTATAATCAAACTTTATAAACATATATATATATATATATTAATTGCTCATATATTCAATAGTTTCAAATTAGCTTACTTTATTTTATTAATCTCTTAATTTTAAATACCTTCAAATTACTAATTTACACTCTGTATTTTATGTAATTTACCTTATTTTATATTTAGAGACATTTTTTCTTATTTTATTGTTCTTAAAATTTATTATAAAAATATAAAATAGTTGATTGAGAACATAAAAATAAAAAAATAAAGATGTTATCAAAGAAAATTATATATTGTCACCGTATTACGTGAATATCGAAAACGAATAAGTTATCGAATAGAAATTATTCGATGCCGGGTGTATTGTGCAGGTACCATGCTATTGTGTGTGTGTATATATATATATGGTGTGTGTATAGCAATTTATTAAATGATGATGTTAGTCGAAATTATGATTTTCCGTATGATGTCTATTTCAAATGGAATATGTTATAAACGAGTTGATTTAAGCCCGCGCGTTGCGGCGGGATTTTAAGACGAACAAAATATAAAAACTAACTTCAAACATAAGTATTTAAACGAAAGCTGAAAAAAACATAAGCTTTTACACTTGTAACGCATTATTTGCTTATATTGAAATTGTTTCGTGTTTTATTTTTTATATCACATCAAATATAACTGTTTAGTATTATTAATCATTACAATAGAAAGTTTTGTTAGTATAAAGAAAATATAGAAACTAACTTTTGAAAATAAATATTTAAAATAAAACATAAGAAACTTAAACATTTATGATGTTAAAAGTTCAAACTGATTTAATTTTTATTTCCATATTATGTCTAACGATTTATTTCTTATAAGTTTGACAAAAAAAAACCAAATATTTAGGATGTTCAAATTTTTATTGGTTTTAATTTTACTTTTCATAGTAAGAATAACGTACTTTCTTTTATACGTTTTGATGTATAATGTTTGTTGAGAACCAAAAAAAACCACCAACCCTTGTTTAATAACGTAATATGCTAATTATGCCGAAATATACTTTATTTGAAAACTAAAATTTTAAAATAAATATCGTATTATGACAAAGTATATGTCGAAATGTAGATAAAAATAAGATGATTACAAACATATAATCATATTTACATACGATGTTATATATTAAAAAGTTTAAAAGAAAAACAAAAGTTACATAAAATTAATTGTTTGAAATTTGAATATAATAAGAGAAAATTAAACGTAAATAAATGGGAAAAAAGAAAAAGGGAAAAAAAGTTATGACAAAGTTAATAAATAACAAAAGCAGGAAATAAAAAAAAGGGATATCAATTGAAACAAAAAATAGGTTTAATGGGAGTCGAACACATGACATCCCAATTAAAAAAAAAGGAAACAGCTAGCCCGTCAATCCGCCAACCCAGCATTTGTTAAAGATATGCTTTTTCAGATATTTATTATATACCTTATTTTTTTCCTGCAAATTGTATTAATATATAATTTATATGATTATTTTCTTTGTATTACGTGTATATGGCAAGTTGTTGGATTTTTTTAATTCAATTAAATTCGTTTCTTATAACTTTATTAATTAGATTCACCAACTTTTTCTACCTCAATTAACCTCTTGCCATCCTTCTGGACTTCTGGTCCGAAGATAAAATAGTATACTTGCTACTATAACTACTGTACTAGACAATGACCCTACAAATGTATTTTATAAACATTAATTCAATGCTCCATATCATTATTTTATATAGAGTTATCAATTCAAGAACATGGCTGTAAAAAGTGCATCATAAATATGAAATAAATGGATAACAATAATATCATGCGTAATTTTGTGGAAACACAACAATACTATTTTAAACACACACACGTACATATATATATATATATATATATATATATATATATATATATATAGGCAAAAGTTCAAACGAAAACTGTTTTTCGTACGAGAACCGCGAGAACCAATCTTACCCGTCTAATTCCCCCTCCTTCAATTGGATTGCCCATCCACCCATGAATTCTTTACATGCACCCTGCCAACTCAATCCCCCCACGCTCTTCATACATGAACTCTATTATCTAAAATGAACGGCCAAGATTGGTTCTCGTACGAAAAACAATTCCCGTTTAAACCTCCCACACACACACACACACACACACATATATATATATATGGAAAAGTTCAAACGAGAACCAATCTTAGCCGTTCAATTCCCCCTCCTTTAATTGGATTGTCCACCCATGAATTTCTTACATGCACTTTGCTAAACTCAATCCCCCACGCTCTTCATCCATGAATTCCACTTACCACTTGAATGGCCAAGATTGTTTCTCGTAATTCTCGTACGAAAAACAGTTCTCGTTTGAACCTCCCATTCAAGTGGTAAGTGTAAAAGTTGTTACTGTATTTTACGAACTTATTTTTCTTAAAAAAATAATGAAATTTCTTAAAGTTTACTTATTGTAGACAAATAACATTTTATGTGTTTCATTTTAAGTTACTATTTATGTAATAAACTATTGCAAACAATTTGTTTTTACATTTCTTATCATATTAAACAACTTATAGAAAGGATTATGAAAATTAATTAAACAATTCGTTATATATAATGATAACTTATAAAAAATTTATTGAGTATGCATTTAAGACCATATCTTGTATGTCATTCATAAAATAACCTCCATTTTGGTCATTGCATGACCCAGAAGAAGAACATAAGAACCTTGGTACATTTTTATCTATATAAAGACTTTATAAATGATTGTAAAACAATACAAAAAAAGGTAATAGTGATATGTATATGGAGTATCAATATATATCCTCCTTTTTCTTGTTATATAGTACGACTTACAAATACTATGATAAATAAAGAAGAAAAAAAAGAACATTCGATTAGTTATTCTATGACTCAACAATTGCTTGGTTCATGTATGTATATATATACATATAAAAGGAAGTTATTTATGTAATTTTGATTGTGTATAATGTTTTTATATAATAAGGATGCTAGGGAAATCGACTAGTTTATGATAAATGGTATAATGATCAGGTTGCCATACAAAGGAATACAAGAGGGTATAAATACATGAGGAGATGGGCCATGGGCCACAACTAAATACAAGGCCTATACAAAACAATAATACATAACTACATATATATTCTAACACACCCCCGCAGTTTGAAGGGTAGAGGGCTCACGAACATTCAAACTGTCACGAAACTCCACGAACAAGGATGATGACAAGCCTTTTGTGAAAATATCTGCATACTGGGAGGAAGATGGAACATGTAGCACACGAACATCTCCGGTAGCAACTTTGTCCCGAACAAAGTGAAGGTCGATCTCAATATGCTTTGTGCGTTGATGTTGCACAGGGTTTGAGGACATATAGACTGAACTAACATTGTCACAGTAGACAATAGTGGCACTCGAAATGGAAGAGCGCAGTTCACATAATAGATTTCGTAGCCAGCATGACTCTGCAACAAAATTAGCAACAGCACGGTATTCTGCCTCAGCACTAGAGCGTGAGATAGTAGCCTGGCGTTTGGATGACCATGAGATAAGATTGTTTCCCAAAAACACACAATAACCATAGGTAGAACGCCTAGTGGAGGGACATCCCCCCCAATCTGCATCGGAATAAGCAATGAGACGATCAGTAGAGGATGCAAATATCTGGAGGCCAAGCTGAATTGTGCCACGAATGTATCGAAGAATACGCTTCAAAGCGGTAAAATGAGGTTCTCGCGGATCATGCATGTATAAACAAACTTGCTGCACAGCATAGGCAATATCCGGTCGTGTGAAAGTAAGATACTGTAAGGCCCCGGCAAGGCTACGATATAATGTAGGATCCTCGACAGGAGTGCCATCAGGTCCAAGTTTGGCCTGAGTATCAACTGGAGTGCGACTGGGCTTGCAGTTCATCATTTTAGCACGTTCAAGAATAGAGGTTGCATACTTGTGCTGAGATAGAAACATGCCTGTAGAAGACCTCGTAATCGCAATACCCAGAAAATAATTAAGGGAGCCCAAATCAGTCATCGGAAATTCAGCACACAAGGCTTTAATAATAGCACGAAGTGTAGCAGAAGAGGAAGCCGTGAGGACTATATCATCCACATAAAGCAAAAGATAAGCTGTTAAAGACCCACAATGATAAATAAATAAGGATGAATCTGCACGCGAACGAGTAAAGCCCATATGGATGGCAAATGCTGCAAACCGTTGGTACCAAGCTCGAGGGGCCTGTTTTAGGCCATATAGAGATTTTCTGAGACGACAAACATAGTTTGGGTAAGTAGGGTCAACAAATCCCGGGGGTTGTGCATGTACACAAGTTCCTGCAAAGACCCATTAAGAAAAGAATTCTTTACGTCAAGTTGATGAACCGGCCAGTTTCTAGATACAGCAAGACTAAGAACGGTGCGGATAGTGGCGGGTTTAACAACCGGACTAAAGGTCTTGTCACAATCAATTCCTAGACGTTGACTCCTGCCATTTGCAACTAAACGTGCTTTGTACCTGTCAAAATCACCATTAGCATGAAATTTATGTTTAAAGAGCCACATGGACCGGACAACGTTCACATCCACCGGTCGAGGCACAAGCTCCCAAGTAACATTTTCAATAAGAGCGGTGTACTCATCTAACATTGCCTGTTTCCAATGTGGGTCACGGAATGCCTGTATGTGAGATTTTGGAATAGGAGAAAGGGTATCGGTATGAAGATTAAGGCGCTGTATAGGCTTGGAGATACCCCGTTTGGAGCGAGTAGTCATAGGATGTGGTGGTGGTGGTGGTAGTGGTGGTGGTGGTGGTGGTGGGGTAGAGTCGGGAGAGGTATCAGGGGAAGGAATAGAAGGGGGTGTGACATACACCCCCGTTGTCGGTTGATTAAAGGTGAGGAATCTCCTAGAGATAAGGGAAGGGTCGGAAGAGGTGTCAAGAAAGGTGTATGAAGGAGAGATAGTAGGAGACATTGAGCCGTATGGGAAGACGGACTCATCGAAAACAACATGGCGGGAGATGATAATGCGGTTAGATGCCAGATCGAAGCAACGGAATCCCTTGTGATTGGATGGGTATCCGAGAAAAATACAAGGTGAGGTGCGAGGAGCTAATTTGTGAGGGATGGAGACACGCGGATAACAAAGACAACCAAACACACGGAGGTGAGAATAGGTTGGATTGCGATTATATAAACGAGTAAAATGTATTTCACCTTGAATGGCAGAAGACGGAATAATGTTTAATAGATGACATGCCATGTGTAAGGCCTCAACCCAAAAGGTAGGAGGAAGACGAGCATGAAAAAGAAGGGAGCGAATGACATTGTTAATGGTACGAATCATTCGTTCGGATCTACCATTTTGTTAAGAAGTACGAGGTCAAGAGAAACGGAAATGGATACCATGCGTGGAGAAGAAGGAATGAAAGTCGTTATTGTCAAACTCACCCCCGTTGTCACATTGAAACGACTTAATTTGACAATTAAACTGATTCTTAATATAAGATTGAAAATGTAAAAATTTACTAAATGAATCAGATTTACGCCGAAGTGGATACACCTATAAAAAATGTGTAAAGTGATCAAGGAACAATATATAGTATTTAATGCCACTAATACTTGGAATGGGAGACGTCCACAAATCAGAATGAATTAAATCAAACATAGCATCAACATGAATATTGGAAGGAGAAAATGGCAATCGAGTTTGCTTTCCTAACTGACAAGCAGTACATAAAACATTATCCCGTTTATTACAAGAAATTAAACCACGAGACAATAAAAAATTAAAAACTGAATCTCCAGGGTGACCCAAGCGTTGGTGCCACACGGAAGGGCTTGAAGTCATAAGAGCAATGGAGTTAGGACGAACGGGGTAAAGGTCTCCGCTACTATCACACCGGAGGAGGGTATGACGAGTCTTCAAATCCTTCACAGAGAAACCATTTTCATCAAATTCAATAGTACATTTATTATCACGTGTAAAGCGACGAACAGAAACGAGATTTTTAATCATGTTAGGAGAAACAAGTATATGATTAAGGTGTAAGGGTTTGTAAGGGGTGGATATAGTTGAAGTACCAGTGCATGAAACAGGCAAACGTGAACCATTACCGACAATAATAGATGAGTTACCATTCGAATTAAAAATAGTATGAAGGTTACCTGTGTCCGAGGCGATGTGTGAGGTGGCACCGGTGTCCATGTACCACCCATTATCATTTGTGTCATCTACCGAAAGAGTGTGAAATGCTGAATCCAAATTAGTTTCTTGATCAGAGGAGGCTGGAGGAAACCAAGTCCATGGTGGAGAACCAAGAATTGAAGTAGCTTGATAAGCGTGGGAGTTCACTTGGGGATGCCGAGAGTTGCTGCCCCCATTACGAGAGCCACTACCGCTGCTGAAATTGCGGCGCTGAAGCTGCTGTCCATGTGAAGGTGGCTGCCAAGGATACGGACCCGGAAATCCCCACCCGTAAGGCCAAGGGAATGGGCTGAAAGGTGGTCTCGGGCCGCCGCTGGAGCTACCGGTGTTTCTGCCATAAGGTCCACCACCTCTACGACACTGGTTAGAACCCCTCCCATGCTGTGATCGTCGATCATCTGTGTAGAGAATCGTGGATGACGAAGAGTTGTCACGATGTGAGCCGGATTGAGGGCGAGGGCGAGATAAGCGTTGTTCCTCGGCAAGTAGCATAGAACGAGCCTCAAGCAATGAAGGAAGTGGTGACCGGTGTCGGATTATCGAAGCGACATATTCATATTTTTCTGAGAGCCCGTTAACCATGTAGATTACAATCGTTTTCTCATCAACCGGCTTGTCAATGTTCTGAAGAAGATCTGATATAGACTTGATTTTCTGGAAATATTCAGCAATTGACATGTCGCCTAAGGTGATATTTCGAAAATCACTGTCCAGTTGTATTGCTCGGGAATCTTTATTATCACGAAATAAGTTCTCCAAAGCAAGCCAAACATCACGAGCAGATACATGTTTCTTCAAAATGGTGGTGAGAAGAGAGGGAGAAATTGTACCGTAGATCCATAGTTTCACAAGAGAATCCATTTTCTTCCATTCAATGTCATCAGGTCCTGAACTCGTGGTGGAGCCGTCAATGTATCCGAATACCCCGAAGCCAATACAATGGGTTTCAAAGAGCTCTCGCCAGGCATCATAGTTTAATTCATTCAAATCAAGAAAGAGAGGAACAAAACTTTTGATATTAGTGATGCCATAAGGTTTTAGATTAGAAGAAGATTCAGGTTGAGCGGCTGCCATGGAAACAATGAGGAAGAAAGAAAAATATAATAAGAAAAGAAATATGGAGAAGAATACTGGTGGGGAAGAAATATGGGGGGGAAACGAGGAATTTAATATAAGAAGAAAAAGAAAAGTAAACCTAGGAGAAGGAAAGAGATGCAGCCGACGGCAAGGAGAAGCCAAACTAGGGAAGCAAAAAATTAGGATATTAGTTTGGCTCTGATACCATGATAAATGGTATAATGATCAGGTTGTCATACAAAGGAATATAAGAGGGTATAAATACATGAGGAGATGGGCCATGGGCCACAACTAAATACAAGGCATATACAAAACAATAATACATAACTACATATATATTCTAAAAGTTTAGATTGACTCGTACAACCAATCAACTGCTTGGTTGATCTCGGTTTTTACTAGTTTAGACTTATTCGGATTGATGATAATCGGGTCGTATGACGTACAATTTTCATCCCTAGTTATAACATGTTATTTTACAATTAGACTAGCCCCTCTAGCAGTGTTTTTTAAAACCCAGGTCGACTAGGCCGGCCGGTCGAACTACGACCCAAAGTGTAGAATGGTTCAATGTTGAGCGGGATATCTTTGTTGATTTTTGACTCTGATCGACCCATATGGTTTTATGGTTGAACCGGTTGACTTTGACCTGGTTCAAGAGTTTTGTTTTCAACTCACGCCTAAATGACAAATTAGAAATGGATTACATAAGTATTCACATATACATATTACGTAATGCAGCTAAAGCTGAACTAATTAATTGAGTTAAAGCATTTATTTATTTATATAATAAGAGATTAAGAGAGTTGATAATTTGTAATGGATTTGTTTCTAATTTTTGCAGTGGATTGCTGCTCCGTTATTTAGACTTGTGTCAAAGAGTTACGTACGATTTTTTACGTGTCTATCTGGATAAAACATATGTGTATACAAATATATATAACATTTTAAAAATTTTAAAATCCGAATTAACCCGTCAGTACCCATCTAACAAAAAAGAAAAATGATATATCCTCCTACTTTTTCCTTCCGCTTTATTTTCCTACTCATCACAAGATGACATGTGGAGTCCACTAATTCTCTTTTCTCACTCTATCCATTAATTTTGACATGTGGAGATGGTATTTTAATATTCGTGTAATATACATACTACAAGAAATACAAGTTTTAGGAACGACCGTAGTTGGACGTGCTACGTGTCGTCCCTATTGCCGTCACTGCTAAAGCCCATTAAAAAAGCCCGACAATCTTCCTCATTTTTTTGGGTGTCGCCTCAATACATGTTGCTCCTATTAGTTGTTGATTAAAAAAGAAGGGAACCATATCGTCATTTGTCTCTACCATTGACGCCCAAAACAAACAGCATGGCCCTCATCACCGTCATAGCTCCGAGCCATTGCCGCACCTCACCGACGCCATTAGCTACATCCTCACCGCCGTCGTACCTAACTTCTCTTAGTTAGGTATTCACCGCTGCCGTACGGGTTTTTAAAAAAAATATTAATTAATGATAAAACGCATAAAAATGAGAGTTTAAAAAAATAGTGACAGACGATTTCAACATGTAAACAAGCCGTGGAAGCATCGACACGAGAGGGAGTGGAAAAGGAAATGTCATAAATGTAGTATTATAATATGAATAGACGTGATTGTCTTTTTTTTGTACAAGTCATCGGTTATTATTTATTACAATTAGAAGCATTAAGGCCAACTATTTATTGGTTATAATTAAAAAAATTAATTAATTATTGATTATAAAATATTTTAAATCGATGAAACTAATAATTTGGTTAAATATGATATTTTAAAATATTGTAAATAGTAAATATGATATTTATATATTAGGTTGAATAAATATGATATTTTAAGCTTTAATAAAAGCATAAATTAAATTATCTATAAAAATTTTGTTTTAAATTAACAAACTTTGACGGATACAATTATCAAATTGAAATTGAGATTTAAATAAATGTTTGAGATTATCAAACTGAAATTTTATAAAGATGATTCAGGTTAGTTTTTTATTTATATTTAAAGATAAGTCTAAACTATTTTTTAATATTAACTTATGTGACCTCTTTGTTACTATTTTATAAGATAAACTCAAATTAATACGATGAGAAGATATTAAAAAGCATCTAAATTAATCTAGCTTTTTATTAAAAGTTTCTTTAGATGATCACACACCCACACTGACATAAACAACTGAAAAGACAGATTTGCTCCAGCTTGCTCAAAGCTTCACCATCTCTGTCTCCATTACTGGGTACCTATGAATGCAATCCGCCCATGCACTAGTTTTCGTAGCTTCAATATCTTTATTACATACCCAAACAGCGCTGTTACACTTGAACCCACTCCCAAACCCTATTTGCCAAACCCTTTCTCCTTTCTTCATCCTCCCTTTTGCTTCTGCATAACCAGTTTCATACCACAATGAAGACGACGACGTATTTCCAAACCTATGCAACGTCATTCTAGAAGCTTCCACGTGCTCCGGTGAAAGCCTCAGATTCTTCTGAAGCTCATCTATCACGGCACGTCCACCCGCGTGAATACAGAAGTGATCAAACGCCTTTTTAAAGTCAGGAACGTAAGCTTTAAGACCAAGTTTAAGAAGCTTTCTTCCCAAAAGATTGAAAAGAAACAAGAGTTGTTCCGACACTGGAAGAACCAGCGGTCCGATGGTGCTGATGTTTGACGTCAAAGAGTTGGCTGCGATCGCCATTAGATCAATGTTTAACGCGATCCCCATGTGACCTTCTTTATCTTCTTCTTGAGTCACACATCGGTAAGATTTATCTTCGGACCCTTTGTGGGTCCGTACCACATGCAAAAGACTGTACTTTGCATGCTTACGTTGCGATCTTTTATTTGTTAAAAGAATCGCTGCTCCTCCCATTCTAAAAAGACAGTTTGGAAGAAGCATCGATCTTTCTTTACCCATGTAAGAGTTCGGCGTAATGATTTCCGTACTTATAACGACTGCATATGATTCGGGGTGAACTTGAAGAAGGTTTCTTGCGACATCGATTGATATCAAACCCGCGCTACAACCCATACCCGACAAGTTATAGCTCTTCACATTACTTCTCATCTTATACTTGTTAACCACCATCGCTGAAAGCGAAGGAGTTGGTGCGAAAATACTGCAGTTAACGATCAAGATATCGATATCTTTCGGGTTAATACCCGTTTGTTGAAACAAGGAATCCATGGCTGAGAAAATGACCAAATGGGATTCATCTCTAGCATCTATCAGATTAGGATTTGGTGGTAGATAATGTAATGGATGTGGTAAACATGTTTCTTCACCTAAACCAGATCTTTCAAAGATCTTGACTTGAAATGCAATGCTTTTTGGCTGTGAGGCCAAGATGATGCGACCGTGTTCCGCGGCAGTCGCATACGGCACGCGAAGAACTGAAGGCGGCTTGAAACAAGCGAAATCGACGAGATAGACGGTTCGAGGCTTGTTTAGAATGTAGAATGTGAGAATGGAGATGATGAGTGAAGTGAAAGAGAAAGTGTGGAGTAAAGAGAGATTATAATTAGGAAGGTGATGGTATGGAGATTGTTTGAATGTTTGAATGGAGATTACTGCAAAGATTATGGTTATTATGAGGAGAAGGTTAGGGACATGGTTGATGAGATAGTGATGAAACTGATTTGCAGACTTCAACATAGTGAATAAGAAGATGTTGAATTGAATGTTGGGTGTGGGAAGAATTGAAGTGATATGGAGGGAGTATATGAAGGGAAGGGGAAGGTAAAGATTTAATATTTAATTAAAGACAGTGGGGATGAGGCAGATGAAAGATTCAATGAGCTTTAATTTTATTTCTTCATTTCAATATATATTTCTTAATTATTAACTATTATATTAGAGACTACTTAAAATAACTAGCTAGGGCAGGGTAATTATAAGTTATAAATTTTATTTTTACTCTAGTTTAGTACAACTTAAGGAAGTTGTTTCGGGTACGTACCAACGGTAGGAGTATGTATTTATTATATATTTACTAGCATTGTACACGCGTAATGTAGTGGTTACAAATATTTTTTCTTGATAACTTGTACGTTGTTAAAATAATGGTGATTTGTTTTTTTCTAAAATAATGGTGATTTTACCCATTTAAAAAAATCCAACAATTTTTATAAATTAAAGTTGTATGTTATTTAGATTTAATATTAATAGTTATACACAATTTTTAATAGTTAAGTTAAAATATTTATTATATGATAGAATATTTAATATGAAAAGTTTAATTATTAAGTTAATTTGTATTGATTTAATTTTTTAAATAATCTTTATTTTGAAAGGTTTAGTTATTAAAATGATATATAAGATTGTCATTAACTCCATCAAATAGTTGCTTTATTTAATAGTTTCCATTATTTGTAGTATTAGAGGTAAATTAGTAATTTCAAATTATTTAAAATTAAGAGATTAAGAACACTTAAATGCTTTAAAATATAGTATAGATATATTATATTATACTAGTGGGGTACCCGTGCAATGCGACGGCGGCGAATAAAGAGGATGTTGTGATGAGTTTTGTGCAGAATAATCACAAAGAGCTAATATGAGTTTGTGAAGATTCCTTACGAGATGAAGATAATATGAGTTTGTGAATATTCTTTGCGAGAGACACTTTAAAATTAAGAATTAAATTGCTAACTCTGAATTATTTGTCTTTCAGTTTGTTGGAAGAATTTTGTCGCATGGCTAAATCATGAAGTTGTTGATTATATATATGTATGTATATGTGTGTGTAATGTTTCATAGTTTCAATTATTATGTAATTGAGTTAGAATGCAATGTTTATAAATTTCAACTCTTTGACTCTTTCATTTGTATGGTGTTTGTGAAATCTTCTGAACTTTATTTATTGAAAACAGGAATTTAGGTGATCTCATGAATCAAAAGTTAATATTAAAAATATATGATTAGACTTAATTCAGTTATAAGTATGGTGATCTCATGAATCAAAAATTAATATTAAAAATATATGGTTAGAAATAATCCAGTTATAAGTATTGGTTTAAATTCATTAATTGTCGGTTATGTTTTCAATATTTATTTGTTTAAATTCATTAATTGTGGACTTAAAGAAGAGGTATAAAGGAGGGGTATTTTAGTAAATTTACTCTTCTTAAAATTAAGAGTTTTTTATGTGTTAAATGCATTATATAGGAGTAAGATATGTGTTGTTTGATTTTGTTAGCTTGAACTTATAACGATTGGTAAAGTAATTTATACTCATAAATTTACACTTCATTCATATATTACAAGACTTTTATAATTAGTTTATTATACATAAATAATTTTTTTATGTGTCTCATTTTACCTTACTATTTATGTAAACTATTGCAAACAATTTCTTTTTACATGTCCTGTCATATTAAACAACTTATATATAACTAATGAGAGGATTTTAAAAATTAATTGTATTTTTAACAAATAAATAAAACTTCGTTATATACAAGGATAACTTATAAAAAGTTTCTTAAGTATACATTTAAGACCATATCTTGTATGTCATTCATAAAATAAGCTCCATTTTGGTCATTGCATGACCCATAAGAAGAACATGTGAGTTGTGTTCAATAAAGTCCATGTAAAAAATATAATTCTAAAATTTTAATATTCAATCACATGTGATTTGTAAATGCATCACGTGTGAATTACGAAAATATCATTCCACCCAAAATTTTAAAATGCAATCCGGATCATTGATGTCATGATTCAAAGACTAAAATTAGTACTTTAGGACTATGAATTAAGTATGGACTATATTAAACATTCTTCGGTGATATGTATATAGAATATCAATATATATCCTCCTTTTTCATGTTATATAGTACGACTTATAAATACTATGATTAATAAAGAAGAAAAAAAAGTACATTCGATTAGTTATTCTATGACTCAACAATTGCTTGGTTCATGCATATATAAGGAAGTTATTTATATAATTTTGATTGTGTATCATGTTTTTATATAATGGATGCTAGGGAAAACGACTAGTTTAGACATACTCATACAACCAAGCAGCTTGGTTGATCTAGGTTTTTACTAGTTTAGACTTACTCGTTCAGATTGATGATAATCGAGTCATAATATGACATACAATTTTCATCCCTAATTATAACACGTTATTTTATAATTAGACTAGCCCCGCTAGCAGTGTTTTTTAAAACCCGGGTTGACTAGGCCGACCGGTCGAACTACAACCTAGAGTGTAGAATGGTTCAACATTGAGCAGGTTATTTTTGTTGATTTTCGACGTTGATCGACCCATCTGGTTTTACGATTGAACTGGTTGACTTCACCTAGTTCAGAGCTTTTTTTTCAACTCACGCATAAGTGACAGATTAGCAATAGATTACGTAAGTTTTCACATATTATGTAATGAAGCTAAAATTGAACTGTATCAAAGACTAATTAGTTGAGCTAAAGCATTTATATAATATCAAAACACGTACGGGTGATTTGTAATGGATTTATTTCTAATTTTTGCAGTGGATTGTTGCTAAGTTATTTAGACTTATGTCAAAGAAACAAGTTTTCTTTAACCTGTCGAATGAGATAAAACAAATGTGCTTAAAAAATATATAAAAATTTAAAAATTCTAAAAACCGAATTAATCCGCTAGTTAAACGTATGACCTATCCAACAAAAAAACAGGGTTTTAAAAAACATACCATCTCCAGGAGAGAGGGATTAATGTCTTACCAAACAATTATGAATATTTCCTTTTGAACGGCAAAACTAGTTTATTAATAACAGGCGCTTAGCAAGAAGCTACGACGCAATGTACAACTACAAAATATCTGATGGGATAAGATACCAATTATTCCAAACAATATTCTTACCCACACTAATTCTATGCTTTAACAAAAAAAAAGACATAGCCTATGTTTGACTTGGAACCAACAGTTCGGCCGACACATTTGTATTGTAAAACACCTTATCATTCCGAAACTTCTATAACTTCCACAAATAAGTATAAGTCACCACGAAAAATACTTGTTCTTTTATTCCTTTAAACTCTAGAATTTTCCCCCATTCTTTTAGCTTGTAAAAGTCGATGAGTGAGACGAAGGATATATTCCACTCGAAAAAGATGTGTTCTTTTGATTCAATGTCAAGATTGCATAGAAGGCATAAGACCGAACCAGAGTAACACCTCTTTTTGCTAAGTTTAAACGAGTAGACAATCTACACCAAAACACTCTCCATGTGTGAATTTTGATTTTATCTGGTGCAAATTTGATCCAAGGGGTAGAACGTAGGCTATTTGACGGGGTGTTCAAAAAAACCGAAAAAACGACCTGCCCCGCATAAACCGAAACCGAAAAAACCGATACACGTAAAACCCGTAACCCGAAAACTAGGGTACCCGCTAAACACGGGGCAGGGTCGGTTTTTAGAATTCGATATCCGCGGGTACCCACCCCGCCCCGTATGCTTTTAACTTATGTATATATACATATATATATATATATCTATATATATGTTAATATGAAATAACAAAATCATTAGAAAACTTAAATTTCTCAAAACTACTTAACTTAACTCTAGTAGCCCCTACCGTTTCCCTCAACTCTTTTTTTTTGAGCTTCGAAATTGAGAGTTTGCAAGCCTGCAATGATCGAGAGTTCAACATGGAGACACTGAAATCGATTAACAGTGTCAACTTTATTCATATCAGTTTTTTGTTTCTACGAAGCTTTCATCGAATATCTATTTGATTTCTACTAGTGATTTATTCATTTGACTGGTTTCTACTATTGTTTATTGTTTTATTATAAACCTAAACTTGTTGAAAATAACAAAAATGAAAAACAGTTTAATTTTAAGGTACCCGTAACCCGAACTGTGGATACCCGCCTCCCTTCGGGTACCCGCACAACGGGTACCCGCTGTTTGCGGTTTGGTTTCGGTTCCTAAAACTAGGTACCCATCCCGCAGTCACGATTTGTAAAAATTCAACTATCCGTCTCGTCCCGTCCCGTCCCGTGAACACCCCTATTTGACGGGAGTGACACTTGATCAAAAGCATTCCGAATGAAAGCTACCATGAGGCCTTTAGAGGAATTGAGGGCCCAAATATTTGAACAGGAGCAAACAAACGTGTCAGATAACCATGTTTGCTATAATTGATCCATTTTTTTTGACTATGGACATTATTTAACTATAGATCAATTTGAGTCATGGATAGGTGTGACTCTCATTGACATTGACTATAATTAAGAAATTATTAACATCAACTATAACTTTCGGTGGTAATTTATGTTCATGTGCCTTAAAATTGTTCATATTTATTTAAAAGATTACTAAATTAAATATTCATGTGATATACGTACTACAAGAAATACGAGTTTTAGGGGTGACGGTAATAGAGGCGACATGGGCAATAGGGGCGACACGCAGTTGGGCGCACTACATGTTACCCTTATTGCCCATGTCACCCCTAAAGCCTATTAAAAAAAGCCCGACAATCTTCCTCCCATTTTTTTGGGTGTCACCTCAATACATGTCACCCCTATTAGTTGTTGATTAAAAAAAAGAAGGGAACCATATCGCCATGTGTCTCTTGTCTCTACCATTAACGGCCAAATCAAATAGCAATAACCTCATCACCGCCATAGCTCCGCGCCAAAGCCGCACCTCACCGAAGCCTTAGCTACATCCTCACCACCGCCGTACCTAACTCCTCTTAGTTAGGTCTTCACCGCCGCCATACAGATTGGTTTTAAAAAAATTAATTAATGATAAAACACGAAAAAATTATAGTTTAAAAAAATGGTGACAGACGGTGTTAACACACGGACAAGCCGTGGAAGCAACGGCACGAGGGGGAGCGGAAAAGGTAATGGCAGAAACGTAATATTATAATACGAAAAGACATGATTGTATTTTTTGTATAAGTCATCGGTCATTATTTGTTACAATTAAAAGTAAAAAGGTCAACTAATTATTGGTCGTAGTTAAAAAATTTAATTATTGATAATAAAATATTTTAAATTGATGAAACTAATGGTTTGATTAAACATAATATTTTGAAATCTTATAAATGTTAAATATGATATTTTTAAATTAATGTGAATAAATACGATATTTTAAGATTTAATAAAATCATATATATAATCATCCATAATAATTTTGATTTAAATTAATGAACTTTGACGGATAAAATTATCAAATTTCAATTTCAATTTAAATGAATGTTTGAGATTATCAAATTGAAATTTCACAGGTTAGTCTTTTATGAAGAATGTTTAATATAATCCATATTTATTTCATAGTTTAAGGAACTAATTTTAGTCTTTGGATTAATAGTATCAATGGTCCAGATTGCATTTTAAAATTTTGAGCGGAGTGGTGTTTTCGTAATTCACATGTGATGCTTTTACAAATAACAAGTGATTGTATACTGAATTATCTTTGCTTGAATATTAAAATTTTAGGACTATATTTTTTACATTAACTTTATTGAACACAACTCACTCTTATATATATATATATATATATATATATATTTAAAGATAAGTTTACACTATTTTTTAATAGTAAGTTAGATAAATTTTTTATATCTTTGCATATAGATAATCTATATATTTGTTGAATTGCATAAAGCAAAAATATTACAAACAAGCCAACAAGGATATATTAACCGATTAATTAAACCTTTCACCAAACTAATAATTGCTGATTTTCAGTCTTTTTTGTCTACTTTCCTTTTTTGTTTGTTCACCGAATCGAGCTATAAATTGGATGTATTTCACGTAATAGTAATTAAGTTTGAAAACTATTTTATTAAAGTTATCCATAAAAAATTTCACAATGTGAAATAAGAGGGGGTGACATTGGTGAAACAGTTTTCAAATTTAGTTACTATTTTGTAAATTTGCACACTATATATTAATACAACGAGAAGATATAAAAAACATTTGAATTAATCTAGCTTTTTATTAAAAGTTTCTTTAGATGATCACACACACGCTGACACGCAATTGAAGTGACATATTTGCCCCAGCTTGCTCAAAGCTTCACTATCTCTGTCTTGATTACTGGGTACCTGTGAATGCAATCCGCTCATGCATCAGTTTTCGTAGCTTCAATACCTTTATTACATTCCCAAACAACATTATTACACTTGAACCCACTCCCAAACCCTATTTGCCAAACCCTTTCCCCTTTCTTCATCCGCCCATGTGCTTCCGCATAACCAATTTCATACCACATTGAAGACGATGACGTATTACCAGACTTGTATTTAATAGACTTGGTCCAGAGGCAGGGCAACTAGGGCGGTGGCCCAGGGCCAACAAAATTTAGGGGCCCATTCGTAAAAAAATAGTCTCTGTGTGTGTCAAGTTAGTAGAATTAAAGCTATTATGTTTTGTATTCAGCCTTTTGGAGTTGTTAGCGTTTTGTTTTGAAAAAAAAGTTACAATTCATGTTCAGATAAAAAAACTTGAAACTTTTAAACAAAAAGCTCTAAAACAAAACGCTTCTTGAAGTAGCTTTTAAAACTAGCCGGAAACTTTTTATGCCAAATTACCTAAATAGTCTTTAATTGTTTTATTATTCCTCCTATTTTTATGATTTGTCATTTTACACTATTCAACTCCAGCTACCAACTAATCTACCAAACACATATGTAAATAAAATATAGAGCTTCCAGCTATAAGCTTTCAATTATCAGCTACCAGCTATTGTTGCCAAACATACCCTTAGTATGTTAAAGAGCCCAAATGAAGGAAGAACCGAGGAAGCCCATTGGGCCGGCGCTTTTTTTTTTGGCGAATTGGCGTGGAATCTTGGATTAGAAGCAGACATGAAGAACATAAATCAGAAGACTAGAAGAGGAAACGAACAGGGAAGACGGGAAGTCGAACCTACCTAATCTCTTCTCTTGAAATCTCCCATGTCGATGTCTCGATTTTGGTCCTCTACCTCTTCATTATACAAGTCTTCACCTACCCAGCTGATTTTGGTCCTTTGCTCTATCGCTCCTTCATTCTTCAACCCTAGTTCTCGAACCGAAAGCCTGACATAAAAATTAGAAATCATAATCAAGAAATCAATCGCAGTTCACAGATTCCTAAATCGCAAATTGTTTACTTTGAATCGAAAATCAGAAGTTAGAATACGTCGGCAGTTCCCAAATCGCAACTCGGGAATTGTAAGTAATTTGAACTTTTCAGTTGTTTTAATGCTCTTTTTTGTATTCTTAGTTATTCTTCGGTTCTAATTTCAATATTCAAATATTCTTAGTTCTTACTCTTTTTTATTATTTAGTTGTTCTCTTGCTCCAAAATACGATCACCACTTAGTTATTATCACCGCAATTTAATTAATTCGTGATTGATTGAATTTTTAACTTCGATTTTGGTTTTGAATATTTTCTTAACGGTATGAGCGGCAAGTCAAATATGTTCTGATACTCGAATATTTATTGAGGTTAAAAAAAATCATTTTATTAGTGTTTAAATTTTTAAAAAACAACCTGTGTATCACACGAACATATAATATGGTATAATAGATGATTGAATCAAAGAAAAGCTTGTAAATGCATAATTAACTCAAGCATGCAGTTTAGGGGCGTGCTTCAAGCGGGTTAATCCGGTTTCGGGTGTTTTGGTTTTTATGGTTTTGTAATTTACCCGACACACAAACTGAATAAAATTCCGGGTTAATCGAGTCAGTTACTTTGTAATTTGTAAATGACTAAATTCTAAAAAATTTATTTAGTTCACGTCGTTATTGTAAATTGAGTTATATATACATAGCTGGGAAAATGGAGTTCAGTTTAGCTAGTATAATCAATTTAGTTTAATGACCACAAAAAGGGTTCCATTGTTTTAGATAAGAAATTTTATAATAAACAGAAATATGTTTTGATATGTAATACCCGGGTTTTCCGAAGATGTAATATTTAGAATTTATATAATAAAAGAGATTGTCTATTTATGTATGATGTTATGGTTATTGTCTTTATTAAAGTTAAGGGACTAAAAATGACAAATAACAAAGTAAGGAAGGGTATTTAAACTCAAATTAGGGCACAAAGGCCCATACGTATCATGGTAGTCAATTTCAAAAAAGAGAACCGTGTGATGGTGTGTGAGAGCCGAGACTAAGAAGGAGGAGAAGTCGATCATTTCTGCATCAAATCAATCGGTTCTTTAAGGAAAATCACGAGGTATGATTCATTGTACCTTTGTGATCACTTGGATATCAATTGGTTAGGTTTTAGTGGTGTTTTGAATTATTGATAGGGTTTTTGGACTGTTTGGACGGTAAGCTAGAACCGAGAACAATAATTTGAATTTGACCTATTAAATCTTGTTAGATATACAATTAATCAATAAGGGTTTGGTTAAATGATGTTAAAGACCTAATGCAACAAGAATCATGTTGAATGGTTAAGATTTGATTAAGTTTGGATTCAAATGGGTCAACAGGGATATTATGAAATGTGAAATAAAGCTGCAAACCGTGGTTAAACATACATAAATCGCAAAAGTAACTTAGATGGCCGAATCACAAATGTGAACTATGTAGTAGAATCATGTAGTTAAAATTAGTACTCAAATCACAAACCTTGGAGACTAGTGGAATCACAAATAGTGGTTGAGACCTTTAGGGATTCCTCATTTATCTTCAGATCGTAAAGTGCCAAAGGCACTAGATCGCAAAGTGGGTTCTTAACCCCCTATCATGAATTAGAGATCATAAACCATGGGATCATAAAACAAGTCAAGTCAGAATCACAAAGTGGCAAGGGCCACTAAGTCGCAAAGTGTCATTAGGCACATGATCGCAAAGTGTAAAATAATGTAATAGCAAACTGTGCAATCTTAACAAATCACAAAGTGTTATGTCACTGAAGCGCGGAGTGGAGTTCAGACCCAAATCGTAAACCATGAGACATTAATGTGAATCGTAAAGGGTTCAAGAACCTAAATCTTAAAGTGTAATTGGATTAGGATCGTAAATGCAAGTGTGTGTGTTGACAAAATCGCAAAGTCCTAGTGGGGACTGCATTGTGAAGTGGGTTAAAGCCATGGGATCACCAAGTGACCCAGTGTTAGGATTTTGAGAATTTACATAATGTGCTAGTGATAATAGGGTGTCTAGCCCTAGATAATGTCTAATGTTGTGGAAGCCTTAATTGTTGGTGACTATCAGTAGACAAGAATCTTTCGAATACTTTTATTGTGTTATTGATATATGTTTGTGCTGCAATTATTGCAGTTACACTAACTTGCTAATTATATTAGTATGAAATGTCCATGTTACTTATATGTGAAAGTGTAATTAATGTGTTATGCGTGAAGTAAATGGTTGTGTTATTTTGTAATGAAAACACAACTCTGACACGATTAGACACATCAAACCTTGGTACGGCTTGGGTACTCAACTATGACCCAAAGCGTGCATCGTCTTTCGGTATTATGTGAAAATGTGAAATCATATATGTGTTCATGGATGTATGTGAATGATATGTAAATACCTAGTGTGATGTGCAAGTTATGTGTGTTCACTAAGTTTTATGTTTAATGTTGTTGTTACTCTTTTTTCAGGATAAGATCGGAGGAAGGCCCCAGTGCAATGAAGATGGCATCTATATCTTCTATAACTTAAGATCCTTTTAATCCTATGTGACAATGTTTTGCAAGAGTAATTTTTCAAATTGAGGCTAATTAGAGCTAAAGATTTGATGATGTGTCATTATTTGAAAACTTGGGTTTTTTATTATTTATAAAATTATATAAATATCTAGGAAGAATAACTCACCTTTATTAATATTTCCATTAATTGAAAAGAGAAAACCAATAGCCCCTTCATTGATGTCAATTGATGAAAACAAAAATGTAACTCACCTTTATTCTCATTGATTGAAAGGAGAAAACCAATAGTCTCCCTCATTGAAGTCAATTGATGGAAATAAAATGTAATTCATTCAATTAGGTCTTGAATTACGGGTCGTTCTTCTTTCTTTATTACAAGATTCAGTTACTTCTTTCATAATCTTCTTGAGCTTGAAGCACATATCAAGATTTGCGGGTTTGAGATGTCGCAACCATCGTTTACTAGCAACAAAGGTACAACTTCTTCGCCCAAGCTTAAAGCACATTAGTTGGTAAATTCTGGGGTATTCCTTTTTGTTGTATGTAAGTTTTGTATTAGGTAATTTGGTTTTGTTATGTGAATTTACTAAAGTTTTTGTATTAAGTAATTTGGTTTCATTTTGAGATTCTTGAGCTTAAGAATCACTATAATCAATTATTTTT
The DNA here is from genome assembly GCA_038502395.1 of Dittrichia graveolens. Classification (NCBI taxonomy): domain Eukaryota; kingdom Viridiplantae; phylum Streptophyta; class Magnoliopsida; order Asterales; family Asteraceae; genus Dittrichia; species Dittrichia graveolens. Next base: position 97,733,169 of record JARJIL010000003.1, on the reverse strand, counting down.
TTATTTACGACACAAATTGAAAAAGAAGAAACCCGTTACACTTTTCATTGAAGACTATTCATTACCATTCAATCATTTTCATAATGACTTATTCCTGTGGAAAATACATTAATACTCAAATTTAGTCGGACGAATAGAATATCTTGTGTAAAAAAGGATATAGATGATTAGCTTTCTTTAGATCAAATATATAACTTCTCATATCCAAATACGGTATGTTTTTTAATTACATATTAAGCATGATTGTTGTATATGTCGTACTTCTACAAAGCATAGTACATCATTCCTTTTTGTGGATAAATAGAAAAAACGGAATTACAATTATGATTTCAATATTTCATGATACCGTTTGACTTCAAAAGTCAAATTAATTTATTTCGTATATTATAAATATTCTAATTATTAAACGGGATTTCAACATTCAACACTTGAAAAAACCCAATCCCTAAAACTCTGTTTCTAATTGACTCAATTGATGTTAGTTGATATCTTTGTTGAAATAGTATGATGCTTTCAAAATTTTCAAGAAAGATATTATGTTTTTAATGACAATGAAATAAGAAAATTATTGTGATTGATATTTTATATCTTGGCTAACAGTTTAGTTGACAATACATTCATCATCTTTGAACCACGATCATGTAGTCTGTGTGGGAAGTTATATATATTACTAAGCAATGTTTCTTCTAAAAACTGAATTGGTGTAGGGTTTAGATCATATAGAAGCCTTTTGAGATGAGCAATATAGATGTGATGCTCATGAATGAGGAGATATGCTATATTTTGTATCTATCTTTTTTTGTTTATATAGTTATCTGTTTCTAATTGATATGAAATTCAATTTATGATGATTAGTGTTCTCTTATGGTTAATTTATACTCATTTTTCATAATGTGAGTAGATTCATTAGCCATACAATTATACTACAATTTTGGATTATAATGTTTGCTCAAGTTTAAAGTATATTTATGGATAGTGATGGATTATAGTCTACTAAAGATACAAATTTCAGCGGTCGAAAATGGAAACATATCAGCCAATAACTTCATATATAGCTTGGTGGATTAGGGAATTCAAGGTCATTGTTTAGTTATAAATATCTTTCAAAGGCTACAAATGAGTTCTCAACTCAAAATCTAGCGCCCGTAAGAGTGGCCTTTGCGCCCCCAAGCCTTATTCCCTTGCGGCCGTAAGGGTGGTCCTAAACAAAACCTGAATCTCTAATTTAACTGTATGTGTTTATATATATTTTAAATAAAATATGTTATTTATTTATTTTAGTTTTTGTCTAAATGAAATTTTTATATATTTATTTTATGGCTTTTGATTATTGTAGCAAACAAAAATCTAAACTCATGGTGTTTTAATTACACACTAAATTATACTTGTCAAATAAAACCTAAAACACAAGCCCACATTTATGTGGGCCTATCACCTAGTATAAACTAAAACGCTTCCGCTTAAAACTATATTTGGAATGTTTATATTTCCTTATTATCCTCAAATGAACAATGTTTTGTATTTAATGGTTGTTAGACAAAATATCGTATTTAAGTGAAGGAGGTGTAGTTCCAGGTAATAAGACAAAATAATGTTTATCTCGTCATAGTTTTCTGAAAATGATATAGATGTTCGATTCATTCTCATACTTATGTAAAAAAGTATGGGGTGTTACATTATAACTCACAATTATAACTCGTAATTATAATAAGACTGCCATTTAATATAAATAGACGAGTGAATTACATTGTTGGTTTTTTTTAGAATTAGCGTTATTTCACATTTGGTTTTTTGGACTAAAATGTTACAAATCAAAAAAGATTATATGTTAGTTTGGGATTAAAAACTCAATAAAACATATTAATAATATGATATTTTAATTTTAATAATAAGTTAAAACTTTTTGATCGCATAAAATATAAAATGAAGGAAAAAATTGATACATGAAAAAAAATAAACTCTATAAAAAAAATAACCACAAAAAAGATTTAGATAAAACAAAGAGTTAATTATAGTTTTGATGATTATGGTTTGTATGAAATTTCACATTTAGTTCTTATGCTTTAAAAATTATGACATTGATCCTCATGATTTACATTTCATTTCCTTGTTAGTCCTTAAGGCACTTAAAAATACAAAACTACCCTCGCATTTTCTTTTATTCATTTTCTTTTAACTTTTAAACCATTTTTCTTTATTAATAAATAATAATTATTAAAAAATTAACAATAAAAACACAAGCTCCTTCCCCAACACTACACAAGTTTGTTTCCATCCTTTCTTCCTATATGCACCTACCACCGCCACCACAGTCTCCGCCGATCACCGCCACCATAGTCTCCTCCCAGCCACCACCATATTGTCCATCTTCCATCACCATCTCAGCCACCCTCATCCCTTCTCTCTCCCCTTCAATTCCTTTTTTCCTCTAATCGTTTTGCCTTCTCCAACTTCGACCACCATCGTGGCCTCCTCCAAGTCTAACGATCATCATTTGTAGATCGTTTAACCTTTTCTTTTCTTTTCTTTTTATGATCTGTTTGGGTTATCCCGACTTAGGGTTCTTCATATTTGTAAATGTTGTTGTTGCTTTCGATTTTTGGGATGTTTGGTGACCGGTGGTGATGGATTCACGTTGCATTCGATTTTTTGATTTTGGGTTGTATTTTCCTTTCTATTCATGTTGCTTTCCGTGACGCACAGATCGGGGTGGTTGTCTAAGGGGAGGTGGTGGGTAGCGGTTGTTACCTACTCCAGTGAATGGGTGGCAATGGGTTGCGATGGGTGGCGGTGGGTTGGAGGGAGGAACGACAAAGAGGGAGATTGAAAGAGAACCAATTTTCAACTAATTATTTATACCTAGAGTTAATTACATTTTACTCATAAAATTTGATTATTTATTAATAAAAGAAAATGATTTTAGAATTAAAAAAATTAATAAAAGAAAGGGTAAGGGTAGTTTTGTCTTTTCAAGTGCCTAGAGAACTAACATTGAAACGAAATGTAAACCATAAGGATTAATGTCGTAATTTTTGAAGCACAGGGACTAAATATGAAATTTCATGCAAACCACATGGACCAAAAATGTAATTAAGTCTAAAACAAAATTCTCAACCATGACATCGAAAAATCAAAACCACGAAGAAACATAAAATGAAAATGACAACAATCGCCAAAGTACGGATTTTATTTCTTTAAAGGGAATTCGCGATTTTAGGGTTTTAATTAGGAGATATTTGACAAAAATTGATGTATTTTTCTACAAAGAATCTTTCAAAACTTTGGTAAGTTTAAGTTCTTTTTGCTGAAAACAATACAATTCTTTTTAAGAAAATTACTTAAGCTAATGATTTTTCTTTCGATAACTTTTAGTATACTTAATTTTACTGGAATACTGAGTGCGTATAACATAGAACGGAATGGGAGTAGAAAAATCACCTTGGTTTCACAGTTTATCTCTTTCTATTTTGAGGGAGCGGGGGTAAGATGTGTTAGGAATTTCCAAAGGGATTAAGGAAGTTGTTAGAACCTAGAGGGGGGGTGAATAGGTTATATGCTCACTTTTTAAAGTTTTAACAATATTTGCAAATAATTAAAGAGTTTAAGGAAGGAAGATATCACCAATGAAGTAGTTTGGACACAATGATTTATAGTGGTTCAAGCAAGGGTTAACAACCTTGCTCTATATCCACTCCTTGGCCTCACCCACCAAAAGTTGCTCCACTAACTTCTCTCTTTGAAGGTAGAGATAAACCTTTTACAACTTCTCTCTTTAGCTTACAAGAATTACACTTCACTCTTGCAAACAAGGTTAAGATAAACCTCACTTCACTCTAATTGGAAAGGCTAGAGTTGATCCTCACTTCTCTCTAATTCTATAGGCTAGAGATGATCATCACTTCTCTCTAATTCTAAGGCTAGAGATGATCCTCACTTCTCTCTAATTCTAAGGCTAGAGATGATCCTCACACAATTACAAATATATAAGAAGGTAATGTAGTGTTTGAACTTTGAAGGCTTTCACTCTTGCTTCATTCTTGATCTTGAGATGTTGAATTTGTATCAAGAATATGAGCTCACAAGTTTTTGTATATGTTCTGTGTTTTTCAGATTGCAAGAGCTTGGTAAAAAACAAGACTTGAGTTGCCTTAAATAAGGAAAGAGGTGCAAGCTCAAAAAGTATCCAGACTGTCCACGGTCGATCCACGGTCGATCGTGGCATCGACCGTCGGCCTGCTGAAACTTTTTGAGACTTGTGAATATATACGTTGGCCTTTTACCAAAATCACACACAACCCATTTTTACCATAAAAATGCACTGAAAAGAAGCTTAAGAAAAGTTGGGTTAGTGTCATACTTCTTAAGTTTGAATTTAATCATAAAAATGGTAGTTTAGAAACCAAATGCACAAAGCATGTTGGAAGTTTACCTCTTTGAGAGATTCCTTTTGCTAAATATGGTCTTGGCTTATTTCAATAGAAGATTATGTTTAGTATTTGTCAAAATAGGAATTCATTTGCTTTGACTACCAAGCTTGTGATTTTATAAAAAATTTCTCAATTTTTATAAAAGTTTTTATAAAAATTATTTTATAAAAACTTAAACTCATTTGATTATTTATTTTGTAAGCTCATAATCTTCAAACGTTTGTTTGCAGAAAATCTTCGACATCGGCTTCTACTTGAACTCGGATCTTGACGATTGGAGCTTGGCCATTTGATGAAGCTTATTTTGTTGATCATAGATGAGAATATATTTGATTGAATATATATATGTATATGTGCACATATGTTAATGTTAGTACATACAATTATATAAACAAGTTGTATATTTTTGTGTCAACAAAAGAGGATATATTTGTAAGCCTATTTTCCCAACAGAAGTTTATTGCACCTGTTTTTCAAAGATAATTATGATTGTGAATAGGTTAATTCCTTCTCTTCTATCAATTTATTAATCTAAGCCTTGAAATGAAGATCTGAAAAGGTTCTTGGTTGCATTGCTGAACCATTCTTTGAATTCCGAAGGGGAGTAAAAATTGAACCTTTCTTTGAATTTCAATATGCGCCAAGCTACACTAAGCTGGGAAACTGTAACTTTTGAAAGCAAGCTCTCCTTCTCTATATTTACTTTCTCCTTCACTTTCGTCTTTAAAAAACTTCCCCTATTTAAAAAAACTCGAGAATCGGGTGTACATTAGTGGTAAGAAGGAGTGCTACTCCTATATGGTGTGATGGGTTGAGGTAAGTGGTAATTACATGACAGTTGATATGGTGTGGTCGTACAAAATGAGCCCGACATTCTCCCTGCCCTCTTTATTTCTATATTTTGATATAATTTTTTATTTGTTAGTAATATCTTATCGGTTTCAAAATTTGTATGATGAGAAGTGACAACTACAAATTTGAGTGATGAAAGAAAAAAATCTTACGTAAAAGTGTCGCAGATGTGATGGGTGTTACCGTTCTTAACAATATATCTATATAAGAACAATAAGGTTTGAATTTTAAAAGGTTGAGATCCTCTTTGGGCTCGGAAATCGGAATGTCTGGAAGGGGTAGTCTAAATGGATCGGGCTGGACTAGTTTCTATTTACTATCAAAGTATCTTGTATCCACCCAGCCCATTATTTTACTGGCAGAAAATAAATAAGAACATTTTTTATTTTTATATTTTGTAATTATTTAATATATATTTGAAGAAAGAAAATTATCAATTCCGTAGTTATAGATTTAAAAAATAGAACTACATAATTGTATTGTTTTTAGCTCGATCTTAATCATATTTGTTATTAATTCATTTTTATTAGTGAATTTATGTGAATTTGTTTAAAAACGATTCACTTTATATGTACGATTTTTTTTCAAGTATATATTTTAGGCAAAAAATGTATATGTATTCAAGGAAAGATGGGCAATAATAATTTAAACAAGTAGATTAGTTAGTTTTTGCTTAATGTTAACGCGTTCAAGTTGATATGGTAATAGAAACATAAATAAATATTTAATAAATTAATACCAGCAACAATATGGATACATTATATATATACTAGTGAGGTATTCACGTAATGTGACAATAACGATCAAAGAAGGATGATGATGAATATTTGTGATGACGAGGACGGAGAAGGCAATGATGCTTGCGAATGAAGCCTGAATGTTACAATTTTATCAACAAACAATGTGAGACGGTACAAATTATACTAATATGTTGAACTTGAAGATCATAAGTATTATTAAAAACTTATACCTGTTTTCATGTTAGACAAGAATAAAATATTAGTGTAGCCATTAAAAAAACTAAACTATATGTTTTTAGAGAAAAATAAAATATAACTCGTCGTAATCAAGATATTTATTTGTTAAAGAAGAGAATGAGGTGGAAGGTTTAATGAACTAATGGATAAGATTAATGTAATAAAATTAATAGTGGAGATTTGCACCTTGTTCTCGAGTTTTTTTTAGCAAAAGAAAGGAAATGGTTTGCAAAAAAACCAGAAAAGTTGTGTTCTCAAGTTTCATTTAATAAAATAGAGGAAAAAGATTGATTTGAAGGGGAAATTTAGGCTTATTTTACCTTAAAACTTATTTTCCCAAAAATAAGAGAATTTGAAAAGAAAGAATTTCATTTTCTTTTCTTTCTTTACCTAACTTTTTAAACTCGAGAACAAATTGTTAGTTTTGATTAAAAAAATTAAGAAAAGGCGTAGAAGAAGAAGCGTGCGTGTCCACCAAATGTTGATTTAGCATGAATTGGACAAGTTCAAAGTCAAAGCTATACCAACCCCCATGTTGCTTTCATGTATGTTTGTTCCTCAATATTCATTCATGCTCAAAGGTAATATCAATCTCTGGATTTTATATTAAAATCAATGATTTTGTAGTGCATTAAAAGTAGTACTTACGTTTTTAAGGAATTAATTAATTAATTACGAGTTAGTATTGACTGTTTGTTGATCATTTTGTATATATGGATCAAGTTCGTGTTTCTGTTCCATGTCAATATTTTATTAAAAATTTTCTGTTTTATGTCTCGATACTAAAAATTCTATAACTATCACCTAAACGTGACACTTCCCCCAACAAAGACTCACATTGCTTGATTGATGCTTGAATCACAAACAAATTTTAAAAATGAAAGTATTTCGTACTCTAAATTCACTCATCTTACACATATATGTATATACAAAAATTAAATACAACAATAAATAAATAAATATATATATATATATAATTCTTTTTCCTTAAGCAACATTTAACCCATATTTTTTTAATTTATCATCAAAATTAAGAGTCATTGCATTCATAAAGATTATTTTTTTGAAGTGTCTAAATCATGACTATCTATGGAAAAAGTTGGTGGGAAATGAAGCTGTATCCGGGCCATTTTATTCTCATGGCCGGGTGGGTTTATTTATTTATTTATTTAATTAAAGTGTAAACTCAAAGAAATAGCGAATATCATTTTAATGTAAAAAGGATCGACCAAGTCAAATTTAGTGTAAACTGACTGGACAAGCCATTAGTAAAATCAAGGAGTTGAAATCAAGTATATAAATATTTGGTATATATTACATCAAATTTACTATAAAACCATTAATTAATTAATTAATTAATTAATGTAATATATACCACTTTTTTCTTATACCATTTTCGTGGATTGGTCGCATCAAAATTTTATAAATGCTTTATTCCGAATACTTTAAAATAACTTTTTCTTACCAACACTAATTCCTCAAAATACTATACCTTAGCGAAAATAGTTTTTTATTTGAAATTTATTAAACATTGTATTCTGTAATAATATTAAATACAAGCGAATAACATATAATTAATTGAGTATGAACTTAATTTTATCTTAAATATTTAAAACTTCTACGTTATAATTTAAAATGCATTTAAAAAAAACATATAAAATATATAATTTCGAAAGTTAAAGTAGGGAGAAGCCCTCCTAGTAACCTGGGAAAGAATCGGGGATATGAATTTAATTTAAGAATTAAGAATAAAGTATAAAAAAATGGGCAGAAGTGGAAGTCAAGTAAGAATCTGAGTTAAATACGCGTCCCCATTCATTACAGCCGGTGCCTCCTTTCTTCCTCCGCCATTAACGCCTTTGAATTCCACCACCTCACCAACTTCATTTGCAATCTACCTTATATATATAAATCACTTGTTTCACTCCTCCAATTCGAACGCATTGGTACAACAATCCCAGAGAAATTAATGGGTGTCTTATTTGAGGCTAAAAACTCCGAGAAAGATACGTCGGGGGGATTGTTGGAAGATTTCATAGAAAACGCTGGTGGGTGTGCCGTCATCGACGGCGGTTTCGCCACCCAGCTTGAGATTCATGGCGCCTCCATTAACGACCCTCTTTGGAGCGCACTTTGCTTGATCAATAACCCCCATCTCATCTCCAAGGTTAATTTCATTTCTTCTCGATTGAATGAATTGCGGATTTTAAGGTTTAATTTGAATTCTATATATATATATATATATATATATATTAATCTATGGATTCGAAAATGTAGGTTCACTTGGAATATTTGGAAGCTGGCGCTGATATAATTGTGACATCTTCATATCAGGTTTGCACATTTTCATTTCAATTTAACAATCGATAAGACTCCCAGTACCATTTTCGAATGAGATTGATTGTAATCATAGTGGATTGTAATTTTCCAGGCTACTCTCCCTGGATTCATATCGAGGGGAATGTCTGTTGAACAAGGGGAAAAACTACTAGAAAAGAGTGTGAAATTAGCCACAGAAGCCCGTGATGTTTTCTGGGAAACTGTAGAAAAGATTGATAATAATCATACGTATAATCGAGCCCTAGTTGCAGCATCCATTGGAAGCTACGGCGCATATCTTGCTGATGGTTCGGAATACAGGTAAACCAAAACGATATTCAATTAGCTTACGCTAATTTTCGTACTAATTTGTTAATATTAAACTTACTTCAGTGGGTATTATGGGGAAGATGTGGATTTGAAGAAGCTAAAAGACTTCCATAGACGCAGACTGCAAGTTCTTGTTGAAGCCGGTCCTGATCTGCTTGCTTTTGAGACCATTCCAAATAAGCTAGAAGCTCAAGTAATCATTTTTCTTGTGTCCCTTTTAAATTCTTGAAATTATTAATTAAAAGGTTTTTGATCCTAAAGTTCTTGATCCAACAGGCTATTGCTGAATTACTCGAAGAAGAAAACGTTCAAATCCCGTCTTGGATTTGTTTCAGTTCTGTAGATGGTGTAAATGCTCCTTCAGGAGAGAGCTTTGCAGATTGCCTTCAAGTTCTTAACACAAGCCAAAGAATCGCTGCTGTGGGGATCAATTGTGCACCACCTCAATTCGTTCATAGCCTCGTTCAGAAATTCAAGGAGGTAAATCATGATCAATTCTTGTAATCTTGTTTCGTGAGGTTTGGGTTTCGCTTAGGTGAATTCTGTTAGATTATATGACTAGGTTAATTGTATTTACAATGGCTCGAAGCCTCTCTTTGTGTATCCTATCTGAAGTGGAATCAAGTTAAGGAAAACATGACCCTGTTTATCCTTTGTAGGATCTTGTTTAAAGCAAACTGATACCTTTTGTATGACCTATAAAGCAGTCATGCATCCTCGACTTAAGAGAATCTTAACCCTTTTTATTTACAGCGCTCTAATTGTGCAATTATCATTTCTGTGTAGTTAACTAGAAAAGTGATCGTTGTTTATCCAAATAGCGGGGAGACATGGGATGGAGTAGCGAAAAGATGGCTGGTGAGTTTTTTGGTTACGGATAAGATTGTGTTTTGAAGTTATTGATTTTGTGTTTGACGATGGTTTTTGTTATGTAGCCATCCAAGTGTTACAACGACGACAAGTTTAAGGTTCTAGCGACGAGATGGCGTGAATCTGGAGCGAAACTCATAGGTGGTTGCTGCCGAACCACGCCTTCAACCATCCGTGGCCTTTCAAAGGTTTTGAAGGAGTTCAATGGCTAGTAACTCAACAAGATATATGTATGGTTTAGGGTATTAGTGACATACTGTAATCAAGTAGAAAGAAATGGAAGTATTTATCTCATTTGTTTTTTTAACGATTAATGAAATGATTATTTATATACTAAAAGATATTTTAACTCAAAACTAAAAGGGGTAAAAACAATTAAAAATTAAAGGCATATGGTACGAGCATTGACCACATGGTTTGTTGTTGGTTCAATCTTTGACCACATGGTTTGTTGTTGGTTCGAACTTTGGCCACATGGTTTGTTGTTGGTTCGAACTTTGGCCACATGGTTTGTTGTTGGTTCGAACTTTGACCACATGGCTTGTTGCTTATTAGGACACATTTTCATTTATTGGACTTGGGTTTGTTGTTTTATGTAGGACCTTTATACGTCTTATTTTTTTTGGTAAACTGGACTCTCTTATTGGGCCCAATCAAGTCGACAAATAGGGTTTTAAACGACTCAAGATCTTATCAAATGATTGAAAGTACTCTATTAAAAAAATATAAAATGGCCTTAAAACATAAAATATGCTGAATTTTAGATTGTAAGAACTCAATTATAAAGGCAAACTACAACAGCGGGATTAAATATTCATTTGGTGAAACTTTGAACTTTTAATGATGCCACAGAATTCAAAGGAATGAAATTAAATTCTTAAGGAATGAGATTCCTATTCATATTTGTTTCGCTAAAAAGTAAATAGAATTGAATTCCATTTTAATCCTATTTTGTGTTTGTTTGCAAATTATTGCAATGAAATCATATCAAAAGACTAAAATACCCTTGATTCATTTTTGTATTAAAACTTTATATAATTATGTTTGTAAAACGCACCCATACCCACACCCAACCCCCAACCCCCCCTACACACAACACAATCTTTTTTTCAAGAATAAAAAGAAATATATACCGCAGCCACCAGCACCGTCATTGCTGCCACCACCGTCACCGCCACTGCCGACCACCACCCGCCGTCGTCACGTCCGCGGTTGCCACCACTGTTGCCACTCCCACCACCAACCGTTGTCGCCATCATCACCGCCACCGTCGAGCACCACCATCTGCCGCTCCCTCTACTAACAACCGCTACCACCTATAGTAGGGTGGGATGGGGGTAGGGGTAGGATAGGGGTGGGGTGGGGGTAGGTGTAAGGGTGGTGTGGGGTAGGGTAGGTTAGGTGGGGTAGGGGTGGGTAGGGTAGGTAAGGGCGAGGTGAGGTGGGTAGGTAGGGTAAGGGCAGGGGAGGGGTGGAATGGAGTAGGGTAAGGTAGGGTGGGGGTGGGGGTAGGGTAGGGTAAGGGTAGGGTGGGGGTAAGGGTGGGGTGGGGTAAGGTAAAGGTGGGGTTGGGTGGAAATCTATTGTGATAGAAGGATTAACCGATTAGGGTTAAATCAACGTTAATCTTGTCTTTGTTAACATTTCATAGGAAAATGAATTCAATTCTATCTAACCTATTATAGGAATTGAAATCTATTACCTAAAGGAATATTAAAATTCCAATGAATTTGATTTCATCCCAAAGAATTTTACCAAACGTAAAATATAATGGAATTTAATTTGAATTCCATTCCATTTTTTCATATTACGGTGAAACAAACGAGACCAGACTATAAAAGTAGAAAATTAAAAAAATAAAACCAAACGTGACTTTTAGCGTGAAAAACATTTGGAAACAATTGTAAAAAGAACGGAATCCTTAACTCGTTTAAAATCACTACCACCAAAAAGAGCAATATATAGTTTTTTTTCTAGATAAAACTAAAGGCATATATATAATACCAATTTACAGAGCGCATTAAGACGTATGAAACAGTACTAAACATAAAGGTGTAAAAAATCAAGTAGAAAATAAGTTAATGTCTAGCTGTCGGATATTTGATTGTCAATATAACCGCTAAAGCTACACCGTATAAATAGAACATTTAGGTGTCTAGGCTACTCAATATATAAGAAAGAGGTAACGCTTTGACCACACCAAATTTCTTTTGATTTAATGGTAAACGATTTCATCCTAACACTAGCTCAGGAATTCCAAATGGATCTCATCTGTCAAAAAGCTTTCCAGATTATGTGAAAATGTAATTTTGGGTGAATTTTAACCGTTTGACGTAAAAATATGTCTATTTGGTTTGTTAATTAATTACTAAAGGTATGTTTGGCGGAAATAGCTGGAAACTGTTAGCTGATAGCCGGAAACTAGAAGTTGTATAGTTTAGTTATATATGTATTTGACAAATTAGTTGGTAGCTGGAGCTTAATAGTGTAAAATGATTAAAAAGGATAAATTATAAAAATAGAATGAATTATAAAACAATTAAAGAGGGTATTTAGGTAATTTGGTATATAAAAAACTTACAACTAATTTTAAAAGCTACTTTAAGAAGCATTTTGTTTTAAAGTTTTTTTGTTTTAAGAAAATTTTTTAATTTTTTTCATCCGAACATAACTTGTAGTTTTTTCTTTCAAACCAAAACGCTACAAACTCCAATAAACTTCAAAAGGCTTCATACCGAACATACCCTAATTAGCTAGATAACAAGTAAAAATTTGTCAAGTCCAAGAAGTAATTTGTTCAAGCTGTGTTGAATCATCTACATTTTAAGGATATAATTTATTTTATTTTATAATAAAATATATTAAATATGATAAAGAAAATATTACTCTGAATGGTTTAATTTATCAAAATGTATCGAACTTAATTATTACATTTTGTCATTATGTGTGTCGAATTTTAAAATTTTTTATTGTGTGTATCAAACTTTTAATTTCTTGTTATTGTATGTGTTTTTGTTACATAAAAAAAAGAAAAAATTTATAAATTTAGTACATACCATTGAAAGTTTAATACACATAATAGCGACAAAGTAAATATTCGATACATATAACATAAATTTTTAAAGTCCGCTACATATAATAATAAAACGTGATAAGTTGAATATATATTGGTAAACTAAACTCTATTTTAAAATACTTTTTTTTTGGTAAAGTGATTTGGTATGTTTCTAAATGGCTTAAAAAACTTTAAGCATTGATATGTTTTTCTTTTAGCATTTTATTCTTTATTTTACGAACGCAAGTTAACCTTTTTATACATTTATAAATAAAATTTTCACAGTTACTATTATTAAATTGTTAAATTTCTATAACAAAACGATTGGGATATGTATAGTATTGTAATATCCTAATTTTTAAATTTAATTTAATAAAAAAATATTTATAATGACAATTGTTATTATCATGATTAAATTGAGTTATAATTTATTTCAATAGACAAGATAAATATTGGGCTTAATATGTATTAAAGAAAGTTGTGGCATGTTAGGGGACTTTTGGGCCTAATTGATTTAAATAATGGGCTAAGGCTTTTTTTTTTAAAAGTATATACGGGTGATAGGACGCATCCCCCAACACAAAGGCAAATACTGTTCCATTTGTCATTACTTTCAAAAATCAGTGTGTGTTTGTGTGTGTATTTGCCCTTGAAGAACAAAGGAAGGAATGATCAAAAATCATATTGGAATATAAAGAATTGTTAAGAGAATCATCAGATAATATTTTCTACTTCATCATGATATTGTAGGTATCAATTTTACTTTGTTTAAATGATAATTTCATAGTTGATGTTAAGTCTTGGGGTTTTAGTGTTATTCGAACAAACAAGGGTAAATGTTGAGGATAAATCCTTTAATACCTAATGAAACACAAATTTATCTTAAAGGAATTATTTAAATGTATGGAGAAATATTTTGTGCAAAAACAAAATGAATTGGTTGAGTTTTGAAAGAGTTGGATTTTGAACATGGAGTCTGGGAGTTCAGGTTGCGTCCGACCAATATGATACTTGGTCCGACTTTTATTATGTGGTCCGACCTTAGATTTTTGTGTGGTCCGACTCTATGAGTTCATCCGACTTATGTATGTATACAAATTGTTGGTCCGACTTTTGAAGTATTAATACGGTTCGACTTCAGGGACTTGGAATTGATCCGACTTCGAATAAATGATATGGTCCGACTTTTAGGAAAGGTAAGATGGTCCGACTTTTGAACCATTTGTATGGTCTGACTTTTGAAACATTAAGATGGTCCGACTTTTGAACCATTTGTATGGTCTGACTTTTGAACCATTTGTATGGTCCGACTTTTGAAACATTAAGATGGTCCGACTTTTGAAACCATTTGTATGGTCCGACTTTTGAAACATTAAGATGGCGCGGCTTAATGTTGTTGAGGTCCGACCTAAGACCTTTAATATTTGTAAACAAGCAAGGAAATAGTACCCGATATTAATTCAGTTAGGCTTGTTGTAGGTAACGGCCGATTGACAAGTAACCACAAGTGAAATTCTGAATTAAGAACTGTGTATCTGAGACTACGAACATGTGAGTATTCTTACTTACAATTTAAACCAATGCTATATGACTACGCTATGTGATATGTGTTGAATGATATGTTATGCCTTGCTTAACGATGGGACTGTTCACTTCGGTGGCAAAAATGATGGGACCGTTTACTTCAGTGACGGGAATGATGTGACCGTCTACTACAATAGTGGGAATGAGAGACTATCTACTCCGGTAGCGGGAATGGTTAATGTTGCATATGTGAAACAAGTTGATGTGATGGTTGATTTTGGTTGTATGTAAAGTGCTCGTTAAGCCTTGTGCTTACGATTGTTGTTTAATTATCTTTTCATGTGATGATCACGGTGGGGCTCTAGCTTGTGCTTGATAGCTCATCCTTAACTTTGCTTTCGCGGCGTTTACTAGACAGTTTTCGGTTCCTGTTATGTTTAAACAATCACAGTTGTTCGAATTCAAGAATTCAGTTTTAACATTTACTCGGGATGTAATTAACGTTTACAATATTTACTTCAGTGTGACTTTTAATTCGTAACTATTGCAAAAAAAAAAAATAATTTAGGACGTTACAAGTATTTATTAGTAAGTTTATCAATCCTAAATGTTTTGTTGTTATGTAAGTACTTAACACAATTTTCAAAATTCTTGAAAAGTGTTTTTACTTTTTTGTTTAATGCAATTCGTTATTTGTCCCGTCCTTTTGCTTATTGTAAAAAACTAAATAAATATTCACTTATCTATAAAACTTGAAACATTAATTATGTACTTAACAAGTCTTATTTACCTAAAAATTAATGTTTAATATTTAATTTTGCAATATCCGTGTGTACGAGTCATTAAGATAGTGGTGTAGCATAAAATGTTGACCGATAATTGTAATAATGAAGTTTGTGACAGGAATGTGTATGAGTTGGTTAAAGCTTAAAACCGAACTACTCAATTAATATAAAACCATAACTGATCGATTAAAATAATGAATGGGTTAATTCGAATGGTAATTTCGATTAACCCTTTGCCTTTAAAAAAATCGATTAAGCATTTATTTTGGGTTACTATATTATAAAACTAAAAATAAAAGTCTAGCCATTTTCTTTAAGCATATAAAAGATCAAGCGAAGGGCTTATTTGGGTCGCATAATAAAAGTTTGGGTCGTGATGGGCTTTACCAAAAAAACAAACGCGGCTGAGTTAACACAGATCCGAACGGTCTACACAAACAAGCGATCTTCTTTACAGACGCCTACCACCTCTCTCTCTCTCTCTCATCGAACGGGTGCTTCACTGCTTCCCCAAAATCCAAAATCGAACAGCACTTTAGCAGGTCAGTTTGCTATCGTCAACCATTGATTTCTGATTTTCTGGCTTCAATTTCTTGAGGGTGAACGGCTGAACGGGTGCTCTCTCTCGTCGAACGGGTGCTTCCCAAAATCAAAAATCGAAGTCCACAATATCGTCACCACCGGTGGTATAATTTCATGTTCAAATCCTTTTTTCTTACTCCATGTTCAGATCCGAGGGCATCCTTTTTTTTTTCTTTTGTATTCCTTCGTTTTTATTGGGTCTATCTTTCTACACGTTGATTTTACATCTCTTAAATTGGTTATCCTGGCTATTAGAAGCTTTTGTTGCTTGTCATCAAGAATTTAAGGTTTTGCTTAAATATATATCATACTTTTTAAAACCCCTTTTGATAGGCTTCTTAAGGAGTTTTTGATAGGAGTATTAAGGCATTAGACATTTGTAATGCTGTATGTGATAGGATTAAGAAGATTTGATGTTCACATAAGCACTTTGAGATTGGTTCTGATGCTATACATTTAACAGTAGAAGCTGATGAACGGAGGGCTGTTTAGGAGAGCATTGACTGTTTATCCAATATTATGCCCGACAATAGTAACAATTCTAGATGGTGTAAAGTGCTTTTAATTATTTAGTTTTTTGATATACGATCTAATTGTCATTGTTAATGTTTAGTTTAAAAAAAGTGACCCATTTCGACCTGAACCTATTTCAACCCCAACTTGTTCCGACCCGTTACACAATCTGACCCAACCCGCCCGTTTTGCCACCTCTAGACTTTAAAGTAAAACAAGTATATGGTTATCACTTGTTATTTTGGTATATTTAAGAGTTTTTGATTGGTATATTTGGTTGAAAGCTTGAAATTATAGTCTGTTGAATTATGATTTAATATTTTATGCTGTACTAGCTATTAGTTACATATTTATCTATGAATCTGATTGTTTTTTGGTGGATTATAATAGTTCAAAGATATAGTTCACCATATCATCATAAAACCAATGTAGTGAAGGGGAGGCAGTATTTGTTGGGTGGTTTATATCAATTAGTAATGTGTGTATGAGCTAGGGCCTAGGCTTTCATGAAATCTTGGATCTGCCAATGATTACAGTCTATCATTTATGGGTCTCTGATGTCGATGTTTAAATTGATACAGATTTCTTCATTTGGTGAAAACCTCAAATCAATATGGCCAATCGAGAGGGAGATCCTTCGCTGGGATTTTTGACTCGTAAGGAAACGGAAGTTAAACTTCCACGACCAACTAGGGTTAAGAACAAAACCCCAGCTCCAATACAAATCACTGCAGAACAGATTTTGCGTGAAGCAAGAGAGCGTCAAGAAGCTGAAATCCGGCCACCAAAACAGAAAATCACTGACCCTACAGAGCTCGCAGATTATCGTCTTCGTAAACGTAAAGAGTTTGAAGACCTAATAAGGAGAGTGAGGTGGAACAAGAGCGTTTGGGTCAAATATGCAAAGTGGGAGGAGTCACAAAAAGATTTTAACCGTGCCAGGTCAGTTTGGGAACGAGCTCTTGATGTTGACTACAGGGATCATACTATGTGGCTGAAGTATGCCGATGTTGAGATGAAGAATAAGTTTATCAACCACGCAAGGAATGTGTGGGATCGTGCAGTTACTTTGTTGCCGAGAGTTGACCAATTGTGGTATAAGTACATTCACATGGAGGAGATGCTTGGAAATGTTGCAGGTATATCAATTTTTTTTATTCTACTTGATCTCATCCTATTAAATTATCATTATGGTTCTTGTATAGTTTAATTAAACAGTTAAAACACTTTAGTACATAAAATTGGAGATGGCAGTGCATAATAAACAAGACTACGACATGATAGGAGTCATGACTGTCACTAGCTCTATTTGCAGTCTTATTTTCTAAATTATGTTGATGTTTATTGTGTTCATTTGTTGATCATCTAAGCAAGGCACTGCCACTATGCAGCTCTTTATAAGCTTATGCATACGTAATCCATATTTACGCATAACTTTTATTTTTTGCAGGTGCGAGACAAATATTTGAAAGGTGGATGAGTTGGGAGCCTGATCAGCAAGCATGGCTTTCATATATTAAGTTTGAGTTGAGATACAATGAGATTGAGCGCGCTAGAGCTATTTATGAGAGATTCGTTCAATGCTTGCCTAAAGTCGGTGCATGGATTCGCTATGCCAAATTCGAGATGAAAAATGGGGAGATTGCCAGAGCCCGGAATTGTTATGAGAGAGCGGTTGATAAGCTGGCAGATGATGAAGAAGCGGAGAATTTGTTTGTTTCCTTTGCTGAATTTGAAGAGAAATGCAAAGAAACTGAAAGAGCAAGATGTATTTATAAATTTGCTCTAGACCATATACCGAAGGGGCGGGCCGAGGATTTGTACAGAAAATTTGTTGCGTTTGAGAAGCAGTATGGTGATCGAGAAGGCATTGAAGATGCAATTGTCGGGAAAAGGAGGTTTCAATATGAGGAAGAAGTTAGAAAGAATCCATTAAATTATGATTCATGGTTTGACTATATAAGACTCGAGGAAAGCGTGGGGAACAAACCGAGGATTCGAGAGGTGTACGAGAGAGCAATTGCTAATGTTCCTCCTGCTGATGAGAAAAGATATTGGCAACGATATATTTACTTATGGATTAATTATGCGTTGTATGAGGAGTTGGATGCACAAGATATACCTCGAACTCGGGATGTTTACAGCGAGTGTCTAAAACTGATTCCTCACAAGAAATTCTCATTTGCTAAGATCTGGTTATTGGCTGCTCAATTTGAAATCAGACAGTTAAATCTCTCGGGTGCACGTTCGGTTCTTGGGAATGCAATTGGAATTGCTCCTAAAGACAAGGTATAGTATGACACTTTTGAGTTTACTTATTTTTGTTTTGATTTCTTTTTTTCTCATATGCTTTTGGTTTGATCATGTATTAATTTTATTGAACAAACAGATATTCAAAAAATATATTGAGATCGAGCTGCAGCTTGGTAACATAGATCGTTGCCGTAAGCTGTATGAAAAATACCTAGAGTGGTCACCAGAGAACTGCTATGCGTGGAGCAAGTATGCTGAGTTGGAAAGATCATTGAGTGAAACAGAGCGGGCCCGAGCCATTTTTGAGCTTGCAATTGCACAGCCTGCACTAGATATGCCAGAATTGTTGTGGAAGGTATATACTTGTCTAAAGTTTACACACGTTTCGGATACGGTTTCTTTTAGTAAAATCAACATATAAGCTTAGAGTTAGTTAATTTGATACTTGAGTACAGAATGTTTCACATCACTTATCTTTCTTATTAAAAATGCATGTTACATTCTGCTTCTCATCCCTTTGGGTATCTCATTAATTAATGTGATATAAAGTGATTGAGTTATACAAGAATTGCACACGGTCTTGTTCTTGTTATGGAGATAGCATCATTGTCCCTGTTTTTTTTTTGCCAGGCATACATCGACTTTGAAATAGCAGAAGGCGAATTTGAGAGGACCAGACAGCTGTACGAGAGGCTTTTGGACCGCACAAAGCATTTGAAAGTGTGGATTAGCTATGCAAAGTTTGAAGCATCTGCCATGGAAGAGGTTGAACAACAAGAAGACATACCTGAAAATGTCCTTCAGGAACAGAAGCAACTTTGCATTCAACGTGCCAGAAGTAAGCATCTAATCTTGTTACCCTCAGTTAGTACCGGGGTGGTTTTGGTTTTGTCCATCTTATACAAAGATAACCAATGTCTTAATAATTATGATGACAACAAACAATATTATTGAAACAACAATAAGAATTTAAATCTTTGAATAATACGATTTGGGAGTGGGGACAGTTTGAACCAGTTTCGTATAAAACTTGCCATGTCTATTTACATTGATGGAAGATCCTGATTTTACAAGGGAAGTACCACATGGTCATGATTCTAATATTTGTTATTTTTAATTTTGTGATCAGGAGTATTTGAAAATGCAGTGAACTACTATAGAACATCAGCCCCTGAGTTAAAAGAGGAGAGAGCCATGTTACTAGAAGAATGGTTGAATCTAGAGAGCAGTTTTGGTGAGTTGGGTGACATAGAACTAGTCCGTGTTAAGCTGCCCAAGAAACTGAAAAAGAGAAGACAAATAGAAATTGATGATGATGGTCCTGCTGGGTATGCTTCTGATCAAAGTTTATTTTTCAATTCCTAGTTGGTATGTTGATTTTGAAACTGTCCTAAATCCTAATGCTGGTTTTTTTTAAATTCTTTTTGCAGGTATGAGGAATACATAGATTACCTCTTCCCAGAGGAATCACAGGCATCCAATTTGAAGATATTGGAGCAAGCTTACAAATGGAAAAAGCAAAAGGTCGCTTCTGATGACGAAGATGACGATGATATTGATGATTAACATACTCTGAAACTACTTGTTGGCTTTTTGTTATTTCATTTATGCACTTGGAACTAGTGAGAGTCATTTTGTTTTTTGTAGTATGGAATTAGTAATCAGAAATCCTGTTTATATACACTTATGATAAAAGTAAAATACCATATTTTATATAGACTTATGTATTCTTTTAAAAGCTATATTTATTTATGTTACAACAGAATATCAGGTGACAGATGCATGCAGCCTATTTTCTAAATGACTGGACATGTTATGATGGTTTAATTTCATAAAGTTGGTGGTGGTGGAGTTGATGATTTGGGGTGGTGGTGGTGGTGGATGGTACAAGTGACAATAATGGTGGTTGTGGTGTTGTTGGAACTTGGACATCGCAGTCGGAGGGGAGAGGGAGGGAGAGATTGCAATGAGACTGAACTTGTAACTTTTCAAATTTAGATACCAAAATCATAATGACGCAAATTGCATGGACCAAATTTGTAATGTACTCTTCTTTATATTAATGTTTTTCAAATTTTTTAAAAAAATAAGGGAAAAGACACTCGCAACCTATGGCCCACACGTTGGAGAGGGTCTTATAATGTAATGTGTCTTGAAAATAACATTGCGCAAAAATGTTTGGGATTATGATACCTATAATACCTAAGAAACAAAAATTAAAAAGTGTTTGTGATGGATATTTTTCGTATTAATACATTTATAAATAAAAAATGAAATGAAAGTTAAAAAGAAAAAACGTACCAGTTTTCTTAATAACTAAGATCAAACAGACCTTTTTAGCTTAAAAAACAGATATTCCGTTGCCGGGACTTGAACCCGGGTCTCTCGGGTGAGAGCCGAGTATCCTAACCAACTAGACTACAACGGAGCTTGTATTATTAAGGCATAATATTTAATTAAAAGAGTAATTATATTGAGAATATTAAAATTGTTAGCATAAGATAAATGGTTCTAGTCGAGAGGGCATAGACCCCAAGTGTTTGTTACCATTTGCGAGTTTGAACAGGCCCTTTAACCAGTTTTCCTAATTGTACGAGTTATGAGGTTGCTATATGAGTTTTGTAGATGTTTTTGGAGTAAAAACAAATTCTCTTTCACCATTTCCTTTATCGATTTTGACACATGTATTAATCTTGTGCGTATGAAGATAAATATGCGAAAAAAATACAAATTTTACTGTGTTTTTTAATTTTCTAAAATAGAAAGTGAAGTTGTTTTTTAAATATTCAAATGAAAAATGATCCATTTTCCAGAAAACTATAAACAAAATCTCAAAACCAAACCAAGCGCAGCCTTGGTTTATTGAATAATTTTTTTTTAATTATAGATGTTCGTCCATACGGCATATATAATAAGGGGAATTGAAGTGTTGCGGAAATACGTTTTTGGGAAGAACAAATATTAATTAATATACGTCCATTCGTATAAACTATAAATAAAATAGCTTAAAAGTATGAAATATGTGAAGAAAATATATATTATATACTTGAAACAATTCATTTGATACGTACGTATAGTACCTACATGAATTATGGCGATCGACATTAATTACATCAATAATTCCATCATGCATCTCGTGACTGATTAATTAATATAAAACAACCCTGTAGCTACTGCATCTATAAAGACGACGTACGGTCATACACACACACACACCCACCCATTATCATCCAATCCAATATATATATAATATTACATACATCATCAATCAAAATACTGAAATTCACTGTCTTAATTTGTTAATGACTTCAATATATGCACAAGCTAGCTTGGAATTAATTTACATATATATATAATTTGCTCATTCACATGCATTGCAAAACCTAACCTGCAGATAATTAAACATCCACAACGTACGTACACCTTCAACCTTCTCGCTAGCTTGACTTTCTGTCAAGGTTATCAAGATCGGGATCTTATCTAGGATCGTTTTCGTATTTGCAAGATCGGATAGTAAGATCGAGATCGAGATCTTAAGATCCTACCACACGTCACTATAGTTTTTTTATATGCTATAATTTTTAACAAAAACAAATTATATAGTATTTTTACGAGAGAATGAAATATTAAAAATTTAAAATAACATACATCAAATCATTCAAATTTTAAATATTAAGAACATATATAGATAACAACTCACCATAATTCATTGATTTACATATATAAATAAAATTTAATATGTGACTTTTAAACACAATAAATAAATTTAGAGCATATTGTACACAACATTAATTTTTTATTTTATAAAAAATCTGATTCTTGTAAACTTCTATCTCTTATAACAAAAGAAGAAAAATAAAAAAATGCAATGTGTATAAAATAAAAAACTGTGAACAATTATTTTTAGTACAAGGTTGATTAGACGGGGAGACATCTTTATACTTTGATACGGCTTCGGCTAAGGCTCTTTGATAATTAGGTATGGTTATTAATTAATTGTGCGAACAATTAATTAAGTTGAAACTTGAAAGCATCAAAATTAATATTCAGTAGTACCGTTGACGTACGTACATATTTATTTACTTTTCATGCCTAATTTGCTAAAATATTAGTGATATCTTTACTTGTTCGTGTACGAATCTGACAAAACTAATGATGATGAAAAAAACGGGGAGCGTGGACTCGTAGTATATATCATCATTCATATGGATGACGAATCTTGTTAAAGTTAATGATCCATGATTGAAGTTGTTGAGTTGCAGGGTTGTTTTTAGATCATGTCAAATTTCAAGGGACTTACCAGCAAATAACAAAAATAATAACAATGAAGATATATCGATGCAAATTAGCTAAATATATATAATACACTGAGCAGTTGCAAGAGTTACAGCCTACGGTAGTAAATATGAAAATAAGTTTCAGATATATATATATATTTTATACATCATGATATATAGCTATTTTTTCTTGTTTCTTGATCGATCAGCCAACTACAAAACCAAGCATTTTTGCTTAACATATATAATTAACTCATCAAAATACCCACGGTTTATCCCCTAATTACCGTAAAATTAATTAATTAGTAGAAAAAACGTGGGTATTTTGGATAATTAACCAACTCATAAGTTAACAAAAATGAAGAAAAGATGATGATGATGATGATGATGAAAAGGGCAAACATTTTTGTTGCTTAATTATGGAGAGCATCTGGACAACTGGGTACTTTCCTTTTGTTTTCTTGGAAACCTTTGCTATCTGAAACAACAGTTGTAGTTCGACTGTTGATCTTTCTTGTGAATCTGCCATTGAAGAACTTTCTGTAAAGCTCTGATCTTTTAATCTCGTCTAAATCTTTACTTGACGACGACGATATCCTTATTGCTCTTACCCTGCAACTACAATCGGTGCTGAAAACCCATATTATTTGAAGCAAAGAGAAGAAGATGAAAAGCAACAGCATTGATGAGTACATTGTTGATGATCCCGGCCGTCTTCTGCTGGAAAATAACATCGCCGACGGCTGATAAAATTAATCACATAAAGCAGTCGCCGGCCGGCGATGGTCAGACTGAACGTGTGTACGTGTTTTCTTTTATTATATCACTCTTTCTTTTCTTCTACCCTTCTCAACATGTCTCTCTCAGTCTCTCTCTCTCTCTAAAACACACACAGACACAGAGAAACAGACTGGTTATGTCCAAATCGAGAGTTAAATATGATGGGATATTAGGAAAGATATGTGTGATAGGTTTCCTTTCATGCAAAAAAGGGGACCCACTTGAAAGAATATGTAGCAGATGTGACCATTAATTAGCAACTTACAGTCGAGGTGGAAGGTTTTCCCACAGCTAGATACAAGACTTCTTCGGTAAACCAAAATCTGTGTTAATTAATGTAATTATTATATCGTAAAAGTTACACAACGAAACTAGTAATTTTACCTATTTTTACCCCCTCTTTTTATTTTTAATTGATTTTTAATATTGGATAATATTCATTCTTTTATACAAGAATAAAATAAAAATCAGAAATTAGATATGTGCAAAGGTCAACAACTCCCCGCCACTAGACCACCATCATCACTCACACTCATCCTTTCGATCCTCTATTCCTCTTTCTACCTCTTACAAACACCACCCAATCACCACCATCTACCACATTCTACCACCAATCATGAATCACCACCACCACCACCAAGAACACACCTACAACCACCAGAAAACTCGGAAAACCCTAGATCTAAAGAAGTGAGTGGTAAATTAGTCATGCACACACACAAGCTGACACACACAGACACAGACGCTAAGTAAATCACCGCCACATAAATAGCACACACATACACACACCAAGACACATAGACACTAGGAAAACCCTAGATCTGCAATCACGCGCGTGCGCACACACACACGAACACACACATACATTTACCGCCACATCAACCCCACCACAAACGGTTGTCTTCTCTGGAGATGGTGAATAGAATCACATATAAACGTTTGATGGTGTTTTCTCCAGCGGTGGTGGTTAGGGATTGGTGGCGGAGGACTTCTTCAGTGGTGATGTGGCGAGGGGGAGGTAGGGATTGGTGGCGGAGGACTTCTTTGGGGAGGGGGAGGTGAGTCGGTGATAAGGTTGAGAGAGGGAACACGAAAGAAAGAAAGAAAGGTGCGAAGGGGAAGAGGAATGGGCTGATAGAGCGAATGAGCGATGGTTTAATAATAATATTAAGAAAATGATAGTTAAAGAATAGAGTTTGAATTATTTATTTTTTCAAACAGAGAACAAGATCTGCATTTTACGGATAGTTAAATGACCATTTATGAAATTAACTCTATTGTCAGATTAAGAGCATAAGGAGTACTCATGTTAGGATGAAAACGGGGTGAATGACATAGAGGGTGTCGCCATCTGTAGTGAGCTGAGGTGCCACACCAAGAGGAGGGTAGGGAGGGTGGGAAGCCTGCATGCCGATCATCATAGAGTTTTTTTCAACATTAGATAAATAATTAAAGTATGTGATTAGGGTTTACGATAAACTACTATGGTTGATTCTTGACGTGAGAATGATAGAAAAAAATGATTTGGTGCTAAAGAGTCATGAAGCACTTTTTATGCTCTAAATCATTGGGTTTTTATAACCTAGGAAGGTTTGCAACTAACCTCACTTATTTAGAAATCAACATTTTTTTAAATAAGCACATGTCAAATTATTAAAAGAAATGTGGCTACTAAATAGTAAATACTAGACACTACGTACATGATCGAATCTTTGCATCTTATAATAATATAGACCACCATTATAGTTTATACTACAAAATCATACAACATATTGAATTAATTAATCATTAATATAAGAACCTTATTTATTCGGACAATCATTGATTAAAACGTATATAATTAACCTAGCCTTTATAGTTTTGAGTCTTAATTCGATCCCATCTTTAAAAATGAACTTTCCTAAACAAAAAATATTATTAAAACATCATATTTTTGAAGTTGATACTCATCAAAACCACAAAAAGAATCGTAATCAGTATCATATCATGCATTGTCAAAAAATCATTCGGCGCGTACGTAGGAGATGCTACATTAGTTTAGTATCAAACATTGTTAACTCCCTCGGTTAATAAGGTTGATTTATGTCAAAAGAAACTCACTAGCTATTAATTAATGGATGAGAATTGTTAATTTCCTATTTTTCATAGAGAAGTTTATTATTATTATTATAATTAATTATTAATGTTGTTATTGTTGTCTCATGTTAAATTTTCATGGTTTCAAATTAAGTTTTTTTTTTTTGTATAATATATATGGTGTGTTTTTTACACAGATTATTTTCTTATACAGATGCATACATATGTAAGAAAAGAAGTACGTAAATTTAGTAGAAGATAATATTTAATTTATTTATTTATAAGTAATGAAAAATAAAAAATAATTAGTTGGTAAAGGACGACAAAAAGTACCCTGATTTGGTAAAAAATATATATATTTAAATAGTAATATATGTAAATACGAAAATGGTAACGTTTGAGGGAAATGCCGGGAATCCCGCTACGGTGTTGTGCAACCCGTTTGTTGTCTAATGAAAACATTTTGCCCTTTCAATATATATTCCTCTTCACCCTTCCCTTTTGCTAGAATTCTTATTCAACCTTCTATTACTATTTCTTTTACATTTTGGTCATCAAATTAAGACTATTTGATTTTATTTAACACTAAGAGCATTTGCTCCTTTTTGTAGTTTTGGTAACCTTTTGTGTTCTTATAAGGAGAAAAAACATGAAGTGGATCTTATTTGCGTGATGCAATAAGAAATGAAGTCATCACTCATGTCAACATCCTTCCAATATAAGCACTTTAAATGGTGGATTAACTGGTTGGATGAAAAATTGATATGTAGTGGGGAGTGACCATCCTAGCTACCCTAAGAAAGTTTTCTGATTGTGGAGCTTATAGGTATAACCAATGTTTTAAAACCCGGGTTGACCCGTGACCTGATGAGGAGACCGGGTCAATGTACACCGGGTTTTTGCTCATTTATGGCTCGCATTGAACCGCCCGGGTTTATGGTTGAACCGGCCGACCCGGTTTGACCCGGTTTTTATTTTTTATTTTAATATTTTTTAAAAACATAAAAGTTTAGCGGTTAGTCATCTCGATAATTGATACTTTGAAACCCTCACTCGACAGAAAACCCTAAAAATGAGTTGTGAACCCCTCTCAATAGTCGACGGCAACTCATATCCTCTGTCATCTCCGACATGTGACTGTCATTAAAGCATAAACCTCCATTGAGTTCACGTAACACTCTAAATAGAATTTCATTTTAGGTTTGATAGATTATTTAGTTTCTTAATAGATTGTAATTGTTTACAAGTTTATATACATACATATATATATATATACACACACATATATACATATATAAAAAAATAAAAAATAAAAAATAAAAAATAGAAACCGGGTTGACCCGCCGGTCGAACCGGTTGGCCCGGTTGACCCGTGACCCGGTAAGAAGACCGGGTCAACTAAAAAACCGGTTTTTAAAACATTGAGTATAACTGAGCCGAGATAAGTCATGAGTAGAAGTGAGCATAAGAGTATCGTCTAAGTTAAGTTGAGCTTGAGAGTATCGTCTAAATCAAGTTGAGTTAGAGCTTGAGATTTGAGGCTCGATTGAGCTCAAGTCGAGTTTCCAACTTGGAAGTGCTTAGCATGATTGGCCCTCTTATACCCCTACAAAGGAACTGATATTATGGCGGGTCGTGCAGTTAAGGTGTAAAATAGTTGAAAATAAAACTAGAGGGACCATAAACACTATATAAGCATAGTACAAGGGGCATTTAAAGACGAAGTCATTATTAATTTGGGTTATGGATTCATTCCACCAAAACGGTATACTGCTGGTGGGTTGCTGGCACTCCGTGTGCGTGAGTGTACGGAATAGAAGTAGGCAAGGGTAATATGGGAATAAATTGTCGTATATGTACAAATGATATGCTTGCCTTTACTAGGTAACTGTTGACCTGTGAACACTGTTTTTAGTAAATTTATTAAAGAAAAATTATATTTTTTTTATTTTTTAATTGATTCCCCTATCTATTCTATTTCATACTCCTACCTATTTAATAATTAACATATATAATTTATTAATTCTTTTTTTATCTTGATTTTAATGCTTGTCTTAATTAAATGAGAAGGCTAAATAAAAATACTATAAAACTCCCCTTTATTAAAATATAAATTTAATTCAAAGACTTTTGAATATCAAGACATAGAATTTTGACCCTTATTACTTAAAAAAAAACTATATAAGTAAATATTCGAGTTCAGGTTTCAAGAATTCAAGGTTTGTACTATCAACTAATATTTGTAATTACTACTACACGTTTCTTCTTCGAATAGGCAAATGATTAATTTTTCGGTCAATCGTATATGTAATATTGTGGGGACTGAGTAGGAGGTTGACCGGTATCACCTATATAAAAATTTAATTTAGCCAATGGTATTTATGTACAAAAATACGATATAAAAAAGCAAAAGTTATCATTATGCACAAAGTGTGTCTTAATGCGTGTATGTGTGTCAATCCATGTTTGTGTGTTACAATGATTTGAGAAATGGGTTGATGTAGGTGTCCATCCGTGTATATCTTACGATAGACATGCTTAGGGAGTTTTTCGTGTGTTTCTATATGTGCACGGATAGGGTGTGTTCGGCTCTAGAACCGGACCGGAATCGAAATAACTGATAACCAAAATTGGTAAAAGCTAGAACCGAAAACCGAACCGACATAAGGGAACCGGTTCCAGTTATTAACCGGTTATTTCGGGTATAGAACCGGATAAGACCAAAATTTTACTTTGGAATCGCTTTCAAGAGTGTGAACCAAAATAACCGATAACCGGTGAATTTTTGTTATTAAACGCAAATATGATACATTTATAGTAGTTATTTTTTACCTATAAAGGTTAACTAATAACCAAAAAACTAAACGGTTTAAATTTAACATTAAAAATACTTGAAATCGTAAGTGAACATGCATGCATCGTCGACACTAATATATGACCAATAAATAATAGTTCATTGACTTCGTTCTTACAAACAATAACCATAAGCCATATCGCTAATGATAATAATTCAATAACCAACAATATCACCAAAAATAATAGTTCATAGCTAACCATATGACAAATATAAAATTTCATACAAACCGGTTCCGGTTATAAGACCGAATTACCCGATAACCGGTGGAACCGGAACCGAAAACCGAAAACGAGGTTTTACGATAACCGATAACCGGACTGAAAACTTTAATCCGGTTCCAACCGGTTCCAGTTCCGGTTCGGTTTTTCGGTCAAAAAGCATATCCCTATGCACGGATATGCGTTTTTTCTATGTAAAATTGTTAATCTTTAGCTTCCTGTAAGTTTTGCGCAACATACTTGCTTTTCTTGCTAAATTTGTAGGTTTAATATAGTTTATATAGGAGTGTTAAAAAAACGAACCGAAAATAAAGAATTTGGGTAATACGGGCTAGGCTAGGTTATCCAGTTATTGGGTATATTGTTGCCGTTAACTAGATACTTGTATTCAAATCAATGCATGTAGTGGTTAATTTTCAGGATTTGAGTAATACCCAAATAACCCAAAATTTAACATTTTTTAATTTTCGCTTTATTACCTTGAAACTTGGACGAAACCTACTACAAGTCTACTACACCAACACGAAATCAAGCCATCGAGAAGTTTTTTCAACCTCGCCAAGTAGAAACCTTTCTTCTGATCTTCTCTGCTATTCCAAATCGATAGATTCATAGCTTCACCAAAACATGTCTTCTCTATCAAAGCAGAAAGATAACATAATGATCGCATGTCAATAGTGGCTTCTCATTCCCAAAACCCTTGTCGAGACGTCACTTGGAACCTCATCTGTAAGTTGCCTTATGTTATCAGAATACACATATTTGGTTAAACCTAATTATGACCAAAACTAAATTGACTATCCTGAAACTGAATGAACCAATTCCCTAACTAACTCGTTAATGTTTTATAATACTGGATATGGTATCATAGTGTTATCGTGTACTCTTTTAATATAGAGTCCACATTTTCTCAAGTTACTAGAACTTGAGTTCCACTCAAAGTATTCCAAGTAGAACTTTATCGAACTCTTGAATTGAGCCTAATAATCAATCATGGGTTAGTATTTTAATGATCAACTTATGATTCAAACAGGGGCGTCCCGTAAGTTTTTTAGGTCCTGTGCTAATAGAAAAAATGAGCTCCTTTTACACACATATATAAGCAAAAGTTCATTGATACTATGATATTTGTTATATCAATGACTAAAAAAACTAGTAGTATAAATAGTTTATCTTACATAGTTCATGAATTATAAAGTTCTTATAACATTATTGGAAGCAAGATTATAAATCAACTCTTCATAATCAGTACTTTCCAAGATATCGTTCTCAATAGCTATTATAGTCAGTCCATTAAATATTTCTTGTGACATTCTGGAGCATAAATAGACATCGACAAATTAAGTTTTGAAAAACTTGTTTATGCAGACATCAATGTTATTAGAATAGTCAACAAGACTCTATATGTCATAATTGCCCTAGGAAAACAATTGACTTTTCATATATTTTAACACATCGTTATGTTTGGTAGTTTCAACACGTAAACATGTGTCAAGTAACTTTAACTCCATATAATATTCATTTGCATCAGGATCTAATCGCCTATCCTACTTAAGCTCGCTTCAACAAAGCTACAACATGATTTAAGATATTTTTTCACCAAAACTCTAATATCTGTTTTTTTGGGATTATAGAATAATTATTTTAAATATAAGCTTTCTAGTATTTTTATTTTATGAATTGAGCTTCAAATATTTATAACATTAAGAGGTATATATATAATATATGTATATAAAAATTTGGAGCTGCTCTGAAACGTCGGCCCTGTGCATGTTGAGTCGGAACCTATATCATAAATACACACTAGACCATTAAGTCGTGTTCATCTGCAAGGGGACTTTTGAGATGTCTAAACCTAACTCGATAACCATCACACCTCAATGTCACAAGTACAATCTAGTAGCAATGAACACTACTTCAGTTCATTCTAAATTTTATTTATATAAAGGAAAAAGTTTAAACGAGAACTGTTTTTCGTACGAGGACTGCTAGAACCAATCTTAGCCGTCCGATTTCCCCCTCTTCAATTGGATTGCCCACCCATGAATTCCTTACATGCACCTTCACACTCAATCCCCCACGCTCTTCATCCATGAATTCCATTATTCAAAATGAACGGCTAAGATTGATTATCACGGTTCTCACACTAATAATGGTTCTCTTTCTTCAAAACAAGCATTTGGTTTTCGAATTATGGCACATTTCGAATCCATAAACTTTATAATGAGCCGTTAATACACATAAGGATTGCTACATCAATCGCATTTTACAAGATGTGACACACGAAAATTACAAAAAACAACTTTCAATGGCCTCGATTTTTGTGATACATACATACATACATAGATGGTATACCCACAAAGAGTGGCAAACCAGTTTGAGATAGAAAAATATGTGAGTAGTCAGTCGTGTCATCATCGTACATTCACGAGATTCGTATGGAAAACCATGAAAGACAAACGCATGACGAGGTTGAATGCGTTTGATTTAGTACGTACTATCAACATATAATATGGACAAAATTCATCTTTTGTCTCTATTATATATTGTATGATGTTAAATTAATTTCATAGCGAATTTGTATATCTTTGCATGAATTCTTATCGTATGTATCAACCTTTAAATTCTTCTATTGTAAGTATCGAACTTTTAATTTGCTGTTATTGTATGAAATTAACTTTCTATTGTGTGTATTAAACTTACAATCATATTTTCCTATTGTATGCATCAAAATTACATACAATAGAATAAAACTTGTTAATAAGCCATGTAATAATTTTGGTATTATTAAGGCTATACTTACTATGATATTTTCATGTATTATACCTTACTAATTTAGTTAAGTTATTATTGGTTGAAAATTGTCAAGTAAATGTGGTTTGACTATCTTCTTTATAGTTTCAATTGGTTGTGTGAAGTACCTGTGAACCGATCTTTCTCTCTGAGGGCTCTAGTTCATTTGCTTTTGGTATATAATAACTATTTATGCCCCTAACAATTAAATTAATTAAATGTAATTTGGATCGGAGGTAGCTCCATTAGTAAAATTTGGGTAAAACTAGTGTTGAAATGGAAATGGGGGTTGTTCGGGTTAATGATGACTCAATTTAGAACGTTAGTCCCTCATTTCGGTAGCGGGTCGTGGTAAATTTAAACGTGTGTGTATACACTAAAAAAGTAATTGATTTGTTACGAAACCCTAAAAAAGTTGTTCTCGAGTTTTATTTAAGAAAGAAGAATGGAAATTAATGTGTTTGGAAGGAGAGGTTAGGCTTATTTTGTCCCAAATCTATCCTTCTAAAATTAGAACAATTTGAAAGAATCTATCTTCCTTTTCCTCACCTTATTAAACTCGATAAAATGGCGTTAATACACACACATGATATATTTGAAGCGGTTCAGGATTACAAGTTCATTCACATTAGGATTAAAAGAATGCTTGCACTTCTACTAAAGTTAAACAAGGCCAAGGCTAAAGTCAAAGTTAAAGTGAGTATAGTTTTTGCCAAAACCATACAACTTGCACTTGTTCAATCTAGCGTTGAGCATGGGACGGCTCGGGGTAGTTTTACGCTTAAACCGTACCTGCCTCTTCTTGGCCCATGACTAGTATTGAGTTTGAATTTTTTGTTTTAGGTATTTAAAACCAAAATACTCAATAAAATGTCGAACATCTTTAAAAATCCCATAAAATGCCTAATATATAATAAATGGTTATATCATTATAAATATTTGGTGGTTCCATTTCAATAGGACGGTTTGGTTCCAAAATGGAACCAAACGATTTGGTTTTTCAAAATTTAAAAGCAAAACATCTATTTTGAAATTGTTTTTGTTTTAGCGGTTTGATTTTGGTTTTTCAGTTTCTATGTTCATCCCTAGTTCAAACCACCAAATGAAACTTACAAAAGACCTCCCACACTATATAGCAAGCACTTTCCTAAAAGTCATCATCACATCCTTTCACTCACCAATAACTCCAACCTTTCTATCTTTCACTCCCGTCTTTTTTATACTCTATTCATACAAAAAAAGGGGGTTCACTATGCATAGCAGCCTGTAGAGTACTGGGAGTAAAACAAGTGGCGAGTGTGTGATGAATGATCACTGTGTGGTCATGAAGTGTTCCCACTCCATTAGCGTGTAGGTGGAGGTTGAATGTGGTGGTTTCAACATGGATGATGACTGCATGGCGAGACAAGGGAGGCAGTTGTTCGTTTTTTTTAAAATTCAGGTAATATGTGAGTCCTACAATTAGGTGTGATGAAGAGTTGTACGAAGTGATTATTATGTGATTAAGCAGTAGACTAAGTAATGTGAGTGAAAAATTGACGTAAACAACATTGTGAGGAGTGGAAGAAAGGCAGCAGTCCGTTTACTTACTCTTATTCAACGTGATCATAACACGTGCGTGACAAGGAAGGAGGCAACCAGAGTCACTTGTCATGAAGGTCATAGCGAGATGTCACTGGCCTTACCACTCGACTTGTCCTTTGTCAGTCAACTCTTATTACGGTGAAAAGGACATTTGTTTACAAGGGCGCATGCCAAATTTTCTGGTTTTCTAGTTTTTACCCTGCAAAAGCAGACCCACCGGCCACCCCACAGCAAATCATAAAAAGCCAAAAACAGGAGGTTATATTAACCAAGAAACCAACGCATATTATGATTTAATCAAACCAACAAGGGGCAAAGATTAGTAGATTACAATTATAAACAAAATTCATTAACTTTCTGTTGCACGTTAACAGAAACATCCTTGATACATTTAAGATAAGTTTTCACAAAACAAGAGCTGTATAAAGGCATGATTAATGTGTCCTTGCTTCCCTCCCTCTTGATACATATCATTTCCCTAACAGGAAATACTATAAAAGCAATTGATATTACAAGTAAGCACGGGTTCGGTTTCTTAGGTTAGTTTTTCTTATAAAAAAAAGAAAAAAACCATGTACAAATCTTTTCCTTCCCTAAAAACGGAAAATAAGCTTTTTTCACAGCATTTTGTCATTTAAAGAGGAAAATGTAGCCATTGTTACCACACACAGCTAGGTGATGGATACCATAAAACCATATATTACATATACAATTAATTAATTATACATTGCAAAACAATACAAACACCTACATCTCTCAACAACAAAATCTACACTCCAATCTTAACTTATGTACAAATTTCATTTCAAAAGGTCCCCTTCCCAGATCCCCAAGAAACGAGAAACTAGTTCTAATTCAGAAAATTCAGCCTCTCATGATCATATATACTTACAAATCATCACCAGAAGGCCATCATTCTTGAAAAACTTCATTTTTTTTTGGTTAATAACCCTAATTACATGCAGACAATATATTTACACACATAGACCCTCTTTGCATACCTTATACTTACACTAAAGTACTAGAAAGCTTCAAAATTCATCATCGGTTCTCTCAAACGGGCCGGGTTTTCTAATTCCAATGCACTTGATACAATCTGTACTTAAGGGTTAGATTTAAGCCAGGGCGGTGATGCTGCAATTGGGGCGGTTATCCCTAGGGAAGCGGCAATCAAACCCCTCGATCCTTATAGCTGGTTTGTTACCAAAACTTCCACCAGAAGGTCCTACTTTCTTTTCAGATGAAGGGGAGAATGATGAAATACCAGATGCAGGAACAGGAATCACTGAATGTCCTGAGGCAGGGGAGACTTTGTCATCCCTAAATCGAGTGTCTTGTACTAACGGGTTAGATACTCTGCTTGGCGGTGAACCACTGAAAAACGGGGGTGACAAAGCAGCCTTTGCACATGTTTTTTCTGATGCACCATAAACACCATCCTGTATATATTACATACACCAACCTTAGCATAAATCACAGTTATATTCAAATCACTTAAGTTTCTATAACCTATTTTCTAAAAGTGTTAGCCTCATAGATATGACTGTCCTAAAGACCTAAACAGTTAGATTCAAATTCCATAATCCAGATTAAGAATAATCAGGTATAAATTTGTGGGGATGTTGGGAGCTCAGGTAGACAAGATTCTGATACTAGATTCCTCCAAAAAAATGCAACAAAATTGTTACAATACCAAAAGAACAGCTATACTAAGATCAATAAACTATTTTACTGAAGATGATAATCAGTACCTTCTCAAAGATGAATTCCAACAGGTCAAGGCCTGCTTTAGATTCATATGGTTCGGGTTGATAGCTGCAAAGCGAACAATTTGTTTATTAAGAGGCATAAACTAACTTCAAAAGTAGAATAAAGGAAGTTAAAAAATTGGTTACCACATATGCCATCTCAAAGGCCTAACAGGCTCGTTGACAGGGGCATTAAAGAGGCTGAGCCGCCTCGGTTTTGGACAGACCATACGCTCACCCTTCTCAAATGATACTGAAACAGAAATAGCATTCCTCATCTCTTCACAAGATGATGCAAATGTATTTTTCTGTTGGATCCCATAATTATTCATCTTTCCCCTCCTCTTCTGTTCAGAAAAACACCAACAAATAAACCCTATATGGGTAGATCTGGAGGAAAGAAATTAACAAAGTAATTAGAAAATTTTCAGCTACGCTAGGGTTTAGTCTAACCAGATCTGAAATCAAATATGGCTAGATTTCGATCTGGTCAAAGCGAATTGAACAATTTATCTAAGTTTTAAGGCTTTAGACGGCTAATAAATCTGAAATTTAGAAATACGATAAATGAAAGAGGACAAAATCAAAACTAAGCAGACCCCGTTGTAAAAATCGAAGTCTATTACCAATCATGCTTCTACATTCATACAAACGATCTACAGCGATCCACGTGTGTATGCTGATGGAGATGTTTTGGGTAAGAAACAAAATTAAACATATAATTAAAAACAAAAAACAGCTTTGAGATGCGTGATTACTTCAGAAACATAAATTGAATTAAAGTATTTTAGCGAGATCTATAAAATTAAACAACAGAAATCTAATATTCTGCTAATAAATTAGATCTGTATCATCTCTGTAGATAAAGCTGATAAATCATCTTTGACAACGGAAAAAAGCTAAAATTAGGAATATGAAAACTCATATAAAACGAAAAAAGTCGCAATTTACATGAATTCGAACATAAACAGTAAGGAAAGCGAGTTAAATTGTTACCTGCGGGTTGGGGATCGATGCAGCACCGCCGCGAAGAGCCGAAGACGAACGGAGGGGGGAAACTAAAAATATAAAGATAAGGCCACCAGGAAATTGGTCAAACTAGACGAATAAAATAGAGAGTGTGACATTTGGACACCGAGTCGGGTCCGGATAATTTCTTTGTAACTCGAATTTGCACAGGGTCCGAATATTTTCTTTGTAACCCGAATTAGTTTGTGAAATGTAATTAAAAATTAAAATATTTAAAAGTTGAAGTGTTAGCAGTTAGATATGTATTATACTGTTTGATTAGATTAAATGTTCGTGTGATACACGGATTTGTTTAAAAAAAGATAGATGGCTTAACATCCAGACCAGTGATAGAAACGTCAACTCGAGGTGGATACAAACGTGATGACAGAGTCGTGATATTATGATAGGAGATGTGATTGTATTTTATGTACAAATCATCGATCATTAATATTACAATTAGAAACAATAATGTCTAGTGTTTATTAGTCATAATTTTAAAAATATCTAAACTGATTCTAATATATTGAGTTAATTACATAAATGGCTCATGTGGTTGTCACGGTATTTCACTTTTATTACTTTAACTTTATAAATTACGAAAATAGTCATTGTGATGGCCACTTTGTTTCAATTTTAGTTCTTTACACCAACTTTCGTTAACTTGACAGTTAGAGGAGGGGCGTTTTAGTCTTTTTCAAAGTTATTTTGGTTACCAAACACACTATACCTATCTATTTATTTCCAAACATCTATCTTTAAGGAAACTATTTTAAACTTGTTATCAAACAGCCTTTTCTTAATTCCCCATCTATAATCCTATTTTCATCATCATGTTCCCCCTCTCTACTAAGGTAGAAAATTATTTGAACATCTAACTTACTCTTTCCCTCACCGAAAGTTCTCTCTCACTTTCTCGGTGGATAGAAGGAAATTGGTTACTGTCACTGGAAATGCACAAGTTGTTGTCACAGGATATCTAATTTTACACTAGAGAGATGAATAAGGAGATTGATTGTTGTTGCAAGAATTGCACTACCAGACCACTATTGCGTCCCCTTGATATCGATTTCGTGTCTTTCTTGTTCATCTCCTTATGGTAAAATTAGATCTCTTGAAATCGATTAAGCTTTGGTTCCTTTACACCGTCAATAAAGGTCGCCGCTAAAGGCGATCACAGATTGATTAGCTTAGCTTTGGTTCCCTTACAATCGAGTATCAGAGTCAATTAGGATCGCCGCTGAAGGATACCACAGATCTATATAAGCTTAAAGGTTGAAGATTGAAGCCTCCTATGTGAGATTGAAACCTTATTAGATGGGGTTCTTGAGATTGAAACCTTATGAAGGTTCAAGAAATTTATCTCCCTACTAGATCAATCTTCAACCGGTCACGCCATATGGATCTGTTTTGACTAATCATGTGCGATTACATTATGTTCATGTGTTAGGGTTCATATGATTGTTCATTTGGTAAGTTTCGTGAAGGTCGTTTACGGTTTCTAGATTCAGCTTTTGATTATTTGCGATTCACGAATCTCGTACATTTTGATTTTGCTATGTTTTTGTGATTTCACCAATGTTTCAAGTTTCAATTTAGGCTATGAACCGTAATAATAGATGTACACTATGAAGATATATCAAGAACACTAAAGAATATCAAGAACACCGAATAATAATATGAATATAATTAAAAATAAAAACAATTTTTTTATAAAGAAAATCAGCAATTAATGTTTATAGAAGTATTACATAACATAATTAATTAATAATGATCTATTAGTTAGATTTGACAAAAAAGTTAATTAATTATTGAATTTTAACAATAGGGTAGAAAGAGGTTAGAGGTTATTTAGTAACAAGGATAAATAGGAAATTGACCAAAATACCCTTTGACTAACACTCAAACTTAAATGAAGTTAGTGTAAAGGACTAAAAGTGAAACAAAGTGACTATTTTTGTAACTTTTAAAATTAAAGAACTAAAAGTGAAATTTTGTGATAATCATAGGGATCATTTATATAATTAACTCTGATATTATAAAATGATAAAACTAAAAATTTGTTAAATATAGTATTTTGAAATATCATAAATGGTAAATATGATATTTATAAGTTAGGATAAACAGACACAATATTTTAATGTTTAAGGACATATATGAATTATCTCTAATAATTTTGATTAAAAATTAAGAACTTTGACTCTTCAAAGTTAAAATCAAAGTGAATTTTCAGTTTAAATGGATGATTGAGATTTAATTTTAACAGAATGAAATGATAAGATTATTTAATAAAGATGATTCAAGTTAATCTTTTATTTATATTTAAAGATATAGAGGTGAGATCAAGGAAGAATACATTTTAAGAAGAAAACAGTGAGGACAGATCTAGACCCTTGAAATTTTGAGTAAGGGCTAAAAAACACGAGGCATCTAAAAAATTACATGCATCTACTTTATTTATCACGTTTTGCATCTCTTTCTTAATTTAATTTAAGAGTTTATTGTCTTTTTGTTATTGTGAAATAAAAATGAAAGTAATTTTGTCAATTTCTTGATTTTTTGCAACCGTACTTGGTGTACTTAGCGAGAAGGGTGTTCTCCTTGATACCTTATCCATACTATATAATAATTACATAGAAGTTATGAAAAGTAAATATCCCGATAATTATTATATAATTAAAGGATGAAAATATTACCAAAGCTAGTCTTTGTAGAGTGGTTATAACAACTTGCTTTTAAGATAAGTGCCTCGAGTTCGAGCCATGTCAACTTCTTTTTGTTTAGAGTTAATTAAAAAATTGTTCTCTATGGTTGTAACTGAATTTCACTTTTAGTCCTTTAACTTTTAAAATTACAAAAAAGGTCATTGTGGTTGTTACTTTAATTCACTTTTAGTCCTTTTGACTAATGGGTGTTAACTTTGGTTGTTACTTTGTTTCACTCTTAGTTATCTCATAATACTAAATGTAAATCCTCTCACCCCCTTAAAACTCTCTTCTACTCATGGTGACCTTGAGCACTGCCGCCGCCAAACATGGAAGATCACCGCTGCTGGCAAACTGGAAGACCACCATTAGAACCTCCGTGGAACACCACCATCGT
Source organism: Dittrichia graveolens (assembly GCA_038502395.1). Taxonomy (NCBI): domain Eukaryota; kingdom Viridiplantae; phylum Streptophyta; class Magnoliopsida; order Asterales; family Asteraceae; genus Dittrichia; species Dittrichia graveolens. The sequence continues at coordinate 97,694,239 of JARJIL010000003.1, read as the reverse complement.
CTCGCACACCTCTAGAACAACACCACCACCCGCCGTCGTGAGTAGGTCAAAACATAACACCACCACCGCACTTCGCTGTCTAAAACCACCACCTCTGGTGCGTCACCGGAGGTCAGAACCACCATCACTGCACCTCGCTTCCAAATCTCCAACATCATAGCTCTCTCTTGATGCAATAATCTCAGGAGAGATTAAATCAAGATCATATGTAAGCCAGATCTGGAAGCACACACACACATACACACACACACACTCTCTCTCTCAAATAGTAAAACCTCTCTATCTCTCTCCATCTCTAGAAGCACACTCTCCTGCTCTCTCTCTCTCTCTGTAACTCTATTTATCACTGTATGTAACCCAGATCTGGGTAAATTTGAGAACCACTTTTGTAACCCAGATTTGGGTAAATTTGTGGGAGTAGTTTGTTTGATCATTTGGATTTTTTGCACAACTTTTGTTTGCTTAATTTGAATTTTTGTTTTAACCTCGATGAACAAGATCGATTTTGGGTGTTTTGGTAGTTTCTATGTTTGTGTTCGTAAAAAATCGATTTTGAAGGTTACAACTTATAAGAGTGTGTTTGCTTTGTTATGGATTGTATTTTCTTTTGATTTGTGAATCACCGTATTCGTTTTTCTTTTAATCATGTTTGATTTTTAAAGATGGTGTGGAGGACGGTGGTGGCCGGAGAAGGAGTAGGTGGCTGGGAACATTGATAGTGTTTAGTGATGAAGAATTTATGTCAAATACATTACGAACCTTAATTATTTTCTAATTAATCATTAAATATTATTTAAAAGGAATGAAATGTCATTTAGAATTAATAAAATGAGTATAAGGTGGGTGACGATATTTTGGTAGCAATAATGTAGAAAATGGCCAAAAATACCCTCATGTATAATGCACATGGGGGCTTCTAACAGTCAAAGTTAACGTCCCTTAGTTAAAAGGTCTAAAAGTGAAATAAAGTAACAACAACAATGACTTTTTTCTAATTTTTAAAATTTAAATGACTAAAAGTGAAATTCGGTGACAACCTGATGAACCATTTTTATAATTAACTCTTTTGTTTATTTTTCAGCCTTTCTTCTCCTTTAATCCTACCTTCGGCTTTGTTTTAATAGTTTAATTATTATTATATTCAAATAATAATTTAGTTGCTATTTATTTTTATTTTATAATATGTAATGTATAATGTTCAATGTAAATATGAATGTATGTTTGTGACCATTTCATTTTGATCTATATCTCGATATAAATTATATTGTAATACGATATTTATCTATAAATTTTGCTCATAAAAATGTAATACCATAAAAAATAGATTTGTTGAATTATTAACATATTATATTAAAACCTATACGGGGCTATGGGAGTATTTAGATTTTATCAACTTTATTTTGTATTTGAGTTTTAATGTTTTGATCATATATTTGTGAATTTTTGTTTCCAGCCGTAACGTTAAACAACTCGTTTTAACAATATTTTGGCGTAGAAATACATTTGTGACATGTAAATCGAATAAAGCTTGACTACTATTGTTTTTTATGTGCTCTGGTGTTTTTCAGAATCTCATGAGAAATTTAAAATCTCTTATGTTCATTATTATATCGTAATATAATAATGTTAAAATACGAATACACCATAAAAAATCTCATGAGAAAATGGTCATTCTTTATGCCAATTGATGTGTACGACGTTAACACATGGAGCCGACTTTTTGAGATCGAGACACCGAATCCAATCTCATTCTGCCCATTTTGGCTTTCGATTTGAAAAGTGGTCAATGCACATCATTAGAGTGTTTAGAGGGATTAAGCAAAATCAGTAAACTCTCTGTGAATAACACACGTCTCTCTAATGTTTGAGGAAGTAATGAAGCTGCTAACCTGCTGTGCCAAAGCCACTGCAAACAAGTCCACTTAAGCGAATTAGCCCCTCTTGAATCTAGGATTCGGGTTCATGGATGGTGGTGAGAAGCAAGAGGGTTCATGAGTTGGCAGCAAGAACAAGACACTAGAGGCACTACTAGATTTTACAAGTTCTAATTAGTACTTCAATATATTACAAGTAGAGATTAACGGTCCAAGATAGCTTAACTAGGTTCAAATTCACCTTTTCTAGACCTAAGTATACCTAAATAGATCCGAAATAGACCTCCATTCATATAACGTGTAATAATCTAATTTATCTGTAATGGCAGAAAGGGTGCTTCGATTTTACTGTGTTTTCAACCAACTTGAAGAGTTGGTTAAAAGACAATGTTATAATGTGCGCTTGGTGAGTATACAACACCTAAAGTTTGAGTAAATATGCATAAAATATACTTTCTTCTCTCTCTCTCTCTCCACACACACACACTCTCTCTCTCTTTCTCTCTACTATTGACTAGTACAGATGAAACGAACATATAGGGTCGGATCATGTAGAAGATCAAAATGGGTCAGAGTGAAAAAGAGACATTTTAAAAAGATTTGAAACATGTTCAGGTATAAACGGATTAACTTTAAAAGAGTACTCAAATTATGAAATTCATATGTTTGTTATGCAATATAATATGTTTGACTTGAAGAACCATCAAGTTTACATCCACAAAAGGAGTAAGAATAAACAGCAGCAAATATAAACACGAAATACACTAACATAATGTGCAGTAAACTAATGTGATTAAAAACGAGTACTAACATAAAAAGCAGTTTTACAGCGCAATAGCAGAGGACAAATATGAAAGAAAAACTAAAGAACACTAACTGATTTAAATGAATACAGTAAATATGAACAAAAATACATATTAAAAAGAACAATATATTCGAGATCAAGAAAATGACGATGAGATCGTACTCGGTGGGAGCAACAAGAGGTACGAAACGCTCCTTTCCCTTCCCAATGCTGTCATCGCCATTGGAGCTCAATTGTTGAGTTTGTGATGAACAACATATTTTGGGTGATTTTGGTACAAATCAATACTGTAGCATTTTGAAAGCTTGTTGATAAGCACAACAAACTGTCTTAACACAGGATGGTCTAAATATAAGGAATTGACCGTGTGATACTCTCAAGGTCGGATGAAAAAAAACTGAATTTGATTCTCAAGATTTCTTGTTTGCCCAAATTGACCCATAACATTCTAAACCTATTTACCTTTTGGCCATATCTAACCTACACAAAAAGCGCATAGTTCAAAACAACCCATATATCTAAATCAACTTCCCGAACTTGACCTAATGTTAGACATTTGAGTCAAAATTTCCATGTCTACTATTGACATATTCAATCTCTCAAGCTCATGTATTTGTTATCCAGTTATGGAGAGAGTTATTATTTCTGCGGATATACATAAGAAAATGTCGCATCCTCGTATTGTGATATCGAAGATTCAAGTTTTGGTTAGACGTTGAGAAGGTTATCTTGAGTGTATGTGTCATGAAAACCTAAAAATTGGTCCAAATGGATTCCCATTGCAAAGTACTGGTACAACGCTAACTATCACTATGTTTATTACTCTTCTTGTGAGGTGGTTTATAGATAGATTTCTCCTCTTCATTTACCTCACTTGGATCTTCAAAGTAGAGTAGATGTTATGGACAGGAATTTATAGATAAATCACAAAGAACTTTCAAGAGAGAGACTAAGTTTATCTCAACTAAACAAACATCGTTCTACTTCCACAGTTCAACTATTCACCCAGCTTTCTATGTGTCTTAACTAAACAATCATCGTACATTCATACTCCTATTTTTGTTGCTATGAATGATCTTGTGTACAACCCTCCTAGTGATATTTCTTTACTGCTCATGTTGAATGGAAATGGAATAAGTCATTGTGGAGTGCTAGGTGAGAATCTGCTGCTGGTATTGTGCAAAATTTTCCTTCGATATCTTAATGGGAAGACTGTTACATGTAATAATTCCAGGTCAAATGTAATGTGGAAAAATGTTTCTAAACCTCTTTAAGATTTGTTTAAAAGACAATGTTATGGTGTGTGCGCCTGCATTGTAATGGTGGTGAGATTATATAACACTAAAAGCTTGAGTAAACATGACATGCATGAAAATATGGATATACACAACTATGCTTATGTCCCAATTCTCTCTCTAGACTCTAGCTCTTCATACTATTGACATATTTGATCTCAAGCTTGTGATCTGTTCTCATTTTTTAGATCACCTACATTTAGGAATTGGTGATCAACACTTGTATCTCACCAGTCTTGAGCACTCAGCCACACCAAAGTTGTTATAAAACTACTCGAAAGGGCATAATTACGTCTAAATAAGACCTGAATGGACCTACATAGATTCTAAATAGACCAATTTGACACACACTCCGTATCCTTCTCCATTTAACTAAAGTTGTTCATTTCAAGAGAATCAAAACTCTTAAAATAAATCTTGTTTATAACTTGCACACAGATCACTCGATCAAAACACATGCATGTCCAACATCACCTATAATCAGAGTTGGTATATGAGGATTTGAAACATTGCTACCAATCGTCTTTCATACTGTTTTCTCATCTCCCTCCTAAAATATAAGAAAAAATAGCAAATAATTAACTTTTGCGCTCTGAAAAATTAAACGAAACTAAACGTTTGAACTTCTTTTACTGTCAGAACATAAATCTAAACCCATCACAAAAAAGAAAGGAACAAGGGAACTATTGATAACATATGCAGGACAAGAGATAAGGCATCAAACATTTTTCGAACATAAGACGAAAGCTAGCATTCATTGTCATATGACATCTTTAAAATAAAATCTACCAAGTAACAGGTCACTGTTATAAGACTCAAATAAAAAACTACTTCCAGCTGCAGAGCTTTGATGTCAAACCAGAATATTGACCTGGAAAAACGAGAGTATATGAAAGCAGTCATGCAAAATGTAATTTCAGGTACTAAATCCAACAAGATAATCAACATACCAAATATTGCAAGGGGATATTTTTCTAAATAAAAGCATTCTTTGAACGGTATTTCTCATTGTGGACCTTCTTAACAACCCTTCCACTCCGAGGTTCAGAGGCTGCTCCTTCAATTGACAACATATGCAGGCTTCCAGTCACCTTTCCATCTTTCAATTTTATACAACGTTCCACTGCAGTTCTTGCCCTTTTCTTTTCCATAACAGTCTCTGATCCTCGTACCCGATTAGAATATGCTGCTTCATCATGCACCTTAAATGTAGACTTATTCACTATCTCTGCAGCTGTCAAGAGCAATCTTGCAGCTTCCATATCAATCCCCTTGCGCCACTCATCCGTTCCTTGTACTTTATATTCTTTCAATTCAAAAATCAGCCTTTCAGGGTTTATGCAGGTTGAGCAGGCAGGTACACCTAAAGGATTGCCATCAGCAGAATAACAAAAAGCATGAGAGTAAGAACTACATTTTCTGCAGCGAATGAGATCATCTTCTAAAGGGAAATCATGCAGATGAAAACAGGTGGGACAAAAGGAAAGTTTGTGGGTAAACAGAACACATGATGTGCAGAATTTCTGGTCTCTGCCTTTGACGCAAACATGGTGAAGAAAATGTTGATCTTTACAGTGACAATTGCTGCAAATGGTATCTTTAAGATCTGTAGAAGTAACGATGTGATTCATCTTCTTGATCGGATCTCTAGTAAATGATTAAAATCAGGATAAAAGGAGAGAACAATCTTCGATATCAGATAATGGAAGAAGATCTAGGGTTTCTCGATTGATATAGTAGCAGAAGAAAGGGGGATGAATGACAACCATTCGATCTAATGTTGGACGGTGAGATGTTTAGTATGATGTGAAAATTATTTTAAGCTACCTAAAATATGAGGTAATACTACATACACCCCAAAGTTTTCACTTTCTTCTACATACCACTCCAAAGATGGTATAAAATATCACTAGCATCCACATTACCCTGTTACCCACAAAAGGTAAATGCTTGGCTCTTCAATATAAAAAAATTAATAAATACATAACATATACATCTTACATACTTCTAAATGTGATTTTACCTAATAATCAAGTATAATGATTATATGAGATCATATATGTGCCAAACATAGTCTAAAATGTGCATCAAGCAAGGTGTAGAACCGCTTTTGGTCCATATAATACAACAACATTCTAGTGTTACATATCCTACTTCGTTTAGAAGTAGAAGGAAAACTATATCGCTTTGAGATCTTGAAGTACATAGACATATGTTAGCTAGAAGCTGCAATAGTTTGTCCATCTCTATTAGGCTAAAGTTTAGCACAATGGAATTACTTTGCTCTAATGAAAGAAGAAGCTTACAATTTGTTTCCGGTGATTGTGAAAGCAATAACAAAACATATGCAAGTATGCAACAATGATGGTAGAAATGTCAAAAAATCAAAAGCTAACAAGATTACAACTAGAAACTCTCACGAACTTAATGGCAGTAGCAATGAGGTCTTTATAAGTGAAATCTTGTACATACAAAATGTGTTTCACCTAGAAACCACCTTTAAGGTGTAGAAAAGAGACGAAAGGGCCATTGTCCTGGCGGTATAAAGGTGTGATAAGGTGTTCCTTGCTCCTTGAGGTTAAGGCGTTGTTGACATAGGTGTAGATTAGGGGGGATGTCTATCTTCCCTGTTCAAAGAAAAAGGGTGGAAAAAGATGGAGGGAGTATCTAACACCTACATAGATTTAAAGAGTAATGATATAGCCAACCATCGAGATAAATAAATATATGGGGAACCATCCTAATCAACTAAACATTAGAAGAATACACTTCTTTACCAAGTCTTCTATCTTATGATAAATGCTGAGATTACCAATCATTAACTGCATCTTTATTCTATGACCAATATTATTAATATAAAAAATAACCAAGTCTGAGCACTAGTAAACCAATTTCACAAATTCAGATGTTATGCAACTTTATATACATACATACATACATATATATATATATATAGGGAAAAGTTCAAACGAGAACTATTTTTCGTACGAGAACTACAAGAACCAATCTTAGTCGTCTAATTCCCCCTCTTTCAATTGGATTGCCATCAATTAATTCCTTACATGCACCTTGCCACACTCAATCCCCCGCGCTCTTCATCTATGAATTCCCCTTACCACTTGAATGTCCAAGATTGGTTCTCGCATCTCGTCCGAAAAACAGTTCTCATTTGAACTCTCCTTTATGTATATAAAAGCTTTGGCCGATGAAAGTACCGCATAAATGGAGTAAAACAATTAAACAAGTGCAGTATATTAAAGTAACTATGGAATCAAAGGAGTATCTTACTAAATGAAATAACTGCAGAACAATTGTATAACTTTCTGATTTGCAGAACAACATTAAATCTGGATCTATCATTTTACGAAGAATGCTGAAATTACCAAATTGAGCTACTAAAGTGCTAAAACTGACATAATATACTAATTCCTTCGATTAATTATAACCAAATGTGACTAACCAGGTAAATTGCTATTAGCCTCCAGCACCACATGTTACTCTGTGCTTCGAGTACCGACATAGTTATACCCTTTAGGTTGCCGGCTTTTCTGTTTCAGTTTCTCAAATTACAGAGATTCTAAAACCTAGTATCCGCTTTGCGGTTCTTGATCGGAGCATCCACCGCCACCACCACCGCCACCACCACCGCCTCCGTCGTGATCACAACAACGCTATTGAAATAACCGACAACAAATTTATTTTTAGTATTACCCATGTCCCTTTCCTTACACATTAGAAGCACGGCATGAAGAACCTTCCTTTACGCTTTTCCTTTTTGTAACCTATTCAACAAAGGTTTCAGAGTAAATTTGGAATGAGCAAGAAGATGAGAAGGGAGAGAAAATGAAGCAGCAAGAAGAAACGGAGAGTTCTGGGGAAATTAACACCGAAATTACTAAATTACCGCTTAACATCATGAATGATACATACTTATTTCCCCTCTTTTCACTGTGTTGAGATTTTTCATTTTTCCTTTTCTCTTTCCCATGGAGAGAGAGGATTTGAGAGGGAGTCGGTTACACTGTTTAATCTTATCTACTTTGGTTTATTATTTGTTAAAATAGAAGGATTAATCACTAAATAATTTTATAACCTAAATAATTTAAAGACTTTGTATGAAATTACGTTTGAATGAGATATGTTGTTTGATAAGGGTTCTGAATAAACAATTTGAATGATGCAAATTACCATTCAAACCTTAATATTGAACTATTATATTATAAGATATATGATATGATTGTTTAAAAAAGTAACGTGTGAAAGAAAGGATATTAAAGTAAAATACTTGGTGCATAATGATTCAAAATGTACATTAAGATGAAATCGTTCTTTTAATTCATCTAGCACGGTTTTTATTCAGAGACGGCAATCACACACGCTGAATGCTGAACGAGCATTCAGCTGTAAACAAACAACCCCTTAATTCTTCTATTTATTTGCCATACTTGCATTTCATCTTTGATCTCAACCTTTTTAAAACCTTATTCTCGAGTTTAATAAGAAAGAAAAAGGAAAGGAAATCGTTTCCTTATAAATCACCTTAATTTTGAGAGCATAAATTTGGGACCAAAATAAGCCTAAACTCTCACTTCAAACGTCTTCATTTTATTTTCTTTCTTTCTTTAAAAGAAACTCGATAACACCTTCTTTAGGGGTTTCCTTTCAAATCATTTCCTTTTTTCCTTAAAAACTCGAGAACAAGAAGGAAGGGTATTCAAAACGTTGTGAGAAGTGGATGTGGGGTGGGATTATCATGTGGTGGTACTATTGCAAAAGGTGGGGTAGTTGGGGTGGGCGTATGAGGTGAGGGTGAGAAAGGGGTGGAGACCATCAAGTGGCGAGGGTGTGAGGTGAGAAAAGGGGCTAGCCAAAGGCAGAAATCTTCTCTCTAGTTTTTATCTTTTATTTTTAATTTAATAGCTGAGATATATGTGAGTTCCAAACTATGATGTGTTGAAGAACAATTACTATGGGATTGATTAGGTGTGAGTTTTGCACCACTTTAACCCCACAATCAACCATCTTTATTCCTCCATTTTTATTTTTATTACAACTCTCATTAGCGGAGGCGTGTCTGGTTAGAGAATATTGTTCGAAGCTTGAGGTGTTAAGCTTGTGCCTCTCGATTTATTACGGGAGAAAGTAGGGGTGGAGATATTTCTCGAATTGTTTGAGTCCACATTTTATACAGAAAATATTTATAAATATGAAAGGCCGAGAGAATTTGGTGTAAAAAAGTATGCTTGAATGAATATTTATAGGGTATGTGGGAGAGAAAAGAAAACGAATTTTTTTTTGTTATGAATATAAAGAGAACAAGAGAAAAAAAAATGTAGAGGAAGAAATTAATTATGTATTAAGTAACCCTCTATTTATAGGAGTACAATAGATGTGATAAGTATCCAATATTTAAATATCTTATCTAGGATAATACATATCTCTAATATATTTTATCTAATATTATGGGATAAAGATATCTACCAATAATTACCCATAACACTCCCCTTTAAATGTTTATTAAATTATATTATGCCTTGTTACTAGCGCACTAGGTAAAACCCAATGGGACAAAAGCATAGTGAAAGAAAAGAAGTACATAAATACTTTAATATGCTTGGGATATTGTCTCATTACAATCTTTTGTCAGAAAGCCTAGTGGAATAAAATCATGACGAAGGGAAAAAGAGTGCAACACATATTTTCTCCCCCGATGAGCACATCACTTGAGCTTTTTAAGTCGTCCAAGTAGAATATCATGAACTATATCTTTAATCTTGAGGTTGAATATGCCTTGGTAATAAAATCGTTAGGTTCTCGCTTGAACGAACTTTAAATGTATTCTTTGGCATTCTTCAATGAAATTTTCGTACTTCATTGATTACTAAGATCTGCACAATATTAGATGAATTTGTTGCACTTATTTGCTTTGTAGAATGCTATTAACTTGTGGTATCACAAATTATAAAGATATAGTTAGTTTGAGACCGATTAGATAGGGATCTTATATGTATCATGCATCAATAAAGCTAACAAAACTTGTTTTGATGGGTTAGTAAAATATAAACTCGTGTCTTTCGTATCTTGAAGGTATTCGAATATTCGTTTTATTCCATTATAATATTTCTTTTAGGACACAAACTATATCTCGCTAATAAATTTAATAAAAATTAACATATAATGTCATTATAACTAGCGAGAAATATTAGTGACCCGAGTGACTTTTACATATGGTACACTTGGACTAATAATCTTTTAGCCATCTTTTGGAAGTTGCAAAAGGGTCGCTCAATAATTCATTAGTTCAATTCTAGCAACTTATCCTCTTCCCTGATTATTAGGATGTTTGATTCAAAACAATCAAATTAAGTCATTGCAAATTTCCTACTGGTGGCTTTAAATATGTATGTATGGATAGGGATTCATACTCAATGCATATTTCTAACATTCTTTTGAAGTTTCGTTTTTGTATATGGTGGTGGAGGAAAAACAAAACTTATATTAGAAATATTTGGTTCCTGACCAAAACCCATTTATAAAGAGCAAGTATCATTATAACGTATAGGCTCGATTTGATTTACTATTTATAAAATAAATTGACCCTAAATAGAAACTAAAATGTTAGCAAAAGTCATTGTTTTCGAATCATTTTTAAATCTTGTGTTGCTTGACCCATCACCAAACCAACTTCTTAATTTTTAATGATAAACAGTCCAGAAGCTACAAATGGTTTAAGAGAAGATGTGTCAAATTTGTTGAGTTTAGAAGATTGGAAAAGCAGACCTGGAAGTATTCCCTAATAATGTGGCTTGTAGTTTACTCTGTTTCTCCTTTTTCATGTTTATTGCTGCTGATCTCGAGTGGTTCCAGCAGTCCATTTCTTAGTTGGATATATGTTTATAGTTTTGGCCGCATTCATAAGTTTTGGCAGCATTCAATTTACTCTTTAATTTCAGGATCTATCCTCCCATCTCCTATGTCACAATCATCAAATTCATCCTTAGGAGCAAATCTATCATCTTTTAAATATTGTAACTTCAAATTCATCTCCTATGTAACAATCATCAATAATTCAAGAGATGCATAAACAACACACAAAACTCACTTGAAAAGAGATGCTACCAAGGGAGCTTATATGAATGGAGATACTTACTGTCAACAACAAATAGCATGAACAGAGTGAACATGGATTCATTTTCTAATTGTATTTGAATATTAGGGTGTAGGAGCTAAGAGTCATTAATTCTTCCATACATTGATTTCTCATTTAGTAGCTACACAAATTTTACCAAGAGTTAAAATTAATCTATATGTACAAATATATTTAGTAGCTACGTTACATTTGATATTTCCTGTTTAGACTCAAATGTACGACATCCTGATATGTACAAATATATTTTCTACGCTAATTATGCTGAACTTGTGATCTTTCACGATGTCTGCTACTGGTTCCAATTGTAAGCATTGGTCACAAACTATAAAAATTGGGTCTATTTGGGTTTTAATAATACAAGGTTGGGTCCTGTTGGGCTATAAGAAAAAGAGAAACGGGCCTTTGGGTCATTAGGAAAATAAAACGGGTCATACAGGTCACAAACTCACAATCACAGCCTCACAAACTCCGGCGACCTCCGCAATGCCGAACCATTCTCCTTCGACCTTCACTGAAATCAAAATCGCATCCTCTCTCGCCGGAATCAAGAACCAGAATTTAGGGTTTCGTCTAATTATTTCCGTTTGGTAATTATTGTAATGGTTGAGTCACAGTTCGCGTCATATACTCAATAAAGGTTTGTTCAAATCTTTCAAATTCTGTTTTTTTAGTATTTAAATTTGTTCTCAATTTAAGGTTCAGGGGATTCTGCATCGATTCTTCTTGTTTGATACAATGTCTGCATATGTTTCCAATTGAAACTGCAACTATGTAATTGTATGATTTGATTATTGTATCATAAAACAGGCTAAGCCTCGATCAACTTGTTCTTATTAGATCAGTCATTGGCATTACTTACAAGATTATTGTGGAAAATTATTTGATAGACGCTGTTCAATAACATGAAGGGGGAACAAAGATTCATTAATTAGAGAAACATAAAAAAAAGATTAGCTAATTGCGTTGATTTGGTGTAAACGATGGATGAGGAGATGCTCTGGTCGCTCGATGCTATGTTCAGGTTTTGCTCCGAATGACAGGCATTCCAAGAGGCGATGACGAGTATCAAACTCGGGGAATAAGTTTCTTGTCTAAAAGAAAAACGGATAACCCGTTTTTAGTGCATTGGATCCGCGTGTCTGGTGTATAAATAGGAACAAATGAGGCGTTCAAAGTCAAAATTAGGGGCTACTTTTACATCAAAAGTCAGAATTAATATAAATTGAGAGTTTTTATTAGTTGATTATTAGGTGTTATTTTATTTTATTATTTTCTTCTATTTTTTTTACTCGTGAGATTAACTCAATTGTAAAAATCAATAGAGTAGGTGAGAAAAGAAATTTAGTTGATTCCACATATCAATTTATGGTAAGTAGAAGAATGAAGTAGTAAGAAATAGTACGAGGATATATTATTATTTTAGTTGAATTAGATATAATCAAGGAAAAAGAAACTTAGAATTTTTGGATTATTATTAATTTGAATTTGAATTATTTTATAAGTAGGAAAACACTTTATCAAAATATGATTCGATATACCAGGTTTAATATAGTAAATGATACTTTCAATAATATAAACTAAATAATAAATTTGAAAGTTATATAAAATAACAAAATATTATAAGTTAGAATATATTTTAATAAACTAGAGGTTATTATCTATTTTATCCTTTGGATGAAAAATTATTATTTGTAGAGACATGAAAAGAAAAAAGGCTACCTATCTGAAGGTAAATTACACCTTACCCGAGCTTCTTAATATGTCATAAATAACACCTGACCTGAGCATCTTAAATGTCATAGACGAAAAACTGTCTTAGGCCGAGCGTACCGTCTTTCCCGAATGATTTGGGTTGATGATCGGGTAGGTTCGGTTAGTTTGGAAACACTGCTACCCTCCACCATCGGGTTGGCTCACGGCTTCCCAAACCCAAGCTCACCCATGATTTCCTTTTTTTTTTGAGTGTATAAGAGAGAGTAAGGAGACGGAAAATATGGGGTTGGTTTAGGATATGTACTACTTGCGTTTCGGGTAAGAGAGAAAAAAAAGAAAAAAAATAATATGACAGCTAATATGACATTCGGCTTGAGAAATATTTGAAATAGGCGCTACTCATGATCTTAGGAATAAAACAAGCATTTTAGCTGATGTGGCATTCAGGTGTTATTTATTACTGATGGCTTCTATATATTCTCTTAGTTTTCTTTTTCATATCTTTACATATTACTAACAGAATGAGTTTTTTCCTTTAAATAAACAAATTGATCGAGATGAACATGCACTCCATAAGTTAAATTCAGATAATAATCTGAAAATTAAATAACTTATAACAAAAAATTAAATTGTATGACAGCTACATATATAATACATAATTAATAATACAACAGAATATATATTAAATGATTCGGTGTTATTATGTATAATTATATATCCTCCTGTTCTTAATTAATTCTGGCGTTTAGCCGCCTTCTTCAAAAGATAAGGAAATGAAGGTTGGGCAAACGCGCCATCAATAAACAACTTCGACACCGCCCTATTCAGCCCTTCCGTCACATGCAAACCGTCCCAACTCATAAACCGCGACGGATGTTTACACGACTGCGCACCCGGCGCTCCGCACGTTTTCATTGGGTGCGGAATGAAGTTTAAGGCTCCACCGTCACTCCCGCAGCACGTTCTGAACCGCTCGGTAAATCCATATTTTGTAGGATTTCCGTAAACCTCACGGTAAGCATGCCAGTCATCGCCGTACACAATCACAGCCGATGGAAACTGTTTTCGTAAATGAAAAAGTTTTTTCTGTAGTATAAGGTTATGGTCGTAGCTTTCTTTGTTCTTGCTTGCCACACAACCAATCTCGTCACGATCGCTCGGAGGGGCGCCCAAGGCGAATGACAACGGGAAGCAGCCGGTTGCCGGTAATCCTTGTACAACGACATACTTAGCTCCCGTTTTCAATATTTCTTTTATAAAATTCGTTTGGTACTTTATGGCTAGCTTTTGAACAGTCTTGCTGGTGACGTTAGTGCCGAAAACGTAATTATAATCATTTGCGGAAATCTCACCGATCCAAACCAATGCATTATCAAACACGGCCTTGCATTGAGTTGGAGTCGAAGCGGCGTCATTACAGCCTGAGTTTTTAATGTGATCTTTGAACCAAGTGAGTTGTGTTGAGAGAGACTGTGGGACAGAATCCAACGTGGAGTTGTTTTCTACGAAAAAGGAGTAAGGAATCGCGGTGCAACCACCGACGGCAAAGTTAACGCCGTGAGTAGTGTCGGCTGATTTGTTAAGATAGGGTGGAAAGTAAGGTAGGTTGAGTGCTTCGGCTATGAAGTCGATAACGAGACGGCCGTCGGAGTATCTGTTGGTGGGACGGTGGAAAAATGTACGGCCATAAGGGAGGTCGGAGACGTGGCGGAAGATGGCAGGTCCGGTGGAGTCGTTGGTGTTTCCGGTGTCGGTATAAGAGTCGCCGAAGACATAGACTTTGCGGAAGGGTTGGGATATAGGGGTGGAAAAGGAGGGAGTAAAAAGGAAAGAAAGTGTAATGAAGAAGGTGAGGTAGAGAAACGAAAAAGTGTGGAGGAAAGACATTTTGTATATGTTGTGGAGGTGTAAATGATGGATGTATGGCCAAATGCCAATAGGGTTTATATAAGGATGGAGTGAGTGCATGGGATATAAACTTAATTAAAAAGAATATGTTGTGGACTTAAGTTCAATCTGAGGAGACTACAAACAAAATAACTCCTGCTATTAGGTTGGTGATGTCATGAAAAAGTCAAGGTATCTGGAAGAATTCGCTAGCCAGGTTCATATCATATCGACAATTTTGACTTTGAAAAATTGTATTTATATTTACTAAATCTTTTTACTTTAACCTCGTACTTTTTTTTATATCTTCGCTTGATTTTAATATATATTTTCATTTTATAAGTAAAAGAATAAATAGGAATATGAAGTAAGTTAAATTATTACAAATATTAAAATTTGCTACAACCTTCAAAAAGTATTGCAACTTTAATTTATTATTAAAAATAACATTGTAACATGATAAAAATCAAGCCTATGCTTACATTTTATATATCAAATTAAAATTTGCAATTAATTTTTTTACAATAAAATTACACGGTTACCTTTATTAACAAGATATTATATTTATATCACTCACCAATTTATCTTTTTATGTTTTATCAATTTTAAAATTTCAAGTAATTGAATGTAGAGTTTTAATTGACTTACTCTAATATATTTATTATTTGTATTTGTATATAATAAACAATGTGGGTCCATTAATTAACGGCAGTAATAAACAGTTATTATTAGAACATCCGTAGTAATAACACCCATCACTACTATTACTAATAGTCGTGTTAGCATCACTAACTGCTCGTAGTGATAACATTCATCACTGAATTCACACACAAATATTTATCTCAAATCTTATTGGTTGAGCAGAAAAAAAAGAAAACAAATAACGAGTTTTGTCATTTGTTACCCACACCATGAGCTGGCCAACACGCAATCAAAGCACGAGGGCATGGTAATGGTGGATAACAAGCTAATCCTAGTTGTTTTGGTGATTTTGCTCATTATGATCACCCATTACGGATGCTATTACGAAAACTAATAATGCTAACATGATAGATAACATTAGTTACTATATATGTGTGCTCTTATATGATTTTGTTTGACTATTATTATTCACTTTTAAAAACAGATAGTTATGTTTTACACTTATTTTCGAAACAGTTGATTATAATTTTGAATCTCTTCCGATAAATGCAAATTAAGTTAGAAATATTGTATATTATATATTTTATTGATTGTACTTACTTCAAAATGTAACCTTTATATTTGTCAGCAACAAGTTTGAGACCGTAGCGACTTAAGTGGTATTTGGGTAAGTTTATTTTTTGAGTTTAAGCTTATTAGCGTTTTAGCTTATAAGTTTTTTTAGCTTTTAAGCTTATTAATGAAAAAAGTTTTTGAATTAACTTATAACTTATAAGCTAATAAGCTATTTCTAAAAAAATATTTGACTTAGCTTATTATTGTAAAACGATTAAAAAGACACGCTTACAATTAAAGAAGAGAAGGTGTTGGAAAAAAGAAAGATAAGAGATATATGTAAAGAAACATGATATATCCTACTACTCACCATAAGATGATATGTGAAGTCTAATAATTCTCTTTCCTCATATTCTCTATTGATTTTGACACCTGTGTTAATTTTGTAAGCAGGAGGATATACCACCGCTCATATATTAATGTACAAAGATAAGCTTATGTAAAGAAAAAAATTGTTTTTACTTAAATTATCAAAATTGACTTATTTTTACTAAAGATAAGCTTAAGCTAATAGGTTAAACCAAACACCAAAATTTCCATAGCTTATAAAATAAGCTAATAAACTTAAAAACCCGTAAAATAAACTAAACAAACACCCCCTTTATGGGAACACATGCTTTAGACATTATTTTTTTTACAACATAATACACTCGCACTCTAAACATATTCCTAAACTACACCTTAAGTTTGTTTAAAACTACAGTGAGTTATTAATGAGTCATTAATAAGCCATTAATGAGTAATTAATGAGTCGTTATTTTTATTTGTTATTGATTTATTTTAAATTAAGGATAAAGATTGGTTCTCACGATACTCGCAATAAGAACGGTTCTCAAATTAACTTATATATATATATATATATATATATGAGTTAAATTAGCGTTAGATCCATGTTGATTAACACTTAAATTATCATATTAATTTATTTTATTTGAATATCTTCACGTGTATCAGCTAATGACAGCACAGAGGCACATATTATTTCAGTTTTTCTCCACGTTGTTAAAGACGCAAGTTGTAATTAAAACAATTAATAAATGAGCAAAACGTACAAAAATCAACGTGCAAAAACATGGATGAATGATGCATGTATATATTATTCAATTCAAAAATAGTTTAAAATAATGAAATAAGAATAGTTTTAAGTAACAGCCGCTAGACGTGTATCATATCCCGCGTTTGGTACGGGCAAATAAACTTTACAAAAACATGTTATATGTAATGTGGTTAAAGATTGTTACGGTCTAATTAGATAATTATATATAGGGTATGGGGAAGGTTCATTTGAGAATCGCTTTTATTGCGAGAATCGCGAGAACCAATTTTAGCCGTTTATTTTGGATAATGAAATTCATGGATGGAGAGCGTGAGTGGATTGAATGTGGCATGGTGGATGCAAAGAATTCATGGGCGGACAATCCAATTGAAGGAGGGGGAATTGGATGGCTGGGATTGGTTCTCACGGTTCTCGCAATAAAAACGGTTCTTAAATGAACTTTTCACTATAGGGTATTATCTATTAAGATTTTTCGTTATGTTTTTTTATTTATACTTTATAAATATTTACTATTGTAATATAGATACCCAAAATATTTAAGCATATTAATTATTGACACGACACAAATCCGACATATAAATAAATCTAGTTAGGTTGACCTTAAACGAGTTCGGGTTATTTTTTAATTGACCCACATAACCCTTATAACAAACCGGTCATGTTCGGGTTAGAAAATAGTTTCGCGTATCAACTCTCCCTCCTGTTTATTTATATAGCATGGTACCTATGCAATACGGTGACGATGAATATTATTTCCTACTCTATAATGTATGTGTATGGTATTCATGTCTTATATGGTGACATCGAACAATTTTCATTATCAACATATGCATTATCTTTTTCCTTTTACCATTTCCTTCATTTCTCTTTTATATATCAACTCGTTTATTAATTTTAAAATAACTTTTAAAAAACAATAAAATAAGAAAAAAAATTACTTAAAAAATAAGATGATGGTACCATATCACGACTTTAAGAATTGTGTTGATGTTTATGAGTAATTGTATTGCTAAGAACGAGTATATTGTTGGGTTTGTGTATTTTAAAAAATGTATGTATATGGTGCTTATATTTGGACACCCTCCTCTCATATACCAGACATGTCAAACCAATTAATTATAATTTCCAATGTAGGTCATACATTCTTCATCACATCACGTGGTCAAATTAGACAATTAAGGGAGTCCAAATAGTTTTATCCTAAGTATATTAGTTATTTTCCATTACTTAAATTTTAAGAGTTTATAAGTAAAGTAAGAGAGAGAATAATAAATATATTATAAATTAAACTTTAGATTTTAATTATATAAGTCATTTATAAAAATCCAGAAATATTTAAAAATTCGGGTTACATGTATCATGTTTATGAGTAATAGTCATACGTCTTTTCTAATATTTAAATTAAGGGCAAACTGCACCAAACTTGGGCTAATATTTTCTAATGTTTAAAACTTTGGCCAAGTTGTCATTGTATATAACGAACCTTTAAAAAAAATAATACAACAAACTTTTATAATTGTCACGTTGTATAGTCACTTTACATACTCAACCAGTTACCTCTTTTTTTGTCAATTTAATTAATATATTTAATTAGGAAAACAAACTTTTCTAAAGGACACTCATACATTCAAGTGATTCAACAAAGTCAAACACATTACCACCCCCATTGAAGCAAATATATCGCCCTCATAGCAAACCTACCACCACTCTTCAAATTTCCACTGCCGTCGCCGCCCTTCAAGATATCACCACCGTCGCCGCCTTTCAAGATGCCACTGCTGTCACCACTTTTCAAGATGCCACTGCCATCGCCGCCCTTCAAGGAACACCACCCCCATTGCCAACCTTCAAAGAACCCCACCACCGTCACCAACCTTCAAAGAACCCCACTGCCGCCGCCTTCAAAACCACCATCAGTACCGTCAATTTTCTAGTTCAAACCACCACCATTAACGACTGAAGCTTGAAGATCTAAAGACGGCGATTAGGGTTTTGATGTAAATCTGCAAAACGATGAAGGCTGTGATGAAGATCTAAAAAAGTGATGAAGAATGTGATTAAGGTTTCGGAATGATGAAGGCTATGATTAGGGTTTTGAGATAATGAAGATTTTAAGCCCCAGATTCTACTACCCACGTTCATGAGCGATTTGTGTGTTTTAGGGTTTCTTCAAATTGATTTGAGTACCCACTTGCAGATGCGATTTGAGTAAGTTTAGGGATATAGATCTGTTCATCTTCTTCATCTAGATTTTTGCAAATCTGAGTTTTGATTCACGTGTTTTAAGGTTTGAATGCACACAATATATGTGAGTAAGTTTGTGACTTGATTTGCTTTCCAGATTTGGTTTCAATTTAATATGAGATCTTAAAGTTTATGGTTTTTGTATGCACCAGATCTTTATATTACAAAATTTTGGTTTCATTGAGGATGATTAAGAACATATGAAGAACATATTAATATGTTAAAGAACATATGAATTTAAAATTAAAAAAATTACTAAAAAAAATAAAAATGATCGGTTACTGTTATAAAAGTTTGTTGTATTAATTTATAAAAAAAGTTCATTGTATACAATGACAACTTAGCCAAAGTTGTTTGTATTTTGGTGCAGTTTGCCGTTAAATTAATTTCTTTTAAGTTTTAATAAGTGTTAAATTAGTAATTTCAAAAAAAGAAAAAAGCTAAATTTTTTATGTATTAGTATATATAAGACATTTTCTAATACTTAAATTAATTTTTTTGATTGGTACAAATGTACGTTTTACTATTTTTTAGTTTTTTTAGTTTTTTTTTTTTTTTGAAAAGCAAGCTTTATACATAAATAGAGAGATTTTACAAATACAAAGTTATCTTCCTACAAGAGGTAGGAAGGGAATGGATATCACAACATAAACCGTAACAAGATGAACATTACAGCATAAACCTTTGCAATTGGGTCTACCACCTAATGATATTGCAATTCATAAATACCCCAGATCCTTGATTGTTTCCACTGGGTTAGTAATCCAAGAAAACCATAGTATCCTTTTCCATTTTTTTATCCTTGCCTTGTGCCATTGAAAGGCCATAAGCTTGATATCAAAAATAACTTCATCCTCTACTACTTTTTTGTCGTGAAAGATCTGATGGTTTCTTCTTTTCCATAGTAGAAAACCTGTAATTCTTACAATTGATTCCCAAATGCAGAATTGTGTTGAATTTAGAAACTCCGACCCATTAAGAGAAACTTCTTTGAAGCAATTTCTTTCGATGAACCAGCTGTTCCACCACGTGTGAATTTCAGCCCACACTGTTTTTGAAATTGGACAATGGAATAACAAATGAGATACTGATTCAACATCTAAGTTACAAAAGGGGCATAAAGTAGAGGGAATAACGATGCCCCTTTTCACTAGATTTACTCGGACCGGCAGTCGTTTGTTGTCTGCTCGCCACACAAAGATTAGCACCTTTCTGGAAGTATCTTGGACTAGAAAGTTTCAGTTGTTGCCACCCTATTTGCGTTGATGTGATCCTCGATCAAGTTTCTTAATTTTTTTACATTGTATTTGTTGTCTTCGTTCAAGCTCCAGACCGGTCTATCTACCTTGTTATCTTGTAAGGATTTGGAAGAGAGAACATCATATAACCTGTTAATTTCTTCAGAACCCCTACCACTTAGTCTTCCTGAAATTTCTATGTTCCAAGTCCAATGAAAACCAACCTAAGAACCCATTTCTCCCACCATGGTATTTTTGTTAGATACTCTATTGAAAACACGTGGGAATTGCTCTTTTAAAGGTGAATTCCCGCACCAAACATCATACCAAAAAGTGGTTGACATACCGTTACCTAACTCAATTTGTAAATAGTTAGTTAAAGGTATCCCCAATTTATCAAGTTCGAATCCGGCCTTTACGATCCCCCCCCCCCCCCCCAAATACCATTGAAGGTTCCTTTTGCTTTAAGGTCTAAACCACCCGAGGGACCATGTATGCTTTTAATTATTTTCACCCAAAAAGAATCATTCTCCATTTTGAAACGAACCCACCATTTCCCAAGCAAACTTAAGTTGAAGGTATTAAGATCTCCCACATTTAATCCCCCCCCCCCCCCCCGTTTTGTATTAAGCACTACACTATCCCATTTGACCCAAGAAATCTTTTTGTTTTTGAAATCCTCACCCCAAAAAAACTTTCTACGCAAACTCTCTAGCATATTAAGGATACCAACTGGAGCACGGAAGATGGAGAAGAAGTATAAAGGCAAACTGGATAGTACCGACTTGATAAGTGTGAGACGCCCACCACAGGAAATAGAATTCTTCTTCCATTTGGCAAGTTTTGATTCAAAATGCGTAGTGATAATCGACCAGTGAGACTTTCTTTTCATGCTAGTGTTAATGGGCATCCCCAAGTAAGTGAACACTTCTTCACCAACCCTACATCCAATTCTTTTCGCGTAGTCTTTAATTTCAACATTGCTTACTCCAAGCCCGAACAGTCTGCTTTTTTTCTAATTTATCTTTAAACCAGTCGCTTCTTGCCAGCACTTTAGGAGATAGGTGAGAGTTTTGAGGTTTGAGAAGTTCCATCTACCGAATATTAATGTATCGTCAGCGTATTGCAAGTGTGAATTTTCAAACCATCTTTCCCTACCGTCACTCCACTAAAGAGTTTTTTATCACAAGCCTCATGGAACATAATATTTAGCCCTTCCACTGCTATAAAGAATAGATACGGTGCTAGTGGGTCACCTTGTCTCACCCCTTTATTAGCTTGAAATTCTTTTGATGGTGAGCCGTTTATTAACACTGAAGTTCTTGCAGATGATAAGCATGTAGACACCCACGATACCCATTAATGTCCGAACCCCATCTGAAGAAGTACATCTTTTAGGAATGCCCAGTTAAGGCTGTCATAAGCCTTTTCGAAGTCAACCTTAAAAATCAAACTTCTCTCTTTTCTTCTTTTAAGGTCGTTCCAAGTCTCTCCGGCAATTAGGATGCTATCCAAAATCGATCTCCCTCTCAAGAATGCCTTTGAATTTCGAAAAATAACACTTACAAATTTTTTTATTATCTCAAAAAATGACACCAATAATTTTAAAGTAGCGGATAATCCTAAGCAATAATAATGGTGTAGTCAATCAAACGTAACTAGAAAAGGACCGAATGTTACTTACAACCAACAAGTAAATAGATATACTAATCAGTGCTATTCTCTAACATCACCAAATATCAATACTTCCATGAATAAGTTTTAGGCTTTTAGCAATTAGCTCTACTCCGTCTCACCCTATGCCCTAACTAGGGTCAACCATCTCTAGTTACCTGCGAGACACACGTCGACAAACAAAAGAAAGTGTTAGGCTTATAAAGCCTAATGAGCACAAATGCTTATATTATACCAAAACGACCAAAAAGATTTTATATGAAATATGCAACGGTATATAAACGTGTCTAAGCCAAACTCAAGGCATCAACGTACTGTAAGCCCCGCAATCGTAAATATTAACACAAGGCATCATTCGTAAGCCTCATCGTCAAACGTATCATCAAACCCAAGTTGGAGGGAGTCCCCACTACCACTGACTAGGCACAGGAGCACAAAACAGTTAGTCATTTGTTGGTATGCCTTACTTGTGATGAAAAAAACCTCTCCGATGAAAAACACGTCTTCGACCCCGATTTGACAGGGGTTCCTAATTGACCGGGGATGAGGATGGGGATTCCCCAAACTTAGAAACGGGAATTAGGATACCCCTCAGTTCATGAACTCGTACCCAAACCCGCACATTATATATATATATATATATACACACACATACACACACTATATATTATAAAGTATTTAGACATTTTGCTTAAACTATTAAATTTTAAGTGCTTTAAAATTAATAAATTACCTCTCATATAAACTAAATTGCGTAACTATTAGATATAATTAATAAGATTCTTCGATTCTATTTTAATAACTAAATTTTACATATTTAAGAAAATTAAAGTCAATACAATTTTTTTGAAAGTCAAAGCGAATATAAATTAACTTAATTATTAAAAAATATTTTCATAACTTTTTTTTTTCAATTATGCAGAACAAAAAAGTAAAGGAAATAGAAAAAAGATAAAGAAAATAGACATGCCACCAAACAAAAATTATTTGCTATCAGCGTATTACATAAATATCATACTCCTACGTCTTGAAGACGAACATGTTAACGAGTAGAAATTATTTGTTGCCGCCGTATTACGCGAGTATTATGCTAGTATATATATATAAAAAGTTTTAAAGTCAAATTTGTCAATAAATACGCATTTGTATCTAATTTAACCTTCTTACATTAATATGCGTATCAATATGATTGTTTTTTGTTTGAACATATATGATCGTTTCTTGTTTGAACATACATGATCGTTTCATACAATTTTTAAACATATAGAATGAAGAAACACTAATACGATGAAATCACTAATATAGTTTTTGTATAATCATCTATGAAAATATTATAAGCTTATTTCATGAATTTATAGTTAGAGAAATCATGTATATGATTGATAATGTTATGTGTATTATAAAATAATTTAGTAAATATATTATGTTTTTTATCAAAAACATTATCTATCTTACCACTACAAGAAAAATGCTTATGAGCAACGGATTTTAGAGACTACTAAATCCGTCGCTTTTAGCCACGGATTTGTAACACTTTTGCGAGAAATTTGAATAAAAAATTAATTTTCTAAAAAATATATTATATCCGTCTCAAATCCGTGGAAAATTAGAGACAAAAATATTCCGTCTCTAAAACGTAGCAAATTAGCGACAGATTAGAGACGGGTTGAGATTCTATGCTGTTTTTGTTGCTAATCTGTTGCAAATTAGCAACAAATAATCCATCTATAATTTGTAGCTAATTAGCGACAACTTTAGAATCTAATAATTATTTGTTAAATATAACCTAGATCCGTCGCAAACTGTGGCAAGTAGCGACGAAAACAATCTGTCTCTAAACTATAGACAAATTAGCAAAGTTTTAAAGTGTATTTTCTATTTTCGCCTCTAACCCATTGCAAATTAGCCATGGAAAATCTGTCTCTAAATTGTTATGAAGTATCTAGCATTTTCGTCACTAATCCATTACATGTTAAGCACTGGAAAATTCGCGTCTAAATTATAGCCGATTACAACAGATTTTGCAACAGTTTTCTGAATTTATCGATAATGTGTAGCAAACTAGTAAGAGAACAAATTCTTTTCTTAATGGTAGCTCGTGATAATTTCGAAATTTAATAATTATTTATTGAATATTTACAACATTCTTTGCTAGCCTGTATCAAATTGTGAATTATAGCTATAGTTAACGTTGGTCAATCAATGTCAAACTAAGTTATAATATGCGAAGTGTGATGGGTCGGTTATACTTAGGTCAAATCAGTGAATCAAGGTCAACCTTTTTCAATTAAAGTCACACAAGGTTCAAATCACAATATCAAGTTACGTGTTAGTTTTTTCTGACACGACCTTTTTTCAGTCGTGTTCCTTTTGTAAACTTGAAATGACTAAGTGAAAATCATAATATAATTTTTCCCCTTTTGTGTTACTAGATTCTCGCATTTATAACATAAACTTTAAAATATTATCTTCAAAAAGAATTTAAAAGATAAAGAATTATTAAAAAATTGACAATATATATAACTAATTTGTTAAAAAGAATTAATATAAGAAAAGTTTTGTTATTTCAAATATGCAATTTAAACATAAAAATAAAATTAAACAAAATTTAGAGGACCCAAATTGGTAGTACAACATTTGAAGAACTTTGTATGAAAATTCTCATGTATCTTTGTTTGGAAAAATCAATTTTGTAGACAAAGAATATTCACGATTTCCTACGGGGATCCCTAATACCCGACATGGACGGAGATACAAGTTAATTCCCCGGCGTGGATGGGAACCGAGGGTGAGGAACAAGGATGTGTATGAGAAGAGTGATCCCCAATACCACTGACCCCGTTGCCATTCTTATCGACGATGCCTTATCAAAAACTTTTTGGCACGTACCCCAGGTGGGACAACCATATGCATGGGACCAATGGCATACCCAGGCATCATTTGCAAAGATTACGACCAATTCAATTGTGATCACCCCTACAACCGTAACAGGTCTCCACCCACAACCATAACGTGGCATTCCACCATTTTTGTTTGCAATGAATACAACCATTTGGTTATGTTCTTCATCTTTATCTCTTTACTTTTCCATTTACTGTTCATGTGACAACATTTGGTACAATTAGTCATGGTTGTCTCATTTATCTCTCTTCCAATAGTTTTTCATCTAATAGTATTTGGTTGACTCAGTTAGGGTTCTATTTTGGGTCTATAGCACTATTAGTTTGTTTTTATCTGTTAAGCTTTTAACTTGTTATTATTATATATATGTATTTTGATTGAATAAAAAAGAAAAAATACTATATGTCTAGTACATATAATGAGAAGTTTAATACACATAATATATAATATATTTTAAAAAAGCCTAATACACACAATAACACATTTTAAAGGTAGATAGACACGTCCAATAACTATAGTTAAATACATTTTAAAGAAATAATTTTTATAAAAAACAAGCAATGCTGAAACTTAAAAAATCGTCTGGATTTATTTTAGGAAATTTCGACACTGATTATAAATTAATATATTCTATTTATAACTTAACATATTTAATTAGTAAGCCATGCATTATACATGTTGCTATTTAGTTTTTTTATTACTAACTATATTTAATTTTATTATTTTAACCGACTTTTCAAATGAAGAATACATGAAAAGGAATAATCTGTCCTGTCATTAACTAGTAATACACGTGAACTTATTCGAAAAATAGAAAAATGATGGTTTACGTGTTAAGCGTCAACTTAACACGGCTCTAACACTAATTAATGTTAATTAATTACTTAAATATGTATTCTAGATCTGCAACTTTTGTTCACTAAAGTACGGACAAGCAAAGTCTGTTGAGTAACTTCATGTCTATACCTTTGTCCTAACAACCTACCGGCCTTGGTAACAACATTTTTATAAATTTAAATTTTAACCTTACATTTATAATTTGTGAAAGGAACTATTCATCACGGCTTGCAGTTTTATCCATCTTCCACGGATCGCCTTTTCGCATATTCCAATGCTGATTGGGCCGGATGTTCTTCGATTCGCCGGAATACATCAGGATATTGTGTCTTTCTCGGTTGGGGAAAAAATTATTTCATGGTCTTCAAAGCGACAACACGGCATCTCCAGCTCAAGTGCTGAAGCTTAATACAGAGCTGTTGCGAATGCTGTCACCGAAACAGCTTAGCTACGTAATCTGCTCACTGAGTTACGGTCCCCTCTTTCTAAAGCTACTTTAATTAGTATACTGTGACAACATTAGTGTCGTGTATTTATCTACGAATCCGATTCAACATCAGTGCACAAAACACATTGAGATTGACTTTCATTTTGTTCGTGACAAAGTTGTTACTGGTCAAGTGCGCGTTCTTCATGTGCTCTTTACTTCTCAATATGCAGATATATTTACTAAGGTGGCGTTTGGTTTGCAGAATGTTTCTGAAGAAATTTGAATATGTTAGAATTTGAAATTTGAATCTGAATATGAATCTGTTTGGTTGGCAAGAAATGGAATTAGAATCCAATTACATATTATGTTTGGTTCACACACAATGTATATGAATTTAATTAAAGTAATGTAAAATGACATAATTGTTCTTCTTGTTCTTATTACTTAATTTTAGTTTGTTTTATAACTTTTATGTAAAAATATATTATATAAATTATAAAATCATGCTAATAAATATCATAAGTTAAAATCATTATAATATACACCCGTATAAGTTAAAATCATTATAATTAGGATGATTTTACTACACAATATAACAATCTTTGGACACATCCACATAAAGTTATAAAAAACCTACTTATCCAAAATACCAATCAACATCCTAAAAACATCCCAATTGATTATACATTTATACTATGCTTCCAAGATGGATTTGACCCAAGCCTCTTTATCGCTTTCTTCCAATTGCCAAAAACTTTATACGTTTATAGGATCACTTTTTATCTTGGTCAAAGCTTTGAACTTCTCGAATTAGGTTAGTGATTATTATGTTAATAAAACCGACATTTTCTATGGTGATTATATATGTTCTATAGCTTGACCGGCTATATATGGAGATATTTCTTCTCACTCTGATCAATCAGATTAAACCTTTGACAGAACTACAACTGCAGAGGAAGACGGCGACAGAACCGACAAAATCCGGAGACTGCAACTACTTAAGAAGGATGCAGCAGCGAAGCGTATGGAGGCCGCGATGGAGGATGTTTGCGGTGGAGGGCGGCGGAGGGTTTGGAGGTGGAGAAAGAAGCCGTCGGTTTTATGGAAGCTGATTTTAGGTAGATGAAATGAGAAAGATATACTAGGGCTAAAAATATATATGAGGGTAACAAGATAATGTTACACATTCCTCCATTCAAAAGATTTTAAAATCACTCCATCTAGTGATGAAATTTATTAAAGTAAAACAAACATGAATGTTTAAAAATTGAATTCTAATCCTTTCATAATCTCAAAAATTCCTACCAACTAAATGGGCCAAGGCTCTTCATTATATTTACATTTTTTCGATTTAATGATTAAGTGAATCATTAAAAAATAAACATTCTATCAGAAAACTAGTACCTCATGTATCCAAAATTTAAATTCTTTCATTTACTTACTATAGTACTTTATATAAAATTAGATTGACCAAAAGCAAAATGCTAGCAAACACTCAAGCAAAGTAAAGTGAATATTAACACACGTACGGGGACTGGTAACGATTAATAGACTTGGAAGCGTTTCGAGGAATTGAAATGGATCGAAATCCATTATATATACTTTCCGGTATTTAGTTATATATTAATAAAATTTTCAACATTTTATTTTTCAAATTTTGATATTAAATTGTTATTCGTACATTTTGATCTTGGTTTTAAAAATTATGAATGGAGCTTTGATATTTCAAATATTTAGTGCGATTATTGAACTTAGAGTCATGTATTACTTGAATAGTATGTCGACGTTTCAAAGGTGTTTGAATTATGCTATGGTATATATTTTCTACATAAGATATATATTATATTATTTAGATACTTGCATAATTTATTTAGTGATATAAAAATTTAGATACATGGGAATGGCGTCAAGATATATATATATAGAAGTGGAAAATGTTCAATACAACCCTAATTTAATTTATAGTTTTGAAAGACAATTTATAACCATTAGATTTTAATATTCAATGATCTAGTATTAGGGTGTAAGTCATGTTATGATACTGTGTAAAATTTTAAAGTATATTTAAGAGGCGTAAGTTCTGTTATAAAAAAAAGAGTTATAATTTGATTATAGTAATTAATCTAGATACAATTATAGAAAATTGAACTTATAATACCAGTATTATAAGTCCTTTGGTTGCTTCTAGGAGACAAAGCGATTGTTTTGGGGTTTAAGTTTTACTTCAAGAGGTAAACGTGAAGCAAAAAGGAGTTAAATGGCCGGTCAAAATATAATAGTTATTTGACTACGCACATATTAATGATTGATACTTATCAAACCATATGTAATGAACTTCATTGAAGACCTATGCTATATAGTTTTTTTTTTTTTTTTTTAAATATTTCGGAATAAGTGTTTTCCTCGTGAAATATATGACATACTAAAAATAACAAGAAACCGATGATCGGGAACTTTAAAGCCTGCTTTGTTTCATAAGAAATAAACATTATGTATTTTTTTTTCTTTGAAAATCTAAACATACGCTCTTAATTTTGTATCTTTTATCAATCATTTGTGATTAGAATTCACAACATTAAAGTTAGACAAAATTCTTTCCAATTTTTAAGCATACATTTAGACACATATTTTAGGCCTACAACTCATTTTCCTAAAGATAAATATAAATCATCTTTAATAGAACATGATAAGGGATATTTGATATGTGGTTGCTTTTAATAACACCTCCTAGTTCTAAATAGAATTTACAATAAGGGAAAATAATCCGTAACTTAACTTAGGTAATTTTATATTGACGAACCACTTTAATAAAAATAATTTAGTTATTTTCATATTTTTTTTATTAAAGTTGTTTGTGAATATAATATTAACTAAATTATATGATGTTAACATTCTAGATCATTTTTCCTTACAATAAATATATAACTTCGAGTTTAGACTTATTAATGCATAATTCTTAAATTAATTAGAGTTTTGACCAATACCTTGTTTTAAGTTAAATTTAAAAGTTTTCATAAAGTTTTGTGAAAGAGTTTGGCCTGTGTGGTCTTATTTTATGAACATAAAGATTACTTGTAAAGAAGACAACAATAGTTTTCCGGTTAAAACATTGTTAGAAACATTAAATGATTAAACTAATAAATTGGTAAAAAAAAGTTTAGGATTTTTTTCTAACTCTAACAACTCAAGTTGTATTCGAGTTGGAAGGGTCGTATTATTTTTGTGTCAACCATTTTTACGTCATTTATGTATCGACCCATTTTCAATCAATAGTTACTTTCCTCATATGTTTGACAATTTATCTTAATTCGTGTTTAGTTTGGGTCGTGTTATATGTTGATCCATTTTTTCATAGGGAAATCTCGTTTGTGTTGTTAGAAAAATTTCGGATTTTCATGTCATGGTTTAGTGTTGACATATTTTTCAAAAGAATTGTATAAAAAATTGCTTTGCATAAGATATCTAAACTTTATAACTCTTAACATTAAAAATCTCAAGAATAGAAGTAACAAATTACTTAATTACAACAACAATCAAATGTCCTGTTTTTCTATGGTCATGAGAGAGTGTAACAACTCATCTCATATAGATGAAGGATGACCATGAATCTATGTGGAGAGTTAATAATAACTCATCTCACATTGATAAATAAATGAAAGTTAAACCATCTTAATTATGAGTTTAAATTTGTGGGTTATCAATCACTTTCACAATAGTTTTAAGTTGATTTTGAAGTTATTGGTGTAGACCATAACTTCAGACTATATTGTATTAGAGTTATTACCCATCGGGTTGTAGTTGTTGAGTTTGGATTTTTGTGTATGTCGGCGTGATGGGGACGACATGTGTTTTAAGTGGGGGAGTTTATAACAACACGTCTCACATGGACGAAGGATGAAAAGGACTCAACGTGGGAGAGTTTCAAAGAACTCGTCCCCCTTATGGATTGACGAATGAAAGTTGAAGCACACTATAAGTTTAAAGTTGTAGGTTATCAATAGCTTTCACTATAATTAAGTTTTAAGTTAATTTCAAAGTTATTAAAGGTATAGTCTATGAGTTTGGACTATGGGGTGTTACATGAACAATTTGATTAGATTGTCGATGATAGCGAGTGTAGATCACCAGTGAGATAAAGGTATAAAACACTAAAATTTTAATTTACGATCACGAGGTGTACCAATGCCGAAGCATCCAATGCTTCAAGGTACATTAACATAAATTACTCTATGCTTTAAGCGTGCTTAAATCCAAGTACTACCCACGCTTTACACCTTTCAAACTTTTTAATTTTAACTGAATTATATATTATTTTATTTTTATTTTAATATTAGGAGATTTAATAAAAAATTATAAAAAATTGACTAAATTTTTTTATAGATTACGACATTTAATAAAAATTTATAAAAAGAGATTATAAAATTTTATAGATTGTGTTAAAGTAAAATAATAAGATTAGCATCTAATTTTCATTAAAATAAAAAATTACACAAAAAAATTACAACTAATAAAATAATACTGATGACTATTTTTTTAATTCATAATTTTTTCTAATCGCGTCGTTTGTCCTTTTAACAATCTCGAGATCCTCGTCTTTCAAACCTTCATCAGATTGTTTTAGAAATTATGACGCATTTTGGAATTATTTTCGTCGCTAATCCATCAAGTTAGCAACAAATTAAGCCCGTCCCTAAACTATCGCTTTCGGGACAATTTATTGACGGCTTTCCGAATTTAATAATAATTTATTAAATGTTAACTACATCTCTCGCAATCCGTGGCTAAATTTCGTAGCAAATCCATTGCTACTTGGTGACAACCTTAGCACGGACGATTTCGTTTTGTCTCAACCGTGGCTAATATTATATTAGCGACGGATTAGGCACTGATTTAGCTATCTCTAATCTCCTATTTTCTTAAAGTGACACTTTGTTGTAGTGATGTTTAAGCGAGTGGTGATGTTTTTATTACGTTGGTATGAACCCTTTTCTCTAACAACTTAATTTGTTGTAGCCGGCCGCCTCATATTTGATTATAAAGTTGTAGTCTTATTATATCCTTTAATCAAATTATTATTTAAATTCATAAAAGATAAAAAAAGAATATGGTCGAGATGAATACTTCCAGAAGTTTTCTGCTTCTGACGTCACAATGTATAGTCAGGGCTTTTAATTTCTGCTTAACGAACTTGAACTATTAAAAACATTTCCATGGCAAATTCGTCATTTCTCAAGCATCGTTACTCCTATATAAACCGTAATTGGCAATGCTTCAAAGACATCATTGAAACCTTGACGAAATAATCTTAATTAGAGAATGTCGTTCCTCTACACACTTATTTGCTTCTCTCTCCTTTTTACTCTCACCTATTCCACCCCAATATCCCAACCCTTCCGCAAAGTCTATGTCTTCGGCGACTCTTATACCGACACCGGAAACACCAACGACTCCACCGGACCCGGCATCTTCCGCCACGTCTCAGACCTTCCTTATGGCCGTACATTCTTCCACCGTCCCACTAACAGATACTCCGACGGCCGTCTCTTTATCGACTTAGTAGCGGAAGCACTCAACCTACCTTACTTTCCACCCTATCTTAACAAATCAGCCGACACCACTCATGGCGTTAACTTCGCCGTCGGTGGATGCACCACAATTCCTTACTCCTTTTTCATAGAAAACAACTCCACATTGGATTCTGTCCCTCAGTCTCTCTCAACACAGCTCAGTTGGTTTAAAGATCACATTAAAAATTCAGGCTGTAAGGACGCTGCTTCAACTCCAAGTCAATGCAAGTCCGTGTTTGATAATGCATTGGTTTGGATTGGCGAGATTTCCGCAAATGATTATAATTATATTTTTGGTACAAATGTCACCAGCAAGACTGTTCAAAAGCTAGCCATAAAGTACCAAATAAGGTTTATAAAAGAAATCTTGAACATGGGTGCTAAGTATGTAGTTGTACAAGGATTACCAGCAACCGGCTGTTTCCCGTTGTCATTCGCCTTGGGTGCCCCTCCAACCGATCGCGACGAGATGGGTTGTGTGGCAAGTAAGAACCAAGAAAGCTACCATCATAACGTTATTCTACAGAAGAAAATTGTAAATCTAAGAAAAAGGTTTTCATCTGCAGAGATCGTTTTCGGTGATGACTGGCATGCTTACAGGGAGATTTATGGAAACCCGACAAAATATGGTTTCACCGAGCAGTTCAGAACGTGCTGCGGGAGTGGTGGCGGAGACTTGAACTTCATTCCTCACCCGATGAAAACATGTGGTGCGCCGGGTGCGGAGTCGTGCAAACACCCGTCGCGGTTTATGAGTTGGGACGGTTTGCATGTGACGCAAGGGATGAATATGGCGGTGTCGAAGTTGTTTCTCGACGGCGCGTTTGCGCAACCGTCGTTTCCTTATCTTTTAAAGAAGGCGGCTAAAGACCTGAATTAATTAAGATCGATTGTGATAAATGACAAACATCATGCAGCGAATCTAATTGTTCTGCTGTATTTTTGAATGTATTAAGCAGCTGTCTTAAATTTTTCTAATAAGTTGATTTGGAACGTTTTTGCATTATATATATTGAATTATCAATAATCATTGTTTAGATAATAATTAATAATGTTTTATATTATTAAACCCTCTGTTCCACGTTTTATATATAGACGCAAATTGGAAATAACAAATTCTATGCGAGTCGTGACAGGGAAGAGAAACAATAAAATGTTTCATGTCGTACTTTTATATATATATATATATATGTATATGTATATATATATATATACATATACATATATATATATATATACATACATATATGGGAGGGTTCATTTGAGAACCAATTTTATTGCGAGAACCACGAGAACCGTTTGTGGCCATTGATCATAATAATCAAATGTTAATATTAATTATAACAAACATGTAATTAATTAAAAGCACAGCCGTCATTTTCACTTTTCAAACATGCTGGAGGGGCATTTTTGGAAAATAGCCTAAATAAAGGGGGGACCACTTACCCCTACTTTTTTAAAACTAAAATATCTCTTAAACGCAAAGGTATTAAAATACGAAAATTATACCAAATTAACGAGAAAAATATGCTCTTTAATATGACATCCATATTGCTATACTTTTTCAAAGAAAAAAATTTAGATTTTCAAGGGTTTTTTTGTAGCACATATGCATATAACACTTGATTTTTTAAGCACATGTGCATATGTGCACCACCTATTTATATTGCATAGGTGCGTCTGGGTGCATATATGCACCGTGCACGTGTGGCATCTCGTGCATATATGCATATGCACATGTCGATGTACCACTTGTTTTTTTTCAATTTTTTTTGTTTTTATTAAGTTTTTTATAAAACACAGCATCATATATTTGCACATGTGCACGACCCACTCGACTTCTTTTCAAGCACAGGTGTGGATAGGTTCACATGTGCATATTAGCACCATGCACGTGTGCATCTCGTGCATATATGCACATGCACACGTATACGGTATACCTAGATGCATATGTGCACGTTAGTCGGTGAACCGTTAGTGAAATATTTGGTGGAAAGTTTGTTTATGTTCATTTATTTAATAAACAAACGAACATGAACAAAAATATTTATTCGTTTAGTTAAATGAAAGAACATAAACAAAGATACTCGTTTGTCCATTTATGTTTGTGAATGTTTGTTTATCCGTTTGTTTATGTTCGTTTATATGTATGTATATATGCGTGTGTGTACATAGATAAATATACATACATATATATATACACACACACATATATATACACGTAGTTAGTGTCTGTTTATATGTAATAATGTTGGGTTTGTATTATATTTGTATGTGTTCGTTCGTTTGTGTTCATTTATGTTCGGGTAAAGTTAAACGAACGAACACAAACATGAATATTCATTCGTATTCGTTTGGCTAAAGTTAAACGAACGAACACGAACAAGCTCTCGTACGTGTTCGTTCAATTCGTTTACAACTCCAGTGCACGTGCAAGTCAAAGTTGGTTTAGTCAAATGCGTTGCCAACTCAAAAAATTCTTACAAAAAGGATGTGTAACGTATAAGTATTTAATATATAACTTAAAATTTTTTAACAAAAATGTAAATGATTGTGATTAATAAATAAAAAAGAAAGTTAAGAAAAAAATAAAAAAGAAATAAAAATTAATAATTTAGCTATATAGAAGAATAGGAAAAAGAAATTAAAAAAAACTGGGCGCTAAAGAAAAAAAAGAAAAAAAGAATTAAAAAAAAAGAAAACTGGACGCTAAAGAAAAAAAAAGAAAAAAGGAATTAAAAAAAGAAAAACTGGGAACATGCATGCTGGGAACAATTTTTTAATTTTCATTTTTATCCTTTTGATCAAATTAACGTTAACAAAGACAAGGTGTAAATTGATTGGCCTATATTGGTTCTCGCGGTTCTCGCAATAAAAGTGGTTCTCGAATGAACTTCTTCCTATATATATAAGGGTTCATGCGAAAAGTTCCTTATTTGCGAAAAGTGCGAGAAGCGATCTGGGTCATACGATTAATTAATTGATGGTTAAGATTAACAATGGCAATTTAGTAAATAAATTGAAATACAAGGTTCTCAACTAATTTAATAAAAGGGTAATCTAGTCATTATACCCTCCTCTCTCCTATTATCTCTCTCCTCTACTCTCTCTCAAATATCATTTACATAAATAAATTTAGTTGCCACCGTATATTAACTCATAGATATCTCATATCTTTAAAACCCTATACTCTCTCTCTCCATATGTGAGCCGCCGCCTCTCATCGGAGAAACAAACGAGGTCGCCGGCCTTTTGTCGATCTCTAGTAATCGCCACCGTCCAAATCGCCATCAACTGGCCTTTTGTCTGCAACCGAGCATCGCCGCCTCCCACGGAGTCTAACCCATCGTCGTTGCCAACCTTCAGATCTGGGCCGCACGTCCGACACAATGCTCCCGCATCTCGGACGAGTCGTCCACCTCCATAGGGTTTCGCCGCCGCCTTTCAGATCCACACTTCTGCCGCCGCCGACCTCCATAGGGTTTCGCCGCCGCCTTCCAGATCCAGGCTTCTACCGCCGTCGACCTCCATAGGTTTCGCCGCCGCCGCCTTCCAGATCCATAGTCCTCCTCCTTTTTTTTATTTCTTCTTAATAGTGAATCAGATAGAAGATGTTTTATGTGTGATCTCATGAAAATGGGTTTTTAATTTCTTGTTTTATCCAGATCTATAGTCCTCATTTTTTTAAATTTATTCTCAATAGTAAATCAGATAGAAGATGATTTATATTGATCTCATGAAAATGGGTTTTTAATTTCTCGTTTTATGTTTTATGACAATGGATCTGATGTGTTCATTTTGTTTTTGTTTTATTGTATCTTATACAGTGTTCATAGGTTTATCTTTTGAGTTCTAGATATATGATTTTTTAATATGTTGTTAAGTAGTGAACAATCACTATTCAGTATTAAATATTGTAAAGTTATTATAAAACTTGTATATCATTGACTGTGTTCAATATTGAATATTGTAAAGTTGTCATGAAACTTATATATATTTGACTGTGTTCAATATTGAATATTGAAAATTGATCTTAAAACTCGTATATCATTGATTGTATTCAATATTGAATATCATATATTTTTTTTAAAACTGGTACTTTTTGGTCAAATACAAATAAGAATGAAAAACTCGTAAATAATTTGGTTGTGTTTATTATTGAACACAACAATGATAAAAAAAACTCGTAAATATTTTTGGTTTTTGTTCACCAGTGAATTTCGTAAAAATAAATAATTTACTCGTAAATAAATTTTAATCTATTTTTGTTTTTATTTAAAATTTAGGAAAGAGAAATAAGTAATAAAAATATATTGGAGAGAGAAAATTTATTGTTTACTATAAATCTATAATACCCTTTTAAATTAAAATTAAATAAAAAATATGATTAATTTAGACCACTAGATCAAATAGAAATAAGTGGCTGAGATTGCTTCTCGCACTTTTCGCAAATAAGGTCCTTTTCGCATGAACCCTCCCCTATATATATATATATATATATATATATATATATATATATATATATATGAGAGGGTTCAAAGGAGAACTGTTTTTCGTACGAGAACTGTGAGAACCAATCTTGGTCATTAAAGTTGTAAGTGGAATTCATGGATAAAGAACGTGGAAGGATTGAGTGTGGCAAGGTGAATGTAAGGAATTCACGGGTGGGCATTCCAATTGAATAATGGGGAATTGGACGGTTAAGATTGTTTCTCGCAGTTCTTGTATGAAAACAGTTCTCGTTTGAACTTTTCCATATATACATATATAGGGGAGGGTTCAAACAAGAACTGTTTTCGTACGAGAACTGCGAGAACCAATCTTGGCGGTTCATTTTGGATAATGGAATTCATAGATAAAGAGCGTGGGTGGATTGAGTGTGGGGGGTGCATGTAAGGAATTCATGGGTGGGCAATCCAATTGAAGGAGAGGGAATTGAACGGCTAAGATTGGTTCTCGTAGTTCTCGTACGAAAAACAGTTCTCGTTTGAACTTTTGCCTATATATATACATACACACACACAAGCATGATACCCGCGCAATGCGACGACGATGAATAATTTATACTCGATAATATATCCGTGTCGATAACGTAGGGTATGGTATTTACGCACTATGATTACATCGAAAATAGTTTACATTCGCGGTATGTCCATTTTCTTTCCATCTTTTCCATTTTATTTATTTCTTTATTATTTATCACCTCTTTCATTAATTTCTAAAATAACTTTTAAAAACAAAAAAATAAGAAAAAAAAATATCTACTTATAAAATAAGATTATGAAAACATATCAATGACTTTGAAAATTTTGTGGATTTGAATGATGAATTGTGTAGGTATGAGATGGTGGCTTGGTTGATGTGTTTTAAAAAATGTAAGTATACGGGGCATAATAGGGGACGGTTCAAACAAGAACCATTTTTTATACGAGAACTGCGAGAACCAATTATAGTAATTGATCAAAGAGATGGAGGATCCAAATTAAAAAGTTGTTAATAGATAACATTAATTAAATCAAACTTATCCTTAATTAATTAAGGGCAATTTGAACATTTTTACATTATCTCCATATTTTTTAAACTAATATATATATCAATCAAAAAAGTGTTAAATTACAAAAATTATACCAAATTAACAAGAAAATTACGCTCTTTAATTTGAGAATGATCTTGTTATATTTTTTCGAAATTTTTTTTTGTGTTTACTTAGTTTTTTTTTCAATACAGCTCGACATGTGCACATGCATAGATTCACCTAGTTTTTTTTAAAACAAATGTAGATATGAACATGTGCATTGCACATGTCGAGTTGTACCGAAAATAACCCAGCAAACATGATTTTTTTTCCAAAAAATATAACAAGATCGATCTGAAATTAAAGAGCATAATTATCTTGTTAATTTGATACATTTTTCGTAATTTAACACCTTTTCGTTTGATGAATATATTACTTTTAAAAAAGTGGGGATAATTTAAAAATATCCATACTAACTTTTAAAATACAAAAATGCCACTCCGCCTAAAATTCTAAAATGCAATCTGGACCATTAATCCAAAGACTAAAATTAGTTCCTTAGGACTATGAATTAAGTATGGACTATATTGAACATTCTTCATATATAGTTAGGATCTAAAGAAAACAATTTTAAAATGAAAATGAAGAGAACACTTTCTATCCCTTGATTAATTTAATCTCATGGTTTATAATAAGCCACGTTTCTTGGTATTGTTTGTGAGTATAAGGGGCATAATAGGAATTAAGATGGCTCTCTCTTTCCCACGTTTTGATCCACCAAATATACCAATCAAAACCACACTTCCTCTGTCACCAATCAACAACGAGCATACAACTATCCTTCACCCATCACCGACCAGATTTATCATCTTCATCCTCTCCTCGCTCTCCTAATCAAAATTAATATCTATGCTCATGTGTATCCTTTCAAGACCGATCTCAATCTCCATCTCAATATTGATCTCCATATCCATCTCATTCTCTTATGTCAAACAACCACACACACTCATCTAGTTCTCATTGACAACCACCAAGGCCCACCACCGACACCCACATCAGGATGGTTTATTTGTTTTTCCTATTATTTGACATATTCAAATCGTTTTATCCTTCAACCGATTACACTTCCCCAAATTTGATTTATTCTTCCGCTACTTTATCCAATTAAAATTTGCTTCATGTGTTTGGATTTGAGAGAGGAACGACGACCGTGCCTATGAAATTACATGTAAAAGCGTTATGTGTTTCGATTTGTAAAGAATGGGATTAGGGTTCTTCATTCGGTATTTTTGCAAATCCGATTTATTAATCCCGAGCCATCTCCCGATGTAATTCACCCTTCTAAAGTAACAAATAATTGCATATTTACAATGATTATTACAATTTTTTCACTTTTGTTGATTCTTTGGGTCAGACAATTTAGATTGTTTAGTATACAGTTTTTTGAATTTTAGTTTCTGCTAATGTCAGTGATCATAATTTGTTAAATTGTGACTATTTACACAATATTTATTTAGATACCAGTTGGTCTGTGCCCTGTTTATCAACAAAAATGATGTTAATGTTTGACAGCAATATGATGATGAAACAAGATGTGATGAAGTTACGAGAAACAAATAAATGGCTGCACTTTCTGTTAGATTTTTGGTAGTCAATTTAATTTTAATCTAGTTACTTGTTTTGGTGCAAGTTATCTGAAATTGATTGCATTTTATTTTAGGTGCTGAAGTCTAATTTTGGTGGTGTTTTCTTTTTAATATAGTTACTTGTTTTGGTGCAGATTATTTGAATTTGAAGACTGTAATGATTTGTAATTCGCTTCACCAAAGAGCCAAGAATGATTGTTGATTTATGAGTTTTTGATATCTTATCGAAAATAATTATTACACTCTTATATTCAAATACATTATCTGTTAGGAGTTGTTGATTATTTTTACCAAAATGGAACAATACAATTGTTCAATTGATCCTCTTTTGGGCATTTCTAGCACCATTAAGTTGGGTTAAATTTATACTATCTGTTGCATATCATTAGTGTACAATTTTCCAAGTTGGTTGATTTAATGATCCTAAATGTATCCATTACTTTTGAACATATGCATACATCCTAATGGGTTCTAACTAGTGAGCAACAATTAATCAGAAGTATCATAAGAAGAATATCATATCATATTTTAACAAACAAGTCTATGCTAACACATCGCAAGGTACCGGTGTAGTCAGTAGGAATCATGTCTTGCAAGGTAGTTAACCCGACTCAATGATCCTAGCTAGGGAAACAAGTCTATGCTAACACATCGCAAGGTACACCGGTATACATTTTGACCATTTGAACAAATTCATCAAACTCAATCAAAACTAACACTTTTATCCCTAATTTGAGTTCCTTTCAATGAATATGAGTTATAGGAACATATTGGAACACAAAAATCAACTCTTGATTACTAATTCAACATTTGACCCATTAGCCCTAAAACACCCAAATCACCAAGAACATGAGAAAAGAACACTTATGATTGAGAGGATGAAGAAGACAATGAAGAAAATATAGATTGTAAGTACTTGGATTAGTTGCTAGGAATTGAAAGCAAGATCATTTCCCCTTGAATTATCCTTCAAAGTCAAGAAAACAAAGAAAGTGTGAGTGTGTGTATGTACGTATGTGTCTGTGTGTTTGAAAGGGAAGAACTGACTTATGGTTCTAATTTATCCACAAGCGAGTATCTCATTCCCCTATCCAACTTACAATTTAATACCCGTTTACCCATTTCAACTAACGGACATATTTGTGGAATCAACATCTAAAACCATTTAATATTTTATCCATTTTATTTATTCTCATTATTATTTTTATATATCCATTTCACAACATAAAACTCATAGTATAGGTTAATAACTTGAATATTTTAATTAATTATTTAAAATAACTATGTACCAAATTCATGCACGACTAGGCCTGATTTTAGAGTGTCATATGAGTAGCAAAGCTGAAGCCTGTGTGGCACAATCTAATAAGAGTGATAAGAGTACATTTATATGTTAACTATTATCATTTAAGTACTTTGTGGAGCTACTCACTAGGCTTCTAGCTCACTCTTTCTGTTGTTTATTATTTCCAGGTTTTATGGCAGACGAGTCTTCCACGTGGATATGCTAAAAAGTTTTTATAAAAAATCAAAAGAAACTTATTTTTATATTACCTGTGCCGATTGTTGCCTTATTTTAAACTGTATTATTGTTATTTACTTGTTGCACGCTTTAAAAAAACAGGTGTTACAAGCTGGTCAGTTATATCTTTAATAACTAATTGAAATATCCCTATTTGTTAATATATTATGTGTTTTAGTTGTGAAAATGTATATGTAAAATAATAATAAAAATGAACAAAAATAATCAAGAATTAAAAGGATTGAAATAGTGATACCAAAATTATCCCCGTGAATCAAGTTGAGTATTTAGTGAGTTATTGTAAGTCGGTTAGGGGAGTCGGATACCCTTTTTTTATGTTGAAACCCATTAGGTCGGTTCTCCTTTTCTTCTTCCT
Source organism: Dittrichia graveolens (assembly GCA_038502395.1). Lineage (NCBI taxonomy): Eukaryota > Viridiplantae > Streptophyta > Magnoliopsida > Asterales > Asteraceae > Dittrichia > Dittrichia graveolens. The sequence goes on along the minus strand of JARJIL010000003.1, from coordinate 97,653,251 downwards.
ATCTTCTTCCCTACCCACGCACTTATGCATACACACACACACACACTCAACCCATCTGTTCTTGTTCTTAGAGAAGCAATTCAAGGAGTTAAAACATTTGATCTTCAAGTAATCCTTTTGCTAATAATTGTTCCACCTTCATTTTCATCCTTGTAAGGATTCTTCCTTGTGTTCATGTTTGTTGCGACTTTTAGAGTAAATGGGTCAAATTCGAATTGGTGTCCTAGAATTGAGTTTAATGCTATAAATGTATTCCTACAACTCTTAGGGATTGTTATAAATCCAAATTTGTGATAAAAGTAGTGAAATTGGTTGAGTTTAATAAAATTGTTCAAATAGCTCAAAATGGATAATTACATCCTAATTCTTGACTTGGTTGTTTAAATGAGTAATATATATGTTAGTAAAGTCATGTACTACCTAATAATGTATACGAACACTGGAAATCGAGTAGAAACAGTTTGGGATGGATTTTGGATCGATTTTGGTTATGCAGAGCAATCTACGAATTGGGGGCTGTAAAGGCGTCGCGATGTGTCGCTATACTGGACGCGATGCGTCTAGGTGGTAAGTAACATGTTTTGTTGTTTTTCTTGTTTTGATGTTTGGGTTGCAATTATAGGTTAATACGGATTAAAGGACATCAATAGAAGATAATTACACGTGTCATGGACCCAGGTGAGTACCGGTTTTCATGAGGCTCAATAAATAACAAATAAAACAACATTTAACAACCATCACCATTATAAGTCATTTGAAGTGAATTCTAAATATTCAAATATGTGATAGAGATATGAATTTGAATAATTTGATATGTTATCTATATATTCGCACGCGTGTCGGTGTGTGCACAAGGTATGATATTGATTGTTAAATATCTATGTGTTATGAGATACATGCATGCTATTGGATCCGGAATAAGTCATCTATGTAATATGTGTTTGTCGGACGTTCAATGATTGTTTTACAGTCATATGGTTAAGGCCAGTCACGGACTGGATCCTAGGAGACCTTCGGGTCAAAGTTCGGGATCAGTGGTGACTCGAGGGGCCATTCCGAGTCGTAGGTTCTACAAGACCATCATCTCTTAACGTAAAGGGTATTCGGCTGCTCGCTGAACCCAAGAGAGCCGATGGCTCTATAACATGCTCAGTGGACCGCTACTCGCTCACCCATCAGCATGGTTGGTTGTGTCTGATAACCCAGTTAGGGTTGTTGAGCTGGATTAGCTATCCCGTAAGATATGACACCTATTAATCTTGTCAGCACTTTACTATGTGATAGGACAGCATTGTTTGCTTATTCCTATGTTGTGGTATACTTTACTGATACTTGTACTTAGCCTATGCTCATTAGCTATTAAAGCTAACCTCGTGTTATTCTTCCAATGCGTAGGAAAGGATTAGGTTACCTGATGAGGACGAGTTACCTATTCGTGTTTTGAAATCAACTTTTGGAAGGAACACTTATTTTGCTAGTATAATTAATATGTGTATATGGTTGATTGGCAGGATATAGTAACACCACTTGGTTGTGGACTTGGCAAGTTTTGACGTGTTTTATAATCGCCAAGTCTTGTTAAAGTACGAACTTATTAATTTGTATTAGTAGTTTAAATTCCGCTGCTAATTTTGAGATTGGTTGACAAAATAAAAGATGATGGTAATAATCATTTTACAAATGAACCCAAACAGTTTAAAAACTCAAATATTACTAATTCTATAAAATTTTAAACGATGGTGTTATAGTCTTTGAAGCTATATTTTTTGTTGCTAGAAAAAAAACATTGATTGTATCTATGCTAAATAAATTGACTACGTGTGCGTATGCTTAATTAATTTGTTTGCACTGTTTTACGATTAAATGGTTGATTGCATATGATCTTCTGCGTCTTATTCTATCCATTTTTTAATATTAAGAATATGCATCTTTTTCTGGTGGGATGCAGAAGAATTATATCTAGAAGTTGTATCTTGCATCTACAATTTCTTTTAGAATCATATCATCTTTATCCTTAATCTTTAATATGTATTATAAGAAAAGAGTTTATAATGTTATTAGAATTTTTCATTAATCATCCCTCTTTATTTTTTAACTACCAATAATTTTTTTCTTAAATATAACTTTTTAGGTGATTTAGTTTGTTCACAATTAAATATTTTATTTATTTAAATTATTTAGTAAATACATATGCCTATTTTCGTGGTTATTTATGTAAAAATGTATACCAATTTGTTTAAATTAAAAAAATTCAAAGTTGATTGTAAATAGGTTCTATAAAAAATTTGATGATAATATTTTGTATGAATTTTTTTATAGATTTGCCTTTTTTTAATAGATTTAATATCCTTATGTATGATTTAAATTAAACTTGTTTTACTATATATGTTATCTTAAACACTTAAAATTACTTTAAGAATCTCTCGGGTTTATAAACGAGGTGTTAAATCATTTAACTTAAAGAGGATAAACAGATGGTATCATTTTTGTGATTAAATATTCATCCATATGAAAAAAATATATTAAATTTAAAATGAATTGAATAATTTTTTTTATATTTGGGTGAATATATAAGGAAGGTGTGTGTGTGAATTGAAGGATTGACGCACATTTCAAATTTACATTTCTTGGTTTAATAAAATGAATTATTTAGATATTTTCACCCTGTTCTCCTTCTATATCCCTCTCGTATATATGTGTGTGTTTAAGTTTAACCTCAATTATTGGGATGAACAATTTCAATCGTGGTTTTAAACGTTGAAAATTAGCCAACATGGTTGGTAGTTGGTACGGACGTCAATAGCAAATTCCTTTTTATTTAGTCATGTTAAAAGTCTTCTTAACTTGTTAGTTTGACTATCTTCTTAATAATAATAATAACAATTAAATAATAGAGTTATTTACTTAAATAGTCTATGTGGTTGTTGCGAAATTTTATTTTCATACTTTAATTTTAAAAATTACGAAAATAGTTAATGTGTTTGTCCTTTTTCCACTTTGATTATTTACACTAACTTTAGCTAAGTTTGACCGTTAGTTAAATAGTATTTTAGTCAAATTTTTATTTATCCTTGTTACCAAACAACCTCTAACTTCTCTTTACCTTTTTTTTCTTATTTAACTTTCTAATTATATTTAACTATATTAAATATATTAATTAGCAAAATAAAGTATACAATTAGTATTATTGTTAATAAAAGGCCCTTTTTAACTTTTATTCATCCCCAGCAATAACACATCATCATCACCACCCTCTATGATCTCCACCACCCACCACCACCAAAAACTACCATCTACCAACACCACCACCGTCTTCCACATATAATCCACCAAAAACGTTGGTTTAGGATGATCATAAACGAAACTCAAATCTGAACATGAAGAAAAACAAATGAACAACAACAGATCGATGAACTCAAAATTCCATGATAAACTCAGGGACTATTTATGTAATTAACTCAAAATAATAAGATAGTGAAAAAGCTGAAGCGTGAATATTTTGACCAAGTGAAATAAATGTGTTGGTACTCTCCCTACCTTCTTTTACCTTTCCTCGTTTGTTATATTCATTTAACTTTATCTTCTCTTCCTGTCTATCAAAAGCAAAACGATCTTTCGTTTCTTTTTCTGCCTGCAATTCCCTTTCCAACATTAAAAAAATAAAATTATACATTCGTTTGTTGACTGTACAACTTTTTTAATAAATAAAACATATAAAATTTGAATATATATATATATATATCAAATATTATAGACATAAAATAAAATATTTCTTTATTTAATATTGGTGTATTATTACTGTACTATGAAATCGGTACATATATACATGGACATATTTATAGAACTCAGAAAACACAAACAAAGGGACTAGGAATGGTAATAGAGTGGATTTTACCTCCCTAATCCCCAACCTCGAAACTGAAACTTATCCCCGTTCTCACCCCCGTCAGGTTTTAATTCGGGGCACCCCGTCAAGGATTTTTATGCCCCATCCCCTAACCCCGACCCGAAGAATAATCTCTCATCCCCGTGTCCCCGACTCGAACAGTAAAAAATAATCAGCTATAATATTATACAAAAACAAACACAATTAGACATTACACAATCTAAAAGATTGTTCCAAAACAAACACAACTAGAAATCAAAGTATTCTTAACATAATAAACACAACTCATAAACTTGTTACAATCTAACAAAAACTTGTTCCAACTTCCAAATGATCTTAATCATCCAACAAAAATACAAACAAAGTATCAAGTCAAATCACATCATCCAAAGTCGTTATGCCACTTTCTTTAGTATCTCCCTATATTAAGAAACACATTAATAATTCAATAAACCAACCAAATTATAAAAGCATTATTACCAAGAGAGTAATTTTTATAAATATTATTAGCTTTTCCACTTCATAATGAAATTCAACGAAGCGACAATATGCCTCGGTCTCTTCCGCACAAGTTTCTATATATTAAACAAATCAGACATCGTCAAATATATTAATGTTATTCATGAAGAAAAATAACATATGAGTAATTAATATATATATATATATATATATATATACATATATATATATAGTGTTACCTTGAATCTCATTCAACAACCAACTTTGAGAACATATTAATCTGGTGAAGCCGACTTCAGTGAGGATTTATTAATCTTCCACTTAATTAAGCTAAAAGCGGATTTTGAGGCAATAGTGAAAACTAGAATTGCCAATATATCTTTTGCCAACCTTTGAAGTGTCGGATACTATCATTTGTCTTCCACCAAATCAACAAATCAATATTTGTGTCCTTAGGCAAAAGCTTTTCTTTCAAGTAGCTATCCAACTCCGCCATATCACTATCACTCGAGTCATCATTCTCGCTAGCAATCACTTCAATTTCAGATAGTAATTTTTTGAATCTACCACTATACCTGGATGAAAACCCTGAACTCAAAGAAGATGAACCGGAACCACCACCTATAGATTAATGAGAATAAATATAAATCAAATATTAGCAATATTTTATCTATTATATAAACAATAAGTATAAACCAATATATTAATATCTTCATAGTAGCTTTTACACGGGACTTAGTAGATTGGTATTTTTTAAAGAAAGTCCGGACAAACTCCTCAAGAATTTTAAACTTATCTTTTGCCCTTTCATGTCCATACAAGGCAGACATAAGTAACTCTACGAATTTTAACTTGTATCGTGGATCCAAAATTGCAAACATCCCCATGATCCCATGAATTACAGACCAATATTTATCAAACTTAGAAATCATTTTATACTCCATCAAAATAATCTCATCAATAGAAAACTTTGTCCAGTCACACAAAGAAAAACTAATCTCACATTTAAAGGGAAAAAGACATTAGTTGCAAGATACTTGTTACCCGAAAACAAAAGAGTTAGCAACACTAAGTGTTACAATAGGTTATCACATATCTCCTTTGCTAAGTCCCAATCAAAGTCCATACGTAAACAAGTATACCTCGACTCTCTTAAATGTAATCAGGTGAAAATATGATCTCTATAAGTTATAGTAACACTAAGCATCAGAAAAGTAGAATTCCATCGAGTCTTACAATCAAGGGTTAATTTCTCTGTGTACTCCATTCCTAGTTGACGAGTTGCTTTCTTAAATCTTTGCTCCTTCTAGATGCAAACCAAAACAAAACACTATCTCTAATTCTTTCAATCCCCTCCTCAATAACAGATAAGTCATCTTGAACAATCAGATTTAGAATGCGCGCACAACAACACATATGAAATAACTGGCCTTTCATCATGAGTGATCTCAATGGAAGCTTGTCTACTAACTTGCTAATAATTGCATCATTTGTGGTGCGGCGGTAATAGTAGACAATTTCTATCGATATTCCAATTACATAAACAATCATAAACATATATGCTTCATTTTACAATCTGTCTTGTCAATTGTAATTCGTTTTATTATTTTAATCTTATCTTTTTTAAATATGGTTCGTTTTATTATTGTGTGTTTTTTTATATGATTTATTTCATTATTTTAAAATATGTCATAAATCTAAAAACTAGCACATGTACCTCAAATATATATATTGAAACATATATGCGTAAATTTGATGATGTTTTCAAAAGATAACCATATATGCATAGATTTGATGATGTTTTCAAAAGATAAGTAAAAAGAGAAAACCGTAAAAATTAGAATATATGATTACAACAATCGTTAAAAAACATAGATTGTAAATTGAAGTATAGATGTTATTGTTAGATTTTTCTTTTTGTTTCCTTTTAACTTATGTTCTTGTCCACTACTTTTATCTGCTTTGATTTAGTGAATAGCAAGAAAAATAGGAGGATTTAGTAAGAGAATATACAACCTCGATATAATGTTTATACAACAAAATGTATTTTTTAATAATTATCAAATTACGATAAATTTCGTATCAAAATGTACATAAAATAAAATGGTTACAAATACATTTTCAGAAACTGTAACCTATAAATCGTAACCAAGGGTCTTTCCTCCTTTGATGAGTCGACAAGGATGAGTGCCATCAAAACACAAGAACAGTGAATTAGGTTTCTACCATTCCCTTAGATCGAACAAAACCATCGAATCCCCTCTACAGACCTCTTGAACATAAATCCATGGAATAGAACAGATGATAATCAAGAACCTAAGTGCATGTATTCGAGCAAAGGGACGGTTCAAACGAGAACTGTTTTTCGTGCGAGAATCAATCATAGCCGTTGATCAAAAAGATGGATGGTCCAAATTAAAGAGTTCTTAATGGATAACCTTAAACTAATCAAGCCTATTCTTAATTAATTAAGGGCAATTTGGACATTCTCATATTACACCCACTTTCTTTAAACTAATATATCCATCAAATGGAAATGTATTAAATTACGAAAATTATACCAAATTAACGAGAGAATTATGCTATTTAATTTGAGACCGATCTAACTATATTTTTTCGATTTTTTTTTTGTATTTGCTGCGTTTTTTTTCTGTACAGCTCGATATTTGCAAATGTGCAAATATATGCACTTGTGCAAATGCAACAATTCACCTAGTTTTTTCAGCACAGATGTAGATATGTGCATGTGCAGATTTTGTGCAAAATCTGCACATGTGCATATGTCGAGAGCTGTGTAAAAAACTAACTTAGAAAGCGCGAATTTTTTTTTCCAAAAAAATATAGCAAGATCGGTCTCAAATTAAAGAGCACAATTTTCTCGTTAATTTGGTCTAATTTTCGTAATTTAACACCTTTTCGTTTAATAGATATATTACTTTTAGAAAATGGGGGGTAATGTAATAAAATCCATACTACCCTTTTCTATTTAAAATAAATAAAAAGACAGAAAATTAAATGATTGACCAGAAATGATTCTCGCAGTTCTCGTATGAAAAACAGTTCTCGTTTGAACCGCTCCCTATATATACATATAAATGATGATAGATGAACAAGAAGATGAACTCAAGAGGAATTACAAGTGATCCCCTACCTAGTTGCTACAATTGGAAGATGATGAATTTGCAGGCCACAAACCATCAATCAGTGACTACAATCCATTTATTTAAATCCTTTAGTATCTAGATCATTTATTAATATTGTGGAAGATATGTTTACGGGTACTTAAGGGATTTTACCACAATTAAATTAGGAAGTATATTTTAATTTTAAATGATTTAAATACTGATAAACTAAATATCAAGACATATTTAAGAGTTTAGAGGTTTTAGGAATTGAAGATATATACGTAATATTGAAGTTTGGAAGGATATATACGTAATTAAGAAATTTTATAAGGATATATATGAAATTCTTTCAATTAAAAAGCAGTGTGGTTGTATGATAATGAAAAGGCGAAACTCTTTACTTAATTTATCTTTTTTGTTGTTAAAAGAAAATTCATGTGGCTGTATTTGATAGGGAAAATTTCATACAATAGTAATTAAGTTTGAAAAGTGAAACATTTATCAAACTTGATTACTATTTTGTGAATTTTCCTAATTTGATAATTTTATTATGACTTTTTTATTTGGTTTAATTTAGTTATAAGTGAAGTTTATTTTTTGTGTTTTGTATTATACGGTGGAGATCATATTAGTATGTTTCTCGCTACAATAAAAATCTTGATTTCTTTGCATTCTATTATACAAAAGGTTTAGTTCATGAAAATGTATCTAAGTTGTCCCTTTTGCTATTGTGTGTATTCAACTTTAAAACTTACTATTTAATTTATTAGACTCCCAAAACTTACCTATTAGTGTATCATGTTACCTGGATAGGTAATTTGTAAAAGAATTTATTATTTATTTAATTTTAATCCACATTAGCAATTAATTTCTAGAATTTTATTTCATGTAATGATATTCATATTCAACATTCTATCTTGAAGAACATTCATCCTCACCTTGAAGATACAAAAGAACAAGAACATGCTAATCAAACAAAATCAAACCTTTGTAAATCAATGATTCATCATGTTCATCCATTTAAGAACACTCATTTGAACAATTAACAACTGAAATCAAAACTTTCGAACAAGAACTTATTTCATGAAAAAGATGATAACATATCATATTTGAAACCACATTTACGAACAATCAAGAACCCACATTTCGTAAAGATGATAAAAGATCATATTTGAAACAGAAACCTAAACCCTCAAAATCGAAACTTAAATTGAAAGTCACACCAAGAATGGAAGACCAAAATCAAAAGTCGCAAACCCAAAATGATAACCATTGATTAAGAAACCCAAAATCAAAAGTTGCAAACGTGGATCTGACAATCAAGAACCCTAAACCACCGATTGAGAATCAAGACCCTAAACCACTGATTGAGAACCAAGAACCCTAAATCTCTTAGATCGGGAAACTCATGAACCCTTCGAACAGTTGAGTCGCTACTATCGAACCCTTCGAACAGAGGAAGACCCAGTCGAACAAAGACCCTACAAAGATGAATCCATCAGATTTTATAACTGAATACCCTTGATTGGACCCAAATCATGTTAAGATAAAAGATGAAAACCCATCAATGAAATATTTGAAGATGAAAACCACATATAGAAACCCTAAATTGCAAGTTAGAAACCCTTAAGATGGTGATGAATTGAAGCTGAATATGAAATCACAGGTCGGAAACCCTAAATTGCAAGCTGAGAACGATGAAGATGAAGATAGAATCAAAAACCATTGAGAGGAATGCAAGTTGAGAACAATGGATCTGTGGAAACAATAATATATTAATATGAATAATTATATTTTTATTAAAAATAAATGTTTATTTTATTTGGAACTGTTTTTAACAAGTCATTAGCCACGTCAGCAAAACTGGCGCCACATCACTATGTTACCTGCTATAGTAGGTTCGATGCATTAAATAGTATCTTTTGGGAATCTAGTATATTAAATGGTAACTTTGAAAGTTCGATACACACAATAGCAAAAGCTGACAATTTGGATACATATTTATGTACTAAACCCTTATACAAATTGTGTAAAAATTTAAAATTTATATAAAACACACACATTTATATGGAAAAGTTCACACAAGAGTTGTTTTTCGTATCAAAACTGAGAATTATTTGTAACATCATTTATGACACATTAATAAACGTATTTTTGTTGATTTATATATTTATACAACCATGAGTTGCGTCTGAATGCACCGTCATTAATGGGCGAGTCTTGAATTTTTCAAAATACTCTAATTAATGTGTCATTAATGAGCGTATTAATGAGTCATTACCATTAATAAACATTAACTTATTTTAATCAAATACTAAGATTGGTTCTCGTAGTTTTTACACGAAAACATATCCGGTTTAAACCCCCCTATACATATTATGTGTGTATAAGGTGAGTACATATTTTTAAGCGTGAGGAAATTAGAAAATCAAGGCAATTTTCAACTTTTAACTACATAAAATAATATCCGAACTTGAAAGTACGGCAAGAAATTTATGTTTTTCCACACTTAAAATTATGAAGATTAATTCGTATGTACCAAATTTCCTTATGTTTCTTCACTCAAGAAAGTGCAAACAAATTTTTGATGAAAAGTTAATCTCCACATTTGTAAGTGTATACAAATTAAAAGGCAAAATCATATTTACTATGGCTTAGATTAATTTTATCAAAATAAACAATTAATTAAAATTATTTAATAAAGATTATTTAAATTAGTATTTTATTTATATTTAGAGATAATGCATCGAAGTTTTCGGTAAATGACACCTATTGTCATCATTGTTGCTCATCTAACATCTAATGTCTAACACATATTAAAATAACAGGATTTTACACTGGGAAAATTATTGAAAAAAGTAATCTATATATCGAAAATTGTCAAGAAAGGTAATGTCTAATTTTTTTAGTCGAGAAAGTATTATAAATTTTAATGTGTAACAAAAAAAGGATATAATGGCTTCTTAGACCTAATAAAAAAGATTTATAAATTTTAATTTGTAAAAAAAAGTATAAATTTCAATTAGATTTATTTTAACCAATCACAATTCTTTATTTTACAGATGATGATTCACATAATCTATGCCTGACGTCATCGCCTCATTCCTTTCTCATTAACTTTGGTGCATATCTGAAACGTAATGGTTACCTTATGTTAGACGCAGGTAAGGCTACATTTTTTCGGGTGACATGAAACACTACTCCGAAAATTTACACGAACCCGAAATGGGTTAAAATCAGGTTGAGACAAAAATAAATAGGCCGGATTAATGTCAACCTGACAACCCGAAAGTGACATGTATAACCAGTTTAAGAATAAAACTATAACATTGTAAAAAAAATTTAATATTTAAAATTTAATTTTTTTAAAAGAAGACTATTAATCCAAATAAGACAGTGGTATATTAAGATAATAAAATTCGTCAAACAAAAGTACCATACTCTTAAACGTTAAAATTTCAAATAAACAATAAAAGATTTACATTTCAAACAATACTATATCATTTTGGTATTTTTATTTTGACTATATATTTGTTTACTTGATATAGGTGGTACTTTACTATTTTAAATTCGATTCAAAATTTTATTAATGATGGGTTACTTTAAATTATTCAGTTGTGTACTAACATTATTTATTGATACGTAGAATAGTAGTATATCATATTTTTATTATATTCATATAAGTTTAATAAAAAAGTAAAATCAAAATTCGAATCGATCTGGAACAAATACTGAATTTATAGTTCAAATACAATCAAAATGAACATTGAATATTGAAGTTAGAATATAAAAGAAAATCATTTTCGAAATTCATCCCGAAAGTTGGAAAACAAACATTGAATTTAAAATTTTGATAAAGAAAATCGTAGTTGAAAAGGAAAATCAAAAAAAATACTCGTCAACCACATTTAGCTGAAATGGGACGACATAAAAAGCTGACGGACCCGAACCTGACTTGAAACCGAACGACATGAATTCGACCAGAATTGATTTCTTTAGACGTGGGGCTTTTATGATCCTATTTCTTCCCCTCATTCTCTCCCTTCACTATTCGCCTCCCCAAATTCTCTAACCCTAATCTTCCGCTTCTTCCCATGTACAACTAATCGAAGAACAATTCTTGTTTCCCGATCGATAAGTTCAATATGTTGCTTTTACCGACGCACGGCGAATCGAAGAACTTTGCATATTTCCCGATCGACAAGTTCATCGCTTGGGAGAACAACTTCAAAATCGAAATGTATTTTTATCCGGTCTAAGAATTAATGGAGATAGAAAATCTAAGCTCTAACTTATTTTGGAATGGTTAGATCTAATTAAAGCTCTATGCCTAACTTCTTTTCCTCTACACTTGTGATATCTGACATTTTGATTTGAAAATCATCTACAAATGTGGATCTTTGCAGAACGTTGTTGGAGATGCATGTGGTTCAGCTTCATCTTCAAATGAAGAGGTTAGTATACAATATACTTAGGCCAAGATCGAGTACCGCTTAGGCCATGTGTAGCACCCTTCCCCAACCTAAATCAATCCTAATATCACATTAGCTTTTTTACCTTTTTTCTTCCCAACCCAAATCAACCCAAAACCCAAGTAGCACCATTCCCAAATATTTTGTCTCTCCTAGTCTCTCTATAGAACCAAAAAAAATAAAAATAAATAAAGCTTCAGGTTATCTCGGGTTCACGAAACCGAAAATAAAAAGGAGGGGAGGGGAGGAACCCGAAAGGGTAGTAGTGGTGTTCCCGAAGGAACTCACTCAACCCATATTTACCCGAAACCATTCGGGATACCCGCTACGCTCGGCCTTACACCCAACCCAAATTAACCAAAATGTCACATCAGGTTTTCTTCTTTTTTCCTTCCCAACCCAAATTAACCCAACTAGCACTCGTCCTAAATCAACCCAAACATTTTATCTCTCTTACTCTCTTTACCAAAACCAAAGAAATAAAAAAAATAAAAAAAGAGAGAAAGGTTTGGGTTGCTCGGGTGCACAAAACCGAAAAGGAAAAAAAAGGGGAACCCGAAATGGGTGTAGTGGTGTTTTCGAAGGAACCCACACAACCTAATGTAACCCGAAGACATTCGGGAGTAGTGCTACAGGTGGTCGTAGAGATATAACGGGTGTGGATCTTTTAGTGCAAAGAGACATCTGATGGTATGGATGTTGGGTCCATTCATAGTCTTTCATGACCACTTACAATTAATTTAATTTTATGGTCACTGTTGATTGGTTTTGTTTTTATTCTTATTGTATTTTTAATGTTTTTTAGATGAAGAAGAGTAATGAAGATGGCTAACTTCTCTATTTGACATTACATATTATTCCGTTTAAATTTTTATGCATGATGACAACCCTTTAAATGCTAGTCTCAATGCAAGAACAAGTGGTAAGTGGAGAGCTTTTACTCGGCTAATATTTCTTAAGTCATGATCCAATGTTGGGTATTCCTTTCAAACCTGCACACACATACGCAAGTACGTTGCTTCGTTAATAATCTTTCACACTATAAATATTTAAAATTTACATTAACTATTCTTCGTGTTTTTACACGAGGTATCAAGCTAGAAACAAATATATGAAATCGAAAATAGTATCATTGTCTTCATTAATTTATGAACAATATTTTTGAATTTTAGTTTTGTTTATGTTGTGAGCAATGTCATTCGGCTTTGAGACTTTTGGTAATTTAATATTGGCATAAAGTATTCACACACATAACGTGTTCGACCAATTTCCTTGGTCTATTTTTTATGAGTAGATCCGTATCATTTTCCATTTCTGAAAACAACCTTCAAGTTATTCATTTCTTATGCCTTCAAATTGTTGGTATTTTGAATTTAGTTTGCGAAGACTATGAGTCATCTTATTTCTAGGGTGTTTTTAAGGGAGTACGGGATGTGCCATTGCTTAGGGGCTAGGGCTCGCTTTTCAGACGGATCCAAATTTTTATATACATATAGGTATAATGGTATAACTCTTCGAAACTCAATAAAATAAAAATGCTAAGAAGTACATAATAGAAATATAAGCCCAAAAAATTACATATTAAGGATTTGATGAGAAAGATGTAAATGAACTTTACATGAAATTGAAGCTCCTTGACATGTTTTTATCTAGTGAAACTATCTCACCAAATGATCTTTTATAATATATGAAAGAAGTCGATTATTTTCTTAATGCAATTATTGCATACAAAGTCTTGTTTACTATTCTAGCAACGGTTGTAGTATCTATAGAAACAAGTTTCTTAAAACTTAAATTGCTGAAATCCTACTTACTAACCAGAATGTCATAAAGACTTAATGGATTAGCAAGAACGCTATCTTAGAGAATACTGATTACAAAGAGTACATTGATTCATAAGTTTGCTTTTAGAATAACTTCACAATTAATGTAATTATATAAGATAAACTAGTTTACTACCGTTCTTTTGTTTTAGTTCTTGATATAACAAATATCATAGTATATGTGAATTCTTACTTTTATATAAGAGGTCAATTCTTTCAATTCGCACAGGACCCCAAAAATCTACATGACGCACTGCTTCTTTCTTGAAACAAATCCACATTGATTAAATTGTAAAGATTGCATTAGTTATGAGATGAGATTCTTTCATTGTTAACATGTCTTTCTTTTAATAAAGAACACTATATATATATATATATATATATATATATATATATATATATATTCATGAATGTTTAATATAGCTCATACTTACTTCATAGTACTAAGGGATTAATTTTAGGCTTTGAATTAATGAAATCAACAGTTCAGATTGCATTTTAAAATTTTGAGCGGAATGACATTTTCGTAATTCGCATGTGATGATTTTATAAATCGCATGTGATTGTATACTGAATCTCTCGTGATTAAATATTAAAATTTTAGAACTATATTTTTTACATAAACTTTATTGAACACAACTCATACTATTAATGAATCATGCTAGCGAATTAGTTTCAATCAAAAGTCACATGACATATATATATATATATATATATATATATATATATATATATATTTGTTATCCCTTTTCTTAGTTGTTTCATACATAGGAATGGACTTTGGTTTCTCCATGTGTTAAATCTTTTGCAGACAACTAAAGAAGATGGTGATACAAACGTAGGTACTGTTTGTTATTTTATGGTCATTCCGAAATTATGGTCAAATTACTGAAGCCGCCAACTGGGAATGTTTTATTTCCTAATTCCGTTTTTCCAAACTCGATAAATATCATACTTCTAGAAGGGCAAATTTGTCATAGGAGCACCTGCCCTTTATAAATACCCAAAGGCACAGCCTATGATAGAAATAAAACATCCCCTGTTAAAAAACATGTCTTCTTTTCTCCATTCTGCCCTTCTTACAATCTTCGTTTCCATTTTTCTCCTTTCTCCCATCTCCTCGGCCCCTACACCCTTCAAAAAGGTCTATGTTTTCGGAGACTCTTACACAGACACCGGCAACACCAACGACACCACCGGACCAGCCATCTTCCGCCATGTCACCACCCTCCCTTACGGCCGCACATTCTTCCGCCACCCCACCAACAGATACTCTGATGGCCGTCTTGTCATCGACTTCGTAGCCGAATCGCTTAACTTACCATACTTTCCACCCTATCTTAACAAGTCCGCCGACACCACCCACGGCGTTAACTTCGCAGTCGCTGGCTGCACCGCCATCCCCATCTCCTTTTTCAAAGAAAACAATGCCACATTAGCCACCGTTCCGCAGTCGCTTCAAACACAACTCGAATGGTTCAAAGATCACATCAAGAATTCCGGCTGTAAAGATGCCGTTTCAACTCCGTCAGAATGTAACACAGTGTTTAACGGTGCGTTAGTTTGGATTGGTGAGATTTCCGCAAATGATTATACTGACATTTACGGAACTAACATCACTAGCAAGACAATTCAAAAGCTAGCCATAAAGTACGAAACAGAACTCATAAAAGAGCTTTTGAAAATGGGTGCTAAGTATATCGTCGTACAAGGGTTACCGGCCACCGGCTGTATCCCATTGTCATTCACGTTGGTCCCCTCTCCGACCGAACTTGACCACATGGGTTGTGTGGCAAGCAAGAACAAAGAAAGCTACGACCATAACGTTGTACTACAGAAAAAACTTTTTAACCTACGAAAACAGTTTCCATCGGCTGTGATCGTGTACGGTGACGACTGGCATGCTTACCGTGAGGTTTATGGGAACCCTACAAAATACGGTTTCACCGAGCGGTTTAGAACGTGCTGCGGGAGCGGTGGCGGAGCATTGAACTTCATTCCGGATCCAAGGAGCACGTGTGGTGCGCCGGGGACGAGCTCGTGTAAGCATCCGTCACGGCATATGAGTTGGGATGGTGTGCATATCACGGAAGGCCTTGCTAAGGTTGTCTCCAAGTTGTTTCTTGACGGCGCGTTTGCCCAACCGCCGTTCCCTTATCTTTTGAAGAAGGCGGCTGAATCTAGAGTTTAATTAATTTTGATGATTGGTCCGTCGAGGAATAAAGAATTTTGTTATTTTGTTAAAATACCTTGAACCGATTGTTATTTATGGTAATAATAATGAAATCAAGTTGTAGAATTATTTGATAATTTATGCAATGAGTTGAAGATTATTAGCTATACTTTTTCGTTTTTGTCTGTACATTGGCCGGAATTATTGAGTACGTACGCAGACCAAATGTTATATATTCCAGTCACGTTTTTACTTAAATTTATTGTTTTCGTGTTAAAATAAGATCGATACTGAGTTTTCTACTTTGTTTAACGTACGTACTTTGAATTCTATTTTAACTCCAAAGGATACAAAATTTGACTTCTAACCATATCATTAGACAATCGTCAAACAATATTTGTTGTTCTGTTAATTAAGTATAACCTATATATCTATGTACCGGAAATTATGTCTTTTGTAGAGATGTAATCATGTAAGTGAGTGAGTTATTTGAAAGCTACTTGAGCTCGACTTTTAGAAAGCTCATTACGACCAAATGGACTCAATTTAAGCTATTTTGAAGATTCTTTAATAAACGAGCTCGAGCCCGAGTTCTATGATGCACTTGCTTTGGCTCATGAGCTTAACAAGCATCTATTAACTATATAAATACAATTGTGATGTGCATTGACATATATCTATTCTACAGTATTAACGATTCTAGCCGAATATATAGTAGGAGTAATGACCTTGACACGTTTAACAACCACCCGACTCGAGCTCAACTCGAACTGGATTTCATATATTGTACGTGTTCGAACTCGAATATTTATTCACTTATCAAATGTGGGATGCAATACTAATTTATCTTTTTATATCAGTCATTCATTTACTAGATAAAAAAACATATAGTTTAGTACTTATATATTGTGAATAAATATATATAATCTATTGTTATTTATTTGTTATTTTATCTATATGTAGTTTAGTACTTATACTAAAACTAGAGTAAATAACATAATTAATAAATAGGGCAAATTGCCGAGAAAGGTAACCTAAATATCAAAATTTATCAATAAAGGTAACGTCTAACTTTTTTGGCTGAGAAAGGATTATAAATTTTAATTTGTAACAAAAGAGGGTATAATGCGTGAAATTTATATCTTTTTTTCTTACGTCTAAGAGGTCATTATACTCTTTTTTGTTACAAATTAAAATTTATAATACTTTCTCGGCAAAAAAATTGGATGTTATCTTTATTGACAATTTTTGATACTTATGTTACCCTTCTCGGTAATTTTAATTCCCTAATAAATATGGACTTTTAGGGGTTGAAAATTAAAATTAAAATTAAAATATATAATATATACAGTCTAAAAGTTTTAACTATCTATATGCATATGTACATGGACAAATAGATATACGCGTGTGTTTATTTTTTTAATTTAATAGATTTAGTTTTTTTTTATCAAGCTTAAGTTAAAAATATGTAAATACGATATAACATCAGTAGCTAGTCTATCTATATGCATGCGTATACATTTGTACATGTGAATGTCATTTAGATTATGTAAATATGTTTATTGTGTATATACATACATACATGCGCGTATGTATATATATATATATATATATATATATGTATATATATATAGGGGAGCGTTCAAACAAAAACTCTTTTTCGTACAATAACTGCGAGAACCAATCTTGGCCGTTCATTTTGGATAATGGAACTTATGGATGAAGAGCGTGGGGGGATTGAGTGTGGCATGGTGCATGTAAGGAATTCATGGGTGGATAATCTAATTGAAGGAGGGGAAAATAGATGGCTAAGATTGGTTCTCGTACGAAAAACAGTTCTAGTTTGAACTTTTGCCTATATATATATATATATATGTGTGTGTGTGTGTGTATGTATGTGTGAATTTATGTGTGTGAATATATGCTATATGTACACGGAAGAACGTGAAAGCATAAACATGTTTTTTTTATATTCGTATACGTGCCTACATGTGTGTGTCTATATCACACGTCTACATGTTTTTATGTGTGTCGTTGGTCATGTATTTTTATATGTGTAATATATAGCTATTATTAGGGTGTATACGAGCTGAAGCTCAAGCTCTACCCGTAACATTCGAAAGCTCAAACTTGAGCTTGTTTCACGCTTGTTGCTAAATTAAGCATGAGCTCCGCTAGTTAGAATTTTCCCAAACTCGATTGTAATGCATTAGGCAAATCTCACATCCGTCGTGAACAAGAGAGTTGTTGGGCTTATAAGTAAATACTAGCCTTACATAACACAATGCGTTTTGGGGCCACAAACACGGTTTATCCCATAAGAACTTTGCAGTTAAGCGTGTTTGGCCGAGAGCAATACAAGGATGAGTGGCCTTCAAAGAAGTTATCGCTTGGTTTCCAGAAACAAAGTTGTGAGCCGGTAGGTCAAAGCGGACAATATTGTGTCGTAGTAAGGCGGGGGCCGAGGTGTTATATATGTGTTTTTTCTATTTAATTTATTATATCATTGTTTATGTACATCCTAGTTAAGTCCTCGACTATGCATATGCATTACCCACAAATGTTAATGTTGACTGTTATAGGGATGAATATATTGTTTCTAAAAAGGAATACCTGGAATTCATTTAAAAAAGTCATCACAATAACATTCTAGTTTATACACAAAACCACATTTTTATAAATCAAATGCAGTAGCAAACTATAATTGCCTAGGGTTCTTAGCATAATACTATATCATTTTAATCAAATGCAAGAGCTCAATTCACCCTTTTAATCATTAACCCAAGTCAAACATAAACATTCTTGTAGAATAAGATAACAAATTTTTATTGAGAGGGGAATAGAAAGATAGGATGTTGAGAACAAATCTAACGTAAACATTCTCCCTACACATTCTTATAAACATTGTTGAAACAACTCAATTCACCCTTTCATAGAAAATTGATTTTAGCTCCTTCAATTATTCACTCATTTTACATGAAACCTATGAAGATAAAAATAAATGCATACGTTTTAGCTATGTGGCTTGAACAATTCGGTCAAAAAAAATCCTCAGTTCAAGATGGGCGTGAAATTGTGCATATAGCCATCATCTTCCTCATTCAAAAAAATAACATAGGTGAAAATAAAAAAATCAAAGCAATAGTTTAACTACCATTAACTAAAAGACAATTTCTCTAAAACATCTTTAATCTTTAATCTTGAATCTGCAATATCTTTAGCAATCCACCTACTATACAAACTACATCACCATTCACCAACGACTGTCACTTTGTTATGCATCGCTACAAATCATATTACCTTTGTGCGAAGACTACAAAATGTTACATTTGATTCGACAAAGTTATATGAAAAACATAGGAAGTAAACATTTGATCGGTACAAAAGGAGAGATATATATAGACACACAAAGAATAGATTATCTCATACCGATCGTGTTGTATGAACAATAGCTTCTCTTGCATAAGCCAAGAAATTTAGGGTCTGTTTGTTTGTTGTTTAATGGAACCATTCAGCGCTGAATGCTGAATCATTCAGTATTCAGCGTGTTTGATTGCTGCCTCTGAATGAAGACTGTGCTGAATGATTCAGCATAATGCTGCTGAATCATTCTACCTTAAAGTGTATTCTGAATCATTAAGCACCAAGTATTTTACTCTAATACTCCTTCTTTCGCACGTTGTCTTGTTAAACAATCATATCTTATCTTATAATAATATTACTATTAAGGTTAAAATGATAATTTGCATATTCAAAATTTTCATTCAGAACCTTTATCAAACAGCATGTCACATTCAGAGGCAGATTCATTCAGAGCCTCTGAATTATTCAGACCACATAATCATTCAGTGTTTAATCATTCTGTTTTAACAAACAGCCCCTTAGCCTTCAAAAATTTACAAAGAAGTGATCAGTAGTATATGTAATCTTATGGTAATTAATACCTAACATTTGGATATCTTTTAAATTATTATCCACAAATTCGTTTTTCCTTTCTCATATAAATTTGTATCATAAAAACAGACAATTACCATACACATACAATGTGTTCAAACCAACGAAGATTACCAAATGTTTTGATCAATAAATTAGCATAACTACATCTATCAAGAAATTCATGTGTTCAACCTGAACATAAATATTATCCAAATGTTTACAAATAAATAAAATAAATAAAATAGGATAGCATTCAACAAATTCCTTTGCTTATGCTGAACATAAATATTATTTGTCATCTTCAATTTGCTCATAAAACTACCTGTTGTGAGAAGATATCATTTTGCAAAAGTTAATCTTAAACACATCGAAATCAATATTGACCCCAGCCACAAACAAAAGCAAAATAAGTAATAGTCAAGGTTATATAAAACACGAAACAAATTCTAGAAGTCATACATATATGGTATAATCGAAAGTTTACCTAATTAAGAAAAATGGCTCCTATAGGCCCGAATTCATCAAATCTTGGTCACTTGGTCAATAATATATACATATCACATAGGTTGCTAAAAATTTTATAAAAGTTCAAGAACAGGCCATTAAAGCATTTTGTCAAACACCTAGTGTGCACAGTATCTTACGCTTGCTATTAAACAAATAAAAAATATGTCAAGCTTACCAAAATCAAGAAAAACAATGGAGAATTGAAGGGGAAGAAATCTATAATAAGTAGAGGATACAATACTTTGAAGTTTAAGATCGAGAAACACAGTGGCGTAGAAGAGAAGGATAATGGAGATCATAACATCGAAGGGTAGACTAAGAGTCATTTGTGAGTGATTGAAACAAAAAACCTAAAAATGGATGCCTGTTTGTGGAGGAAATGAATATACGTTTTTAATCGAACGGAAACCTAAAAACCCATAATAGACGCTTTTAACTAAACGGAGATTAGTTCTTGATATGAGATTTGAATGTAGTAATGTTACCTATTGTAAAACTTGAGAACAATAGTGTGGGTTTCTGAGACAACTAAACAAGAGAAAGAGAGATAAGATACCGTTGAAGAAACGGTGGCGGTGATGCTATGATGGTGGCGGCGACAGTGTAGGTGGTGGTGACAGTTTTAGTAGTCTTCGGGGTGTGAATTGGGTGGAGAAAATGTAGCTGTGGAATGGAGAAGGCATGTCAATTTGTACAAGGTAAGGGGTAGAGGTACTCAGGTAACATGTAGAGTAAAAAAATAAAACAAATAATTTGTCACTGTTGTATGTATTAAACTTTTTATTGTATGTACTAAACTTGTAAAATTTTTTACTTTTTTATGTATCCTGAATGCATACAATAGCAACAAATTAAAAGTTTGATATACACAATATATAGAAACTTTTAAAGTTCAATACACAATAGCAAAACGTGACAACTTCGATACACTTTGGTGAACTAAACTCAATACAAATCACATGTGATTGTATACCGAATCACTTGTGATTGAATATTAAAATTTTAGAAATATGTTTTTTACATGGACTTTATGAATACAACTCATATTAAAATTTTAGAAAGTGTTTCTAAATGAAAATGTTAACCTACAGAATTATTATCTAAATAATGCTGCAAAATTTGACATTAAAAAGGTGTTCATACCATTTTTAAATAGTCATGTTTATATTAATTTAAATTATATATAATGTTATAGATAAAATTGTTATTTGAAGGTAATATATATATATATATATATATATATATATATATATATATTTATTATTTAATTTGATAATCGTTCCCAAAAAAATAAAAATAGAGTTGTTGTTTTTAACAAACTGTAGTTTATCAAGTAGTTAACTAAACTATAAATTATCTTATTAGATAAAATATAATCTTATATAAATTGAAGATAAAAAATAAAAACTTATTAATGGGTGAAAATTAAAAATTGAAGATCAAATTTAATTTATATAAATTAAAAGGTTAAAAATATAAATTTATTAGGGGGATAAAATTAAAATTAAAATTAATAGTTTTTGTATAAATTGATTATAAGGTGAAATGAAACTCGGTACCATTAAATTTTTTGAAACACAAAAGATATTATATTATAACTAGAGTTGTATTCAATAAAGTTTATTTAAAAAAACATAATCATAGAATTTTAATATACAATTACATGTGAATTACGAAAAGTTATGAAAATGTCACTGTGCTTAAATTTCTAAAATATAATATGTACCATTGATGCTATTGATCCAAAGGTTTAATTTATCATATATTTAACATTACTTTACTTAAACTCTTAAGATTTAAGTAACAAAAAATTACCAAGATAATCAATATCCTTAAATTTTTTAAAACACACAAACCAGACCACCATCTCATACCTACACAATTATTCATTCAAATCAACAAAATTCCAAAGTCATTGGTATGTTTTCATTATCTTATTTTATAAGTAGAGATTTTTTTTTCTTATTTTATTGTTTTTCAAAAGTTATTTTAGAAATTAATGAAAAAGTTAATAAATAATAAAGAAATAAATAAAAATGAAAAGGGAAAAAGAAAATAGACATGCTTCGAACGTAAATTATTCGATGTCATCATAGTATCTTGGCCCTACTATCATTATGCCTTTGCAATGTTACTTGGTTCAACTCTATTTGTGTGTGTGAATACCATACCCTACGTTAACGAAACGGACATGTTATTAAGTATAAATTATTCACCGTCACCGCATTGCGCTGGTAACATGCTAGTTACTATATAAACTATTTAACATTCTCTCAACTTCTTAATTTTAAAAGTTCTTAAACTTCAATCATAACAAAATCTTGACCTTTCATTCTATATAAATTAATCTCATCAACTCAATATTTAACCATTTTATTCTCTCACCTAATTTAATTTAACTTTTTATTTATTTAAAATACACTCTCTCACAATAGCACACTCCCCCACACAAATACAATTATACATCAACATAATTTTCAAAATCTTATTAACTTCTTTCTCCTTATTTCATAAATATAAATCTTTTTTCTTATTTTAATATCTTTTAGAATTTATTTTTAAAATTAATAAAATAGTTGATGCAAATAAAAGAAAATTTGAAAAAAACGAACATGATGTTGTAGAAAACTTTTTCGTGACATCGGTTCGTACGAATAACATATTGTTACATTCTTGAAAACGACATGTTGTAAAAGAAACTATTTATCATCGTAGAATTGCACAGATACGATGCTAGTATTATTTAATATATAAGCTGCTTTTCAGCACGTTTAAAGCAACTTTTTGAGCTTCACGGATATATATGATATAATTAAACATACAAGACTTTTATTAAATATTTTAAAAGTTAATTATATTTTTGTTTTCTATGATGTTTACGATTTTGATCTCTAACTTTTAAATTCGGATTTAGTCTCAAAATGACCACACCTCTTATGAATTTGGTCTCTAGTCAAACTAAAATGACCAAATTACCCCTTGCCTCATTTTTAATTCATTTTTTCCTTTTTTAAATTCATTTTCAAAACTAAAAAAATAATTAAACAGATTAGTCTCTTCTTTCTCTTATTAATACCATAATCTCCCCCTATCTTGACTCTCTCTGTTATACACCACCACTATCATCACCTCACCACTACCACCCTCTACCACCACCCCTAATCCTATGTCACCACCGCCACCATCACCTCTATTGGGGTTACGTACCCACCACCTCTCTCTCTCCCCACAAACGCCAACACCTACCACCGCCTCCATCTTAACTGTTGCAACCCTATCTCCTCACAACCATCACTGCTATTGTTTAGTTTCTTATCGGTGTGGTGACCGGGTGTGATAAGAAGAGAGAGAACATTGAGAAAGGAAGATAGATATGAGAGATAGATCTGAGCCGATTTGTTTAGTTAGAGCATTAAAAATGAACTGGTTTAATCAATTAGGGCTCCTTCTGTTAAGGAGAGATTTTGAGATAGATTTGAACTTGTTTAACCGGTTAGGATTTTTTAAAAGTTTGAGCTTTAAAAATGTGTGTGTGAGAGAGAGAGAGATCTGAGATGTAGGTTAGTTTGTGTTATGTGTGTGTGTATTTTGATGAGTTTTCTATAGGGTTAGAACTCACAGAAGATGTTGGGGGTGGCCGGAGGTGGTTTGTGAATGAGGTGGCTGAAGAAACTTGGTATTTGGGGGTGGGCAGAGGTGGTTTGTGAATGTGGCGTGAGTAAAGAGGTGTTTGGGGTTGCCGGAATGGTTCCTGAGTGGCTGTCGGAGGTGGTTTCTGAGTGTGAGGAAGGTTGTTTGTGAGTGTGGCTACCGGAGGTGGTTTGTGAGTGTAACAACCGGAGTTGTTGTAGGTGACGTTGATGGTGGTGGTGGTGGTGGTGCAAGTCGTTGGCGGAGAGAGGTTCAGAGAGTGAGAGAGAATGGATGAGAGAGATGGGGTTGGTAAGAGAGAGGAGGAGAATGCAATTAAAACAATCTTTTTATTATTTATTTTTTAAATGATTAAAATAATAAAAAATGTAAAATAAAGTAAAATAAAAAATGAATCGAAAATAGAAAAATGAATTAAAGATGAGGCCAAGGACAATTTGGTCATTTTAGTTTGATTAGGGACCAAATTCGTAAAAGATTTGGTCACTGTGGGACCGAATCCATAAAATTTAAAAGTTAGAGACTAAAAATCGTAAAAATCACAAAACAACATGGACAAAAAAAATATAACCAACTCGTTTTTTTAATTATGTGTTAAAATAAGAGGATGAGATGAACAAATAGAATTATTATCTTACAATATCAGTCCTTAAATAAGTAGGAGAAGAAAGTTAAAAAAAATTAAATAAAAATTTTGTAATTAAATTATAAGTCCGTGAACACTACCGGAAGAAATATAATACAGAACTATAGCTGTCATTTAATTGTAATTTATGTTGAATAATTTGAGATTTTGGAACAAGGAAAACACTCGGCCTCTACACAAGTATGCATGTGATGATGTAATCTTATATTCCTACTATTTTCTGTTGAACACTTTATAAAGCTATCTAGTATCTTGCTAGATTTTATTAATAAAATTTGTCTAGGATTTTCTTTATTGCATTCAAAAAAACATGCATGTGGTGATCAACATTATTAGTGGTCTAAGTCCAAATTGAACGGCAAATAGTCAAACTTAACAAATCAATAAGTGAAAGACATCGAGGCCGGCCAGAAAATATACTTTTTTAATCTTTGTAACATATTTAATTTTACGGTACAAATAAACTACTATTATTTTAAACTTATATGTAAATATAAAAATTAGTGTTTACAAGAAACATTAGTTTTTTTAACAAACAATAATGGGTTTAAATGCAACACCGTTATAAGACTGTTGTTTCTCTGGTGACTAAGCTCATAGTTTGGTCAAAATTCGAATGTTTTATCATTTATAAAATAGATTTTGATCTTTCCCTTGCAATATTAAAAAACCGTGTTACACACACGGATTTAAACGAGAACCTATTTTATTCTTCTATTTATATGTATATCTGAAGTGTCGATACAAATATTACAAGTAGTGGTGTTTACGGGACGGGACAGATAGTTATTTTTTTGTAACCCGTCATAAGGGCGGGTAGTTTAGGAACCGAAACTGAACCGTAGACAGCAGGTACTCATTGTGCGGGTACCCGAAAGAAGACGGGTATCTACGGTTCGGGTCACAAGTACCCTATAATTAAGTTGTTTTTCATTTTTGTTGTTTTCAACCAGTTCAGATTCATAATAAAACAATAAACAATGGTAGAAACAAATCAACAATAATAAATAAATCACTGGTTGAAATCAAACACATCTTCGAAAATAGCATCGTAGAAATAAAAAACCAATAGGCTTGAAGTTGACACTGTTGATCGATTTCAGCGTCTTCACGATCGTTGCAGACTTGCAAACTCTCGATGTTGCATCTTAAAAAAGAATTGGGGGAGACGGTGGGGGCTCATAGAGGTAAGTTAAGTAGTTTTGAAGAATTTAAGTTTTTTAATGTCTTTTGTCATTTGAGAACCGTTTTTATTGCGAGAACCGCGAGAACCAATCTTAGCCGTTCATTTTGAATAATGGAATTCATGGATGAAGAGCGTGGGGGGATTGAGTGTGGTAAGGTGTATGTAAGAAATTCATGGGTGGGCAATCCAATTGAAGGAGGGGGAATTGGACAGCTAATATTGGTTCTTGCGGTTCTTGCAATAAAAACGGTTCTTAAATGAACTTTTCACTATATATATATACATATATATATAAAAGTTAAAAGCATGCTGAGCGGGGCGGATACCCACGGATACCAAATTTTAAAATCCAAACCCGCCCTGTGTTTTTAATGGGTACGCTAGTTTTCGAGTTACGCGTATTACGGAAAAGCAAGACTAATTAAAGAAGGGTACCCTACTATATTTAAAAACAAAACAAAATTAGAATATATAAAAGCATCGAGATAGAAATTTACAATCAAATGTAACAAGAATGATAGATAAAGAATTTGTTCAATTGTTCCAACTATTTTAGCTTCAAATTATTTAAACCTCCACCTGCAACAAAAAAATCATAAAAATATACTTCGTCATGCTTTTTTAGATGCAAAATCACTAATAACGGTATCAAGATCAATACTATCTACCTTATCTTTCTCGATACATAAATTAGCCAAACCATTAAGTTATTCATGTAACATTGATGGCCTCAAATAATATTTTAATAATCATGTGATTCAAGTAATCATGTTATTTAACTATTCAAAGCAATAAAGTATTTCTAGTGATTCAACTAGTAAACTAAGCAAACCAATTTAACTAACAAACTAACTATCAAATTATTCAAGTAAAGATTTAAGGATAAGGAAAAACTTTAACCATGTTGTTTGAACTTTAAAGCCTTGAAATTTAAATTACTTTTGTCTAACCGACGAACTTTTAAGTCTTGATCCTTGAATGACTCTCGCAATCCTGAAACTTTAGCACTTGACATATATTTGCAAAAACATAATCAAAACAAGAATTCAGTTAATCATCATAGCAAAATAATAACTCAATTAGAACAAGAAATCAATTACTCATATCAAGATACAAACTTTAAAGATTGCCATCTAAAACTTTAGAGGAGTTGGTATCCTTTGTGAATTCATGATAAAAGAATTGGATTCAAAGAACCAGTCAAAGAGAGCCATAAGGATTGAAGAATGACGATTCAATATTGCAACAATAACAATGCCGATTGTCAAGTAAGTATATTTCAATCAAGGACGAATATTGGATATATATATATATATATATATATATATATGTTAAACAAATGTGTATTTTTTATGCATTTGTACTTGTATATACTATATGGTTCTTTGTGTAAATACTTTGTTTATTTAATGATATGCAATGCAATGCAAACCCTAAGAGCGTTTTTCCACAATCTAACATGGTATCAAGCCATCATTAACCATCCTACCTCCGTCATTTTTTTTGGCGCCGTCGTCGTGATCCATTTGAGCACCACCCCCGTCGGATTGCTGTTGATCACACCAACACCACCCCTTTTTAAAATCAACATTGTGGTTTCTGTGTGCATCGCCACTCATCACTCCTCAAAATCGACCACCGTCGATTACATTGCTTGTGGGTTATGTTTAGCGATCGTTATTCTCAGACGCCTCCGTTGCTTGCATCGCCAACACTACCACCGATTGCATCGCTAGAGTCGTTGTCGGTTCTTGGGTGTTGCATTGCGCCGGTCCTTCGCCAAAGTCACTGTTGGTTTTTGGGTTCTTGGGTGTTTTGCTGTGCCAGTGATGCTTCTACTTGCTTGATTGCGTGCCGCTGCCTTTTCTTTTGGGTGTTGCAGTCGCCGCCTTGCTGTCTCATATTTTCTTTTTCTCAATTGTTTGCTACTAGTTGCTTTCAATTGGGTTGTTGTCTTTTTGCAACAATAAAAAGGTGTGGTTGGAGGATTACTACAATATCTCTACCAAAGGTAAGCATTTTAACCTAATTACTGTTTTTGTCTTTATTTATTATTTGTTTATTTTCCAGCACTCTTTGTTTCTTTTATCATGTCTCCATCTTCCTCAAATACCATTCCTTCATCTCATCAACTTGTTTATGCATTAACCAATGTTTACTTACAATTCTCTTCAAACTTACCATCGATGGATCAAAATATAAGTTATGGCGTCACATTTTTATTGATGTGTAAAGGTGCGAAAGTTTAGGTCACATTACCGGAAAATCGAAACCTTTTGGTGATGATGACGAAGACTGGGGTCCATTGATTCACGAGTAAAGTCTTGGTTCTAAACCACTTTGGATCCTAATTTTTAACAAATTATTTTTCTAATGATGATTGTACAACTAAAGATCTTTGGGATAATATTGATGAGTTTTTCCTTAATAATAAAATGTCCCGCATGCTTCAATTATAGGAACAATTTCGTCATACAAAAAAGGCACCCTGTCTATTACCGAGTACTGTCATTGTCTACAAAATTTAGTTGATGCCTTAGTTGATGTAGATTCAAAAGTAATTGATGTCGAACTTTCATAATTCTTAGACAATTACCTCCATCTTATCATAGTATTGTTGATGTCATCACCAATACGAAACATTTTCCCTCATTTCTTGAAGCCAAAAATATGCTTTTGTTACATCTATCATGTGAAGAAATTTCTGCATCACCTTTTGAGACTCCTATACCACCCTCATAGTCCTTTTATTCTAATTTCACCACTACTGGAAAATCAACAAAGAATAAATGAAACAAAGATCGTAACAATGGTAAAGATGCTTCCAAAAAGAGGATAATTCTAGTAGTTTTTCTACTAATCATTTTGCAGGTACAAACAATTCGGCTCAGCAACATGCAGGAATTCTTGGTCCAGAACAGGCTTACTTTGATCGGTCGCAACTTACTTCTCCACCTCTATTTTACTCAGCTCAGCAACAGGTTTCACCGTTGCCATTTCTAGTCCAGCATCCACTATCGCCGCGACCTATAGGCCCTCTGATGCAAACAGGACAACCCATATCTTTTAAGCAAATTGGGCCGCCAACCTATGGATTCTACAGCCTAGCTCCGATGCAGTCCTCTACTCCGGCCTAACAGCTGGTTCAATAATTCAGTGGTCATGTAGCTGCTCCTACCGGATCTCAGTACACCGACCTTGATTCAGTTTTCAGTCAATGTCTATGCAACCACCTCCGGATAATAACTACTACATGAACATATGAGCAAGTTCACACATGTCCTTCAACTAATGTAACTTACTTTATTTTACAAAATGTCATGGTTCTAAATACATTATTGTTGGAAATGGTGCTCTACTACCGGTTAAGTTAATTGGCAAAAGTTTTTTTTATCTCACTCTAACAACCATTCTGTTTTAAAGGATGGTCTAGTTTCAAATCAAATGGTAAAAAATCTTATCTCTATTAGAGATTTTACGACTGACAACTCTGTTTCTGTTGAATTTGATCCATATGGCTTCTTGGTGAAGGATCTTAAAACAGGTACTATTCTTCAACGCTGCGATAGTCTTAGAGAGTTGTATCCGGTGCTTCCTTCCTCACCTACACCCCCCTCTTCCACTGCCTTTGTTGTTGTGTCACTTAACACCTAGCATCGCTATCTAGGGTATCCAGGCCCTTCTATCCTTTAGTTTTTAAATTCTCGTAAATTCATTTCTAGTTCTAGTAAGACATTTAATTTAGGGGGAATTTCGTTTATATCCTTACAAACTTCCTTAATTACGTATATGTCCTTGTAAATATTGAAACTACGTATATATCCTTAGAAAAACTGTAAACTCACATAAACACTCAAAAACTTAATTTAATAGTAAATAACTTATTTAGAAACTAAAAAACTTTATCTTTGAATTGGAATATAACTAAATTACTAAAATACCCATATGATTTCTTTCCCAAAATCAATTTCCCAGACTCCTTACTCATGATGACTCATGACCTCTGTTGCTTCATAGTCTTGCAAGAGATCGATTAGACTTTGATGGCATATTCCTATTCCTAATAGATAATCAAAAAGTTTATTTGTCTCCTACAATCGATCTATTAAACCTATAACTACTGATTAATCTCTTCTGCATTTTTTTTGGGTGCTACTATATAGCCCCCCTCTTCTCACAAACACACATGTCAAATCAAGAATGTTATATTTTCAATGTTGTTTTTTTACTCACATATGTCAAATTAAGGGGGCTATATAGACAATGAAGGGGGGATATATAGAATTACCCCTTTTTTTGTTTTTCCTCTGGTTCATAGTTCATGCATGTGTAAGAAATGATGAAACATATTGCAATGTGGGTTTTATTTTATTTTTTCGAAGCAAGGTCCTATTGAAATGTAGGTTGAAAATTGAAATGAAATCTTGAAATAACTCAATACAGTGGACTGATTGATTCTATCCACCTACTCGAACACACTACACACACCTCTTTTCGTGTTCGTAGGTGTATATCTTGTCTTTTTGGAGGTTTGTTGTGGCCCCTTGTTTTAGTGTTATAAAACTCCTTTTGCATAAAGATTTTGTTTTCATCAAAATGAAAGAAAAAGTTTTGATCTTTACAAAATGGGTAGATGTATTAGTTAGAAATTACTCAAATTAGGGAAAATTTGTGACCTTGCTGTGTTCAAACGATATATTAGTTAGAGATATGTAGGAGAAGGGTAATATTGTAATATTACAAATTGATTAGTATTTAAATAATGCTAAATTAATTAAAAAGTAGTTTTTAGTTTAAAATTGATTATTTATTATTAAATTTGATTTTTGGGTATATATGTGAGTTTATAAATTTTCCAAGGATATCTATATAGTTTTAAAGTTTATAAGGATATATACGTAATTAAAGAACTTTGTAAGGATATAAACGAAATTTCCCCTTTAATTTATGTCATGCTTTCCAGCTTGGTAAACATTGTCGCTTGCCTTTTTTTACTTCTAGTACTAAAACTTCTCGTGTGTTTGAGGTTGTTCATTATGATTTATGGACCTTTCTTGTTTTAAGTTGTCGTGGTTTTAAATATTATATTCTATTTCTGAATGATTTTTCTCTATGGGTGTTTCCACTACATGCAAAGTCTGATGTGTTTTCTGACTTTAATAAATTCAGGGCCTATGTTATAAATCAATTTAAAACTGATATTCAACTGTTTCTGTGTGATAATGGTTGGGAATTTAACAATAAATCTTGATTAATGGATCTTTAAGGGAATGATAAAAGGTGATTTTCAATAAGAATTGATCTCAAACATCGGCGGAACTATGTAGGGGCAAGGGGGGGGGTTGTGGCCCCCCCAAAAAATAAGAGGAGTTATAGTAAAATTAATATTAATTTGGCCCAAATATACGGAACTAAAAACCTAACAAGAATACATTTCGGCAAATTGCAATCTTATCCAAGAAAAGGAAACCTTATAATAGATTGCATAATGCATACATACCGCATAGACTATATAAATTCCCATTTGTGTTTGTAAAATATTGTCTTCAGAGAACAAAAGAAAGCAATAGAGCAGAAATGACAGTCACTAAAAATGAGAGAAAAGTTGTCGGTGGCTGAATAAGGAGCCACGGGTTATAGTTGTATAAGACGCCGGTCGCCGGAGACGGAAACAGTTGGAAGTAGTCATCGTTGGTGGCTGCATGTCGTGGCCTTGTACGTGGTTGTGGAACTCAAGAGATTGTAGAATAGATATTGAGAAAGTGAGAGTAATTTGACATATAAGAAAAAAGAGGGCAAATTGAGATTTCAAAGACGCCAAAATTCTAGGTGGGGAACTCGAGATGACAGGTTTGCAGCAAAAAGGAAATGACAAAGTAAAGTCTTCTGCAAAATCAAATACAAAAACCAGGAAGGTATTTCTTTTTACCTTTTGAATTTCCTCTATATTTAATATTCTACAATATACTATAATATAAATGTATTATACATACCCATATATTGCTTTATAAATGTATGCCTTAATTCTTACTTATCTATGTCTATATAGAAGTTATAATTTTCATTAATTAAAGCCTCGATAATATAACATATATATACAGAATAAAATTAATGTTAAAATTATATTTCCCCCCCCCCCCCCCCTACCCCAAAAATTTTTTTATCAAATGATCTCAAACTTGACTATTAAGTACTTCAACATTGATATTTTTAATTAAAAAAAAACTCTTAAAGGAAAAAAGTCCTTCCAAGAATAATGCCCTAACGCGGGGTTTGGGGAGTTACGATTCTAATTTCAAACACCGATTTGCGATTCAGGGATTAACAAGTGATTTGCAATTCGGTCTTTAACAAGTGATTTGTGATTTTTGTTTCAAAAATTAATTTGCGATTGCAGTTTAACACATGATTTACGATTGCATTTTAACACACGATTTGCAATTGCAGTTTTAACACATGATTTGCGATTGCAATTTAACACATGATTTGCGATTAAAGTTTTCACACATGATTTGCGATTGCAGTTTTAACACATGATTAGTGATTGCAGTTTAACACACAATTTGCTATTCTAACCCAATAACTTATTTGCGATTCCTCAAGAACACTTATGAAGAACTTTAAGAAACTAGTCGAAACAATCCAAAAATCCAGATTAAAAACCCCAAAAACAAGCTTTAAAATGCAATTTTTTGAACCTGCAACTTCCACAACCACTCTAATAACAAAACTTGGCCTTTTAATCAACCAAAAAACACTTTAAAATGAAGAATTAAGCTTGAAATAGCCCCTAAAAACTAAGATCAGGAATAGAAAAAAAATCCAAAATAAACACTAATTTTTGAGATTTTACACAGCTATTTGATGTACTTATACTCGGAAATAGTAATCCCTCATCACACAATCATAATATCATATTAAACATAGGAGTTTGAGTGATGAATGAAAAAAAAAACAAAGCCATACGAAGCATAACTAATACAGATCCAATATTGAGCCAAAAAGCACAAATTAATCTTTGATGTTACCTAAGATCCACTACTTTGCTCTAATACCAATTATAGGTTCTAAATCAAGTATCAATCATAGATGGAAGCAATCTTACAAAGATAATCTTGGATGTATGTATATGTAGGAAGATTAGAGAAAACCAAGAACACAGTTAAAGAAATTTGACTGCTCCACTTATTTTAGGCCAGATAGCAAAATATATATACCAATGGCTATTTATACAAAATACCCTATACTAAGACTAATGCCATATGTAATAACAAACTTACCTAAAATGTATTGAACACAATTCTAGAATCTAACAAGTATGTTTGACGGAAATAGCTGGTGGTTATAGCTAATAGTTGGAAGCTTTATATTTTAGTTATATATGTGTTTGAAAAATTAGCTGATAGCTAGAGCTGAATAATGTAAAATGATAGAAAAGGACAAATCTTAAAAATATGAGGAATTATAAAACAATTAAAGAGAATATTTAGGTAATTTGGTATATAAAAAGCTTCAAGCTAGTTTTAAAAACTATTTCAAGAAAAATTTTGTTTTAGAGCTTTTTGTTTAAAAAAATCTTTCAGTTTTTTTATCTGAACAAAATTTATAGCTTTTTTTTTTCAAAACAAAAGACTATCAACTTCAAAAAGTTGCATACTGAACACACACAAACTTGATGATTTATGTAGTTAGATATATACATGATTGTGTTTTATATATAGACGAATTAAAGAAGGCATGCTTTAATTGCTCATATGATTGTCACGGCAACAATGACTTTTGCAGATCTCAAATTTTGCTATCATGGATGACCTTCAATGATTTGGAAGAGAGACAAAGAGAAACCCAAATCTAAAATGTTGGCATAGATGTCTGCTTGGAAATGAATTTTTGACACTAATGGCGCTGATTGGTTGTGGCGGTGCCATTTGCCTATGTGGTGATGATGGTGGTCCGGTGGTAGCGCTGGTTGTGGTCATGCAATGGTGGTGCAATGGTAGCAGTGGTGGTCGTGCGATGTTTCATTGTTTCCCGAGAGTGGATAGAGAGATTGATTAGGAGAGAGAATAAGATCAATATAAATAGAGTTAAAAAAATAAGTGTTTGGAAATAAAAATAACTTAGGTTAAAGAGAAATCTTGTTTGAAAACAAGGAGAAAAAAGTAAACAAAATGTCAACAACAGGAATTGTCAGTGTAATTTTCAACTTTAAAGGACTGAAGCTGCAACATAAATACAATCATAAGAACCATCTATGTAATTAACTCTTTTATATTTTTTAAATAATACTTATGATTATTTGTTTGATAATAAGAGTACCAAGCAAAATGACAAGCCATTTGACTAATGGTCAAGCTTAACTTCAGTTAGGATAAATAACCAGCCTTATAACAATATGAATGAGTGAATCTGTAATTTGGACAAACGTAAGGGCGCACGGCTCTTTTTAATTTGTTTGTAAACTTTTTCTAAAATTTATAAAAATATGGTATCTGTTTTGATAATTTACTATTATTACCATCCCTAAATTTAAAGTTAAAATATATGTTTTAAACGTTGAAGAAAAATAATATATTTTAAATACACATAATTAAACAACTCTATTTATTTTTTCATTCTGATTCTCATATGCTAAATCAATGTCACATTAATCCTCACTTTAGTAAGGGCTGGTACAACATTCAGCCTAACATCGACACTTCAGTTAACAAAACAAAGTAAAAATAGATACAAACTTTTACTTTGTCGGGATAAAAATAAATTAAGTTGCTTAAACATTTGTGCGTAACTGTGTATAACCAATTTCAAATATCACAAAGATATGAAAATTTTAATTCATTATCCACCTAAGTGATCGAGGAACAAATTTTTCATCCCAAAAGTATTTCAGGTCTCAATACAGTTATTGAGTGCTTTGATAAAATCCATCTTTAATGCATTAAATTCTTAGGTGGCGTTTAATTCATAAAATTTTATCTAATGAAATTAGAATCAGTAAACAAATTGGAATGTGAATGAATCAAATTACTTACGTATTGTGTTTGGTTGTTTAATTGGAATTAAAATTTAATGAATACACCTCCCTACCACAACCTGCCACCGCTAATAACCCACCACAACCTTCCGCCACACTATGATCATTGTCACCAACTCCACAAAACCATAGAAAAAACGACAACAAATAACGCTAATGGTGGTTGTCTATCTAATCATGGATGTGAGATCTGACGGGAAGAAAGATGTCTCACCTTTCTTAGTGCCTCAAAAACTCCCCTTTTCATCATTTTTCTTCATCAACAACAATGTCGTTCGAGGATGACACTACAAGGAAATAGACTTTTAGCGACGAGAAAAGTCGTCGCCAAAAGCCCAAATGTCGTCGCTAAAAGTTTTCTGCGAGGACAGGTCGTCACTAAAAGGTCGTCGCTAAAAGCTCGTCTGTGATACCTTTTAGACAAGACATGTCGTCGCTGAAAGTGGTCCAGCTTTCTCCGACGACAATTTTCGTCGCGAAAAGTCATTTAAAAAAACAAAATTAAATTAAAAAATATTTAGCGACGACATATTGTCCTCGCCAAAAGTATCAGCGACAACAAAGTTGTCGCGAAAAAGGTTTTTAGAACATATTTTTGAATACTTTTAGCCATGACTTGTCGTCGCTAAAAGTGTAATTTTTTTTTAATTTTTTTTAATTTTACAATATTTACCTGCTAAAAATAAAAACCGCATTCATCACCAGTTTTTAACAAATGCGCTTACACAACCATAATTTACACATAACAATATATAGTATCATTTTTACAAACTAGGTTTATGTCTTTAAATAACAATGTATATATAGCTAATAGGCATCATCATCATCATCCAAGTCATCCTCATCCACATCATCGTCTTCGGTTACATTCATAGGAGAAGAAACCGGTTGAAAATCTGGAATATCAAAATTCGCTCGTTTTAGTGCATCAAATAATATTCCAAAATTCGTTGTTTCTAGCGTCACGATTACGAATCATTTCGTCCACTTCTCTTTGAGTGTATACCCTTTCTTTTGGTGGCTGGTAGTTTGGAATAGATGCAGCAACCAGTAACTTTCTTCCCCATCCACGATTATGCCCACGACGTTCACCTAACACTTGTGAAAGTATTTGTTCGTCTGTGAGCGGATTTGAGCACCCGGCTTGACTTTGTCTGATTTGCTCCATTTGTTGCTGCGGATTTGAGCACCCGGCTTGACTTTCTTCCTTCGTTTCATACATGAAGACGTATAACTAAATTATTATTTAAGAAAAATTCGGCAGCATTTCCGCTTAACTCCCCAAATATGCGTATGAAACACATATTCGAAGGAGAAAAGGGGAAATGCTTACCGAATTTTTCTTAAATAATATATCAGTTATATACATCCATATCCTAAACGAGACAAAACATTCAAAAAGCAGTCCCAAATAGGGGACAATCCAAAATCAATTTCTAATAAATTAGTTTTGGACGGGTGACCTATGGTATATATAAAACGAACATTGTTAATGTGTTGATTATATATATTATACAAACACACACGTAATATATATATATATATATATATATATTATAGTGATAAATTATATATATATAATTTCTAATAAATTAATTTTGGACGGATGATCTATAGTATATATAAAACGAACATTGTTAATGTATTGATTAATATATATATATATACATGCATGTGTTTCGTATAATATATATATATATATTATAGTGATAAATTATTTTATATATATCATACAAACACACACGTATAATATATGTGTATATATATATACATACACATACACATGGGTGTGTTTCATATTATATATATATATATATTATATAGTGATAAATTATATGTATATATATATACACGCGTGTGTAATTGTATAATATATCTATGATAATTTATTATTATATTTTAGTTTCTTGTATTTTAATTTTTTATTATATTTAAATTTTTATATTTATACGTTATTTATTTTATAATTATATTCAAGGTTTTAACACTATATTTTAGTCTCTTGTATTTTAATTTATTATTATACTTTAGTTTCTTATATTTATATATATATTTTATTTTATAATTATATTTAAGGTTTTGTTATTATATTTTAGTTTTCTTATATTTTACTTTATCATTATATTTTAGATGATAGTTATGTGTATATATATTGTATATATTTTAATCTATTATTGTATTTCTAGTTTATTGTTATGTGTGTATATAATGTATATATTTTAGATTATCATTTTATTTTAGTTACTTGTATTTTAGTTTTCTTATATATATAACTTCAAATATTTTAATTTCATTATATAAATATATAGTTTCTTAGATTTTAGTTTCTTATATTTATATATATTTTATTTTATAATTATATTTAAGGTTTTGTTATTATATTTTAGTTTTCTTATATTTTACTTTATCATTATATTTTAGTTTATAGTTATGTGTATGTATATTGTATATATTTTAATCTATTATTGTATTTCTAGTTTATTGTTATGTGTATATAATGTATATATTTTAGATTATCATTTTATTTTAGTTACTTGTATTTTAGTTTTCTTATATATATAACTACAAATATTTTAAATTTATTATATACATATATAGTTTCTTAGATTTTAGTTTTCTTATATATACAACTAGTTTCAAATATTTTAATCTATGATAATATTTTAGTTTATCATTATATTGTAGTTTATCATTATACATTTTAGTTTATAATTATACATTTTAGTTTGACATTATATTTTAGTTTTTCATTATATAATTATATATTTTAGTTTATAATTATATTTTACCTTCTTAACATATCACTTATATAATCAATAATATTTAAAAAAATATATATAAATACTAACTTCATAAAAAAAATTATTTTATAACCCACTTGCTTCTTATTTACTAAACAATTATCATATTCTAACATGTCAATTGAGTTGTATAGTTAGAAAAAAAAACCTTATAATCTTCTTTGAATCACCGGAGTAATGTCGGAAGTTCGCCGGAGTTGTCGCCGGAGTATCACCGGAGAAGTAACTAAGAAGAAAAACAATGTGTTATATATGAATAATTTAACAAATACTAATATAATGAAAAAAACTAACCTTTAAAAGGTCAAAAGTGAGTTTTCGCCAGAAAAAGTGAGTGTTTTCGCCGGAAAAAATGGAGTTTCGCCGGAAAAAATGGAGCTTTGCCGGATCTACGATGGTGTTGACAACTAAAACCAAGATACCAACTACACTAGTGTTAATCGCAAGAAGTAAAGCAAAATCTTGATGAAATGTAGGAAATGGGGGAGGAAGAAGGTGAAAGAGTAAAAATGAGAGAGAGAGGTGAAAAAAGATGGAAGTAAAAACGTATTTTATGAATTTAGTCCGGTCACCACCTTTGGCGACGACTTTGTCGTCCTTGAAAGGTACTACGCGACAAAGAACACTGACAACAATATTTAAAAATTAAAAAATACAGCTTTTCCCGAGGACAAAAGTCGTCGCCAAAGGGTTTAAACCGGATACATTTTCAATCTACCGCTTAAAGTTATTTTACTGTTGGAAAAAAAGATTTAAAAAAATAAAAATAACCTTTAGCGAGGACATGTCCTCCCTGAAAGTCACCTTCGTCAGATCGCATGTTCCCAATGTCTTTTCGTCAGGCTTTTTGTCTGTATCCGACCTTTAGCGATGACATATGTCGTCACGGAAAGTGGACATGTCCAAAACCGATTTTTCTTGTAGTGTGACAACAACATGCAACCTTTGAATGACGGCGAAGAACAAGGACGAGGGTGAGAGATGTGACGTTCGGTTTCTTTGATCCAAGAACGGCAGCGACGAAATGCCACCCGTGAAAGCCGGCGAACTGTAAATGACGGCACGTTGGAGACTTGGAGCGGCCACCCGTGAAAACCACTTTATCATCCTTTAATCATTTATCATATATTTATTTTAAAAAAAAAATACAATACTAAGAAAAATACATAGATTAAAATAATCTATAACCAATGTTGCGGTTTTCCAAATGGAGAATATTGTTGAATCTTCCAGAAAAAATTTGTCTTTTGATGACCATGAGTCGAACTCAGTGATCATTCTGATTCACTCTTTCTATGTCTTTCAACAAAAGCAGCCTGAAGGGCATAATTGTCATTTCATGTAGATCAACTCTATATATACTGATGTGTACATATCCTCCATTGCAGAAACATTGCAGAAACAAGGAGATCACCGCGCGCATATCCCACATCCAAGAAGATATACAAAAAAAACAAAATGTCTCCTTTTCTCTCTTTTTCACTTTCTCATCATGTTCTCCTTGTTACAATTACCATTTACACCCTTCTCCTTTTTCCACTCTCATTGGCCACCCCAAACCCTCGACCCTTTAACAAAGTCTTCGTGTTCGGAGACTCTTACACGGACACCGGCAACACCAACGACTCCACCGGACCAAGCATATTCCGACAAGTCTCCAAACTTCCTTACGGCCGCACATACTTCCACCGCCCCACCAACAGATACTCCGACGGCCGTCTTGTCATCGACTTTATAGCCGAATCACTCAACTTACCTTACTTCCCACCCTATCTTAACAAATCCGCCGACACCACTCACGGTGTTAACTTCGCCGTCGCCGGCTGCACCGCCATTCCGTACTCCTTTTTTAAGGAAATTAACTCCACATTAGCAGCCGTTCCTCAGTCGCTTCCAACACAACTCACTTGGTTCAAAGATTACATCAAAAATTCAGGATGTAAAGACGCCGTTTCAACTCCTGCCGAATGTAAAACCGTTTTCAACGGTGCGTTAGTTTGGATAGGTGAAATTTCCGCAAATGATTATAATTATATATTTAGTACTAAAGCTACTAGCGAGACTGTTCAAAAGCTAGCCATAAAATACCAAATAGAATTTATGAAAGAAATCTTGAAAATGGGTGCTACGTATGTTGTTGTACAAGGATTACCGACAACCGGCTGCTTCCCCATAGCGTTTGCATTCGGTGCAGCTCCAACCGACCGGGACGAGATGGGTTGCGTGGCAAGCAAGAACAAAGAAAGCTACGACCATAACGTTGTACTACAGAAAAAACTTATTAACCTACGAAAACAGTTTCCATCGGCTGTGATAGTGTACAGTGACGACTGGCATGCTTACCGTGAGGTTTACGGAAACCCTTCAAAATATGGTTTCATCGAACGGTTCAGAACGTGCTGTGGGAGCGGAGGTGGAGCCTACAACTTCAATCCGATGAAAACGTGCGGTGCGCCGGGTGCGGAGTCGTGCAAACATCCGTCGCGGTTTATGAGTTGGGATGGTTTGCATGTGACGGAAGGGCTAAATAAGGTGGTGTCAAAGTTGTTTATTGACGGCGCGTTTGCTCAACCGCCGTTCCCGTATCTTTTAAAGAAGGCTGTTGAAGACGCTGTCTAAATCCTATAATTTGATATTGCATTAATTATTTTTTTTCAAGCGAATATTAGAAAGTATAAATGATTAATTTAAATATCTAAACTGTGAAACCTATACATGTTTGTTTTTAACTGTTACTAATAAAGTTATAAGTAATTTTTATTGAGTTTTAGTTTGTTCGCAATTTGGCATGATGCAATGTATCTTATTTATGTTTGATTTATTCGGTCTGTTCTTTTTTAACACATATCTATATCTATACTATTATATAAAGCATTTAAGCTTTTAACTTAAAACTTTTAAATTTTAATTCACTTAATA
This sequence comes from Dittrichia graveolens, assembly GCA_038502395.1. Classification (NCBI taxonomy): domain Eukaryota; kingdom Viridiplantae; phylum Streptophyta; class Magnoliopsida; order Asterales; family Asteraceae; genus Dittrichia; species Dittrichia graveolens. The sequence continues at coordinate 97,612,633 of JARJIL010000003.1, read as the reverse complement.
TTACTATTCTACCCTTATCTACCAAAAATATTTCATAAAATAAACTTAATAACATTCTTTTTTCATAAATTCCAGAATATTCTCTTTCCATAAATTCTATAGCAAAACTTACGAAACAGAATATTTCATAAACTTAATAACATTCCATAAATTCCAGAAAAAGAAAATATATAATATTCGCTTTTCACCTGTTAAATAAAAATTACATCTAAATTTCATTCTCTTTTCACCTGTTAAATAAAAATTATAAAATTACGTCTTGTGTGTCCTCTTGATTAATAACTACCAAAACAACTCCTTACAAACCATTTTTATTTACCGTCATCGTATTGTGCCGGTACCCTGCTAGTTTTTATCTAATGGCATCGGTAATTAATTCTTCTTAGAGAGTATAATATATTATATGTTGATAGCATCACCTATATTAATAGAGGTTATAGGTGTAATGTTTTTTCTTAACTATATGACGGTATCTATAATGAATTTTGTTAGTTGTATATATTTTTTTCCCTTCTTATTAATGAAAATTTCTAGCAAGTTCCTATAAGAGAACTATAAGAAGAGAGTATATATTAATTACATCTAGCCAGTCACAAACATAATTTTTAATTTGTTTACCCTGATTTCAGGTCAGAATAAAACTATTATCAAGTTTCAGATTGATTTAATTAATATAATTTAATCTAAAACAACTCTTACATTTTATCACTTTTATTAGTTATATATATATATATATATATATATATATATATATATATATATGGGAATGTTCATTTGAGAACCATTTTTATTGCGAGAATCGTGAGAACCAATCTTAGCCGTTTATTTTGGATAATGGAATTCATGAATGAAGAGCGTGGGGGGATTGAGTATGATAGGGTGCATGTAAGGAATTCATGGGTAGGCAATCCAATTAAAGTAAGGGGAATTGGACGACTAAGATTAGTTTTCACGGTTCTCACAATAAAAATGATTCTCAAATGAACCTTTCACTATATATATATATATATATATATATTGAACACAAGATCTAATTAGCTTATAAACTCATAAACAAAGTGCAAATAGCTTGAACAATTGCCCCATTCTCCTTTTGCATCTTACACGTTTCATAAAATTTATTCATTAACAAGTACACAAAGATGACTGATAAATCAGAAGATTTTTTTGGCACTTAATAGATATGTAATCTATATTATATAATAATATATTTAATTCTTTTTCTTAGCTTACTTCAATTCTTATAATTTAAGTTATTGTATTATTTAAGAACGTAAAACCATAACAATTAATATAGATGCTTCTTTTATGTTTTTGCAAGTATTTGATATTGATAACGACGGATTAGAACTTAGGGATGTCATTAATGATTTCTTACGTACGTCTAACATATAAATATCATAGCTATAAAGTTTATTCTTACCAAAAATGAATTTATATTTATATCTCTTGATAAGTTAATTAAACCTGTATATTGATATAAAAATAATTGCAATAGATCGATTAGAAATGTATAATTGTGAAGAAATATATGAGAACATAAATAGTTAAATACACTTAGAACCAAATGACTTGTAATCTAGCGGTACCAAAGTGTTATAAAAGGTATTTCTCACGATCATAGGTTATAGTGTTCGTGTGTCCTGTTGTTAAAAAAGACGTAGAACGTACCAAGAATTATGAGTAGATATTTTACTCAACTTTTTCATTTAATTAGTATTGAAGTGACTTGTATACTATGACGGTGTGTACGTATTTTAGTTTGTTACAAGATTATAAGATCGATTTAATTAGATCCTAATCATATCTTTTAAGCTTTTTCCTATAGACACGGTTTTTTTAATTATTAATAAATATGATAAATGATAAACTTGTTAAAAAAACAAAATATAAGCTGAGAAAATGAATTTTATTAAAGATAACCAAGACTTAAAAACATTTAGTAACCTACATATATAGATGAATTGGCTTAATCATAAATTTCTTGTGTGCATTTACGTATGTTGATCAACAGCTTTCGGCCTTACGGATCAAAGCCATCTTGGTGTAATAGTTGGTCAAATTGGGTATCAAAGCCATTTGATCAGCTTAGTTGATTAATCTCCTACGATTTTTTTGTTTGTCCTGATGTAATTTTTTCTCATGTTTCTAGTCTCCAACTTGGGAAAGTTTGCTGGTTTTATACTTTTATATATAATTATATTATATTCCCTTTCTCTTTAAAAAATGCCCAACTGCATATACTAGATAAATGAATTGGGTTATCAAAAAGTATAACACCGTCTTTGAAACCTTAAAATCAGTTAAAATTTGAGTTTTCAAACTGCATGGGTCCGTTTGTAAATTGAGTGTTTACCTGTTTGTTAACTTAACCGAATTTCAAAACTATGCAGCGGAATTTAAAATCAATAAACAAACCCACGCCTAATAACTATTACAGTTTAAAAACACATGTTTGGCGTATATACAAATATACAATACAAAAATAGCCAAACATGTCAACCGGTGTTACTTTTAAACTAAACCGACCATTGTATAATATATACCAAATGCAGTGTTCCAACAAAAGCCTGTACAAAAGCATAAGGGTTCCCGTCTCACCAGGCCTGCCTATACTTTATCTGAAAAACGGAAACAACAACCCGATTAGCTATTTAAAATAGCTAGTGAATACTGACAGATATAAGTTCAGTAATAGCAAGTCATAATTCAATAATGAGCATACAATGCTATCCTAACATTTAGCGGTAATGCTGACATGTCCAGCAGTGCTATATCTTGCCAGATAACTAGTCAGGCTCAATAACAACCACTGGGGGAATCAAACACTGCCAACTATGCTGGTTTCATCACCTAAGTGACTCCACCTGCTTGTTACGGAGCCAAAGGCTCATTAGGCTCAGCTAGTTAAGGCAATCACCCCAAGAGTTTGAAGGAATGGCACTCGAGTACCATTAGTCCCGAACAATTGCCCGAAGGCCCCTGAGACCCAGCCGAAGCTGACCTTCCATACACATATGTCCGGACTTTTCACATAGCTCATCATTATCTCATAATAGAGATCATAGCATGCATGCATTCACATATGAATTCATATTCATCAAATTATCACAATATATGTACATGTACTTAAATATATGTCTACCATATCATTTATCATGTCAAGACTTGTTTTCTAAACTTATATGCATAAACATACAAGTCTAGGTGCAATAAATAGCATACAAGGTTCATGTAACTCATTTAGCATTCAAACCTTACTTTATAGCATTCATAGAAGCCGATACTCACCTTGGTGTTTATAAACAACACAAATACGGACTCGGCTCTTCTTGATGGTTTAATTACCTATTGCATATATATAGAAATTCATTTAGATTACCACACAACATATACATGTTCTATTATCCTAGTTTTGACCCCCAAATACACATTAAAGTGCCAAAAACGATCAAACCACAACCCATGTACCCAAAACATCAAACGACAACAAAACAGGGGGCTTCCCAGAAGTTCACGCCGTGAACTGTGTTCAGCAGCACGAACAGCAGGTCTGTTTTGCTGTTTTTCCATCCAAGCTCAATTCCAAGCCTTCCTTAATTATTTCCAGGTTATACACTAAGTTTGGGGCATCATTTGGAGTCTATAAACATTAACCTAACTTGTTTTAACATAAGATTTCATGTTTGAATCATCAAATCACCATTAAAGACTCATTTGGTCAAATTCTTGAAATTCAATCTAATTAGCTTCTATAATTCATAACATGAGTTCTAAACTACTTATAAATGACTTTAGAACAGATTTCTACTCAAAAATCTAAGCTTCAATTGCTAATTTCATTTGTACCATTTTTGACCTAAAGCTTGAATGAAGAAGAGAACTTACAAGAAATGAAGGAGATGATGAAGATGATGTTAAGAACAAATTAGAACTTGACTTAAGCTTGATTCCTTGATTCAATCCAGCCTCTTGAATAATCCTTGAGATGTTTCTCCTTCAAGAACAGATGAGAGAATACGTGAGGTGAGTGTGTGTTCTTGATGGTGTGAGTGTGTGTGTCTGTGATGATATAAGTGAGAACCGACCCATGTTCTCATTTATCTTTTAAAAAGGTATTTTGTTCCCCTTTTCAACATACAACACGACACCCGAATAACTGTTTCAACTAACGAGGATATTTTTGGAAATCTCGTTTGAAACCAGTTATTATTTCATAATTCTTTCCTATTTTTATTACTATTTTCAAATTCACATTTAACTGGCCAATAACTAATTTTCTATAATACTTTCATATATATATATATATATATATATATATATATATATTCCTATTTAATTCATTTAAATAAATTGACATACCAAATGGAGCGCACGAATAGGCCCGATTTGAGGATGTTACAAAAAGCTTATAGCTTAACGACGGATTTTAAACACGGCGTACCAAACTATATAACGAAAAACTGTGGTCCGTAACAAATTCTTTGGAAAATATTAAAATTTTCTAATAGATTTCCGACGAAATTTTAAGGACGACGTACCAAACTATATAACGACGGATTTCCGACGGAGTTCCGATATGATTCGTAGGAAATCCGTCGATAATTCCGACGTATTTTTGATGAAATTTCGATGGTAGACTGGCTATGTATATAACGACGGATTTCTAACAGATTTGTGACAGATTTCTGACAAGTAGTGGTCCGTTGCAAATTTGTTGGAAAGGATTAAAATTTTCTAACGAATTTTTAAGGAAATTCCGAGGACGGTGTAGTTAACGATATAAGAACAGATTTCCGACGGATTTCCAATAGATTTCCGACAGGTTTTTTGACAAAGTGTGATCCGTAGGAAATCCGTCCAAAAATGCCGACGGATTTCTAATGAAATTCTGACGATAGGGTAGCTATGTATATAACAACGGATTTCCAACAGAATTTGACAAATTTCCGACCAATAGTGGCCTGTTCCAAATTTGTTGAAAAGGATTAAAATTTTATAACGAAATTCCAAGAATGGCGTAGTTAACTATATAACAATAGATTTCCGACTGATTTTTTTGACAAAGTATGATTCATAGGAAATCTGTCAAAAAATGCCAACGGAATTTTGATGAAATTCCAACGATAGAGTAGCTAAGTATATAACGATGAATTTCTGAGTTGTAACACCCCGTATTTTTGTTAAACAAAAACACAATAATTCATTAAAACTTATATGGCTATAATATTCCATACAATCACTTAATAGTTACCAACCCAACACACAAGACTTATGGTTCGAAGTCAATCAAAGTAATTAAAGCAGTGTTTGTCAATATTCTCAAATTCAGAGTTTATAAAAATGGGAGTGTGGAAAGTAGTTGTGATGCCAGAGTCTTCCCTTTGTTAGTACGAGACGGTCTTGAAAGTATAAACAAACACATGTTAAGCACGAAGTTTAGTAAGCACACTACACTAATATATTATATCAAATATCAGGTTACTCAAATAAGTCACATCCTATCAAGTATGCCACACAGGCATGGTGGCCATCTGCCAAACGAGCCCTCTGCTCATAAAATCATAACAACTTCACATATGAACACGTATCACAACATAAGATATAAGTTAGTGAAAACTCACCTGAACAGCAACACAACACAGTTAGTAAATCAACATTATTGTAGGATAACGAGTCTGTGAGCAATAACCAACAATTGATTCTAAACATTAATCCCTTGAACATAAGCCCACTACACAAATAATAATATTACTTTGTGATTTGACTCAACAGCCAATTTGTGATTCAACTACATGAACCAATTTGCGATCCAATCCCATAAACCTAATTTGTGATTCAACCACATAAACTAATTTGTGATTCAACTACATTCAATCCCATAAACCCAATTTGTGATTCCACCACTTAAACTAATTTGTGAATCAACTACATGAACCAATTTGTGATTCAATCCCATAAACCCAATTTGTGATTCCACCACAAACTAATTTGTTATTCAACTACATGAACCAATTTGTTATTCAATCCCATAAACTCAATTTGTGATTCCACCACATAAACTAATTTGTGATTCAACTATATGAACCAATTTGTGATTTAATCTCATAAACACAACTTGTGATTCCACCACATAAACTAAATTGTGATTCAACTACATGAACCAATTTGTGATTCAAAATCTCGCAACTATATTAATCGTGAGATGAAGACATAATTATGGAAGTACCCAATATAAATATATATATATATATATGTGTGTGTGTGTGAAAAAGTTCAATCGAGACCTGTTTTTCTAATGAAGACTATGAGAACTGTTTTATTAACGACTCATTAATAGTGGTATTTTAGTCATTTTTATATTACCCGAGCCGTGAATTCCGTCTGCGGATACACGGATTGGTTTGAAAAATAATAAATATTAAACATTAATAAAGAAATTAAGTAATTATAAAACGCGAACGAATTAAGAGTTTAAATAAATAACGACAGACGTCATCAACACTTAAACTCACGATGGTATCATGATAATTAAAATTTTTATCTAAATTAAATGATTAAGATATGTAATAGATTTTATTTAAGTTAGTCTTTTATTTATATTAGAAGATTAAATTTTATTTAAGTTATTCTTTACTGGTAGTTCATATTAATTATTAATATATATATATATATATATATGTATATATATATATATATATATATATATATCTAAAGAGTCATATATATCCTTGATTCCCTCTATTTTTTCTTCTTTTGAGATTTCCCACTTCTTCACCTCTCCTTCACGTCTCCCCTACCCTATTTCATTGTATGTATCTATAGTTCCCTCCCCTCCCCTACCCTATTTCATTGGTACATACGTATAGTTCCCTCTGCTTAAATCTACGGCGACCTAAACTGCTACTCCGCCTCACCACGGCGAACTCCCCTCGTGGCCGGCGGTTAGCCCTCTTCCACTGTTGGCGGCCGCCCTTCAACTGATTCTCTGTCGCTTGGCTCCTTCGACGTGGGACTGAATTTCGGTTATAACATTACAGGTTAGTCGATTTTTTGTGTTCTAGTTTTGATTTTGAGTTGTCAAAATCACGATTTCGTGTGTTTTTACATGTTGGTCCGAACTTGAAACTGATTCATCTTCCATTGTTTCATTCGTACGGTGTCTTGTTTTGGTTTTGTTTACAGATTACTCCCCACAAATCACAATCTCCAGATTGCTTAAAGGATAGTAGTATCCATTCATGTTTTCAATTTAAAAAAATAGAATGCAGTGAGGATTATTGTTTTAGGTTACATCAATTGCTCATTCTTTTAGTATTTAGCTTAAAAAAAAACAGAATGCTATTAGAACGTAAACAGTAACATGAGTCTAGTTGTTCTCTCAACAATTTCTGTTTCTGTTTCTTCATCATTTTGTGGATTTAATCTGTTTGCTTCTCAAATGAACTTATCCTAGTAATTTATAATGCCAAGTATGATGATGATAAAAAAAAGTTATAAAATTAAAAAGGTAACCTGAATACTTAATTTAGGATTTATGAGCTTGTTAACCATTTGAATTACACTTTCAATCCATTCCATCTGTTTCCTTTTTAGTTTTAATCCTTTAGCTAAACCCATTTGACTCATTAGAAATTAAACAAAACCATAATCTTTTTGATTGACCGACCACTTCAACCATAAACCGTAGAAACTATTTAGTTTATAGTGTAACAATATTGTTATATATAAATGGTTGCATGCATGGTTTAAGAAATATATAAACCGATATTTTTTTATTTTTCTTATAGGTCGTTGATTTTAATTTGAAATGAGTATGCCTACTAATAATAATAGAGGATGGATGTATCAAAGGGTAGATAGTGACAGATTTATTAGTTCTGAATGGCTTACAAAGGTAGATGAACTATTTTTAGACTTTGTCTTTTCTAACGAGTCACTTACTAAAGGAAGAACGGTGGATGGAACCATAATATTACATAGCAGATGTCCTTGTTCGAGGTGCAAATGTAAAAAGTACAAAAGTAGAGATGACATTCAGTTACACTTGATGAAATTTGGGTTTCAACTTGATTATACTACGTGCTGGGGACATGGTGAAGCAATCACAACTGCTAGCGAGAGTGACCGGTGTTCTATTCAGATGGATGATGATGATGACGAAGTTGATGGGTGCACACGCATAGTGTTAGATAACATGTGTCCCACTGATTTTAATAATTGGGAAGAACAAAATCCGAATTCGTCCGCGAAGAGATTCTATGACATGTTGGAAGCTGCTGATGAGCCTTTATATCCAGGTTGTCAAACATTTTCAAAATTAGAATGGAACACACGGATGTTGAATTGGAAGTCTGAATGTAATATACCAGAGTCAAGCTACAACAGAATTCTTCGAGATTTGAAAGAAATGTTACCTCTCGGAAATAATATAGCTAGAAACTTCTATGAGACAAAGAAAAGTTTATCAAAACTTAGTCTTCCAAAACAAAAGATTGATGCATGCAAAAACCATTGCATGTTGTTCTATAAAGAAAATATAAACTCAATTAGTGGTTCGGTGTGTGGAGCATCTCGTTACAAGGATAATGGCAGACAAAGCAAGGTCCCTAACTTAGTGTTGACATATTTTCCGATTACAGATAGGCTTCAAAGGTTGTATATGTCGAAAAGACAGCTAAAGAGATGACATGGCATTTTGATCATCACAAAGAATCAAATAAAATGGTACATCCAAGTGACAGTGCAGCCTGGAAGCATTTTGACTCAAAGCATCCTTCATTTGAAGGAGAGATACGAAATGTTCGTCTTGGGTTATGCACCGATGGATTTACTCCACATAGCCAAACCTCAAATCCTTATTCGTTATGACCCGTCTTCGTTACAGTTTATAACTTGCCTCCTTGGATGTGCTTGAAAGATGATTATGTTAACGTGAGCATGGTTATTCCAGGGAAAAAGAGCCCAGGTCAAAACCTGGATGTGTTTCTGCAACCCCTAATAGATGAGCTGAAAATGTTATATGAGGATGGTGTCCATACTTATGACGCTTATCGTAAAAATAATTTTGTCATGAAAGCTATACTTTTATGGACAGTTAGTGACTTCCCTGCTTATGCAATGTTATCAGGTTGGAGCACGCATGGCAGACTAGCTTGCCCATACTGCATGGGTTCCATTGATTCATTTCAGTTACAAAATGGAGGAAACCATGTTGGTTTGATTGCCATCGAAGGTTTTTACCTAGAAATCACAAATTTAGTCATGATAAAAAAGGATTTATGGCTGGAATAATTGTATCATCCGAACCACCACTAGAGTTCACCGGTGATGAAATTTGGGAGAAGATCAAAAACCTTCCAACTGTTTATAATGGTCATCCATACACTCCAAAGAGTAAAAAACATACAGGTTTTGGTCAATCCCATAACTGGGTGAAGAGAAGCATATTTTGGGAGTTGCCATATTGGTGCACTTTGTTAGTTAGGCACAATCTTGATGTGATGCACATTGAGAAAAATGTTTTTGAAAATCTCTTTCACACAATCATGGATACCACAAAGTCTAAAGACAATACGAAGGCAAGGAAGGATATCGAATTGTATTGCAATCGACCATAATTGTATATATCCAATGTCCACAACAAAGTGTTAAAACCAAAAGCATCATATACTTTGACTAAATCACAAGTGCAGAAAGTATGTGAATGGTTGAAAAGTGTTAAATTCCGTGACGGATATGCTTCAAACATTGGGGGATGTGTAAATTATGGCAGATTGTAGTTTTTATAGTTTCAAAAGTCATGATTGTCATGTTTTGATGCAATGCTTGCTGCCTATTGCTTTGAGAGGTATGATACCAAATCTAATATGGGATGCCATAACAGAATTGTGCATATTTTTTCGTACAATATGCTCAAGGGTGCTCTACATAAATGACTTACAAAAGTTACAAGAAAGTATCAAAATTACACTTTGCAAGTTAGAAACAATATTTCCACCCGTATTTTTTGACTCAATGGAGCACCTTGTTATACATTTAACGCATGAAGCTATTCTTGTTGGTTCAGTGCAATATAGATGGATGTATCTTTATGAGAGGTAATTTTTTTGATTTAAAAATTTAATTATAACAATTTCTAACATATTGTTAATACTTCTTATACAATATTTGTTTAGGAAGTTAGGATCGTTGAAAAGAACGGTGAGAAACAAAGCGAGGGTTGAGGGGTCTATTGTTGAGTCATACCTTGTGAAAGAACTTTCTACATACTGCTCCTTATATTTTGAGCCAACGATAGAAACACGAATAAATCGAGAGCCTAGGAATTTTGCACCTGAGATCCCTAGTTCTTCAAGGGACGATAATCGTTTAAGCATATTTAAAGTTCCATATCGAAGATTATTCAATAAAGGAGGAATAAAACGAGCTCTAACCGGGGTTGAGAAATACAAAGCTCATACCTATATTTTGCTTAACTGTCGAGAGGTTTACCCATTTGTAAGGTATGTATTATATCTTTCAATGATCTTTCACTCCTAGTAATTCTAAAATCATCTTTCCTTATATGGTATATCTTTCTTATTGTATAGGCTGTTTGACGAATGGGTGATCGAACATAACCCTTATATAAATGATGGAGAACTTAATAGAGCTAGAGATGAGAAGTTTTCTATGTGGTTTCATAATCATTTACTAACCGGGCTAAATGATTTCAATGAGAATCTAAAAAACTTAGCACGAGGCCCACTTCGTTATGTCAAGTCACATAAAGGATACTTTGTCAATGGTTACAAGTTCCATACCATGGGGCATGGATCCGGGAGGGTTACACAAAATAGTGGTGTATGTGTGAAAGGATCTGTTTATGATAACTCTGAGTGTGACTACTATGGATCACTGAAGGAGGTTATAGATGTTGAATATCACAGTGGTTCAGTTGATCATTGCATTGTCGTATTGTTAAGTGTGACTGGTTTCATCCTGATCACGGGGTAAGGGTCATTAGTAGGCATAATTTGGTTGATATCAATTACAAAAAAAAGGATGCTTTGATGACCCATTTATTTTGGCATCACAAGCACAACAAGTCTATTACACACCTTATCCTTCAAATACAAAGGAATTGAAAGATCGGTGGGCTGTTGTAAAGACAAATCCAAGAAGCATATATGAAATTTCAGAATGTGCTAGCGAAGTAGGCGATGAAGATAATGTAGATGGGGAACATTTCTTTCAAGAGAATGATAGGCTAGTGTTCGTAACCGCCACAAGTACAAATGAACCTGTTTCTCTAGTTACAGAAGGAGTAATACAAGAGCTTACACAAGATGGTAACAATGATGACGCCGATATAACGGAAGTTAGTGATGAGCAAGAAGATTTTGAAGATGCATATGATTATTCAGATGAGGATTGTGATGATGATCTTGTTTTATCTGATCATTCATCTGATGAGTAGAATGTTTTAACCTTTCTCTAATAGTATGTTTTAACCTTACTTACCATTTACTTATTTTATGAATTTTACTTTTTATGTTTAATGTTTTATATCTAAGGTGGTTCTACAATTATCTTGTATATTTGATAGGTTAATGTTTCCTTTTACATGCACACTAATCATCTTTTAATTGTAGGCATAATGACACGAGGAGGTGGACGAGGTAGTAGTACTGCTAGAGGTCGTGGAAGTAGTAGCATTGCTGGACATAGGGTTTTCGATGCAGATCATGCTTCCTTAGGAAGAGTACATAGTGTTGCTAGTGGTCGTGGTGGTGGAAGAAATGGTGTGGCTAGAGGTCGATGTAACATCCTCAGATCGGGCCTAGTTGTTTTGGTGGCTTTGGTATGTTAATTTGTGATTAATTACTTGTTAGTATTAAGTTACATGGTTTTAATTAAATTGATTAATTAAATATATGGATTATATGAATATACATATATATATGTTAGTATTTCTGATTGCATGTGATGTATGTAGATATTTGTTAAAATCTAATGACAATTCATGCTACAAATATTAAGAAAGGATTACGTAGGTTTTTAAGAGTTAACAACTGAATTGGCTTCTCACTTGAAAACCGACTCTTTGTGTGTGTATGTGTTCTTGAGAGAAGAAAAAGGCAAACAAGCAAACTTGAAAGTTGGAAGTTGAGATTTGTGTTGTGTTCATTCAAACGAAAGGTATGATGATGTTCAATGCATGATTCTGGTCATTGTGATATGTTTAGTTTGTAAAGATATGCTAAGATCATGAAGTTGCCATTGTTGAAGTTTAGAAGTAAACTTACTTGGTGGGTTTTGCATGATTTGCCATGTTAAAAAGGTTTTGATGTGTTCTTGTTGTTGTATACAAGTTATAAGGTGTTTATACATGTTTTAGAAGTGTTCATAGTGAATTATAAGGGTTTGAATCGGATTTGGAAGTTTTTAATGGCTGGAAATCCGACACATACATGGAGAAGACAACCTGGAAAAAGGGGGTCGCGGCGCGACAAGGGTGAAATCCGAAGGATTGGGTTTCGGATTGTAAGAATCTGATAAATTATAAAACCGTCCCTTGGAAATCCGAAACTTGGCAAATCCGACACTAAAATCCGAGTTAATGGAAATCCTCCACGAAATCCGATTTATGAATCGATTACTAATTTTAGTTTGTTGTGTTCTCAGGAACAAACAAGGCTCAGTAATATAAGATTAATTAAATATAAAACTGAAAGCTTGAGGTGAGTGGATGTTTACTCACATATGTTATTAGTTGTAACTGGCTTGGGTTGCAACTGTTATGGGTTTGATGCATGGATAGTTTGTGCATCTGATAATTGATTAACTGTTGATTGTTAATTAATTGTGCGTCAGTGATATGTATACATGATGGTTGGGAAGTCAGCTTCGGCTGGGCATATGGGCTGGGTTTGTTTGCTATCGGTTAATCAGTCTTGGGATCTTTTGATGCATTTGTTGCAACTTAAGGTAATACTGTGTGAGAATAGCAAATGAACTATCGGTAAACCTCTGCTTTGGCCGACATTGGTTGTAGGTTCCTGCAGAACCGCCGGTCTTCCCGGGGCACGATTATCTGTTATGTGTTGTTGATATTGATGCGGTTATTTGCTGATATATCTGTTGAGGTTTTACTCCATTCACTTAGCTTTGTGATAATCCCCTACCTCTCACTCTTTTTACAGGTTTTGGTAAGTCAGCGGCTCGGCTGAGAGTGGTTAGCTTGGGGAGTAGTCACCTAGGACTCTGATAGTTTAATTGTGACGAGCCGTGTTTTGTAATACTGATATTTAAACAGTTATGTTTGTACAGTTGTAAACACTTTGGTTATTTAATTCGCTTCCGCAATGATTATTAAAAATGAAAATTTTTGGGTTAAAAATACGGTGTTACGGTCGAGGTGGTAGAAGAAACGGTGTTGCTATAGGGTTGAGAGATACACCCCTTGATGATTTCGTGAATACTGATGATGAGTTTGATGTTCTACTTAATGATGAAGAGTACGCTGAGTCCTCGGAACGACAAGCACGGGGGTCAAACACAATACAACAAACCCTTGTTCATTCATCGCATAAGCAGATCATTGTCCCATATGGGAAGAGGTATGTATGTGTTTCAAAAATGTTACTAGATTGATTAAATATTGTTGATAATATTAATTTTCTTTTTCTTATTTCTATATATTGTGTAGGTTTGAAGATCCCGGTGTGGGGAAAGAAATTGTTTCTATATTCAAGAGTATGTTTGCTGGTTGTTGGCCAAGATGGACTGATGTTCCGAAAGCTAACCGTAGACTGATGTGGGAGCGTTTCCAGGTTTATACTTAATATTGGTTGTTCTTGTCTAAAACATGTTGACCTATTAACCAAGTATAATACCCAATTGGGTAATATATCTACCTTTATGTTAAATCTATGTGCAGGCAAAATACCAATGAGATCCACGTTTAGAGGAGAAAGTTCGTGAAAACTGGAATAACATCATGAAGGCACGGTACGCTAATATCATGTCAACTGCTCGAAGTGAAGCGATTACGAAAGCTACGGCTAGAGGTATACATGTTGGTGATGATTTGACACTCATTAAACCATTTTTTCCGAAGTGGATCAATGAATCGGATTGGGCCAAAATGATTGATGATGCTTGGAATACTGATAAGTGGAAACGTGGCTCTAGTGCAAATAAGCGTAACAGGATCACCTTAGTTGATGGTTAAATTTCTGTACACTCAGGAGGATCTCTTAGCTTTGATCATCATCGGTTGAGAATGGTAAGATTATTCACTATTATTTACCATAAGATTAACAAATTTATATATTCATATAGCCTCTTAATTATGAATTTTGTAGGAAAAAGAACGCGGTGGTCCCGTATCCGAGTTAGAAGTTTTTAAAAACTTCTATATAAAGAAAAAGAAAAAGTCATCTTCAGATGAGGCATCGGGGAGTGAATCACAAGATTTTGTTACACAAAGGGCTAAAAAAGTTTTGGTATTATGCTTTATATATTTTTTAGTAAGATGGTTTAACTAGTTGCTTATTTTGCTAATATATTTATATATCATAGGATGTTTATACAGAACTCGTGGTGGAGAAGTATGGAGAGGACACTGCTAATCATCCAATCAATCTTGATAGAGATCTATGGGAAACTGCTACCGGAGGGATGAAAAAGGAGAGATTGTTTGGAGTCCCCGGTGATTGCACTAGTGGTCTAGGGATGTCAAGTACTGTCACATCAAATGCTTATGATGCTAGTGGTCCAACTGCTGATCAGGTTAGATAATTTTTTAGACTTGATTATATTTCTTTCTATAAGCCGGAAACTTACATTAGATTTAGAATGGAAGCATGCTACATTAGAATTCGTAACGTCATATATTTCAAATTTATGTGTGACTTATATAGTAGTTTTCTTATGGTTTATTCCAATCCAATATGACTAGTATGATTGATTAAGAGTGAAATAAATTAATGCTATGTTATAACAATCTTAATGGAGAAAGTGAGTACTATTAGATTGAAATAGGTTATGCGAGTTATTTTGTGCACTATTGGGTTGTAATGGTTATTTTAGAAATATTATTGCCATATTGTACTTAAGTCATAATAGTTCATATACAAGTCATTCAAGCCAATGTGACCCATACGTACCTAGTATTTCAAGTCTTAATATCTTACATGTGGGTCATAATATGTAAAAATATGAAAAGTAGGCATAGCATGTATATATTTATCTTCTTTATTCACATATAGTGTGATATAATGGATCTATAAACTCACAATGATATATGTAACTTGTAAAAATTTGATATGTATTACAAAGTTATTCATGATGGTTACTAATTTGTATGTGTTTATATATGTAGATACAAAGGTTGAATAATGCTGAAGAACGGGTGACTCGATTAGAAGAAGAAAGTAAGCATACAAATGAAAAGGTGGATGATATTTTGAAGATTTTGAATGAGAGGCTCCCCCCACTTCCTAACTAGCTACTATTCCTCTTGATTATTATTTAAACAAAACTTATTTGCATACTTTAATGCTTGTTAGCAAATTAACTAGCTACATGCTTTTTGGAACACTTGAATATTAGCTAAATTTGAAGCTTGCTATTGAATTTTGATGTTTGGTATTTGTTTATATATTTGTTATAATTATTTTATTTATTGTTATCATAATTCAATATTTATTATTAATCTTTTATATATCTTCCGGAAATTTGGCTGTAAATCTAACAGGAACGTCGAAAAACAAAAATTTCCGGAAACTCTTAGAAATCAGTCGGAAATCTGTTAGAAATCCATTGGAAATCCATCGGAAATCCTTTAGAAAATTGTGAGAAATTCGTCACAAGATGCTTAAAAATTGTCGGAAGTTTGTCGGAAATCCGTCACAAATCCATTAGAATGTGGTTGCAAATCCGTCAAAGTTACATTGAAAATTCGTCGGAAATTTGTTACAACTTTGTCATAATTCAATCGAAAGTTCGTTGGAAATATATCGGTATTTTGTCGGAAATCCGTCGGAAATCTATCGAAAAATTCATTGTAAACACATTGGTAAAGCATTGGAAGTTCGTTGCAAACCCGTTAGAAAATTTGTTTTAAAATGCCTCCTGTAAACCATAATTTACGACGGATATATTCATCGGAAATATTACATTCTGTTGGAAAACTTGAATTTTTTTTCCGACAAGGTTTTTTCCGACGGATATTCCGACGAACAATATCTGTCGGAAATCCGTTCGAAACGTCCATTTCCGACGGATTTCCGACAGATTTCGGCGTCAGAAATTAGTCTTTTTCTAGTAGTAAAACCATAACAATTAATATAGATGCTTCTTTTATGTTTTTGCAAGTATTTGATATTGATAACGACGGATTAGAACTTAGGGATGTGATTAATGATTTCTTACATACGTCTAACATATAAATATCATAGCTATAAAGTTTATTCTTACCAAAAATGAATTTATATTTATATCTCTTGATAAGTTAATTAAACCTGTATATTGATATAAAAATAATTGCAATAGATTGATTAGAAATGTATAATTGTGAAGAAATATATGAGAACATAAAGAGTTAAATACATGTAAAACCAAATCGCTTGTAATCTAGCGGTACCAAAGTGTTATAAAAGGTATTTCTCACGGTCATAGGTTATAGTGTTCGTGTATCCTGTTGTTAAAAAAGGCGTAGAACGTACCAAGAATTATGAGTAGATATTTTACTCAACTTTTTCATTTAATTAGTATTGAAGTGACTTGTATACTATGACGGTGTGTACGTATTTTAGTTCGTTACAAGATTATAAGATCGATTTAATTAGATCCTAATCATATCTTTTAAGCTTTTTTTCTATAGACATGGTTTTTTTAATTAATAATAAATATGATAAATGATAAACTTGTTAAAAAAACAAAATATAAGCTTAGAAAATGAATTTTGTTAAAGATAACCAAGACTTAAAAACATTTAGTAACCTACATATATAGATGAATTGGCTTAATCATAAATTTCTTGTGTGCATTTACGTATGTTGATCAACAGCTTTCGGCCTTACGGATCAAAGCCATCTTGGTGTAATAGTTGGTCAAATTGGGTATCAAAGCCATTTGATCAGCTTAGTTGATTAATCTCCTACGATTTTTTGTTTGTCCTGATGTAATTTTTTCTCATGTTTCTAGTCTCCAACTTGGGAATGTTTGCTGGTTTTATACTTTTATATATATATATATATATAATTATATTATATTCCCTTTCTCTTTAAAAAAATGCGCAACTGCATGTACTAGATATATGAATTGGGTTATCAAAAGAATTGTAGCTTAACGGTATCAAGGTATTAGAAAATATTCTTTATATAAGTTTAAATTTCGCTGTAAATAAAATATATAGATTTATGAGTATATTAATATAATATTCGTGTGTTTTATTATTAAAAAAAAAATGAAGACGAGTTGGCTTTTATCATAAATTTCTAGTCTGTCCAGAGGCGGCTCCGTTGAACGTAGTTTATTTTCCTTCATTTTTTTATTTTGTTTTTTTAAGCTCCTTTGAACGTAGTAATTATTTTCCCTCATATCAACGTACGTACGTACCCACAGGCTTTAACTATATATTTTGTCATCCATTCAATCATCATATGAATGACACAAATTTGGACATAAATGAAGTTCAAAATGATCTCTTGACCTAGTAGTTAATAGGGATGTGGAAGACAAAACCTTCCTTGGAGGTCCTGGGTTCAAACCTAGGCAAAGGCGTTTAATTACTAACTTAGCGTGTGATCACATACTACCATATATGGATGTCACTACGGACCCAGTCCATTAACATAACTTTGCTATTCAAAAAAAAAAAGTTCAAAATATCTCTTTATTATATAAAATATGCCTTACACTCTCGGCAGAATTTATTTGAGAACTCACTACTCATCTATAAAATGTAATAATGAGATTACTTTTAATAGAATAAATTAATTACACCATTGATATTTTAAGATAACGCTAGATTTCATGCATTTTCTGTTGGAGGAAAGGGTTTATAGGAAGTAAGAATAATAATATAACTTGGATAATTTCGTGAATCGTGAATACACTTTCCGTAATCTGTAATTCGACCCTATTGTCTGGGGTATCACGAATTTAGATGTAGGATAATACAAGAAACTCGATTTGAATTACAGGCTTTATTCAAATCCAAACACACATTATCTCTCGTTTATTTTGAGACTATTTCGTCAGAATAACGACTTGTAAATCGTATTCTTTCGTATGTATATCGTATGTATACTTTCGCGATTTCCGTATTCCGCCTTTTCAGATTTTCTCTCGGTTTTTGTGTGTTCGAAATCCAAAGGCCGAATGGCCTTATATAGGCGAAATAATGGGCGGTTACCCACGGCGGTTACACGCCGGCGGCGGCTCCATGTGGCGGTTTGGACCCCCGCCAGGGGCTCTGCCCCTCGGACCCCGCCAAGGGGCGATGCCCCTTGGAACCCCTCCAGGGGCTAGCCCCCGGACCCCCGTACCGTATCCCGATACTAACTTAATTTATTCGAGCGTGCGTTTCGCACCTCCAAACTCGAATTATAATCAAGTCTAGAATCGGCTAGTCTCAAAGTCAATCCCGATTATACTAAATGGCTTTGATGACACTAAAATCACCAACATTTTCGTCGTCTGTCAAAATAATCATGTAAACTTGTTTTTTATTTCAAGAACTACGGTGTGTGAATTTTGAAAAAAAAAAGTAAAATTGGCTTTATTTCAAAAGAGAGATAATGTAATTTACCTTTTTAATATTCGGTAATAACTAATGGACGTTTTATAATAAGTAAATATTATGAAAACATATTTAACTTTATATGTTTAGTTATCGTATGTATATGTATTTAGCAAAGTTACCTTTTATGTATCAAACAACAAAACTTATATTATAATTACCGTTTTAATTTACATGTTAATTTTCTTATAATCAGTAAGTTATTGATGGATGTCCGTTTTAAGTCACATCAATTCTAAAAAGAAAAAAAATGACCTACCTTGTTTTAGGGCTCTCGATTGATAGTCTAAGAGCTCCGGTGAGTTAATAGGTAAGAAACAATTTTTCAAAGTGTCTTTTAAGCAATGTTTTAAAACTCGGGTTTTTAGTTAATCCGGTCTCCTCATCGTGTCATGGATCAACCCCGTTTTCAGAATTTTAAATTTTTAAAAAATATATATATGCATATGTGTGTGTATATAAACTTGGAAACAGTTAATAATCTGTAAAGAAACTAAATAATCTATCAAGCATAATATGAAAATTTTATTGAGAAAGTTACGTGAACTCTTGAAGGATAGTCGCATGTCAGAGATAAACTGTCGTCTCACACGTTCGGAAATAACAGAGGACAGGAGTAGCCGTCGACTGTCAAGATGGGTTCACAACTCATTTTTAGGGTTTCTATCGAGTGAGGGGTTCAAAGTGTCAACTGTCGAGGTATATTATTCATCTTTTTGCACCATTCCAAAGATAATTTTAAATAATTTTAAACGCAAAGATAATTTAAAATAATGGATTTAAAGGGTATATTTAATGAGAATTGTACAACATAAAAGTTGAAAAACAACTTTCTAAACTACAAAAAGATAAAGGTACATTATTCATCTTTTTGCACCATTCCAAAGATGTGATGCTTCAAATAAACCTAATTCAAATCAAAACCAAAATGATTAATGAAGATATTTCTAGGTACGTGATTCTCGAAACCTTTATGTGTGTGGTGGCGATTACGGGTGGTGGTTGTGTGTGATGCAGATGATGGTGCTGAAGTTGTTTGCGACGGTGGCAACTAGAGTGGCGGTGGTTGAGAGCTTAGGAAAGCTAGAGAGAGAAAGTTAAGAGATGGTGTGTGCGCATGATAAACCAATTCTAATGGTCTTTGATCCGATGATATGTGATTCTCGAGGTCTTCCGTGTGTACAGGTAGCGATGATGGTGGCTTTTGTTGTGTGGGGCGGCGGCAATGGAGGTGGTAGCGTCTCCTGATTGAGAGAGTGCCTCCCAAACGAAACAACCCTTGGTTGAATCGAAATTCATTTCTAATGTACCCAATCGAAAACTTGTCTACCTATTGGAGGGAATCGAAAACTCGACTCAACCCCACTGTCAATAGTGAATCACCACCCATGAAACATAATCGTAAATCGATTAAGAACATGAAATCGCAATTTCTTTCACCTCAAAACCCAAATCGCAAATTGCTTACAATCCTAAGTAGATCGCATATCAAATAACAATTTACAAATCGAAATTCACAGACTAACAGGAATCGCCAATCACAGTCTTAATATCATTAATGGCAGTTGACGAATAGGTTCATACAAACAACAACGATCTTTCTATTTCTAAGCCATAATTGATGATTCCTAGTTCATTGTCCATAATAGGTACAACCGATTACCATTCTGTTATCAATTTCTAGTTTTAATCTGATAAAGCCAATTGATTTGCAAGGTTTTCGACTACTAACTGCCGCCCCCTAAACTCCATGTTGTTCAACAGATTTAATCCCCAAAACATCATGAAAACTAGTAATTAAGCATATGTAAGGGTGTATAATACTTGAATGATTGTTAATCCAAACCAGGTTGAACTTCGTGATCTTCTTCTTCTTGACTGCCGATTGAAAGCACAGAGATACACCTACAAAAACTGCCGTAGCCTAATGTTTAAGCATAATAGGGTTTAACCTTAATGATCCCTTATTAATCACATTATCTTCTAGATTTACACCCTTAGTCCCTAAACCAAATGTATTTCCGTTAAAGTCCTCTAAGTTCTATCTATATATATATTAAAAGAAAACCATTTATTGGAAAGTTACCTAAAATAAATTTCAATTAACCAATAGAATCCTTTCATTTTTCTAATTTTAACAAAAATCACCTATTTTGACTAGTATTATTAGCAATACCCGCCTATGTACTAGAAATGGGTATTTTTGACCCAATTTTTAAATGCACGCGGGTCACAAAACCCGATTTCACATACCCCGGCTTCAAAGAAACCCTTCGGCGACTTCACAAACCTTTCATAAACTTCATCGACAAGATTTTCAAATAAACCCTAAATTTAACTACGGCAATTTCATAGGTGACGGCGATTTCTCGAGGATTCCGATAGGTTAAGTTTTAGATTCAATGTCATTCATCATCTTCTTCTTCACTCTGGTTTTTTTTCTTGATTTAGTTCTTCGTGTTAACATTTTCTTGAATCATATTCCTTTGATTTCATATGCTTCTTCTTGATTAGTTTTTTATTGTTTTAATCTGATTCTCTCCTTTTCTTTCATCCCAAAGTATTTGGTGTATCTCATTTCGATTGATTCTCTAACAATGAATACACCCGAAAGTGATGTTCATGAATACACCCGAAGGTGATTTCCAACGGCAAAGTTTAATTTAACCTAAATGTTTGATTTTAGGGCTATCTTCTCTCATTTTTGCAACTCCTTACAAGTTTGTTTTTCATTTTCCCGTTCAAGGTTTGATTTTCATTATTATCCATGATATTTTGAACCTTAATCGATGCTTATTTACTATATTTCCTCGATATCGGAATCTCTTGACGCAACAAATGAGGAAAGAACTTCCGACGCAACAAATGAGGAAAGAACTTCCGACGCAACAAATGAAGACTTGAAGAAATTAAAGAACTTCCAATACATATATGAGGAAATATAAGAGTATTGAAATGGTTAATCACAATCGGCCGATGAAGGTAAAAACAAGGTCATCTACAGTTTCAATTTCAGATTTTAATGGTATTTAACAATACAGGGTTAGTAATTGTAAACAGTGTCCTTGAAGTTGCAGATCCTTTGTTTCAATTGCATAAACCATAATGGTCATCAAGTTTTTATGAAATTTATAAGCCTTTTGATTTAATTTTGAAACAAACCTGGTGAATTATTGAGTTGTTTTATGTATTTTTATATGGTTTGCAGTGGAGATTTGAAGTTTATTATCATAGAATCGATGTTTGATGGAAAAGGAATCATGAATTTTCTGCATTTTGGAGTTGTGTCTTAAAGCTTCATATGGTGGAATTGAAGTATGCATATCTTGGTGGGTCTTCAAGTTTGTTTTGCTTTTAATGCTTTTATTAAGAATGTAGTTTTGCTTGATTATAACTAACCTGATATGTGAGAAAAACAACTAATTTGGGTCTTATTAGATTCTTCTTTGATGTTTATACTTGACAGGTTCAGAGATGCACACCAACTGCTTGAAGAAATGCTTAATGAAATTAGGCTGCCTCATTTTTAGCTTGTGAATTTTTATGCTCTACAAGGTTAGTTCTTTGGCTAAATTTCAGATATATTAGTAGAGATTTTGATTTTGATGATTTGATCTCAAGTGATGTTTCAAATAATCATGCCCTCTTAGTGTTATGACTAAATTGTTATTATTTAGTGTTATAAGTATCCAATCTCAATGCTTGACTATTTGCATGTGTTGATCTCACTGTTCTTCTTAGTCCCCGAGGGTTTTCTGGTATGGGAAGGTAATAAGGGTGAATGGTTAAATACTTTATTATCTATAAATAACTGATCATGACAAAATATCAATACTAAAATACTAACCAATAACAGGTTGTAACAAGCTCATTCATACCTGTTGTTAGTTATGTTTTTATTATCCATTTGTGGTTCTTATGCTTTACTATGTATTATAACTAAAGTTGAGCTGTTGGTCCATTGATATTCACAGGACTTCAGTTTAAAAATAAACAAGCCCATGTATTACAAGTAACTTTAGACAGTCAACAATTCAACATATATATGATTAAAAGTAACATTAAATTATAAGAATTATGTATAACACATAAAAGTTCAAAGCAAAGTTCAATAACGTATTAGTCTTGAGAGCCTTTTATATCCAAGCTCATTGCCAACATGCAATTTATTGCCCAATCTGTTGATTGGTTCATTCTGTGTAGGTTATTTCACTTTTCCCTGTCATTGATTTACCCAAAAATGACTTTTGCTAATTATAGTCACCTATGTAACTATTTCTTGGATTTCAATTGATACATTTTGTTATTTTCAAAAATTTTAGGATAGGATTGAGTCTCCTGGTGATGCATTTCATATGCAAGAACTGGTTAATCTTTATTTGAAATTAAACATCTTGCTTCTAGTTTTGTTAAGGTGCTTTTTTTTTGCTAAATATTACATTTTTGTGTTTCAGACTTTTTGCCATATTTTGTAATTTATATCGTAGGTTGCTCATCTTAAATATAAATAGGTAATTATCAATATCATGATTTTTTTTCATTTTTTTTGAACGAATGATTCTCAGTTTTAGCTACTTATTTGACTCATAAAGAACAAAGCATTGCTTGTGGTATAGGCATTCAACTGACCAAAACCCGTTTGACTTATAAAGTTCTTTTTCTTATTTTAGTAGATATACAGGATAGAGTAATGGTCTTTTGATATAATGGTGATTAATCTTTGTTTGTTTAAACTTTTGCCTATATATACATATATAGGGCATATATTGGCTGCATATGCTTGCAACGAACCCGTTGCAAACAATCCTTCAAATAGCACCGTATGATTATTCATTTGGTGGGTTTTACATAGTACTTATATGCCTTATATTTTTGTTACTATTATCTCCTGCCCAGTATAATAGAAATTAACCTCTTAAAACTGATATATGTTTATTAATCATATCGATAACCTCTTAATTATTGCTGCAATGGCGTCGCTTGAAGGGTTGTTTGCAGCAGGTTCGCTGCAAGTATATGCAGCTAATATATGCCAAAATTCAATACATATCATATGACAAAATTCCTATGAACCCATAAAAACAAATATAAGGATCAATTATATCGACCAATAGTGCATGTCATTTGACTTATGTTTTATTTTAATATTGTCTTTATGGTATTTGATGAAATGCTTAAGTGAAGAAGAACTCATAATCTATTACTTCAATGCTTATAGGTGTGTTAATTGGAATTAGGCTCCCCAATTCTCAAGTAAAATCTTTACAATATGAAATTTAATTTTATGTTTGCTGTAATATGTAAAGAAATTTAATTTTATGGATTTTAGACATCTTTCTACCAATAGAGTAAACGGCCATATTTGTATTTGTTATTCATTTTGCCTTAAAATTTTAACCGTTAGTTGGAGGGTAAACGGGTAATTTTGGGATGGTTACAAAAGAGATAAAGTTAAACACATTATTGCAATTGGTGTACCGGTATTTATCTATTTCTTTTACCTTTGTCATACATTCAATTCTTCTTCCTTTGAATCATTATTTGATCTTATTTTCACAATAATCAGTTTGATTTTCTTCTAGGCATAACCAATCAATTCAACGGCATTTGTACGTGATGGAGTTAACTTTAGTGCATCCAATTTTGCTTATTCTGCACACACTCTATGGTTAGCATTTACATCTAAAACAACTTTTTTGTTGCATTTAAATTTACTTAAATTAGTTTTTGTTTTTGTGAATTTATTCTAAGTTAGATCTTTGTGGTGATGATGATGGGTTATACCGAACCACCATGAGTTTCCTATGTGCCACAGAAGAATTATTCTCTTCATGGTTATCTATATTTTTCTATGCTTGATTTTTAAGTCAAGATCTCTTATAAATGTTTTCTCTAGGTATGTTTTATTTCAAGTTCATTTGTTTGGCTCTTGCTAATGTAAGTTCACCAAATAATACTACTCTTCTTGTAAAGCTTTGGATAATTTCTTTAAATTCTGTGCTCTAAATCTTTATTGATTGTTAATTTTGTGAAGGGGAATATATTTTGATTCAGTACTGACTAATACTCAAGATAGGATTTTTCTCGGCCTTTGGATTGGAGTTCGTCAATATCAACACATATGTATCTCGAGATAAGATAAGTCTACTTTTTAGGTCTTTTGTATATTTAGGAATACATTATTTTAGGGGTATGATTTAAACTCACAATTTTGATTTGTTAAATCTTTTTTCAATATTGGTTTGGTTTTTTTATTTGAATCAGTTTAGTGGTCATGTGTAGATGACCAGATTAGTATATATAACATATAAAATCGATATTTTACTGTTAACATTACCTTTTTAATTTTCCTTTCATATCTTATAGTGGCCACCTTATTCCAAGATTCATTAGGCTTCCTTTTGATGAAGTAAAAAGGCTATATTTTTAATTCTATACTTGCAACAGTTTTGCTTAAGAGCATGTATTACATATAGATGTTAAAAGATACCATTTTCTATAGACTTCACATTGGTAATTATGAAGCAACTTTTTGATGAACTGCTATCGCTTCATAGATAGATGTTGAATGATACCATTTTCTACAAATATCATATTATGTATTGACTTTATATGACAATTTATATTGTCTAAATTGTAGTTCCATGACATGTTAGTCCCATATCACATCAGGAGGATTTCTATCATCTTGGTAACAATTTGTATATAAAAGTAAGAGTGAATTAAAAGTTTTTATTTACGATTACAATGACAATCCTGACAAAACAACCAATGTAGTATATATAAAAAGTTCTACAACGAATTTGATGTAATTTTAATTATTTTTCTTTTTAACCGTTTGTATTTGTGTGTTATTTTCTTTATTATAGAAAACTAATTAATTTTTATTGGATGCATGACACCGAATACTTTCATTAGGTATTTGTATTTTATTTAGAAAATTATAGAGTAAAAATTCATTTTATAAAACCCGGGCGTGCACGGGTCCATAAATCTAGTTTACTTTAAAACACTATAAATAACACTAAACCTCACAAAAGAATTTCATTAATGTCATAATAATTCAAGTAACGGTTACAACGATTTTAATAAATAAAATGTTCGAAAATTCCGGTCGTTACATAACTCACCTAAAATATAGGTTTGAGGAAACAACTAATTCTTAAACCATTTAAGGAAATAAAAATGATGATTGATGAAAAAAATCTAAAAAGTGAATGATAACATCATTCACATCATTATCTTTTTCTTTTAATATATATTAAAGATTAAGCATTATTTAAAATATTATATACTTCGATATTGTTAAGTAATAAGTTAGGGACAATAAAATGTTTGCGTTTAAATTTCAAATAAGATGTGTACTAAATTAGGTTGGTATAAAAAATATAAATGTTAAACTATAATAAATAATATTAAATAATAAACATGAAAGAAATGAGAGTTTAAAAAAAATGTGGTATCATAATAAAATCGTCACGCGAGGAGGACAAATGCAGACGTGATGATAAAAATGTGGTATCATAATAAAAAGAGATTTAATTGTATTTCTTGTACAATTCATTGATCATTATCATTACAATTATAAACATATAAGATCAAATATTTATAGGTTATATTTAAATAAAGTTTGAAATGTTATAAGAAATAAAAATGACGTTTATAAATTAGGGTGGAAAAATATGATATATTTTAGTATTTAAGAATGACATATATAAAATTATTTATAATAATTTTGATAGAATTTTGACTTCTAAAATTCAAAATCAAATTTAAATTTAAATTTAAATTTATTACTGATATTTAATTTAATTTTATCAAAATCAACGGTTAAATCTAAATTAGTCATTATTTATATTTAGAGATAAAAGCATGACTAATTGACTAAAATAATTAACGTTCTTGTAATGATAAAAGGGCCAGCCCAACATGAAAATATTTGGGGGGGTTTACATGAAAATAAAACGAATTGTTCAAGTTTACCTGTTCATCCCAACCTTTCACTTATTTAATCTGATTTGTTAATAACAATTAAAAATATAAAAAAAAACTTATTTAACTTTTAAAAATTAACATTTAATAATTTGCATCCTAAAAGGATGTTATTGTTGAATCTTCCTACTCCAATCCATTTATTGCATCACATCCTTTCTCTCATCCCACATTCCCACTCCATCTCACTTAACTAACAAAGACACATCACACTCCTCATTCAACCTCACTAGTTTTCCCCACTTTTAGAACAAACCATTTAATCCATTTAATAAAATATATATAAGATTATTAATAATTCAAAAGTTTTCACTAGTAAATTAATAAAAATTACAAAAAACTGAAGAAGATTTAACTAATAAATTAAATAAAATATTAAACTACATAATTATTTCAACTACTCTCGTCCACATTTTTCATAAACTAATCTTTTAGCGTGATCATCTTATTGAAAACTTACAACAACTTGCCAAACAAAAGGTAAAAGAAAAAAGAAAAGAGGTATGACTAGCATAACATCTACAATTGGATTCAAAGAAGCATAGGCTTCGGGTCAAATAAAAACATCCTTGGCGCCAAGCGTGAATCGCTCAAAACTTGGCTCTCGTCAAATACTGATGAAGCGTGGGTAGTGTTTGAAGATTGCGGTCTTGTCGGGTCTCTCTGTTGTAAATAGATTTTATTCAGCATCTAATTCAACCTCTTTGCTTGATGTTGTTTTCCGAAAAGAAATAGAGGATTAAATTTGAGAGAAATGGAGAGTGTATAAAAGGAATATAGAAGTTTGATAAAAAATGGTAAAATGGTGTAGTGTATATGTGGATAAATTCCGAAGAAAAATAAAACTCAAACAGTCAAAAATTAAACCCTGGAGCCCCTCCTTTCAGCACTACCAACCCCCAGGGGTGGTGTTTCTAGGGGTGTAATCGAGCCGAGACAGCTCGCAAGCTACTCCAGACCGACTCGAAAGATAATCAAAATCTATTCGAGGTGTACCGAGTCGTACTCAAGCTACTCGAGTAGGGTTTCGAACTGAGTTCGAGCTCTGAAATACTCAGTTTGCTAGGCTCGTGACTCTAATTGAGCTACTACTAAATTATCATTTTACCCTTTTACATATACACCATTTATTTTTATATCCTTAGTAGGTAGCTGTTAATTGTTATTCGAAAATGTGAAATTTGAATTTCAGAATGTATATTAACATTTGTTGTTACAAAATTTTAATAAATTAATTTTAGTCGAGCTCGAGAGTGTCGATTACTTACTCGAGTCAAGCTTGAGCTTGAAAATTAGAGCTCGACCGAGCTCGAGTTGAGTTTCGAGCCTCAAGCTTTGGAACCGAGTCGAGCTCGAGTTTGGCACTATGTCGGCTCGGCTCGACTCGATTACACCCCCTAGGTGTTCCTGCTATGAGCCAACCAAAATCCTCTTCCAACAGTGTGATGGTAAAAGTACCCGAAATCCTCTTACTTAAATGGAAAATGAAAAAAGTTGGTAAATTTCTCCTACAAAAAGAAGTAAATAATGCCAAAATTAATCTAATCAAGTTAGAAACCCCTATTCTCTAATACGTAGTGCCATTCTCAAAGTCTCCGGTTGCGATCACCGCAAATTAAATCGTCTCTTGAATCCTAGAGACCTCTTAATTAATTAATTAATTAATTAATTAAATTAAGGCTTGTTATTTAGTAAGCATAGGTGTGTAACATCATCCACCACCACTACATGTGTCTCATTCTTGTTTTTGAAAATTAAACCACCGAAGTAATGAAAATGGGCCCAAAAACTCAGCCCAATCAACTTTCAGCTAAAACCAGATTTTAATTCATTTTCACCCAATTCAAAACCTTATATCACATAGTTTAATAAAAATTTTATAGTTTTTGATTCTTTATATAATTAAATCATAGAAAAATAGAAAGAAACTTAATAATTGATTAACTGGTACTATACAATTAAAATTAATCCAACTAATGAAAATTAACAACACAACATACATACAAATCTCAATTAGTTGTCTAATGAGGCAATCAACTAAGTATTCTCACATTGTAAAAAAATAAAATTCATTGTAATATAAAATGGCAGAGGATAGTTGTCTACCCTGCCGTCTTTCTGTCTCCGTCAATATGTTACATGATACATACACAAGTATACATTTATTACGTTATTAATAGATACTTTTTATTATGAATGGAATTGTGCAAGCCCCATTTGTTTCTATTTTCTTATATAAGTGTTTGACCAAAGAATACTATTTAACACCGCTAACATTGAATAGATTTTGACCGAGTGATAGAGAAAATGTTGAACGTCGCAAATATTTTTCGTAAACAATAAATATATATATATATATATATATATATATATATATATATATATATATATATATAAATATAATTTGATTTCATAAACTTGCAGGAGGTGAGACAATTTAATCGATCTTCCCCATATTAACAAATTTCATATATCATATCACCTTTTTGCCAATTTTCACAAAATAAATATTGTTGGAGAGACGATATAGAATACGACGACAACCCATATATATGTAAGTTCTCATGTACCTCTCTCTATACTCAATTTTAAAATTGTTGACTACGAATAGCTAACCTCTTATACATGCATACAGTAGGAGAATTTTAAAAAGATGAAGAAATCGATTTAAATAATGCGCTGACTTTTAAAAGTCAATGGTTTTCAATTTCATGCATGTTTTAAACATATTCATGCTTAACGAAACAACTAAAATGCATCTAAATAATCTCATGGAACCAATAAGATTATACATGAATAACAATGAATACATGAACAATATTAATTAAAATCTATCTATATGTATATATATATATTCCTAATTAATGCATTGACTTCAACTTAATTAATATTTTTAACCTTCCTAGTGTTCGTACTTCGTACATATATTCCTTCTTAGGCTTTATGTCACCCTTTTAAAAAAAGAAGTTGCGAAACTAATTAATTAAAATTAATGATTGTCGAGTTGACAAATGATCAATAATACCTTTATCTTTTAAATAAAATTAATTAAAGCCTCCATGATAAAATTCTTAAAAAATATATGAAACAATTGGCCGGAATACTGATCGAGTTGTAATGAAGCCAATTAGTGCAAGAACTGAATTACTAATTAATCGTTTTGTATAGTTAATCCTTACTTACTTTACACATGCCATTGTTCGCTAATGAACATATTACGAAATCTTTAAGTTTTATCAACTAAATAGTTAAAAGCTCGGTCTAATATAATATGTTTACTAATTTCTATCAAACCACAACTATTGATCACGTATATGTCCAGATAAGATGTTCACAAGTGAACTTTTTTTATAGCAACACATACTTTATGATAAAAAACAGAATTGACAGAGAATGGTTTGTATTTTTATTTCTTAATTTTACAAGGAGAAGAGAACCACTATTTATACATAATTACAATGGATCTAAAAAAAGAAAAAAAATCAATGGTTGCTGCTGTCGTTCTTGAAGTATGGAAAGGAAATATGTAATTTCCTAATTACATGGGAGATGATGTGATTGACCACCAATTTTGCTGATCTCATTGACTATTCCTTTTTAACACTCCCCCTCAAGTTGAATTACGGGATTTCCGAAATTCAACTTGCCCAAACATTCGTGTAGATTCTTCTCATTAACAGCTTTGGTTAAAATATCTGCTAGTTGGTCTTCTGATCGAACAAATGGGAGTGTGATGATTTTTGCTTCCAGTTTTTCTTTGATGAAGTGTCTATCTACTTCTATGTGTTTTGTTCGATCATGCTGAACTGGGTTCTCTGATATTTGAATGGCTGCCTTGTTGTCACTAAAAATTTTGCTGGGTTCTTGTGGGGGATATCCTATTTCAGTTAGGAGTCTCCGTATCCATAAAACTTCGGTTATCCTTCTTGCAATTCCTCGAAATTCTGCTTCAGCACTTGAAAGAGCTACCACCTTTTGTTTCTTGCTTCTCCATGTAACAAGATTTCCTCCAACCAATGTAAAGTAACCCGAGGTTGATCTTCGGTCATTCTTATCTCCTGCCCAATCTGCATCGGTATACAATTGTGTTTCAAGATGCTCATTTGGTTGAAACAAGACCCCATGTCCAGTTGTTCCCTTAAGATATCGTATAATCCTCAAGACTGCCTCCATGTGTGTCTTTTGAGGTTGATGCATAAACTGACTTACCACTCCAACAGCATACGCTATGTCGGGTCGAGTGTGTGAAAGGTATATCAGTTTTCCTACCATTCGTTGGTACCTTTCTTTTTCAGCCGGCTCTGCCATCTCTTCCATATACAGTTTCTAGTTTATGATCATTGGAGTATCAACTGGTTTACAATCAACCATACCAGTTTCTGCAAGTAAATCTAGAATGTACTTCTTTTGACACATGAAGATCCCTTGCTTAGATCTTAGGACTTCGATTCCAAGAAAATATTTAAGCTTCCCGAGATCTTTCATTTCGAACTCTGTGAACAAACTTTTTCTGAGCTTAGCTATCTCTTCTTTATCATCTCCTGTAATAATCATATCATCAACATAGATTATTAAACAGGTTATGAGATTTCCCCTCCGTTTAAGGAACAATGTATGATCTGAGTTGCTTTGCTTGAATCCATATTTGTTCATGGCCAAGGTGAACTTCCCAAACCAAGCTCTTGGAGATTGTTTTAGTCCGTAAAGGGATTTTTTTAGAAGACACACCTCCCTTTCTCCAAATCCGTCTGTAAATCCTTGTGGGGCTTCCATATAAACTTCCTCCTTAAGTTCTCCATGTAAGAAGGCATTCTTCACATCAAACTGGTGTAAGGGCCATCCTTTATTTGCTGCTATAGAAAATAGAACCCTGATTGTATTAATCTTAGCAACCGGAGAGAAGGTTTCAGAGTAGTCAATACCGTAGGTTTGTGTATAACCTTTAGCTACCAATCTCGCCTTATATCTTTCAATTGTACCATCGGGTTTGTATTTAACTGTGAACACCCACCGACACCCGACAGTTTTCTTTCCCGGTGGTAAGACACAGTTTTCCCATGTCTTGTTTTTCTCGAGAGCTCTCATTTCCTCTTCCATTGCCTCTCTCCATTGTCTTGACTTTAATGCTTGTTCAGTTGTGGTTGGGACTTCATTGGAATATAGCGATGAGACGAAGGCCTTGGCACCTTTGGATAAGTTTCCTTTTGCTATGTTTGCCACTGGATATTTACACCTTCTGGACTCTTTTTCTTTTTCTGGTGAATATCTCTTCGG
Source organism: Dittrichia graveolens (assembly GCA_038502395.1). Taxonomy (NCBI): domain Eukaryota; kingdom Viridiplantae; phylum Streptophyta; class Magnoliopsida; order Asterales; family Asteraceae; genus Dittrichia; species Dittrichia graveolens. Next base: position 97,580,571 of record JARJIL010000003.1, on the reverse strand, counting down.
AGGAACTCCCCGGTTTGATCTTGGCGGGAGTACATACCCCTCTGATACTGTCTCAACAGTCTCCATTCGCTCTTGTTCATGTATATTCTCACTTTGTCCTGTATGATCAGAAGTCTCAAAAGATGAAGAATGATCATGACCAGTGTTAGAATTACTTACCTCAGGGATCAGGTCAGGAGCAGTTTCTGGGATAGTGGCACTGACATTTTCAGGTTGTGTGGGAAGAGGTGTTTCGTTTTGTGGACCATGGATTCTTTCTTGTCCTGGTGTAGCATAACTTAACCAACTCAGTGTGTCTTGGCTATTGGTATACTCCGTCTCCCCCTGACCACTGTGTTGGGATGCATAGTAGTACTCAGTTTCAAGAAAATCACAATTCATCGTAGTAAACATGTGCTTGGTTTTTGGGTTATAACATCGATAGCCTTTCTGTGTTACACCATACCCAACAAACACACATCTTTCAGCACAAGGGTCAAGCTTAGATCTATTGGCTTTAGGTATATGGACGAAGACGGTGCAACCAAATATTCGTGGTTCAAGAGTAAGAACCGAAGGAAGTTTGGTGTATTCGGTGAGGGTTTGTAATGGGGTTTTGGTTTTTAGGATTCGGGTTGGAAGACGGTTGATAAGGTATGTCGCGGTAACAAGGGCTTCGGGCCAAAAAGACTTGGGAGCTTGTGATTCTATGAGAAGAGCTCTAGTTATTTCTAACAAAAATCGATTTTTGCGTTTCGCAACACCGTTTTGTTCTGGAGTATGGGGGCAGGTAGTTTGATGAATTATACCCTTGGCTTGAAAGAAAGATTTCATTTCAGAATTGACAAATTCTCCTCCATTGTCCGATCTGAAAATCTGAATATTTTTCTGAAATTGAGTTTGAACCATGTTGAAAAAAATACTGAATTTATCAAGGACTTCGGATTTATTTCTTAATAAATATATCCAAGTCATATGTGTGCAATCATCGACAAATATGACAAAAAACCGAAAATTTTGCCCCCCTATGACCGGGGCGGGGCCCCACACATCTGAGTGAATCAAGGAAAAAGGTAGGTCAACTCTAGTATTATTTGGTTTAAACGTTTTTCGGTGACTCTTGGCTAACACACAAGTATCACAATGTGGCTTACAATTAGAAGGAAAAATTTTCGGAAATAACATATGCAAATAACCGGTGGATGGGTGTCCCAATCTCCTATGCCATAACCACGCCTCTCGTTCCTTTGTTCCATGAGACAATAGTGTAGTTCCATTTTGAGCTACCTCATCCACATAATACAACCCTTGTCTTTCAGTGCCACGCCCAATTATTGCTCCCGTCCTGATATCCTGTAAAATACAAAAAGTAGGTTGCATAAGGACCGAGCAATTTAGATCTTTTGTGACATGACTTATCGACAGGAGTTTATGAGATAATGTCGGAACATAGAAACAATTAGAGAGTTTAAGTGTCGGTGAGATTTCAATGGTTCCGCCGTTCTCTACTTTCACTTTTTCTCCATTTGCGGTTTGAATGTAGGATTTTGTTGGCTTTGTTGACATGGTAAAATCAGAAAGATCATATGTCATGGTGTCGGTGGCTCCGCAATCAAAAATCCACGATGGCTCATGTATTAATTTGTTTGTTTGAGCCATATTTGCATAACCATAAACATGAGGGGCTTGTTTTCAATTCTCAAAACTTTGTTGAATTAAAGAACAAAAAGAATCAGAAGCATTAAAATGATCAGATACGTAAATGGGGTTTGATGGGGTTATCGAGAAACCCTCTCTCTCACCCCCTGTACCCTCTTCAACCGTGAATGCTTCATCTCCTTCATCAAGCGCCGCCGCTGCGACACCTCCAAAGCCGGTGGCATTTTTCCGATCAGTATTGTCGGCGTTGGTCGAGGTTCTTCGTTTTTCTGGTTCGAAACCCTTGGTGCCCCTTTTATGGCCGTCAGCCCACCACTCCGGGTAACCAACAAGCCGGAAACATTGATCTTTGGTGTGTTTTGACATGCCACAGTGGTCGCATCTCAGGTTTGGCTTGTCTTTCTTTGTTACTTTCTTTCCCTCCGGTCGGCGATGTCCTTTTGTGGCAAGCCCCACCCCACCTGTTTCGCCGGTGACGAGACCTGCTGCTATACCTTGTGAACCATGATTAGTTGCTCCCAGAATATTCTGGTGAGCGGCTTCTTTCCGGACGGTTGCGTATGCCGCCTCCGCGGAAGGCAATGGTTCTGATCGAAGAATCTCTCTCTTGATTGATTCATATTTTCGATCAAGGGAGTTCAAGAATTGAAAAAGTTTATGTTCTGACCTTATTTTTGCGTAAGTCTTAATATCATCCGGGCACTTCATAGGGTTGGGATCAATCCTGTCGATCTCTCCCCACACCCCTTGGAGTGTAATCCAAAGCTCTTCAAGAGGGTTGTCATTTTGCTTGATTTCATTTGCCTTGACATGGAGATTAAAAGTTTGGAGCTTGTCTCTGCCACTACTGTAGGTGACCACCAAGGCATCCCATAACATTTTCGCAGTGGGATACTCGGTTAAGTTTCCTGCAATAGTAGGTTCAATATTCTGAATCAGCCATGAAAATACGATCAAATCTTCTTGTTCCCATTGCTCGTAAGATTCTTTGTCTTGGTCTGGAGGATCAGAGGTCAAATGAGATAACAGGGCCTTGGATTTTCCGCCAATGGCAACTCGAATCATTCGAGTCCATAAAGCATAGTTCTGGCTATTGAGTTTGAGGTTTATTTGAAGATTATCTGAAAGTTTTGGGGTCTGGGTTTGAGAATTGACGCCATTTTTTAACAGATTGGCAAGCTGCAATGATAAATTGGTTTCTAAGTTGCCGTCTTCGGACATGGCGACTTAGTTAGGATTGAATATTTTTGAGCAGGCTTATGAGGTAGATGATGAGCAAACCTGCTCTGATACCATGATAAAAAACAGAATTGACAGAGAATGGTTTGTATTTTTATTTCTTAATTTTACAAGGAGAAGAGAACCACTATTTATACATAATTACAATGGATCTAAAAAAAGAAAAAAAATCAATGGTTGCTGCTGTCGTTCTTGAAGTATGGAAAGGAAATATGTAATTTCCTAATTACATGGGAGATGATGTGATTGACCACCAATTTTGCTGATCCCATTGACTATTCCTTTTTAACACTTTATTACATAAAATCACCGAAGACCATATAAAAAACGTTAATCAAGACAATCAAAGTCTATGTTCACTATTGAAGATCTTAAGAAAACACCAATTAACATAATACATGTTGTTCACTAGTTAAGAGACATAAAAAGAGGATCAAGGTATGTGTTCACTAGTTAAGGGATTCATTACAAACAATACAATTCCAATATAAAAAAACATTACATACAACATAATAACCAAAAAAATAATCTGGACCATTGATTTATTTATTTGCAATTAGTAAAGAAAACAACCCACATTCATGAACATAATTAACAAAAGAACATACCCAAAAGAAATGGTTTTTTCAATCCAAATAACATATCTAAAAATATAATCCGATGTCACAAATAACATAAATGGTTCTTTATCAATTGGAGGGAGAAGTAGAAAAAGCCTGAAAACCATATTAATTGTCATCGACAACAAATCTACGAACAAACAACCAAGATCCATGACCATAGAGAACATATTTACGAAACCCAAAAAGCAGATACGAGTACTTATTCTTCATACTTGATCAAAGAGATGAATAAGATGCTTCGTGTTCTTAAAAAAATACTAGTTAAATAAAACTACAAGAAACTTTGATTAAGTTACCATTGCATGTTACGAATTTCTTAAAAAAAATACAACTCTTACATTGTATACAATAAGTAACTTGAAGAATATGTATTAGGTAAACTTTAAGATTTTTGATTTTTTTTAATTTTAAATAATCATGTTCTTTATGTTGTGTTTCATCATCAAACTAAATTTGATAATTAAAGATTAACAAAGATTTGAAGATGTTGAATAGTATTTGAATTTGAACATTAATCCAAATCTAAAACACACACAAAAAAAAACAAATTGCATGAAAATACAATAAACTTTGTCTTAGTTATCATTGTATACAACCAACTTTAAAAATTTTAAAAAAATACAATTAACTTTTATAATCCTCTCATTGTTTGCAAACAACTTTTTCATGTGTCTGTTGTTTAGTTACCATTGTATACAATAAACTTTGTCATAACTTTTATAGTATACAAAAAATTACAGGATTATAAAAGTTAGTTGTATATAATTATAACTAAGACAAAGTCCTTTGGATTTTAAAGCAATTTGCCCAAAAAAATGAACAAGAAAACCAAATCTTGAACATTGAACCAAGAAAAATGAAGATAAAGAACAAACCCTAGATTTATAAACAAACACATGAACTTGAACCTTGAAGAAGAACAATGAAATGAAGAAATTTGACATACCCAGAAGAAATTGGTTCACCCCTTTGTAACAAAAATATGAAAACCAAATTTGTAACAAAAATTGTATCTTTAACACACAGAAAATTGTACATGATAAACTGAACTTAAATCATGGAGACTTAGTCCGATTTAAACCCATTTGCACCTAAGAAACGGAATCGGTCGAAAACCCATCATGAAGGCGGTGGTGGTCGGCTATGAATGTGACGGTGGTGGGGGCAAGGTTTCAAAAACCCAAATGAAGGCAACAGTGCTTAAAGATGCTGGTAGTTGCTACGAAGAAGATGACATTTTCCACTAGAAAGATGATTTGTACACAACAAGATTTTGTCATACATAACAATTGTGACTTTTATACCTTTACAAAAAAACAACTAACTATATATGCTTTTATTCTTATTTTAAGAAGTAAATGCATCTTATCTTAGTTTGCTAATGAGAATTGAAAGCTTATTGTTTTTATATTATTTTAAATTAAGAATATGTGTAATTTTTTTATTTTTTATTTTTGTTTATGTTTCCCATGTACTAACATTCATTCATCTTTTAAATAAAAATATAAAATAGTCAAATAAGTTTTAAATTTATTTTCCTTCTTTATTCAAAACCAATGCAGGCACAAAAAAATACCACTAATTTTACAAACTTTAGATTTTTTAGAAAGATCTGTTAATTAAAGTAATAAAATTAGTCAATAAGTTTCACGCAGGGTCGGTCCGGTGATTTTGAAGATTCTATGCAAAAATTAAAAATGAGCCCCTAGTTAAATACATACATATAATTAAATACACATATATATAGACAAAAATTCAAACGAAAATTGTTTTTCGTACGAGAACTGTGAGAACCAATCTTAGCCGTCTAATTCCCTCTTCTTCAATTAGATTGTCCACCCATGAATTCCTTACATACACCTTGTCACACTCAATCCCCCCACGCTCTTCATTTATAAATTTCATTATCCAAAATGAACAACCAAGATTGGTTTTCATACGAAAAACAGTTCTCGTTTGAACCCCTATATATATAGGGGTTCAAACAAAATTTGTTTTTAATCGTTAAATAGTTTGCTTAATATTTTTAGTCTAATAGATTATAGGCTAATTAATTATGAATTTCGAATAGTTGGTATTTTAAGGAACTTAAAAGTATAAAATTAGACTAGTATACGTATGTGTATACAAAAATAATTTTAGACCTTCATCAAAACATGAATCATGTGCGGTTACACAACCCACACACCCTCAAGGCACCCTGGTTTCAAGAATAAAATTTTGGAGGGTTATGGTTATTTGTCTTGTACAGTTTTTAAATTTAAATCAACAAGTTGCTTATTTAAGTTGACTTTGAGTTTAGTTGTTTTGATAATTTAGTTTAATTGGTAAATATAATCCTGGCCACAAATGTCTATGCAACAGAGATTACTATTAAGAAAAAAAATTAGGTAGTGCATATAATTAAGTTAAAAAAGAATTAAAGCAATAATATCGTTTAATTAATACTCAGCCTACGTGTGGCATAAATTATTATCTAATATACTAATGTAAGTTTACAGAGTAGAGACAAGGGGATTATAGATTTATAGAGCAACCAAACTCTATATATATATATATATATATATATATATATAAACTTAATTATCATTATCTTTAAATTATTAAATATATATTATATGCTATAAAAAATTAATTAGTTGCTTATGTAACTTGTACACCCTGCACCACACAATGACTCCTTGACGTATGTCTGTCTTTGCGGGTAATAAGTGTATCTACATGCGCTAATCACAAACATACATACATACATACATTGACTAAACATGACAACAACTAATATGTAGAGTATTTTTTTCGACCTTAATGTTTTATCTTTCTACACATTTTTTCTTTTGAGCTGTAAATACATACCTAACTAATTAATACCTATGTTTATAATGAGGCTTCAAAACTGAACCCATATATATATATATATATATATATATATATATATATATATATATATATATATATATATATATATTTTGCGAGAAGTGCGAAAAGTAGGGCCGGTCCAAACATATATGAGGCTCTAGGCAAAAATAAAAAAGGGCCCCCTCCACCGGTCCAAACATATATGAGGCCCTAAAATTATTAAAATATAATAAAACTATATAAGTAAAATTTACAAAATCACTCCCTAGTCATTCTTCTCATTTATCTCCTATTTTATTATTTTGAAAAATTTAATCTTTGTTTGATCCATAGGTGGCGACAGAAACCCGCCTGCAACAGCGGTAGTAGTCGTCGTCGTTTCTAGAGGCCCAAAATGTTGAAACTTTTGCAAAAAAAGTTGTGCAACCGAGCCGGTGAAAGGTGTTACCATGGATGACAAGAAGCAAAATGTTACCACATTGACGTCATTTTAGGAAGAAACCGATTTTGTGGGTGAACTTCTGGATTTATAAAAGAAGCTTAACTGAGTTTGATTGTGCTTTTAGAGGAGAGACAATAGCTGCAACAAGGAAGAAGATTGAACAATAAGGGTCAATGAAAATATAAATTTTGAATGTTGCTTAATTACTTTTAATGCATCTTTTTGTTTCTTTTTATCTCATTTCTTCTAACGATTGCATTACTTCAGTCTTCAGAGCTTATTTTATCACAAAATAAATATATACATACATAGGTTGATAAAAATGGGCCCTAGGGGGCCACTCCGCTTACCCATGCCCAGGGCCGGCCCTAGCGAAAAGTTATCTTAGACTTTTATTTGTATTTGATCTAATCACGTAGATTAATCACATTTTTTTTTTAATTTCAAAAGGGTATAATGATAAACAAAATATTTTATCTTTTCAATTTATTTCTCTCTCCTAAACCTTAAATAAAAGTAAAAAAAATAAGAAATAATTTAATAGTATATATATTATTAATTGACATGTTCACTTATCAACTTTGGGTTTTTGCGTTTTATTTTGTTTTTTCTCTAAGGTCTATAATGTATTCACTATTGAACACATAGTGAGTCACCACTATTTTTTTGCTTTAACCTTGAAAGTTCTTATTGCTTATAAGTATACAAATGTTCATTATTGATTTTTTTTAATACAATCAAGTTTTTTAGTTATTCCCTCTTGTCTGTTAAATTCTTTTATAGTTTTAAGCTAAAAACACCTTTTTCTAGTTCACTATCAAACCAATGTAAAAAAAGGGATTCAAAACAAAAGCAAGCTTAGCTTACTAGTAAACACCATAAGAAATAAACATATTTGCTAGATTTATGTTGCTTCAATATTCAAACATAGTTTGTAATCACTAGTGAATTCTTACAAAAGACACAATTTTACTGAAACGACTCTAAGAGAAATAGAGAACACATGTTGTTTCACTAATCCAATGTATATATTCAATATTGACAATATATACAAAACTAAAAATTAATAACATTTTCATTATAAAGAATAGATGTCGGATGAACATGAGATTAACAAAAGTCAAATGAACATAAACCGTGAATACAACTATGGTGGTGTTCTGTCATCTGAGTGTGGTTTTTGTGTTCAATCAGAGATCGCATGGTAGTGTTGAAAGAAGGGGGTCTGTAAGAATTTAATCTCGAAACCCAACTACAACAATGGCGGTTGTTCTTAAGCTCTGTGGGTGGTGTTGTTCTTCACTAGTCTGTACAACGGATGCAAAAATGGTGAGCATTAATAGTCGACTAAAGATTAGCGAGAAATATTCTACGAAATGTACGTTAAAAATATGTTCAATAATGAACAAATAACAATAAAACCTAAAAATAAACCTGGTTTTTCTATTTCGTAAAAACGTGTTTAGTGGTGAATACACATACATACACAGACAATTAGATATGTTCGCTAATGAATAACGTATATACCAAAATTGTTGCTTTTGTATGAACATAAATAGAAATAAACTCAGGCCCACACCCAAGATTAGATATTTTTTAACTTATGAACAACGTTTATGTGCAGAAACCAATAATATCAAACTTGTCGTTTTTGTATAAATATAAATAGAAAACAAAACACTCAAGATACCTTAGATTATGAAACATACATCGTGTAATGTTCATTCCATGAAAATAAAACAAAATATATTTTCTAATGTTTATTCCATGTAAACCGAATGACAAACCACTAAAAATCAAACCCATTCAAATCAAATGCAAACTCATTCAAATCAAATGCAGAAGAGGATTAAAACAAAGAACCATTGTACAAATCATCAAGAAACAGTTTTGAAACAAAAATCTAATAATTCAAGCAAAATTTAAAATACAAAAGAACCATTTGGTAACATCTCCCAACACGTTAAGATTAAAATTATTAACCGTTTGTACACATTAACAGATTAATATTAAAATTACCCATAATCTACAATTTTATGTATTGTTTATTTGTTTAATTAGTCGCTAGCCCTTTGAAAAAAAATTAGACATTAGCACCTAAATTAACATATTGTTGATTGGGAAAAACTTGATAAAATTCATACATGAACGCAAAAACAAAATTCGATAGTGCAATTGGCATGAGTTGCAAACCTGGAATGAGATCATCAAATCATCGCCACTGTTTATGAATCTCCAACAACAATAATATTAAGAGATGAAGTAGCTCAGCAAGCCAATGGCTCAATGGTTCTCACCACCCTAAGGAGATACACGATTTGCAATCAACAAAAATAGCAGTGACAGGAGGTGATTATCATGGTCATGGTTGGTGGCTTCTAGATAGATGGAGAGAGCTTTAGGGTTATATTAGAGTATGAGATTTGAAGATGAGTATCAAATTGAGAAAAAGATATGAGAGGAATAGGTAAGGTTATTGTGTGAAAGAAAATAGGAAATTTACTTAATTTAGGATTTAATTAATTAAGTTAAATTCCAACATTACCCCTTTAAGAATTATATAATATCACATGAGTTTGTTTTTATTTAGAATTATGCCACATTCACTTTTATCTGTAGATTATTTTGATCAATGGCTAGGAATCTTTCTCGTAAAAAAATCACTTCTCGCATGAACCACCTTCTCTCTCTCTCTCTATATATATATATATATATGTGTGTGTGTGTGTGTGTGTGTGTGTTTAAGGGTATTATGGACATTTTATACCGTACTCTATCTCTTTCTTCCCCTTTATTGTCGATACCAACTCCCTCTATTACACCAAAAGATATTGAAAACCCTCAAATTAGTATCCCACGCCTAATTTGGCCTATTATAACCGCCAAATATCCCCTCGTCGGCAGCCACCTCTAAGCGACACCCTTAGGCTGCCATCGTTGTTTGTTTAGCGTAGGAGCCTACTTCCAACAGTTAGGTTTCTTCCATCCCCTTATCCCACCGCCTCCCCCTGTAATCTCGCCCTCCTCCCCCCATAATCGTCAGGCACCGCTGCCGCACAACGTTGCTCAAGTCTCTCTCCATCTTGACAACTTCTCTGACGCGAGATCTGGGTATGGGTTCTTTAATCATCTTCATCATTTTAATATGATGAATATGTTCTTCAAGTGCGATTTGGGTTTTCATCGGTTCTTCAATGATTAGGATTTTCAAGAACCGAAGAATATTCCTCTTCTTCAAACTCGTTCTTTGTTCTTGAATGTTTTCTAGATTTGGACGGATAGTTCACTTATTTCTTGCTTCATCAATTGAACGGGGACTAAATATTTGGTTAAAGCAACTAAAATTAGATTGTGCATCAGTTTCGCCGTCTCTCACATATTATGTACTCATCGGAGACAAGACCCTAAATCCCTCACCGTCACATTGTATGAAGGATGAAGATAACTCAAATCTTGCGTAAAGTCAAACCAAAGTTGTTGATTGCATCATATATGGAGCAAATGCTATTCGAAACATAATATTCTTCATCAAATTTTCTTGTTCATCGCAAATTTGGTTTATTGTTTATGTATTTTTCTTCATTATATAGACTTAGCTTGTTGACTGTTTGTACATTAAAATAATTGTGCATTAGATTCTTGATAGTAACTGTGAATCGGTTTATAATTGTGCATTAGATTCTTGATAGTGATTGTGAATTAGTTACTTTGTGAATGAAGAATGCTTATGCACCAGTTTTTTGGCAGCCAGTGAACATCATTTTTCAAAAAAAAAGTTAGGTTTTCTTACTCTTGAATTTGAGCCGAAACTAAAAGGGAAGTTATATGTATTTTTAAATTACAATTATGACCTTAATTTGACATTTTATAATTAAAAGAAAATGAAAAAAGACCCATGCTTTTTTGGGATATGATGTAATAAATCCAATAGATGATAATCCTTCTTACCTTTTTACTTTAATTTATATTTATAATAATCTCTCCCTATATATATATATATATATATATATATAAAGAAACTTATTTAAAAATCGTTCTTATTGTTACTACCATTAGTAACCACCATTAATACTCATTAATAAAGGTATTTTGGTCTTTTATATATTTTTCCAATTATAAATCACTTCCGTGTATATAGTCATTAAAGAACGAGTCTTAATTTTCCTAAAAATACCCCTCTTTAATGAGTCATTAATAAGCCGTCATTTTTATTGGTTATTGATTTACTTTAATCAAGTCAAGATTGTTTTCATGGTACTCGTAATAAAAATAGTTCTCAAATAAAACTTTCCATATATATATATATATATACTAGCATCATACCCGCGCAATGTTGCGGCGGTAAATAGTTTTTGGTTTACAATATTTCGCTTTCAAGAATATAATGATATGTTATTCGTGCGAGTCAATGTCACGAAAAAAGTTCTCTACAGCAACATGTCCGGTTTTTTTTCAAATTTTCTTTTATTTACATTTAATATTTTATTAATTTTAGAAATAAATTCTAAAAAACAATAAAATAAGAAAAAAGATTTATATTGATGAAATAAAGAGAAGAGTTAATAAGATTTTAAAAATTATGTTAATGTGAGTGGATAATTGTGTTAGTGTAAGAGAATATATTTTGAATAAAGTTAAAGTAAATTAGGAGAGAATAAAATAGTTAAAAATTGAGTGAATGTGATTAATTTAGATTAAATGAAGGGTCAAGATTTTATATTGATTGAATTTTAAGAAGTCTTAAAATTTAAAAGGAGAGAGAGTGTTAAATGCTTTATATAGTAGTACAGTACAGATATATATATATATATATATATATATATATATATATATATGGAAAAGTTCAAACGAGAACTGTTTTTCGTACAAGAATTGCGAGAACCAATCTTAGCCGTCCAATTCCCTCTCCTTCAATTGGATTGTCCACCCATGAATTCCTTACATGCATCTTACCACACTTAATCCCACCACGCTTTTCATCCATGAATTTCACTTACCACTTGAATAGCCAAGATTGGTTCTCGCAGTTCTCGTACGAAAAATAGTTCTCGTTCAATTATATTATATATAATAATAATAATAATGTGTTTAATTATATTATATATAATAATAATAATAATAATAATAATAATAATAATGTGTGAATAATACATTACACAGTATTACAAGATTTTCATTAACTTATATTATATTAATGGCAAAACTGTTAGTTAATGGATTGGGTAGCAATTAAAATGTGTTCGAGTTAATAGAAATAACTTGTAAATACGGGTAACGTTGATAGCTAGATTGACAAAACTATATATATTATTCATAATATATAATAAAATAAATTTTAAATAATTTAAAAAAGTTTTAAACATGTATTTAGCAACTTTTGATTCCATATTTCAACTCATTTTCTTGACGTTCGTCTATTTTATAGCTAGGTACACAAGGCAATTTGATAATATTAATAATAATAATAATAATAACAATAATTTTCTTATATTTATAGTTAAAATATATTCCAGAAATGATTGTGTATATATATATAGAGAGAGTTAGGATCAAATGAGAACACCTTTAAAATGCACGACAGTGAGAACACTTTTGGGCCTTTGATTTTATCGATCGGATGGTTTAAAAATTGTCACATTTCTTTTGTACCTTTAATTTAATTGATCGAATGTTTTAAAAATTGCCACGTTTTTTGATCATTTGTTTGACTATATACCTGATGCATCAATGCATACAAAGTTTGTGTTCTGATGCATCAATTTTAAATTGTTAATATTATAGAAATAATTTTGATTTTATGATTTAGTATGTAAACTTGACTTTTGGGTAGTTATGGGTGAATATAAACATAAAGGAGAAATGCTAAATTACAAGTTTACCGAGGTTCTCACTGTCGTGCATTTTAAAAGGGTTCTCCCTTGAACCTCTCTCTCTCTCTCTCTATATATATATATATATATATATATATATATATATATATATACTAGCATCGTACCCGCGCAATGCTGCGGGGTCGAATAGTTTTTGTTTTATAATATGCCGCTTTAAAAAATGTAATGATATGTTATTCGTAAAATTCAATGTCACAAAAAAATTTCTTTAGCGATATGTCCCATTTTTTTTAATTTTTCTTTTATTTGCATAAACTATTTTATTAATTTTAAAAATAAAATCTAAAAGACATTAAAATAAGAAAAAAATCATATTTGTGAAATAAGGATAAAAAAGTTAATAAGATATTAGAAATTATGTTGTTATGAGTGTATAATTATGTTTGTGTGAGAGTATATTTTAATTGAATAAAAAGTTAAAGTAAATTAGGAGAGAGATTGGAATGGTTAAAGATTAAGTGGATGAGATTAAGTTAAATAGAATGAAGAGCCAAGATGTTGTTTTGATTGAATTTTAAGAAGTCTTAAAATTAAGAAGGAGAGAGAGTGTTAAATGCTATATAGTAGTATATATATATATATATATGAACCATTCTTATTGCGAGTACTATAAGTACAATTTGTAATATCATTAATGCTCATTAACTGGGGTATTTTAGTCATTTATATATTTACCCAACCGTGAATTACGTCCGGTGGATAAGTCATTATTAGATTTACTTAGTTTTCTTAAAATACCCCTAATTAATGAGCATTAGCATTATAGTCATTGATCTAATTTAATCAATGGTCAAGATTTGTTCTCGCAGTACTCGCAATAAAACTGTTCTCAAATGAACTTTCATATATACACATGCGTGCGCGGGGGTGGGGGATCATTTGAGTAGTGTACTTATTGCGAGTACCGCGAGAACTTATCATACCCTTGATTAATAAATCAATGGGCAATAAAAATGACGGGTCATTAATGGTTCACTAATGACACATTAATGTCGTATTAATGATGATTATTTTGGGAAAATAAAGCTTCAATTCACTCTTTAATGATGGTCCACCCGAACAAAATTCAGGGCTTGGAAAATATGTAAAAGACAAATATACCCCTATTAATGAGCATTTATTATGGTTACAAATGCTACTTGCGATACTCGCAATAAGAACGGTTTTAAAATATACTTCTCCACATATATATATAGTGGGAGATTCAAACGAGGGTGAAAAATTAGATGAGAATAAGAGACTCAATCTCAACCATCCAATTTTTTTAATCAAATCTCGATCTGGACGTTGATCTTATTGGCCGCTTAAAGAAGTCATGCGTTGGTAATATTGTAATTAATCATTCTTTTAGGGTCGGACTTACTTTAACGAGCGTGTGCAATTTTTCTTTTTAGAGATAAAATACTGATTTTTTAGATATGAATCAATAAAATGTAGTCTTGTGCTCAACTGTTGCAATTTTTTTACTTTGTTATTTCATATATGAATCAATTATATTTCAAATTTGAATTAACGATTTTTCATGTATGAATCAATGATATGTATGCTTCTGCTCTACTCTTGCAATTTTTTTCTTTTATATTTCAGATATGAATCAACGATACATATTGTTTGTCCATTGCTATTGCACTTTTTTTATTTTGATATTTCATAAATGATTTAATGATATGTATACTTTTGGTCTACTACTTTACTTTTTTTCTCTAATATTTCAGATTTGAATCAATAAGATTTTAGATATTACATGATATATATATAGCACTGTTTTTTATTTTGATATGTTAGATATGAATAAATGACATGTATGCATATGTTAAATAAAATTGTTACATGCTTTATTTATAGCGTTTAATTCTAGTTAATTGACCTCGAAGATTTCTGAATCGAGTTTAATCTGAAATAAGAATGTGTTGGGAAAAATAGGCTTATAAATAAATCCTCTTTTGTTGACACAAAAGTATACAACTTGTTTATATAATTGTATGTATTAACATTAACATATGTGCACATATACATATATATATATATATATTCAATCAAATATATTCTAATCCATAATCTACAAAATAAGCTTCATCAAATGGCCAAGCTTCAATCGTCAAGATCCGAGTTCAAGTAGAAGTCGATGTTGAAGCCTCCTACAAATAAACATTCAAAGTCTATGAGCTTACAAAATAAATAATCAAATAAGTTTAAATTTTTATAAAATAACTTTTATAAGAACCTTTATAAAAATTGAGACAATTTTTATAAAAATCACAAGCTTGGAAGTCAAAACATAAATTCCCATTTTGGCAAATACTAAACACAATCTTCTATTGAAATAAGCCAAAACCGTATTTAGCAAAAGGAATCTCCCAAAGAGGTAAGCTTCCAACATGCTTTGTGCATTTGGTTTTCAAACTACCATTTTCATGATTAAATTCAAACTTAAGAAGTATGACACTTACCCAACTTTTCTAAAGCTTCTTTTCAGTGCATTTTTATAGTAAAAATGGGTTGTGTGTGGTTTTGGTAAAAGCCCAACGTCTATATGCACAAGGCTCAAAAATCTCCAGCAGTGCGACGGTCGATTCCACAGTCGACCATGGATCGTCTGGAGATTTTTTAGCATCAAACTTTTTCCTTATTTAAAGCAACTCAAGTCTTGTGTTTTACTCACCTCTTGCAATATGAAAAAACACAGAATACATAAAAATCTTGTGAGCTCATATTCCTTGATAATTCAATCTTTCAAGATCAAGAATCAAGAATCAAGAAAGAGTGAAAGCGTTCAAGTTCATATACTTCATTACATTCATATACATTTGTAATAGTGTGAGGATAATCTCTAGCCTATAGAATTAGAGAGAAGTGAGGATCAACTCTAGCCTTTCCAATTAGAGTGAAGTGAGGTTTATCTTAACCTTGTTTGCAAGAGTGAAGTGTAATTCTTGTAAGCTAAAGAGAGAAGTTGTAAAAGGTTTATCTCTACCTTCAAAGAGAGAAGTTAGTGGACCAACTCTTGGTGGGTGAGACCAAGGAGTGGATGTAGAGCAACGTTGTTAACCCTTGCTTGAACCACTATAAATCATTGTGTCCAAACTACTTCATTGGTGATATCTTTCTTCCTTAAACTCTTTAATTACTTGCAAATATTGTTAAAAACTTCAAAAAGTGGGCATATAACCTATTCACCCCCCTCTAGGTTCTAACAGAATGGATGAGAACAAGAATGAATTTATTTTAATAGAAGATTTGCGAGAGCTTAAGGCGTTGATCTGTTTTTTTGTAATTTGTTATTCCTAAAATACTTCTCGGTGTATTTTAACTAAAACTAAAGTTTAAATCGGATGATACAGGTTTAATTAAATCAATAGTTGTGATTAAGTCTTTCATTCTCAAGTAATTTATCATTCTCTAAATAACGATATATATATATATATATATATAATCTCTTTCTAGTCATATTCGTTTTAAGTTTACAAGCAGAGCATATATATCCTATTAGAATTTTGTAGTTAAGTAAGTTTGGCGAAATTAGTACCAGGGTCGTCTCAAATATCTTCTGGTTTGGGACAAAATTAAAAATTTGCCCCTAAAAATACTAAAATATACAACAACCAAACTAGAATATATATAAAAACACCGAGTAATAAGCTTACAAATGTATAGGTTTTAAAAACTTTTTATATATTTATTCATTGACCCTCTTGAAATCGTTTTAGGTTTTCAAATTCTTCTATTCTTTTTCTTTTTTAACTACAAGATAAATGTATTTTGAAAAACATGATATAGTAGTTAATTATAACGTGATTTATGTATTCAAGTAAACAAATCCATTAACTTGATATCAAGTGACTCATCTATTTAAGTAAACTCACAAATTAACTTGATATCAAACAACTCAAGTAATTAGTTTAACTATTAAACTAATTAACTGATTATTAAGACTATTCAGCTAATTTTCAAGTATTTCAAGATTTCAAGTAAGTAACACCAACAAACATGATATTTAATATCAAGTGAATAAATTTCAAATAATTTAAAGTTATCAATTAACAAGTGACTCAAGTAAGTGATTTCAAATAAGTAAAACAAATTAATTAACTAATAATCAATAAGGGAAAAAGGAGAACTAATCACCAATGATTAGACCAATCATCTCTACTCCTCCCAGGTGCCTCGACTTCTAATTCATAACCAAATAGTTTTCCGTGACATTGATTTCGTTTTTCTTTTTCCCCCTATGCGGTTGCTATGGGTTCGAGATTTTCAAGCCGATTGCTATTTAATTTGTAATTATGTTTCAGATTTTGGGTCTAAGAAATTTGGTCTTTTTCCCTATGTGTGTGTACATTTGGACTCAATAAACTTGGTTATATAGAGAAGAGATCCAGTGAGAATACATTTTAAGTAGAGAATGGTAAGAACACTTGTAAGACAATCATCCAAGAGCTATAAACTGTTTTTCAAGTTCTCACCTGAAAAGGTATTCTCATTTGATCTCGTCTCTCTCTCTATATATATATACATATATATATATATATATGTGTGTGTGGGGGGGGAGAGTTCAAACGAGAACTGTTTTTCATACAAGAACTATGAGAACCAATCTTAGTCCTTGATTAAAAATGATCAATGGCTAAGATTGTTTGGCGGCTCATTAATGACACATTAATAAGGGCTATTTTGGAAAAATCAAGCCTTGCAAATTAAAGACGGATCATCCGGAAGCAATTCACGGTTAGGTAAATATATGAATTACCAAAATACCCCTAATAATGAGTCATTAACGGTATTAAAAACAATTCTCGCAATTCTCGTACAAAAAACATCTCTCGTTTGAAATTTTACACACACGCACACACACACACACACACACACATATATATATATATATATGATTATGATCAAATAAGAGTTAATAGATTGTAAGAGTGACGAGTCATTGTATGAGTGACATGTGGTATTTTAATCAAAAGGGTATTATAGGTATGTTATAACTATAATTAAATTATTTATTAATTAAAATCCTTTAAAAATGGTAACTCTTCCCCATTTATTGCATCCAAAATTATGACTATATAAACCTTCTCATTCTCTCACAAATCTAAATCAACTAAATTGTTTACTGTCGTCACACAAAGCTACGATCATCACCGGTGCAAGAACATGAACTGATTCATAAACTCCCTTCATTTATCCATTTTTGTTTTTTTTTCATTCATCAAATGTATGTGTATTGGTTTTCTACGTCTCAGTTGATAGTGTTCATAAAATGCAAATTTAAGGATTTATATATCAAGAATAGTTTGATGATTTGAGCAACGGTAATTTTTGATTGTATAATTTATTATTTGTTCAAGGTTATTTATAAATTTATTTTATTCATCAATTTTAGAGTTTGTATATATCAGAGTGTTGATGACTATAGAGTTATTATTTTTTCATCATATTTAGTAAAATTGTATAATCTAGTTTTCATCAATTCTTAATTAGGAATAGACGTGATTGTAGAGCTGTTAATATTTTTAGATTTCCTAATCTACCCTTAAACTTTATTAAATTTGCAGTTACTATTAATTAGCTTTTGACCATTTTAGTTGACTTTTGATAAAATCTAATGGTTCAAATTCTCTTATATATATATATATATATATATATGAGTAAGATTAAATAAGAGTTGTTTTCTTTTAAGAGGTGTAAGAGGTAATGAGGGAGTGACACGTGACCACATGAACTAAAGGGTATTTTAGACTTGTTGTAGATTTTTTTACTCTCTTCCCATTAATTAATTATTGTTACCCCCTTTTTCTTATTTCCCTTTTTCTCCTATCCCTTAATTCACGCAACTACTATCACATTAGATCTGAGATTTCTCATCAAAAAGCAAAACCCTAAAACTAGTTCTTGCCCTCTGTCGGTTTCAATCGAAAGCCCCACCCATCTATTCGGCGGTGAACAACATATTATACCCTCCGGCCACCGATGTTTCATAGCCACCACCGTGAGGTTTGTTAGCGATTGCAAGGGTTTTAGACACCATCTCTAGTTAGCATGTACTAGTGAAAACCACCGCCTATATCTCTCATCGAATCTTCATAACTACATCTCTCATCTACAACGGTTGTCGGTTTATTCCATATAGTGAAAACCGAATGTATCTCTCTCTTCTTGTCAGATGATGCGCTATGGCAACGGCCTTCATCTATGTTCCTTTGTCGGATCTTGAGCAGGCCTCTCTCTCGTATCGCCGGATCTTACATTACGGTGGTGCCCTTCATTTCTCTCCTATCACCGAATTTTGGTTGATGATGGTAACCTTAACAGGTGGCGATTTCTACATGTATTAATGATTTAATTCATCATTGTGATTTTCATTAGTTCTTGATGAATTTGGATACTGATTCTTGTTCATGTATTATGTATACCTATCGGTATGAGTCATCTTCATAAAAAATCTCATTTTATGTATGATTCTTGTTCTATTTTTGGGTATGAATCAATTTTGTTTTTGTATTTATGTGTATCCATATCATAAAAGACATATTCTTTTATTTGTTTTAAGTTATGCATCAATTTTTTGTTCATCAATTTGTTGGTTGTAAAATTGTTCATCAATTTTGTTGGTTGTAAATAATAATCATTTAAGCTTAGTATCCTCGATATGTTATTTATTTATGTATTTCTCTGAATCTAATAGGCTGTATCTTTTGTTTTTCATTAAAATCCATGTATAATCTAAATCTGGTTTTTCATTAATTTTATGTTTTGATCCATCTATGTATCTAAATCTGGTTGTCGCCCCTCTTTCAATCCCAAAATTGTTGTTGCCACCCTTTATTCTTACGCCGGAGCTCTCAACAAGTTCGCAACCTGCCGTTTCAATCTCCAGGGCAATGGTTTGATATGTTAAGGGTATGTTTTTTGTTCATTTGTATAGTTATTCTTCTTCGGCATCTATTCTTTAATGATTATTATTTTTTTATCTGTATCAAATTTAGTCCAATAATGATTTAGTTCATCAATGATTCAGATTTTATTTTTTTGCTTTAATATTTGGGTTGAATCATGTTTATGATATTACCTGGATAATCATCAATTTTAATTAATGAAAAGTACTTATTCAACAATTTTTTTGATGAATGTAGGTGTTCATCAAAGTTTTCATAAAGAGGAGTTTGATTGGTTATCAAATTTTGAAATACTTCATCAGAATGTTAATTTATAATTGCATTTAATAAGGGATTTTTAAAAGGTCTATAATGCCCTTAATTGCTTTTTTATTAATTACATTTTAAGAAAGTAAACCCTTTCTTTAAATTGTAGATTGGTGAAAATAGATGGTACAGATTGTCTCTTATCCCTCTTACAATGATTTCCTCTTACAATAATCTTACCCAGATAATATATATAGGGTAAGGTTTCATATAGTCTCATCCTTAAACACTGATCTTAAATGCCAAATCTTATCCACTCATTTAAAACGACAAAATAAGAATTAGAATAAAAATCATACTCATGCGCCTCCCACAAAGAACTCCCCCAACTTTCTTTTTTTTTATTTTTTTACCCCCTAAATCTTTAAATAACAATAACTATTTCAATTTTAATAATTTGAGCAAAAAAAATTTATATAAATCTACTCATTTTTAATCCTTTTTCAAACAAGACCATTACTCCCATATTTCTAAAAAGTTTAACTTGAAATGCAAATCATATGAAAATAATACCAAAATTTTATCATTTTGAATCATGTGAATTTTTATCATTTTCGGTTGTAACCATATGTATTTATATCATTTTCGGCTAGAAACATGTGTATTTATATCGTTTTATGCTAGAAAACATGTGTATTAATATCATGTTCGGCTGAAAATTAGTATATCTTATCATTTTCATCTAGATAATGATATCATTTTGAATGTTGTATATTGTTATCAATTTCATCTGGAAAATATTATCATTTTCAACTAAAATTGTAATCATTTTCGGTTGTAAAGAGTCTTTTTTTTATCATTTTCATCTGGATATATTATCATTTTGAATGTTGTATATTATTATGACTTTCGGCTAGAATGTATCGTTCTCGAAGGCTGGAGATTTAGAGGGAAAAAAAAGGGGGCTGGAAAATATTAAGAGAAAAAAAGGAAGGTCATGATTTATGGGACGGGGGATGCCCATAATACCATTTCTTCTATAAATATATCTTATAATTGTTTAATTACTTACAATAATGTTATTATTAGATCTTGATCATTGATTTAAAAAATCTAATGGTCCAAATTTGACCTTTGTGATCTATGTTTAAGCATAGGACTTATATTGATCCAATATATATATATATATGGGTGAATAATGGTTTAATCATCAAAGTTTTCGTTCAATTTCGGTTTAATCATCAAAGTTTTTTTAAACGATTTTACTATAAAGTTTTGAATTTGATATGATTTAACCTTAAAGTTTTTTTCAAATTGTTTAAACCTTCAAGTTTTGTTAAAGAAAATTGATTAATCATTTAAGTTTGTATGGTTTTGATTTTACCCTCTTTACTTGTTTATGCATATTAGTTTTATTAAATCTTAACAAAACTTAGAGGGTTAAACCAATTTTTAGCTAAAATTTAAGGGTTAAATCGTATGAATTTTTTTTAAGGTTTAAACAAAAAAGAAGGTGTAACTTTGAGGATTAAATCATAAAAATTCAAATTTTATGGTAAAACCATTTGAAAAAAAACTTTGATGATTAAATCGAAACCGAACTAAAATTTTGATGCTTAAATCAATATAGACCCTAAAATATAAAAGACACTATACTAATTAACTTTTGGTCCTATCTAACCATGGGTCTTGAAGGGTTGCTTGGTTAGTCTGGTCTTAATACGTCCCCGGCCCTAAGTAGTATCATAATGAATAATTCCATAAAAGGCATACGCCGACGTAAAACTAATTCAAAGTGAAAGCAAAACGCATGCAATTTCTTTTTTTCTTAAGGGTGCGTCAAGATTTCAAAAACACACATGACATGGCCCTACCTTGTGATCATTTGCAAGACTAATTTATTTGACTCATATGTCAAACATGATATCAAGAAATTATTGAATGAAACTTACATATAGAAGGCTTGAATGGAATGGACGTAGATGAGGGCCTCTCTCTCCTCTTTCACTCGTTCTCCTATCACTCTCTTATCTTTCTCTCTTCCTTCTTTCTATCTCTCTATCTTTACTTTTTTTTTATGTTTTTTAAAAATAAAGAAGTGTTATACAGGATGGACATGAGAGTTTGTGGTTGGAAAAAGGATGAAAGAGAAAGATAATATGATGTTAATGTAACACATATGTTATATGAGTAGATATCGATGGTCTTAATTTTCTTATCAGGTGTTGCAATTATATTGCTTTACTAACTCAATTATTTTGAGGCATGGCTCATTGTAAATATCATCTTGCAAAAATCATTTTCGGAACTCTGGTTTTCACCCTTTAGATAATTAAACTGTTAGTTGAGATTACTTATAACTTGAAAGAAATAAAGAGGTTAATTTAAAATAAAAAGGATAAAAGAGACAAGTTTACCTTAAACAATCCTTACCCTAATTAACCCCAAGTGGTCAATAAATCCTCATCGATGTTGATCTATCTCTCTGACTCTCAACCTCGTCAACCCTAGTTGTCAGCCATATATTTTTGAGTCTCAACCTCATCAACCCTAATCACCAGCCATATATTTTGGGTCGAAGAGAGACCACCACCGCTGTCTTAATTCCTTGTCTTAATGCACCATGTTTGATTTGTTTATGTTGATGGACTCACAATTGTCTACATACAAGAAGTTTTTATCGGCCAAATAAGAGCTAAATAAAAGATGGTATCAGAAAATGGAAAAAGAAAATTGTATACTCATAAATTTACGCCGATAGTTACCCATTTTAAAAAATAAATAGGGATGATTAGTGGATAAAAATTCCAAAACTAGCCATTTTAGAAAATAAATATATAGGAATGGCTAGTGGGCAAAATTTTTAAACATAATTTGAAGTCATTTTAAAATAGAGAATTCTAATTGGTAAAAGATATTACAAAAATAATTTGATGATGTCATAGCCTATTATTTTAATTTATTATTATTATTATTATTATTAACTTGCTAAGTATGTGTACCCATATTAATTAGAAAGATTGAACAATGGCATATATATATACATATATATATATAGGGATGATTCATTTGAAAACCATTTTTATTGCGAGTACCGTGAGAACTAATCTTGATCTTTGATTAAAATAAATCAATAGCCAATAAAAATGACAGCTCATTAATGATGCATTAATGACTTATTAATGGCATATTAATGATACATTAATGAGGGGTATTTCGGGATAATCAAGGTTCGATCTTTAATGACAACCGGACGCAATTAATGGTTGAAAAATTATATAAAAGACCACAATACTCTTATTACTGAGCATTAATAGCGGTTACAAATGGTACTCACGATACTCGCAATAAAAACGGTTCTCAAATAATTTTTTCACTATTATTAAATTTTTATGACCATTGATTTATTTTAATCAAGGATTAAGATTGGTTTTTACGGTACTTATAATAAAAACGATTCTCAAACACTACACACACTATAAAAGAGATGTCGATTATCTACACTTTTTTATCAATATTAATACACTTAAAGCCGTGAAGAATTTACGATCAAGCGTACATGAAAATTTTAGGTGTTACTAATTTCAAATAAATCTTTACATTTGAAAGTGTGAAAATTGGAGTAGAAAATCACATTTATTATTATAAATTATCTAAATTTTCACACTTATAAGCGTGGAAAATTTGAAAATAATTCTAGAGCTACAAAAGTCCGCGCTTTTAAAAGTGAACTTATATAATTATCTATTTATTACTAAATTCACACATATGAAAACGTGGACTTTTAAAACTCAAATGTACACGTCTATAAATGTTGAGTTTTTTCTAACAATCTTTACTTTTTAAACTATTTTTTATAATTATAAGCGTGACAACACTTAAATTTTTACACGCTTTTTATAAAGCGTAAATAAATGACGTTTTTTGTAGCGACGTAACATATTTTTGGCTAAAACACAACTTTACCAATCTTGAAATGGTCGTTTTGATCACACATAAAGTTAAGTTTTTATGAAAAAAAAAACGTGTGGTATGAAATTTGCTGCTATATTAGCCATCATTATTTTCTCGTCGCTAATTAGGACTTTTCATAGTGTATGTTTGACTGATCATCTATCCCATGATAAATACGTAAGATTAGATTGTACATCTTTCTCATATGGTCTACGAAAGGATCGATTCATAACTAATTAGAAAAATATCTAAGTAGCTATCTTTACTACTATATAAAATATTTGGTTCCCTTTATTAAAATCGTTTTAAGTTAAATAGTACGACTATTAAAACATCTTTTTACAATACTTTAAAACAATTTAAACTGAATTTAGGTAAATTTTAAAGGGTTTAGTTCCTTAAAATGTATCCAAGTTGTCACGTTTTGCTATTGTATATACTGAACTTCTAAACTTACCTTTTAATGTACTGGACTTTTCAAACCTACCATTTTGTGTACTGAACCTGCTATAGCAGGTTACAAGCTGACGTGGCACCGGTTTCGCTGATGTGGCTGGTGACTTGGCATATGAGTTGGATTTTTTATGATTTAAAATAAATAAAAATAAAATCATTATTTTATTAATATATATAAATAATAAAAAATAATAAAAATAAAAGTGTTTAGAACATCTGGATGAGTTTTAACATGATTCATCTTTAAAGAGATACATATGTTGATTGTTTAATGATTTACAACTCCAATTTTACCAAAAATTGTCTATAATATGATTCAAGATCTAGAACTCTAGGACCAAGATGAATGGGGCGATAAGTATAGATCTGCAAAAAGTCGATTTGAAGGTACAGATCTGCAAAAAAATCGATTTGAAGATGTGTTCTATTTGAAGGTACAAAACTGAAACAAATTTGGAACAAATCAATATGAAGCTACAAATCTGGAACAAATAGATGAATGGACCAAGATGAATATGGAACAAATCCCTTTAAAGGTATGTTCATCCTCAAGTTCTTTCTAGGGCTTTCTTCGATTTTCGTTACCCAGATCTAAGTGTTTGAACATATTAGAGATCGGATGGGGAGATATGTACAGATCATCGATTTCGTTCATCTTTATGTTCTTGTTATCATTACCCAAGAACAACAATCGATCGGTTGGTTTTTCTTTGAAGGTATGTTCATCCTCAAGTTCTTTTTAGGGCTTTCTTCGATTTTCGCTACCCAGATCTAAGTGTTTGAACATATTTGAGATGGGATGGGGAGATATGTACAGATCATCGATTTCGTTCATCTTTATGTTCTTGGTTTTTCTTTCTTACCGACAAAACCATTTATGTTCATCATTTGCATCTGATGTTAGTGTTTTCTGTTCGTCTTCTTGGGATTTTAAGATATTTTCGCAGATCTGCACAACAAGATGAATCCATATGTTTTACCAATCGATTCATCTCCAGGGGGATTTCATCTTCATCGAGTAAGTTTAGGGTTTTAAAGGAATGAAGATTTTCAGTTTTAGTTTCAATTTCGTGTATCTGATTCAACCTAAGTTCATAAAGATGATGATTAATAATGAAGATGAATGTTCTTGATTGAAATTTTTTATGGTTCCCAGATTTAAATTCAATGGATTTGTAATTAGATTTGGATGATATAAATGTTCTTGATTCTTTCTTGTGATTCCATTTATGTTTATTCTTTATTTATTTTTGTTACGATTCTTCAAATCATTTAGTTCTTGATTCCTATTTTTTTGAAGATGATATGGATGTTAAGAGATGAAGAAGGTTGAATATTCATAGAAAATAATGATTATGGAAATTTAAAAACTTGGGTATAATAAATAAAAAAAAAATACATGTCATCAAGGTAGCAACCGGCTAACGGTTGAGATGGTAAATGAGTACATAAAATGGTAATGTTTTAAACTTAGATACATTAAATAGTAAGTTTTACAGTTCAGTACACACAATAGCAAAACATGACAACTATGATACATTTTCATGAACTAAACCCAATTTTAAAAGGGCAAAATGCGTGAAAATACAAAAAACTTTAATAATATTGTCATTGTTTTCAATTAACTTTATTTTGTACCTAAAAATACATACAACTTACAAATTTTGTTTATTGTATACACTGATTACCAGGTTACCGGTTATCTATTGTATACAATGAACAAAAATTGAAAGTTTTTTTGTATTTTTAGGTACCAAAGTTCTTTTATTTTTGGTCAGGTTACCGGTAAGTTACCTGTTATAATAGGTAACTTGCATACAATGAATCGAATTTATAAGTTATGTATTTTTAGGTATAAAATAAAGTTGGTTGTATACGATGACAATATTAACATAGTTTATTGTATTTTCATGTAATTTCTCCAATTTAATATGCAACAAATTATTTAAGTAGGATACAAAATATTTAAATAAAAAAGTAATAACTGTCAAAATTTTAATTACTAACAAAATTTAATATGCAATAATATATATAAATATATATAATATTATATATTTTTTTAGTTTTATAGATTTTTACTTATGTTTAACACTCTTGTACATAAGTGTTTGGTTAAGTGAAATTAAAGAATTCACTGAATCGTATATCATAAATATATCTTTAAAGTATTAATATACTAGACTCAACTATAAATTAAAATTTATAATGTAATTATCAAAATAGCTTATTACAATTATATACTTATTTAAGTTTTTTTTTTACGTTTTTATACCTACCTATTGAATTTAAGGTTAAAAATATAATAAGTTGACATCTAATTAATTATCAGTAAACTAAACTAATTAAGGTAGAAATCAAAATTTAATCTTATAAACAAAAAATGATGTCGTTCATCAAACTTAAATATTCAGTTTATTTTAAATTTGTATAAAGTTCATATGATATCAAAAGATAGTTTAAATTGACATCTTATAAAAAATAGACATATTATTTCTCTTTACATTGTACAAATAAAATACTATTTATAATAAGTTTGCACTCTCTTCAACCTAAAATGTTTACTTAATTTTAAGTTAATATACAATCTCGTCTTTTCATCTTTTTTCACCCCTCTCCCAGCCACATGTTGCTAAAAAGACATGTTAACAAATTAAAATATGAAATGCCATCGTTTTGTATGAGTACCCTAACTACTAGTATTCGGTAACACATCTTGATCAAAATCAACTTTTTTGTATCATTGATTTATGCTACAAGCTAATTAAAAACTAAAAATAAATTAGAGAAATACATTTCGACGGAGGAATTAGTTAAAGAAAATCTCAATACAAAGCTTTATTTAGGAGTCTTTTGTTTGATCTTTTGATGTTAATTTGAAAGGAAATGAATTGAAGTGGTTCCACAAAAAAGCATATTTCCCTTTCAAACCGGCCAAAATTCTAGAGGCTTCCTATTCTTCAACATATGATCACAATAAGAGACCAATTTGAAGCTAAACATGCCATGTTTGAATACAACTTTGAAAAAACTTTTACAAATATATAGAAACTTAACTAAGAAAGTGTAAACTTTAATAGCTTAAGTTCAAACTTTATATAAGATCTTCATTTAATAAGATCTTAGACCTTAAAGTTGATTAACACACATGATCATCTAAGAAAATAGGGCAAGACTGATTTATTATATTCAAATCATTTAAGATAGAGTCAATTTGACCCAAAAATCTATTTCTTATCTTTATGTCATTATTAAAATAAAATATATATTATTCAAGGTAACAATATTATATAAAAGTTATAAGATTAAATCATTATATCATAATAGTCAAAATCTAATCATGTTTCGACCAAAAGCTTATTATATGATAGAAACAGTGACATATGAAGATCGATGAGATGAAAAGAAGTATGTTAGTCAACAAACACTTTTGACTATTAAGTTCTTCATTTCCACCACCTTATAACTTTGTTATATATGACATATCTAACATCTTTTTTTGAATTCTAACATTACAGCATTCACATTAATGATAACAAAACCATGTATCAAATCCCTATTGATCTTTACAAATTATAAATATTTATAAACTATTGTGATATATATGGAAGATTATTTGTATATAACATCTTTATGTTATATATAATAAAAAATGTGTGTTTGAACCATAATATCTTTAAACATATGGTTGAAAAAAATAGTTAGTGGGTTTGTATGGGTTAAAAGGTCATGATTATTGTGTGTGACAAAAAAAATTATATACAAACCATCTCGATCCTATTGTGATATAATCTATGATAGATTGAGTTTTGATTTTTTCAGCATTATACTATATATCAATTGGAGAAGTAAAATGACTATTTATCATGAGATTTTAAAAAATATTTTAGTAAATTTACAATAAAATTACGAGATATCTAAATTTCATAAGATTTTAACTACTACCTTTTTTGTTCTTCTAATTTACAAAGCATGTTATATTAATATACAATATAATTATCATTTTTTATAAGCAATATTATATTATTATTATAATAAATGTATATTATTTAAAATAATTTATTATCATTAATTAGAAAAAAATAATTATTTTATATTTTTTTGAAATTAAAATTTTCAACCATTTATCAAAGCAATATTATATTATTATTATAATAAGGGTATATTATTTAAAATACTTTATTATCTTTTACTCTTAGAAAAAATAATTATTTTATATTCTTTTAAAATTAAAATTTTCAATGATTTATTTTTCAAATGAGTTATTTTCTAATTTAGTTTTTTTGATTATTAACATTTATCTTCATCTAATTGTGACGTGCTATAAAAATACGATGATTGTTATTGAAGGTTTATAAAGTGATAAAGACCTATATGGCCAACAATTAGTTTACGTTGGAGATAAATTTTGAAGGAAAAGAATGATAATAAGAGAGAAGATATTTAATTGAAAGGATACCTAGATGTAGTTGATATAATTATTCCATTTTTAAAAAAAAAATTAGATTCGGGATTGATGAAAAGAAAATTTGGTGTAATATTTTTTCATAGTAATCATTAACATTAATGTGGAATGTATACAATTTATCATTTATGTTTCGTAATTGCTTCGTAAAAAGAGGTAGGTGGTTTTTAAGTTTTTTTTTCATATTTTTATATGCTGTCAAATTAAAATAACTTTGATATCCAAATCAGTAAATCTAATTGTCAAACTTTACTGTAATTATGTAAGTGGTAATTAACTTTTATTTTTAGATATATTAATTAAGAAAACTACATTACTAAGTTTTCGTTTAAATTTATTCTAGAATGAAAAGAGAAATTGAGTTTATTTAGAATTAATTCTTATTTTTTTATAATAATTTGTTGGATTTTTTTCCCTAGCAATAAGCTGGGCAATTAAATACTCGTTGTTAAAAATTTTGGTACGTGTTAATTGGGACATGGGATTTAAAAATTTATTAGGCTTATTCGAAAATTGAATGAAATTCTATAATAGACTTCTACATGAATTTGGCTCAACCTCAATTCGAATTCTGTCAAAAGGATTTCAACTCATTTGATCGAAAGTCAAATTTACATTTAGAAAAGAGAATTCAGCAATTTACAATCATATAATCACCAATATTTAAAGGGTAATTGCCGAGAAATTTAATCTAAATATCAAAATTTGTCAATAAAGGTAACGTTTAATTTTTTTGGCCTAAAAATGATTATAAATTTCAATTTCTAATAAAAAAAGGGTATACCGTATGAAATTTATTCCTTTTTTTGTTACAAATTGAAATTTATAATCCTTTTTTTGTTAGGTCTAAAAGGTCATTATACCCTTTTTTATTATAAATTGAAATTTATAATCCATTCTCAGCCAAAAAAATTGGACTTTATCTTTATTGACAATTTTTGATATTTATGTTATCTTTTTCGGCAATTTTTTCATATTTAAAATATGAATTACAATTTAAAAAATCTAAATTTTCTAGTAGACAAATAAAAATATCATGCAAATGGCTTTAATTTTTGTGAAAGAAAATAAATTAACATTTATTTATTTATTTATTTATTTATTTATTTATCTTTATAATATATATATTTGATTAAATTATGCATCAAATTTTTGATTTGAGTTGGTTCAACAATCAAAAGTCCAAAAACTCCCCATCCGCTATGAGAACGGATCGTGTCTAATTTTGTTTCAGTTTAAAGTACTCGAATTCATATTGCTTTGGATTCTAATTTTTTTTTTAAAGTTACATTCATATACTAATTAATTAAACACCTTTATTATTCAATGCACGAGGTCTAAGCTTTCTTTTAGCCTGCCACAATCTTTAAAACTTAAAACATATGTTCTACATCTTCGTACAAAATCTCCTTACTCATCCTCTAACTTACAAGATTAAACCAAGTGTCAAAATCAATAAAATAGTTGAGAAAAAAGAATTAGTGAATTACATATGTAATATTTGAGTGGGTAGAGGATGAAGTAAAAAGAATTAGTAGGAAGAAATAAAAAAATTTCAACTTCAAATATCAAGTTTAATGTACGGTGGGAAAAAGTCTTAATATATCTTAATATGATTCAATAAGATATTTTAAGATGTAAGACTGTTTTTTTATTTTCATTAATATCTGAAAACTTTTAAAAATCCCTTAATAAATTAAAGATAAAAATACCTTTTGTTATCTTTTAACAAAATTCATGATTCGTTATCCTATAACAATCAAACTAATTCCTTCACTAGTTCACCCTAACATTTGTTTCTCTATTCCTCTACATACATGACTTTCTCCTCCTCTTAGTCACCACCGGCCACCGTATGCCGTCACACATCTTTTTCTTAAATATTTTTGCTCACTTTATATAATGGTTAGATAGTTGAATATAAAATATTATAAAACAAATAATTACAAACATTCCGATATTCTAAAAAACAAGCAGAAAAATATGAATAAATTAATATTCAGACGTCAAAATTACCTCTTAATATTTAAACGTGACATTCAGATTCAAACCTTTAACCTCTTAAAAAAACAAATAACCGAGGTTCAGAAAACTGCGTGCGTGCAAGAGAAGCTCATGCAATAATGAAAATTAGTAAAGGGAAGGGGCAATTTAAAGGAACAGGACAGCACGTAAAATGGAATCGGAAGGCAATAAAGTTTTGGGATAAAAGTGGAATATATATGTTTAAATGAGAAATTCGAAAATCAATCTTAGCCGTCTAATTTCCTCTTTTTCAATTGGATTGCCCACCGATGAATTCTTTACATGCACTTTGCCACACTCAACTCCCCTACGCTCTTCATCTATGACTTTCACTTACCACTTGAATGGCCAATATTAGTTCTCGCAGTTCTCGTTTGAACCTTCCTCTCTCTCTCTATATATATATGTGTGTGTGTGAGAGAGAGAGAGAGTGATGTATGTGTATTTTATTATGTTTGAATTCGGTAGTATTATTGATCGATCAATTAGTGATTAGTATTTGACGTAAAAAAGAAAAGGAAGTTCAATGATTTTGATAGCAATGGTTATCTTTACTTTCTAAAAGCTTGATAAATATGAATAGTCATTAAGGCAAAAGTTTAAATGAGAACTGTTTTTCGTACGAGAATCGCGAGAACCAATCTTAGCCGTTCAATCCCCCTTCCTTCAATTGGATTGCGCATCCATGAATTCCTTACATGCACCCTGTCACACTCAATCCCCACACGCTCTTCATCCATGAATTCCATTATCTAAAATGAACGACCAAGATTGGTTCTCGCAGTTCTCGTACGAAAAACAGTTATCGTTTGAACCCTCCCATAGTCATTAAAATCCTAGCTAATTTTTTTCTACTATTTTCTCCTACTTGTCATTAGATAACATGTGAAATTCACTAATTCTATTTCCCTACCTCCTCCATTAATTGTAACACTTGCGTTGATCGTTCTTGTAAGTAAATGATAAGTATGAAGATTTTGTGGAGGGAATAAAACCTCTCTTTGTTAGATGTATATGGTAATTTGTGTACTCTTAAGCCTAGGTTTTTATTAATTAGTTGATCCCGTGTTCATAATTAGAAAAAAAAAAAATCAATCCCAAGAGAAAACCAAAGTTCAACATCATTCTAAAAGAAACTAGAGTAATCGATGAACATCCTTTCCTTTACTCCACTTCCAATAGCATTTTGGGTCTTCAAATAGGTGTGAGAAGGTTCCCTTTAACAGGGTTAATTAGATTCTTAAACCTTTTGCACTACTATTAAGGACCAACATTTTGTAATTTGCTTTTAATTGCAAGAGATTTGGATCTTTTTGGTACCTCAAGTACCTTAGATTTGTACATAATTTATCTGATAAATTCTTTCCTTTCCGGACTATAATAGTTATAAGAGTTAATATTTAACTAACCACAAATTGCAAGTTTAGTCATTTTTTAAAAAAAGTTATAAGTATCGTTCTTTAACTACCATTTTATTGCATGTATAGTCTTTTCTAACGTTTTCTGTTTGTCAAGTCTGTTAAGTGAAGGGTATTTAGGTCTTATTATTATTTTTTAATTTTTAATTAATTGTAAATAATATTAATATTTTTTAAATGACAGAGTACACACACTCTTTGTCCTCTCTTCCTTCAAACAGAGTACACACTACACACACTCTTTCTTATCTTTTTCTATACAAACCCAAAAAACCACCACCACCACTCACCAACAAACTCCACAAAAAAACCCACCAACACCGATGAACTTCAACCAAAAAACGATCACCACCACCGGCGAGCTCCACCCAAACAACAACCACCACCGACTGACGAACTCCACCAAAAAACCCACCATCACCGCTAAACTCCAACCAAAAACTGATCACCACCACCGGCGACCTCCACCCAAACAACAACCACCACCGGCGACCTCCACCCAAACAACCACCACCACCGACTGACGAAATCCACCAAAAAAACCACCATCACCGATGAACTCCAACCAAAAAACGATCACCACCACCGGCGAGCTCCACCCAAACAACAACCACCACTGGCGACCTCCACCTAAACAACCACCACCACCGACCGACGAACTCCACCAAAAAAACCACCATCACCGATGAACTCCAACCAAAAAACGATCACCACCACCAGCGACCTCCACCTAAATAACCACCACCATTGACCGACGAACTCCACCAAAAAAACCACCATCACCGATGAACTCCAACCAAAAAACGATCACCACCACCAATGAGCTCCACCCAAGCAACAACAACCACCGGCGAGTACATCGTGCTTCAAACCACCGGCGAGCTCCACACACACACACACACTCACACACACACACATTCTCTCTCTCTCTCTCTCTCTCTAAGATTCCAACCACCAAGAAAACAACCACTACCACACAAACACTCAGTACATCGTGCGTCAAGAACAAATATTTTTGATTTACAGTTTTCATCTATTCTGATTGAAGACAGATTGATGGTCGGTGGCAATTGTTTTCTCAGATTAGGGGAGGTGTGGAGGTGGGGATGTGGTAGGTTAGAGAGAGAGAAGGAGAAAGATGCGAAAGGAGATGATGGAATTAAAAGTGGAGGGGGTGGTTTTAAATTTTAATATGTTAAAATATATAATAATAATGAATTTATTATTAAGAAGTAAATAAAAAAGAATGTTAGGGGTATAATAGTCATTTTGTATAAATTAACGGACTAGGTTAATAGAAAACGTTAGAAAGGACTATACATGCAATAAAATGGTAGTTAAAGGATGATACTTACAACTTTAAAAAAAAAAGATTAAACTTGTAATTCATAGTTAGTTGAAGGACCATTTATGAAATTAACTCTAATTATAATAATTAAGGCTCAATTACTTTTGACTCAACACAACCCCGAAATGGGTTAAAAGCATGCCAAAACATAAAAACTTAGATCGGTTAGGGTCAATCCCGACAACCCGCCTTGTATGACTTGTTTAAGAGTAAAATCGTAAATTATAAATTTTTCTTTAAAACCTAGACTTTAAATTTTAATAAGGGGATTGTATATTCAAACATGGGTGGATCTAAAGTCGATAAGATTTGCAAACAAAAATACAAAACCATAAAATTTTAAAATAGAACAATAAAAGATTGAAAGTTAAAACTATAATACATCATTTTGATATTTGATATTTTAAGTGTGTTATTTTGTTATTTTGATATTTGATTACTTCATAATAGGTTCTTTAATAATTTGCATTTACTTTATAATTGTATTTATCGATGCTTTATTTTTAGTTTTATTTCAATTGCTTAATTTTATTATTTCTTGCTATTTGGTAGAAATTTTGTACATCATTGTTCATTATATTTATTTATAAAAAATATATCAAAAACTAAAATCACACTTCGAATAAATTGAATTAAACACCGAATTCAGAGTTGGAGTCAACTCGAAAAAAGGATTGAATTTTGAAATGAAAATCAAATTCAAAATTCATATCAAAATAAAACAAGAATTCGAACGTAAACTGTACTCGAAACCCGGAAAAATTACACGGTGAACACATTTGGCTGAAATGAGTCGATATGAAACACGACCTCAACTCAACATGGAAAAAATTCACATGACTCGAGCATGACACAAAAATAAATGAGTTGAAAATAGGCTATGAGAAATTGACACGAACATGAACCTAATAATCAGAACTCCATCCCAATTGATAACAACAACAACAACAATAACAACAACAACAACAACAACAACAATAATAATAATAATAATAATAATAATAATAATAATAATAATCTTTTAATAACATAAAATTAATTAAAAACATGATATTAAGTTATTATATATAGGTAACCTGATAAATTAAATGGTAAAATTTTGAAATATAATACGCCAAAATATAAGTTTTAAAATACAAAAATATATACGATGTTATAAAATATTTTACATAAATTTTCTATAACAACAAAAAAACAAGCGTATAAATTCCATTTTCCTTACATATAAATATAATATAATTAGTTGTATATATATATAAAATAAAAACCCACTAAATGGGACTATGTGATCGTATGGGGACAGTGTGAAGCTATGACACCCACGCTCACCGCCACTACCAATTGCCACACGCAGACACAGACGGGACGCTGCTCCAAATTTAACAGCCAATTGCGAAGAAGCATGTTGGTAATGGCGCAAACCACGCTCCAGCAACACCCTTGGAGATCGATTCATAACAGCCAATTGTTTAATTTTATCACATCCTTCTATAAAATCTTCATACTTAAACTACCAACGTCCCGACCAGCTTGTTAGTCGCTAGAGCCAAGAGAAGGGGTTCCCACACCTTCGCCCGCTTTCTTTCCTGTCACCCTGAGCGGCCTAGCGGGTCATGAGTCTCCTCTCTCTCTCTCTCTCCTCCCTCCTTTTCTCTTTATTCTCTCTATCTGATCTTATCTCTCCACCTATATATTTTTCTCTGTATTTATCTCATCTCTCCTCTATTTATTAATATGTAAATAAAAAAGGTTATGTGTGATGGATGCGAGGGTTTATGTTATAGAATGATATAAAATATAAAAAAGATGTGACGCTAATGTGACAAAATGATAAGGAGATGAATGCTAAAGGTTTTATCCTCTACTTATAAAATCAAGACAAGTGTCAAAATTAAAGAAGGGTATTAAAAAGAAGAATTAGTAAATTACATATGTTATTTAAAGAGTAGGAGGAAATAATATGAATAAATATAATTTTTCTTAATTGTTGAAAATCATTGATATTGGAGAACCTTAATTGCACGCTTAATATAAATAAATTCATATCGTATTCTCTAAAAATTATATTTAAGGCCATCTGTATGTCTCAACCCTAAGCCTTCGTGTAGAGCCTTGGGTTCACCAATGAGTGAGGAACACCGGTACACCCCCTCACCCCACTCTTACCCGATCGAGTTAGAGTTTCGAATCCCCCAACATGAGCTCTCTCCACTCTATCCTCGCTCTCGCCTCTCTTCCCCTAGCGCGCGCTCTCTCTCTCTCTCTCATATATGTATATAGGGAGGTTCAAATGAGAACTGTTTTTTGTATGAGAACTGCAAGAACCAATCTTGACTGTTCATTTTGGATAATGGAATTCATAGATGAAGAGCATGGGGGATTGAGTGTGACAGGGTGCATGTAAGGAATTCATGGTGGACAATCCAATTGAAGAGGGGAATTGGACGGCTAAGATTGGTTCTCGCGGTTCTCGTACGAAAAACGGTTCTCGTTTGAACTTTTGCCTATGTATATATATATATATGGGAAGGTTCATTTAAGAACCGTTTTTATTGCGACAACCGCATGAACTAATCTTAGCCGTTCATTTTGGATAATGGAATTCATGGATGAAGAGCGTGGGGGATTGAATGTGGCAAGGTGCATGTAAAGAATTCATGGGTGGGCAATCCAATTGAATGAGGGGGAATTGGACGGCTAAGATTGGTTCTCGCGTTTCTCGCAATAAAAACGGTTCTCAAATAAAAAAATAAGGTAAAATTGTTTTAGACTATACTAGCATTTGAGTTGGAAAAAAAAGAAAGAAAGAATGTAATGTGACGCTAATATATCATTCAGGTTGAGTAACCCAAATTAAATATTTCAACATGTAGTAAAAATTAATTATAGATATAGTTTACAATATTGTTTAAATATATTATATCTTATTAGATTTTTATAATAATCTAATGCCGCAGGGATATTCTCGTACATATGGTGTTCTTGCATTCTAATAAAGAGTCACATTTTTGACAACAAACAAAATGACACCATCCCCGGCCTTTGATCCATTTGTTATGCGGAACTCTTAGTTTTCATTAAAATATGTTGTTACTAAGTTAACTAGTTAGTTCGTTGAAGTTAGTTATAGAGGATATATTTTGTCATTAAGCTAAACTTTAGGGTGTACAATTTCTAAATATACAATTTCTTAGGCACTGGAATAATTAAACGGCCCAGGGATGCATTAATTAGACAATTAGCTTGGAATATTCTAAAATTTGCTTACTTGTTTGTAACATTAAATTCGCCAAATATAAGTTAGTTTAATTCGTCATGATTAATTAAGACAACCATTTGTAGTCAATATTGTTACGATTGACGGTTAAATCCGCCTTTTAGTTTACGACATAGTCATAACTAAACAACTCAAGTTATGACATGTATGACTAACATTCACATCATCATTTTAACGTGTTGAAAGAGGCTTTGAATTCGTCGTGGTGATGACGAGCAAGTAGACGATGAGTGAGATGACAAGTGAGCCTTAGTGAGTGACAATTGACGGAGCAAATTTGCTCGTCATCTGGTGATGACGAGCTCCCACTACAGCCGGTTTAATATATAACATTAAAGCAATAAAGATACGATCTAACATGATTTGTTTGCTATGAGAAACTCCTCATTCATTAATAACAAAAACGTAGACAACTAACATATAGACAAATTAACTAGAAATTAAGTGGATGGTTAATATAGACAAATTAACTAGAAATTAGTTCATCAAGATTCAAATCACTATTACTATCGTTGCCAACCTAGCTACCACCTACAACTATCACCACCGTTGACTTCAATTATCACTTCGTCTTCGTTAATAACCGCTACTATCGCTCCAATCAAAGCCAACTTGCCTACAACCACCACCACCGCTATTGGCTCCATAATGTTATTGTTGTTCTTGAGTTTTTGATGGTGTACTTGATTTCTAGATATTGTTCTTCATCACAGTCGTATCTAATTTTTTGACGGTATTTTGGATTTCTTGATGTTCTTGACTTTCTTGATGGTGTTCTTGATTATTTGGTTAGCCTGTGACATATCCGATTTTTTACTTTTGGTGTTCTTGATAATGTTTTTGAGTATTTCGATGGTGGTTGACGGTGGTGGGCGGTGGTAGATGGTGATGGGGCGGTGATACACGATGGTGACGGGTGGTGGCCAATTTAAGTGTTTTTTTAATTATAATTAGGTAATAATCATCATTTTATTTATTATTTAATTAACTATGAATGAATGAATTAGTTGTTTTGTAACAATATCTAAAATGTTACCAAGATTAATTATAAACATTAATAAAATTTTGAATAAACTAAATTATTAAATTAATATTTGTATTATTCATAAACATTAAAGAAAATAAATAAATGATACTTTAGCCGCTTTAAATAAAGGACGGACTAATAGTAAAAGAATATCATTTCATGAGAAGCCAAACTCGTAAAATGACACTTTAATTTACTTGTTTATTTATTATTACTTATAATATGCTTTTTTTAATTCCTTCATGTAATGATAAAAATAATTCTTATCAAGAGCACTATAGTTACTTCTAAACAAACTTTCTCTCTTTAATATTAATTATAAAATAAAAATAAAACGTAAGGTAAATTTTAGTTGGATTATATTAATTTTTAAGTTTAAAAACGAAATAAACAAGAAAACAATATGACGCTAATACAAAAGCTGAATTAGTAAAGTTAAAAAAAATATGTTATACAAATGGTCTAACGAGACTGTAACCACAAATTAAGAAAATCTCAATCCTTTTAATGTTCTAATACTAATTTTTTTTTTAACTATAGAATAAAAGTACACACTAATTTATTTTTAAATCTATAATTTTATTCATAACGAAACTTAAACTCATATCTACATATCATAAGAAACTATCTTTTAACACCTTCATACCGCTAGACTACGATCTCTATGCTCTAATACTAATGTTTATACTCTATTGTTATTAGTTATTACTAAAAAATAATAATTAATTGTTTAGTGGAAATACTAGCGGATATTTACAGTGCTTGAAAGTTTGTGTATATTTAGCGCTATAAAAGCAAATCCCACCGGCTACCGCCCCATATCCCACCCCCAACATCGCGATATTTCTCCCCTCTAAATTCTCCGATCATCGTCTCCGACCAATCCCACACACCTACCAATTCCCGTTATATATATATACACATTATATATAGAGAGAGAGACTTCTTTTGAGCGAAGAGAGAGAAAGAGAGACTTACATAATAACAATTATAAATAGTGTATGTAACATAACCAAATTTTCTTAAATTTTCGCTTTAAACCCCCAAAATCAAACAAACCCTCCCCCAAAAAACTGCTCTCTCCCTCTTCCTCTCTCTCTCTCTCTCTCTCATGTGTTTTGTATGCACCTAGCTAGCTAGCTTCTGGTAATGGTATGGCGATGTGAGTATTCAAGGGATCACAGCATCATCATCATCATCCACTACCAGCTAATTCCTTATGAGACTACTCCCATTTTCAACTTCCCATCATCATCGCTTCAAATTATTCTCTTCATTTCTCACCTTCTTTCAACCCAACTCTTCTTCTTCCACGTGGGTTAGTCAAATCCACATGGAGCCCTCCATAACCACCGCCGCAACAACAGCAGCATCCACCACCACCACCACCACTATCAACCGTCGCCGCAAGAGAAAGATTGTCGTCATCATGGGTCCAACCGGCGCCGGAAAATCACGTCTCTCAATCGACCTCGCTACTCGGTTTTTTGAAAATTCTGAAATCATTAATTCCGATAAAATGCAAGTATACAGTCGACTTGATATCACCACCAACAAAATCACAATGCAAGAACAGCTTGGTGTTCCTCATCATCTTCTCGGAGCGATTGACCCGACGAAATCCGTCTTCGCTCCGTCGGATTTTCGGAAAGTTGCATCTGAAATCATATCCGACATTAAATCCCGTCGCGGATTGCCTCTTGTCGTCGGCGGGTCAAACTCCCTTATTTACTCCCTGGTTACAAAACGGTACAACCCCAACTTAGACGTCTTCAACGGACCCGAACCGAATCCGGTTAGCTCCGAGTTTCGTTACGAATGTTGTTTCATCTGGGTCGATGTATGTTTACCGGTTTTGAATCAGTATTTATCTAAACGGGTCGACGAGATGTTGGATTCAGGTATGTTTGAGGAGCTAGCTGAGTTTTTCCGGTCCGGCGAGTATAAGACAGTGAACCGGTCCGGTTTAGGTCAGGCAATCGGAGTACCGGAGTTCGAGTCGTATTTCAGGAAATTCCCCGGGTTCAGGCGAATGGGCGGCGCGGATTACGAGGATGATGTGATGGGGCAGGCGGAGGGGTACGATGAGGCCGTGAGAAAGATCAAGGACAACACGTGTCAGCTGGCGAAGAAACAAGTGAGTAAGATCCTACGGCTGAGGGACGCGGGGTGGGAATTGAAGAGAATAGACGCTACAGAGGCGTTCAGGGCAGTATTAACGGCGGAGCCCGGCGGAGTGAGGCTGCCGGATATCTGGGAAAAACAGGTCGTCGAACCAAGCATGAAGATCGTGAAGCATTTCTTGGATGAGTAGGTTTTCCAGCTATTTACAGCTCTCTCTCTCTATAAATTTTGAATTTTTCTTTTTTCCTTTTCCTTTTTTTTTGAATTTTAAATTTTCATTTATTTTTCTACTCTTGTAAATTTGCTTCATAATTTGGGCGGGTCGGACATGGATTTAGGTAGGTTAGTCGTTAGCACCTGGGTCTGACCTCAATGGCTCGGGAACAAGAACCAGGACAGTTTTGAAATAGAACGCCGATAATTTATAGCACCTTTCAACTTATTTATTTTCATAATCCCAAAGTTTTAGTCTTTTTTTTTTCATGTTTAAATGGCTTAACATTATGGTGTTGACTTGTATAATATTAAAATTAATTTGTATACCATATGACAATACATATATATATATATATATAATAAAAATGATCTGCAAACAGCATATAATGACTAGAAATCAGTTTTAATAAGGTTTACATCATCACACTCTTATATTATATATCATTTTTTTTGACAAAATATAATAAAAATTTTCCCTGCTCTTATTTTTAACCTTGCAAATTTGTACTGTGATTTAGCGAAGAAAAATAATATCTCCTCTTATTATTTTTTACAACTTTATTATTTTACTCATCTCAATATAGCATGTGAAATACATTAATTCTTTTTTCTCACTGTCGATTTGACATTTGTATTTATCATGTAATTACGAGATTAAATATGCAGGTATATCACCTCTCTTTCTAGTGTGATCACCTCATCACTAATTAAAGATGTTTAAGGATGTCAAATGGACTCCCATTGACGGTGTGATAGCACCAATGTCATACCTTCCAGTATTTTTTTTCTCCTTTATGCGAATTTGCATTTTTAAAATTGATAATAAAAAATATGTAATATCAAATTTTAGTGTGATAAAAAGTCATTATTAATTACTTAAGGCTCAAATATGATAAAAAATTTAGATATAACACCATGTGATATTGTGATGAAATACAACATGTAAATGAGCTCGGTACTAAAATCAGACCAAACCGGCATTGAACTTAATAGTTTCGAAATTGCAATCATTGATTTTTTGAAACCGGATACCGAACCAAAATTTATAAGATGTACCTGTACAACTTTAGAAAATTTCATGTCAATACGCTCACCTCTAAAGAAACGGGACTGAACTGATACCAAAACCAAAATTATTGATTTATTGAAACAAATACCAGATCAAAAATTCGGTTATTAAATTTACTGGATTCTGAATAAATAAACGACACTCTAAATAAACATTGAGGACAGAAACAGAATAATACAAAGTTTGACATTTATTTTTTGTTTGCGGCCAAAAAGGTAATATTTGGACGTTTCTTTTGTTCGTGAATTTTATACTAAACAAAAAAACTGTCAAAACCGAATATACAAGAATTTTTCACCTTTAAACGTTTATTCGGACGCATTCGTAATCGTGATATTAGCTATAAAATAATTGACTTATATTCAAAATAAAAAAACGGCAACAATAACAATGGTGCTCATCTGTATACCGTCATACCTCTATTATCAGATAGGATAACGGCTTATTTTAAATAAATTACTGTTATATGAAAACTTTATTTTTTTTATTATGCCACAAGTTCGATCGAACTAATTGATTTATCATATTATATAAACATAATAATTTATTTAATATAAAATAAAAACTGTATAATATATTTTTATCCCATTGTCAACTGAAATTAGAATAGACGGTATGGAACTAGATTAAGCGAGAGCGCTAGAGCGGTGAGAAACTACGCCGTAGTCGATGTTTTTTTCTATACCAGCTCGTTGTACTTAATATCATGCGTGGAGCAATGTTTTGAAAACCGGACTGCGCATTGAACCGTCACACTACTGGTTTATTGGTCGGACTGGTCTGACCGGTTGAACCGGAAGGAAAAATCGGTTGATGTCATAATCATTTAAAAACAAAAAAATATATTGATTTCTAAAAATATACTCTTATAAAATACATAAAAAAATAAAAAATTTCTTGAAAGATGAGAATTATTGTTTGTAGTCACTCATATGTTACTAGCTATAGGTTGTAATTTGAAAGATGAGAATTATTGTTATCGAACATTCAAACCTTTTCTACTTCATTTAAAGAAACCTTACGATCGAAAAACAATAGGATTTCAAGCAAATTTTCGGTTCGACGGTTCACCGGTCCGGTTCAATAGTTCTTTGATAACCAGCCGATTTTTTAAGGACGGTTTCCCACGTTGTTTTAGACCGTAGACATTTTGGTTCCCGGCCGACCAGCTGGTCCTGTCCGGTTTTGAAAACATTGGCGTGGAGTTCTCCACATTTTATTTCTATACTTGGTATGCTCACATGTGGGGCCCTACTCATTTTCAAGGTTTGCGATAAACTTTCATCTTTTTTTTAATTGGCTGGCGGGTAATGGTAGAAAGTGATTACTATGTGGTTAAGATGTATGTCTGTGCAACTTGTACTCTAGGTGGATTTCGTAACCAATCTTAGCCGTTCATTTTGGATAATGAAATTCATTGATGAAGAGCGTGGGGGAATTGAGTGTGGCAAGGTGCATATAAGGAATTCATGGGTTGGCAATCCAATTGAAGAAAGAGGAATTAGACGGCTGAGACTAGTTCTCGCAATAAAAATAATTTCTTTTTGATTTCAAATACAGATTTTGAAAACAAAATTTTGGAATAATTTGTTAATGAACAAAATTCTTTCATCTAAAAAGTGATGAATATGTTGGATTCATCAAAAAGAAATTGATGAAGAACTAGTTTTAATCAATAAAGATGATGAACTAACGATTATCAGTTTATATATATACCGAAAAATGATCAAATAATCATCTATTTACCCTTTTACTTTAATTTTCTTTTTACTTGATCTCTACCCTATATATATATATATATATATATATATATATATATATATATATATATATATATATATATATATATATATGTTCTATTATATTTTAAATACATCGATTAATCTCAGATGCATGTATTAAAAACCTAAAACTTTCATAGTATTTCAAGGTATTAACATACAAGCTACCTGAACACCGTATGGCCGGGTCTAAACTTTCAAACGCACATAACAACTAATCACCTATATAAGAATGTATTTTTATAATTGTTGGCATATATATATATATATATATATATATATATATATATATATATATATATATATATATATATATATATATATATATGCATGATAACAATTAACACTGATCTTGGTATCTCTTTTTGTAGCAAAGAAGGTTGGGAATAGGGCAACCATTTGTTTTTGGTTAAAGCCTTGGTTACTTCCCGATCGCCCTTTCAAGTCTCTCTTTCCTTGTCTTTTGGCCTTCAATCCTATAATTCTATCGGTAAAAGAAAGATAAGATGTAATTGTGGATGGTGTTTGGAGTTCGATTGGTGTTAGTGCTTGTCACCCCGAGGTCAAACTCTTGACGAAAGTAATACGCTATTATCAGTGTTGCTAGGTTAAAGATCGACTTTCTAATAAGTTGATAAAGACTTCATTTATTTTAGTATAGAGGTGATTTTGGATTTTAGGTTCAAAAGGTTCTCTAATAATTCTATCCTTTATTATGTTAGTTAGAGATGTTTTTAGACTTTTAGTGTAAGAGTAAGTTTACATGTAATACAACAAAACGTTTCATTAT
Organism: Dittrichia graveolens; assembly: GCA_038502395.1. Taxonomy (NCBI): domain Eukaryota; kingdom Viridiplantae; phylum Streptophyta; class Magnoliopsida; order Asterales; family Asteraceae; genus Dittrichia; species Dittrichia graveolens. The sequence continues at coordinate 97,536,793 of JARJIL010000003.1, read as the reverse complement.
CGATCTAAAACTCATAACTAAAAAATCAGAATATAATTAAAATATGATCCTAGTTCTAAAACACAAAACTAGCTAGAATATAATTATTATATCTATAAGATCTAATCCCATGTAGTAGGATCTTTTGATACTCAGAATAGTGGCCATATATATATATATATATATCCACATGTTCCTTATAGATATTGTGCTCAAAGTCTTCATATTTTTTTTCCCATTATTTTTCTTGAAAAGATTTAGGGGGTATATACTCTCAAAAAGTAATCAACTTAGATTAGATGAACTCGATCCCAAAGAGTGTTGGTTGAATATTGAGAGTGTTTGGTGAGGTATTATAGTTGTCCATGTGAACTTTTAGTTCAAAATTTCGTAGTCACATGATGAATAATGACTTATGCTTATTTTATATGGTTTATTTAGAATATTTAACATATGTATTTTAGTATATTAATTGTATTAATTAAGTAGTAGGTCAAGGAAAAATGAGATGGGAATTTGTTTAAATATAATCTTACTATTGATTGATCAATTCTTATAATAATAATTAATAATTAATTAATAAGTAATTTCTTAATTAGAAGTGTCTTTCATCTCATCACGGGTCTTGAACAAGCTGCACAATCAAGATATCATTTACACTAGAAAGAAAGAAAGAAAGAAAGAAGTTTAGTTACTTGCATGGGTTAATTTTGACATTTCTAGCTTGAGAAATTAAGAGCTACATATATTCATACGAAGATAATGATGATTTTATTATTTGTATTGAAAAATAAAAGAGAAAATGTGAAAGTTTAAGCGAGAGAAAGAGACTACGATCTAGATGAGAGATGACCTGTACACAACACTTATTTTATCATACATAACATTCATAACTTTTATGTCTTACAAACACATAAATTATTTTTCTTAACCACATTTTTAAAAGTATCATGATCCAAACATATATTTTTTAGTGTGTTTTGACAAAAATGTTGTATACATATCATTCCTCATTCTACAAGTAAAGTGGGAAAAATATATGTAAATTATTAAATTCAATATTATTTAAACCATTTTATATATAAAAAACATTTGAATAATAACTCATTTTATAATACTTAATTATAAAATGATAACTAACAAATGTAACATTAACACAATGGATTTGATATTTCTATATATCACACAAGTTTATAGGAAGCTAGATTACGTACACATTGCATTTACAGGTTAGAGAATGTCATTCATGAACTCCAAGGAAAGGAAAGGGACATTTTCACAGTTTGGTTATGTGGTGGGGGACCTTCTCCTAGAATTTTGGAACACATCAAATTCTTTTTCCTATTTTAACCAACTGCTTTCATCCCAAATCTCTCTCCAGCAAGGCCTACACCTATTTCTTGAAGCTACCTTGTCCAAATTATGAAGTAATTTTTAAATTAATAATGATAATAATACTTTTATATATATATATATATATATATATATATATATATATCTTTGCAAAATTTCTAATATATATATATATATATATATATATATATACATACTTACAAACCTTAAAATTACATCAATCAAATATATATATATATATATAATTTGCAAATTCATTTATATATAAAATTGCTATACGACCCATTATCTAGCTAATCTATAAACATAAATCATCTTGCCATTTCATATTCCCTGTTGTCAAGACGATCATTACTTCAGGCCTTATCGACAAATTCCAGTTAGTTCGGTTTTCATGGATCTCCCTGGTGTATTAGGCAAACCATTATACCATCTATCAATTTACTAACTAATCTTGCAATTTATCATGAGATTTTTAAGGTCATTATAGTAATTTAACATAAAACCTTGAGAAGTTGAAGTTCTCATGATATTTTGATGGTTAAAATAGTCTTTTTACCTACCATACACACACACACACACACATATATATATATATATATATATATATATATAGGAGAGAGTACGTTATTATGAGAATGGATACTTAGGTGAGAATGAGAGAATGAATCATAGTCATCAATTAGATGTTTATGTATTAAATCAAACGGTTGCTATTCACCCGTTGTAATTCATGGTATTTGGTCGTTCCCGAGTTTAAAGGAAATTGAAATGTTTTTTTTTTGTTTCTTTTCAAAATATTCTTAACTTTGGGAGAAAAATCAGGAAAGGAAATAACGGTAATTTTTTTTCAAAAATCTTTTTTTTCTCTCCTAACAAACTTATGAATACAACTAAAATTCATTTTTCTTCCTAAATCTTTTCTTTTCTCTCCTATTTTTAACTCGGGAACAACGTAAAAGTTGACCATGACTTACCCTTATTTTAGCTTACGAAAGATGGTCACAAAAACGTGGTTGTATACCCGAATTTGTATTTGATATTATTTAACAAGAATAATATAATTTAAAATTTAGATAAAAATAATTTAACCCCGCCGTGAAGCGCGGGTTACATAATACCTTGTTAAAAAATCAATTCGCTCCATCACGTTTAACCACCGATACTTGGTTTCCATCATATATTGCTTCGAATTATTGATGGATACAGTAAATATTAATTATATTATTATTAAATTTTGATAGATCTCACTAAATTACCGCAAATTAGCAACACTTTAAGAACATATTTGATTTATTGCTAATTTGCAACGGATCTGCGATGAAATTTGTAGATAATCTCAATCCGTAGCTAAATTGTCGCAGATTAGCAACATGTTAGGGACGAAACTAATTTGGTTTCCAACGGAATTGCGACGAAAGTAACAATTTTTTAAAATTTTAATTTTTAAATCAAAACCTTCACTGATTTGCTACTAATCCTTTGCTAATTAGCGACGGTTTTAGGCGTCTCTAAATACTGTTGCTAATTAGCGGTTTTCTTGTAGTGAATTCGATTAAACATGCATGGATAAAGTACGTACGTATTCCCTCACTTTAGTTTCATGTATTGCGATGTAAACCATTAAACGGATGAAATTAATTAATTTCTCCCTCAACTCAACAAGCAACAGCAACCCACCAAATAAACAATCAAGCTAGCTAGGTTGGATCAGATGCATATATCGAAGAAAAAATTTAGATTGGAGTTAATATGTTTTTAATCATGTTTAGGTGGGGTAATTTAATACTTTTACATATAAATGAATTTGGAGATTATTATTATTTTTTTTAATATTAAAGGATTTAGTTAGATATTTGGATATAAATAAGAGTTTAAAAGATATGGATATAATTTTGAAGTTTGTAATTTAAAAGTTTTTTAAAAATATATATGAAATTCTCCCTAACAATAACAAGTAATCATTAGAATAATAATTATTATTACCGTTGTTATTTTGGTCAAAGCATCTCCCACCACCCACGTCATGACACCGTCACTACCACGACCGACACCACTGTCACCAAAATCAAAGCACCCACACAAAATCTATTGCTTCTTCCCTGATCACCATCCTAAACAATCACACTTGATTGATTCATCCACTACAAAGAAAAAGGGCATTAGGAGCGACATTTGTCTCGCCTAATACATTGCCTCATCGTTGTTACCCGAAATATCGCGCCTATTGTGTCGCCCCTAATGCCTTAATATCGCTCCTAATAGCGTTGCTACTATTACTATTGACCCTAATACCAGCTGTCGCTGCCATTACCGTTGCCCTAATACCCTTTGTTGCCCCTAATACCGTCGTTGCTATTAATATTTCAATAAAACTGACATTTTTCCTCTAAAATACTTATAAATGTTGTTTATCTACAATCATTGATAACTGCTACATCCAGAAATATATAATAAATTTGCATATATTATAAAATAACCCACAAATTTCCAATACAAAAACCAAAAGATCGATACTTGTTTTAGGTAGTTTTACACAAAAGAAGTCATCTAACATAAACTACGGTTCATCATCGTTATTGGCGTTCTCGTTTCCCGCATTCTCTGACCCATTATCACTATGAGGCGCCAACGATCGGAATATCTCCACAATTCTCGTTGTGATCGTCAGATTGCTAAGAATAGCTTCAATATTCTCCGGCTACAAAAAAATGTAAGTCATTAATTATTAAACAACTAATGACCCGTTACAAGTGAATATAACTCATACATAGCAATTATTACCCGTTACAAGTGAATATAACACATACCTATGCATGTGTATGTGGTGATGTTTGTGACTATCCCTCGGTGAATATTCTCCGGCTACAAAATAAATATAAGTCATTAATTATTTATGCCCGATGCCTTTAATATGTCCTCAATGACGACCTAGAACCTTTTCAAAAATAGCTAGTTTGTCCACTGGAATTGGATTGCTTGAAGATGCTAAAAGTTGAGTTTGTTGAGCAAGCTCACGCACGACAGCATTCTATATTTTACAAAGATGATAAAATAAATTAATATACTTCTAATTCAACATATTTTTAATTTTAAGCAATAAACACTTATATATTGTTTGTAACATCCTGAGATTGAGCCTAGTAGACACGTAGGCTTTGGTAAGTTAATACGTGATTAATTAATTGTTTATTATTTAATCAAGTGAAATATATATTATTGTGTTAATATAATATATATATATATGTGTGTGTATGTATGTATATGTATGTACGTACGGTTGCTTATGTGTGTGCATGTGTTTAGTGAGTTTAAAACATTACACCTCATGCTTAAATATGTATATACGTGGGTTGTGTTAACCCTTTCTTCACTTTGAAGAATTGTGTGTGTGTGAACTCTGTGAAAACCGAGAGCAAAAGAAGAAGAGAAAGCCACAATCGGAATTATAGATTTCAAGTATTTGGATTTGTGAATTCAAGTTAGCAAGGTTGTGGATTCTTCTCTTATTATTGTTAATATGCTTAGATTAGTATTAACATGCTACGATTTTGAGTGGGTTTTGATATGAACATCAAATGAGATTGTCGGATTTAGTGTTCTTGGTGTTTTTATGGTTTTATGGTGTTTAATATGCATGTTTACATGTTTAAACATGTTTATGTGTGTCTCTATGAACTTGCATATGAACTGTATAAACTGGAAAGTTGATTTATGCTAGTTATGAAGTTGTCGGATTCTTGAAATGTTGAAGATGGCGGATTCTAATGAAGATGATGAAAACCGGATGTTAAAATCCGAAATAAGTGGAATCCGGAACTTAGAATCCGGAGCATGGTAAATCCGATACTTAGAATCCGATATTCTTGAAATCCGAGGGTTTGAATCCGATGATGGATTCCACTTCTGAAAACGATTGTGGGTGCCAAGTTAAGACAAGTGTGGAAATCCGATGGAAGTTGCGGATTCTCCTAAATCAGATGGGTGTATCGGATTCTTTGAAATCCGATGGTTCTTGGAGGATTCCGATAATAGTGTCGGATTTCTTAGGAAATCTGACAGTTTTGATTTGTTGATTTGCATTGTTTAATGCTATGTGATATATGTTTATACACATGTGAATCATCCATGCTTATGTTTGATCAAAAGGATATAAATTTATGTGTTTGACATATATTTATGAATCGATTACTAATTTTAGTTTGTTGTGTTCTCAGGAACAAACAAGGCTCAGTAATATAAGATCACTGAGTGGAGAAACTGAAAGCTTGAGGTGAGTGGATGTTTACTCACATATGTTATTAGTTGTAATTGGCTTGGGTTGCAACTGTTATGGGTTTGATGCATGGATAGTTTGTGCATCTGATAATTGATTAACTGTTGATTGTTAATTAATTGTGCGTCAGTGATATATATACATGATGGTTGGGAAGTCAGCTTCGGCTGGGCATATGGGCTGGGTTTGTTTGCTATCGGCTAATCAGTATTGGGATCTTTTGATGCATTTGTTGCAACTTAAGGTAATACTGTGTGAGAATAGCAAATGAACTATCGGTAAACCTTTGCTTTAGCCGGCATTGGTTGTAGGTTCCTGCAGAACCGCCGGTCTTCCCGGGGCACGATTATCTGTTATGTATTACTGATATCATGCGGTTATTTGCTGATATATCTGTTGTGGTTTTACTCCATTCACTTAGCTTTGTGCTAATCCCCCACCTCTCACTCTTGTTACAAGTTTTGGTAAGTCAGCGGCTCGGCTGAGAGTGGTTAGCTTGAGGAGTAATCACCTAGGACTCTAATAGATTATTTGTGACGAGCCGTGTTTTGTAATACTGATATTTTGTAAACAGTGGTTTGTAATTAGTTGTAATTACTTTGGTGTTTAAACGCTTCCGCAGTGATTATCAAAATAAAAATTTTTGGGTTAAAAAAATACGATGTTACATTGTTCTTCTACTATTAGATTGTCGAATTGCCTTTCTTTATTCATGTGAACATCATGAAAGACTTCTAATCTACTCTTGTTCTGTTTAACATTAAATATTAGATTATATGTGATTTAAGCAATAAACACTTACCTTTTTGTAGCGCGCGCTGCTATATGAGCTCGTCCATCCTCAATTTTTGATGATTTGCTTTACACGATTTACTTTGTTTTGCGTAGAACGATACATGTTTTCCGTAGAGAAAAATTGTAAGGTTTTATTCCAACTGTCTGCACTCATACCAGTGGGGGGTTAGCCCTTGCTTTATCAACATCCTCATACCCTCTGTAACGTGCACTTATCATGTATTCAACGCTCTCCCTTAATCTACTAGAGCAGGATCATCCATACCCGTTGAAGATCAAAAAATGGCTACAAATATAATAAAGTTATTCAAGTAAAATGCAATAAAAATAAATACAAAGTATACTTATTTAAATAATTTACCCGAAGATCCTGGAACACGACATTCTTCTCAGCAGGAGAAACATTCTTCCATGAGTCTCTATCTAAGAGATGTCCTGCAAGAAATACACACCAACCTCGTGAATGAAGAGGTCACGTGTCTCGCCAACAGTAGTGGAAGTGGCATCGTCAAACTAAAGAGGGAGAGGCCCGTTTCCCGTTACTCTCCCATTTTTCGAAGAGAGCAAGATCATTAGCCTTAACCCTTCGACGCGTTTGTACAACTGCAATTACAATTGAAAACTATTATTCATGATAAATTATAAAAAATGAATAAACCATAATAAGACTTAATTACCATCCGTCTCGTGTTGACTGAGGTCTTGACCACCGGAAGGTGGTGGATCCTCACGGCCATCTCCGTTGTGGCCTCGGGCCATAAACGCTATATATAGCCTGAAAATTAAGTTAAAAGGTATAGAATAGAGAAATACAATGTAATTTAATTACAAAATATAAACAACCATAATAAAGTTTTATATTACAAATGTCAAATATAATACGCATTCACATCCTAAAAGGGATATAAAGTATTCAACAAGCAGTCCCAAAACGGGAACATCCCGAAACTAATTTCTAAATTAATTTCAGGCGAGTATTCTAAGTTCATGATTTATATATATATATACACACACACACGTTCATATATAAATATATATATGAACACGTTTAAGTTCATGATTTAAATATATATATATATATATATATATATAAACACGTTCATATATAAATATATATACACACACATTTATATACGCACACTATACGCGTTCTCGTAATAAAAAAGGTTCTCAAATGAACTTTTCAATATATATATATATATAAACGAAAGTGTATAGTGTGCGTATATAAATGTGTGTGTGTGTGTGTATATATATATAGACTAGTGGGGTACCCGTATAATGTGACGGCGGCGAATAAAGAGGAGGTTGTGATGAGTTTTGTGCAGAATAATCACAAAGAGCTAATATGAGTTTGTGAAGATTCTTTGCGAAATGAAGATAATATGAGTTTGTGAAGATTCTTTGCGAGAGCCACTTTGAAATTAAGAATTAAATTGCTAACTCTGATTTATTTGTCTTTCAGTTTGTTGGAAGAGTTTTGTCGCATTGCTAAATCATGAAGTTGCTGATTACATATATGTATGTATATGTGTGTGTGTAATGTTTCATAGTTCCAGTTATTATGTACTTGAGTTAGAATGAAATGTTTATAAATTTCAACTCTTTGACTCTTTCATTTGTTTGGTGTTTCTGAAATCTCTTGAACTTGATTTATTGAAAACAGGAATTTAGGTGATCTCAAGAATCAAAAGTTAATATTAAAAATATATGATTAAACTTAATTCAGTTATAAGTATGGTGATGTCATGAATCAAAAGTTAATATTAAAAATATATAGTTAGAAATAATTCAGTTATAAGTATTGGTTTAAATTCATTAATTGTCGGTTATGTTTTCAATATTTATTTGTTTAAATTCATTAATTGTGGACTTAAAGGAGGGGTAAAGGAGAGATATAAAAGAGGGGTATTTTAGTAAATTTACTCTTCTTAAAATTAAGAGTTTTTTAGGTGGTAGATGCATTATATAGAAGTAAGAAAGATTCTTTGCGAGAGCCACTTTGAAATTAAGAATTAAATTGCTAACTCTGAGTTATTTGTGTTTCAGTTTGTTGGAAGAGTTTTGTCGCATGGCTGAATCATGAAGTTGCTGATTATATATATGTATGTATATGTGTGCGTGTAATGTTTGATAGTTCCATTTATTATATAATTGAGTTAGAATGCAATGTTTATAAATTTCAACTCCTTGACTTTTTCATATGTTTGGTGTTTGTGAAATCTCTTAAACTTGATTTATTAAAAACAGAAATTTAGGTGATCTCATGAATCAAAAGTTAATATTAAAAATATATAATTAGACTTAATTCAGTTATAAGTATGGTGATCTCATGAATCAAAAGTTAATATTAAAAATATATGTTAGAAATAATTCAGTTATAAGTATTGTTTTAAATTCATTAATTGTCGGTTATGTTTTCAATAATTTTTTGTTTAAATTCATTAATTGTGGACTTAAAGGAGGGGTATTTTAGTAAATTTACTCTTCTTAAAATTAAGAGTTTTTTAGGTGGTAAATGCATTATATAGGAGTAAGATATATTAATAGAATGTGTTTGACTGTCTACGTGTGTCTATACACACTTAAATGTAATTATTAAAAATATATATGTTTGATGTATTACCAAGTTAACAACTAAACATCAAGTTTAAACACTATTTTAATTGTTTTAAAGATCACAAATCATGAAGAGTCAAATTAATAACTAAACATCACATTTAATCAAGCTATGAAGTTTGGCCTTTATAGACATCAAAGCAATAACATTAATCAAGAATCAAATTAACAACTACTTTGATTTTTATAAACATTATAACAACTAAATTCATCAAAAATCAAATTAACAACTACTTTGATTTTTTAAACATCATAACAACTAAATTCATCAAGAACTAATGAGTGTTTCATTCAACTACTATGATTTTTTAAACATCATAACAACTACTATGATTTTATGATTAAACATCTAAACTAACACTAATGAGTGTTTCATTCAATCTAACACAATTAACATAATAAAAAAACCACAATTAACAACTTAATTAGTAAAATAAAAAACCCTAATTAAACACAAGATTATTAATTATCATTTAACTAATCTAATACAATTAACATAATAAAATAAGCACAATTAACACATATAGAAGCACACACTGAAACACACTGGAACACACGCACTGAAACACACAGAGATACACACACACGTACAACACCCACACACTAAAACACACACACACACATTGAAACACAAACAAAAACACACACACACAAAAAGAGTCGAAAACCACCATATTAACAAACTAATTTTAAGTTGGATCGAGCATACATACATACCTCTAAGTGTGTAGTCGAGCGGCGCGATGTAGGTCGGAGGGATGTGGGTATCCAGCGGCGCCATGTAGGTCGGAGCGATGTGGGTATCCGGCGGCGCCATGTAGGTCGGAGTGATGTGGGTATCCGACGGTGGCGGTGGCGGCAACGGAAGGCGAGTGGAGACAGGGAGCGCCGGAGTGGCGGATCGAGAGAGAGAGACACCGAAAGATGTGTGTTTGAAGGCTGGGGAAGTAAAAAGGGGGTTTTAATTCTGAAATAATTAAAAGGCGACGGATTTAGGGGCAACACCGAAAAAAGAGGGGGGAAACATTGCTGGGCTTTTTTTATTGTCTTTAGTGGCGACACTAATATGCACGACAAAACCGGGTGTAACACCTATTGCCTTATGTCGTGCCTATTGGTGTCGCCCCTATTATCCGTATTTCTTGTAGTGATCTCCGACCACACAAACTCTAATGATTCAACCACCATCATTCAAAGGCGAAAACCCTAAATTCAACCACTTAACACCAAAATATATTCATCTTCACCCACACACACATATAAGCATGCCAATAGTTGATCCATCATATAAACACACACAAATCTTGATTCACACATATCAATACACACAAACACATTCAAAATCAAACTCTCAGTCACATCTAGGCATATAAACACACACACACACACACTTTCTCTCTCTCTCTCTCTAACATGATACACGAAGAGAGAGAGAGAAAGAGTGTGTGTGTGTGTGTGAAGAGAGAAGTCAACCGGCGGTGATCGTGTTTTAATGATGGAAAAGAAACTATGAATGAATTATATACGAAAAAAAAACAAGTCAATGAAATTGTATAATTAAAATGTTATTATAAATTAAGGTTTGGAACCTACACATATAATAATAACGTTTAAAGGGTAAAACATATTTTACTCTGAAATTTAACATACATGTTAATGATAAATATAGAAAATGATGTCCAGACTATTTTTTGAGTAAAAAAAATCAAGTGAGGCCCTATATATATATAAAAAAAAAAATCATTGGTGGGAGCCACTTTGGGGTTATCCATTATTTGGTATGAGCTCTCCTATAGGCTACAACTAACAAGAATGAGATGGTATGGATAGTGACATATATTTGTTTTTTAAGGTTAGATATCGCTGAAGTCTACATTTGTAATGTAGGAGGATTTCGTCATCTTAACCACCCTAAATATGGCTTTCAACAAAATATTTATTGACAGAAAGGGCCATCTATGTAATTCCAAGCAACTTTTTTTTCTTTTTTTTTTAGTTTCTAGAATAATTAATTTACTACCTTTAACATTTTTTTATAGTTAAACACGTACGTACACACACCTAAATATACATTTATAATATTTAAAGCGGGACTTCGCTCTTTAACTATAAGAAGCCGGTTGTTTTTCGGAAAATAGTGTTTCTAATTTTGGATAGAGATATGAATGTCTACGTCTTACCTCACTCATACTCTGCTTCAATCAGATTAAGTATTATTGTTATGGTACTCTTTAAGCATAAGAAGGGAGGAACGTAATCATTCTCCAAAATAAGATTTAGGACTTAAAAAGAACATGTAGGTATGGAATCTCAATGATCTTGTTTTAGTTATTTTTAATCATTGATCTCCAACAAGACAAGATTGTCAGTTGGAAGGTAATTAATTTGATTAAACAAGTTGTTACGTAATATATTAATTAAAAGCATACTCAAAACATAATGTGACAATATTCGAAGATGCAAGACAAGAAACCAATATTCAACCATGGACATAGTTTTAATTATGCATGTATCATATCGTAATTTAGCAAAGGAAAAATTATTATGTTGGGTTTACACAAATCAAACCAATAATCATTCGATTAGATTCCAATAATTATTATTTTATTGTTTTACTAGATTTTTATTTATAAAAAAATGGTTAAGCTGATTTATTGTTACTTATTTTCAATCAAAGCATCCACACTTTTGAACTCATTCTTAGGTTCTTAACTCTAAAATATCAGTGTCATATTAACTTTTCTTTCTTCTACACGTATTATAAACAATACTAAATTCACTCCCTATACTTACAAAATTAATCCCATATTTTCTATATACTTCATACTTAATATATAATTAAAATCTACTTTATTTATTTTATAAGAACTGAATCAGTTTTATATTCAAATAAATTCATTTATTAAAAATAGTTCTAATTAACATTAATATTTCCATTTATATAGAGAGAAACATCAAGTATATTTACAGAAGTTAAATAAACTAAAATTATATTAAAATAAAACATTACAATATTTATAATAAAATTAAGGAGTATGATAACCACACTATTAGGGTTGTAGATAAGTGTAAAAAGATATTATTAATTTTAAAATCTAACAATCATAACTCATGTTTTATAATCCTTTTTTCATGTTTACAAAAAGTCTACTTTAATTATCTTTTATTTAGATTTTAACTTTCTATACATGAATTGTGTTTGTCAGTTTTAAAAATTAAATCCATATTTTTACTGTGATTATCATTTTCTTAAAATTAATAAAAGACACTAAATTAAAGGTTACATTAAATGTTAAAAAGAAAGTCAAATAAACAAAAAACTAAAGTACACTAATTAATTGAACTAAAGATCGGAGAAAAGTAAAGATAAAAATTAAAACCATATTTTTGTTTAATTTCTTTACACATCATGTTACGGTTGAGTAGTTGTTCCATTCTCAGTCGTACCACGTAACCACGTACGTGTATGACTTATGAGAATTTTCAATACATCTTTGAACTTTTTAAATCTTGCAATTCCTTTATAATCTATCTATACATATTATAAAGCATTTAGGTTTTTTATAATCACTTAATTTTAAGTAATTTAAAATTACTAATTTACTTGAATATTAAACTATTGAAAACAATCTTATATATCATTTTAATAAGTAAACTTTCCAAAACAAAGAATATATAAATCAAATCAATACAGATTAACTTAATAATTACAAAACATAATAATTAAACTTTCATATTAAACTTAACTATTAAAAATTATGTATAGTTAGAAGTATTAAATTTAAATAATATATAACCTACATTTATAAAAAAATGAATTTTTTAAATGGGTAATGTGATTAAAATAACATAGAGTTATAATGTCAACATTCTTGTTGGATTTAGTTACCATTCATATGAAATTTTATTGACCTGTTATAATTTAGACAAGAAACACATCACCCATGTTTTGAAAACGGACAAGTATAGAGAAAAAATATTCGTCGTCGCTGCATTACGAGGTTACAATGCTAATGAATTATTAATGCACATTGTATAATTTCCTTAATTTCCTCTCTGCCGGTTGCATCAACCTTCGTCTAAAATTACTCTGAATCATTATAAATACTTTCAACGATTCGAAGAAATAATTCTTTACTCATTCGAAATCTTCGTCTGAAAATTGAAGATAGATAGACCGGATTATCAGAGAAATAGTAGTTGAAAAGATGAATGTGTTTGACCTCGTTCCAAATATATTTTTTTTCTTACCTCTCAAACGACTTGAATTTTCAGCTTCATCAAATACTGCATATGCAAGCTTCATATGAGATCAATTGCTCCTCTTCATCATCCAACAATTCTTCTTCTATTAGTTAACATCAAAATCATCCCAAAATCTTCAGTATACACATACAAAAGAAATTAATTTCATCCGAATATCATCAACATAATAGACAATTATTATTGTAAAGTCAAATAGATGGATATTAAAGATAAGGATTGCTATTGTTCATTAGAAAACACAAATTGGTTTGACAATTATAGAGCCAGCTATCTTTGACCCGCACTCTTAAAAACGGGTTATACTAGGTCGTTTTACATTTCTTCTTGGTTATTAATTACCTATAAATGCATCTATTCTCAATTACATCTTCTTAGATGAAAGGATTCATGGCAGATTAGTAAAATACATTTTCGGTGTATTCGTTGCAATACCTTTATCGAGTTTTACATTATTCAAATTCGGTATGATTTCTTGAATTATGAGTAATTTTGTGAATCAACATTTGATTTATTGTCCAAGATTTGTTGAACTTTGAGTAATTTTGTGAATGAACACTTGGTTTAAAAACTAGTATGGTTCAAATTCGGTATGATTTGTTGAATCTTAAGTAATTTTGTGAACGATCACTTTGTTTCTGCAATAGTATTGTTCAATTCTCTGTGATGTGTTGAATTTTGAGAGTAATTTTATGAACGAGCATATGATTTTGGTAATAGTATTGTTCAAATTCGGTATGATTTTTTAATCTTGTGTAATTTTGTGAACGATCACTTTGTTTCTGCAATAGTATTGTTCAATTCCGTATGATTTGTTGAACTTTGAGTAATTTTTTGAAGGAGCACAAGATTTCTAAAATAGTATTGTTCAATTCGGTACGATTTATTTTAAATTTTGAGTAATTTTGTGAACGATCGCTTTGTTATACAAAAGTATGGTTTAATTTGGTATGAAATTTTTAAATCTTGAGTAATTTTGTGAGTTGTTTATATGTTATTCAGGAACGTGTTGTCTAACAGTACAAAGAGTACTGTCGTTCATGTTCTATTTAATAGAATAACTTGTTCTAGATATTATATTTTTCTTAATGATCGATAAGCTGTATTTGCAGATTGATTTGTTGGAAGCCATGCCTTTCTCATTATATAAGGCTCCTCAAAAAATATTGAATAAACCTGAGAGGAATAGCTTTAAGTTGTTTTTAATTTTAGAAAAATCCTTTATTTTTAAAGAAAACTAAAAATTAAAAAATATGTTTACTTACACATTTTTCCAAAAAAACATAAAAATTCTCACTTTTTCACATTTTTCAAACTCCTCAATTTTCTAAAGTCTCACACATTTTCAAACAACTTTCCCAATAAAACAGTTCAACCAAACATGTTTCTCATTTTTTTTCTGAAAAAGGAAAACTTCACCCCTTATCTAAAAATGTTTTCTGTTTTTTCAGAAAATAAAAACTTCATAATTTTTCACAGAAAACAAAAAAGAGAAAAAATTTCTCCCGCAAAACACAACTTTCAATTTTACTCTTCTTTTGTTTGTGTCTGTGGAGGCTTACAAACATGATCATGTTTTCGAATGGTGAAACTGTTGCTAAAGATATAACTGGGGAGGTTCAAAGCATTTCTTTTTTCTAGTTAAATTGTAGGAGGCAGCAGGCCGGCTAGGAAAATGTATTGCGTAAATTGGGTATGTTCCCTTACGATGAGATTCTTTTATAATTATTTTTCGTGTACTTTTTGTCTAGCTTCTTGCTAGATTTTTAGTTATTTATATGGGTTAATTGGTCGGGGTGATGATAATATCAAAGCTCTTGTTTTACTATTCTCTTTGTTGATGTTCAAAAAAATAGAACTCATATGTTTATATGTACTTAAATAAATAAAGAAAATTTAAGAAGTTAGACCAAAAATATTGTATATTTGAAAACGGAAAAGTAAGATTTATTAATTTGGATTTGGATATCGTAGCCGACATATATATGATATGAAGATCTTTGGAAGCTAATCATATATTTGAAGTGGAAATAAAAATCTAGGAAAACAACATATGTCAAACTATATATATATATATATATATATATATATCTCTTTTTATAATGAATCGGTTTCGTAGTGCAAGCAAGTAAATATACGTGCGTGCATAGGAAAACATAAATCATACGCCGCCCATAATTTATTCATAAGGAATCGGGATTGATAGGGCATAAGTAACAACTAGATTGTGTTTCGTATGTATAAATCAAAGACATAATAAAATAAACTAGCTTAGCACCCCGTGTATAAACATGGAAGATGATTAAAGTCAATTTTAAACGTTTTAGGTTTTTAAGAGTACTAACATGTATAAAAAATACAATTGTAAACATACATAGTAATATAAAACACATTCTGAACATAATTGTCCTCTGTAGAATTTCTTAACTGTGATTTCTTTGTACGAGTTGAAGATTGTCCCAATAAAAGTCTTTTTGAAAATGATGAAAAGGATTGTTAATTCTTCATAATTGATAGCTATCAAAGTGAAGAATAAATGACAATTTATAAATTAATTCTTTTTTTTACTTTTACTAAAATAATTATATATTAAAAGAAGTAGTATTTTTTTCAAAATTCTCTATTAAGATATTTTTTCTTAATCTTTTTTATGCTTAACTTCTCCATGTTATAAAATAAATCATTATAGTTTTGTTAAATGACGAACTAACTACAACTAAACTATATATATACTATGTTAGAAAAATAAGTAAAATATATATCTAAAAGTATATTATATATCATGAAAATTTGATACAAAAATATTACAGTTAAACCAAAATATACTAGGGCTTAATGCACGAAAATACAACAAACTTTGGCTAAAATGTTATTATATGCAACCAACTTTATTTTATATCTAAAAATACAACCAACTTTTGATTTTAATTTATTGTATGTAACTTACTTTTAATCACTTGGTACCAACCGGTCTTTTTTGTATTAACTTTTCTGGGTTGAGTTCATAATTGCTCTCAATCGTGTTGTGGGTTTGATTTAGGGTATGTAAATCAATTGTTTTAAGTTTGATTATATCTACTTTATACAAATCAATTTTTAGTTTAGATTTCAGGATCATCGTATAAGATTAATACTCTCAAGCCCAAGAGCTTTTTGTTTTCATTTATACGCAAGATGTTCCAGAGGGATTCTATGTTTTTATAATTTTATTTTCAAAGTGATTTTTATATTGTTTTCTTGATTCTGTGCCTAATATTACTTGAAGTTTAGAGATTTTTATACGATTTCAGGCTCATCATTTTTATATATTTTCTTCAATTCATTTCTTTATGTGATTTCTGTAAACCGAGTTTGGAATTGTTTTTTTTTAAATTAGTTTGTGTGAAGATGAACATGATGAAGGTGCGTGACCTACCACAGTGTCACCTATTATGCAGGTTATCAATTGTATACAATGAACAATTATATACAATGAACTATTTTAAAATTTTTGTTATATTTTTACATACAAAATTAAGTTTCATGCATTACATACAATGTTAATTTTGGTAAAGTTCATTACCCAATATACTAATAAGAAACTACTTTTTAAAACATGTCGATCATATGTAATGAAATTTCATTCATCGTGAAAACCAACATGATAAACGAAAGCAATCGATCATTCATTCTACCACCCATTTTATTACCTCGTCCATTTCATTATTTTGTCTTTTTATTTTGTCCACCCCTAATATCTTGATAAGGGATTGGGGTTAGCTCAACCCAGCTTCTTTAGATTATTTAGATCGGTTTATGTTTTTCGTTTTTACGCCCCAAACTAATTAAGAATAAATTCCAAGCTTCTATTTGAGGAAATCTCGGAACCTACAATGAAAGTCATGGATTCCTCCTAACAATACAACAACATTATCCAATTATGTTAAAAGTTGGATACGAGAAAGGTAAGTTGTAGATAATAATACATATATTTATAAATAGAGATACCATACTTCTCGAAAGATCTTTGATAAAAAATAAAATCACACAGAAAAGCCAAAATTATACTTATTTTATTAGATGGATAGAAATAAATTATAGACGATTCCTCCTAAAGTCGATGTACTTTTAGACTATTGCTCAGAATTGCTTGCCAATTAGTAGTGATTAATTAGTAGTAAAAAGAGATCAAATGTACGGAAATTATATCAATTAAAAAAATTCCTAAACCGGTCAATAATTAATTGGAATTAAACTGTTATATTTTTAAAATTTAAATATCTCTAACATTTACATGTTTTTAAAATATAAAAATATTAAATTAACAAGTATTTTTATTTTCTTTAATTTTAACAATTAACACACTTATTGTTATATTTTTTTCATTTAAAAATTTCATACATTTAACTAACATATCTCACTAACATAATGCGATCACACATTAAATATTTTCATATGACTATTTAAGAGTGCTAATTAAACTACAATGTATAACTCAACATCATAACCATAAACGTAAAAGAGTAGTCGTTTTTCTACATGTTTTTATTAAGAGGTTTCTTATTTGCAACTCGATAGTCATCTTCAAATAGTGGTGGTAGTAATTGTATGTTCACCTGCAGCGCATGACCATCGGTTTGAACATTGGTGTTAAATGAAAAGAGAAATCAATGTAGAATATGTCTGGTCATACTACCTTTATTTTATTATTAAAAAGAATCAAATTATTTAAAACTAAATAAATGGTTAAGATTGGTTTTTAAAATTGACTTTTGAATAAACCATAATTTATATATATATATATATATATATATATATATATATATATATATATATATATATATATACACAATCAGAAGGTCTAAGTTGATTTGAAATTGGTGAAAACAAATATTGCATGCTTCCTAAGAGTATTGGTAATGGTACATTTCCCATAATGTCAAATCAGTTTCATATCAACAATTCTCCATCATGCTTCAACCCAAAAAATATCATACATCAAAGTTTTTTTTTTAATTCTCTTCTCTCTCTTCCCTTATAGCTATGCCGATAATCATAACATTTTTTCGGTACCAAATACGAGAATTAAGGCTAGCAAATTTTGGGTCGACATCAAACCCAACCCGACACAAAAAAGTGATACGAACATAAACGAGTCAAAAGGGGGTTGACACAAAAATAAATGGGCCGGGTTATGGTCAACCCAACAACCCGAAAGTGACTCATATGACTCGTTTAAGGGTTAATTACATAAATGGTCTCTTTGATTGTCATTTAGTTTCACTTTAGTCTTTTAACTTTAAAAATTAAGGAAAAAGTCACTATGTTTATCACGTTAGATCCTTTACACTAACTGGCGTTAAATTATGTCGTTAAAAGCCCTCATGTGCTTTGCATATGAGGTTATATTGATCATTTTGAGTGTTATCCATGTTACCAAACAGAACACATTTATATATAAATAATTAAAACAAAAAAACTACCATCTGCAACTCACTCTCTTTTTTTCTCTCTTTGTACTCTCTCACTCTGCAATTGCCGTAATGTTATGCAGGTGCTAGCCACCGCAACTGCCAAACTTTTGATCTCACTCTCCTTTAAAAACACAAACCCTCTCTAGCATCAAAACTCTATCTTTCTCTCCGTAAGACCGCCGCCGGCGACATACCTTTATGACCACCACTGCCTCAAGGTTGTAGAACAGCCGCCGTCGTTATCTGTTGGGTAACCAACTGAACCACCACCATCATCGTTCACCAGATCTGAACCGCCACCACCGCCATCTCGTTGGAACTCAGCGAGTCACAACCCATATGAACCACCACCATCATATATCGTTCACTAGATCTGAACCACCACCTCCATTTCGTCAGAACTTAGCAAGTACAACCAATCTTAACCACAACCATCATCGTTCACCAGATCTGAACCACCACCATCTTGTCGAAACACATTGATTCACAACCAATTTGAACACCAGTTCATCATATCCGAACTCTTGTAGTCAACGACACCTCCATAGCTGCCACCATCACATATTGAAGCCCTATGTTCATCGAAACCCTCTTTTTTGTGAGATTGAAGATTCAAGAGTAGGTTTTTCATTTTATTATTATTTGGGTGTTCATTGGTATAGATTTACCAATCTGATTTGAAGGTTTTTTAGATTTACCAATAAATTTGGGTGTTCATAGGTTTTTCATTTTAATTAGATTGGATATTCCTTAGGCATTATTTTTTTTGTTTCAATAAAGAAAACATCTTGCTAGGATTATAAAACTATGGCAGCAAGTATCAATTGATGTGTGTTTAAATTGGTGATTGATTTAGCATTCTAATTTATGTGTCTAATTTGTTCTTGGCTCAAGAAGAAGATGAAAATTGTTGCTGGGTTATTTACTTAAAATTATTCTAATTCATTACATAACTTAATATTTTTGGTAAAAAGGATAAGGGGCTAAAATGACAAAAATATGGGGACTTTTAACGGCAGAATTTAACAGAAGTTAGTGTAAATGACCTAAGTGACTATTTTCGTAATTTTTAATGCTAAAGGACTAAAACTGAAATTTTGTGACAACCATATGGACCATTTATGTAATTAACTCTTTATTTAATGTGTAAAATTTAAATTTTGAAAAAGAAAATTGTGAATTCAAATAAGAGAGTGTCATCTTAGGTCAATAAAACCCGTCAAAGAAAAGTACAAAACATTTAAACGTCAAAAACCTAAAACAAACAATAAAAGATTTACAGTTAAAATAATAGTACATTATTTTGGTATTTGTTATATTGACAATATGATTTTGGTATTATGACATTTGATTACTTAATAGGTGGTACTTTAGTATTTTGAATTCGATTCATAATTCTATTTAATGATGAATTATTATAAACTATTCGGTTGTTTAATGACATTATTTATTGGTACTTGGTAAAATAGTAGTACATCGCATTTTTATTATATTCATTTATATAGTTGAATAAAAAAGTAAAATCAAAATTCGAATAAAACCGAAACAAATACCAAATTTAAAGTTCGAATATAATCGAAACGAATATTGAATATTAAAGTTAGAATATAAACGAAAATTATTTTTGAAATTCTTACCAAAAGTTGAAAACCAAACATGGAATTTGAAATTTTTGTATAGAAAATTGTTGTCGTAACGGAAAACCGAATTCAAAAATCATATTTGAAAGAGAAAATATTCTCGTTAATCATATTTGGCATAAATGGTTCGACACAAACCGGATACATAAAGAATGACATGACCCAAAACTGACACAAAACTAAATGGATCAAAATCGGGTTAACCCCAGACCCGGTCTCATCAAGGTTCAAAGTGTGCCTATGCACAGGGCCTCTCTTTTCATAGGGCCCATAATTTTTATGTATATGTATATAGTATTCAGAGGCCCAACCCATTAACTAACAAATTAAAATAAGAATGGTGTGGAGAAGTCGTACCGCGTGCAAGTAATCACCATCATAGTAATATATGCCCATAATCATTCCAATTGTTACACAAACGTCAACCAGATTTCAAAAAATTAAAATTATGTCGTTGGTTTAAAATGAAATAAATACATCGATCAGTTTGTTTATAAAGCAATTAATTTTCATAAGCGTTAATTGCAACAAATATCAATGTATCGATCTTTTATTTGAAACGGTCGTATACATTATCGATGGTACATACATGCATGCATGTCATAAAATATAAAATTAATTCCACTGATAAAACAAATAAACTGAATGTAGCTAGCTTGAGGTGTACGTACGTGTATATATATATATATATATATATATATATATATATATATATATATATATATAGGAATTCGTAGGTGATGGTGGGCGCATGCTCCATTGTCATGCATGCTTTACACTTACACTGTCCTTCTCGGCGACGACACCCTTAACCTTGCTTGCTTTATTATTTATTTAAACATAATATTGCACGTGTACGTACCTGTTCATCTAACACAAACATCCCTACCTCTATTTTTGTTTTCTTCTCCTAAATTTTAAAATAATCGCTCTATATATTATATATATAGTGGGTGTAATTCACGTACGTACGTTTATTAACGGTTAAATAAGTAGCTTATTTCGTTTACATACATACATATATATATATATATATATATATATATATATAATATCCGCCTTTCTTATTGCTATTTATTTACTAAACTTTTGTAAATTACTATTTAGTATTACTCAATCAATAACCTTTTGATCGAATTTGTAACTTGTCATCTTTTATCATCTTAGATCGATTGTCGGAGACACCTTTTCGTTCGACAACCTTTTCGTTGGACACATTCCGACTCTTGACTAAAACAAACCCTTTTCAATTTGATGATTTAGGATTTGTACGTTGTTCTAGCCTTTCCATCCCAAAGATGTAGACCAGATTTGGAGTAGCAACTGTAGATCACATTTGTAGCTAGTTGTCGAGAAAGTAATGTTGCTATGATCACATGTTAGAATACACTAAGTAGAAACTTTTAAAACATTAATTAAATTGTATGCTTTAAAGTTAGATAAATACTATAGAAAACCATTTAATATATTTCAACAAAATAAAACCTTAAATAAATTATAATCCTATAGTTCTAAACAAATGACATGCAGTCGTTATAAAAAAGTTTTCTTTCTTATTTTCTATTTTAATTTTAATACTTGTCTTACTTTGATTTGAAGGAATTTTTAGTAGAGAGATATGAAGCATCTTTCTAATATAAATAAAAGATTAATTTGATAAAATTTATTAAACGATCTGAACCATTCAATTAAAAAAATGTTTAATCTTAACCAATCATTCACTTAAAATCAAAAAATCGATCTTAACTTTTTAGAGTCAAAATTATTAAAAATAATTTTATATATGCCCTTACTAAATTATATAAATTAAATCGTATATACTCAACTTAATTTACAAATATCATATTTACCCTTTATAATATTTTAAAATATCATAATTAATCAAATTCTTAGTTTTATTATTCAAAATAATTTATAATCATTCTAAATTCCTTTTTAATTATAACCAATAACGTTTAACTTTATTATTCTTAATTGTAACAATAATGATTGATGACTTATATAATAAATACAATCACGTCTTTCGTATTATGATACAAAGTTTCTGCCGTCAAGTCCACCCTCTCACTCGCGTCGATGTTTCTAACGCTGGTTAGAGTGTTGATGCAGTACATCTTAATTTTTTAAATTCTTATTTAAGTCGTGTTTTATTATTATTTAATACATTTTTATTAATGTTTAATATTTATTATCGTTAAAACCAACCCGTGTATAAAACGGACATTTAGCCTAGTTTTCATTATTTGTTTAACTATTTTATTATATGAAATATATTTTTACCAAATTAGGAAAATTAAATCAAACGCTGCTTATTTGAGGTAAGAAAAGTTATTGTATGATATACTTTTTATGATTAGAAAGTACTAGTCACTAGGGAAACAACATAAGTAGCATTTGGATTATATTATTATATATTTGAACTCACAAATCCACACGGTATTAATTTATGTATAATATTAAAAGAAGGATTATCACATATTCTCGTTAATTAAATGTTTGTATCCGTTGTGTATGAATGAATTTTGTTATGTACTCAACCGCCTAATTAAATTAAGAGTATTTAATTTTAAATAAATACAAATTTTATTCATTCATTTTTTTCTCTTATTTGGTTCTGTTAAATTATATAATCTGTTATCCACCTCCCCTAGACTTTATAGTTTGTACTACTTTCCTTCTCTCTTCATATGTTTCTCACCCCTTTCCATTCTATAGATATATTCTCCTTTTTCTTCTTTTTAGAAAGACAATAATTATTATAAAAAATAAAGAGAGTCTCAAAGATTAAGACTAGAAACACAAAGACCATATTTGTTTTTACAACTAACTACAAGCCAATAGCCAAAGCATATAAATTTATTAAACAACATACACCCTTTTGAATTTCTTGCAGCAACAATCTTATGCCTCTGGCTTTGTGGACAAGAGCCTTTATACGCAAGGCCCTCTGACTTCACGAACCATGAAGCGATAATCTTGAACATTGATCAATGAAACACGATTAAACTTGCGCGCATTGGCCCTCTAACTTTCCGATCTATGCCACCTAAAGGATAATTTTATATACAAAAAAAATTGCCTAGTTTTCAAAAGCTAATTCTTAGAGGTTTTTGTTTTATGAAAAAGTGAAAAACTACAAGCTCTTCCATCTAAATAGTACTTATAACATTTTCTTCCAAATAAAAGCTACCAGTTCTAAAAGCTACGCACAAAACACATCTATACCTAAAAAAATATTTATCACCACTGCTTTGCAAAGTATGCCGCTAGTTAATTAAATAGAAAACTTAAGTAAACAAAGCGGGGTATCTTGGACACCATGTTGAAAATTGTGTATTGAATTTATTAATAATCTTGAAAGGTGGATGAATACAATAAATTATATATACAAGTTAAGTTAAACCAAATAAGCACAAATTAAGTTATTAATTAGCATGTTTTAACACGAAATTCCAAAGCCTTGCACGAGTGATGAGCAAGATCCAAGGACTAAATGACAAAAAGAAAGAAAAACAACAGTGTCAGAAGTAAAGGAAGTGTGAGTGTTTTGAAAGGTGAATTATAAACTTGTCTAGTATGGCATAATTAATTTAAAATTAAAACATGATGATGCTATTATTGATAAAAACGAAAAAATAATAATAAATAATAATAATAACAATAACCTAGCTATTAGAATGGAATTGTGTCCCGCGTGCGCTCCATCTCATTTCATGCCTGCCCTTGATCCTATAAAATCATGAGCATCTATTTTGCCATATTAATGTCATATTATTTTTTTTTATTCTTTTCATCCTACTAACCCCTACATTTATCTTCCTCAATTATTCCTATTTTAAAAAAAATATAGTGAGATGAGAGAGAAAGAGAAAGAGGGACAAAAAACGTGAGTGAGAACCAACTTATTGACTGAAGGGAGAGAGGGGCGATAGTGTTTATATATGTCACGTTTAATCTAGCACCTCACCAGCAGGATGGATGTGCATGATCTAAGACACCCACCCCCGACTCCGTTTTGGGTTAATGAATTTAAGGTTGTTGTTTAGCTTAACAATCGCTCTTCGGCGTTAAAAACTAAATATGTTTAATTTTTCTCTTTAAACAAAACGGTACCTTATAAGAACACAAAATATTAATATTTAATCATTGCACTTTAAAAAAGCCTGTTACACCACTAAGCAATCGGTATTAAGTAGTCATATTTCATTATGCAATAGATCATTATAAAGATTTAATTGATAATGTTTTTATAAATTTATTAGATTATTTATTCAAAATCTTTATCGAACAGTCTATTATATTGAAACTAATTTCATACAAAACGTTTCAACTATTCACTTCGTTGAATTATTATCACTTAATCATTTTGTTTTATCAAAGAATACCTAATAATTAATTTCTTATTACTTTCATTCTTTAAGAATATTATTACAGTAATTTAATCTTTAGTTATATTAGTAAATGATTGTTTAATTTCTTAACTTTTTCTAGTGTTGTAGAATCATATCAGATCGAGAGCTTAAGATTATATAGTCAAGATAGGGATCTTACATAAGATCAAATGCCTACAAAGATCCTATCAAAGATCGGGATTGGGATCTTAACAACTATGGTGTAGTTTTTATTTTTCAGGAAAAAATTAAAAAATGTTTAGTTGATGTATTTTCTTAAAAAAGTTGTTTGAAAAATTGGAGGACCGAAGAGAAATAGAAGTGCGTGAAAAAATGTGAAAAGTATAGGAGTTTCATATTTTTCTTTAGAAAATATGTAAATGAAGGGGGGCTTAGTCTTCTAACTTTTATTTTAATGATTTAGCTCCTTAACTTTGTAATTGGTTTCAATAGTTAAAAGAAGTTTAAGAAAATGAATTGATAAGATAAAAATCAAAAGATTAAAAAAGGGATTAAATCAATAAAAAAATGAAAGTTAAATGACTAACCTAGCTACTATAAAAAATTTCCTTTCTAAACAAACAAACAACTAAAACTTAGTTAGTTTAAAGCAATTCACGATTCTTTAGATGGTAAAAGTTTGAGATATTACGATAAAGAGCTACAGTGTATGGTGGTAAAAATGTATACAGCTAAAATTAAGTAATAATTTTTTATTATCAAGTATCTTATCCATATAAGTAAATGTTGTATTGTTTGTCTATTGAATATGAATATTTTAATTAAAAAATACAAAAGCGAAAATTATTAACCAATAATTTTTAAAGAAGTTTTTTCCAGTTAAAACTCCTTCATGTGGAGTCTAGCTTTTACCCATTACTGTTTTCAAACCATCATCTACCATTCCTAATTGAAATTCTCGTGAGACTCAAACCCTTAACTTTTATTATGAGAAGAAGGGATCTACGTGGTAGGCCATAAGAAGGTAATAACAATAGTAATAATACTTATAATAATTGTAAATATTATCAATGACGACAACAACAACAACATTAAAACAATAAAATTCATCTAATCTCAACATTTCATTTAGCCAAGATTAACATACTTTTTAATTAGGCAATTTTAGTCGTTCGTTAGGTTAAAATTAAAATACAACGTTGGCACTAAGTCAAGAGATTATTCAAATCCAATTATAATATAATAATATAAATAGTATTATTTATTTTATAAATCAATTTAATTTTTAACTTTTCATTTAATTAAAATTAACATCATCATTTATATAGATAATCTTAACTATTTATTTAGTCAAAATTAAAACTCAATTTTTACCATAATTCAAAAGGATAATTAAAATTCAATTTTAATATGAGATAAGTTAGGAGATAAATTAGATATTATTTAAATTTAAAAAATAGCACAAATATATTATACAATACTTATTTATCTTGTCATCTATAGTTAAATTAAAATTTATATAACATAATTAATAGTCGGATATAATAGCACATTAGCACTATTGACGAAAAAGTTACAATTATAAATTTAAAATATTGTAATAGTTTATCTACATAAGATTTATCTTGATCTATAAAAACTATATTTTATCTCTTATATATTAATATTAGAAAGAGACTAAATTTATTCGTTATTAGTAGGGTTAAAGCTCCTAAATAGCAGTTTTCTTACCCCAATGTTCCATTACGAAACATCTAATTTTTTACACATGTGACAAGTAAACTCATAAAAATGTGCTATCATGCTCATTTTTTTAACCTACAACTTGTTCAGGGTTAACAAAAACCGAGCAAATTTTAAATAAATCGTTTCACCTAATTCTTTTTAAAGATCCATGTAGATAATCATTTTACCTTTCAAAGGACACCAAGTTTAAGAATGTTCATCAAGTGTACGCCAATAAATTGCTAATTAAATTCAGGTATGTCCTAAATCAAACCTTTTAACATCATGTTACTGTTTTTTCTTATTTGACTCATTTAAACTGAGTGCTACTATAACTTAACAACCAAAAAGCTCTGCGTCGAACTTCAACCCTTTGAGTTGGCCACAGGGCTTTGTCGTTTTTAATGCAAGTATCGAAAATAGTTAGTAAAAATGACTTTTTTTTGCTCACTTTTTATCGTTTTACCTATTTATTTTAATAATTTAGTGTAAATAATTTGTTACCTTTTAATAGACACTAAGTTCAAGAATTCATATCAAGTGTAGGCCAATAAATCACTAATTAAAGTCGAGTATGTTCTAAATTAACATATTCAACACACTTACTTTGATGATTCGACTTATTTTAAACTCGTTTTAGTCGTTCTTTTTTAATTAGCTTTATAGACAACTTGATTACCTTTCCATATTTCATTACGTATTTATAGATAATTTTGAGTTTAAAGTCTTTATTTTGTGAGTGTTAGATGTGAATAAGACGGGGGAATAGATTGCCTCTATATATATAACAAAATGGACATAATAAAACTTTTGGTCAGTTTACTTGCCACATGTGTTTAAAAAAGTTGATGTGCATGCATTAATGAACATTGGGGAAATGAAATTGTTATTTAGCAGCTTTAATCTTTATTATTTTGATTAAATATTTGTCATCATCAGTATAATATACGAGACACTTAGCTAGTTTATTACAAAAAGTATAAAAGTTGAGACATTAAGGTACAATAGGTTCTAGTATTCTTGTATTTTAACACATTCTAACTTAGGCCCAAGTTATTTTATGTCAACTCGACCACAAACTAATCATTTGGTTTTACAACTTGTACTCTAGTAACTTGTACCAACAACTATTTTATTTTATTTTATTTTATCAAAATTTGTCTCTGACATCTACTACTTTTAACTTCATTCTTCCAACTCAAAGGACTGTGACAATTTTGGGGAACTGTGTTGTTTAGGGTGATGATCATGTATTTAAATTCGGGTGCTATTATTTAGCCTCCCCTCATATGTCAAATTAAGAATATTATATTTTCAATTTAATGTTTTCACTCATATAGGGCTATATAGATAATTAAGAGGAGGATATATAGAATTACTTTTTAGATTCAAATATGAGTTTTGTTTTCAGCAAAAGGTTGTTTACGTCATCAAGAATATGAATTTTGTGTTTAATGAATCAAGTAAAAAAAATTTAGAGTTTACTTTTTCAAAATGTATTAAACTATATTTAAAATGTTAATGTGTGTATCAGTCTTTCAAAAATGTTATTATGTGTATCGAACTTTTAATTTATTATTATTGTACGTATTTTGATTTTATAAAAAAACAACAAAAAGTATAAGTTTAGTACATGCAATAGAAAGTTTAATACACACAATAACACAATTTTTGAAAGTTTAATACACACAATAACATTTTTGAAATGTGAATACACACATTAACATTTGGGTATAGTTTAATACATTCTGAATAAGTAAATCCAAAATTTTAATACAAGTTCCAAAAAGGGTCTCATAGTGAACATATACATATATGAGCATGAAACTGCAGGTTATAAGGTTCAACTTAAAAATAATTGGCAAAGATTGGAGTAATCCATAACACTTATTAAACACATTATAAATTCACACTCGTACGATGTTTGAGAATACTCAACACGCACCATCACGTATGATGTCTTTTTCGCTTAACATGTAGATATTACTTATGAGTTACGTGAAATGTATGTCGTCCATTGAGGTGGACTTGGATCTAATACTATGTAAGTATGTAGGTTCCAACTTAAGATCAATTAACAATGAATGAATTAACCTAAGACCCTTATTAAGCACAATTTAAAGTCACATTCTTCCACGTGTGGTACAATACTCAAAAGAAAGATGTATTCCTAGAAGTTTAACGCATCCTAAATAATGATACAACCCGAGATACTTGAAGAGTATCATGAAACTTTTAACATGTTTAACTTTTAGTTTAATGTTAATAATTATATCCATTAATAGTTTATATATATAGGAGAAAGTTCAAATGAGAACTGTTTCGTAACCAATCTTAACCATTGATTAAAATGAATCATTCAGCATTCAACGTGTTTGATTGCCGCCTCTAAATAAAAACTGTGTTGAATAAAACAGAAGAACCGTGCTGAATCATTCCAAGCACCAAGTATTTTTCTTTAATATCATTTATTTTACATGTTGCCTTGAAAAACAATCATATCTTATAATATAATAAATCAATATTAATGTTTAAATGCTAATTTGCATCATTCAGAACCCTTATAAAATAACATGTTTTATTCAGATACAGTTTCATACAAAGCTTATAAATTATTCGGTATTTAAACAGCTTCTTAGTTTTATACTTTAAACAAATTATTATAAGTGCATGAAGATGAGTCAGCGAATTGTGGATTTGGTATTTTTAATCTTATATATTATCCAGTTTAAACACGCTTGTAGTTTTTTTATTTATGAAATGCGTCAACCGGCCATAATAACTATTAATACTATTAAATATATGTTTTTATATATTTGATCAGTATTAATTAATGACATATTTTATTTTTTTGAACAGCAGCAAATTAATTAATGACATATTTGTGTTAGATGATATTAGTAATTATCCCATCCGTATATATAAAAACTTTTAACTATTTAGACATAAGTAGATCCTCGTGAATCTTACTCCTAGAATTACTATTGAATATTAGTGTTTGGATTTGGATTAACTTATTTTGAAGGTTTATTAGATTAGATTTCAGCTTCATACATAAGTTGGTTTAAAGAATCATAAATATTACACATTAATTAAATATATTAAATAATTATAAGACGAGAAAAAATTAAAATTTAAAATGAAGATAAACAATAAGAATTTAAAAAATAATATGTTCAAACAGTAAATAAATGTTTATATACTATACGGTTTAGAAATCAATCAAATTATTAGGGTATACTTAGTTATAAATTACCTAAAAATGGTTATAATATTTTCGTAGCCTAAACGGTTGTTAAATTTAGTGTCATTTTTTTAGTACTTGAATAATCTATACAAGAATATTTCAAAACTGAAAAAACAAAAATTAAGTTAACTTTGAGAAGATTTGAATGAATTGATTATCATTGTTCAATTGGTTAGATCTTTTAAATAAACAGATCAACGTTGATATTTTAAAATTAAAAATATAAAACGATCAAATCTACCGAGTTTTAAAATGTTATTAACTTTGACTAAATGAAGAGTTATAATTGTGTAAGTTACTTAATACCATCCTTCTAATCCTATTTTTTATAAGGTGATATGTTATAATGTTATATGCTAATTCAAACCAAGATAAGATAATTCAAAAATTAGAATTTCATAGGGACTTAAAAGACTTCAAATGGGCTCCTCCATTCTCATAATAATGGCCCAAATGTTTAAATGCGGATTTGTTTGAGACATATTTAATTATTTATCCTGCAAGTTTCTGGGCTCCTTCATGTGGGCCTTAATGAAAACCATACACTTTACTAATTACTACAGGCCTACCGCTTGCAATTGTAGCATCTGCAACGCAGGTTCTTAAGAACCCACAAACTTTCGAGTTCATTTATTTTTTTATTGTGGAATTTACTATTCTGTGAAACAAACTTTTGAAAAACAAGAAAAGTTTTTGTGCATCTATTTGCATATATGCATATCTATATTTGTGCTGAAAAAACTAAGCGCGTTTGTACATATGCACACGTGCATATATTTGCACATGTGCATATGTCGAGACCTGTGTTAATAAAAACCAACAAACGTGTTTTTTTTTGAAAAAACATAGCAAAATCAGTTTTAAATTACAGAACATAATTTTCTCGTTAATTTGGTTTAATTTACGTAATTTATCACCTTTTCGATTGATGAATATATTAGTATAAAAGGGTGGGGGTGATATAAAAATGTCTAAACTACCCTTTTGATTTAAAGTTAAATAAAAAAGACAATAAATTAAAAGATTGTTCCATATTGGTTTGCGCAATTCTAATACGAAAAAAGTTCTTGTTCGAACAGCTCCTTATATATATATATATAGTGAAAAGATAATTTAAAAACCGTTTTTATTACGAGTATCATGAGTACCATTTTTAATTGCAATTAATGCTAATTAATAGGGGTATTTTGGTCTTTTATATAATTTTTTGACTGTAAATTATGTCCAAGTGAGTTGTCATTAAAGATCGAGCATTGATTTTCCCGAAATACCCTCATTAATGCATCAATAATGACCCGTCATTTTTATTAGCCATTGATTTATTTTAATCAAGGGCCAAGATTGGTTTTCACGGTATTTGTAATAAAAACGGTTCTCAAATGAACTATCATATATATATATATATATATATATATATATGTACACACACACACATATATATATATACACACATATATAGAAGGGTTCATTTGAGAATTATTTTTATAGCGAGAACCGTTTGTAACCATTGATCATAATTAATTGAAGGTATAAATTGTGGCAAACATGTAATTAATTCAAAACACAGTCATCATTTTTAGTTTCCAAAAATGCTGGAAGAGTATTTTAGGTAAATTGCCTAATTAAAGGGGGATCACTTACCCCCAATTTTTTAAAACTAAAATAACTATCAGACGTAAAGGTATTAAAATACGAAAATTTTACCAAATTAACGAGAAAATTATGCTCTTTAATATGACATCCAAATTGCTATACTTTTTAAAGAAATTTTTTTCATTTTTGTCAGGTTTTTTTTCAACACAGCATTAGATATTTACACATAGTCACATACCACTGTCTTTTTTTTCCGAGCACTGGTGCATATAAGTGCACATGTGCATATACCACTATCTTTTTTCAGCACATACAATATTGTCACATATGCACAGTGCGTATGTGCACAACCTGTTCATATTACTAGGTTTTATTTTCGCAAAGGTGCGTCTAAGTGAATATATGCAACGTGCGCGTGTGCATATATGCATAGGCACATGTATACCTAGATGCATGTGTGCACGTGCAACTCAAAGTTGGCTTAGTCAAACACATTGCTAAGGCTATAAATGAACCGAATGAACACAAACGGGGCTTGTTCGTATTCGTTTGTTTATCTTTAGCCGAACAAATAAACGAACACAAACGAAATTATTTGTTCGTGTTCGTTCGTTTAACTTTATCCGAATAAATAAACAAGAAATGAACGAGCATTTATGTTCAATTATTTAAACGATTGGTTCGTTCGTGTACATTTTTGTTCATTTTTAATGATAAACAAACGTAAACGAAAGAACACACGTTATAATACAAATCCAAACATTATTAAACACAAATAAACACTATATATACGCGCACACACATATAAAATATATATAATATAAACAAACATAAATAAACGGATAACCGAACGTTCATAAACATAAATGAATGAACGAAAGCTCTATTTGTGTTCGTTCGTTTAATTAAACGAAAGGAAAATATTGGTCTTGTTTGTTTTTTCGTTCGACTAAATTTAAATGAACGAACACGAACAAGCCCCTGTTTGTTTTCGTTTAGAACTCTAGTGCACGTGCAACTCAAAGTTTATTTAATCAAACTCATTTCTAACTCAAAAAATTTTAACAAAAAAGATCGGAGAGGTATAAATATCTAATATATTACTAAAACTTAACAGAAATAAAAATGGTTGTGATTAATAAATAGAGAAGGAGATAAAGGAAACAAATAAATATAAAAAAAGTAATTCTGGCAGCTTATAAAAATTCAAGGCAGCCGCCTTTTTTATATAAATGAATAAATAATTTGATATACACTCCTATGCGCATATATATTTTTTTAGTTACAATTTTGTCCTTTTGATATAAATAAGGTTTTTAAAACATTATCTAAATTGATTGGTTCACAATAGTTTTCAAGATTTTCGTATTAAAAACGGTTTTTAAATAAACTTTTTTTCATATAATTTTATATATCTATACTACTATATAAAGCATTTAACACTCTCTTTCCTTCTTAATTTTAAGACTTCTTAAAATTAAATCAAAACAACATCTTGACCTTTCATTCTATTTAACTTAATCTCATCCACTCAATCTTTAACCATTCCAATCTCTCCTAATTTACTTTAACTTTTTATTCAATTAAAATATACTCTCACACAAACATAATTATACACTCATAACAATGTAATATCTAATATCTTATTAACTTCTCTATCCTTATTTCACAAATATGATTTTTTTCCTTATTTTAATGTCTTTTAGATTTTAGTTTTAAAATTAATAAAATAGTTTATGCAAATAAAAGAAAAATTGAAAAAAAATGGGACATGTTGCTAAAGAAATTTTTTTGTGACATTGAATTTTGCGAATAACATATCATTACATTTTTTAAAGCGGCATATTATAAAACAAAAATTATTCGACTGCGCAGCATTGCGCGGGTAAGATGTTAGTATATATATATATGTATGTATGTATATGGTTTTCATGAAACATGTGATTCTAGTTTTATTATTACATTAATTGCAATGATCGACCCCATTACAAATTAATTTCGTATTTTATTTTGCGTACAAGTCAAATTACCACATCGACCTGTAGACTGTTGTTGTTGCTAGAACCATAGAACTTTTATATATATAGGGCATTTAAGACTTAATTAATTTTGGTTTTATTTTTGTTGCGCGCAGTGTCATAAGCATTACGTCGAATGCCATGACGTCATGACACGTATGATGAGGTAGGGTGGGGGTTTGACGTGTTCTCTTCCTCGGCCATGCATAATCGTAATTCGTATGTAGTAACTAGACCAATCTCTTCCCTATATTTATGTCATAGTTAGGCCTAAGGGGCGGTCAAAGTATGTATGTGATTTAGCCGAAGTGGTCTTGTGGTATCGCAAGTTGCTCCCGCTTGAAGGTGTCTTGTTACATGACGATTTTATTTAGTAATTTTTAGTGTAATGTAAGGAATAGACAAAACTTGGTATATGAGTCAGACGGTATGGAATGCATACATATTCAAGTCTTAGTGGTAGTGCTACACCTAAAACAACAAGAGTCGAGGGGTTGAGCCCCCTCACATTGTCCTAAGGTGAGCACCATTGGTGGGGTCCAACTCGGGTGATGAGTTGATCAGCATGACGAGTAATCAGCTATGTACTGAATTGGTCGGCTAACTTAGAGCTAAACAACATGATGAATTGAGTGCTGAGCTGACTATATATCTTCGCTTATATGAGCATTTGCTTGGGTGATTGGTGCTCATCTCATTTGTTTAGCTGAGTAATTGCTTAGCTAAGTGTTGTAGCTTGACATATCGTATAACTGTTTATAACTAACATTTAACTGTTGTGTAACAACTATGACGACTATTTACACACAAAAAACCCTTTTTATGGTGATTTTAAATAGAATAAACATTCCCAAATGATAGACACGTTACTAAATAGAACATTCTTGTATAACTCCTAATTGATATTCATGATACTTACTTTAAGGGTTAAATAATCAATCTAGGATAGTGATCTTGATACACGATTCAAAATCAATCAAGGACTATATGAATTCTTACCCTGTAGACTGCTTTATAATATTTTACGGTATCTTTTTGCCACAACTCTCTCTCTCTCTCTCTCTCTCTCTCTCTCTCTCTCTCTCTCTCTCTCTCTCTCTCTCTCTCTCTCTCTCTCTCTCTCTCTCTCTCTCTCTCTCTCTCTCTCTCTCTCTCTCTCTCTCTCTCTCTCTCTCTCTCTCTCTCTCAGATGCTAAGATAATATGAAAGTGTAGATGCATGTAATGCAAGTATTCCTTTGCTCTTTGAGGGTGTATGTCAATTAATTCGTAAATAATGGATAACAAGCTAGCCAAATGGTTTTCTTTTAGAATTCAATATGGTTGAAAATAAATAACTGAGAATTTCAAAATAATCTGGGGTGGCAAAGTCCATGATACCTAGGTTTAATCAATCAAAGATTGAAGGATTTTGTAGGATCCAAGATGATTCTAAATAAGGTATTCAACTGTAGGTGAAAAACATCTCTCATTGTTTTATTGATTCTACTTCCTGTTTTTTATGAAAAAATAAATCTTTTCATCAAAGGATTAAATAAAAGGTCTGAATCTCCACTTGGAATGATTAATTAATATAGATTGATCCGAAATTTGATTCAGATCCGCATATAGCAACATTGATAATTAGTAACATTGATAAGTGATAACCAGTAACATTGACAATTTCACATGCTTCACCTCAAAGATGATATACAGAAGGCAATATTGAGTTTATGCTTCAAACCGGCTCAGCGACTCGCTAAAAGAGTGTTTGTCGCCCCTTTTAACCAACTAACCTACACTATGAAAGCTGTGTTAAAAGTTACAACTTGTGAAGTTTGAACTTAAGTCTCTTAGAGAATCATGTGCCCCCGCCATTAAGCTATATCATTAGCGTTTTCATGAATGGTTGATTAATATACAATATACTACAACAAACTATTTTTTTTTTCTTGTTTAACCAATTAAGTGATTCTTTATGAATACATCCATTCTTACACTTGCAATTCTAAATAATCTTTTTAACCTAATGATTCTTGATGAATAAGTCCATTTTAAATTAGTACATCCATATTAAATAAAGAGAAGTATTTTATATTTTTTATACTTTTATATCTAACGATTATTTAAAATAGACAGGTTAGAAGACTAAAACTATAAATATGTGAGGTTTATATCATTCTACTAAATCTTTCTATTTATCCTCTTACTTACTAGATTAAAATAAGTGTCAAAAACAAAGAGGAAATTCGAAGAATGAAAAATAATGAATTTCACATATTATCATTTAGTGATTTAAGGATGGAGTATGCGGAAATAAAGTTTTACACTTATATATATATGAAACAATATCATTGAATATCTCATTCAATTCTTAGGCAAATCGAATATGATGAAACACGTCCACTCAATTTCATCACTTATTCAATTAACTCGTTCATTTCATTCTTTTGTTTGCAAAACATACTCTTTATTTGCAAATTTAATGACAATTTAATAACAAAATGATTTTTTAAACACAATTTACGAATGAATTCTTAAATTTAGCAAATAATAATAAAAAAGAAAAAAAGTTTATAAGCATCAACCGATATATATTTGTATTATAAAGTCAACTAATGAATAATTCAAAAAGAAAAATAATCTAAAATTGAGATACGAAAATACATCAACGAAGCAATAACATATTGAAATTTCCAACAAAGTCACTTAAGTTAATAATGCTATATATACACACGATTCTTGACGATTTGAACAAAGCAAACCTAAAAAAAATCTGATCACAATACATGTAGTAATAATAACAGTTAGTCAGTCTATTAACATTATTATCGATAACAGTCATGTCAGCATAACTAACTTATCACTAACATCTCACAATAATAATTATTATCAATAACTATCACGTCAACATCACTAATATATCACAGTAATAACTTTACCGCTTGAAATGCACAAAATTATTTATCTTTAATACTATTGGTCGAAAAAACAAAAACATATTACACACTCATTAACCTTGTAACAAGCTTTTAGATAGTGATCTGGTCACGAATATGACCAAGTAATATACTGAAACCACGAGCATAACATGGGGTATTATAATAAGCTCTATCACAAGCTTATTGCAACTTCTGTTGTGATTCAACATAAGTTAACTTTTGAAGAGTTTATTTTACAAATTTCTTTATTTTGCAAGGGTGTTTCATGTTTGATTGAATTAATAAATGCACCGAAATGGTATTTAATATTAGAGATTAAGTTAATAATAATGGTATACACTTGTCGATTTTTAGCATCTAAAAAACATCATTTGTAATTTATCATGTACTCGATCAAAGGGTGGAATTATAAATTAATATCTATTTAATTATGAACCACGCATTTTTTTATTATTGTTAAATTAAATTAAATGCTAGACAACCTGTCTATGGGAGTAGGAAATCAGAATGCCACAAATGACTTTTTGCTCCATTACTAACCAACCGAATTTGAATATTTAAGGGTGAAAAATACCGTCCAGATTATTTTTGGGTTCACCAATCCAGCTTTTACATAAGCGTCTTATCATATTTCTCTTAATTTTATCTTTTTAGCTTAAAAATTAGTATAATCTAACATAATTTTATTCTATAGTTTATTTTATTCATATGAGTATATATATATATATATATATATATATATATATATATATATATATATATATATATATATATATATTAAGAGAGAAGGTGAGATGGGACATACTAATAGTCAGTTAGTAACATTGACCTTACTAATTAAATGAATTATGTTTCTTTTTTGTTTTCTCTAAAAAGTAGTGATAAGATAATTAACATAACAGATAATGAAAGTTGCTTAAAAGTAATCAAATAAACATATTTTTAGAAGCTTGACCTACACCATTAAGTTTGCACCAAACTACTAATTGCATTGCTAGTATGGGCTTTTCACACCACCAACTTTTGTCACCAAATAATTGGTTTTATACTTCCATTTGTTTCATACATTAATAATTTATTAAATTATTAGGTTAACTTTTTTATTACTAAAGTATTATGATAGCTAAAATATTTATTAGAAGATATTGATAACCCATAACTTTAAACTTAAAAATGCTTAAAGTTTTATAAACTAATTTACATAGATTCAGTTTCCACAATATGACATTAGCACCAGAGTTACATCTTTTGTGATATAGTTCCTCCTAAAACTTAATTAAAATTAAAATGTTCCCGTTTTCAGTTTTTTTATCACATTATTGTTTCATAAAACAAAAATGTTAGGCTATCCTTTTTTAATAATTGAAGCATGTAACCCGTGACATGTTTTGAGGAAAAGATTATAGTTTTTGGTTTTATTAAGGAACGTGACATATATATACATCATCAATTTTTGGTTTTTCTTGAACTTAAAGTTGTCTAAATAATCCCAAACTTGATCATATATTACTTTTCAAGCGAATTTAACGATTAGTTCTTCTGTGTCGGTTTCTTAGAAAAAGAGGTGATTCGTTCACGGAAGAAATTATCCGTCTAACCAAACACTATATTTTACTACATCTTTGTACAAACACTAGAACTGAATATGTTCAATAAATAAAAACCACAAGATAGGGAGAAACCAATTATTTCCAATAGAAATATGAAAATTAAGAATTAAACAAATATGTATAAACGACATCAGTTCGTTCACGATAACGTGAACCGGTCGTCCTTGGCTGTCACAGCCGCATAAGAGAAGTCGCAACAATCACGCGCTTACTCCTCCTTCTCACCGCCGACGCCGTCATCGTCCACCCAAATTTTCCGCTGCCGTGGCCGCCAAGCCGCGTAGATCGCAGGAGACTTACCATCCACCCTACAGTCATACGTACCGAAACCCACTCCGCCATTATTAGCATTCATTTCCGCCGTCAAGAGAACATTCTCCGCAGCCGCCGCCACCTGGCACCGTCTGCCGGAGCTTATTTTCACATCCCGGTCCAAATCCCAGATCGCAATCTCACTCCCGTACTCCGATTCATCTTCCTCTTCAAAATCTAGCCCTAAACCAAAACTATCCCACAACTGTACAACACTCTTCCCGGCGGAAAAATCCGACCACGAAAACCCGTTACGCCGTCGGAGAGTCAAATTACCGTCAGGCCCTCTGTTTCTCCCCCAATAACTAGAACCTTCAGCCCGAAAAACTTCACCATCCCGGTCGTCCTCCGAATCCAACTCTTCATCATCGGATTCCGCTACCGACGACGGCGTATCATCTTCGCCGACGTCTTCATCGGAAAAGTCAAAATCGAAATCATCGTCGTTAAAAATCTGCTGAGGACATGATTTTTGACAAGAAGTTAACAATTTTAGACGGATCTGTTGAAGAAGCTGCTTAATCCTATTAAATACGCTAGTGAAAGTAGCAAAAACAGCAAGAATCAAAGCACCCCATGTCCAGAAACTATACACTTGAGGAACTTTATCAATTAAAGAAAGTTTAGAAATCAAAGATGGGTTTTGTAAGCATTTCATCCCGGCTTCGAAATCGCCGATAAGATTAAGCTCTGCAATTTCCATATTGATCGGGTGATTCACCGCTGGTCAATAATTGTGAATGTAGAATAAGATGAGAGAGAGAGAGAGAGAGAGTTGGGAAGAAAATTGAAATGAAAATAATTATGAAATGAAATGAGATGAGAGGGTTTGAAGAAGAGGATTGCTTTGAGAATATATAAACGTGGTTAGGTAAGAGATTTGGGAGGCTTTGAAGAATAGTTAAAAAGAGTTCCTTTGCTTTAAATTTAACATTTTCTATAGTTAAAAGACTATCTATTTATTCTATTTTTTTATTTTTTTATTTTATTACTGTTAACTAATAATGTTTAGTTTATACTTAATTCATAGTCTTAAAAAAATAATTTTAACCTTTAAATTAATGACATTAATGATCCAGATTGCATTTTAAAAATTTGGACGGAGTGACATTTTCGTAATTCACATGTGATTATATACTGAACCACATGTGCTTGTTTATTAAAATTTTAGAACTATGTTTTTTACATAGACTTTATTAAACACAACTCTAGTGTTAATATATGGTTAGGAATTTTAATAGAAATTGTTGCTGGAGTAACTTAAATTACTAGTCTTTTATGGTATATGAAAAATTGCAGGTTTCCTTTGTTTTAAGACTGA
Source organism: Dittrichia graveolens (assembly GCA_038502395.1). Taxonomy (NCBI): domain Eukaryota; kingdom Viridiplantae; phylum Streptophyta; class Magnoliopsida; order Asterales; family Asteraceae; genus Dittrichia; species Dittrichia graveolens. Next base: position 97,497,317 of record JARJIL010000003.1, on the reverse strand, counting down.
AAATTACTATCGCTCATACTTAATTTTGAAAAGTTATTCACTTTTAATATTTTGGACGCCCGTTAATTCCGGTTATAGATTGGTCATTTTATAGTGTCTGCCAGATTCCTTTTATCCTCATAAACAGAATATAACAGCAAGTCAACAACAACAAACAAAACCATTAATCCTTAGCGACAACATTAGCGAAAGTAAACAAGCAAAACAACAAGATGCAAGAGATGTATCAAATGATTTATCAAAAGATTGGTTTTTATTATTTTCATAGATTTCAAAAACTACATGAAGGGAAACAAGTGGAACCAACAAAATCCACATGTTAAACATATATAGATAACATCAATCATTAGGTAACCAAAACAAACCTAGGGTTATGTTTAGACTAAAAAATCTAGAACCACACGTCCTAACCGTCCTTGAATACATTACAAAATTATTAAACATGTCTTATAGCATGTTACATTCGAGTATATAGCCGAGTATGTATCTATTAATAATAACTTTGTTTTCGATCATGTTATAATTCTTTACACAATATGAAAACATTTATTAAATTTGATTATTGAAAAGGTTTAAGATATATAACATCTACAATTAGCGGTAAAAAGAAATACCATGGAAGGATAAAATTGACTGAAATAATTTACAAAAAATGTGGGTGAGATTAAAAGATGATGTGGCGGTTGTGGGTTGGATAAGATGTGAATAAAATATGGAACACGTTGGAAAAGCGGAAACTTCTAGGGACCCAGCTGGATACTGAGTCAGCAAGGGTTCATCCAATAGTGGCTTGGGTTGTGAGTCAGCACTTCCATTTTTGTGGCTATTTTCACCCATAAGCCTCTGACACGCAGGCCTCATACGGATTGTGATTTGTGGCCACCCGATCATCGCATTGCATCTTCCACTTTTTATTAAAATAATGAATGAATGAATTCTTAGTGATACTATGGCACCTACCATTTAACTAGTATTATTATTATTAATCACCGTCACGTTCGTAATAGTTATAATAATAACGTACATCATTGTCATTACTAGAGACATAAATAACTATTTATCTCAAGATTTTTTGGAAAAAAAAATCCCAACCACAAGCCAAACCATAAAAATGCGATAACAAGGCATAAGCAATGGAGATCAAGAGGCGAGTACCTTGTTGTTGTTCGTTTAAGGTACTCACGAGTACCCATGAATTTTTTTGAATTAGATTATAGTAACAAATATCACTTCTTGTACTTAAATCATTTATTATCAATTAGATTATTTGGTTAAATACAATAAATTTGTTTTTTGTGGAATAGTAAAATACTTGATTGACAAAACAAACATCTGGTAAAGTGCTAGATATTATATCTAAAATTAAAGAACACTATCAAGAAACTATTAAAAACAAAATTCAAAAAGAACAAGTTGTTGTCTAAATTATCGTGATAGTATAGGTGGTGATTACTCGTTTAATTAAGTTTTTTCTGTTAGATAGATGTAATATATTGTGTAGATCGACCAACAATATATGTGTGTGTATATATATACATACACACACTATGTTTTGTTCATAAAACATCCTAAAATTCAAGAATATCAAGAGATCAAAAGGCAGTGCTTTGTTTGTCATTTTAAATTCAAGAATTCCTTTCATTATATCAATAGGCGATAACAAGTTATATTATGAATTTCTTATTTTTGTTGCATCTGAACAATGTTATCCTATCTTTCTTTTTTTCTTTAATGTACTAAAGACTGTTCAATTCATTCGTATCATTAATTAATTAAAAACTCAAAGGACTTAAAAACTAAGGCCAACTACAAGGTGTAACTGCCAGGTTCGAATGCAATTGTACAATAAGAGAACCAAACAAAATGTGTCAAAAAATTACATCTTATCATGGCCGGGCGTATAACATGGGCAACTGTCCAGGACTCCGAGCTAATAGGGCTCCATTATTTTTAGATATGTTATATGTCGTAACGTCGTATATGTATAGGCCCGCATTTTTTAAGTCCAAAACTAAAATTAGGAGAAGAGAATTAAAAAGAAGAAGAAGAAAGTGGACAGTTGTAATTGAAATCATTTGTGACTTTAGAAAGAAATCACACAACATCGTTAAAAAGAAGAAACAAAATTGGCAATTGTAATAGAAGACTGGTAGATTAGGACTTGAGAAAAGACGAAATCAAAGGCTTTAGAGATTTTGCAATTGATTAAAATTAAAGGTTGTTGATTGCGAAGGTAGCCTTGAATCTTGATTAGTGCTTCAGTTTCACTGCTTATGAATTAACGAACAGTGATCGAAAGATAAAATTTAGAATTCAAAGATAGATTTTTGACTTGAAAACCTTCTAACTTCTTAAACAGATATAAACATTTCTTTAATTTTTGCTCCTTGATTTCTAGTTCAGTTCTTATAAAGGGTTTATATTTTAATTCCTTGTTTTTTGCCTGCTTTGTTTGGATTAATAGTTTGTTTAGAGGTTGTTTCTTATAACAGAATGATTAAGTACTTAATGATTATATGACCTGAATATTTCAAAGGCTCTGTATGAAACTGTCTTTAAATGTGACATGCTATTTGATAAGGGTTATCTAAATGATGCAAATTACCAATTTAACCTTAATAAGATATGATTGGTTAATCAGACAAATTGTGAAAAAAGTATTAGGGTAAAATACTTTGTACTTAATGATTCATAATGTACTTTAAGGCGGTGGAATGATTCAACGATGTTTTTTTGTTTCATTTAGCATAGTTTTCATTCTGAACCTGCAATCAAACGCACTGAATATTAAATGATTCAACATTAACTGATAAATTGTTCTATTCGACCATAAACAAACAGCCCCTTAACTGAGTTGGTTAAATGGTATTTCATACTAATTACTTAATTTGTTAGTTGACATTTTCATATATTTTAGTAAAATTATGGTCCCATTTTATTTTATTTTTTGTGGTGGGAGTTGAAAATATTTATGGCGGCTATGCATCTTATTCCTTCATTTCGAATAAATCTCTAAGCTAGAAATTGTTTTTGGGTACTACAAAGCCTATGAATTAGATTTTAAGAAGTCTCTCTTTATCATATAAAAATTACGATTGATTAAGCATATAATATAAATTTTTTGGTCTTATTAGTAAACAAATAATATATTTTAAGAAGTCGGTGCAACTGACGATTTTGCACCTAAATTTATATCATCAAAATGATAACATAAATTATCGACTAACTTTAGATTAATGAATATTTTATATAACATGGTTGGTAAGTTTTATACACCCAAACCTACACAAATTTATTTATTTTCAATACTATTTGTTGGAAAAAAAACACAATGGCTAGCTTGTGACGCTCACCATAGGGATAAGGGTATTCTCAACAACGATGTGGCTCGAGTAGGATCACACCTCTAACGAGCTCGTGATGAGGGAATCCTGGCCTCATAATGAGGCTATTGCGTACACTCAAAGTTTCAAAGTCAAAACACTCTATTCTAGCGGTTAAGAACATGTAATATATAATAGAGATTTAAGAATCAAACCCCCACACGTGCGCTTTAGTCATGAATCACGTAACTTACTGTCTTAAAATTAATCTTAAGATTAGACTATTATCGGTAAATGAACTCCTAGGATGAATTACCCAAAAAAGTAACAAATTTTCCAAAAATCGTAATAAAACATTTTTACTAGTCTCAAACAACAATGTTGTTCAAAATTTTCGTATTAAGATACGTTTGGTGTTCTTAGACAAATAAATAGATACTTCATTAATTATGCGATCTTGTTTCATTATATAATAAGTATATTGTAAAGCACCAACTTTTCTTGGACAAAAGGAATATTGAAAAAAAGAAAGAAAAGAAAAGTAGTTGTTACAGAAATATTCGTGCTAATCTAACAATTAAGAAACATCCTTCTGTTTTTAAATATTTACAAAAGTTTTAGTTAGTTTATATACTAATTAAATACTGAACTAATTAATACCACTCATTTATAACATAAAGAATACACAAATATTCTGAAACAAAACTAATACATATATATTTTTATAAGAATGACATTTGATCTTGTTAAGTATAGACAATAGAACTTAGCATATGTATGTATTTCATCTTTGTACATACTATAGGGGTTCTTAGGTTGCGTTTAAAATGAGAAAAATTTTCTTTTTTCGTTTTCTGGTTTTCTATGAAAAATGGTGGAGTTTTCATTTTCTGAAAAAAATAGAAAACGTGTTTATATGAAGGGGTGGAGGTTTCCTTTTTCAGAAAAAAATGAAAAACATGTTAGGTTGAAGTGTTTTCTTTGAAAAGTTGTTTGAAAAAATATGAAAGTTTGGAAAAATAAAATGTGAAAAAGTGAGAATTTTCTGAAAAAAATATGCAAGTGAACATGTTTTCTGATTTTCAATTTTCTTAGAAAAATTTTCTGAAAAAATGAAGGATTTTTCTGGAAGTGAACACAACCTTACAAATCTTACTTATCGTACATCGTATCAAGCCATTTTGGCTGTTTCAATCATGCCGTTGTTTTTCTTACGGTTGTCAGGGTTTTTCCTTGACAAAGCTACTTTTTTGTTTCTAACGCTTTTTCTTTCCTGTTCGGTACTTTTTTCGAACATGCAACCACTAGGGATCATGATGCGATCTACATATTTTCATTCACCAACTTTTCCTCTAGCTTGTTACTTTATTCACCATTTTTACGTGTAGTTTTCACTTTCAATCACTTCCAACCTACATTGATCAATATATATAGGATCGTGTAGCACTTTAAAAGCACATTTGATTGTAAAATAGGTATTAAAACATTGATATTGTCAAGAAAATAAACAATCTAGATTAGACAATATTATCACCACATTCATAGTATTGAAGTAACCCTTGGCACAAGTATCCGTGAAGTACAATGCTATGAGCATTACAATATTAACATACGCACCAACTCTAGAGCTACGAATTGAAAAGGCTGTCTTACTTATAAATCCCTAGTATTTATATATTGACAAATACGACACATAACATGTCACTCATACTCTAGGTACACGACTTGCCCTTTTTAGTTAGAAGTCGTATATGAATAGTAAACAACCGATGTTAAGGTAGAAGTACACATTTTATGTTCATTACCAATATTTAGGCTATTATACTTCAAAGTATAGCACGGAAAGTGCTCTATATCACATACCATTCTCTCTCTCTCTCTTATTAAGAAAATGCATTTATTAAAAGTTAAAATTCATATATTTAGGTTGTTTAACAATCATAGTTAATTTGTAATGATAGTTAAAATACAAATGAATAAAAAAAATAATTCGTTATTTAACTCATTATTAGTAATGATAAACTTACCATTTTTACCTTATTATTAATATCTCGTAAAACAAAATTACCTTTAAAAATGTAACAAGTAATTCCATGTCTCTCATCTTATTACAAAAACACTTAAAAATATAAAATACTTTACTATGTTACCAACCCTTATTAATAAATAACAATGTGATAATTGAAATTAGGAGTGGGTGAGAAACGCATTTCATGTGAAATTAAATAATTCACTCTACAGTTTTAATCGATACATTTTGGAAAGCTAAGTAACAAATCTGATTACTATTTAAGTATATTCTGCCAAAATTATAATATATATAAATATAAATGGGCTATAACGTTATCATTATTTTTTTTTAAAACATCAATCTTTCCCCTTTATTTTTTCAAAAGACTTACTAATAAGTTATTTTTCAAATACCATTTTTTAGGTAATTTAGTTTTTTTAATGACAAACACACTCACTCGCCTAATTTACACTTATGTTCACTACGACACTTGAACCTGTAATCTCATAGAGAAGAACACCTTAACAAACACATTTATTTAACTCGTTTAGTAGATACATATACCTATTTTGTGGTTATTTATGTAAACACATAATAGTTGTATTAAATTAAATCATTTAAATTTGATTATAAGATGTTTTACAAAAATTTTTTGATGATAATATAATGTACGAATTTCTGATTTGTATTATATATTAATAATCTTTTAACATCATAAAATTTAAATTTTACTTTAACTATTTCTCGTGTTTATACACGGGGTGTTAAGCAAGTTTATTATAAAATGGTGCAAAAAGGTCACCATGACGCTGGTGTTATTCCACTCTAATGGATAATTGATCATTGGCGTGATTAGGCCACCATAAAACTCCTCAAAATGAAATTTCAAGTTTTTTAAAATCATAACGGTTACATTCTGTCCCCCTTTTAAAGCAGCTAGCTTCCTTTGTTTGAACTCTCCCATAATATACACATATAACTCTCTTACCACATGCACTTTCTCTATATATAACATTCTCTCCTCAATTAACATAAATATAGATCTCGGCGATGGTTCTTTTTAAATGAATTATTCCTCTCCTGATATTAATTAGTCTAACTCAACTTGAAACACTCCAAACTCCACCCTTACCCTACATCTTTTAAAATTTTAAAAATACATACAACTCCAATACTTTTTAACCTACATTTCATACCCAACGGGTGTTTATCAACTGATTTTTCTGTAACACTTTAGGTAAATCCAACATCAACTGTGGACATGATAGGTGATGAGCTTATAAGTAAACCTTGGTCTCACATCACACAATGTGTTTTGAGGCCACAAACACGGCAGATCATGTAACACCGTAATTTTTCAAAATTTCACCTCTATTAAAAACTTTTAAATAAAAGCAAAAACATACAGCGGAAGTCTTAAAAATCATAAATGACATTAGTTGTTTTCGTCATAGAGGCGATTACAGATCCTTCATAATTAAACCACGGGGTTACGACTGCAGTCATTCAAAAGTCAGTACAAGTTTAATGTTATAAATATATTACATAATCAAATTGTTCGTTGATACCAAAATATAAACCACAAACTAATTCTACCCTCCTTGCAGAAACACAACCTCTAAGCCACATGCGCGAGTACAAGACACATTTCAAAAGAAACAAGTGTCAGCTTACGCTAAGTGAGTCAATAGGAGTTGTAATCAAAATCCATGAAATAAGTTCGTAAGTAGAAATATGACATGTAAATAATTACCATGTCTCACCCTTCATGTATTTGACCCGTACCTGGTAACCTACAGATCACATATCATCGAATGGGTCAAATATTCATAAATCAATTCATGTAGTCATTCGCACATAATCATAATCATACCGCATAATATTGCATAAATCATATCGCATCATAATCATATAAATCATATCACATCATAATCGCATAAATCGTATCGCATCATAATCGCATAAATCATATCGCATCATAATTGCATAAATCATATCGCATCATAATCATATAAATCATATCGCATCATAATTGCATAAATCATATCAATAAGTTGATCTTAATGTAGAGTCTAAACCCACGCTAGATAACCCAAGGTTCACTACTTGCTTGTCGAGCCAACCTATGATTCCAAGCGGGACGCAACTCCCACTCCAGAACATAAATTCCGAGACTCGATCCGTTTTCACTACTCCGACGGTGCGAGTACAAGTAATGTGTTGTCGTTCTAGTGCAAGTCCAAACGAAGCCGATCGTATTTCAACTTCTCCTTACACCCTCGTGATGTATGATCTAGCCTCCTTGGCCTACATCACTCTAGTACTTGAACACCGAAGTGTCCACATACCATGTGTCAAAATAGTCGTCTAGAAAGACCAAATGACTCTTGTTGGCTAGCACTTTAATCCTAGAAGGTCAAACATACCAACTAGGCCCTCAAATCCGCAACATGGGTAATACCATATACTACCCCCGCCACTAAAATACATGCATGCAAGGGAATCGTAATTGGTCATATGTAAATCATAGTAAATCATAAATAATCATAGCCTGCATATTACGTATTTGATCATGCATGCAACCGGTATTTAACTTAGAACACATAACTTGTATCGTCAATCATTATGTAAATATATGTATAATCATCTTTATTTCGAAAATAAGGTTTTGTCTACATACTCGGTTTTGAAAAAATCTACTGAACGACGTGATAGCCTTGACGAGTGTAAGTCATGAACGACGGTTCTGGCCGAGTAGATGACCAGCATAAGGTCCTCGTGATGTTGATGATGTGCTTATCACGGCACTACTCCTTGCATTCTAAATGACAAAGTGATAAATTATCCATTCCGCCCCTTCCAAACTTAAGTTTTTGACTAAAATAATGTGGTTGAAAACCATATTTACTAAAATAGCGTAGCTTTAAACATATTTACTAAAATAGTATAGTTACTCTTTTAATAAGTTAATTACATAATTAAAATTTTAAAACTGTAATTATAATTAATTATTTCTAATATTAAATAATCAAACAAGTTTTAATTAGTTCTTAATATAAAAAAACCCAACCGTACTTTTTACAAAATGTTCTTATTAATTTTTATTAATTAATACTAATAACATTATATTTTACCAAACACTCAAACTTATCATCCACCCCCCTAATCTCTCAATTCTCTCTGCTATTCAACTATTCGCCGCCGCTCCTCTGACGGTACTTCAGATTGTGCCGCCACCGACTAGAATTAGAGATTCATTCATCGTCTTCTCTCTTTTTTTCTTCTTCATGCAGATCTAGAATCGACTCCTGCATCATTGTTTTTTGTCTTCGCTCAAACGTCGTCGCCGCACCACTACCGTCGAATTCCACCGCGTCATAGTTGTTGGCTTCATTGAACATATTTGGGTTTATCTTGTATTTCATTTTGAACAAATCTGATTCAGGTGTGTTCTATAAATCGATGATGTTGAAAGGGAAAGAGATCTGAAAGAGAGAGAAAGGAGATAGATCTAAGAAAGAAAAGAAGGGTAAGTTACAAGGATGGTGTTTTGAAGGTGGTGGTGGTGTTATGGGTGGTTGGAGTAAATCAGACGGGGTAGTGTGGAAGCAGTTCGGTGGTGGCAGTGGTGTTATGATGGACGACAATGGTGGTATGTTTGATTGAAGCGAAGCAGATGGGGTAATGGTGGTGAAAATACACCACTTTAAGAGTGCAAGGAGTAATCATACACTATCGCACCCATCACACCGTTACGTTAATTTTTTTTCCTACCACTTAATCAACGATTTAGCATCATAGTGATCACTTCCCACTACACAAAATTATAGGATCTATATATTATTCAACTAACCAATCAAAATTAACAAATAAGGTAAAAAGCAAAAAAGGGTCCACTTTCTCTCACCACACACCCCATTCATATGTGGTACACTCCTTCTCTCACTACATTTTCACGAAGTGATACCGTATCTCACCTCCAAATGGTCACTCTATCACACGCCCTGAATACCCTCCACTCCTTTTACTTTAAAAAAACATATTTAAAATTTAAAACTACACCGGTCTAGTAAAGAAAAATCTCCGCCAAACTTAGATTTTTTTACGGTATATGTGAGGAACTTGGTGGCAAAAGCACCACGTGGATTTTAGTAATTCAATACATTACATGGCCGGTTGTGGTCCTTTTTGGCTGGACCGGTCCCCCTACCCAATCCTATGTTATGTGGCATGCAGTAGAAATAGATGGCTCACATCTCATAAAAACAGCGAGCATATTCTTTAATCATATTCCGATTCACATACCTAATTATTAACCTGTATTTTACTTCTCTTCTACGATTTATATATTATATATCAATATAGCACTTTTTGGGCCCACGCTAAATTACAATTTTGAAAACCTAAGGTGTCAAATCAAATGTCACGATCCAAGATATATAAACGTATATCATTTAAGAATATATATATTTAAAATAATCCACAACAGATTTTATTAGAATTAAAATGCTAGAAAAAAACAAATATAAAGTAAACATCATAGACAGACGACCCCCTAATTTTAAAAATAGGAGTTTGGAAATTGTGAGTTTTCTTTCTTTCTTTCTTGGACCACATGAAGATGCATGAAGGGGATGGAAATTTGAGTTGTTTGCAGTTTGTTAACTTCATTGTCTTATCATATCTATCCCATCCCATCCCATCCCATCCCATCCCATTGGCATGCAACTTCAAAAAGCTTGAAAACTAGTTTGTATTTTAATTTAAAACGATAGATAAAAAATTATATTTGAGTATCATATCCAAGTAGTGTACATCTTAGTTTATGCTTAGTGTGGCAAGGTTCTAAGAAGTTATCTGAGTTTAATGTTGCTTCAACATCTTGGATATATAGTTGAAGTAAAAAAAATCATGAAAACCATTAAACAATATATATATATATATATATATATATATCAGAATATAGGTTGACAAAATTTGTTAAAAATCCTTTCAAAAAACAAGACGACGTTGATCGCACTATATATATATATATATATATTGAAAAGTTCATTTGAGAACCGTTTTTATTGCGAGAACCGCGATAATCAATTTTAGCCGTCAAATTCCCTCTCCTTCAATTGGATTGCCCACCCATGAATTCCTTACATGCACCCTGCCACACTCAATCCCCCCACGCTCTTCATCCATGAATTCCTGTTAGACCAAAGTTGTGTTCATTTTATCATTTTTGAATAGTTTTGCTTCTAGTTGTATTTCCTAGAAGTATAGGGTATATTGTGAAAATACCTGATAGGTATATAAACAATGTAATAAACCCAAATTCATTGAAGCATTTCAATATTTCAAATCAAAGTGTGTGTTCTTAGTTTTTTCTCAACTGTTCATACTAAGTTCATCATCATCATTGTGGATTTGCTTCAATACCATTGATACTTGATACAATTGGGAACATACAATTGGTATCAGAGCCAAGAGTGGATCAAAAAGTGAGTTCTTAATCAAAAGATTGAAAAAAAGATCGCATTTTCTTTCTTTGAATTGCTGTCATGAGTTTTCTTAATTCACCTACCTACTTGCTTGGTTAATTAAATCACCTGCTTGCTAACCTGCTTAATTAAATCTCCTGTGTGCCTGTGTGCTTGAATTAATTCTCGCGTGCTTATAATTTTTGTTTCCGCCGTAGGCCTTCGAAGAACCCTAATTTCTTTCTATTTTTTTAAAATCATTTAATTTGAGTTGAAAATTAAGTAAACAAGATTGCTTAATTTGAGGGATTAGGTTATTTTTGTTGGGATTTAAATCTTTGAATCATACACGTTCTTCAATCACTTGCAATTGTTCTTCCCTATTCAAATTTCATTTGGTTTCAATTGTATTTTGTATGATACTTCAATCGTATTTGTTGAATTCTAATTTCCGATCGTATTTGAGAAATTGTAATTTACAATCTCATTTTAGCTATTGTAATTCACAATTACATTTTAGAATCACAATTGAGTAATCGTAATTCACAATTGCATTTTATCAATTGTAGGTGAGAATTGAATTTCACATTTGATATTTCAATTGTAGTTCAAATCGTATTTAAGCAATTGCAATTCACAATTGTATTCCCCACCAATTGTAATTCCAATTGAAATTGCACAATTCAATTGTAATTACACTTCAATCGTAATTGCCAAAAAAAAATCTCATATATTTGCCAATTGTGATTCTCCTATTACAATTCTCCAATTGCAATTTGAATCGTAATTGCCCAATCGCAATTCCTCAATTGCAATTCCCCGATCGCAATTTCTCGATTGCAATTTCCTAATCACCAATCGCAATTTCCCCAATTCCTCCTATTGCAATTAGAGCAATTCCCATCCATTGCAATTAATCAAATGCATTTCATTTAATCAAAATCATCACCTTTATCATTTCACTCAAAGATCCATTGTCAAGTATCAATCATGTTTCGTGCCAAAGAAGAAGAAGTTATTAAATTAAAGGAGGAGGTGGAAAATCTTGGTGAAATCCTTAGTCTTTGGGCAGATTGTGCCAACAAAAAGAAAAAGAAAGCAAATGATTTAGAACAAGAAAATGCCAAACTTACTTTACAACTTTCTGATTTAACTGAAAAACTTCACATGTCAGAAAGCAAATATCACGAGTTTGAGATTGAAGAACGTGCCAAGATAAGGAATCTTGAGCAACAATTGCTAGATATTTAGAGCAAGTCACATTCACAAATCATGGATTTTGAGACTGAAAGAAATCAGTTTATGCTTAAAATTCAGAAATTGGGACAAGATTTACAAAATTGTGTAGAAGAAAAAGTCATGATTTCTTCTCATTCTAAAAACGTTCAAAAGTGTAAGTCTTCCAAAGGTAAAGAAATCAATGTAGTTCCTGTAACAGGCCATGCAGGTGAATCATCAAAAAGTGTTGTGCATCAAAAAACCACTCATTCTAAGGATAATCATACTACATTCAAGTCTTACACAGAGAAATTCATAAAAAGGGTCAATCTTCGGAGAAAGCTTTGGAATGAAAGTAAAGATAATTCTGAAGGAATGAAACAACAACGTCTTCCTCAAAACCATTATGGCTATGTTTCTCGTGTTACTCATCATGCCTACAAGAATTGTGTTGCTCGCCGTAATATCAAAAAGGCTCATAACTTCATGAATCATAACTTTACTCGTCCATATGTGCATGTTAGTCAAACAAGACCATTCTCTAATGCTAACACGAATGCACATCTTCCCACCTTGCCTGAGCTTAAATATCCATTTGTGGTTCGCTCCATCAAGCATCTCTTAAGACTTTCTAAAGAGAAGATTTGCATAAAGCCACATCACTTTTCACTGGTTGTTTATCACAAGAAGATATATGTTCGAAAGATCGAGGGGGAGCAAGGTAATGAAAAATTTTCGAGTCATTGTTGAAGATCAAGTGCTACATTTGAGGGGGAGTATATTTCTGTTTGATGAATAATAACAAGGGATGCCGAAACTGAAAATTCCCTCAACGATGTTTCTGTGTTTATACTCAAGATCAATTGCTCAAGCGAAGAAAATATTTTTTTCGTTTACATGCTTTATTTGTACAATGAACACAAAGAGGGAGAATGTTAGACCCAAGTTGTGTTCATTTTATCATTTTTGAATAGTTTTGCTTCTAGTTGTATTTCCTAGAAGTATAGGGTATATTGTGAAAATACCTGATAGGTATATAAACAATGTAATAAACCCCAATTCATTGAAGCATTTCAATATTTCAAATCAAAGTGTGTGTTCTTAGTTTTTCTCTCAACTGTTCATATTAAGTTCATCATCATCATTGTGGATTTGCTTCAATACCATTGATACTTGATACAATTGGGAACATACAATTCCATTATCCAAAATCAACGTCTAAGATTGGTTCTCGCAATAAAAACGGTTCTCAAATAAACCTTCCCATATATATATATATATATATATATATTGAAAAGTGGTCACCTAAAGTAAGTTTTGGCCCACAACACTGTATGGATTTGATATATTTGCTAAGAATACAAGTCAAGTAGTCTACTTTCATATTTATAAAAGGTATATACTATAGGAGCCCACATATATAGCATGCATGCTAAAGTGGCCAAATATAACATGATAACTAGAGCATGGTTTTAGACATTAAAAACACCTGCGCGCTAGCTAGCTTTGTGTATGTGTTGGTCGGTCTCTAAGTTTATGAATCTAAGCTTGGAACATGCATGCATTCCTTCCTTCCTTCCTGAAATTAAACGATCTAGCTAGCTAGCTTGTTGAAAATTAAAAGCGAGTCATAAGAACATTAATTTTTCGAATTCGATAATTAAAGGGGGAAGAATACACGTTTTATATGTAAATTAAGGGGAGAACAATTAATAATGATGTATCATGTATGTTGATTTGTGGTACGTAATTCACTATTGCTGAAAACAAATTAACAAGATATATGAATCAAGGCTCCAAATAATCAATGTTAAACTTGATTAATTAATGCAGGAATGAGGCTTGGTGGTATAAAACTAGCTAGAGCCTTTTCCAACCTCGGCAGAGATTACAATCAAGGATTCGTCATTGAGACGAAAAGTTCATCATTCCGAACTCTAGGCTCTACAGATTCAACTTAATTGCTTGATATTTAATTTACATGTGCTAGTTATATCTGCATTGCTACAGTAGCGGTGGGTTTAAGAGTTCTAGCAAGGGGATTTTTCCTCCTTATAAGGAGGGGGAATCTGACTCCTAGCAAATGACGCGTTTTAAAGCCGTGAGAGGCAACCCAAAGCGGACAATATCGTTGGTCGGTTCCCTGGTTGCGATCCTAATAGTGGTTAATTGCATGGAACCCCTTAAAGTCCGTCATATATGGGGTGTGTTTAGCAACGGGCTTATTTATTAAAAACATAATCTCTCATAAGCCCCAAAATAAAAGCCTTTTCAAATAGCTTATGGCTTGGGATTTGAATTATCAATTAATCAGCTCCAGCCCTAATTAGTTTTGCCAAACACACCCATGGTCGGATGTATTTTGAGTATGTTTGGCAACACGCTTATAAGGGATTATAGAGGCTTGGGATTCTAGTTCTCATAATCTCTAGCCCTCTAGTCTCGTTTGAGTGTTATAATTTTTAGAGAATTATTCCCAAAAATAAAAGTATTTTCAATTATCTTATAACTTTAGCTTAAAATTTTTAATATTTATGCGAGCAGCCAGCCAGCCAGCCTTATATATATTCAATCAAGTGGTGGAAAACGTCCGTTCAATTACGTACGAAAACTGCATGTGTCAATAAATAAAATAATCGTAATATATCGATCATTGAAATACATATATATGATTTGCAACATCAAATCATCGTATCATATCATCACAATTTCTAATATATAATTTGCAAATCCTAATCAATCTGTTATGATATTCTGAGATCTTCTTCAAAAATACAACAAACCTACTTATAAGAAAAGATTACGAGCTGGGTTGAGCGTATCTAAGATTTTAAAGCTACATTTGTGTTTGCACGATGCACCTATACAAATTTTCTTCTTATTGATTGATGTTTCCATTGTTATAAAGAATCACATCGATGGTGGATGGAGATAGTCATACGTAGTTATGGTGGTTGTGATCGACGATGATAGTATTATGTTAGAGTAGTTGATGATGAATGATGATGTGAATATATTCTCAATGATGATATATGATCGTATATATGTTGATGCTAATAATAATAACAATACAATAACTATCAATAATAATAATAGGTAAAAAATTAAATATTAAAAATCAATAAAACAATAACCAAGAAATATTTACCGTATACTGTTATATTTTGGAAAAAAAATGACATGACATTGAATTAAGACGTGCAACCTTAGGTGAGTAGTGCCATGTTTTTATTTGACATTGTATATATATATATATATATATATATATATATATATATATATATATATATATATATATATATATATATATATATATATATATATATATATAGGGGAAGGTTCATTTGAGAACCGCGAGAACCAATCTTAGCCATTCATTTTAGATATAGGATTCATGGATGAAGAGCGTGAGAGGATTGGGTGTGGCAGGGTGCATGTAAGAAATTCATGGGTGGACAATCCAATTGAAAGAGGGAGAATTGGACGATTAGGATTGGTTCTCGTGGTTCTCGCAATAAAAACAGTTCTCAAATGAACCATTCACTATATATATATATACTAGTGAGGTACCCGCGCAATGCGGCGGCGGCGAATAAAGAGGAGGTTGTGATGAGTTTTGTGCAGAATAATCACAAAGAGCTAATATGAGTTTGTGAAGATTCTTTGCGAGATGAAGATAATATGAGTTTGTGAAGATTCTTTGCGAGAGCCATTTTGAAATTAAGAATTAAATTGCTAACTCTGAGTTATTTGTGTTTCAGTTTGTTGGAAGAGTTTTGTCGCATGGCTGAATCATGAAGTTGCTGATTATATATGTGTATGTATATGTGTGCGTGTAATGTTTGATAGTTCCAATTATTATATAATTGAGTTAGAATGCAATGTTTATAAATTTCAACTCTTTGACTCTTTCATATGTTTGGTGTTTGTGAAATCTCTTAAACTTGATTTATTGAAAACAGGAATTTAGGTGATCTCATGAATCAAAAGTTAATATTAAAAATATATGATTAGACTTAATTCAGTTATAAGTATGGTGATCTCATGAATCAAAAGTTAATATTAAAAATATATGGTTAGAAATAATTCAGTTATAAGTATTGGTTTAAATTCATTAATTATCGGTTATGTTTTCAATATTTATTTGTTTAAATTCATTAATTGTGGACTTAAGGAGGGGTAAAAGAGAGGTATAAAGGAGGGGTATTTTAGTAAATTTACTCTTCTTAAAATTAAGAGTTTTTAGGTGGTAGATGTATTATATAGGAGTAATATATATATATATATATATATATATATATATATATATATATATATATGATCACCGGAAGCATTTGAACTTAATTTTGTACAAAATATGTAAATTGAATATATTTCTATGTTGTTTATCATGATTAATTTCATAAATGCAAATTATTGAAAGATATATTGTGTACAAGATATATGATCGAATTCTATAAGCGACACAAATTATGATTATGATATATATATATATATATATATATATATATATATATATATATATATTTTTTAACACCAAAATTGGCTGGTTGTATAAAAAAGGGCATGTCCTTGGGGCCAGGTCGGTCTGCTTGTATAAAAAAAGGTAGCCACGTCATCATCTTAGGCTTTTAAGCATTTTTAATTATAACCGAGATGAAATATTTAATATAGTCCATATTTAATTTATAGTCCCGATTGACTAATGGTTACAACTTGTAGGTTCTAATTTCGTAGTGAAAAAATATGTAGATTTAAGATTAGGGATTAAAGTCTTTATGAGTATTTAGCTGTTAAAAAAACTATATCAGATAAATATTTCTATTTCCTAATCGAATACATGAACTATGTAATAAGTGCAATACATGTCATTAATTATACCAAATTACATACTTCTGTTTTGTCACATGCTACACGTATCGAAGCAAATTGCATAGTTTGTATAAATAGATTAAAAAAATATTATGTTCCCCCTTAAGTATAATTATTAAAACGAACTACCACTCAAAAGGAAAATCCATATACATAAGTTAAAATTCTATAACGTTACGACCATCTATTGGTACCATAATTGAAAGATTTATATTTTTCTGTAAAATCTTTCTACTTATTCTGTCACTCAAGAATAATATAAGTATTAAAATCAGTAGAGGAGATGACAAAATAAAGTTAATAGATTACACATTTCATCTTATAATGGGTATGTAAATTGAGTAAGAAGAAATAGTCGGAAAGAAATAGAATTTTCGAAGGTAATTTGGCTTAATTTGTAGTCATACAACGTTTTGTTAAATCAGTTTCTTCACGGTTTTTAACCCAAAAGATATATTTCTTTAAAAATAAATTTAGAAAAACAAGAGATTTCCTTATTGACTGTAATTTAGGAACCATTGATTCTCACATATTCACATTGGATCCAAGGAAACAACATATTCCACAAGCATATCAGAAACAATTCTGATTCCATTTATTGCCATTATCCTCCCCCACATTTTCCTAAAATAACCAAAACAAACTTCCATCTGACCTCACACTCACATACAAAAGCAACAATCTTGAGCATCAAAATCATATCAAATGTGAATAAATGTGAACACTTTACCAAAAACAGCAAACAAACCATATATATCCAAGAAAGTTAGTTCCATTTCATCATACCCATTCACACTTATCACATAAACATTAGTCACTCATTTGCCCATTCCTTCATCTCACAAAAATGGAGTCCTTGAGAGCTCTTGCATTGCTGCTTCTGTTTGCTTTACCCGCCACTATTCGCGGTTGGGGTATTGATGGTCATTTCACAACCTGCAAGATTGCTCAGGGAAGGTTAAGTCAGACTGCAGCAGATGCAGTCAAACAGCTGTTGCCTGACTACGCAGATGGCGATTTGGCGAGTTTATGTTCGTGGGCGGATCATGTCAAGTTCAGATACCATTGGTCGTCACCGCTTCATTATATCGATACCCCGGATAACCTTTGCACTTATGAATATAGAAGTGAGTTGATAACTTTTTTTATTTTATTTTTTGTTTAATACAAAAATTCGGTATATCTTAATTATAAACACACCGATTTTATGAAGGGGACTGCAAGGATGAAGACGGAGTGATGGGAAGATGTGTGGCTGGTGCGATTATGAACTACACAACACAGTTGCTTGATTATGGCAAACAGACATCTCAATGTAATTATTTTCCTTCTTCCTACATCTGACTACATTATCCTCTATTCAAGGAGGTTTTGACTTAAATAGTCAAACTTTGTAGTTTTCAAATTCAAAACTCATGAGGATCCTGTTGCATCAGCCCCTGTCCTTACTCTACATACATTATTTGTCTAACTTGTGACAGACAAATTTCTATCAAGAAATTTAGAAAATAGAAATCATGTTTGTTTTGAAGCTGAGGAATAACTTCTTTGACTTTCAGATAATCTAACTGAAGCACTGCTCTTCCTTTCTCATTTCATGGGAGATATTCATCAGGTATTCATCTATACTTGTATTAAAATTTTGATATGGCAAGGACTAACTGTGTATCTTCTAAAGAAATGTACCCTTTTGGCTCTTATAGCCATTACATGTCGGATTTACTTCAGACAAAGGCGGGAACACAATCGATGTCCATTGGTTCACACGAAAAACAGTACTTCATCATGTAAGTCATCAGATATATTGAATCTAATTAATAAAACTAATATTACAGTTGTTGACCTACTACATGTGTCAAATTCAGGTTTGGGATGATAGCATAATTGAGACTGCAGAAGAAAGGTTCTATGGTTCTAATGTCAACACTTTCACAGATGCAATCGAGACTAACATAACGGTATTAGATGACTCCTTATATCTTCTTGACAACAAGATAATTCAAAACTTACTTTAAATTTGCTTTGGGCAGAAAGTATGGGCAGATCAAGTTCCAACATGGGAGACCTGCAGCAGAAATCAGAAAACTTGCCCAAACATGTACACAAAAACATTCTCTAAACTGCAGATAATATAGAAATGCATATTTTAACATTGAATACTTTAAACAGATATGCAACTGAAGGAATAAAAGCAGCATGCAGTTGGGCTTACAAAGGAGTTGCTAATGATTCGGTTCTTGAAGGTAATTCGTGTTTGACAACTTGGTCAACTCTTGTTTCCTAAAGAGATTTAGATCCTCCCAAGTTGAGACACAACAACATCAATAGGTCCTACGACTTCAAACGCAGGACCATTGATTTTTGTTACGAGAGAGCATGTGTTGTCGTGGTTCCCTCAACTTGAGAGGATCTCAATAATCTTTTCTAAAGTGATATGATATATAATTCTAGAAACCGTGTTATATTGCAGATGATTATTTTCTATCTCGTTTACCCATTGTGAATTGGCGATTAGCTCAAGGCGGTGTTCGATTGGCAGCAACACTAAACCGCATATTCGGATAAAATCTTAGTCTTATTGTACTGTTAACATTTGACAGTTATATTTAGTCTACAACAAGTTTTTATTTATGCACATATTTAAGTTATGACACTTAGCTACAGATTCAGTTTGTTTTCTTAACAAGAAGAACAGGGCATTTGGCATGGTTAACACAATAATCGCCGACACTCCCCAAGAAAGCCCTGTCAAGGAAAAAGAAATTATTATTATTATCATTATTAATTAAATACAAAAAAAAAAGAAAAAGAAAATTATATAAACACGGGCCAACCTCGTAACAGCTCCCCGACCATGGCTGCCTACAACGAGCAACTGAATGTTTAATTTCTCTACTGCATTGCATATGGCCACTTTAGGGTCTCCAACTTCTGTCATTCCTTCTGCAGCAACCTGCAAGTTAATTAAAAAAATTTGTAACAAAAATCTAAACTACCATAATTTTGTAAGTTTAACATCAAGAAAAGGAAATCAAACCCCGTAATCATTGCAGGTGGTTTTAGCTTTTTCCAGCAGGTTAAGAGCTGCCTTCTTCTCGCTTTCGTTCATCTCCTTTATCAGCTCAGCTGCTGCAATAACCAGATTCAAAGCAACAAAATTAGAACCATTTCCCCCAAAAGTTCAAGATTTCACTACAAAGATTGAGAGAGAGAGAGAGAGAGAGTTAGTGAGTTACTTCCCCAAGAGGACGCATAGAGATAGGTGATATCAAGAGGGGGTCGAGCGGTGAAGATAAGGAGTTGGGAATCTAGTAAGGTAGAGTGAAGGGTTTTGAGGGCCCAAGCGAGGGCATGCTCACTGAACTCACTATCATCAATTGCCACCATCACCTTAGTCTTCTTCATTCCGCCTGCAACTTCAACATCCTCTTCCGCCATCTGCACAAAACTCAACTCTCTATGTCTATCTTTCTAAGATCTTGTGAAGACAAAAGGCTACCTACATCTACAGGACCCAAGGTTTGAAAAGCGGTTGTATTTATCCTTTATTCCCACAATCTGATTGAAGAGGTTGAAATTGTCTTCATGTGTAACCAGCTGGGGTGAGGTGGGGGATGTTTATTTTACGGTGTCGTCACGAGATTGTGTTGTTATACGTAGCAAAAGGAGGAAGACATCGGTGGACTACCAAAACGGTGGTTTATTTTATTATCGATAACTTTCTCAAAATAAGCAATACCATTTAATGAAAATAAGTAAAAAAATTAAGATTGTAAAAATAAGCTTTCAAATTACCGATGGGTATCCATGTTACTGAACTATAAAAACGTGACACGTGTCATTTAAAAAAAAGCTCATGTTGCTGAAAAAATGTGTCATGTCGTTAAAGAAAGTAAACCATGTCATCAATAAGAGATTTGATGTGATTTCAACGATTTGGTAACACAATACGTCAATACTCCATAATTTCATTGGCTCTTCTTTTACCGACAACATGTAGCACTGTTGGCGACAAACCCCTTTTTCATCGGCGACACCGTTGCTTATTTTTGTAATCATCCATTTTTGTAGCTTATTTTAGCTTTTGTATATAATTTGATGCTTATTTTGGCAATTTTTTTTGTTTATAAATGATATATAGATGTTTGGATGAGGGCAAGCATTTAAAATTTGTAATTATAAAAATAAACACCGTAATTTCGGTCACGTTACCTATTTTTCAAATAATTTTTTATAGAAACTATGTATAGTATATTCGTTTATAATCCGGTTTATATAAATATTTATCCGCTAAAGTTTATATTTTTTTCATGTTTAGTTTTCTATAACGTTTGAAATTCTTTTTTTCACCGAAAACTCACTCATGCAAAACACTCCACCTCAAAAACAAAGCAAACAAGATCACACAAACAGACACTTCGCTGCTATTTGTTTTCCTTAGAAGGCCTTTTTACCTCTTACATCTTTAGCAAGCAAACAAAAGAGAAGGAAGACTATTTATTTTTATTCATTGACAAGTAGGTATATCGATGTTTTTTCACTTCTTGAAAAAGGGCTAGCTTTCCACTTTTCTTACAAGACTTTTTGACTATCTACCCCACACCTCTCTCATCAGTGTCGATTGCGTCCCTATCTGTTACTCAACACTTCCCTCTGCACACGACCGATGACGTCAACCTTGACCCAATTGATGTGCTGATGGTTGTGGCGATTTTGCTGTTGTCAAGAGGGGGGAGGGGCGGATAGAGAGAGGGGCTGTTGTTCCGTGAATGAATTTCTTGTTGGCAAGGGGAAGAGGCTGCGATTATGGTGAGGACAATGGTCTTAGTTATCTTGCTCCTCAAGGAGAGAGAACAAGGGTAGAGAGACACATTATAGAAGAGAGAAGAAAACTTGCTTGAAAACAATGATAAGAATGAATATGACTAAAATACCCTTGCTTGCTGCTTATAAAGGCATCTAACAACCACACCTAACGAACGTTGGCTACAAAACCAAAACATGTAATGAAATTTAAACCACACGTACCAAACTACCAATCTCGTAATCTAATAGCTAAAAGATTAAATTTGTAATTTTTGTCAATGTACATGCAAGTTCTTTGTAATCTACTCTTACGAATAACATTCAAACCTGAGAATCTTGGTGATGACACAGGTTGAAGAGTTGCTCTTGTCGAAAGCTGGAATCAGTTATATGATATTACAACATGAGACAATCCTGATGCTCTTTTACAAGATAATTTCACTCCCTTGGTCTTTCAGTTTTGCATTTGGTCTTCCTAACTCAATGATATGCTCGTATGCCTAACAAGTAACAATGTAACATCTGCATGTAGTAAATTTGCCAACCTCAATATTATTGTTGTATGCGGTAAATTTATTTATTTTACATGATGTTCATTCTAAACTTTATTTATTTATACACAGTGTGTAAAGGAGAGTTATACAAGTAGAACCATAAAATCATGAAAGTATGAAACTCCACTGCTCCAGAGAGGATTAGACCCCATTTGTTCAAGGGCTTTTCTTTACCACAAGAACTGGGCATTTGACGTTTTGAACACAGTGATTGCTCACGCTACCAAGAAAAACCCTGTTTCAAGCATCAACAAAATGCTTATTCATAAAGCTAATCACAGCTTCAAGATCACGAGTAATTTGGCATGTGATCTGAAGTTCCAAGAAACAGAGTTTAGCAGCTCCCCAACAACATTTCACAGAAATATGATCAAATATAGGAAACTATTCCACGCAATAGTATTCTTGTTCCATAAAAATACAGAACTCACCTTTTAAGAGCTCCACGACTATGGCTACCCAACACAAGAAGCTGCACATCTGACTTTTCAACAACTTCACATATTAGCTCTTTAGGATCCCCAACTTCAGTCATCGTCTCTGCAGTTATCTGTGTAGTTTTACAGTTTCAAACGAAGATACATCAGTTATCATGAATTTTGAATTCATCTTGAACATAGAGATATGCTGTTTTACTTTGGAATATTTGTGCAGCAATAAATGAAAATTAAACATTTAGAGAAAGATACCAGTACCTTTGATCTTTATTTTCTCAATTTAATCAAACTGTGACCAATCTAAAAGCAAGAGAGTACCCCATATTTATTGCAGATATCCTTGGCCTGCTCCAACAAACTAAGAGCGACTCTTTTCTGATTGTCTTGGATATTTCTGATGAGCTCTGGAGCTGTAAAACAGGAACCACACCTTAGTCAATACCCTGCAATTCTACATAGGGGATGCTGCTAATATCTAGCAGCACATATAATTTTCCCCTCTACATATATCTTTATTTTATCACAATATGAGGAAACAGAGTGAAAAACAAGGCTCATAGAAATAAATTTTCATTCTTTTTTCTTTTTCTTTTCAAGATCCGGCATTAGCATACGCTAAGCTCATCATGGCGGCTTAAATAGAAAAGTAAATCAATAATTCTCCTACTTCCAACCATCTTTAGCTACAAGGGCTAAATCAAGGAAACTAGCAAATGAATTGCGATCCCTGAAATTTCTGATAAGATCGTAGAATACAACAAAATGTTGGCAATTAAACCCTATTCAATCATCAATTAGGCGAAATATGAAGCGAAATTGAAATCAATTGATGGCGTAGATGAAGCAACAGAAACTAAAACAAGTTAAGAAACCGAGACGTACGAGTAAGATGATTTAACAATTATCCTACTTCTAACCATTTTTAGCTACAAGGGCTAAATTAAGGAAACTTGCAAAGGAATCACCATCCCTGAAATAACTGGTAGGATCATACATATACAGCAAAGTGTTGCAGATAAACCCTAATTAACCATCAATTAGGCGAAATATGAAGCGAAATTGAAATAAATTAATGGCGTAGATGAAGCAAATAAACCCGAGAACAAGTTATGAATGAGACATACGAGTAGAACCATAAGCGGAGGCATGAAGATAGGTGTAATCAGAGATGGGCTGTGCGGTGAAGATAAGGAGGTTTTTGTTGGCAATGGATTCATACAGGTTTTGAATAGCCCATTCAAGAGCATAACGGCTGAATTCACTCTCGTCGATCGCCACCATTACCTTCTTCTTCTGATCCGCCATTTCCGTTTCTCAGACGACTTTCCTCTGTGAGCGGTGGAACGAATTTATGGCGGTGCTTGCAGCAGAAGCTTCAGGTATATATGCCTCAAGCATTTATTTTTGGCGGTAAAAAACAAAAGGAAAACATATTCTTATTTAGAAATGGGGGGATTGAGGCGAGACACTTAAATATATACCTTTATAAACTTTCTTAATTACGTATATATCATTATAAAAATTAATATTACGTATATATCCTTCAAAATCTATAAACTCTCATATATATATCCTTATAAACTTTCTTAATTACGTATATATCATTATAAAAATTAATATTACGTATATATCCTTCCAAACTCTATAAACTCTCAAATATGTCCCTATATTTAATTTAAAAGTAATTAAATCATTTAAAAATTAAAAAACTTAATCCATAATTTAATTTATAAACAAAATCCCCTAATTACCCATTTTCAATCTTTATACTTGTTCCTTTCTCACATAATCCTCTGTGTTTAGAGCTATGGCAGCCATGACAGGTTAGGAGGAAAAAACATTTCACTTGTTTAAGATAGCCTAGGTTGTGAATCTAGACAGAAGAGCACATATTTGTTCAAACTACCAACTCATTCTAGAACGTACAAAACCCTAAAATATCTTCACCGAATTTTGTTCTATTTTGAGTACTTTCAGAAAAATAACGAAGAGATCTTCACTTATTTTGATTCATTCGGTGTCAAAATAGTTCTTATCATTAACATATGTAATTTCATTTAGAAAATGCAGAGATCAAAGGAAGAGTTATGTTTCAAATTTTGGGGCTATTCTTGATCTTGGTGAAGACGAAGCCGGGATTCCAATTACGTCTTGCACTATCTTGTGATTCCATGAGCAATTTTAGAGGAATTTTGAAGTGATAATGGAGTTATTGAAGATGCTGCAAGATAGGGTTCTTTTGGCATTGGTAATGAAGGTCAAGAGATTAGTAAAAGGGGTTATAAAAAACCATAAAAATGATCACAGCTCCTCGATTTGTTATAGTATGTAGTTGTGTTGTTAGCTTCTCCTTTTCTTAAAGCTCTTAGAAAGAGAAAGAGCTGATAGGTTTTAGTAAGTTATTGAAAAAGGAGCAAGAAATTAGAGCATTATGTGAAAAAAAGTATGAAGGATAAATATGAAATAAGGGTATTTAGGAGATTTTACTTGTAAATTTAATTAAGGATTTTGTTTTTTAACCTTTTAATGTTTTAATTACTATTAATTCAACTATAAGAACATATTTGAGAGTTTAGAATGTTTAAAAGGATATATATGTAATATTGATTTTTATAGGGATATATACGTAGTTAAAGAAGTTTGTAAAGATATATATGAAATTCTCACTTATTTTTATTATTATAAAACCAAACTGCATCCTAGCGAGTTCCAGATGAAATAGATTGAAACTCGTTTAAAAAACAGTCCAACTTTGAGTTTGAAAAAGGTCAAATTGTGAATTAAGGTAACCTAAATATCAAAAATTATTTGTAACGTCCAATTTTTTTAACTGAGAAAGGATTATTAATTTTAATTTGTAACAAAAAAGGGTATAATGTGTGAAATTTATATCTTTTTTTATTACAAACTGAAATTTATAATCTTTTTTTCTTAGGTCTAAGAGGTCATTATACTCTTTTTTGTTACAGATTGATATTTATAATTATTTCTCAGCAAAAAAACAGACGTTACCTTTATTGACAATTATCGATATTTAGGTTACCTTTCTCGATAATTTTGCTTTTTAAAAAGTGAACTCATTTATTAAGGATTTATTGTTTAATTGAACTTGAAGGAGGATTCCTGCCAAACACTTAAAAGACAACTAGATGGACTAGAAATGCATTTAGTATGATATTTTGAACCAAAAACAAAATTGAAGTGGGAATGCGCTCGAACTAGTCTGGAAGAGTTGAAGAGTAGAAACAAGAAAAATCAAAATTATAACTCAATTAAAGAAAGATTTAGGTTCATCTTGGACAATCAAAGCAAAAGGTATGTTAATCTCACTTTATTCCTTGTTAGTTAATCCCTGTTTAGGACCTTAGGTTAAAAAATTGTTTATACGTGCTCTTAGATAGAATTGATTGTTCGTTTGATGATATTAGATGCTTAAAAACAAGCGTAAGAAAACACTTCAACATAAAAAGAACGGATTTTGGATGCTAAATGAGTCAAAACCGTATATGTTCAAAAGAACATACCTACTGGTCGTGTCGATAACACAAGCCATGTTAACTAAAAGGGGCCGTGTAAGTTAATTTATGAGTTTGGCAGCTCCACAAGTAGGAATAATACTCGTGAATGTTTTAGTTTGTAAGTAAAATTATTTTAACACGCATAACTCTTTTTATGTATTCCCAATGTTTTGAAAACCGGACCGAGCATTGAACCGTCACCCTACTGGTTTATTAGTCGGACAAACCGGATGATGTTATAATTATTTAAAAACAAAAAATATGTATTGATTTCTAAAAATATACTCTCATAAAACACATAAAAAATTAATTCTTGAAAGACGAAAATTATTGTTTGTAGCCACTCATGTCTATTTCGATAATAATTTGAATATGAAATTATTGAACATTCAAATCTTTTCTACTTCAATTAAAGGAGCCTTACGATTGAAAAACAGTAGGATTTCAAGCAAATTTCCGGTTCGACGATTCACCGGTCCGGTCCGGTTTTGAAAAACACTATGTATTCCACTCATGTCTATTTCGATAATCCATAACATATTTCGGTTTAAGATCATTATTCACAAGTCATCGTTTTTTTCGATTGCGGGAGTATTTTAGATAAATCCTTTCTTGCAAACATTGTTATATATATAGTGTGAGAACCGCGAGAAATAGAGGTGACAAAACTTACCCATTTATTCACTTTTGGGTCCACTTGGACCATTAATATAATTATTTGGATTAAATGGCCTTTGTCTTTTTTTTACGTGAGTTAAGGACGGCAAACTGAATCAGGTGATAAAACATTCGGGTGATTTTGGGCTGAAAAAAAAAGAAATGGGTCATACTGGGCATAGAAGAAAAGGGCGAATGGGTTTATTGGGCGGTAGACTTGCAGTCGATAGTTCACCGCCTCACCGGCAAGAGAGGAGTGAGATTTTGATTTTAGCGAGAGAAAGAATCACCGTTTTACGACCCACACGACGAAGACGGAACGCGCACTGAAGCCGATTGAAGCCCTGGATAATGTGATTCAAGCATACAACCCTCGATTGAAGCCAAATCATCAAATCATCGACACTCAAATCTCAGATTGATATTGAATCATCAAATCATCGTCATCGGCTCAAGCCCTCGATAACTCACATAATCAGATAATTGTTGTAAAGGCTAAGGTACACAAAAAAATCCCTAATTTCTTCCAATTTTATAGGTTTATGCAATCAATTTTTGGGCGAAAACGAGTTGACCCTTCTCGTTAATGGTTGTAGCCATGGAACCTTTTCTTTGTTTCTTGCATGTTGTGTAATTCTGTTTAGTAAAATTTGTGGTGGATTCGGTTTTCTGGGTAATTCAACTTTTGAAACTATTAAAATAATGATGACCATTATAGAACTATTAAAGTTTGTGGTGGATCCGATTTTTTAGAATCATCTTGCTTATTTTGGTGTAAATGCTTGTTAGTGGTTTGTTTCCACTTTGAGTTATTTATTTTTGTTCTGTCTTTGATTGAAGTATATTAGTTTTGATCAATGCAATGCTCTGTTTGGAAGTGGAGATGACATTGATGATTTTAAGTTTCATATTTCTAACTCAAGTTATGATTAGTGAGTAGTTTTCTAGTGTTGTGACATCTTTTTATAGGAAATACACTTCAATGTAACAATTCTAATGTTTTGAGGATGAATACAAGACGGTTTATGAAAGTATTGTTGATGTAGTAGATGCAATAGAAGTATAGACAACATGTTGTTATTTGGGAATGCTGCTCAAAACTATTGTGTTATATCTGTGCAACAAAAGTTCAGATAGTAGCATCTTAGATCAGCCTTATCCTGCATCTTAGCTCCTTTTCTGCTGTTTCTATAACATTCATATTTCAGTTGTATATGTGTTGACTTTGACAGTGTGTTATGAATTTTTGAGTGTCATTTCATTTGGTTTCATATTACAAATGTCTATTTTAGTTAGGAGTTGATTTGATTATTAAGTTCAGTTTCATGGTTATGGTGTGTCATTTCATTTGGTTGCATTTTGTTGATTTTGGTTTCATATAACATATGTCTATGTTTGTCAGGAGTTGATTTGATTATTAAGATATTTGTTTTAATTGTTGTTGGTTCTGCAGAGATTCAAATTGATTCATTTTTCTAGTAAAACATTTCGATTCTTATATTAAATTAATAATCTGAAATTATTAACTTCTATTCATTATCAAGCGCTGAGGCATTGTTATGTACGCGTGATTGGTTGTTTGACTTAGAAGGTTTTATATTCGTTCTTTTTTGTAACACACACACACATATATATAAAAGGGTCTTCAACTCTTTTAATATGTTGTAGACGAGGACGAAGTTGAGGAAGAAATTGGAGAAGACATTGAAGCATTGATTCCGACACTTAATAGCGGCAATTATTAAGGTTTTTTAAATTAATTTAAAATTTTTTATTCATTTTATGTTTATAATATTAATCGATAGGTTTTGTTTGTCTTTTTACATATTTAGGTGAGGACATAATGGAGGAAGAAGATGAAAGAATGAGTTTGTATTTGATAGTTTTGTGGTATTTGATATATATGGGTTATTAGTATTAAACTTTTGATAATTGTTCTTACAATTTTGGTATTTTTGGGGTATGAGATTGATGTGCAAATGTTGGGATTTATGATTGAGTTTTAGTATATTTATAATTGTCAATTTATGGGATTTATGATGATATTTTCTTAAATGTAGTGAAAGTCAAGTTTTTTTAGCATTTTTTCTAAAACGGCCCGTTTTGATCCGGACCCATTTTGACCCGAAACCATTTGATACTTTTTTCAATAGTACACGTTTGGACCCCATCCCGTCCTGGACCGAACCTGTTCGGACCCCTTACCCAAACTGACTTGACCCGCCCGTTTTGCCACCTCTAGTGAGAACCAATGTTAGTCATTTAATTGGTAAGTAGAATTCATGGATGAAGAGCGTGGGGGATTGGATGTGACAAGGTGCATGTAAGGAATTTATGGATGACCAATCCAATTGAAGAAGAGGGAATTGGACAGCTAAGATTGGTTATCGCGGTTATCACAATAACAACGGTTTTTAAATGAACTTTTCACAATATAGGGGAGGGTTCATTTGAGAACCATTATTAGTAATATATCCAAATAGAGTAATATCTTTCTAAAGCCTGTTAACTCTCTTATATATCCAAATATATAATTTAATTATAATTAGTCGGGTACCCGCGCAATGCAGCGGCAATGATCAAATAAGGATGATGGTGAATACTTATGATAAAAAGGACGGAGAACGCAATAATGCTTATGAATAAAGCTTGAATGTTACAATAAATTTGAAATAATTTAAGTAGTATTATTTATCAAATTTATGTTATATGAAAGTTTTTATTTAATAGTATGGTAATATTGTTTATACACTTTTACTTAAAAGAAAAATGAAATGTATGTTTTTAAAGAAAAACAAATTATAATTTATTGTAATCAAAACCTTTATTTGTTAAATGAGAGGAGGTGAAAGGTTTATTAAATCGATGGATGAGATTAATATAAGTAACATTAAGAGTGAAGATTTAGTTTTGATTGAAAAATTAAGAACTCTGAATTTTTAGAAAGGAGATAATGTTATATGCTTAATATAGTAGTATAGATTAAATTATTTAGAAGTTCCTAAAAACTACAACTATATTTAAATCGATTTTGATGAGAACTGCATGCTGATGTCTAACATGTACAAAGAAGAGAGAGAAAATATTTTTTAAAAAATTTTAAACCATTTAATTATAATTAAATTATATCTTTGGTGATATGAGAGATTTTAGAAGATTCAGAAGGATATTAATGTAATTAAGATTTTTTAAGGATATATACATAATTAACAATGTTTCTTACGATATATATATGAAATTCTATTGTTTAGGGTTGTTATTTTGCATTATCTAACCGCCAACAACTCGATCTACCAAATACATATAGAAAAATAAAAGTTGTATCTACCAAGTAATGTATCAAATGTTCTTTAGTTTTGCTTTATTAATTTTAAATTTGGATTTTAATTAGTAACTAAACATATTTATCCAAAGTAACTTCGATTCCATTATCCATTTCTAGTTTTACATATCATGAAATCCTATTTTTAACACAAATTGATCGTAGATTCATAACTTTTCACCCTCACAACTTCAATTGTTACGTGATTATTAGTCGTGCCTACAAAACACAAAATTTTACCTTCTTTTGCTAATCCTCAAAAATGTTATTATTCTTCTTTTCAAAAAGTTGTCACAAACAAATGAAAATCTTGAAATTGCTGTTGTAATCTTCACTAAGCTAATCTTTCTATATTAGAACAATAACAATACATCAATCGCGTCAATGTGAAGTGTAAGATAAAAAAATAGAGCGTAGGAGTAGTTACAACCCTAACATCTCATTATTCCTACCACACCGTCACATTAGTATTTTTTTAACCACTCAGCCCCGTAATAATCACTTCACACAACACCAAATTATAGGTGTAACACCCTAAAATTAGTAACTTCTACAATTATTCTATTGATGCTTAAATTCAAATTAAATCTTACTTGAACAAGGTTTGTTTATTGATTATTATTATGAAAGTAGGAGACTAATATTGCCATTTACCAAAGTATTATATGTGTGTGAATCTATTATGGTTAGTTTAAAATGAAAACTAAGAGGGGCCGTTTATGCCATTTGTATAAAACTCTAAATATAAGGGGTGGTTGAATTTTGGAAGTTAAAATTGATAAGAAAGGTAGGTGTGTGTGTGTGTGTGTGTGTTTGACAATTTTCTGTAGAATTCAAGAAAGAGGGAGAGAAGAAGAAATCAAGACTTAGAACATTTGAATACGTATTTGAAGATTTTTGGTTTAAATCAAGTGTTAAGGTACGTGTTTAGAATTTTAGTAGACAATGTAAAATGATATTATCTTTGAATCACTCACTTAGAGGTGATATTGTTTTGATGATGTTTTACTTCTAATTTTGAACAAAGGATATGATTTTGGGACTGAAATTATTGGTCATGAGATTATAATAAGCAATGGATACGCTTAATGAGTCAAATAGATAAATTTAGGATGATCAATTGTAATGTCAATTAGTGTTATTGGTTGTTTCTTATGTTGTTTTTGGTGTTAAAATATATTGGATAAGTTGAATTTTGTTTTGGTACAATTTAAGGATGAATACAAAGGTTCTTATCAAATTGTTGTTGTCTAGTGGTGGACACGGGTCGTGCCGGGCCCTAAGGATACCTTAGGGTTTAAAGAACACCCCATGCCAAAATGCTAGACACGGGTGTGCCATTGGAGGCACGGCTATTTATGGTTTGATTAGGGCACGGGTGTGGGGACCATGTTTGAAGGTCGAGTGAGGTAGGATAGGGTTGTGTCTAGGGTGTATCAGTGGTAATTATAGGGAGAATTAATGTTGTACTTATTATTTGATAAATTATCATGTAGGGATTACTTGTCGATTGAATTTAGTGCCTGCTAACCATTGTTGAGCTACTAATTGAGTTAAAGCATTGTTGAGGTGAGTTACACTATCCATTTAACGTGCTATGAGAATATGTGATTGATTTTGCCTGGCTGGCATCCTATTATCTACTT
Organism: Dittrichia graveolens; assembly: GCA_038502395.1. Taxonomy (NCBI): domain Eukaryota; kingdom Viridiplantae; phylum Streptophyta; class Magnoliopsida; order Asterales; family Asteraceae; genus Dittrichia; species Dittrichia graveolens. The sequence continues at coordinate 97,465,485 of JARJIL010000003.1, read as the reverse complement.
GGGTGGCATCATATCTTGCTTGGGTGGCATTTGTTGCTTGTACTATCCATAATTTGCACATATATGGTATATGAGATGATGTGTGTAACTGTATATTCATTAAGCATTATTGTTTACCATTTGTTGTTTAACTTTTCAAGTGATCCTGATTCCTCGGGAAAGAATAAAGAGAAGGCTTAAGTCAAACTAACAACCAAAGCTTTCGCGGACGGGTCAGGCTAATGACACTGCTTTTTTTTACTTATGGCACCGTTGGGCCCACAACTATATCAATATTTATTTATGAGTTAATTACAAAATTGGTCCTTTATATATACCACTTATTTCACTTTTAGTCCTTTAAGCCAAAATTTTGCAATATTAGTTCTTTAAATGAGTTTTTTGCACACTATTGGTCCTTTGACCGTTAACTTTAACAGTGTTATGGTTAAATTTTTTAAAATGACTATTATACCCTTGGTCTTTTATAGTTTAATGACTTTTATTTTCTGCTCTCTTTATTTTCTGCCCACCTCACCTCCATCACCATCATTCTCTTTCTACTTCCCCCTCTACCACCGACCACCATCGTCCGGGACCATCACTACCATGTCACGACGATGACAACATTTGCCTTCATTTCTGCCGCTGATAACCACCATCTAAGAGACCCTCAACGACGATAACATATTTGGGGAGTGTCAGTGTATGCAATTTCTGGCAAAAACCATCATTGGCTGTGATCACCACCGTCATACTTCTTCTTTTGCTCTTTTTTCTGATCTTTTTCTTTGATTTGTTCAGATCTGTGGTAATTAGTGTTTTGGTGTTGCTTGGTGAGTGGGAAGTGTGTCTGAGAGAGAAAGTGTGTGTGTATGTGTGTTACAGATCTTTTTCCGGCGAAAACCATCATAGGCTGTGATCACCACCGCCATACTTCTTCTACTCTTTTTTTCTTATATTTTTCTTTGATTTGTTCAGATTTATGGTGATTAGTGTTTTGGTGTTGCTTGGTGAGTGGGAGGGGTGTGTGTGTGTGTGTGAGAGAGAGAGAGAGAGAGTGTGTGTGTGTGTGTGTTACAGATCTTAGATCTTAGGTTGTGAGCGATTTGGAGTGTTAGATGTTATTGGTGAAGAGATGATGATGGCGGCAGTGATGGACCAGTGGTGGCGGTGGTGGTTGTCCACGGTGGTAGGGGTCTCATGGTGGTGGCAATCTAGTGGTGATGGTGGTTCTAAGGTGGTGGTGCTATGAGTTTCTCATCCTATCAGAGGATAGGAGAGTATAATAGGGTTTATGGTTTAAAATATGGTGTTTGGATTAGAATTTTAAAAAGTATAATAGGATTTAGGGTTTAAGTGTATAAACTATAAACGACTAAGGGTAAAATAGTCATTTTAAAAATTTTAACCAGAACACTATTAACGTTAACGGTTAAAGGACTAATTGTGTACATAAAACTCATTTAAAAAACTAATATTGGCTTAAAGAACTAAAAGTGAAATAAGTGGTATACAGAAAGGACCAATTTTATAATTAACTCTTTATTTAATTTCCCAATACACACATGTACACATCTCCCAAAGTCCCAAGTCATTTTAATATTTAACTTCTCCTCTCCCTAGTTATCTTCTTACCTTGATCTCACTGTTTACTATCACCGGACCACCGCCACCGCCATCAACGCACGGCGGCCACCGCCATGCCGGCCCACCACTCTCTCTCTGATGTGTTCGTTGCTACCAACACACCACCGCTTTCTCTCTCTCTATTGTGTTTGTCAGGTCGCCGGCCACCACCGTTCACGCACCACCGGTCTGGAAATTCACATAAACCCATTCTTGGTCGTGAGTATTAGGTTGCTGGAAGAACGGCAATCGCTTGATATGAGGAGGAAGAGAGCGAAGGAGGAAAACAAAGAAGAGAAAGAGGAAGAGAGCGAGGGTTACAATGGTGAGTTGCCGGAAGGAGGGTGTCGGTGAGGCTGAGGTCGGGGACCTGTCACGGTGTGGTAGCGGTAGTGTCGCCGGAAAAAGGGTGAGGTCACCGGAAGACAAGCGACATCGCCGGCAAGGAGGTTGTCGGTGGGGTGCAGAGCGAGCGATGGGGTGTTGGTGGAAAAAGGCTGAGGTATGTGGTCTTGATAAAAAATAAAAGAGGGTAAGATTTAGAAGTTAGGTTGGCTTTATTTCATTTTAATGTCTGTTACCGTGTGGATAGCAGTATCCTTCGCAGACGCCACTTTTTTTAAATCAGTTGAAGTGAAAGTGTTTAAAAACCAATAAAGTACATTTTTGGAAAGCCACATCGTGATGTTTAATATAAAGTTTACCTTTTATAGTTTGAAGATGTATATACCTATTTTGGACATAAAAGTTCATTTTTATGAAATACCGCTTCTATAAGTTGTGGTCATTTCTATTTATTTATTCTAATTGTTTAGAAAATCAGGGTTAAACAATAAGATCCACATACTACTCAACAACCAATCAAATAAAAAGGACAAAAGACGGCCACCTTCAAGCAACCACACAACTCCCCAAATGTGAAGATCTCCACGCTGCCTCCTCCTCCACGATGCCATGGATGAACCCATGACACCATCACCACTTTCCACTCTGCCTGCTCTAAAATGGAACTCTTACTCTAAGATGAAACTCATACATCATCAACTTCATTTTCTCCTGTAGAATTCGTCGATTTTGGCTTAATGTGTGGCGTGTGGAGTATTTGCCCGTTATGGGGATGACTTCAAGATGGTTGGATTATTTAGAGATCTTGATTAAATTAAAATCATAACAATAATAATAGCGACAAAATATACTAATCAAATAATAACCTGCAACTTTCTAAATAAGTGTTCACATAAGTACAACAGCCTAGCTATTAAAGTGTAATATGTTCTCATAATATTGTTTCTTGATTGTGCGCCTATAACATGTAAGAATAGTACACTATCAATTTCATGCCATTAAATATGTAACATTATATTAACGGGATAAACTATTTGGACCCCCTTGATTGTCTAATTTGACCCCCTAATGTGACGTATATGAATATATTACTTGTATTGAAAACTGTAATTGATTAATATGACATATTTGGTATGTGAGAGGGAGGGGTCCGAATAGTAGCATCCTGTTTTAACAGGTTTGTAAGCTAGCTTGGTTTAAAAGAATATTGGATTAGTTTGAATACATCTTTGCAATATACATGACTTCTACTTGGTAGTTCTTCATCAAGATTCAATATTTCTTTTCTTAATGTGGTTCTGGATCACTCAAAATCTCACCCTCAAAATACCAAACAATTTCTACTTCGTTAAGGTAACCTTTCAAGAACAAATAATATGATATAACAATAGTAAAACCCAAACAAAATGCATAACTATAACAACTTGATACGAATAGGGTCTAGAAACAATACTTATTAACAAACTCTCTCATATTTATCAAGTGAAATACCTCAAATGGTCGCCAAGCCCCCAACAATTGGTGATTATAGGTTACATCAATTGGGGTTGTCATGGCGAATGAAGTTAACAAGTTTGGATCTTACCTCTGGTGGAATACGAACTGGACGATAGTTTTTGTCAAGCCAAACTACGGTCGCCCGAGCCTCCAAAATGGGCTGTACCCAAACCAAAATAAAATTCAGCAGAAAACACATAAAAAGAAAGCGGAAATCCTTGAACGGATTTGCTGTCTTTGACTATCTTCGCAAACAACACACCATTGCAGATGAAATAAAAAGCATGTTACCTCTTCGTCCGGCATCTTTACGATGAAGTGTTCAAAGTAAAGACGAGCAGCTGAGGAGTCAGATACTCTTACTCTCACTGTAAATCTATCCCCAATCTGTGTTCATAGGAATACAACTTTAAAAAAAAATCTTGAAAACATCAAGACTCTTGAAGATGAAAATGTCTAAAACCAATTGCATATCATTGTTTATTTATTATTCTTTTTATTCTTTTTGCAAGAATAGTGGTTGATTTGCAAGGAGATCAAGAGCTAGAGTAATCAAGAATCATTAAGGGCAGTCAAGAGTTAAGAAAATGAGAGTTAAAGAGTTAAAAAGCATACTCTTAGAGGTGCAAGATACTTGAGTGACAATTCTGACAATGCTACCGCATTACCACTTTGAGCAATTGTATCAATATTTATGCCAATTTTTTCCATAAGTTGATGTCGAGCTGTTGAAAATGAACGATTTAGATAAAGCCTTGCAGAGACAATGAAACCAAATGAGATGAATCAAGTGTTGAAATCAACAGCTACCAAATAAAAAGACAACATATAAATATAAAATATTTACATCAAAGACTCACCATGTTGACAGTAATTTGCAAAGACTGCATTATTCACAACTCCATACTGATCCAATTCGTAATCTCGAACTTTGAGTTCAAACTCATGAAATCCACTCATTCTGCCAAGCATTAAGATAAAAAAAGTAAGCTCATTTAGTCAACCAACAGAAAATTCAAAAACCCTTAGCCCCATACAAGAATTTTGACTTTTGAAGGTCAAAGAGACTAAGAGAGTACCACTTAACTTCAAAACTGAAATTATGAAACCACACAATAACACAGATCTTCGTTACAAGTATCACAACTGAAAAGTTCTAGCCTTAAAGCATAAAAGTGCATCAAACTTTTTAAAGTCAAACAGCATAACTTTCTGGGAACATATTCAGTTTTTCTGGTGTATTATTGCTCTCGAATTGATCTTTGTGTTCTAGTATTTTAATTTGGGGGTTCGGATGTTAAAGACTCAAATGGAAAGCTTATCAAGTTTAATTTGACGTCATAAGCACAAATATTTGGTGACAATATATAAAATTATTGCAAGAACAGCAAACGGAATAACATTGGTGTTAAATTTTCAACAGAATCCATAAATTTTGGCGTAGGAAAATGAAACTGTAGATCAAGGACTGTAGCCCGTCGATCTAGAATTCAAAATTGGGGGCTGAGGGAATTTGGGCTTTAATTACAGCAGTTACTAACCTAGAATCGTATATGCCCTACTTAACCATCAAGTACGAAACTGCAAGTGATCATTTTGTCAAAAATCTCGCTTTCAAAATCTAATTCAAATTAACTCAACACATGATCTTCACATAATATTACGCAAAATAACCTGAGTTGAATGCTAGATAAATGGACTAATCGGGAGTAAGTTACCCTTTACCACCTTTGAGATCAAGTGAGAAATTAATTCGGTTCCTAATAGGCGTTCTGAGCGACCGTAACCACGGCTGCCGGCGGTGGTTTGTTCGCGGAAGTAAGTGAATATTTGATGACGGAAGGTGGAAGCCAGCGGCGGACGGCGTATTGACACGTGACTGCGGAATGATCAGTTGCCCGGAGGCAAAGAATGCGTGCAACATTTTCACCTTCGTTTCTATCGAACTCAATTTGACCAATTTCTCTCGAATCTGAAAGGTTTGGCCATTTGATTTGGGCGATAAAATTAAAACTCCATTGAAGTGAATGTTGTAGTCAAAGATACAAACACATCCCTAAAGTTTTCAAATATTTACCAATCACCCCCTGTCAATAATTTGGTTTTAAGTTTTAACCTACCATAACTTCTTTTTTCTCTCTTGACCTAGTAGCTTGTTAGGATGTGAGAGTTGAAATGAATATTGAAATTAACTTTGAATTTTAGTACCTTTGAAGATAAATGAAACTAATTCATGTTTGTTTGATGCTGAATGAAATTAGTTATCGCTAAATGCTGAATCGTTTAGTATTTAGCGTGTTTAATTGTCATCTTTAAATAAAAATCGTGCTGAATGAAACAGAAAAACCATGTTAATTAAATCATTCATCCTTAATATATATTCTGAATCATTAAGCACAAAGTATTTTACTTTAATACTTTTTCTTTCACACATTGCTTCATTAAACAATGATATTTTGTTTTATCTTATAATATAATAAATCAATATTAAGGATTAAATTGTAATTTGCTTTATTCGGAACCCTTATCAAATAACATGTCTCATTCAGACGAAGTTTCGTACAAAACTTTTTAATTATTCTGGTCATAGAATCATTCGGTATTTAATTATTCTGTTTTAACAAAAAGCCATAATATTTTAGGATTGAGTTGTTTTAAAAATACTTGGATAAAACTTGCAATATTCTTTTATAACGATTCATCGTTAATATATGAAGTGTGAAATCAATCATTAGAGACCTTTGATCAATATTGGCGAATTTTTGTACCCATAATTAAGTTGCATAGAGTACCAATATTTGTGTTTACTTTAAAAAGTTTTTTGACTTAAAACAATTCAATTTGACAATATGGATGAATGAGATTGTATATGAATTTGATTCTTTCAATAAATTTATTTTATTGCCACATAAAAGTTTTTTTTTGCCATCTAACCAATTCTTAAGGCCGGGAGTATCTGTCAAATCGGTAAGTCACTGATACCATTTTTTAATCACATAATTGACATTTATAATCCTATTTGTTGAAATCATTGTTCTAATAGTTGAATAGCAATTAACTATATATAGCATTAATTAAATTAAATTAAATAGATTAATAAAATACCATGGAAAGTCTTAGAAACACATTTAATTAAGTAATATATATATATTCAACATAAAGTACGCTTATCGATCATTCTCAAGACTATAAATTACTAGCTTCAATTCAAGGAGAACATGCACTTTAATTAATTAGTTAACAATCACACTTTACATTTAATATTTTTAGAATAAAGAGAGAAAATTAAGTATATGCATTAATTAAGTGTAACGTTATATATATATATATATATAAATTAAAGTTAACATTTATATATTAATTTGATTTGATTTGATTCATGGAGTTCAGGAAGACCATGTTGATTGAAATCGAGGAAAGTCTCCATACCCTTCTCCTACCATCACTTGTGCTTCATGCCCATTTGTTCCCTGCACCAGATTATCGAATTTTCATTCCATGCATTAAATGAAATAAATATTTATGTTATTTTTAAAGAAATTACTATCCATATTCATATATGCACGTACATGAATGTTAAAGAATGATCGATTTTATATATTTTATATGCACGTACATGAATGATCGATCAATTCATCCCTAGAATTTAAAAGTCGATCATTTGGGTATTTGTCCGTTTGATTCATATATATTTGCAGTGGCGGATTCAAGACTATATATATATAAGTGATTTATATATATTATGTCTATTTAACCATTATGTTTCCCCTATGATCAGGATATTTTAAGATAACTAATTAAGGTTTAAATTAAAGTTGTTGATATACCTTATTCATAGTGTCAAAAGCATCCATTTCAGAGTTGAAGTCATAGAACATGCTTGCCGCTGAAAGCTTCATTGAGAGAAACTAACAACCACAAAAAAAAAAAAAAAAAAAAAAAAAACACAAATCTTGAAAATTAATAATCTTTCTCAATTTTGAACTTAATTAATCGATCAGTTTGAATTTTGTAAGTGATATATAATTAACAGAATTTTAATTATTAATTACCTCGATTTGATTCTGCAATGATCGAACATAATTGATTATAACATCCAACATCACTGACATTCCCATTGTCTATAACCAGAAATTATTCAGACAAATTCTTAATTTTCATTCAAACAAACACAGTAAAATAAACAAGTTCAAATTAAGAATTATGAAGAACATTATATATATAAATTTAAGATAAGACTAACTTATAACTTCATACCTTGTAGCATCCTGGGACAAGATCTTGCAAGCGTCGTAATTTTTCGTTTATCTTCTCTCTTCTCATCTAATTCATTGAATTGCAAGAAATCGGACGGAAAAGTCAATTCAAAACAGAAAAATCTTAGCTAGCTGCAAGTTTTGTGATTAATTTCAGTGTTATTTTCCCCAAGAATAAATATATATATAATTAAAGTATGTTAATACATCAACAAAATATAAGAAAATTTTTGAAAGCTAATATAATTGCGTGTGTTTCTTCAATTCATTTTATAATTAAGTGAAAGATTGAAACAAATTACCCTTTCAGCCAAACTATGACTATCAGTTGCTTCACCTCTCTTTGCTCTCACATGAACTACTTCTCTCGGTTTCTCCACGGCTGATTCTTCGTTTTTCTTTCTCTTTCTGCCACCATAGCTCTATGTACCAATCGATTTAGTCATGGAACAAATTAACAAAGAGATAATCAATCCCACAAAAAGATCCAACCAAATCAAGAAAATAGTTAACATTTTTATATGGCACACCTTATTTTGTCCAGCTGATCCAGGAGCAAACACAAGAGGATCCGAATTCATGAAGCTTTCAACCCTTGTGGCCACACCACCAAACGTTTCTACTGATGTAGGGAAATGGTTCATAGGATCATAGAATAAGCTAGATTGGTGATCTCCAATGAAATTAAAGCTCTGAATGATGGCATCTGTACCATCTTGCAAAGACATAAATGAAAGAGGATGAGACCTTTGATGATGATGATCTGAGAAATTGTCACCAGACATAGGCATAAATCCATGAAAATTTACAGCAGATGAGCTGAAATTTTCAACTTCAGTGTTCATAATGTTGTTGTCTGCTGGTAGTTCCATGTTTGAGTTGATTCTTCCTAGAGTAAACTCACGATCAACCATGATGATTTGAAGTTGTTTAAAAACAAGCTAGGTTAGAAGACATACCAAACTGTACTAGTATAATAGGACATAGAAAAAGAGAAAAAGATAGATGCATGGTACATAAAGTTGTTGATTGGTTGGGCTTGATACAATAATTAGGTTGTTTTCCTACCTTTAAGTTCCAAACTTCAACTCAGACTTACTAGGGTTTCTAATTTTAGAAAGTTTCTGCTTTCCCATTTCAATATATGGTGGTAAAAGTTTTGTGGGTCTGCCTTCAAATTGATAGATTTAGTGAATAGGACCACAAGATGACTTTTGATCAAGTATGGGGAATTTGAGGATGCATTACCATTAATAGAGTTTTCTGGGGTTGAATTTGTAGGAAGGGGAATGGGGGCCTAACTAGTCTTACCCATAACTATATTTCAAGCTAGCTTTCTTCATATTAGGTTTTTTTTTTTTTTTTTTGTCAACACACTTATGGATGCATCTTTGGTAAGATGTATACAATAAGTTATCAAATTGTTGCATGGTTTTTTGTCACCCCTAAATTTAATGCACTCCATCATTAGTCGATCACCTTATTAACTTTGTGGTTTGTTACCCAAATACGATTGATTTAGAAGCTGATATTGAGAATAACCTTCAATATTTCATGTTCGTAAACAAAAGAAACTCAAGTCCGATGTATGTTATCACTTTATTAAACCATTTGTTATTGTTATTTGTTATTGTTATATATATACAGACCAAACCGAACTATTAATTAATGCCCCTATTTCGATCATATGTCAAATTATTTCCAAGTCGACTAGTTCTGTCATTATGTAATTTCATGCAGGATACAATTCATGTCACTCAATTTCATGTTAGGTTTAGATTGTGGTGGTCTGTTTTCAACTAAAAGATCAAACTTGGTCTACAAATTAATATGAATATTTTTTTTAAATTTTATTTTAACTGCCTAACCATTCAAGTTAAAAAGAAGTGTCTAAAATATATGAAAGAAGTGTCTAAAATATATGAAAATTATACGACAGATAAGATACTCTGGTCACAATTAAGTTGCAAAGCAGATCTACAAAATAAATTTGAAACCTTCAAAAATAGAGTAAAAACTGGTCAAAAACACTATTAATTAGAACTAACAAAGTACGTTTTAAATGATTACAAATAGTTATCAACTATTATAAGTTCTAGTGTATTAATTATAATTATAAAATGAAAAAAAATTATAATTTGATCTAAATATGATTTTTTATTGTTATTAAATAAAATCAGGTTAAATAAATTAATTTGGGTTATCGAGTTAATTTATATCAATTAATTAAGTTCATCTAGCATGACCATTTTCTTCTTAACCAATTTCTAACACCCAACTTAATTTTGTGTACGTAGAGCCACTTCGTGTTTGATTCTAATCGTTTTGCTTTGCGTATGGGAGTTCAAGAAAACCAAAAAACCGAAAAATCGACCTGCCTCTCATGAAACGAAACCCGACTCCAACTACCGTCCATGTACGATCTATACTAGATCTAACCAACTACCCATCCTACCTCCTCTACGTTCTTGACAGCCCGGCCATCTTTGTCATAAAACCCGTAACCTGAAAACTAGGGTTCCCTTGAACACGGAGCGGGTTCGGTTTTTAAATTTTGATATCCGCAGGTACTCCCCCAGCCCATCCCACATGTTTTTAAAACTTATTCAAAAAATATATATATCTGTTAATATGAAATAATAAAAGCCATTAGAAAACTTAAATTTCTTAAAACTACCTAAATTACATCTAGTAACCCCCACCGTCTCCCAATTTTTTTGAGCTTCGATATTGAGAGTTTGCAAGCCTGCAACGGTCGAGAGTTCAACATGGAGACACTGAAATTGATAAATTGTGCCGACTACAAACCTATTGGTTTTTTTGTTTTTACGAGACTTTAATAGATCTGTTCGATTTCTACGAGTGATTTATACATTATTATTGACTTATTTTTACCATTGTTTATTGTTTTATTATAAATTTAAACTTGTTGAAAACAACAAATATGAACAACAGCTCAATTTTAGAGTAAATGTAACCCAGACTGTAGATATCTGTCTCCATTCGAATATCTGGAATGACGGTTTGTAAAAAAAATCCACTACCCTCCTCGCCCGGCCCCGTGAACTCCCCTAGCTCAACGTATACTTTATTTCCCTCCTGAGTAAATTAAGATAATAATATATATTTTCTGTATTTCTACAAATAACAACGCGCGTATATATTTGCTAGATAACAAGGGAATGCATGGTACGTTTATAGATTTAAAATAATAATGATTGTAAAAGAAAGATAAAAAGTGGATATATAATTTGCAGGAACACAAATAAGGAGGAGACAACGTACAGTTTTCTTATTATAGAAGTTCACATTTGAGGCAATTTAGGAGCTTTAATTAGCCTTTTCTGTGCTTTTCATTTCAATTATTTGATTGATATATATATATATATATATATATGGTAGACGTACGTACGTACGTGTACAGAATTCTTATAAGTATTAGAAATATAGATAGGGAAAAGGATGTGTAAGTGCTGCTATATCATCTAAGTTAGATGTTGTTATACTTATATATCCTTTTAATCAATAAGCAAATACTGAAATAACAAAATTATCCTTCATTAAAGAGGTATGTGAATGCGATTAGTTAGTTGCTGCTAGTATAGATAAGGTATTCATCTAAATTTTACTCATTTTTCATAATATTGGACAAAACCCTACAAATATAAAAGTCCATGAGCTAACTAATATAAATGCAATACAATACAAATCCTTAATATATAGTGAAGTTCCCTTTGATCACTAATTTCTGCTGACAGACAGTTTGGTTAATTTTACTGTTATCATTTATGCATCATATATTAAGTTGTCACTAATTAGTGTGAACTTGGTGAGTCAACTTAAATTCGTGGTCACTAAATGTGACTAAAACGATAGAAGTAGAACATAAATAACATGTTTCAAATTTGTATGTTAATGAAAAATATCACAAAATTCGGTGGTTAGAAAGAGATATAGAAGAATAAGTTGGAAAACAAGACCAAATAATTTTGGTCACTAGTGGTGTTCATGAGTAGGAAAGGTAGTGGCTTACAACTAGTGACTAAACCTACTTGTCACTAACTGGGAAAGTAGAGACAAAAAAATGATGAAAGAGACAGAAAATAGTGGTCACAAATAAGCTTTGATGAGTTAAACGAGTTGGTGATCATAAAATAATGGTCGTCGAGTTGGAAAGTTAGAAGCCAATCAACAAGGACGGACACGGGATTTTAATGACCGATGGCACAATATAATTGTAAAAATAAAATTAATTAATATTATGGGTTATGTTCGGGTTTTTAATTAATCTGGTCGGGTTAATAATGTTCCAATTGTTGTTCCGGTATTTTAAGAACAAAATCTAAAACAAAACACGATTTTTATGAAGCTCTATTAATTAACTTGTAATCTTTAAGGTAAACTAAAGCATTTTAAATGTATAAATCAAATATTGAACTATAATTTATCATTATATTATAAAATTCATTTTTCATTAGAATTTAGTGGCATCAAAAAATCATTTGTGACACTCAAAAATTTAAAGAAAAATATCATATATGTCCCTGTTAACTTAAAAAATATCTTATATACCCAAAATATAATTTTTTGATGCATAAAATATAATGATTTTAAAATATGCTTATGGTATATAAGATATTTTGTAATTTAAGAAAGAGATGAAATTATCCCAAAATTTAACTGGTAACGCTATCTCGAAAAAGTCTAAATTTTCTACAACACCTATAAAATTAACTGGTAGTCGTTGTCACCTATGAAACCTTAGTAGGTCCTCTCCTGTCAATCAATACGGGTGATTAATTAGTTTACAAAAGAAAGAAAGTTAGTAAGTTAATAAGGATAGCGATCAAAAATATTAATTGGTGGTATATGTTGCAAGGTACGTTAGAGATAAATACATAGTAGTTTTCTTGTATTGAAAGGCTAATGAGTTATCAAGGCATTAACAAAATAGTAGTGAGTGAGTTAGAGACGAAATAAATGTTTTTAATTAGTGGGTACGTAAGTTTTATATATAACTAGATTAAATAATCCGTGTAATATATAAGTTGGTTTAAAAAATGATTATAAATAATGAAATAAATGAGAATTTAAATAATGATGACAGATGACGACATCACTCAAACCAGTGGTGAAAGCGTTGACACGAGAGGGAGGGTAGACGTAATAGAAGAAACGACGGGTTGTCCATGATATGAAGGATGTGATTGTATTTCTTATTTAAGTTTTCGATCATTGTTGTTACAATTAAGGATAGTATGGTCTAGTTTTTATTGGTTATAATTAAAAAGAATTTAAAATATTTGGAAAACGTTTAAAATGATAAAACTAAAAATTTGGTTAAATATGATATTTTGAAATGTTATGAAAGGTAAATATGATATTTGTAAATTATAATAGACAAATACGATTTTTTTAAAGTTTAAGAAGAATGTATATGAAATTATTTCTAAAAATTTTGACTTAGAAAAGTCAAAATTGGATTTCCATTTTTATTAAAATGGATGTTCAGGATTATATAATTAAAATTTATTTATTAAATAAAGGCTAGGATAATATAATAAATTTGATTTAAATTAGTCTTATATATATATATATATATATATATATATATAAAAAGAAAATCATTGTTAGAAAACTTCCTTAAATAAAAATTTAATTAACCAATCAAAATCTCTCATTTCCTTAATTTTGACATCCACATTTGAAATGATCAATTTGTAAGAGTATATAGAACAAATTATGAGGGAACTAAATATATAGTGGGTGTTTGTATAAATTATATATTTATATTTAGTGGATGTATTTAATTATATATGTTTATAGTTTTTCTTTTATAAATTTTAATGTGTAATGATTGATATAAATATAATTATATATTTATAATCGTCTCATTTTTATCTTCGTTTTGATGTAAATGTTACGGTAATTACACAAAATTAAAATTAGAAAATGATATTTCATAATCATTGAAAAAAGCGAGTTACTATATTTGATTTTGTGTACATCAAAATGTAATAACACTTAATCTTTTCTAAATGGGAATATGTATTTTCTTGCTCAGATATTCTTTATAAAACTCTAAACGAATAAGCATATTTTTGGTTATTTTTATGTTATAAATCACTAAATCGGTAATCCTTTTCTGTGAAGTACTTTTTATTTAGATTATATATATATACACACATTAGATTAGCGAGATATAATACCTTTTTATAGGATAATTTTATGTTTGTTAATTCCTAAAGCAGATATCTTTTTCATTGATATAATTATACAATGTAAAACTCTTGATTGGTTTTTCGATGCTAATGATTTCATAATAAAAGGATTAAACTAGGCTTTGATTGTTATTACTTTTGCAGGAGCTATGACGTTCATTCCTTGCGGCAACCACTGGAATATTACAGAACGATCTAAAGAGCAAAAGCATGCTAAGGGCTCTGCTTACTCCTTCAATAGCAGATTCAACGCGGTAGAAAAATTACGTCAATCGGTCGAGATATGGTATGCCACAAGTGAATATTTGCGACAAGAAATGAATTCTAATTTTCGGATGACCAATCCTTTAATCCAGTCCATATAATGGTAAAGAGTTTCAAGAAAAAATCTCCTTAATGCGACTGCGGAAAGGCAAGCTCTTTTGCGCTCCTGGTCATGCCTGTAAGGCTGTAACAAGTATCTAAAAAATGTTTTCTTTTCGGCCGGTATGACGGTTTTAATAAACACACACTATGTGTAAGTGATTAATCTATTAGAGCTTTGTATGTCAAAAAGAAGGTTATGAGTATGATATCCAAATTTTAATACAATGTTATTATGAAATAATGAGGTAATTTATGTATTCGTTATGATTTATAATTTGAGTCTTATGTAATAACAATGAGAAATTATGATTAAATTATATTTTAAAGTAATCCTTAAGATTTTGAAATTAAAAAGCAATAATTATTTATATATAGATGTTTGACTCTTATTTTTAATATACTATGTTTTTTATAATTATACTTTGATAAAATAATTATGACTAAACGTCTGTCACATGGGGTCTAACAAATGAAGATGTTGAGTACATAAATAATGACATGATATCAATGAACATTTTTTCGATCGAAATTCTTTTTAGATAGAATAATTTTGTTCCAACAAATGAAGAGGTTGAACACGTAAATGATTAAATACATGGTATCAATATTAAACACTATGTAGGTATTGTATTTCAGTTCAAATAATATATGTTAAAGTGAACTTCATATCAGTTATAAGAATTATTGTACACACTTAATATACTTAATTTCTTTAAGGTTTAATCTTTGTAATAATAATAGTAACCTAACAAATAAAATTAAAGTACTAATGAAATATGAAAATCCGTCTTAATCCAATTTTTAAACATTCGATAAATATGTTGTTTAATTAGTTATTTTTTCTATGATATAATTATGTTTGTCTAAATTGTTTTATATAATTTATTTACGACTTATGTTTTGAATATTTTAAGATTTTTTAAATCTTAACTCATGCGTTCACGAATTATTTAACTAGTATATTTGTATTATAAGATTAAGGTAGAAATGGGATTGATCGATAGTATTAATTAAAGTTGTTTGTTAAAAAGGTCTAGGGATTCAAACCAAGGCCCAAGCCCACAAAGGGGATATCATATTGGTTTACTACTTTACTCCCTCTCGATCGTTCTACACTTCCACAGTTCCACCTGACTCCTTTTCTTTAAAAAAAAAAAACACACACACACACATATATATATATACAGGAAGGTTCATGCGAAAAGGACTTCATTTGCGAAAAGTGCGACAAGCATTCTGGACCATTAGATAATTCGATCAACGGTTAATAGTGCATTATGGCATTTTAGTAGATATTAGAATACAAAAGGTTAACAATTTAAATTACCAAAGGATAGAAAAGTCTTTTTAACACAACAATAACTCTTACCCTAATTAAATTCATTTACCCTAATTTTATACCATCTTCCCATCTCATATTCTCTCTTTGCCATCGACACCTCTCCCTCATTCTTTATCGCCGACCTCCCATCTCCCTCCTCTTTCTCTACCCATCGACGCCGCCAACCACAATGGAGTCAAAATATTGAGTTCACTACAGATCGCCATAGACACCTCATTCTTCATCGCCGACCTCCCATCTCCCTCCTCTTTCTCTTTCTCTCTCTGCCATCGACACCTCTCCCTCACTACAGATCGTTGTTGGAGTACACCTTCACCACCATGGAGTTCGCTACCGGATCTGGTCGCCGCCGATGGAGTTCGAGTTTGGAGGTTAGATCCCCCATATGTGCACCACCACGATGGAGTCAAACCGCCGCCGCAGAACAACCACGTCGTAGCCGCAGAACAACCACGTCGTTGCCGCCATACACTTACAGATATCGTAGATCTAGTCGGTTCCCCTTCCCCTTTCCTCAACAAATCGATAATCTGCTCCACGTCGTCGCCTTAGTCTATTTTTTATCGGCGCCGACGAACCACTGCCGTACCATCTTCTCCACCGCCGCCATACATCGTAACATCCCGTGAGTTTTTGTTTTGTTTTCTACTTACTTTTTTCTTTTCTTTCCTTTTTCTGGATACCCTCTAATCAGGTGGTGTTTTTGAACATATGTATATATAAAATGTATTTTCAGGATACGAATTTTTCAGGAAATTCAGAATCGACCTTGAGTACAGAAGCAGAGTTTGATCTTGATGATTTTGAATAGAGTCGACCTTTGTTTGCATATATTTATTAAGTTGATGTATTTATAAATTGTTTATGATCTTAACAATTAGGTTTTAGTTTTATTTCTACTGTTGTTCATTATTAAACAACAACATTTTAAATATTATATATTTCTAGTTGTTTATCATTGAACAAGTAATGCTAATATATTTTATAAATTGTAGTAATAGATTATTTTATGATTACATTGTGTATTGGGGTAATTATAAGTTGTATTCGGTGATGAATTTTATAGTTTTTTTTAGTTGTTAATGGTCTGTTTATCATTATATATTTTATGTTGTTCAATAATAAACAATTACATATTTTGTTTTTTGTTGTTTTTGGTTTGTTGATCTTTACTATTAGAAATAAAAAAAACTGGTTTGTTTTTGTTTGTTATCTAATGAACACAGACAAAGAATATAAAGAATGTTTGACTGTTCAGTAATGAATATGTCTATAAAAAAGATTTTTTTGATGTATACTATTTTGTTCAATAATAAACAACCACGAATGATAGATGGGAAAAAATGATACGGAAAAAAAGAAAAACGTAAAGATTAAAATGAGAAAGAAATGCATTTAATGATGAAACAATATAAATTCAGAGTTTATTAGTGAACGAACATAACATTTAATAATTTAAAACTTTTAAATATTTAATTGTGTTTATAATTGAACACTGTAAAATTGCTAATTATTATTAAATTATTTTTATTTTATTTTGTTTAAAAATTTTAGGAAAGAGAAAAATAGGAGAGAAAAAAGTTGTTTACTATTGTACCCTTTTAAATAAAAAAAATAAAAAAATATGTTTAATCTATGCCCTTAGATTAAAATGCAATTGAGTAACTAGGATCGCTTCTCATACTTTTCACAAATAAAACACTTTTCGCATTTACCCTTCCATATATATACACCAAAACATGATTTGTGATAGTATTGTTTTTTCTTTTTTTTTTGTGTAAATAATTTACACTTTTGTGTCATTGGTGAGTATTTGACAGAATTGGCAGAAAAGGGTGTCAAAAGCTTACTTGGCAGCATTTTACTACTCATGACAAATCTGCAATTGATATATAGGTTAATTCTCTCTACATTTTCAAAGGCATATCCGCACATATATATATATATATATATACACACACACTAGGATCGTACCCGCACAATGCTGTGGAGTTTAATAGTTTTTGTTTTATAATATGCCGCTTTAAAAAATGTAATGATATGTTATTCGCAAAATTCAATGTCACAAAAAAATTTATTTAGCAACATGTCCCATTTTTTTCAATTTTTCTTTTATTTACATAAACTATTTTATTAATTTTAAAAATAAAATCTAAAAGACATTAAAATAAGGAAAAAAATCATATTTGTGAAATAAGGATAGAGAAGTTAATAAGATATTAGAAATTATGTTGTTATGGGTGTATAATTATGTTTGTGTGAGAGTATATTTTAATTGAATAAAAAGTTAAAGTAAATTAGAAGAGAGATTGGAATGGTTAAAGATTGAGTGGATGAGATTAAGTTAAATAGAATGAAAGGTCGAGATGTTGTTTTAATTGAACTTTAAAAAGTCTTAAAATTAAGGAGGAGAGAGAGTGTTAAATGCTTTATATAGTAGTATATATATATATATATATATATATTGAAAAGTTCATTTGAGAACCGTTTTTATTGCGAGAACCGCGAGAACCAATCCTAGCCGTCCAATTCCCCCTCCTTCAATTGGATTGTCCACCCATGAATTCTTTACATGCACCCTGCCACACTCAATCCCTCCACGCTATTTATCCATGAATTCCATTATCCAAAATGAACTGCTAAGATTGGTTCTCGCGGTTCTCACAATAAAAACCCAAGGACCAGCCTCAAACAATGATCACTTGGCTGCCCGAGTAAGTGGTCGAAATTAAACCCGAGACCATGGCTACCTGAGTAAGGGGTCGGAATTATTATTATTATTATTATTATTATTATTATTATTGTTATTATTATTATTATTATTATTATCATCATCATCATCATCATCATCATTCTTCATCTTCTTTCTCCTAATGATCTCATCTTCATCACCATCTTCCAAGAACAACAATGAACTCATCATCTTCAAACAACAAGATTTCATTTAACTTTACCCCTTAATTCAACCATAAATAAAACCCTAAATTCAAAACAACTTACAATAAAGTCCATTTCTAGGTTTCTCAATATCTCTCCCCCTCAAATTCTCTTTTATTCGATGCTCTCTTCAACCACCATTACTATCTCCTTTGTATGAACCACTATCGACGCCACCACCACTGCTTCAGCTTTAACCAACACCACCACCACCACCACCGCCACCGCCACCACCTCCTTCATCTTCAACCACAACTTCCACCGTAACCATTGCCACTACCGGTCACAGATTCCCCCATAACCACGACCTACTTTGAAGGTTTTTGGGTTCGTAGGTTTCAAGATATGAGTTTCAAAAGTCTTTAAGATATGAGTTCTAGATTTTCAAAGGTTTCAAGATATGAGTTTCAAAGGTAATATTTGAGTTTAAGGAGAAAATAAGAGGTGTCAAGGTCATGGTAATCAAGGAGAAATCGAAATATTTAACACTTGATCCACATAACGAGTCAAGTTTGTTTAGATATATAATATTTGTTTACTGTTTCAACTTTCAATTGTTTATGTATATGCCCGCACAGTTATTATTATTATATATATATATAGAGAGAGAGAAAGAGAGTCTTGTTGACTATTATAGTAACAGTGACATCTGCAAAAATAAGTTTATTAGAACTTAAGGTGTTGAAGTCCAACTTACGGTCTAGAATGTTATAATAAAGACTTAATAGAATGATAATGATAGTTATCAAGATGTATATCTTATATAGTGTTGATAATTAAGAGTTGATTCATATTTTGCTTCCAATAATGTTAGAAGAACTTCACAATCCAAGTAACTATGTAAGATAAAACTATTTTATTACCGTTTTTTTGTTAATAGTTACTAAAATATCATTGTATTAGTGAATTTTAGCTTATATGTGTGTGTGTTTGTGTATTGCATGAGCCCATTTTTCCTCTTCGCATAGGATCACAAAAATCCACGGGACGCCCCTGATTGATAGATAAACACGGAACCATTATGATAGAAGATGTAATATGTAAGCTAGACGACCATAAACACGAACCCATTATGATAGAAGATGTAATATGTAAGCTAGACGACCCAATGTGTTCGATACGGCATTTATTCATGTAAACCCTTTTATTATACAATTGCGGCAGGGGCAGTGTCAATGGTGCCAAGGGCGACCAAGGGAGGTAAGCATGGTAGCGACCATGGAAGAGATGAGGGAGGCAACCAGGGAGGAGAGCAGCAACGGGCATGCATCGGAGGGGCTGGTACAAGCGTGTGCTAGAGGAGCTTCAATTTGGGTTTCAAGCAGAGGAGTGTTGGCTGAAGGGAGGAGTAGCAGTGTCAAGACTAAAGAGGAGATGAAAACTCTTATTTCATTTAAGAGGCGGTAACGGCGACAATATTAGCAGAGATGGATACAAATAGCAGCACCAGGTGAAAATTTGAGTGGGAAAAATACGTGCTCAATTTTTAAGCTCAATAGTTGCGACACTATTAGCAGCGACAAAGACTATAGCGGTGACATTCAACGCGTGTTGCTAATAGTGTCGCCGTTATTTCTTCTATTTGTTCCAGTGAGCAGAAACCAGGAGTTGAGTATAGAACTTAATATAGACTATGGCGAAAAAGGCTAGTAATTTGAGCACACGAACATCCTACATTATTAGTATTAAACGTTACAACCTAGTTTTACGAAATACAAACAAACACGAAAGGTTCACAAGGCTTTGCTAGAGACGTGTTTATGCAGCTTCTGCAAATCCCAATCTTAGATTACCATAATCAAATATAGTGTGGTAACGACGCATAAACATATCGCCCAATATCCTGCATCACATGAATAAATAAAAATCTATCAAACTCGAGTATGAAAAGTATTAGGCTTATTTATAAACAAACTTAGATGTGTAATTCTCTAGGTTGACACTTGGATGGGCAGAACTATTAGAGATAAGGTACATTAAAGTTTTAATACGAGAGAGATTTATACACATCAATTACTTGTCATAAACAACAATCACGTCCTCAAAAAATCATTATCACTCTTTTCTATCAACATTTTCAAGGGTCCAACCAAATATTTTTTGTTGTGTGTGGCAAATTATATATTGTTATATACAATGACCTCTCTTTAGTATATGATAACCTAGCCCAATTTTTAATAGTGAACCCACACAAACAAAACACGTACCATAGTGGACCTCCCGAATGAGGTATATCTAAAGGAATGAAACCGCTAATGCATTGAGCAAGATCACCCTCACCTATCTTAATAATGTACTGCAAAACAAACAAATAAGAAACACAAGAGTATAAATAGTAACATAAAGCACTACTTAATTATATTGAATCTTGAATTGTATAGATAGTATACCTCATTAGGTGAAAGTTCAAAATTTCTGCCGTCAATGGTAAATGAAATAGGAGGCATATAAGAAACTCTTGCACAATCAACTGTTGACTCTCCTACTGGGTTGGGTACCAATGTACATAACTGCATTTCGGCTATCTATGAAATTCCACTGGATGTGATTTGTCGAAGAGTACTTAAACCGATAGAGTCGACTTACCTCCCTGAATAATTCTAAAAGACTATCTCGTGTCCGGTTTTGTGCAACCTCTTTATGCACCCACTTCACTATCATCTCGCATGCGGTACAAAGCGGGCCACCTAATCTAGTAGACTCACCATCACTCTTATCTACAACACTTTGGATGCCAATACTACACAACATTCAAGATTTTTGTAGTTATACATAAACTTGGTGCAAAAGCATATAATTATAAAATGTGAAGATAGAAATAAAAAAACAATTGCGAGAGCCCAAGAATGCTGACCTAACATTGCCTCCACTTATAGGAGAACATAGTCCGATACGGGAGCATGCCTTGTGTGGTTCTGCAACCTAGTTAATGTTTGGAAGGAAATAACAAGGATCGATGTAAAAATCAAGAAATTATATATGATGTGCTAATTAAGAAGGAGTTGGGTACCATCGTCACTAGCAAATCAAACACTAGTTTTCCAAATAAGGTAGACAGATCGTTGCATGCGTCATTTACAAGTCCAGTAGCTCCAATAGCAAGATTAATCTGGTTGATTACACTCTAAAGGGTAACAAGAAGAGCAACATTAAGAACTTGAATAATCAATGCTAATAAGCAAGCTTTCAAGATAGATCAAATGAAATTAAGACATTTGCTAATAAACCAATGTTACAAACCATTGGTCCTGCTATCAATGAAGTTCCCGAATCCACAATTGCTGAACATCCGCTCTTACAAAATCCAGTCGGTTTTCCGTCAATGAGAACATCGCCCATATCAAACTAGCAAAGAATAAAACATCATAAATTAAGCTTTAGAATATGCATACACAAATATAGTCACATATATATAAATGGAAATAGGGACTAGATGAATGAATGAACCTGCCAATAACCCTTTTGTGTGACGGGAACATAAGTATGCATACCCTTGTAGTGATTCGGATCAACACCACCAAAGACGATTTGACCCCCTTCTCCTTCCTCGGATTTTTGGTTCAACCAAAATGAAAACGCCCGCTCCTTAACAAGATATTGATTTACCATGTTGTCCCTATACAACATACATGTTAAAAAAAGATAAGAGTAGATGATTAAAAAAAGTCACAGTATGTAGATTTATGTCATTGAGAAACCAAAAATGAAAATGATAAGATAATTTAATAGAATAGGAACTAAAGTCACATAATATACACATCAAGAACCTACCACACTGGGGCAACATTGCCAATAGAGATTTCTCTGAATCCAAGCCCTAAAATACCATCAAACTTCCCCTTGGAAAGTATCTCGCCAGATTCACTTGTTGCCTCGATCAACATCTAATTAGATCATAGATTTCAAATGCTGTCAAATTCAATCCGTTTAATAAGTCGAATGTGCTACAAAGAGCACACCACGAGGACAAAGTTGTCAAATTCACCTGATTCTCAACAACTATATCAGCAACTTTGATGTTGTCTTCACTAAAGTATCCAGATATTGATCCACTACCATAGTGGACTGTAGCAGGTTCCCCTGCAATACACAAGATGGGAACCAAACTCATTGAAACTCTAGATTAAATGGAACTTGTACAAAGAAAACTAATAAAAAACACCTAATAAAGATATGATCTTTTATGTTTTATACCACCCAATTAACTCTATAGATCTTAGAATCAGTTATAGTTGCAGGACTAGAACTAACCCACTAACCATTTGCTTTGTAGGTGCTTGACTCACTTGACTTGTATTTCGAGTGATAATAGCATGAAACCTGCGCGAGTAACATAAGTTTTGCGCATCAACTTTTTTCTTTTAATATCATATATGCTTAATTTAGCGTGTGCGCACACACACACATATAATTGGGTGAGACAAGGCTTACCGAAAATAAGCATTCTGATGATGGTACCCACAGGTTAGCACTACCGGTATCAAAGATCACAGTAAAATTCTGAGGTGGGGTGCCAATGCCAATCTCACCAAAGTATTGCGTGTCCATATAGTTTGTTAGTGGTACAATATCAGACTCTTGGGAATCAACATTGTTAGTAACACTCTGGCTATATCTCTTGATAAGTGCCTTCATTGGATCACCATCTCGTAAGCCTAATGTCGTACCAATACGAGCGGATTTATCAAATTTCACCTTTTTCAGTCTGATCCTAACAAGCCCGTCGACCGGTGTTGAAGAAGCCACAGTATGCAAAATTGTTAGCAAGAACAGGAAAACTACTATGGTTGAAGACTTGCTTCCCATGTTGACCTATAGGTTAATCATCTTTAAAATCTAATTAGTCTTATCTTAACTAGTGTTTAACAAAAACATACAACTTCATCAAATATCAATGAGTGTTACAACCAATGGGTGCAAGTTAAGAAAATTATCATAGTTTTTCCTCCATATTATAGAACTAGCTGTTAACTTTGGCACTGTAGAAATTTTTTGTAACTACAAATTTTTAATCTTTGGCCATCTACCTACATACAGTACTGTGTATTTTAACTTTGGATAAAAAAGACAAATTAAGGATTAAGGATGTTAATAGAATTGTTAAGGATGAACTCATTCCATGAAGCAAATGGAAGAGAAAAGCAAAGAATATATTCTTACCAATTACTTTCTTGCTCTTTGGGAAATATAATATGAAATTAATTTTATGCAACCTCAACAACATACACTGCTGTTTTATGGGAAAAAAAAGAAGATAAAACATTAATAAAATATAAAGAGTGAACTAAATCTCTGTGGCTACGAAACCTGAAAACCGCAAGGAATCGAGGGAACATGCCGCCGGTGTGCTGATGTCCTGATGATGATGATCGGCAGGCTCCAAACACATAATTAAGTGTATATGGATTTACCTAAAACACCCCTTTATAGTGAGATAGACGAATTTGACCTCTTGGTATTTTGGGCCCATGTTCTAGTTGGGTAACTTCATATATTTTTCATGTGAACATGGTATCATCTATTAGTACATGCCATACTCGGATTTGGAGTTTAAGAAGTGCTTGTGAACATGGCTCGTTTTTTTATTAGGGGTCTAAAATGTTATCCACATGCATTACTATATAAACTCATTTATGGCGTATATTTACTAAATTGTACATGGTCTTCGAAATCTTGGAGCTGGCCTGTGGCCATACTTAACTCGATTCCTAATAATTGTCTAGAAAGTTAAATCAAAATGGACGGAAATGTATATGTGTAAAAATAGTAATTAAAACACTTGATGAGATTTATAAAAAGAATCTAAAAAACAAATGATATATATATATATATATATATATGTATGTAAAAAGATCTGAAATTTAAAATGATGTTAACACCAAAACAAAAGAAAAACATGTGTTGTAGCTTAATTAAAAATTAAAAATTAATTAATTGTAAAATTAAAGAATGTATAACTTAATATATAAAGGTAGGAACCAAAACGTGTGTCATGTGAGCAGAGTTCAAGGATAGTCGAGATATATTATTTCGATATCTTAAAAATCTAAATTGATTGCCTGAGATTTAATATACGAGTGTGTGACGTGTATTAGGAATTGTAATAATTAATATGATATGTTTAATACGTAAGAGGAGATGGTTAAAACAGTAGTACCAATATGCAAGCTATGCTATGATATTTATGATTTCAAAATAAAAAAAAGCATATGTTAAGGGTTGATTTTACTATGCTGGACAAACATACATGTCAAACTATATGTTTAATTATATGTGCTTGGATCCGGTTACGCCTTTAAATCATCAATCTAATACAGTATAATCTCTAAATGGGTAAATGAATGTGTTTCTTGTTCAAGTTACCCAGAGAGTACAAGATGTACGGCGCCTAACCAGATCGTTTCTAAAGCATACCCTGATCTTCACATATCTAACGCCTCATTATTTATTATAATGTTTGTGGCCATCTGGCACGTGTCATGTTCTATCTTTTATCACTGTATGCATTTTGAACCATTTTCACTTGGGTATATCCAATTGTATTTCAACTTATAAATAACAGTACACTCGTACAAATTTATCCGGATTTTGCATGTCAATTTAATTTATCCTTTAGAAAAGAAGTGAAGTGAATTGAATTAATAACCACAAAAAGACACCATATATTCTCATCCTAAATGTTATGCAAATCTTAATAAAGCCCAATTAATTCAAAATCTCAATCATCCCATCCTCCAAATCAGAGCATTTTGCAAAGCCTCTAAATTAAGCCCCCCACCATTATAGCTACTTATAGATTATTTTGGAATAATGGACTCTTACACATTCAATGAAAGAGAAGTCTTCCACTTTAATAAAAATTTCATCAAGTTTACTTAAATGATGTGAGATTTTTTTATGCTAATATAAAAAAGTCCAAAGTTTCAAAAACAAATCAATTAGGATATTATGACCTTATAAAATTATTTTTATAAAACTAACAAATTACTTTTGTGTATTTATTCATAAAATTATATGAAACATAAAAAAACCTAATAAGTTATTGTTATGTGTTTATTCGTATATGATAATTTTATAGATAAATTTATTTTTGCAATGTCACAATACCTTAAATAATGGGTTTGAAAAAGCTTTATTCCTTTATATTAGTGATAATTTTATTTTTTTTTTGATACCGGAAGTAAGAATTTGATGAAAGTATGATGCATTTTTTTTGATAATTTTCCCTTGCGACAAATCATAAATTCAAAACACATGTTTTACGATGAAGTACAACTATATTTTAATGTATGCAGTCTAGCTTATAACTTTTGCAACCATTTTCATCTGTGTCGTCTGACCGTTCCGAATGTCATAACCTAGTATATAAAATTAATAAACGTTGAATGAAGATTTTAGTTATTTTGTGATATTTTAATAACACCATTTTAAAAATATGAAAAAAACGAGGGTGGTGCTAAAAAAATAGTATAGTGAAAAAGACATCCATGTCTAAATACTAGCTTTTTCCCAAATGTGGAAAAATCCATTCATAGCACACCTTACTTGCATCACAATCTCCCTCCAATTGACCCCTACCACCATACATACTCCAAACAAATTTCTAAGTTGTTGTAGTTCCCACTATTTGAGTTATCCTTGTTATAGTCTTATCCACAAACTTCTATCTTTCAAAAAGTAAATGTGTTTATAACATTAAAATAATTGAACACACTCTTTCATGTATCATTGCACTTGTTTTTCGTATAGTTTTCATACTCAAGGTTCATCAATTATCTTGGTTATCATCTTCCCCATTGATTATTATATATCTCTTTGTCTTGTGTACTCCTTAATACCATTAAAAAAACTATTATTTGGATAATACAATTAGACTTTTGTTTTTATTAAAGAAAGAAGATGTAAGAAGTGCTTCTGTTTCTTATTTAAGAAGTGGTTGAAAACCACTTAATTGTCTGTGGTTTGGCAATGGTTTTACATGACAAGGAAGCCAAAGATAAAAGTTCTTACTGTTCTTGAGTTCGTCAACCTTGGCACTTTCACCATCGAGGTTGTTCGTCTACTCCGCCAACCTCCCCACCTTCACTATTGACTTCCTCATCTGAACCATAACTAGAAGTCCTTTCTATTCGTCGACCCTCCCACATTCACTGTCTTTGCTTGTCTACTCTGCTGACCTCCCCACCTTCACCATCGACTTTACTATCAAAACATATATGTTCATCAACCTTCACACCTTCATCATAATTGATCATTCATCTTATCGCCCTCGGTCAGTAGTTCATCCCATTGTAGCGTTTTCTCTGCATAAGGTTCATCCTTTGTCATTGATGTGCCTACAACGTCGTCAATTTTGCTTTGTCGCCATTGATTTGGTTCCATGAACTCTAATCACCTCTAACTTGGTTACACAAACTTTAGTCACCACCAATTTGGTTCAGTCAACTTCGGTCGCCGTCCTTTGTGTCAACTTCTATCACCTCCGACTTGGTTCTGACACTCCCTTTTCAAGTGTTCTGGTATTGAAGATGTTGGGCACTAAAAAGCTTTATCACTTTTAAAAAAGAACTTTTTATTCACAACTACTTTTCAAGTTGTGGAATCAAACATATTTTCAAAAACAAACACCATCTTAGTGTCACTTTAAGCTAGACATTGCAGAGTTTCGACTCTTCGATAATATGTAATGCATATATATGTATTTGCACATGGACACGTGTCTATTTATTTAGAGTATATATAATGCATTTTGTTTAGGGTTTAGGGTTTAATTACATTTTTGGTCCTTATGATTTGGTTAAGTTGATCCGTTGGTCGTAATTTTTACAAGTTTGGTCCCTCTGACCCGACTTTCTTACACTATTGCTCTCTCCTCCATTTGAAATGACCAAATTACCTATAACTTGTTAATTTATCCATTTTTCTTTGTTTTTAAATATTAAAGATTGATTTTTTAAAAATTTAAGTATGTATGTATTCATTTTAAACATTACAATTCAAGAACAAATATCATCTTCAACCTTCAAACTATTCAAACCCAACAACGAAAAATGATTCAAACCCACTAAATCTAACTTATTCAAACCTAGAAAAATGTATTCTTCATATGATTCAAACTCGTCTATAATCCATGAAACAACAAGAAATTAAATGTTTAAAGAACATTTCTGGATATATGAACAAATCGAAAATGGAAGAAAGTGAAGAACGTGATTTGCAGCTTCAGAAACACACAAATGTGAGATACTTAATCTAGAATAACATCGTCTTCAACCTTACCTTGGTCTCCACCAATTCTCATACCGTTCAAAATCGCAAACAAAAATGCCTCAAATTACAAACAAAAACCCAGATTAGAAGACACACACTCAAAATCCATAAAATCAGAAGAACTAACAATTGTTAAACATAAATAGCTTAGACTGAAACACATACGCACACACTTACTCAAAAACCATAGAACTAGAAGAAAAAAATTTGACCTTATACTTGTGTTGTTAGATTAGACTTCATGGTAAACAGATTAAGATCAAAATGAAAATAGACGAAGAATGACTAAAAAACACATCTCAAATTACATCGGTGGCCAGAGTGTGTTCGTAGGTCCGTCAGTGGCAATGGTGGCAAAGCAAACAACCTATGTAAGTGCGTTATTTGGCAACCCAAACCTAACCCAACGGAGATCTGTTTGTCATCTTCAACTCGATTAGGGCTTCATCACATCTTCAAATATGAGATTAGATCGATTAATGTTTCATCTAGATTAGGGTTTTATCCTTGATTTCTTTCCAAACCTGTTCACTACTAGAAAAACTAAAATTTCTGACGAAATTTTGCGACGGATAAAAACCGTCGCTAAATAGCGAAGGATTTGTGGCGGATTTGCGACTGAACCGAATTATTAGATATCAAGGGCAATTCCTCGCTATTCCCAAATCCGTCGCAAATTAGCGAGGAACAAAATCATCTTTAATGCGTTGCTAATTAGCGACAGATTTCTGACTGATTTACGACGGATTCCGAATTAACGTATATCTTCGCTATTCCCTCGCTACTTAGCGACGGTTTTGCAAGAGATTGCGACAGATTCCGAATTAACATATTAGCGGCGCCTATTTTCCGTCGCAAACTGATGGAAACCGTCGTAAAAAATCGACGCTATGTGTTAGCGAGGAACGTATTAGTGACGTTTTATTTCCGTCACAAATCCGTACAAACCCCGATAACGACGGATTAGTGACGGTTTTTGCTGTCGCAAATATAGATTTTTCTATTAGTGATTTCATCCTTGTCCTTTTTCAAGATCATGTTCAGATGTGAAATTAGGTCTTCATCCTTGAGATCTTTCCAAATCGATTAGGGCTTCACCTCGATCTATGTGCGTTTCCAATTTGCACGTGATAGGAGGGGAGGATTGATTGAGGGAGTTGTGTTCTCTTCACAAGAGGGGAGGGGAAGATTGATCGAGAGGTTTGAGTTTTAGTGTGTTTAAGAGATATGATTCATAGAGATATGAGAGATGAGATATGTTTTTTTTATTTTTCTGAAAATTTAATAATATTATTTTTTAATTTAAAATCAAACAAAATAAATAAATAAATAAATAAAATAGAGAAGGGTAGTTTAGTCTTTTAAGTTGAGAAGGGACCAAATGTGCAAGAAAATCGATTTGTGAGGGACTAAAGCCATAAAAATTATAACCCAGAGACCAAATCCGTAATTTCGACATAACAACATGGATCAAAAATATAATTAACTCTTATAATAGTTATCAACTACCATTGATACTTCAATAAGCATTTAGTTTAACCGTATCTAGAGTGTATATATGTTTGGTGTTTCCAACTAAAAAAATTTGGATACTTATCCCGCGATAGATACGGATATAGAATAGGGTTCCTTTCTTAACCGTTAAAAAATAACAATATATTCATATGAAATAAACATAGAAAACTATGAATCATCATTTCACATGTATATGTGATTCCTTATTAGAAACATACTGGGAATAGGAATCACTTAATCGAATCAAAGTATAACTTCGACTCTTTCACTTGATGGTCTTAA
This sequence comes from Dittrichia graveolens, assembly GCA_038502395.1. Classification (NCBI taxonomy): domain Eukaryota; kingdom Viridiplantae; phylum Streptophyta; class Magnoliopsida; order Asterales; family Asteraceae; genus Dittrichia; species Dittrichia graveolens. The sequence goes on along the minus strand of JARJIL010000003.1, from coordinate 97,435,846 downwards.
AAAACAAGAGATGATATCATAGGAAAAACCATGAGATGTTCAAACTCTTGTCATACTTCATATTCTTAGAATACGATGTTTCTTAATTAATCGGCCATGATTATCGATCGACAACCTTGCTAGATTCCTAATCAATATCGAGTTCTTTCGTATGAATTCATATTGATTCGATTCGTGAACATCTGAATGTGATGGTCTCCTTTAGAACTGTCGAAAAGATAAAAGATTAACTTGATCTATCTTTTTCTTTAAGATGTTCCCAAAGGCATCTCTAATCGGAATTTCTTGCTTCTTTCTCAAATGCAATATTCTTGCCTTTTGTCTATTCTTGAATATCTAAAATAGCTTTTATGGTTTAAAATCTTTAATCAAACATGACTCGTTATATTCTCTTACAAACATGAGAGTAAATCTCTTATTTTAAGTCAAGTATATAACTTTTTGTGGATCTCACACTTATGTAGTTATGTTTGTAAGAGAACATGATTAGTCATCTTAACCGTAATATAAGAGGATTTTAACTATGAAATATTTATATTCCGTCACCCACCCAATTTGATACGTAAAATGATAAGTGGGTGAAACTAAAATCTGGGGACAATTATTAAAGTAATATTGTCAAACGTCATGTGGATACGTCATCTTTCTTGTGCCCAAAATAAAAGTCTATATATGTAATAGTCTTGGTTTTATGTTGGGAGTTTGCTTCATTAATTAACTATACTCAATCATATTATTACTTACATGTTCTTTTTTAAATAGGTTATGTTTAGTAATTTAATGATGAGTCACACACCAGAACAAAAACAAATCAAATAAAGCAACCAAATTATCAAACTATACTATATATAATATAATATATATATATATATATTATATTATATTACTAGGAAAAAATATATTATAAACTAGTTTATCATTGAAGATTTACAATCTTAACCAAATAAAAGATTTTTTTTAGTAGCGACCAATAGAAGTTTGGTGTTCGATCAGCGGTCGACTTGTCTAGCATATTGTCGCTTAGTAAATTCGATTTACCTCTCACGTGTTGGCTCCGAGACGGTATGATATTGGTAGATTAAGGTATCCAGAACATTACATTTTTTCAGCCTTAACCGACTAGTTTATCATCCTGAGTAAGGATGTGTTTGATTAAAGTATATAGAGTTGGTGCTAGGGCTCAGCATAGATTATTCAGAAAACTAGTTAAAGTTGAAAAAAAATAACATAACGTAAAAAGACATAAAAATACAAATTCTATTTCTTAGATGTGAATTATTTTTTTAATTAATGACAATCTCATATAGATTTTTAATAGAAAGCATTAGACTATAAAAACTAAAATATTAAACCCTCATAATATCTCAAAGTAGCTATTTCAAACAAAAATTAAGTTCTTATTAATTAACCCAAATATAATATAGGAAAATGCTAACCACAACACTAAGGGTTGTGGATAAAAATAAAATAAAAGTTATTTTTAGTTTTTAAAATGACAACCTTGTTTTATATATGAAAAGTTAAAGACTAACTAAAAGATAACTATACAAATTATAGAAAGTTAATTATGATAACACAAGTTATGATTATCATTTTTAAAAATTAAAAGTACCTTTTTTTATTCTTAACCACAGCTCTAAGGGTTATGATTAACCTTCTCTTATAAGATAAACTACTTTAAACAGATTGGAGTTTTGTATTGAGGAAGGAAGGAGTAGATGGATAGGTGATTCATAATGGGCGATAAGTGGCAACCCCACAAAGTCACTTAAACTCTTAAAAGTAGTCAAATATCCCATTTTTTTTATGGGAGTTTCACTGGTTTACTCAATTGCATGCATATTAATAATATGATGGCTTCATAAAAATTAATTTATAATACAACTACACACTCTACTTTAAAATATCAATAACTGTTACATAAATATATAATTACTTTAGACTCCTAATAGATTTCCATCGCTTAATTAGATATATGGAATTTACAGTGAAGGTTCTGAAATCAAACAGATAAACACCAACATATATCTTTAAATTTATGTTACGTGATTTACCTCCTTTATGCTGATCGTAACAAAGTTGATAAAATCTTGCAATGGGTAAATAAATGCTACAATAATGATAGAGGGTAACATAGAATTGCTTGTAGATGTGAAGAAATGTAAATTAAAAAAAAATTGTAATTTTCCACAAAAGGCAGGGGCAGCATATTGCAAGATTCCCATTTTTGCTTGCATTTGTATCTATCAATAAATTTAGGGAAATCTCTTGTGGGATATTATTAACTTTAGTAGAGGCTGTACTTTCCTATTTTCTTTTTCAACTTTTACAATAAACCCCTCTTGATGGATCTCTTTATAAGTATGTAGACCTTCACTTACTTCTTTCAAGTCTCCCTTTCTTTCTTTCTTTCTTTCTTTCTTTCATTTAATCTAACTCCCAGTAATTAAGGACATCAGGATGGGTCGCTCATGCCATGAATCAAATCTTGATGAGATAAGAAGAGGGCCATGGACACTTGAGGAAGATAATCTTCTTATTCATTATATCACTTGTCACGGTGAAGGCCGTTGGAACTTGCTAGCAAAATCTTCAGGTACGTACGTACGTATGTAAAACAACACGTACGTACCATTTATTTTGTGTATTTGTAATATGATCATTAGATAATTTGATTCGTTTTTTAATTGTTTTGATAGGATTGAAAAGAAATGGCAAAAGTTGCAGGCTAAGATGGTTAAATTATTTAAAACCAGATATAAAGCGTGGAAATCTTACCCCGCAAGAACAACTTTTAATCCTCGATCTCCATTCCAAGTGGGGTAATAGGTAACATTACATATCTATGTATTTACAACTAAGAATTTGGAATTACTTAATTTATTGTTCTTTCTTTTTGTCTTCAAGATGGTCGAAAATTGCATGCCACTTGCCTGGAAGAACCGATAACGAGATCAAGAACTACTGGAGAACAAGGGTACAAAAACAAGCACGACACCTAAAGATCGATTCAAATAGCAAGAGGTTTGTAGAAACACTTAGACAATTTTGGATGCCAAGATTACTAGAAAAAGTCGAGCAAAATTCGTCACCATCAACATCATCTTCTACTTCTACATCAACCACCAAATCAGATCAAAACAACCTGAGTTCTATTCCACCAGCGGAACAAACCCTAATGCCATCATCATCATCATCATCATCATCCTCTATACAACCTATCAAGATCAAAAATCCTAATTCAAGTTCATGCTTTTGTTTATCAGACTCCATTGCAATGGTGTTACCTGAAAATTCAAACCTCCAAACAAACTATAATGGGGACATTGCTTGTTACAACTCATTACTTCAAAACAATGACTGTTACCATGTGGAGATCAGTAACTTTGACATGGAGTTCATTCATTTAGACATGCAAGCTGTGGGACCTGGTGACAGGTCAGCTCCAGAATTCCAGGTGACAGAAGCAGATTGGATGAAAGATGATGACTTGTCTAGCACCATTTGGAACATGGATGAATTGTGGCCCTTTAGGAAGTAGACTGGAAGCTATGATCCAATTGGTAGTTGGTCTTGATATTTCTGAAGGTAATTGCTTTTTAATTTCCTGTCTTTAGATTCTAAAATCCAAAACAAGCTTGTTGTAGTGAGTTGTATATTACGCATTGGTACTTGTACATTTATAAGGAAAAGTCCATGTTGCTCTCCTAAATCCAAATAGAAATTTGTACCACTTTTCTATTCATACGTATTTGGCACGTGTTTCGCGAAACTAGTTCAGGCTGAAATTGAGGCTTGGGTTAGGGCTGAGGCTGATTAATTGATAATTTAAAGCTCAAGCCATAAGCTAAAAAAACTTTTATTTTGAAGGCTTATAAGAAATTATATTTTTAATAATCCCCTTAAGATTTTAACACCCGAACGAGGCTAGAGGGCTGAAGATTATAAAAACTAGAATCACAAGCTCCAATAATCCCCATAAGTCTGTTGCCGAACACACCCTTAATTTAAGAGAGCTAACTTGTACGGGAAAAAAAATTATTCATACAAAACAGGTACAAGTGATTAACAACATATGGTACCAGTTAATTATGCATTAAGTTGTTATGTATAGCCAATTTTATTATATACAAATCACTACCCATAATTTAAGGATCGAGAATCTTTCAAATTAAGAAATAAATGACCGAATATGTTCTCTCTTAGTAAAAACAGGAGAGCCATTGATCGAAGCAAATTAGAGTTCTTTGTATTGACCAATTTGCCTTTAAAATAGTAAAAACATAGTTAACTAGTTAAACTTGGCTAAAGGGTAAAATACTAGAAACTATCTATACTACTATGCTAGAATAGTAACCGCGCAATACGGCTATCATAAATAATTTGTGCTCGACAACATGTCTAGTTTCAAGAACGTAAGAGTATGATATTTGTGGAATGTGGTGTTAACAAATAGTTCTTTCGGCAACATTGCCATTTTCTTTCTCATTTTTCAATTTTTTTATTTCTCTTTTTTTCTAATAAACTCTTTTATAATTTATAATTTTTGAAAAACAATAAAATATGAAAATAGATATATAACAATCTATAATAAGTTGTTAAACAATAGTTACCATAAATTCATTGAGGTAATTAAGGAGAATAAGCATATTCAAAAATTAAGAGTTCTTAATTTTTCAATCAAAACTAAATATCCACCATTAATTATATTTACATTAATCTCATCTATCAATTCATAAAATCACCTCCTTCTCTCCTTTAACAAATAAATATCTTAATTTGCAAGTATCATTGCTTCATCCATTTTCATCACCACAAGTATTCACAATCACATTTTTTTTATCGTCACCGCCACATTACGCGAGTACCCTACTAGTATCTTAATGATTGATAAATAAAGAATGTGGTATATAAATCATCTTTCCTTTGATTAAGGAGTTGATTGTTTATGTGGACAAGAGTATGTTAGAAGAGTTCCAGGTCTCAAGATCATGTCAAGAAAAAAAGGGCAGAGTAAAGTGGTTGACTACTATGCCCACTTCAATTCATTTATTGTATTTTTTTTCTCAAAAGTCAAACTATGCTCTAATTTACATTGTTAAAGTGTTTGTTGTGACATTTCGGATACTTTCTATGGTTATCCAAGATGTTTACCGAGAAAAGATCAAATTCAGGGTCCCTTTCAAGACATTCCGAGTCACAAATAATGTAATACGTCTAATGAATATTATTAAACACTCATAAATGTATAAACACATAATTTATCAAATTAAGACATAGAAAAGAAAACAACAAAACACTAATTTAGCAAAGATGTATCAGCCCATGAATAATAAAGATTTCATCCTATTGTTTTGGGATTAAATTAGGTACAAATAACAAAGAGAGAGAGAGAGAAATCATTAAAGTTATAAATACGTGAAGAATTAAAATTAATGATATTCTAATAAAGAATTTTGGCAAATTTCCATGAAGTCGACTGGTCGCTTCTTAATTGATTGCTTGACATGACCTGCAATAGCTCTCCATAACTTGCTTCAAATATGCAATTTGATCCCCAAAAGTCACACCAAATAAAAAGAAAATTTGTCTATTACATCAGAAAGTCAACCCTATGACCATTCATCCACATGTCTATTTACATAAATATAACATTCTCACTAATTGGTCCTTAGAATCAAATGACCAAATTTCAAACGCTAGCTTGGATGTTGTTTTGAAGTTTCAAAGTTATCAGGTGAAGTTCAGCTCAAAAACAAGGAACCTTTAGATGACTTTTGGTTTGGATGATTTTGTTGGAAAGAATGGAATGATTAAATGCTACATTTGATAATTGTTTACATTACCCTTTATAAAGATCCATAAAAAAAGAGGTGGCCAACCGTAACCGGTGTTATGGAAGACGTAAATTACATAATTCAAACTAAATAGTATGCGTCAACATTTGATCTCAGAACCTACACTACAAATTTTATATATCCAACCACTACGCTAGCATCTCGGTGACTTTATAAACAAGTAAACAACCATAGCATACTAGATTGTAGTAAAGGTCTACGAATCAAACCTTGACACATTGGGTTACAGGATTTACCTTAAGAGTGTGGAAACAACATAAGTTTGACAATCTACAAACTATTCAATAAAGAACAAAGTCATTTAAAAGAGTTGATGTTTTATTCATATAAAAAAAGATTGATATAGAATTTCATTAAATTTGATATATAAAAAAAGATTGATATAGTCTTCTTTTCAGAGTGGATGGCTTAGAAAGAAAGATCGATTCTGTTACAAAAAGCAATTTGTCAACATTTACCAATATATCTTGAATTATTTATTCCAATCCTAATGGAATTCAATTTTAGACAACTATATTATCAATCAAATTAATTAATATTATCATAATTATAATGTATGACAAAATTCCGCAAGAGCGCGGGTAGGGGGATGTAAGATGCATTTACTGAAATCGATAATAAAAAAAAAAAGATAAGAATGTATGTTTGTGAAAACTAAAGGTTTTATTTGTTGTGTGTTTTGCAGTGTAGCTATTAGCTGGAGATAAAGTTGAATGATATATAAATAATTAGAAAAAAAAGATATTTATGTAATTTTATATATAAATTATAAACTACTCCAACTAGCATTTTGTTTTGAAGCTTTTCCTTTTAAAATAAAAACTTCATGCTTTGTATCCAAGCAAAGTTGAAAACTGCTATTTTAAAACAGAAAACTTCAACTCCAAATCCTCCTACCATACCCCCCTCAAACAAGCATTCAAAAGTACCCTAAAACTAGCATTTTTAAGAGTGGGTGCTGGCGCTAGCGTGTCACCACACCCAAACACCATTCCCCCCCCCCCCCCCCCCCCCCCCTCCCCTCCCCAAAAGCTGGTTGCTAGTAGACATTGAACGGGTGGATGATAAGGATCAGGGGGGTTCACAAGACCTACCCTGGGGCGGTTCCTGATGCACACCGCAAAAAAAAAAATCAACGAAATTTCCAAATAAATCGAGCCCGACAACATGGACTACGAACGAAGAGATGTTGTTGGCAAGTGCATAGATTCACGTCTCCGAAAAAGGAGTCGAAGCAAATGCAAAAGGATCTCGACTTTTACATCTCCTCACACGAGCATCTCACGGGAAGAGCACTTGCTGCAGCTTTGACCCGCAAAAGTATTTTAGAGTTTTTAAATTTATTATGTAAGATTAAATTTTTAGTTTTAATTTATGAAATATAAAATTTATTATTTTATCTTATATTAAATTCAAAAATTTTTATAAAAATTACATTATTTAAATTAAATACTCGTAATAAAAAATAAAATAAGTGAAACGAAATGGTTGTGAAAGTTAGAGTGATAGGAGTGGGATGTGAGAAAAAAATGATGTGAATAAGGATGGATACAGATGATCTAAATTGGAAAGGGGATGCATGTATCTGACAAGTCAATAAAAAAATATAATAATACTTCCCCCATTGCCACTGGCAATCCAGTCCCCAAACTTCACAATCAACACTTGCCACTCATGACTCCTCACATCAATTCAAATGTAAACCCATAATAACGTTAATGGGCTCAAACTCTTTTCACCAAATAACTAATAAAATTGCCTACTTTTTCTGTACTTGAATCAATCATTTGCACTTTAAGTCATTTCCTTTCCATAATCCAACACACACACACACACACACACACACACACACACACACACCCCGGGCGGAACTTAAAACTAACAAATCAGCCATCATGACAATTTGTTAAAACCGTAAAACAGCAAAACGTTGGAGTGATTCAAATTGCTTTCTAAGTAAGAGATGCGCAAATGAACTGAAGTTAATTACTGCCTTGCCGCCTTGGGCATGGAACAGCCGAAAAAGGAGCAGTCCTATAGGTCCAAGTTCATGGCCTGGTTAAACCTGCTGCTGCCTAAACAGACTTGAGTGCTATATAAAGCATGGTAATAACAGGGCCCCGTCAAAGGCCAGTTAAGACCTTTTTAAACACGTTTAGCATTGTATACAGTATTAGTAGCCTTTTCCATTCAATATAATTTACCTGGAACAATTGTTAAAAAGAGAAATTTGTAATTTTTATCAGTACTTTTAAGTTACAACTTACACACCTATACTTGAAAGAATTCATTAAAACACATCAAACAGATAAAAAGTAACTGAACTAAAAAGAACTTGATTATACTTTATAGAAACCATACTGTATGACTATACCAGAAAAATCTTATATAATATAGTTAACAAAGTAAAACAATCAGATTCAAAGACAAAGAAAGAAAAAAGAATACTGGGCCTGATCAGGACGGGTCTGAGACCAGTTGGGCTTCGGGGCCTGGATTGGTCTCTATTTTGAAGTTTGAACCGCTAAGACAGTTCCAGCCTTTTTTTTTTTTTTTTGCATAGGAAATGATAGCATCATGATCTATTATTAATCTACAGCAATTTTACTAAAATCAATTTGTCAAACTTAACATATTTTGACAAACTCATAAGTACTAAATAACCAAGATTAACCATAGCTTATCAAAAAACACACTATATGTAATTCATAGAACACCAGAAATCAAACATATTTCACAGGACGCATATGATAAATAAGTTATAAGATAAATAAATTAAATATAACTATATATAGAATATATTATGATCCATAATCTGTTAAATCAAGATTATGTTTCTTTGACAGTTATTGCATCTTTACTACAGTTGCTAGGACTAAAACTAATTGCAACAAAGAGTCAGAATCTACTTTAACTAATTCAGGCAGAGCTTTAAATTTTGGAGCTTAAATTTAAATAGCATAAACTAATTTCAGGCCTAAATGAACCTCAACAAGCTTAAAATAAACACGGTTTGGATTCATATATTTGCCGAATAGATATGCATATTTTTACATTTGCATCAATAGCATGCAACACCAATAGAACAGTACCCAATCCTGCCTTTGCAGGGATGGGGGAATCAGTTGTATGCATGTGTCATGTTATAGTGCAGACGCAAAGTTGTCAAAAGCGAAAAGCGCACCGAAGCGCAAAGGGTCTTGGAGCTTAAAGTGTGAAGCGCGGGCTTCATGAAGGTGAAGAGCACAATATTTAAAAAAAACTAAAAAAATATATGTAGTGATATAATATAAATAAAATAGCATCTAAATATCAAAATGATTATAAAATTCATAGCATAAACATCAAACATAATTCTAAACTTCATAGTTAAACATCAACCATAATTCAAACAAACATCAAACATAGTTCTAAACTTCAAACTTAAAGTTTAAACATCAAATTCATCAACTAACAAGAACACAACAGAAAGCTAACAAGAACAGAAATATACTGGATGAACTAACAGAAAGCTTGATCAACTGACAAGAACACAACAGGACAAATTGTTCATGGATTGCTATAAACAAGAACAAAAATTGAAGCTGCCCTAAAAAAAATTCAGAATCGATGATTTTGTTTTGAAGAATATAAAATTCCACTGTAGTTGAATTGAATCAGAAGAAGATTAACCTGGGGTGTGAAATAATTGAAGAAGTCGAGTTCTAACTTGAAGAATCGTGGATTTTTTAATGTCGATTTCTTGATGGCGTCGTCAACAGGTCCAATATCAATGGTAGGGTTTTCAGTCTGATGAAGTGTGTCGATGGTTATATAGGTGAAAGTTTTAAAACAGGTCAAAATCGCTACATGTATCTGAAGTGCGCTTTTTTTGCGCCTATGTGCGCCTCATGCGTATGGTGCGCATCGCTTGCTGAAAAGCCCATATGAGTGCGCTTCTGCACTTTAAGCGCAGATGAAGCGTGCTTTTAACAACCATTCTTCCTTTGTTTGAGATGTTTTATTTGGGCGGGGTCATTGGTTTGGGCTGAAGATATAAGGTGGTTGGTAGAGGCTAGTGTTTGGAGGTGGACGCTTCTAGGTTTGTGGTTATAAGGCAGGTTATATGGTGTGCATCAGGTGTATAAGGCAAGTATTCTCAAGTGCTAGGAAGAATGTAATTTGTATTCCCTTTTCATTCATTAGGATCACCCAGTTGAGCCTCAGAGTCATAGTTGCTTTAGTCTCTTGATTATTATGTTTCATTTTTTATGTTATAGTCAAAAGAGTGTGAATTTGAGAGTTTGTGGTCAAAAAGTTGTGAAATTGAGTTAGTAATTTAGTATATAAGATCAGGGTAAGGTACTAATGTATTTGTGGATCTGCAGGTTGTTTCATGATTTGATATGAATTGCAATGCTGTGAAACAATAAGGGGGTGTTTGGCATTGTATTATGAGAGCCATTATCTGATTACTCCATCATCAAGTCATTTATCATGGTGTTTGGCTACAGCTAATTAGTTTTGTGATTATGTAATTGTTAGGCTACAGAACACTTCACTTGTAAATTCTTAAATAATACTTGATTATTAGATTATAGGATTATGGTTATCTAATATCGACATATCATAACCTTAAAAAGCCAAAAACCTGAATATACACACACTTAATACCTGATGTGCTGGGGTTGGTGTCTCTATTTGCTGCGAAAGTTCTTTAGACCACAGTAACGATGGATGCAAGGACGTTGGTGAGGCGGCAGTTGCTAAATTCCGTTGCTCTGCGGTTAATGTTGTTCACTGATCTAGGGTTATCGTGTTTTGTCAGTTTCATGTGTTTGTGCTGTAACTCAGATGGCGAATTGTTCAAGGGGTTACAACTGACAAAACATGATAGCCCTAAATCAACGAACATGAAACCACTTTGTTGTTAATGAGCACACACTTGATTAACAGCAAAATGCGCCAAGAAGCTTTTGCATCTTTTCTATAAATTTCGGCATAGAAAGATTAAAATTAGAATAGGCAGTGTAGTAATACCTCTAATATGGATATGAGTTAAGAAGCTTCCATTCGTCTCCACTCCCGATTCTTCGTAAAACCTTAAAATTCTCCTTGTGTTTGATTGCAATTAATGAGAAGGAAATCTATATACATCTGATCTGAAGGACGAACAAGATGCAAACCCAGAACCTAATCGGATCCTACCCAATTAAGACCCATGATAGAGAGCATCCAAGAAACCCTGCATACACACAGTTACACACTTACACGCTCAATTTATCAATTTTTAACGTCTGCTACTCTGCTCATCTTACGTTTAGAAACAAACTGTTACTTTGTATTACACGGACGGTTTAAAAAAGGGTCAATAATGTTTAATCACGTTTAATTTTAGTTTAATCATTAAAATTTTTTTAAATCAAATGATTTAAATCTTAAACTTTTTTCAAATGATTTAAACTTTGAAATTTTGTTAAAAAAATAATTAATCACTTAAGTTTTGTATGATTTTTGATTTTACCCTCACTACTTATTATGTATTTTACTTTTTACTAAAAAGTTAACAAAACTTAGAGGGTTAAATCATTTTTTAACAAAATTTTAAGGGTTAAATTGTTTAGAAAAAAACTTTAAGGTTTAAACCAAAAAGAAAGTGTAACTTTAAGGATTAAATAATTATAAATTCAAACTTTATGGTAAAAGTGTTTGAAAAAAACTTTGATGATTAAACCAAAACTGAAGTAAAACTTTGATGATTAAACTATTACTTACCCTTTAAAAAATAATAATAAAAATATCAAATATATATAAAATATTTGAAGATATAGAGAGTGAATTAATTCAAGTTAATAATAAAAATTAATAGAAAAAAGTAAGTTTATAAATAATAATTAAATCAACCGATAGATTTAATGTAGGTTAACCTAAAGTAAAATAAAATGTAAGTAACCACAATGTCATATGTGTTCATAAGCTAGCAGCTCAATGCAAATACTAATCATGAGCTAAGACAATTTGAGAAATCAAGACCTAATATAAAACCTAAAAAAATAAAATTTTCAAGCCTCAAATGACTAAATAATATCATCAGGCATTAATAATGCAATGGGCATAAAAAAGCTAACAGTGAATGAAAATATTTGTCTATCTTAATAAACATTAATATTTTTCTATACAGCACTCAACAACTCAAGTAACATTTTATAGAAGATGGATCTAGACGCAAACATAGTGTTACCGTTTTCTAGTTCTCATTGCACCACTGCACAACACATCTTCGGTGTTCATATTGAAAGTATGAATGAAAATGAAATGAAATTAGAATAGATTACTCAAATAAAAGCATAGCATTTAGATTTTGTAGAAAAGAAAATAAGTCATCTGATTGATGATGAAAGCTTTGTGGTTGCTTAATTTTTTAAAAACATACGAAATAATCGAAACGGAAGCAAGAAAATAAGAGAATTATCTCCATATAAGTTAGAGAGAATAGAAGATGAAATAGATTGAAGATCATTTAGAAAGAAGATTACTTGTTACCTGAGAAAGAATAGAGACTGAGAATCGATATAAAGATAAAATCAATTACAAGAATGATTATCTAAGACATAATAAAGATGGGGAATCAATATACTGAAATAAGAATTAAAGATTGATTATTATAAACTATTAATGATATATTTAAATTATATAATCAAAAATATTATTCGATAATCATTTCCATAACTTAATTTTAATTTTAAAAATGAAAATATAGTTTAAATATGATAGTTTAAGTAATAAAAACTACTGTATATTATATATGTATGTATATACTTAAGTTAAAGCTTTTTTGACTAAATAAACTAGACTTTATTTTCTTTTTTTTTCTTTTTTTTTCTTTTTTCTTTTTTCTGGTAAAAGAAGCGATCATCCTTCCATTATAATACATTAACACCATATTAGTTTTGTCTCTACCTCTTTCGTATTTCTATTTTAATAAAAACCCTTATAATAACCATCTTTTTATCTCAATATTAAACTATTTATTTTTTTATAAAAAGTAAGAGAGAGACGCGCACTGACACATATGCGAGAGATAGAGAGAGATCCCATCAGGAAGGTCATGCTGACGGGTTGAATTTTGAACGGAATGGTGGGGTGATTACTCTGAGTACCCTTAGCATGTTTATTATACAAAAAAGGTGGTAATTTTAAATTTTACAATCAAATAGTAATCGTTAAGTATATAAATGTTATCATCATATGATCTTGTGATAATAAAGAACGTAATTTTAAGAAATAAAATATACACAAATATATAAATATAAAAAAAAATCACAAACATATTTCTTACCAAACTAAAAGTTTCGCATTCTCAGACCAATAAAATTGAATACCATTTTTATTTTAAACACAAAACCCTAATTTTTTATTTTTATTTTCGAGCAAAAAGAGAGATTTCATTCAAAACCCCAATTCACTTTTTGCCTAATATGTCTAGTAAACTATTAGAACATCAACATTCATCCCTTTTATTTTTCATTTTTCTTGTCATATTAGACCATGAGTATCGAGTATTTTTCTTCTTTCTCTTACCTGAATATTACATCATTTTATTCATCTTTTTTCTCTTTTACCCGAAACCTAAGTATAGACTAACCCAAACAAGCCAAATATTTTTCTTCTTACTCTTTCTTACACAACAAAAATAAATAAATAAATAAAATGATCGGGTAGCTCGGGTTTGGGGAACCGAAAGCTAGCCTGAGAAAGAGGGTGTAGCGGTATTCCCGAGCCTCCCGCTTGCAACCTAAACTTAACCCAAGTCTTTCGGGCCATGCGATAATAATACTTTTTTCTTTCATTATATTTTATTCCACAAACCCTGCATTCATTACACACAACCTTTTTTATTCAAAAATAAATAGATAAGAGAGGAGCGAGATAGAGAGAAGAAATAAAGATGAAGAAAGAAGAGAAGAAAGACACAAGAGAGAGAGAGAGGAGGGGGGGGGGGGGGGGGGGGGGGGATTGGGACTCAAGGCTAGCTAGGGTGTAATCATCACAAGAGGAGGGGTAGATGGTGTTCAAGCTTTTCCCCATTTGAACCAGTACTCACTCACTGCTTCAATGCGAATGGTCTTAAGACAAAAATTTTATGATGGAAACAACACTTTTGGATCACTTAAATTATTAAATATTATATTAAAAAATCATTAAATGACGTAAATAGCCTTTATTTAAATAATTTGTGAATATTATAAGAATCAAGTTAAATGCCGTTAACACTACAAATTATTTTTTACTAAAACCAACACCATTACAATAAATCAAAATATACAAAAACACACGTATTGTTATAATGTCTAAAACATAAAAGAAACAAGAAGTTATCCAAATTCACTTTTTGGCAATTTTGTCTATGAAATGTTGTGCATTGGCAATTGAAAGTAGGTAGCAATGTCATTCTCTACTTTGCCTTTCGGACCCTTTTACCTCAAGTTTGTCCCCCACATTAATCCATCCGCCCATTTCTTTCCATTATTCAAAGTAAGGTATCCAAGAAATTGTGCATCTCCCCTTCCATCAACTTATGTGTTACCTCATCACAAGTTTCTAAAACTAAGGAATAAAATTTATAATTAAACTTATGTTATTATTAACAATATGGTTCATTTAATCTATGGTGGTTCTTCCAAGATATATCACCTCTACGTTGGAATTGGGACCAATAAGTGGAACCTTGACGCCCGATAGTTGGTTAGCTACAGTATAGCTAACCGAGAATTAACTTTGTTTGCCTTTTTTCTATTTGTAAATTAACGTCACATATTTTAGTTGAGATGTAGCAGTATATTCAAGGCGGTCTGATGTTTAATTTGACTAGTAGCATTGTAACACGATAATATAAGATTACTTGTGTAATTGTACCAAGATGTACGTTTGATATTAACTTTTAAAATGTAATTGACATAGTTATTATATTATTTGTATATAGTTATAAATTAGTAAAGAAATGTTGCTCACAACATGGCTTGGCAAAAGATTTACCCAATCATTTGACTTCAACTCCACACAAAGAAACCTTTACCTATAAAAACCCTCCATTACATCTTATCTCAACAACCTCCCCTTGCCATTTACCACCATGGCAGTTGATGTTTGCTCTGCCTCTGAACCTTTTATAAGCCCGAGAATCTCTTTCTCCCATGACCTAAACAACCAATCATCTCAAAGTGCCACCAACATTGCCACCGCTGCCGCACCCTCCGCCGTCACCACCTTTGATTTTTGCATCACTTTAAACCTTGTGCCACCAACCACATCCGCTGATGAACTATTCCTAGACGGCGTACTCCTCCCTACCCAAATCAAGAATCCCGAAACACTTTGCCCTAAACCCAAAGCAATGGTGTCAGAAAATGAAGTTATGGACGTCGTCCACAGAAAGCGTCTCAAGGAACTTTTATCAAATAATGATGAAGAACAAGAAAAATCTTCATCAAGATCATTTTGGAAGTTTACACGGACCACAAGTTTAAACTCTGGTAATGGTGGAGGACCAAAGAGGTTATTGCGGTCTTTATCATTAAAACGACTATTACAGAATAATTCAACACCTAACCCAAAGGGAAATGAGGAGTTAAAGGTTATAGAAAAGTCAAATTCTCGAAAAGAACCATCAGTTTTACCAAGTTGTTCTAGTTCAATTCAGACTCCTCGAGTACTTAATAGTTGTGATGGTAATCATTCATGGCGACGACGATTGGTAGCAAAGAAATATTCAAGTGATGGGCTTCAAAACAATCATGTTTTGAACATTTCATCGGCTTATAATATGAACTTGTTTGGGTATGCTTCATTACTTTGCAAGGGTAAATCGAAGAACAAAACCAAATAATTCAAAATATTATAATTTTTTTTTCTTGTAAATGTATATCATCAGCCTGACAAATGATAATATAAAAACAGCATAATATTTGAGTAATGTGAAAGAGTGAGACTATTTAGATCTTTTTGTTAGTTTAATCTTTATGATGTGATTTATAATGAGTTTATAATGTGCATTAAAGATTGTACTTGATTGATGCAAATTTTATATGTTAAGTTTAGATTATCCCAAAACAATAAATGTCATTCCAGTGCAAAATGAGGTGGCATAATTGTTTCTAGAAAATGATTTACATACACAGATTAAGAAATATGTAGATTCTTACACCCATTTTAATACCGAGAAGGCCAAATTAATCTTAATTTTTCAAAACTTAATTAGAGATAAGGGAAAGGCGAGGGTAATGAATCCGCAGCTGGCTCACTAATTAATAATGTTGTTATTATATTATAATAATAATCTTAAATAATAAACGTGTGATAATAATAATAATAATAATAATAATAATAATAATAATAATAAATGTGTGTGTGTTTGAAGTGAATAAGTGATTATAATTAATTACAACCTTTCCAAAAGAAGACGAATAAATAAGTAATCTAAAAACGCAACTATAACTAGTTAAAGATAATAAGATAAGAAGGTGAAGAAGAAAAGATGGAAATAGATGTATCAACAATTCAACATGTCTAAGATTAGGGGAACAAAAAAACAAATTACCCTTGTTTTATTCTCAATCCTCATTACCTTCCCGTTCCTTTTGAAATTGTGGTCCTTTCTTTAATAATTACATGTCCCTTGATACTTTGAAACATTCAAGTCTTTTCTCACACACATATATATATATATATATAGATTATAGATATATAAGATATGTTTTATTTGAGAACTAATCGTTCTTATTATGAGTATCGTGATAATCAATATTGATCATTGATTAAAATAAATCAATAAACAATAAAAATGACAACTCATTAATAATACATTAATAAGTGATATTTTAGAAAAATCAAGTATCACTCTTTAATAACGGTCCATCAGACACAATTCACGATATTCGTATTAAACATGGTTTTCAAATAAATTTTTTCATATGTGTGTCGTGTGGAGAGAGA
Source organism: Dittrichia graveolens (assembly GCA_038502395.1). Taxonomy (NCBI): domain Eukaryota; kingdom Viridiplantae; phylum Streptophyta; class Magnoliopsida; order Asterales; family Asteraceae; genus Dittrichia; species Dittrichia graveolens. The sequence goes on along the minus strand of JARJIL010000003.1, from coordinate 97,419,017 downwards.
GGATCAAGTAAAAGGTAATTAAATGTAAGATATGTAAGAGGAAATATAAAGATGACACATGACATAGATAATTAAGGGGTGTTTTAGAAATTTTGCAAACCTCTTTCTATCTCCCTTAAATATCTTTTACCTCCTGTTTTTAGTTCAAAAACAACGAGATATAAACCTTATAATTGCCACATTCCCTATCTAATTTTCATAAGTACTACCTCTGCCCTAGTAGCCGTCGCCATTGTCTTCTCCAACTGTAACACCTTGATTTTCGGTCTAAATTTGAATTTTTCAAAACTTGTTTTAAAACATAATTTATATAAAACCCTTTAACTAAAAGTGGAAGCATTATAATTCATTTACAGTATTTCTACAAAATTAGTGCAATTTTAACAACAAATTCCATAGTCGTATATGACCCAAAATCTTTTGATGTTACCATAGTCAATCTCACGACCATAAACATACAAATAGGAAATCCAAGATTACTAGTAGCTAAAACAAGCCAAAGCAATGTCAAGGCATTTACCCGTCTCACAAAGGCCACTAGTCTACCTGCGGATACAAAACATCTATACCTGTTAGCTATAAATCATAGCTAGTGAGTACAACCAAAAATATTAATCATATAGAAACCAAGTCATCATCTTTTGAAAACACAAGTTTGGCAATATACTAGCATACACATAAGAGCACATAAGGATTTGAGTCTGTCCATTGAGTCACAGTATCTCCACATGGTAGCTAGTCATGGTCAACACGTGCCAACATAGGGGATAACCACATCTTCCCGTCAAGGTGAGAGAGCACGAAGCAGTCCACCATACAACGATTGTCAAGAGTGAATGACCTGTTCCCCAAGTTCACTCGTGTGTACACTGGTTTGGTTCGCTCATCAGCCTCTTGAACCACACCGTCATAATGGGTACTATTATCCCCTTCCACCAATTGGAACATCCCTCAATGATACCACACACTTGTCCCTTGGTTCGGTTAACCGCAGCCTTTTGAACCATACACACACACTTATAGTGGTCATAACACAAAATGGATGTGCAATTGAAACTACACTAGTCCGGACTATAACTCGAACTACAAGGGTCACGTAAAGTACATGCCATTAAAGCCAAGTAACTCAAGTAAGTAAACTCAACAATAAACAAGTAGGTGTCACATAACTAATAGTTCTTGAGCATAAATGCTCAATAAACAATATCACAGTTGGCATCTCAATGCCATATCAAACTCTATGTGTAAACACAACTTTGCAATTCAAATTTACATGAGTTAATGCAAGATCATAACTCATAGCTCTTACATGGAATATCATATCACAAAACATTATCAGCTAACATGTCCATAACATGGACCTCCTCTTAAGTATAGTATTGCTCTCACTTTGACTTACATAATGATACTCATCAACATAGAAAGATTACACAAGTTTCACATTGTAACACCGTATTTTTAACTCAAAAATTTTCATTTTCATAATCATAGCGGAAGCGAATAATTAACCCAAGTGTTTACAACTGTACAAACACTACTGTTTAAATATCAGTATTACAAAACACGGCTCACCACAAAATAAAATATCAAAGTCCTAGGTGATTACTCCCCAAGCTAACCACTCTCAGCCGAGCCGCTGACTTACCAAAACCTGTAAAAAGAGTGAGAGGTGGGGGATTAGCACAAAGCTAAGTGAATGGAGTCAAACCGCAACAGATATATCAGCAAATAACCGCATCAATATCGAAAGCACATAACAGATAATCGTGCCCCGGGAAGACCGGCGGTTCTGCAGGAACCTTCAACCAATGCCGGCCAAAGCAAAGGTTTACCGATAGTTCATTTGCTATTCTCACACAGTATCACCTTAAGTTGCAACAAATGCATCAAAAGATCCCGATACTGATTAGCCGATAGCAAACAAACCCAGCCCATATGCCCAGCCGAAGCTGACTTCCCAATCCTCATGTATACATATCAATGATGCACAATTAATTAACAATCAACCGTTAATTAATTATCAGACAAACAGTCTATCCATGCATCAAACCAATAGCAATTGCAACCCAATCCAGTTACAACTAATTGTTGGTTCAATGTGCACAAGACACAAATTAATACGATATTACTAATAATAAATAAACCCATAGGGTCACACATTTACAATCAATGGACACCAATTACATATTTGAATATGATTTAAATATGTTTCCAACTCATTATATATATGCATTGTTGCATATTATTATTTATGTGAAATAATAATATCACTCTTATATATTGATATAAGGTAATGCATATCAAATACATAAATATAAACATATGATTTTATATATATGTATAAATATATATTTGTTACAAGTAAATTGTTACTAGTAACAAATTATATAAATGTATGTATATCCTTGTTACAAGTAAAGAGTTACTAGTAACAATCAAGTATGTATATAAAATATATGTAGATGTATTTTATACTATGTATGGTAGATCTAGTATACTCTTTTATGTATTTAAAAGAATAACTAGAAATCCACACATAAATCATAAAGGGGGCCATGTTGACTTTCTTGCATGGATCTTAACCAAGCATGGAGCTAAGATATCTTCAAGCAAAACAAGCAAGAGGGGACCCTCCTCCCCCTCCCAATTTACGGCCAACAATAGGCCAAAGGAGGGGCCTCCCTCTTGTTGTGTTTTTTCTTGGTTTTATATACATGCATGGTCCTTTTTATAAAGATGTACATGCTACCACCTTTGCTATTCTTCAAGAAAACATCTAAGTGTTCTTAGACATTTAAAACATCCTTACTTTATAGTATTGGTGTTTCAAGTGAGCAAAGTGTGGTACTAGAATACATACTCATATACATACATAGTAAGTTCAAGAAGAAGAACAAGAGGTTGTTGCTTGCTTGCTTGAATTTCAAGGGTTGGAGAGACTAGCATCTTGGAGGTGTTGGACTCATTGATTTGTGGATACCTTGGAGGAAGTCTTCTCTTGGCTTCTCATAGATCAACCACTTCATCAACGGTTTACTCACGCTACAAAGGTTGTAGTTCTAAACACCCTATGGTTGTTTTGTTTCTTAAGGCTTGCATATGGATCATTGGTGGGGAGTTTTAAAAGTTTAAAATTGTTGTTCATGCTTCCGTTGCTAAAATATATTTTGAAAAACCGAACAAACCCCAACAGTGGTATCAGAGCCACTTGTGTATAGTTTTAAGAAACTTTTTGAGTATGTATTGTTTAAGAAAATGGACAACTTTTCTTTTGTTAGAAAAGTTATGGATTTTCTTGTTGGCAACTTATATATGTTTATATATTTATTTTGAGAAACAACCAAACCACATGCATGTTTGGTTGTAAAAGTTGCCTAAATATCAAGTGTTGATATATATGTTTTTTTTGAGTGTATGTTGTGCATAACAAGCCATAGACCTTTTGTGATGTGTTGGAAATTCGATTTGGTTGTAAAATTATTTTTTTTCATTTGGTATGTAATAATAATTTTAGTTTTGTTTCATCTTGTTGTATTTTGTAAGTAGTAGAATAGTTTAGACTAGTTTACTTTTATAAAAATGTAACAAGATGAAGAAATGACCAAGTTGGAGTTTTCAAGTGTGGTGGAGTCAACCATGAAGGCTTGGAGTCATTTGTACTACAAGGAGTTGTTTTGGCAAGTGGGAGCTTCAAGTTCATCACAAGAGAAATATTTGGTCCTTAGTTATGACTTGGTACTTTTGTATGGCTCACAAAAATACCACTTAGGATAAATGGCTTGGTTATGCACTTATACATGTTATTTGTGTGTGTTTATGTTTATATTATTATGCATGGTTGAAAATAGGATTTTTTGCATGCTAGATAATATTTTTACATAATATAAATCACACAATGGGAGTTTGGTATTTTAAGTTGACATAACATAAGATGTAAAATGAATTTTATATATAAAAGGAGTTTTGTAAAGATTAAAATTCATTATGTCAAAATATATATCTTTATATATATATATATATATATGAGTTTTATAAAATAGAGATTTTAAAACTCAACCAAACTCCATTCAAGCTTAATAATAAAATGGTTTTATTACAAGCTAAAATTGGTCGTATTTGCGCGCTCGAAACTACACACGTTAATATAGGATATTAATACTAGTTTAAAATTGAACGCGTTGAGAGTTCGTAAAATATGGATTTTAAGAATACTCAAGACCAATATATATATAAAATATGATTTTATCAAAACGTGGACTTGTTATTGTATGCATGCAATACTAGTCACACGACTCGTTTTGTTTTATTTAATAAATATACAAAACGGTAAAAGCCCTTTTTTCAAAACGTAAGTCTATGTCATCCCATTTTAAGACACTCGCTTGTTGCAACGACACTCACGTGGAGAGAGCATTAGCCAAACGCGTGGATTGTTTTTGTAACAACCGAGGTGTTTTTCCGCGAATTCCATGAACGTCTTGGGCCGGAAATTCACCGTCTTGAAATAGGACGACTTAATCGGAATCTTATTACGGAGAGAGCATTAGCCAAACGTAAGGAAGCCCGAGGCATAGATGGGATCAAACATGTCAAAATTGACAATCGTTGTCTAGGATCCCATAAAGATCTAGGAATTACATACGAGATGTAATTGGTAAACGTTACCTACCTTGTTGTTTTAACTTGATGGAGAGAGCATTAGCCAAACATTCAAGGTTAAGTTCAACTTGGATCCTAGCCTTTAAAAATTAAAGAATTTTATAATTCTAAAGGGTATTAATTATTAAAGGATTAAATATCGAAAATACTAAATAGAACTTTGTTAATTTTGTAGATGGCCCCTAACTCAACTACGCCCGTTAACAACTTATCTCTTCGTTCAATCTTAGAGAAAGAAAAACTCAATGGTACAAATTTCTTAGACTGGTATCGTAACTTGAGAATCGTTCTTAAGCACGAAAAGAAATTGTACGTACTTGAGGATCCCGTCCCTGAGGAACCTCCATTGACTGCGGCCAAAGCCGTTAGGGATGCTTGGGTGAAGCATTCCGACGACTCGGTCGAAATTTCATGCCTCATGCTTGCTACCATGTCTCCGGATCTTCAAAAGAACCTTGAGGAGCATGGAGCATATGAGATGCTTGGCCAGCTTAAGGAAATGTTCCAAAAGCAAGCGAAGCAAGAACGCTTTGAGGTCACTCGAGCTTTCCATGCATGCAAGATGGAGGAAGGTCAATCCGTTAGCGACTATGTGCTAAAGATGAAAGGATACATTGACCAGCTTGCTAGGCTTGGATCTCCCATAACCAACGAGTTTGCACAGGATATGATCCTTAACTCGTTGACCAAAGCCTATGATCAATTTGTCATGAATTATAACATGAACAATTGGGAGAAATCTGTCTCAGAGTTGCATGGGATGCTTAAAACTGCTGAGAGTAAGATTCCAAGCAAAACACCTCAAGTCTTGATGATTCAAGAAGGGAAAATCAAGAAGAAAAAGAAAAACAACTCAAAAGGGAAGGGCAAAGCGAAGGCAAAGGGAAAGGACAAAGGCAAGCAAGTTGCCAAGGCTCCTACACCCAAGACGGCGGGAAAGGTTCCCAAGAATGACCCGTGCTTTGAATGCGGGGTGGTAGGACATTGGAGGCGCAATTGTCCAACCTACCTTGCAGAGTTGAAAAAGAAGAAGGCTGGCGAGGCTAGCACTTCAGGTATATATATGATTGAAATGTATACTTTTTCCATTAATTCCTGGGTATTTGATACCGGTTGTGGAACTCACATTTGTAACAATGTGCAGGGGTTGAGAAAAAGTAAGCTGCTGAAGCCAGGCAATTTGGATCTCCACGTGGGCAATGGAGCAAATGTTGCTGTTGAAGCCCTTGGAACTTTTGAATTATTATTACCAAATGGCATGTACTTAATATTAAACAATTGTTGTTATGTACCTAGTTTAACTAGGAATATTATTTCAGTAGCTCGGTTAAGAGAATCTGGATTCACTTTTGGTTTCGTTGATGATGGCATTCGTGCCTTCAAAAACGACATTTTGTATTTTGAGGCTCGGCCTCTTAATGGAATATATGAAGTTAATCTTAAAAGATCTCTTGATGATAATTCTATATATACCACTAGCACCAAACGACCTAAGCATGACTTAAGTCAAACATACCTATGGCATTGTCGACTTGGTCATATAAACAAGAAACGCATTGCAAAACTTCAAAAGGATGGAATTTTAAAATCAAATGATTCTAGCTCATTTGAAGTTTGCGAATCATGTTTATATGGGAAGATGACTAAGGCTCCTTTCTCCGGTTCAAGTGAAAGACCCAAAGATCTATTAGGAATCATACATACGGATGTATGAGGTCCTTTTAGATCAATGTCTAGGGATGGTGATAGATACTTCGTTACATTCACCGATGATTATAGTAGATTTGGTTATGTTTATTTGATGAAACATAAACATGAAACATTTGAGATGTTCAAGCTGTTTCAAAACGAAGTACAAAATCAACTCAACAAAACAATCAAGTCACTTCGTTCCGATCGAGGTGGTGAGTACTTAAGCCAAGAGTTTATGGATCATCTTAGTAATTGTGGGATTATCTCACAACTTACTCCTCCTAGAACACCACAACATAATGGTGTATCTGAAAGGAGGAACCGAACTCTACTAGATATGGTTCGGTCTATGATGAGCCGAAGTACTCTACCCTCGTCCTTTTGGAGTTATGCTTTATTAACAGTTGCGGGCATATTGAATATGGTTCCAACCAAGAAGGTAGATAAGACACCATATGAGATGTGGTATGGAAAGGTTCCAAACTTATCTTACTTGAAAGTCTGGGGTTGTGAGGCTCATGTACGACAAGAAGCTTTAAGCAAACTCGATCCTAGATCTATCAAATGTAATTTTGTGGGATATCCTAAAGATTCATTAGGATATTATTTCTACAACCCAGCTGAGAACAAAGTGTTTGTTTCTAGGCATGCCACTTTCTTAGAAAAGGAGTTTCTTTTGAAAGAGGCAAGTGAGAGCAATGTAGACCTTGAAGAAATTCAAGAACCACAAAATACAAGTCAGGTTGACACTAGCACTCAACAAACGGTTGCTGAACCTGAACAATTGGTTGTTCAAGAACCTACTGAAACACAAAGTGTTCGTAGATCTGGTAGACCTCGTCAAGAACCCGAGAGATACGGATTTCTCGTGTCCAATGATGAGATTTTCTTGGTAGACTCTTCTGAGCCTACTAACTACCAAGATGCTATATCGGATCCGGAATCCGATAAATGGCTTGATGCCATGAACACTGAGATGCAATCCATGTATGAAAATCAAGTATGGGACTTGGTTGATCTTCCTCCCAATAGTAAGACTGTAGGGAGCAAGTGGGTCTTCAAGAAGAAGACAGACATGGATGGAAATGTACACACATTTAAGGCAAGGCTAGTGGCGAAAGGTTTCACTCAAACTCATGGTATTGACTATGATGAAACTTTCTCTCCGGTAGCCATGATTAAATCTATTAGAATACTTATTGCCATAGCTGCATATTATGACTATGAGATATGGCAAATGGATGTCAAAACGGCTTTTCTAAATGGACACTTAAGTGAAGATGTCTATATGGTTCAGCCTGAAGATTTTGTAGATCCTAAGTATCCTAATAAGGTGTGCAAGCTTAAAAGATCCATCTATGGACTAAAGCAAGCATCTCGAAGTTGGAATCTTCGATTTGATGAGAAAATAAAAGAGTTTGGTTTTATCAAATCAGAAGATGAACCGTGTGTTTACAAGAAAACTAGTGGGAGCGCAGTAGCATTCCTTGTCTTGTATGTTGATGACATACTACTCATTGGAAACGACATCCCGACCTTGCAAGACATCAAGTCTTGGCTTGGGAAGTGTTTCTCAATGAAAGACTTGGGAGAAGCCGCCTACATTCTTGGAATAAAGATCTATAGGGATAGATCTAGGCGTCTTATTGGCCTAAGTCAAAGTGCATATATTGACAAAATCTTGAAACGATTCAAGATGGAGAATTCTAAGAGAGGATTCTTGCCAATGGCACTAGGCACGGTTTTGAGTAAAGCTCAAAGCCCTAACACAAGAGAAGAGCTAGATAGAATGAGTGAGATCCCATATGCTTCTGCAATTGGATCCATCATGTATGCCATGCTATGCACTAGGCCAGATGTCTCGTATGCTTTGAGCATGACGAGCAGATACCAGCAAAACCCAGGAGATAGCCATTGGATGGCAGTCAAGAACATTTTAAAATACTTAAGAAGAACCAAAGACATGTTCTTGATATATGGGGGTTTGGAAGAAGATCTTTGTGTAAAGTGTTACACAGATGCTAGTTTCCAAACGGATCGAGATGATTCTCGATCACAATCGGGCTATGTCTTCGTTATGAATGGAGGCGCGGTTGCTTGGAAAAGTTCTAAGCAAAGTGTAGTTGCACAATCTACTACAGAATCTGAATACATTGCTGCTTCTGAGGCTGGACAAGAAGCTGCATGGATGAAGAAGTTCATTGCTGACCTTGGGGTAGTAACAAGCATTCAAGACCCCATAGAAATATTTTGTGATAATGAAGGTGCTATTGCCCAGGCAAAAGAACCTAGATCACATCACAGCACCAAACACATCCTCAGGCGTTTCCACTACATACGGGATATAGTGGATAGAGGAGATGTGTGTATTCGCAAAGTTCATACAGATCAGAATCTTGCAGATCCTTTTACGAAACCTCTTGCCTCGACTAAGCATGAGTCTCATACTAGAGCAATAGGTCTTCGCTTTGCAAGGGATTGGATTTGAATTGTAATTTAGTATTTGGATATTTTGGAACATTATGACAATATCTATTTTATCTGAATGATGTATGGGATATGATCACTTCATTAATATATATTGTGTTCTTTATTAGCATGTTTAAATCCATGAATAATTCTTTATTCTAAAACGTCCATAGTCGGTTATAACTATGGGAATAGTTATGAATTAAGACTAATGTGAATAAGTTGGTTGACTTTCATTCGTGATGAAAGTAGGCAAAAGGGTTTGCAGCCAAATTCACTAATGTTTGTTAGGGAACAAACATTGGACATGACCCGCTCTTAAGATCGCTTCATGGATCAGTGTCATAAGTAAATCTTGAGAAAAAGGTGGTATCTTTGTATCCTTAGACCTGAGACACATATTGGGACTCGAGTATGAGGAGTATCATGCTTTAATGTGGTTAAACGCTATCTTTAACCGGGTAGTTATAAAGGCCATTATTAGGTATGATATGAGTCTTATAAGAGACGTATGTGGTCAAGATGGAATTTGTTTCTCTCATTTAATTGGGAGTATAATATCTCTGGGCCCTAAAACAAGTTGAACATTATATGAGAATTGATGACGATCCATGTCTCATGTTCAACGAGATGTTAAAACAAAGGGATAATTGATGACTTACCTATAACAACGATTTGTAGCTAGTGAGTTAACTTCGTTGGTGAAAGTGTTGATCAACACACTTTATTTATTATTAGGGGCAATGGGATGTTGCTAGACGTTCTTACCATCGTCTATATCGGCTTAAGTTGTAACTTGTGCAAGTGGGAGATTGTTGGTTCTATGTGCACAAGACACAAATTAATACGATATTACTAATAATAAATAAACCCATAGGGTCACACATTTACAATCAATGGACACCAATTACATATTTGAATATGATTTAAATATGTTTCCAACTCATTATATATATGCATTGTTGCATATTATTATTTATGTGAAATAATAATATCACTCTTATATATTGATATAAGGTAATGCATATCAAATACATAAATATAAACATATGATTTTATATATATGTATAAATATATATTTGTTACAAGTAAATTGTTACTAGTAACAAATTATATAAATGTATGTATATCCTTGTTACAAGTAAAGAGTTACTAGTAACAATCAAGTATGTATATAAAATATATGTAGATGTATTTTATACTATGTATGGTAGATCTAGTATACTCTTTTATGTATTTAAAAGAATAACTAGAAATCCACACATAAATCATAAAGGGGGCCATGTTGACTTTCTTGCATGGATCTTAACCAAGCATGGAGCTAAGATATCTTCAAGCAAAACAAGCAAGAGGGGACCCTCCTCCCCCTCCCAATTTACGGCCAACAATAGGCCAAAGGAGGGGCCTCCCTCTTGTTGTGTTTTTTCTTGGTTTTATATACATGCATGGTCCTTTTTATAAAGATGTACATGCTACCACCTTTGCTATTCTTCAAGAAAACATCTAAGTGTTCTTAGACATTTAAAACATCCTTACTTTATAGTATTGGTGTTTCAAGTGAGCAAAGTGTGGTACTAGAATACATACTCATATACATACATAGTAAGTTCAAGAAGAAGAACAAGAGGTTGTTGCTTGCTTGCTTGAATTTCAAGGGTTGGAGAGACTAGCATCTTGGAGGTGTTGGACTCATTGATTTGTGGATACCTTGGAGGAAGTCTTCTCTTGGCTTCTCATAGATCAACCACTTCATCAACGGTTTACTCACGCTACAAAGGTTGTAGTTCTAAACACCCTATGGTTGTTTTGTTTCTTAAGGCTTGCATATGGATCATTGGTGGGGAGTTTTAAAAGTTTAAAATTGTTGTTCATGCTTCCGTTGCTAAAATATATTTTGAAAAACCGAACAAACCCCAACACTAATAACATCTGTGAGTAAACGCCCACTCACCTCAAGCTTTCAGTTTTCTCCACTCAGTGGTCTTATATTACTGAGCTTTGCTTGTTCTTGAGAACACAACAAACTGAAATCAGTAACTATTCATAAATATATGTCAAACACATAAATTTATATCCTTTTAATCAAACATAAGCATGTATGATTCCCATATGTATAAACATATAACACACAATTAATATGTTAAACTTAAACCAAGTAAAACACATTAAAAACAAGTAATATTTTGAAACAGAGCCCGTCGCGCCGCGACCCTAATCGGATTTCAAAATCCGGAACCTTCAATCGGATTTTCGAGTCGGATTTTCACAAATCCGAATCCATGTGTCGGATTCTGCCAACCATCGGATTCCCAAGGGTTATCTTTGAAACTTTCAATCGGATTCCTCACAATCCGATTCTATCTCTCGGATTTGAACCTTGTCGCGCCGCGACTCTTAGCGTAGCGCCGCGACACTCGGATTTCATGTTGTCTTCTCCATTAAACAGTCGGATTTCCAGCTAATAATACCATTCCAAATCCGACTAAAACCCTCATGAAACATCATGAACATTTCTAAAACATGTATAAACATCCTATATCATGTATAGAACATCAAGAACACATCAAATCTCTTTAAACATGGCATTTCATACAAAACCCACCAAACAAGTTTACTTCAAAACTTCAACCATGGTGTAATCATGTTCTTAGCATATTTCTACAAACAAAACATGTTAAGATAATCAGAATCATGTCATGATCATAACTATACCTTTGGTTTGTATTAACACTCAACAAATCAAAACCTTCACTTTCAAGTTTGTTAACTTTCTTTGCCTATTCTCTCAGGAACACATACACACACTTTCACAATCAGTTTTGCAAGTGAAGATATACTCAGATGTTAATCCCATTAAAGCCATGTAATCCTTTTCTCAATATATGTAGCATGAGGTGGCAACACACTAGCACGCATACAATCCCACATATATATAAAAAAAAATATATATATATATATACACACATAACCGTACATGCATAAATATATATATTCTAACACATAATCTCATATACCTCTGCATTTCATTAATTAGTCAACTAATTAATTAAAACTATGCAAATCAATATTAACAAGTAATTAATCATAATTAATCACAAATAACATACCAAAGTCCACCTAATCTACTAGGTCCGGTCTGAGGATGTTACACACATCCTTTGATTCATTGAGTTTCATAAACAATTTGCCAAACATATAAAAATACATTTATGATGACTTATAATCTTTCACAAAAGCTAGGTGGTGTACTCGCCTGAAAAAGTGATGAGGATCACTTTCTATCGAAACCAATGCTATATTGTTTGATCAATAGTCTTATGATAACAAAACATAAGTCCAACTTGAATAAGTTAACCGAAAACAAGATTTCTTAAAAGTATAAGCTCAATGATATGCTTAGACACTCTATCAGGCCTTAAAAGACTCCTTTTTAACCTTTTATAATCATAAGAATCAATCACCAATCAATTACAAGGTCAAAGGGGGTCAAAATAATGGTTTTGAAGTTTCAGAGCCCTTCGTGCCGCGAAGCGTAACCCCTCACGGAGGCTACAAATTGTTGAAAAAAATGAGGTTGTTGAAACAGGCTCTTCGCATCGCGAAGAAGCGTGAACATTAACTTTCAGCTTGATTTCAAATGCAATTTCGACCAAAACCCGAATCCTTTTAAACCAAAGCTTATTTGCAGCATTCATAAGCCTAAGAAACACAACAAAACAAACACTTTAACATCACCCTTTAACATATCTTTGATGATCCAAACCCTAATTTCACCATTTTACCCAATTTTGACCCATTAGCTAACATAAACAACATAAATCAACCATATACATCATATATTGCTAAAATCAAAGTTAAGACTTACTTGTGATCACCAACCCAACTTGTTTACTCCTTTCTCGCTCAAAGACCAAACTTAAATGTTAGAATATGTGTTAAAAACACACCATTAGGGCTAAAACACCATAAACAACCAAGTAATCTTTGATTTCTCCCTCATTCTTTGATTTTCTCTTATACTCTCCTTCTCCCTCTCCCTCTCCCGATTTAGAGCTGGCAATTGACTCAATTGAGACAAAATTGAGTAAGAAGAAGATATTTATATACCATTTTCTATATACAGCCCTTCAAATTTGACCATAAAACTTAATTTATAAAGCACATACATATGTAACTATGGTAAAACATACATATATGGATAACTTAAAATTTCGGATATTACATCGGCGACCACCAATGATATGTTGCCTTCACCACCGCCTTGTTACTACCCACCCCTCTTCTACAATTCTAAATTCTCTGTTGCCTTGATCGACCTCCTCTGAAGGCAAACGTCTCCTACCTACTACCACTTACTAACCGGACACCGATCGGAGCTTACTTGTCATGGAACACGCCATGATCACCACCTACGGGATCCATACTGTAACACCGGAAAACTCAAGCCATTTTTCTTAAATTGCACCGCGGAAGCTAAATTAAACAACTCTTTTTACATACAAACCCATAATTACAAATTTACAACATGTGTTCATAAACAACCAACAATACGTCTCTCGGTGTTACAAAAGTAAACTGGCTCGTTTCATTTAAAATAGAATATCAGAGCGGGGTTAACTCTTCCTTTTACAACCTCAACAACACAAACTTGCAAAAGCAACAACTGAGGGGAATTAGCACAAAGCTAAGTGAGTAGAGGCTAAGCACAAAAGAAAACATCAACAGTCAATATCAAAGCATGTAATCACATATCCAAGAAGACTGGCAGTTTGGCGCAGAACCTACAACCAATGCCGGCCAAAGCAAAGGTTTACCGATAGCTCTCCACTGAATTGGCACAGTGAAAATCCCCCTCTGATGCAACGTATGCACCAGTAAGGCTAACACTGTTCAACCAACCAGTGAACGAGCCCAGCCCAATTCCACGTATAGCTGACTTCTCAAACGTAACTCAATATCATCCAAATAGCGCGTATCGACCAAATAGTCATGCAACAGATATCATCAAACAATAATCACAATCAATCCAATCTCAAACACATCATGCATCACATCAATAACATTAACCGTAATATTTACATCCGCGATTAACGTCCACTCACCTCAAAATCAGCACGAACTTAGATGTATAATATTACTGAGCCTTTGGATTGCCTGAAAACATAGCAACAACCAAATCAGTCTCAATCTCATAAATATATCTGTCCACATATATTTATAAGTTAATCATTCATCAAATAAACAACAAACAATAAACAATTACAAGTCCAACACAAAATGTCGGATTTCATGGATTATCGGATTTCTAAGAATCCGCAACTACAAGTGTCGGATTTCACCACTGGATTTGGGAGTTCCGGATTTCAGTATCGGATTTCATCTAATCGGATTTAGGCTCCGGATTTGGGGTATCGGTTTTCAAGTGTGGGATTTGGCTTTGTCGGTTTTAGCACTTATCGGATTCTAAGTTCCCATATTGAAAGTATCGGATTATGGTTGTCGGTTTTAGGTTCCGGATATCATGTTCTCGGATTTTGGGTTGTATCGGATTTCATTCTTGGATTCAATCAATCGGATTTCCAAACTATCGGTTTTCATCATCTTCTTCATTCAATCAAATCCGCCAACCTCATCACCATCATAACTCAAAACCCAGAAGTTTATAAACTCGTCTAAACTTTCCATAAACATATTTAAACACATATTCATGCATCATATCATCTTATAAACATATAAACCATAAGAACAAACTAAACCCATAAACTCATGTTTCCTTCCAAAACCGATCATAGTAACTCTTCATATAAACATGTTATTTCAATTAGAAATCATTCCAAATTAATACTAAAACATATCAAGAACAAACTCTAACCTTGACTTGAATTAAATTACACAAAACTTGAAATCCGATTCCTTCTTTTCTTGTTCTTCTTCTTCTTCGGTAGAGAGCAAAACAAATATACACACAACACTTTCTTTCACTTTGAATTAATGAGAATGGAATTCCTCATATTACCACACATATACACGTACACACATATTTTACAAAATTCAAAGCATGAGGTGTAACTCTCTACATGCATACGTATACATTTATATACATACAAACACATATACATACTTAACACATGCATACATACAACATACATTTAATTAATTAACTATTTAATTTGCATAAAAACAAATAAACAAATACACAAACCCGCTAATCTCCTAGCCCAGGTTTGCGGGTGTTACACATACCTAGCATTTACCACCGCCGCATCTGGTACCATGATGTTTGATAAACCTCCACCATATTGTAGCATTGTAGCATCTAACCTCAGCACTCATCCACCACATCGACATCAAATGTGAAGAGGTTATTCATCAAGTTAGAAAACCGATTTTGGGGAATAAGGTTTTCTAAAATTCTTCATCGGTTCATCATTTTGTTCACAGATTTTTTAAAGTCGATTTTGGGCGAAGTGTAAAAATTATGTTTTTCAGAGTAGGTCACACAAATTTCATATGGGTTTTAGTTTTTTGGTTCATAATCTGGTTTAGCCATGTAGGATTTGTTCCATCAATTTTGTTCATTGCAATAGGGATTGTTTTAGGTTTGGGTTTTTATAATTTTCATTTATTATGTTCTTCATTTTTGTATCGTATTGTTCAAAATCGAGCATTCGTCCGTATCAATTGTATGTTGTTATCTTATGCTTCTAATAGTATTTATCATATTTTTTTGGTAGGTTTGTGCATCACTTTTCATACGATTATGGGGATTGTGTGGTGAAAATAATAAGAGGCCATATTTAAATTTTTATCAATTTTTAGTATTCATTAAAAGGCTTTGTTTGGTAAGAGATCATATTTTTGTTAATTTTTGTTCTTGTTTTTGTTTTTTCACCCATGGATTGAATTGTGAATTACAAGGATTGTATCATATATATATTTTTGATGATTGATTTCATATCCTGTAATTGCTTTTGTTAATTTTATATCCCAAATGGCTTAGTTTAGCTTGTGTTTTAGTTCATCAAATAATTATGCTTTGTGCATCGGATTTGGGTATGAGTCGTACATCAACTTTATAAATCGTTTTATACTTCTACCAATTTTGTAATCTCCTTTTGTAGGCATCAGATTGAACAATATATTTGATGTATCAATTTTTTGTTGGGCAAAATACGCAAAAATACAAAAAAACTTTGTCAATATTGTCATTGTATACAATTAACTTTATTTAATACCTAAAAATACATACAACTTACAAATTTAGTTCATTGGATAGAATTGGTAACCTAATTACCAGGTTACCAGTTACCAATTGTATACAATGAACAAAATTTGAAAGTTGTTTGTATTTTTAGGTACCAAAGTTCTTTTATTTTTTGCTAGATTACCGATAAGTTACCTATTGTTATAGGTAATTTTCATACAATGAACCAAATTTGTAAGTTGTGTGTATTTTTGGTACAAAATAAAATTTGATGCATACAATGGCAGTATTGACATAGTTTGTTGTATTTTCGTACAATTTTCCCTTTTTTGTAAGTTGATCACGACTTATCCCTAATGACTAATTAATACGGATATTTTGGTCATTTATATATTTACTCAACCGTGAATTACGTCCGCGTGAGCCGCCATTAATTTGTGATGTTTGATTTTCCCAAATTACTCCTCATTATTAAGTCATTAATAAGCCGCCAAAAATCCTACCTTTTGATTAATTTTAATCAAGGATCGACATTGGTTCTCGCAATTCTTTTTGTACATTTTAACCCTCCTCTCTCTCTCTATATATATATATATATCTATACTATATTATAAAGCATTTAAACCTTTAAAATCTCTTAATTTTAAGTAATTTGAAATTACTAATTTACCCTTTATTTAACCCTATAAGGAAACTATTATATAGAGTTAATTAGATTCTTAAATACCATTTTTATAACTAAACCTTCCATAATAAATAATATTTAAAAAAGTCAAGTCAATGCAAATTAATTTTCAACCTATATGATATTAAATACAAATCAAAAATTAAATAAAAAGAATCTTTATAAAAATAATAGTTTTAATATTTTATCATATAACACATATTTTAATCTAAGTATTAAAAAATACGTGTAGCTAGAACCTATAAACCTAATAACATGTAATATAAATTTATAGACATTTTCAGATTTTTTAAATGACTCGTGTAATCAAAACAAAAGGTTTAATTTATAATATATTTAATATTATTTTTGTTTCTCATTTTATTGTTTTTTAAAATTAATAAAAGAGTTACAAGAAAAAGAGAAATAAAAGAGATGGAAACATGAGAAAGAAAATAGATATATTGCGGACAAAAATTATTCGACGTCATTATAATGCGTGTATAATAGTCTTACGTTATTAAAAACAGACATGTTATCGAGTAGAAATTATTTTTAACCGTTGCATTGCACGGGTACTATGCTAATATATATATATATATATATGTGTGTGTGTGTGTGTGTGTGTATAGGGGAAGGTTCATTTGAGAACCGTTTTTATTGCAAGAACCGCGAGAACCAATTTTAACCGTTCATTTTGGATAATGGAATTCAAGGATGAAGAGCGTGGGGGGATTGAGTGTGGCAAGGTACATGTAAAGAATTTATTGTATTGTCCATTTTTCGGAATCCTGTATTATCATTTTGTAAATTCGCAATTTCGATTATTGGCGTAAATTATATATATATATATATATATATAGATTCACGAGTTGATTATTATTATTATTACTACCTTGCCTCACTTGCAAGAGTTAGAAATGTGAATTTATATGTATGAGTATACTTGTATGTTGGGCTTAGGGGATTAGTCCCATTTTCTTGATGAACTAAGGTTGGCCCAAGTAAGAGTTAAAGAGTGGGCTTGGCCCAACATAGAGTATGTATATATAAGTAGCTAGGGCACTCTCCAAGGATTTGTTACTGTTCCATTCATCCTCTTCCTCATTCAACCTTGAGAGAGAAAGTGTATACGTGTGTTCATACCAAGGAGAAGAAGGAAGAAAGCAAGGCAGAGATTTTGAGCCAAACCTACAAGGAATCGTCAGGTAACAGTTCTAAAACTTGTATCCTATCTTTTGTGAGTAGTTAAGAAAATTCAAGTTGTTTAAAGAAGGGTTTTAGTTAGGATTTATCCCATGTTCTTGGGTTTTTGGTGAACACCATTTGAGAAACAAAAATGAGATTCTAGGCCTGGAAATCGAGATAGGAATCGTTTATCTTCAAAAGGAATTGTTTATTTGCTATTAGGAATCTTTTGGAACAAAAATGGCATGAATTGGTTAAGTTTTGAAAGATTTCAGAAATTTAAAATAAGATTGTGCGTCACTGGGTTTTGGCCCGGGAGATGTTCATGCGACACTTAGTTATGCGACACTTGGTTCATGCGACGCTTGGTTCATGCGACACTTAGTCATGCGACACTTCATTCATGCGACACTTGTTCATGCGACACTTGGTTCATGCGACACTTGGTTCATGCGACACTTGGCCATGCGACTTTAGGGTTCATGCGACTTTTAACTCGTGCGACATGGAGGCTTGTATTTGGCTTGACTCATCAACTGTGTTGTAGGTTTACCTTCAGGATCTGTTAGTCAAAGTAGTATCGAGAAATATTTCTGACTTTACTGTGTCGTCACTCAGGTGAGTCACCTTAACTTACTTTATTTTCCGTAATGTGCAAGTGATATGTATGATGTTTATCGTTTCCAATATGTGCTCAAATGTGATAAGTTATGATGTGTTATCGTTGTGAAATGTTAGTAACCAACCGTGCCTACGTGGTCGGTCGAGGCAGATGACTTCATCTAAAGGTGGGACCTGTGATGAGTCATAGCGGGCGAGGCCCGGTTTAGGCATCAAACGGGTGGGACCCGAGATGCGGCAGAGGGCGAGTCCCTAGTTATGTGTTACAAGATGGCAGGATGTGATTCCTGCGAAGGGTAAGGGTAGTGGTGATTCACTAAGCTTTGTGCTTACCCTCTTGTTGTTATGTTTCAGGTTCTTCGAGATTGGACAAGGGCAAGGCTCCGGCATGATGATGACGACCGTAGCGTTTTATGTTTTTAACTCAATTTGCCAATCAAACAATTTTATATTAATATTCGCTTCCGTTGTATCAAACAATTAACATTGGTGATGCTATTATTGTAACAGTTGATGTAACATCCTGATTTCGGGCCTAGTGGTTACGTAGGCCAAGGTACGTTTTTACGTGATTAAGGTTTGATTATTTGCTTATTAGCATTTAGTTAAATGATTTTAATTATGGTATTAATTAGAGTTAGTAAATTAAATATTAGATATTTACTTATATATATGTGCATGTGTACGAATATATATATATATATATATAAGGATTTGAGTGTGTGTGTTGCATGTGTATGTGTATGTAGTACATGGACACCTCCTGCTTGGTTTTATGAGATTGAATACGTGGGTTTATAGTGAGGTAACTTCTGAAAGTGGTTTCTCATTTGAAAACCGACAGTGTGTGTTTTGTGTGTTCTTGAGAGAAAACAAGGAAAGAACATAAACTTGAAAAGGTGGGAGATTGGATTTGTGGGTGTTAATCCAAAACAAAGGTATGATGATGGTTCTTGCTTGATGCTGATCATTTTGTCATGTTTTGTTGTTTAACTTGTATTGGTTTCATGAAGATGCCATGGATGGAGTTTATGTGTAAACTTGACAAATGGGTTTTGTTTGAATTGGTGTTTTAATTGTTATTGATGTGTTCTTAATGTTAGATACATGTTATAAGATGTTTATACATGTTTTAGAAGTGTTCATACTGATTTATGAGGGTTTGAATCGGATTTGGGGAGTTATGTTTGTTGGAAATCCGACACTTGCTTGAAGAAGATAAGCTGGAAGTCGGCATGTCGCGGCGCTACGCTAAGGGTCGCGGCGCGACGAGGGTGGAATCCGAGAGATTAGATTCGGATTGTTGGAATCCGATGAAATTGCAAAAGAACCCTTGGGAAATCCGAGACTTGACAGAATCCGACACTTAAATCCGGATTGTTGAAAATCCGACTCGAAATCCGATGGTAGGGTTCCGGATTTTGAAATCCGACAGGGGTCGCGGCGCGACAAATAACTTGTCGCAGCGCGACGGGCATTGTTCGGAAAGTTGTTTATTTTTAATATGTTGTCATTGGTTTAAGTTAACATATTGAATATGTGTTATATGTTTATACATATTGGAATCATACATGCTTATGTTTGATTAAAAGGATATAAATATATGTGTTTGGTATATATTTATGTATTTGTTACTGATTTCAGTTTATTCTGATCTCAAGAAAGGACAAGGCTCAGTAATATTAGACCACTGAGTGGGAGTTTGATAACTCGAGGTGAGTGGATGTTTACTCACGGGTGATATTAGTTGTAACTGGTTTGGTTGCAACTGTTTATTGATTGGTTGACGCATGGATAGATTGTATATCTGATAATTGATTAACTGGTGATTTGTTAATTAATTGTTGCGTCAATGATATGTATACATGTTTGGGGGGGTCAGCTTGGCAAGGCTAAAGGTTGGGCTGGTTTGCTATCGACTAATCAGTATTGAGATCGTTGGATGCATTTGTTGCAACCTAGGATAATACTGTGTGAGAATAGCAAATAAGCTAACGGTAAACCTTTGCTTTGGCCGGCATTGGTTGAAGGATCTGCAGATCCGCCGTTCTTCCCAAGGGTGATTATGTGTTTGCGGTTGTTGATATATGCGGTTATTTGCTTATATATCTGTGGTGGTTTACTTTAATTCACTTAGCTTTGTGCTAATCCCCCACCTCTCACTACTTTTACAGGTGGCTGGTGAGTTCTGCGGTGTAGTCGGGAGGGTGTGTAGCCTGGGGAATAATTGGCAGGCACTCTGATTGGAATTGTGACGAGCCGTAGTTTTTGTAATACTGTATTTTAAACTGAGTGGTTTAGTTAAACAATGGTTTAACTTCAGTTGTAAATACTTTAATGTTTTGGTGAACGCTTCCGCAGTGTTAATTTAAATGAAAATTTTATGGGTGAAAATACGGTGTTACAGTTGATTTTGGTAATGGCTGTATTATATTAAATTACTATGTTCAAAAAAAAATTTGGGTCGTTACATTTATGGGTGGACAATCCAATTGAAGGAGGGGGAATTGGACGGCTAAAATTGGTTTTCGCGGTTCTCGCAATAAAAACGGTTCTCAAATGAACTTTTTAATATATATATATATATATATATATATATATATATATATATATATATATATATATATATATATAAGTTTCACACCTTTAAGGTTTGCAATCTTCTAATCTAATATAAATAAAAGATTAACTTTAATAAAATCTATTAGATAATCTTAATCATTAAATTTAGATAAAAAATTTAATTATCAAATTTTTACTATTCATTTTAATAAATTAAATTTAATTTTGATTTTTCTCGGACAAATTTGGTTTTAAATTTGACTTTAGTTTAAATAAAAAATATTAGAGATATTTTGCACACTTACACATGTTGAGACCTGTACCGAAAAAATTCCAGCAAACACAAAAAAAAATCCCCCGAAAAAGTATAGTAAGATTGGTCTCAAATTAAAAAACATAATTTTCTCGTTAATTTGATATAATTTTCGTAATTTAACTCCTTACCATTTGATGGATATATTAGTTTTAAAAAAGTGAAGGTAATGTGAAAATGTCCAAATTATCCTTAATTAATTAAGGATACGATTGATTATTTTAAGGTTATTCATTATCAACTTTTAAATCTGAATCATCCATCTTTTTTATTATTGTTATAATTGGTTCTCGTAGTTCTCGAACGAAAAACAGTTATCAAATGAAAACACATTTTAAGCTAAGAACTTGAAAAACAGTTTATAGCATTTGGATGATCTTTATTTAATGTCTGATATTAAACTTGGTTTAATTAAGATATGTTGAGTTTATAACCTTATTTATGTAAATAAATGATTGTCCTACAAGTGTTCTCACCGTTCCCTCCTCTCTCTCTCTCTCTCTCTATATATATATATATATATATATATGAGGGTATAAATGAGAACTGTTTTTCGTACGAGAACTGCGAGAACCAATTTTGGCCATTCAAGTGGTAAGTGGAATTCATGGATGAAGAGCGTGGGGGATTGAGTGTAGCAACGTGCATGTAAAGAATTCATGGGTAGGCAATCCAATTGAAGGAGGATAAATTGGACGGCTAAGATTTGTTCTCGCAATTCTCGTACGAAAAACAGTTTTCGTTTTGAACTTTTCCATATATCTTACTCCTATATAATGCATTTACCACCTAAAAAACTCTTAATTTTAAGAAGAGTAAATTTACTAAAATACCCCTCCTTTATACCTCTCCTTTAAGTCCACAATTAATGAATTTAAACAAATAAATATTGAAAACATAACCGACAATTAATGAATTTAAACCAATACTTATAACTGAATTATTTTTAACCATATATTTTTAATATTAACTTTTGATTAATGAGATCACCATACTTATAACTGAATTAAGTCTAATCATAAATTTTTAATATTAATTTTTGATTCATAAGATCACCTAAATTCCTGTTTTCATTAAATCAAGTTCAAGAGATTTCACAAACACCAAACAAATGAAAGAGTCAAAGAGTTGAAATTTATAAATACTGCATTCTAACTCAATTACATAATAATTGGAACTATGAAACATTACACACACATATACATACATATATATAATCAGCAACTTTATTATTCAGCTATGCGACAAAATTCTTCCAACAAACTGAAAGACAAATAACTCAGAGTTAGCAATTTAATTCTTAATTTCAAAGTGGCTCTCGCCAAGAATCTTCACAAACTCATATTAGCTCTTTGTGATTATTCTGCACAAAACTCATCACAACCTCTTCTTTATTCGCCGTCGTCGCATTACGCGGGTACTCCATTAGTGTGTGTATATATATATATATATATATAGCCATTAGAAAATTTAAATTTCTTAAAACTACATACCTTACCTCTAGTATCCCCCACCGTCTCCCCCAACTCTTTTTTTTAGCTTCTATATCGAGACTTTGCAAGCTAACATCGATCGAGAGTTCAACTTGGAGACACTTAAATCGATCAATTGTGCCAACTTCAATCATATCGATTTTTTGTTTCTACGAGGCTCTTATTGAAAATCTGTTCGATTTCTGCTAATGATTTATTCATTATTGTTGACATTTTTCTAACATTGTTTATTGTTTTATTACGATCCCGAACTTGTTGAAACAACAAAAATGAAAAATAGCTCAATTTTAGGATAACCGTGACCGAACCATGGATATCCGTTTTCATTCGGGTACCCGTTATGCGAGTACCCACTATTTGTGATTCGGTTTGCCGCCCCGTAGTGGCGGTTTGCAAAAAATCTACTATCTGCCCCGCGAACACACCGGTACATAAAATAAGAAAATTACAATTCATCGCAATAGTTATAATTACGACACATAAATAAATAGAGCTCATTAATTGATCTAACATCTAAACGAAATTTAATACGGTTAGCTTTTCGTTAGGAAAAAATATATTAAAAAAGTTGTTGATGATGTGATTACCTCACTGTAATAATAGTAATAATAATATAAAAACAGAATTAATGTTACTGATGATTTTACTGTATGTGAAGATAATCCAAATATTAATAACATAAAAATATAAAAAAATTGATATAATCTGGACAACAATCATTAACATAAACGTCAAATTAGATCTATATTTGCTAACTTCACCAAATCATCAAAGAGGAGATTGCAACTACCAAAAACAAAAGAAGTTATCGACCGCATAAATCAGAAAAATAAAAAATAAATAATTAATATGAGATCAACGGTGGATTGGTTCTCGTCATTTTCACAATTTTTTGATTCTTAGACAAAAATGGTTTCAGGCTCGTTTTAGCATCCCTGTCTCTGAACCCAATTTGAAAAACCATCTAGTCCCCACCCTAAACGAAGTCAAGGATTTTTCCAGGACAATCCATCGAGGATGATGGTAAACCCGACCCCTGCGGGTCTAGCTTGAAGCTTGATTAACCAACACAATTCAATAGCAAACAAGTGAAAGAAACAACACAACATTTAAGAATTTTCAATAATTAAAGCTGCAGTTTTAAGCTCAAATTCTAAGCATTCATTTGGCTTCTCGCATCTTGCTAAGATTCGTCATGTTCTCCTTGGTAAAAAAAGGGTTATAATGAGCTAACTTTTCAAGTCGACCAACGAGATCGGCTTGGAGCAAAGAAGAGTGCTCGGACGTGTCTATATAAAGTTGGTTGAACTGGGCTTGCATAAATTTTGGCGTTGCGGCGTCAGTGAATTTGAGCTCGAGTAAATACTCACTGAACTTAGATAGTAGTTAACCACATTTTGATTTAAAAAAATGGATCTATGTTATTGTTTTGAGACATTGCTTCAAAGTGTATATATTTTTGGGTTATTGGTTAGTATATTACATGCAATCTATAACATTTATAGAGTTTTTGAAAAGGAGTCGATGGTATTTTTTAATTATAACAGTTTGAAATGGAACGTTAAAAAAGTGTTACTTGTTTGAGCTCGTCTTCCTCATCACGAGATGGCTCTTCACGAGCTCCATGACAAAGTTGTGCGAAAGCATAACCCCCTTCACGAGCTGATCACGAGCTCGTTATAGGCTTGTGTGGGTATGTGCTCTTAAAGGGTTTTAATGTAAGTCTTGTAATTTCCTTTTTGTTGTAATTTGCATCATCTTAACATCATAATGGTCTCTCACACAAATTCTTACACCATAGTTCATAATCTCACACGCATAGGTTGAGATGACGATGACTTTTGGGTAAGGGTACATCCATATCCATGCGACTTATTTTTTTTATCATCCATTTTCATTTAAAATAACTTTGTCCATTCATATCCATAGAATTAAACAGGTAAATAGATATCCTTGGATGTCGAAAGGTTTTTGTTCTAAAAAAATACCATAGTTTTATATATTATTTGTATATAAAATATGATCTTTATTGGCATAAATACATAGTTCTTCCAAAAACAAGACATGAATCAAAATTTAACTTAATGAGTTGTGTTCAATAAAGTCTATTTAAAAAACATAATTTTGAAATTTCAATATTCAATCACATGTGATTCAGTATACAATCATATGTGATTTGTAAAAGCATCACATGTGAATTACGAAAAATTACGAAAATGCCACTCCGCCCAAATTTTTAAAATTTAATCTGGACCATTGATGAGATTGTTTCAAAGGCTAAGGTAGCGTTTGGTTCGCAGAATGTTTCTGAGGGAATTGGAATCTGTCAGGAATTGGAATTTGAATCTGTGCTCTGTTTGGTTATGGAATTGGAATTTGGTTTCAGTACTGTAAAATAACGTAATTACCCTTCTTGTTTTTTTACTTATTTTTAGTTTGTTTTATAACTTTTATGTAAGAATATATTATATAAATTATTACATATTACTAATTTTAGTTTGAATTTGGTGACTGAGACTAATGAAGAAGATGTGGTGACGGAGAGTCCGGAGGCGACGGTAGAGGAAGGCTGCGGTGGAAGGTCTGGCAGAGGAAGACTATGGCGGAGGATCTGGAGGCTACGGCGGAGGGTCTGGAGGCGACGGTGGAGGAAGGCTGCGGCGGAGGAAGGCTACAACGGAGGGTCTGGTCTGGAGACAACGGCGGAGGAAGGCTGCGGCGGAGTGTCTGGCAGAGGAAGGCTGTGACGGAGAGTCTGGAGACGGCGATAAATGAAAGTTGCAGTTGAAGGACTGGAGGTGGCGACGGAGGAAGGCTACAGCGGAGGGTCTGGAGCCTGGAGGTGGTGATGGAGGAAGGCTGCGGTGGAAGGTCTGGAAGCGATGGCGGAGGAAGGCTGGTACGGAGGGTGTAGAGGCGGCAACGGGGGATAGCTACGGTGGAGGGTCTAGAGGTGGAGGAAGAAGTCATCGGTGTTTGGAAGATAGAGTCGGCTCACGTGTTATGTCGATGGAACGAGATATTCACTTTCCCTCATTTGATGGATTTCAATTCCTTCAGATTCCCTTATTAAAGTGAATCAAACACAGAAATTCTTAGGAATGGAATTCCAATTCCTTTAGAATCCCAAAGATTCCTATCAACCAAACACTACCTAAAATTAGTCTTTTAGAACTATGAATTAATTATGAAATATATTAAACATTCTTCAACTTAATATAACCACAATTAAGATCATAAAGTATATTGTTTCTTACTTTGACATTTCCACGTATATAATTGGTACAACTATGCTACAAGTCATATGTTATTAATATTACATTTATATGAGTTTTAAAGATTCAATAAATATATAGAATTATACTTAATTGTATAAAGTTATACTTTATAACAAAATTAATTTTGGATTAACGGATTTAAGATTGGACGGAAATTTGTTACCCATATCAGTTCCGTATCACCCATTTAATTTCATCCATACCGTCACCGATAAATCGAGTAGGATCCGATGGATGATCATATTGTGGGATGACAATCTGAATCATAGCTATCGGTCATAGTCACCATATATACCCCGTCAACCGGATTCTACTGGTGTCAACATCCCCACCATTCGGTTGATAAATCAATACTACACTTGACCGCCTTCATATTTCTGTTTCAATATTATTTAGTCCCATAAAATGGTGTGTCCTTCGAATGCAACCCTTAAACTAACAAAATACAAGTAACCAACTCCAAATTACACCGCATCTATAATCTCGGTATATCAATTACGTAATCTTTTCATATCTTACTTTGATTTATTTATTCAATACAATGGAAAGGACCAGATGCAAATTACCCCATGCACAATAAGCTGATAAATATTCGAAATTGACTAGAGTAATCTCTGGGTAGACTTTCAACTCGATCCAATTCCTGAGCTACTTGAAATCGACTCGTGAATTCAAGTTACTCTCAGACTTGACACTTCGTAGACTCGACTTGATTAGCGTGAGATTCTATAAACCTAGCCTCGAAAATCTTGGAATGAAAATAAGACCTAAATCCATGATGCCAACTCATAACTCCAAAACTTTCCCAGTTTTGAGTTTTGGGATTAAGGAGACTGTTGCTGGCAGTTAGATGACCCAATTAAGAGTCTAAAACCCAGAACAATCGTACAAGCTTGAAAGCATAGAGTACACATAAGCAAAGAAGGTTTTACCAAAAAAGCAGATTCTAAAACATGAAGATGAAAGTTGGAGTTTATATCCATAAGAAGAAGAAACCAGATTTGAACCAATAATTCAAGCAAATTGGGATCTTTTAGACTCCAAAACAGCAAAACCATTAGCAAATTACAAGACCAAAGAATCTATTCACCCAACCATTTTTAGTTAGCAAACAGTTTCAATGCTTAGCAGAAAAGGGACGAGACAACATATCATCAGTTTGGTTTTTAGCATAGATAGATATATTCGATAAGCCAGCTAAAGCCCGCCAAATAGAAGGTCAGCAATTTGAATCTTGCAAAAGATTTAGGTGGGTCTCGCATATGAGAAAGAGGATATGCGATACCAGATAGGTTTTGGTAAAATATCAAAACAGGTAAAATTGTATAATTTTAGCATGGGTTACAAAAATCGGGTTGGTCGAACTCTAGATCGCTTTTTTACACATTTTTAGTACGATAAGAGCAAAACTCTTTTGAAAATAAAGAGAAATAAGAGAATTTATGCACTTGAAAATGCTTCAGATGATTTTGAACAGGTTTTGCTTTTGCCCACCTTTTTTGCACCAAAGATCTTACCATTTCCGAAGAAACTATCAATTGTTATAATTTTCTCGAATAAATCATGAAGTTTGATTCGTTAAATAAACATATAACTCAAAAGAACCCATTAGTAGGTAAACGGGTCTGCTAACAACTCCCCCTTAGGTCTGGTTTTTTCTTGGAATATCATTACTAATAATGCCACAAAAACAAAAAGAAAAAAAGCTGAGTATGCAAGAATGAACAATTTTACACACAATGCAAATATAATCCTATAAGACACGTTTTATGCCACATTGTTGATTCTTGCAAGTTGCAAAAAGGTTGCATCTTTTTCTTAAGATATTTGATACACCTCTTATGATACTTTAAAGAAAGCATGGAGATAGGCAGAACAGCAAAGAAAAAAACACAAGAATATGAACTACTATTTCCCAATTTCATCATACCTCTTGAAGGATTGATGATCTACCAGAAGCCTCTGGTGGTTGATAACCACAATGCAGATTCAACCTATAACCATACTGAAACAAAGGGCCCGATCATGATTCATGGGTCAAGAAAAGAAAAGTATGAAGACAGAATTTGTGATTTAAGTAAGATAACAAGGATATAACGCTAACAAAAATAACCACTCCACTTATTTAACATATCTAGCTTAATCCCGATTTCATCGGCTTCTATAGTAAGTTCTATCATTAAAGGCTTAAAGCAAGCCCAAGACACTTCTGAAGCCTCTAAGAAAGCGATTACTATCCTGTATACCATAATTTCTATCTTCCGACATATAATTATATGTTTTCATAGAGTGGCAACAAAAGATTATGATAAGACCCATTCAAAGAAGCTTGCATTTTATTCATTATTATCCTGATGAACAGAAAAAGGGTGAAAAGAGAAACTTATATATGAACACATATGACTGTAAGAAGCAAAATTAGCATACCCAAATTGAAAAACCTAAACTTAATTCAAGAACTAATTAGGGAATTCAAACATTTCGAATATCAAACCCCTATATTGCAGAAATCAAACAGCAAGTATTCTGATTATTAACGATCATACTTCGCCATTGTTATCAGCAGCAATCTCAGGCGTGTCTTTACTCCTACCTCTGCGAAATCAACGGAAAAAAGAAGATAGTTAATGATTAGAGTTTAGTACAGATTGATGAATGAATCAGGTACCCAGTATGTTGATCGGATTATTACCTTTCCGGTTTCGGTATCATCAGGAACTCTGTAAAGGTCGGCGGTTATCTCTGTCAACCACAATCCGGGAAACAAGGTCTGATCGGAGAAATCAATGCAACAGTGATTATCGTTAGTATGAAGAAAGTGTAGGAGTTAAATTAAATACGAAAAATTTCACTTACATCCAATTGCTTTTGAATGATCCGTGGTCGTTTCTTTGGTTTACGTGGAAGTCGCCGGCCGGTCATAGCCGTGAAATCTTCCTCCAACTCACGACGCGAAAGTGAAATGGAAAATTTCGGTCTGTCTCTCTTCTCTCCAGTCGTAGTTGTGGTGACGCCACCACCGACAGGTCGGTGTCTCGGAGATTTATTGCATTCGTTTCTCACCGGAGAAACATTAGGTTTCAGAAAATCAACATTGCCGTTGACTCCATTGGATGAGGAAGGAGCTTTACACGCGGCTCTTCTAGTCCTCAAATTCCACGGCCTCTCCGCCGGAGAAGTTGACGTCGTCGCAGTCGTTGTCGCCGGCGGCGGCGGGGGAGAGACAAGAGTTCCTCTTAGAATAGCATCTTTCATCTTACCGACCTCCGTCTGGAAATCGAACATCAGCTTCTCTCTAGTCGCCTCGATCTCACCGTCTCCGGCTCTCCCCTTCAATTTCTCCGACGAAGAAAACTTATAATAACTCTCAACCTTACGATCACCACTTGATCTAAATCTCCTTTCTAATTCCAAATCTCCTCGCTGTGGTACAATCACCGATACACCCCGACTACCACCGCCACCGCCGCCGCCACTCTCCGACGATTTTTTTCGATCGACGGCCGACACCTCACCTTTTGAATTCGCCTTCATGCACCGAAGAAGCTTCTGATTCCCCCACTTCAAACATGGCAGATCAAAATTGTGCAGCGGCTTTAAATTCAATCTGTCCATATCTTCCTCCTCCACCGCTTCTCGTTCACCGCCGCCGCTTCTGTTGCCGGAAAATACCATCAAAACCTCTTTTAATCTCCCTTAATTTCCCTATTGAATTATCTGATCACGAGGGTTTTTTTCTCCCTTTTTCCTCTCTGTGTTTATGTAAAATCGCCGCGAAACGTGAGAAGAAGGGGGAGGGGGTGCGATTTAACGTTCGAGGTGGCAGGTTCCCAGTGCTAACGTGCGCATTATGAGTTTTGTGCGCATTTTTGGTGTGAGGTGAAACGAGAGGCGACTGAATTTCAAATGGGATGTCGTACCAGCCGTTGATCTTTATGTACTAATTCTTGTCAACCGTTGGATTACAATTTTTATTTTATAATTATTTATATAGGGATCAGCCTTAAATATTCTACTAATGAAATTTGTTGCTAATTGACCCCTATAATTTTAAGTTATTACAATTGAATCCTCTCAGAATTTAACCATAGATACCTGTAGTCCTGTACTTTGAGTTATCCACTTATCCCTATACGTATCTGATAACACAGATTCAAATTGTAAGTTGATCTGGTTATCATTCGACTAGTTTAGAAACATTTGTATTATTCGGTAGCATTAAGCATGAGTAGGTTTTGATCCAAAATTAACCTATAATCGATAATATCGGTTATGTGTTTTTCTAAACCGATGGGTATCATGGAACGATTAGCGGTTTGTGATAGTGGATCAATTTTTGTTATCGGTTATATTTGTTAACCGTTATACTAAATTGGACAGAACATAATGGTCTTCATTATTTCATAATATGGGCTTGAGTTATATATATTATAATAGCCACAAATTTAAGCCAAATAATTGATTATTTTCTATGACTTGCTAAGTCCATTAGTTTTTAGGACAAAAATATAAAAGGGTAGGCTAGAGTTATATTTAATACACAAATTAGGCATGACGGTACACACCTCTTGATCTCCAT
Source organism: Dittrichia graveolens (assembly GCA_038502395.1). Classification (NCBI taxonomy): domain Eukaryota; kingdom Viridiplantae; phylum Streptophyta; class Magnoliopsida; order Asterales; family Asteraceae; genus Dittrichia; species Dittrichia graveolens. The sequence continues at coordinate 97,388,295 of JARJIL010000003.1, read as the reverse complement.
CAATTCACAACTTGAGAATTTATTTTTAATATATTTAATAAGCCCATATAAAGAAAAAATTAAGTGTTCAACCTTTACAGTTTACAATAACTCTAATAGTCGAGTACATGAATGAGAGTATGAGACGACATAATAATTAACAAAGTTTTAAACTTTTATAAAAATATAACTTGGATGATATACCATAAATGAACAAGTATTCAAATAATTAAATAAAAAATCTTTATCGGTTCGGTTATGTGTACAAAACCAAAACCGACCTACTATCTATCGGTTAATAAAATTTTATAAACCGAACCGTCGGTTTTCATTTGGTTCAGTTTTAATGATTTTATCGGTTGTGGTTCAGTTTTTCGGTTAAGATGCTCACCCCTACTATACGGATTGATTAGGCCACCCGTAGCACATAGCTCGAGAGCCTTCGGGTTCATTGGGTTTGTTTGGGTAGAGTGGGAACACAATTACTACCCCCCTTTGGGTTAATATGGGTTCATTCCTTCGGTTTCCCACACCCGTGCCTACCCGAAACTCTTTTTTAACCTTATCCTATATATATACACCATTTTTATTTCACAAAATTTCACTCTTGAATTAAAGAGCAAGAAAAATGAACCTAATGGTATAATTTTTTTGTTAAAAGTCTTAAACATGACATAGTTATCGTCATTAGAAGGATTAATGAGTTTTTTTATAAAAAAAAGCTGATGGGCTAAAGAGGCGCGTAAGTTGATGAGTTTTTATTTTAATTCCTTTTTTGCTTTTTTGAATGATTTGTTGAGATTGGTTCTTTGGATTCTATGTGTAAAGGTGGTTTTATATATAACCTAATCCTCTCTCTCTCTCTCTCTCTCTCTCTCTATATATATATATATATATATATATATATGGGAGGGTTCAAACAAAAAATATTTTTCGTGCGAGAACTAATCTTGGCCATTGATTTTGGATAATGGAATTCATGGATGAAGAGCATAGGGGATTAAGTGTGGCAGGGTGCATGTAAAGAATTAATGGGTGGGCAATCCAATTAAAGGAGGGGGAATTGGACGGCTAAGATTGGTTCTTGCGGTTCTCGTACGAAAAACAGTTCTCTTTTGAACTTTTGCCTATATATATATATATATATATATATATATAGGGATGAGATCAAATAAAAAGAAAATTAAAGTAAAAAGGGTAAAAGGGATGATTATGTGATCATTTTTCGGTATATATCAACTGATAATCGTTAGTTCATCATCTTTATTGATTAAAACTAGTTCTTCATCAATTTCTTTTTGATTTCAAATACAGATTTTGAAAACAAAATTTTGGATAATTTGTTGATGAACAAAATGCTTTCATCTAAAAAGTGATGAATATGTTGGATTCATCAAAAAGAAATTGATGAAGAACTAGTTTTAATCAATAAAGATGATGAACTAACAATTATCAGTTGATATATATACCGAAAAATGATCAAATAATCATCCATTTTACCCTTTTTACTTTAATTTTCTTTTTACTTGATCTCTACCCTATAAAACTTTAAACCGGTGAACATATTTATTGTTAGTTTGTTATGTTATGAATCACTAAATTAGTAATCCTTTTCTATGAGGTATTTTTGATTTAGAATATATGAGAATATATATTTATAACAAATTAGTGAAGTATAATATATTTTTATGAGATAATTTATGTTTGTAAATCCCTAAATTAGTTATTTTTTCATTAACATAATCATACCAAGTTAAACTCTCCATCTGTTTTTCAATGCCAACGATTTCATAATAAAATATCGATTAAACTTGGTTTTAATAAATACAATATTTGTAAGTGATTAACCCCCAGAGCTTTACATGTCAAAAAAGAAGGTTATGAGTATGATAGCTTAATTTTGAGACAATATTATCATAAGCTAATGAGGTGATTTATGTATTAGTTATGATTTATAATTTTGGTTTTATGTAATAACAATGAGAAATTATGGTTAAATTATATTTTAAAATAGTTCTTAAGATTTTGAAATTAAAAAGCATTAATTATTTATATTTAGATGTTTGACTCTTATTTTTAATATACTATGTTTTTTATAATTATAGTTTGATAAAAAAAATAATTATAACTAACCGTGTATCACATGCGCATCTAACAAATAAAGAAGTTGATCACATAAAAGATTACATGATATCAATGAACATCTTTTTAATCGAAATTGTTTATAATATAGTAATTTTGTTCCAACAAGTAAAGAAGTTGAACATATAAGTGATTACATAATTTCAATGTTAAACATTATGGAAATATCATATTTTAGTTTAGATAATATATGTTAAGAATAATTGTACAAAACGAATATACTTAATTTTCTCAAGTTTTCATCTTTGTGACGATGATAGTAACCTAACAAATAAAACTATCAATGTAGTATACTAATAAGTATCGTTAAAAATATAAAAGCCCCTCTTAATTCAATCCTCGAACATTTGATAAATATGTTGTTTTAATAGTTTTTTTATAAATATGGTTCTGTTTGTTTAAATTATTTTATATATTTTATTTATACTTTATTACATGTTAAATGGTTTAGGTTTTGTAAAGCTTATATCGTATGTCCACGAGTCATTCAACTAATACTATACTATATTATGTATGGAAGTTACTAATTTATGTATTATACAAAACTAAATAGAAATCATTAAATAAAGTCAATTAGATTGTTATATATACCATGTAAACAACTAAAACTTTTACAATAAAAAAAATATTTGAAATATCTGGTCGATATTCCAACCTATTACATATTAAATAAAAATTGAATATCATACAACAAAAATTTTTAAATAATCATACAATAAATATTTTACATTTAAGTATTAAGTATGACTAGAACTCATGAATTTAAATAACTTGTAAACTGATTTATAAGCTTTTGTAGATTTTTTTAAACGGCTTGTATATCAATAATAAGCAAGATAATAATAATCTATAGTTTTGCTCAAGCTTCTGCTACTTACATTATAACTAACCAACCATCTTTAATATTTATATCAGTACTTTTTACTTACCCTCTCAAATTAACCTTCGACCAAGCACTCCCTTTATACACAAAATCGTATCAATAGTAACACAATATAGGATCATATAATTATAACTACTCTTTAATCAAAAAAGTTAACAATACCGATCAGAAAAGGATGTTATATATTTACTAAATACATGGACTTATACAAATGATCTATGCTTTTAGTTTTAAGTTGTTACAAAATTAGGGAGTTATCCCGTTTGGTTCGCAGGAATTACCCGGAATTACCCGGAATTGGAATTGACAATTCCTAAAATCTACTCATGTTTGGTTCACAGAATTCTAGGAATTGGAATTTAAATTCCCCCCAATTCCCAACTTTAAGGATTTGCAATTCCATCACCAAACCAAAGGAATTATATACTTTCCACAGGAATTTAAACATTACGCCTCTCCTGCTCTCTCCACCATCGAAACCCATCGACCATCGGCGCCATCGAAACCCATCGACCTCCGTCGTCGACCTCCATCGTCGACCTCCGCCGGCGCTTTCACGGTCGACCTTTACCATCTACCGTCGACCTTCTCCATCCACAATCTGCAATCGTATGTTTTAAGTAATGGTAGATGTAATCGTATGTTTAAATTTTGAAGTAATTGTTTAAAGACTAGTATAATTTCGTTATAATTTACGTATCTTGAATATATTAGAAAATCAACATTGTTATGAGATTAGTTAATTTTTTCATATTTTTATATTTATTGATTATTAAATTAAGGTTAATGATATATAATATAGTAAATAGAAATTAAAAAATAATAAAAATTAGTAACTATTTTCATTTTGGTAAATTCAATTCCAATTACTTTGTAAACCAAACAAAACTTGGGATTTGAAATTCCATTCCATTCCGCGAACCAAACACTCGCAAGTAACCAATTCCATTGGAATCCTTTTAATTCCAATTCCTTCCAATTCCAATTCCTTAAACGAATTCCAATTCCATCAATTCCATTCCGCGAACCAAACGGGGCCTTATATTAAATACACACCAGTGTGAGAATAAATATTATATAAAAACGGTTACACATCTATGAATAAATAAGGTTATACTATCTATATCAAATTGTCATGCATCACCGATGTATGTCTCCCTCAAGGCTCAAAATTGAGGATATGCAAGATTGTGTTATAAAATGTCATGACAACATTTATTAGGATCCTTTAGTCTTATGTTAAACTCGTAAAGAACATATTAAGTTACGAAAGAATCTGAATTCATATATGAAATTTGTTAGATTCGTCTACTAGAAACTTATTTGCAAAGTATGGACTTTATAGTAAACATAGTATCGACTTGTGACATTTGAGTGATTGAAAATAAATATTATGTAAAAACGGTTACTTATTCAATAAAAAACCATTAAGTAAAAAATGTCATGTCATTAAGGCATATATATAGATGATAATTAAAGTGACAAATGGACATAAGATATATATGTATGTCTCCCTGACTCAAGGCTCAAAACTGAGGATTTGCTAAATTATTTAATAGAATGACATGACAACATTTGTTAAGATGTTTTAGTCCTATGTAAAAAAAACACATTAAGTTATGAAAGAATCTTAATTCATATATGAAATTGTTAGATTCACATGCTAGAAATATGTTTACAGAGTCTTATAGCAAACACAGCCTATATAGCAGTTTTGTGATTTAAGGCAAGAAATTATTTTGCAGAGATGTTATACTAGCAGTTCTTGATTTAAAGCTAGAAATCATTTTGCAACGAGAATTTCAAGGAAAATAAGATGTCTAGATGTTGGAAGTTAAGGCTTGAAAGGAAAATCCAAGTTGTTCAAACAAATCAATGATCATTTTTTTATAGAAAGTATTTCTCACTTTACTAAGTATTTTGGGAGGTTCGAGTTATACTCAGATTTACAGACCTAATTGTATTCATAGTTGTTAAGCTTCTCAAACCATTAAAAATGTTTATTTAATACAAATTAAATCGATGCCGTCTTTTCAAATCACTTATCACTAGGCTATATTTTTTTGAATGGCAAATATTGTCTCCTAATCTACACTTATTATATGTTCATAACAGAATTTGAACCCTTAAACTTAAAAAGTGAAATACGCTTTAAGTCATATTTTGATACCGCTAGATGAAAGATTTTGGTTACTAGACCGTCATCTTAAGGTTGTTAAAAAAATATGATCATTATAAAAATCATGATACATATACCAAGTGTTCATACGCGTAGTAATTAAAAGTGTGAATTAACTTTTACAAAAATATAAAAATATAACAAATCCATCATATATTTAAAAAAAGATCTAAACACTATATTCATCATGAAGTTTAATTTGTTAGGCAAAAAATATTTTAAAATATCACCTCCTTAACTAATAACAGATTAAATTCTATATTTGATATGAAAATGTGCATTCACATTTCGTTACAAGTTAAAGTATTATTAATTATTAATTAACATATATTTGCCTAAAATAGTTAAGTTGAATATTAATATGTATTTATCATCAAACTTATCACATATATATATATATATATCTATATATATATATATATTAGGTAGATAAATAACATAAATAGTCACATAATATAAGATCAAATAATCATATTTATTTCATCAAAATAATGATTAATTAATTTCTTTTGTTAAATTAAAAAAAATATTCATAAGAATGCTAATTAATGGATGTAATATGGAAAACAAACTCAAAACTATATATATATATATATGCGATATATTAGACCAACTTTTTACATTAAACAGCCCCAAATATCAATGTAAATCCATAACCATGTAAATCAACATAAGAAACACCATATATAAAACCCTAGCAAATGAAGTTTTTAAAACCATAAGTTTGTGATCCAACATAAATTAAAGCCTACAGCAGGTAATTCACAGCAGAAACAACAACATTATAGGTTCATTATACGTTACAATCTGAGATTAAAAACAGAAACAAACATCCGATCATTAATTCTGGATCAATCTTGATCAGTTCTTTCCATTTTCATTCACCTTGTACCGATCCTCATGCACTTCAGATAACATAGATCCAGGAAATAGGGCCTGCAAAATCAATCAAACAACAATTATTAAAACTTTGAGACTACAATTAATGATCAATCGGTATTCGAGAACGATTGCTTACATTCAGTGCCATTTGAACGTTTTTTGGACGCTTATTAGGTTTCCGAGGAGGTTTCTTCCCCGTCATCGCAAGGAAATCCTCTTCGATTTCCTTGCGCGAAAGCGTAATTGAGAATTTAGGTCTTTCTTCCTTTTTCTCTAGATTCCTTCTTGCCCTTGCCGATCTCTTCTCCGATCCGGGATCATCATCGACTCCTACGGCTCGCGGTGCCAATGGTGGCGGCGGCGGCATGTTGCACGCCGATTTCAGCTTCGATCTTAAATTCACCGGCTGTGAACTCGGTTCGCCTTCGAAAGGAGAACGAGAAGCCTTGATCGGAGGAGAATCTTCATCAGAAAATTTGGTTTTTCGAATACTTTCCCTCAGCTTACTTATACTCGTCTGATATTCCATCATCAGTTTCTCTCGAGTCGCAGAGATCTCGTTTTCTTTTTCCGATACAGTTTTTTCAACTGGATCAGTCGGCATAAGCCTCCTGCGAGGATTATCAAGCGATCTTTTTCGTGGGGGACTGTCGAACTCCTCCGGTTTAGCAGGAGGATTTTCGACCGTGCGATTGTTATTATCCTCCCCAGAATCGGAAGATTCGTCGACATCGATGACAGGCATTGCACGAACCGGATTAACAACGTTCATGCATTTCAAATACCTCTGTCTCCCCCACCTCAATTCCGGAGGTAAATCGAAGTTATGGAGTTGCTTTGATCTTTCGGCCATGAAGAAGAGCTTGATTGTTTGATTTCTGCTTGAATTTCTTTGAAAGAGGCACCGGAAATAAGGGTTTTGAGTGATCGTTGTGTGTATGATAATGGCCGCAAAAGTTTATATAGGCAAGGTGAAACGTCAAAACGCCGTCGCATTGTTATGGGTCTGCTCAAATCGCAAGAGGCGTCACGCTTTTATGCTGCGCAAAAAAGCCATTTTTCCTTCCCAAAGTATATTACTTTTTACTTTTTTTATATCAAACTAAATTAAAATACCATGTATAACAAATGTATAGTATAAAAAAGTGCATTCTAGTTTATCATGCGTCTTCTATTTATTTTTACAAAAACTATTAAAATATATTAAATAATCTTAGCTATTAGATTTAGACGAAAATTTTTATTATCAAATTTTAACCATTAATTTTAATAAAAATTAAAATTCAATTTTGATTTTTAAATAGCATGAAAATATAATAAACTTTGTTTTAGTTATCATTGTATATAATAAACTTTATTTTTTTAAATAATACAATCAGATTTTATAATCCTCCTATTATATACAAGTTGTTATATACTATGAAAATTATAGATAAGTTTATTGTATACGATGGTAGTTAAATACTAGACACCGAAAAAAGTTGTTTACATAGAATGAGAGACTTATGAAAGTTGGTTGTATTATTTTTAAGAAATTAAAATTGGTTGTATAAAATGGTAATTAAGACAAAGTTAATTGTATTTTAATGCATTTTGCCCTTAATTTAAATCAAAATTATTAATGATAATTTTATATATGCCCTTTATAAACCTTAAAATAGCGTATTTGTACATCTTAATTTACAAATATCATATTTACCTTTTATTATATTTCAAAATATAATATTCAACCAAAGTCTTAATTTTATTATTATAAAATATTATATAATTTTTTTAATTTTTTTAATTATAACCGATAAACGTTTAACCTTATTAGAGTTAATTGTAATAATAATGATCGATGACTTTTATAAGAAATCCAATCACGTCTTTCGTATCATGATACCACATTTTTGTACTCACATCTACACACCCCATCGAGGCGACGTTTCCACCGCTGGCCACAAAATGTTGATGACATTTATCGTTATTTTTTTAAACATTTCATTTTATTCATGTTTTATGTTTATTTAATACCATTTTATTAATATTTAATATTTATTATTTTATAAACAATACGTGAATCACACGAGTATTTAATCTAGTATAATTTTATAATAGAGTATATGAAGTGATCATCCGTACTCTACATGGCATTGTGGTGTGGGTGGGAACACCATCGCAATGCGCATGTGTCCATGAAGGGTGTTAGTGGGGCTCTCGGGGGCGTGACACCGAAAAGGGAACGGTAGATTGGGGGCATTGGAGAGGAAAGAGAGCCGGTGTATGAAGAAAGGGTATTGTAAGAGCGGTATACCTTAGATTGAAGACAAAGTTATCGATTAATTAACATATCAGATGAGTTGTGTTTGAATCATGATAATTTTAATTATTAGACAAAAAATATTTTAAAATATCACCTCCTTAACTAATAACAGATTAAAATCTGCATTTGATATATATGAAAATGCGCATTCACATTTCGTTATAAGTTAAAGTATTATTAATTATTAATTAATATATATTTGCCTAAAACAGTTAAGTTGAATATTAATCTATATTTATCATCAAACTTACCCCACACACACATATATATATATATATATATATTAGGTTGATTAATAACATAAATAGTCACATAATATAAGATCAAATAATCATATTTATTTCATCAAATTAATGATTAATTAATGACTTTTGTTAAATTAAAAAAATATTTCATAAGAATGCTAATTAATGGATGTAATATGGAAAACAAACTCAAAACACTATATATATATATATATAGTTTCTGCAATATATTAGACCAACTTTTTACATTAAACAGTCCTAAATATCAATGAAAATCCTTAACCATGTAAATCAACATAAGAAACACCATATATAAAACCCTAGCAAATGAAGTTTTTAAAACCATAAGTTTGTGATCCAACATAAATTAAAGCCTGCAGCAGGTAATTCATAGCAGAAACAACAACATTCTAGGTTCATTATACGTTACAATCTGAGATTAAAAACAGCAACAAACATCCAATCATTAATTCTGGATCAATCTTGATCAGTTCTTTCCATTTTCATTCACCTTGTACCGACTCATCAGCTCATTATCATCTTTTTTTTTAAAAAAAACTCATTAATCCTTTTAATGATTATAACTATATCATGTTTAAGATTTTTAACAAAAAAATTATACCATTAGGTTCGGTTTTTTTTTGCTCTTTAATTCAAGACCACTCTTCTCATTTCTAAAAAATTTATTTTGAAAATGCAATTACGAAAATTCAAATTTCATATCCGAACATGCATCTGTGGATGAAAATAATAATCAAACTGCAATTCTTCAAACTCCAAAAAATTGATTGATAATTCAATGATTTTTTAACTGATGTAGTGTTTTGTGTACAAATTTTGCATTGTATTGTTGTGTATGGAATTTGCATTTTGGGTTTGAACATGTAATTTGTTTAGCGTGAAATGAAATTTGGCTAACTCAGTGACGTACTGTAATGAAATTTGGTTTATTTGATGTCATATTTTACATTTTTTGTTTATTATATACTTTCTTCATGAATTCTTGACCTGCATTCTCATATGAGAGTCGTGGGTTTTCATTACATTTTGAGTTTGAACATGTAATGCAAACCAAATAAACCAAAAATCATTTTCATTGAATCAGATTGTGAAATGCAGATGAGAGTCGTGAGTTTTCATTGCATTTAGGGTTTGAACATGTAATTTGTTTAGCGTAAAATGAAATTTGGCTAATTCAGTGACATACTGTAATGCAATTTGGCTTATTTGATGTCAGATTTTATATTTTTTTGTTTATTGTATACTTTCTTCATGAATTCTTCACATGCATTTTCATTAAATGATTTTGTGGCCTGCATTTTCATTAAAGCAGATTATGAAATGCAGATGAGAGTCATGGGTTTTAATTGCATTTTGGGTTTGAACATGTAATTTGTTTAGCGTGAAAGAATTTTACGAACAATAAACAACATGTAAAAGCAAACGTATATAACTCTGTCAATCAAACAATTTTACATAGAATATGTAAATACAAACAAATATCTCAGAATCAATGTTACAATAGTACAAACAACATGTAAATGTAAACTAATATAACTGTGTTAATGTAACAATTTTACAAACAATATGTAAATACAAACTGATACAACTCTAAAAATGATGTTTTTAGTCTATTATAGCAGGTTTGAATCAAGGTTTTTGCATTTTAGCTTTATGTATTTTGAGTTTTTTTTTTCTTGTAAATGATATTTTTAGTCTATTAAATCAAGGATCTTCATTTTTAGCTTTTTGTATTTTGTATTTTGTGTTCTTTTGAATATGACGTGATTTATGCATTTAGTGGCTGCATATTAATCATTTGCATTTTAGGTCTTTAAATATGGGTTGGATATACAATTCTAGTTCTTTGAATTAGGTTTGAGGTTGCATTTTTGAATATGAGTTGTGCAATTTTTAGCATTTTATCCGGATTGCATTTCACAGTTGTATTTTTAAATTTGAAATTTGCATTTTCGTAATCATTAACATGCAAATAAAACAATGATTTCTTTTTACTTCTACAATTTACAGATGTTAAATAGCGGTTTTTGGTCTTCATTTTCGTCTATGTTGCATTTTGGTCATCATTTTCATCTAAATTGAATTTTGATTATCATCTTCATCCACAGATGCATGTTCAGGTATGAAATTTATATTTTCAAAATAAAATTTTTAAAAATATGAGAAGAGTGGTCTTGATTTAAAGAGCAAAAAAACTGAAGCTAATGGCATAATTTTTTTATTAAAAATCTTAAACATGACATAGTTATGATCATAAAAAGGATTAATGGGTTTTTTTAGAAAAAAAAACTGATGAGGGCTAAGGCCTAAGGAAACGTGAGGCTAATGGTTTTTTTTTTCAATTTCTTTTTTGCCCTTTGAAATGATTGACTGAGATTGGTTCTATGTGGATCCTTACCATATATATATATATATATATATATATATATATAGGGGAGGGTTCATGCGAAAAGTGTTTTATTTGCGAAAAGTGCGATAAGCAATCTCAGCCACTTATTTTGTATTTGATCTAAAAGGACATGATGGTAAACCAAATTTTTTTCTCTCTCCAATCTATTTTTTTTACTAAAAAATCAAAATAAATTAAAAATAATTATTAGTAAATAATTATTTTTTTACGAAATTCACCGGTGAACAAACTCAAAAATTTATAATTTTTTCATTCTTATTTATATTCGATAATGAACAAAGCCAACATTATACTAGTTTTAGGATAATTTTTAAATATTCAACAATGAATATAGGCCAACATTATATTAGTTTTAGGATAATTTGAGAATATACAGTATTGAACAGCCAATGATATACGAGTTCTTTGATGATTTTTATAATATTCAATACAGAATACTACCGTCCATTGTTCATTAATTAACAACATATAAAAAAACATATAATCTAAAACCCATAAATGTAAAGAACAAATACTTTTAGATAATAAGTAAAACAGAAACTTAAAACCCCAATATGTGCACCATTGACAGGTAAAGAGAAAATAAAAAATGCATTTGAAAAAACAATACACAAAGAACGTCGACTGCTGGGGTTTGAAACTCTCCACCATCTTAATAATTGTCATCGTCCAGATCTACAACCCTACGTGTCTCTCTCGGTGCAAATATGATCTAGGGTTCCACCATGTTCTATGAAGTGGGAGGGTCACGGTGGCGGCGTTCGGGGTTAGAGTCGGCGGATAGGGTTCCACCATGCATCATGACAGATGTGAGGATGGGGGTGACACAAGTGTGAGAACGGGTTGTCTTGCGACGGTGGTTGGTAGTGGCGCCGATGGTTGGAACAGGGAAAGAACGGCGGCAGACGGACTTAGGGTGATAACAGCGGTGCTTGTTGTGGTGCTCGGCAGTGAGGTTAAGGTTGGAACAGGCGATCAACGGAGGTCGGAGATGCGGCCGGAGATGGCGACTTGAGATGGTTTCTCGTTTGCTTGGAGACGCGGCCGGAGATGGCGACCGGAGATGCGGCCGTAGATGGCAACCGGGGATGGTTTCTCGTTTGGTGCGATGAAACCCTATGCAATAGTGGTTGGTGATTCAGGGCGGCGGTGGCGTCAGATGGTTATGATCAGCGGTGGCTTTGTATGTGGCGTGCAGTGGAGAAGGAGTGTAGGAAGAGAGAGATTTATTAGGGTTTTTTCAAAAATTAAGTTGGTTTGGGGAGATTATACGGGAGAGATAAAGAGGAGAGAGGTGAGAGGTGAGAGGAGAGATGTATGTACAATGACTTTTTTAACCTTTTGAATTTTAATTTAATATAATTTGCCTTCCTGTTAATTACAAGAGTGCCACCATCCTTATTAACCATTGATTAAAATATCCTAAGGTCCAGATTACTTCTCGCACTTTTCGTAAATAAGACCCTTTTCGCATGAACCTCTCTCTCTCTCTCTATATATATATATATATGTAACAAAGTTTATTGAGCCAAAATGTCTTGATAGATAGAAAAAAGACCCAATTTCTCAGGCTCAATATCTGAATGCAAACTTAGCAATTAAAATAGCAACCGGCTTGAAAATCATGGACGCATAGCAACCTCGTAGAGGAAAAAAGCGAAATCATGTTGCGGCAAACTATTTGGTTATGGATGTGAAGCTGTTGGTGATTGGTTCTCCTTTAACCTTTTAGTTTTTTGCATATGAGGAAACACAAAAACAAACCACAATCGTAAATCATTCAATCCTGAATTATTTGGTCTTTCCTAAACACAGTAGGCGATTTCTTATAAAATGATCGGATCATCGGCAATTCACATCCTATAATTTCAGTGTTAGCGATTTTAGTCGGTTGTAGGCATTTTCAGATTAGTCAGCGACTTGCAATTGTATATTGTTTTCGTTTTTTAGTGAGATGATTTCTTTAACCCTTTAAGTAGAGTAAAAAACAAGTTTTGTTAGATGGTAATAAGTTTCTTAAAATCAGTGTACCACATATGAATCAGATTTTATCATTTCAGCGAGAATCAAGAGTTTTAATAATTAATTTGTATTTTATCTTTATTTCTTAAATTCAGTTTATTATTGCTTGTTTTGGTAATCAATTCGTATTTGAATAGTTGATTTCTTGGAGAGTTGTAGAATAGGAAACAAATAGTGAAAGTCCTTCACTCATTCCAAAACCAAGGCTTCAAAGTTCAATTGTTCAACCTCTAATAAAACAGCTATAACGTTTCTTTTATCTTCGATTTATGTTATTGATTATTAATTATTAGTTAATTAATTTGTTATAGTTGTTTAAAATCACTTACTTACTTCAGTCACTTGTTAATTAGTTAATTTAAATCACTTACTTGAAATTTAATCACTTAATATCAACTATCAAATTTATTGGTGTCACTTATTTGAAATCTTGAAACACTTGAAAATTAACCAAATAAGCAGTTAATTAGTTTATTAGTTATATACTTTATTAGATAAACATGTTACTTGAATCACTTAATATTAAGTTAATTGATTTGGTTACTTGAATACCTGAATCACTTAATAATTAATTAATAAATCAAGTTTTTCAAATGCATTTATTCTGTGGTCAAAAAATAAATAAAAGAAAGGAATTTGAAAACCTAAAACGATGTCAAAAAAGTGAATGAATAGATTTATAAAAAATTTAAAAACATAAACAATTGTAAGTTTTTTATTCAAAGTTTTTATATATTTTAGTTTTTTTTAAATTTTAGTATTTTAAGGAGTCCATTTTTTAGTTTTGTCCCGGGCTCTAAAAATATTTGAGACGACCCTGTAATGCTTAGTCATAACTTAGGCTGAAAAGCTAATGTGACAGTGTGGTCTTAGGCACACTCACATGACATGAAGACTATATCTTGTAAGGAATATAAATGTACTAGTTTAGATGTCCGTTTGATACACATGTTGCTTTTAAGAATACGATAAAAACTAATTATTAATAATAAAATATTAAATAATTATAAAACACAAATTAAATTAGAATTTAAAAAAGGGCGGCTGAAGACGTCAACACCCACATCAACGGTGGATGCGTCGATGCAAAGTTTAAGGCAGACTGAGGGCATAAACATGATATGATGATACGAACATACATGATTGTAGTTATTGTAGAAGCCGTCAATTATGATTGTTGAAGTAATAAAGGTAAGTATTTATTAGTTATAATTAAAAAATAAAATAATTATAAAATAATAAAACAAATAACTTAGTTAAATATGCTATTTTTGAAATATTATAAAGAGTAAATATTATATTTGTAAATTATGATATATAAATATGATATTTTAAAGTTTATGAAACACATATTTTGAAATTCCCTTAATAATTTTGATTAAAAAAAGTCAAAATTAACATTCCTAAATAGACGGTTAAAATTAAACAATTAAATTTATTTGATAAAAAGTTAAGATTATTTAAAAATTTTGAAACATGCTAATCTTTTATTTATATTAAAATAGAATATATGTAAATAAACGCAACGTTACGTGAGTCGTTAATTAACTTGGAGACTGAAATACGAGCTTTCTTTTCTTAACAAAGGGAACGTTACGTAAGTGTTCGGGGGGTTTCAAGTGTATTATAACATAATATGAAGGGCGCGATGCATAATACTTGTACTCAACTTCGCCAAGCCATCACGATGCGACACCGTTTTAACGCTTTACTACGTTTACGTATCAGTGTAAATAATGTTTCGCGGCGATTCTCACAAAAAACAGTGATCACTAAGAAACCCTTATTTCCGGTGCCTCTTTCAACAAAATTCACAAACCAAAAACATATATTCAACCAGAAATCACAATTATCGAATCTTGTTTATGGAAAAATCAGAGCAGCTGCATAATTTCGATTTACCTCCGAAATTGATCAGGTGGAGAAGTGAGAAAAATTTGAAGTGCATGAACGTTGTTAATCAAGTTCGTGAAATGCATGTTGTTGATGATGATGAATCTTCCGATTCCAGGGAGTTCGACAGCGATTATGTTATCGGAAACGTTCTAGAGGGGTTTGAGAGGCTCCCCAGAGGAGGATCGGACGATCATCCTCCGGGGTTCTTGTCGCTGCCTGCACAGGCGGCGATTGATCATACAGTCTTAAAAGCTGTATCTGGAGTTAAAGATGAGATCTCGGCAACTCGAGAGAATCTGTTGATCGAATATCAGAAGGATATCGGTAATCTAAAGGAAAGGATTCGGAAAAACGAATCGATTCCACCGATCAAGTTTTTATTCCAAGGTGAATCAAGCTCTCCATCGGTTAACTCGAAATCTAAGCTAAAATCCGTGATTACTGCGCAATCGCCGCTACCACCACCACCTACAGTCGAAGGAAGCAGTGCTGAGATTGTTGGTCAGAGATCGGTGAATAAATCAACTAGGCCAAGAAGGAACCTGGATCGACCCAAATTGTCAATCGCGTTATCGCCTGAGGAGATCGAGGAGGATTTCTTTGCTATGACAGGAAAGAAACCTCCCGGAAAACCAAAAAGGCGACCAAGAAATGTTCAGAAAAGACTAAATGTTAGCAATTAATTAATGTTTATTGTCAGAATGCGATCATAACTTCAATTCCGATCGAACTTAATTATTATCAAATCTCAATAATGTTGTAATTAATTAACGTACAATATATTGTTATTTGGTTGATTTTGCAGGCTCTTTTTCCTGGTTGTGGGTTGTCTGAATCTCATCCTGATCGATATAAAGTGGATGAAAACAGAAAGAATTGAAGGTTTCTTTTGCTGTTTTGGAACTCAGAAGTAGTGTGAGGTATAATCAAAGTAAAATGCATGTTGTTTGTTTCATGTGATTTGAGAATCATCACCTGCATGCTCTAGCTAGCTAGCTAGGGGTTTACTTTCTGTCAATAAACTTGTCCATGGATCATATATAGCTAGATTCATGAATATTAGTAAACTTTGTTAGTGTTTTAATTATGGTTATTTTGCTGTTGTTGATTAAGATATATAGATATATGGATGTTTATTACATATGGTGTTTGGTGGCTGTCTAACTGCAGAAACTATATATATATGCACTTCAAGAAGTTTTAGTTTGTTTTCCATATTTGCTTTAATGCATGATCGATGTGTTTAGATAATTAATTATTCCATGTTATTTTAACAATATTTGAATCATTTAAAAAAGGGTTTTGTTTACAAAAATGAATCAAAATTGTCACATTTTGTTATTGTATGTATCTAACTTTAAAAATTATCATTTAATATACTAAAGTTTCAAAATATACCGTTTAGTTTATTAGAAATCTTTTTTGGTAGATTTACAAAGATTTTGACTTGTTTACTACTATCAATACTAAATGGTAGATTTTGAAACTTCAATATATTAAATGGTAGTTTTTAAAGTTAAATACATACAATAGCAAAAAATGACAACTTCAATATATTTCCGTATACTAAACCCTTTAAAAAATCAGCAAATATTTTAAATTCGAATTAGTGTTAATTAACAAGATCTAGTTACATATCTTTGTAATAATTAAAATTAAGATATCTATTATACGGTAAATTGCACAAAAATATAATGGACTTTGTCTTAGTTATTATTGTATACAATGAATTTTTTATTTTAAAAAACAATGCAATCAACTTTCATAATCTTCCCATTGTATGCAAGTTGTTGTATGAAAGTTGATTGTGTTATTTTTAAGAAAAAAAGTTGATTTTATACAATGATAAATAAGGCAAAATTCATAACATTTTTATGCAATTTGCCCAAAATTATAATACTGGATAGATATTTAGAATATTAATTGTTAGTGGAAATTCTTTTTATTTGGTTTTTAAGTTTGAAATATAATTTGCATTGGCATAATTTCTTCAGAGTTTTTTTTATGAAAAAGTTTTAATTGTATATAAAAAACTTATTGATTGCATTTTATTTGGTTAATACTTTTATTTTTTATTTATTAAGGTAAAATAGTAACTTTAAATTTTCTCAAAATTAAGATATATAGACATTACACTAAATAATTTATACGGAGTAATATAGTATCGATATAAACATCTTTATATAAAGCTCATTAACTTTTGTTTTCCAAGGGTAAAAATGATTTATTTAAAAGTAAATAGCACTAAAATACAATAAACCATTTGCTTAAATTATTATTGTATGTAGCAAAATTTATTTTCTCAAATAATACAATCAACTTGTTTAAACGTACTTTGTATACAATTTTACTTTCTACAACAAGTTGCTACCGAAGTTTGATTTTTAGTTTAACTGAGTTGAGTTTTAAGGTCAATGAAGGTTTAAAGGTCCATGCGTCGTAGGAGGCTGAAGATGAGGTTGTTTTAGGTTGTGGGTGGCAAAGATATGTGGTGATCTAGGTTTATAAGGGTCGCTGGAGTTTTCTGTTTGATGGCCCGTATATGGGTAGGTAATTAGAGATAGGTGGTGGTTGTAGTTTAGAAGGTTATTAGAGTTGGCTTCGATGATTTTCAAAGTTTAAAGGTCACTGGAATGTGCAAATGTCATTGGAGATGGTCGTTGGAGTTAGATAACCGGCTTGTAACTTCCTACTGTAGGTGACACATTGCATATGTACGGTGTAATATTTAAACAAGCTCGTTATATTGGTGTAAGGTATCCGAATAAGAAAATTTGATAGATAAATTATTAATAAATTTCTTTCAACAACTTGATTTCTTTCCGAATTTTAACTTATAACCTCTATACCTGTCATTTCACAATATTCCTTGAAATGACAGTGTTTTAATATACAAAATAGCTACGTTTTGATTATATGTAAACTTCACTATAATTAAATAAGGACTTCCATGACATAAATTTTCATATGTGAAAGAGTCTCTAATAACTCAATCAAAAGTGTTCGATCTAGCTTTAACTTCGAGATTTAAGATTCTAATAAATGTTATTACATTATTCCATAGCATGTAAATCTAATAAACGTTGATTTCAAGCTAGTTTTTAGATGTGTATTTTTATAAAAATGTCATACCTGAAAGACGAAATCTTTAATTTGGGAAGTAATACAAAAACAAAAATTAAAAATAGAGTTAATTGTATTTTTGGTCCCGGTTATTTGATGTTTTTTTACAGTTTTAGTCACTAAACGGCTAAACTTTTTTACGAATTTGGTCTCTGATCAAAGGTAAATGACCAAACTACTCCTGCCTAGATTTTTTAATCATTTTTCTTAATTTCTTAAATACTAATATATAATTACTAAAAATATTCAAAAAACAAAAAATAAATAAAACCCTCCCACCCCCTTCTCTCCCTCGGTCCCCTCTCTTTTCCTACAGACCTACCACCTTCGCCACCGCCATCATCTCCACCACCATTGCCATCGTCGATGCCTCCTCCATCGTCAGTACCTCCACTGTTGGAATCTCCTTCGTTGTCTCCATCACCACCACCTGTCAAAACTATCAACGCCACCGCCACCGCCACCACCTGTAATACCCGAACTTCGAAAATAAATAAAAAGAATATTTTATTGAGAAAATAATATTGTGTTGGGTTATGGACTTAATGGTGGACTGGTTGATTTATGTGGGCTTGAATATATATATATATATATATATATGTATGGTTGGCTAAATTGACTAATGGAAATAATTTAATTTAGACTAAGTATTATTGGGCTTATTGAGCCAAGAGTGGGCTTAGGCCTTTTATGAGGTACGTATATATGGGTGGCTAGGGCACAACCCTCAACACTTTGAAATCAAAACACTGTTGTATTGAGAGAGAATTTGTGTGTGCTAAAACCCACGAAGAACAGATGAAGGAGGAGTTAAGAATCATCTTAAAACTCAAAGAATTGTTAAAAGGATCATCAGGTGATGTTTCCTAACTCATTAGGGTAATATGGATATAAATCTTATCTTGTTTGAGTAATGATAGAACAAGTTAGCACCTGGGTTTTGGGTTTATGAAGAACTAGAGAAAAAGAATTTGAGATATGAGCGTTAATACTTGATGAAATGTGTTTAAATCTTGAAGGAAGTGTTTAAATGAGTGGAGAAATGTTTTGAAACAAAAATGAAATGATTTGGTTGAGTTTTGAAAGAACTTGATTTTTGGCCATGGAGCCTATATGTTGAAAATGATGAACTAACAGGGATGAATATCATCCCATGCGACACTTGATGTACCCCATGCGACTTACAATGTTGAGCCATGCGACCTTCACTGAAACAATACCCCATACGACACTTACTTTGAACACCCATGCGACTTTTGCTTTAAACATCCATGCGACTTTTGCTTTAGACATCCATACGACTTTTGCTTTAAACATACCATGCCATGCGACTTTCAAGTGTACACCAAATAACCCCATGCGACTTTCACATAAACACCCCATGCGACTTTCACATAAACACCCCATGCGACTTTCAAACCTGAAAACACCTCACGCGACCTACACATATAACCCCATGCGACTTTCATTACAACTACCCACACCTTCATGCGACTTTCGTACTTAAACAAGTATAGCCATGCGACTTATGTTTTGAGGAGGGTCATGCGACTTTCACATGGCCAAGGTGGCCATGCGACCTTCATATGGCCATGCAACTTTTATATGGTCCAACTTATGGAACTTAGTAACGGGGTCTAATGTGAGACTCAAATAATTATGTGAGTAAACGAACGACGGATTCGTACACGGTATTGATTTAATTAGACCTATTGTAGGGACAACTGATTGGAAAGTAATCACAAGTGTATTAGAGAGCTAAGATTGAGAACTAAGACTGCAAGCAGGTGAGTATTCTTACTTACCATCTAAACCCTATGATGTATGTGATTAATGTGTTATATGCTATATGATTTGATGATTGATGAATGATGAATTGATAAATGATGAAATGATGACTGATGAATTAATGAACTGATAATATGTTATGCTATGCTAATGATGGGGCCGTTCACTTCGGTGACGGGAATGATTGGACCGTTCACTTCGGTGACGGGAATGATTGGACCTTTCACTTCGGTGACGGGAATGATTGGACCGTTCACTTCGGACGGGAATGTGGGATCGACTACTACGGTAGCGGGAATGTGGGACCGACTACTACGGTAGCGGGAATGTGAGACCGACTACTATGGTAGCGGGAATGTGGGACCGACTACTACGGTAGTGGGAATGTGGGACCCACTACTACGGTAGCAGGAATGAAAGATGTAACATGATTGTGAAACAGATGATTTGATGTCATATGGTTGATTGTAAGTAAAAGTACTCGCTAAGCTTCGTGCTTAGGGTTGTATTTTAACCTTCTTTTCAGGTGATGGCCACGGCGGAGCTTCAGCACGTGTTTGATAGCTCATCTCCAACCAGCTTCCGCAGTATTTTAACTACTTTGAATTTTTGATGTATTCTGAAATTACTATGATTGAAATTATGATTATATGGATTTTCACCCGGGGTTGTAATTAACTTATACAATGTTTAATTGTGGTGGATTATTAATCGTACGTTTTGGTAATTGCTAACAAAAAAATTTTGGGACGTTACACCACCACCTATGATAGACCACCACCATCTTCAGCGATCTCTCTTACTATCTACAATCTCCCTGTCTACCAACCAAATACCCCTCACTTTGTTTCTCTGTCTCTACAGCACCACGACCACCAGCACGGGTTCCAATGGGCCATCTCCAATAAATGAAATTGAGCTTTCTCAACAGTGGCATGAAACTTGTTTTACAGATCTATGACGATTAAATGCTACAATCATGAAATAGGAATTTTGAAGATCGATGAGGGTTTGCACTAATAAGGGTCATGATCTCTCACTCTCTTTTTCGTTTTTGGTGTTTGTATTATGTTCATTTGTTTGATTAGGGATTTGTGTATGGGCATTCTTGCATATTCAAATGTGTGTGCTGATTGAAATGTGTGTGTTCTTATTGTTCCAAACTCATGTACAAAATTTAGTTTGAAAATCCAGTTGGTGTTTGTCTGTTTTGCAATCGATTAGGCTTGGAAATCGAGTGGGATTTTGTGTGTATTGTAATCCATTTGGTTGTTTGGATTTGATACAATCGTTTTTAGGGATGTTCAATGAAACGACTTTCTTGGTTGGTGCAGTGATGTAGCTACTTAATGAAATGAAATCTTAAGATCTTTGTGATTTTGGGGATTCATCTTTTGCTTCTTTTTTATTTTGCTTTAATGGTAGATTTTAGTATAGAGAAGGATAGAGATGGTGAAAGGATTGAGAGGAGAGAGAAGAATTAGAGAGAGGGATATGGTGATTGGGGAGAAAATGTGAGAGAAGGCATGGTGAAGGTAGATAGAGAGAGATGATGGGGTGGCGGAGGCGGGATAGGGGTGGAGATGATGGTGGCGGTTGGCAGAGGTGGTAGGTCTGCATGGAGAGAGAGGATCAAGGGACGGAGAGGAGGGTTTTATTTATTTATTTGTTTTTCTAATATTTTTAGTAATTATTAGTATGTAAGAAATTAAGAAAACTGATTTAGAAAATATGAACATGGATATATAGTTTGGTCATTCAAGTTTGGCTAGAGATTAAATTTGTAAAACGTTTGGTCGTTTAGAAACCAAAACCTTAAAAATGAAAATTTAGAACTAATTATATTTTAACTATTACCCAGTGTGGACATTTTAATTAATGAATGTGTTATTATCAGGTATAGATTTTGACTTGAAATCAACTTCTATGTATGGAACTATGCATATCTGATAATTTTTATGTTTGAATACAATTTCTATAAATCAAGATTAAATATTAATTGGAACATGAGTCTAAATTGTATGCCCATGTATGTAAGATCGATTAAGAAGGTATATAATTAATTATTTTTTGTTTAATAGTTTGAATTATCATGAAAGCAATAAGTACAAATAAAAAACGAGTAATTAAGACAGATTAAACTTATATATGATTTTTGTATTTCCTATTGAAAATCGAATGCATTGTTCATTATTTCTTTACAACATAAATCGTGCCTAATAAAAGAAGGTTTTTACATGGATACATATAGATCATGTTTGCGTTTTAGTATAATTCAATTATTGTGTGTTGCTTCAAATATTCGACAAATTGCTTTCATAACGTACTATTTGTAAAACACGATTATGTTTTAATTTTGATAATTGTTGTTTACAGATAGTTTGTGTCAAAACTATGAAAATGTCATGTTTCAAAATAAGGGTGTTACCTCATCTTTAACAAGGATAAAAAATTTCTTATTTAAATTTTCAAACTAGCAAAAAAATGAAGTGGTGTGACGCATAACCCAAAATGTCAGGGCTAGTAATCAAATTTCGCCCATACTCAAAGATTGTATCTCTCAAGAGACATTGGACATCTATGCATGGACCGAAGCCTCGCATTGCCCCCGAATGCTAGCACATACGAAGTCTGTAAACGACATGATAAGACAACTTTGTAGTCAAATCATGGTTGAACTTATGTATAGCCACATTGACAAGTTGTATGCACGTAGGTAGGAGAGAATGCTCAGTCATCCTGTCAAACACGCCACCGTCTTTCTAACCTTTCCCTTGCAAGAAATGTTGACAAAATACATCAACAATTGAGATTTTCTGACATTACGGACACATGAGGGATAAGGTTGGCCAAAGGCCTCCTCTACATAAATACCGACTTTAATACATGGAAATTTATGTTAACTCTTCTTTTCTCTTACATATACTCATATGTCTCATACTAGTCACTACTCACTAGATATTTATAATACAAGACTTACTTACTTGCAAACATTGTCTCTTTATATGGAATTATCAATTGCATTGGCGCCATATATATAGATTGGTTTTCACCATCGTAGGGAGCGGTGTCTTCACTTGTGATTAAACCCGTCCCCCATTCTAGTCATAGACCCACTTTGGTGTTAGACGTGGCTCTAGCTAACAACACAACAATAATGAGAAACAAAGTCTGGTATGAAAACATGTGTCATCTTCAAGCCCTTTTTTTGTTTGTTATTAAGCATCAACAAAACACTAAGCCTTAGTTGCTTATTGAACCTTCTAACAAATTGTAAAATTATGCATGAATTGAAATGTAATTCAATCTTGTCACAAAAGTGAATCTAATAAATTGTAAAATTATGCCAACGCAGTGCATAGTAAAAAGATAGAGGACTAAAAACGGTAGCTGGTTCAAGTTTAAGGTGCCGTTTCTGTTTCCATGGAAGGTTTCGTGCAAATTGAAAGTTAGGGGACTAAACATGGACTGTAAACAATACATAAGTGGTATCAACTAAAAATATTCAGAACCCCGTTTTTAAACCCTGTTCTACCCATCTTCATACAGAAATCCAAATCCCAATTCGATTTAGTTTCGATTCCATTTGTGTTCAATTCGATTTCACCTTCAAGTTAATACAATCAAGTTAGGGTTTGTGTTCAATTCGATTTCATCATGGCTCGTAATGAAGAGAAAGCTCAATCTATGCTCAACAGGTTCATCACCATGAAAGCCGAGGAGAAAAAGAAGCCCAAGGAGCGCCGCCCTTTCTTGGCCTCCGAATGCAGGGACCTGGCCGACGCAGACAAGTGGCGGCAGCAAATCATGCGTGAAATCGGGCGTAAAGTTGCCGAAATCCAAAACGAGGGTTTGGGCGAACACCGTCTGCGTGATCTCAACGACGAGATCAACAAGCTAATCCGCGAAAAAGGGCATTGGGAACGACGAATCGTTGAGTTAGGTGGGCCGAATTACTCAAAGTACTCTGCTAAAATGACTGATTTGGAAGGAAATATAGTTGATGTTCCAAACCCTAGCGGGCGTGGACCAGGGTATAGGTATTTTGGGGCGGCAAAGAAGCTTCCTGGTGTGAAAGAGTTGTTTGAGAAGCCTCCGGAGTTGAGGAAACGAAGGAGTAGGTATGATATATACAAGAGGATTGATGCAAGTTATTATGGGTATAGAGATGATGAAGATGGGGTTTTGGAGAAAGTAGAGGGTCCAGCCGAGGAAAGGATGAGGGCGGAGGCGGTGGCTGAGTGGATGAGGATGGAAGAGATTAAGAAGGAGGCCAGGAAGGCAGTTAAGAGCGGAGAGGTGGCGGAGGTGGGTGGTGCGGCCAAGACGATATTGTACGAAGAGGAGGAGGATGTGGTAGAAGAAGAGAGGAGGGAGAGGGAGTTAGAGGAAAAAGAAAAGGAGAAAGAGTTTGTGGTACACGTGCCATTGCCTGATGAAAAAGAGATTGAGAGGATGGTGTTGGAAAAGAAGAAGATGGAGTTGTTGAGCAAGTATGCAAGTGAGGATCTTTTGGAGGAACAGACTGAAGCTAAAGCAATGCTCAATATTCATCGGTAGCTTGGTATGATTTATTTCCGCTATTCAACTCAGGTTAATTTTAGATTCACATTGATTGGATCACATCTTTATGCTTTTGTGTATGGTTATTTGTTTAAGTCCAACTTTCAGTTTTTGCTATTTTTGCTGCTGTTGCAATCTCTAATTACTAAAAAGACACAATTTAATGCCATGTGATGTTTCTTTGACCTCAGAGACAAAATTTGGTTCCATTACCATTAGTTTTGAGTACCATCCAATCACTTGAGTAGTCATATTCCCCTTTACTTTAAGAGGAAGATGATTTCTCCAAAGCATGCTCCTGCAATGGTCTTTATAGGAAACAAGATTTAGGTTCTGTATGAAGGATAGAAAAGCATGGTCTCTTTTAAATCTTCGAAACCATCAACATAATTTTTCTTTTTAGAAAAAAGCATGGATCTAGTCCCTGTATACATGCATCTGCATTACTCTATATAATATGAATTCTACATTGAAAGCTGACTATAAAATGCCAATCTTAATACGGTCAATATACCCTTGGTTTTTACTCTCTTGGCCTGATCAAGCATATGTCCATGTAAGTTTACTATCTTATGGCCAGATGTTGGGAATCCCTTGACTCAAGCTGTTAGAGGAATGCTGTGAAAGTGAAGTTCACATCAAAGCTAGTTGCAGCAGTTGACTTATGTCTTTAAGTAATTGAATAATGTGCAATGTTGCAAAAATCGCTAGGCGCTACTCAAGCAGCCGAGCGGGGAGTATTCGGATTGGGAATTTTTATGCATAAATTTGATAATTATACATGTAGTATGTTCGTAAATACTCAAATATAAATAAAATTGTTACCCAAGATATATGCTAGAAACACAAACGTAATTGTTAAAAACTTCAAATTGCTTCGTATAGTCGACAGTCGTAAAGTGGAAGAGAATTGAATTTGTAGTCATGATAAATAGCGGAAGAGAGGAAATGGATTAGGTTAAACAAACAATACAGTTGCGTGCGTGCCGTATGCCTTTGAAAAACTTTTAATTTTTTTTTATTTCAGTTGACCGATTAGAGCCGAGTAGGACCAAGTAAAGCTGAGTAGGAACAAGTAGAGCCGAGTAGGACCGACCGACCGAGTTTTGACTGGCTTTGACTGCATCCGAGTAATGTGACCAAGTAGCCCTGGACCCATTGAATCATGATTATATCCGCTATTCTGATATTCGAATTTAATAGAGATGAAATTGGAACAAGTTGACCCCCCTACTCGCCTTGGCAGGTGCCTGATTTCCGAGTACTCCCACAGTACTCTCGGCTGACTATGCTGAGTTTTACAACACTGATAATGTATGTGCATACATAAATACACACTATATACACAGAGATACAAGAATCAGTCACTTCACTTGTATGATTTAAGTTGTTGAACGAGGTAAATTAGCCAGACATCACACCATGAGGAAGTTTGACTGGTTCACATCAGATCCATAATTAAGGGGTGTTTTAATGTGCCTTTATATGTGCTAATCTTTAGCTTTGAACCAGAATCAGTTTTCATAATAATTAACTTTCTTACCGTAGCTCTTTACGTGGTTACCCGAATCTGGTTATTTTAACTTCAACAATGAGACGGTCATAAGTCTAATCACTAATCAGTTTATCCAAACACTTGAAACTTATTATTGCAACTTCAGATCACAATAATCTGTTTAAACGCACATCCAAACAGGCTGCTTTTTATATCTGCTTTACAACTAGTGTCGATTCACATAGCCTATGACTTCCTATAGCATAGCTGTCCTGGGACCTGCATATGGAACCAAGTCTATTATGAATACAACATTGTGATGCTGCATTATGTGGCAAGTTAGGGGCTCCAGGCTTAAGTTTCTTGTATAGTTGTATATATTAAACGAGAAGTTGTAGTTAAGCGAGAAAGTATTACATGCTATTTTAGAACAATAAATCTTTCATTATAGTGGGATGATTTAATTTTTAAAAGAAGAGAATGACACACAGACAGTCCCCTGCATTAAGACAAGCTTGACTTATGTCTCCCTTTTTCTTTAATGGTCAACAAATAGGGGATAGGGTCAATGTTTTTCAGGCACCTGATATGGGGATTTGGCACCTGTTTTGAAGTTGGACTATTTCCACAGAATCTGCATTGACAATTTGCATTTGAAATTATCTTAATTATTGTGAATATGTCAACTTTTGAATTGTATGAATGAATATATACTGTGGATATTTGTCACTAACGAATATTGATTTTCATGTAGATTGGGTCGTGTTTGGTTTTTGAATCCGATCTGAAGTCGTAAGCTGTTCCAATTGGACATGGAACCAGCGATATGAAATCAGGAATCTTGTACAAGGTTTTGTAGGGGGGAAAAGAGACACTGCGACACTTGTTAATTTCATTTTTTCTTTCTGTGGGAGTTGAATGTTTTCGGCATGCCTCTGCCTAATGCTTAACTTTAACCGGTCTAATTACAGCTGGGTTTACTTACTTTTGCTGAGGCTCTATCTATAACGTCCTTCTGAATCAGTAGCATTTAGAAATCAGAAAGATGATGCACGTTTTAATTTTGCGACAACAGTTTATATCCAGCCTGTATCATTTATAGCCAATGCCGTGAGAAAATTTAGTGTTTATTTTCCTCTTTCTTCTTATGTTTATTTATGTATAGCGAGAAGTTCATTTGAGAACCGTTCTCATTGCGAGTATCATAATAAACAAAAAGTAAACCCGGTACTATTTTCTTGACCGTGAATTACAGTCGGATAGACCCTTATTAAAGTGCGAGTCTTAATTTTCTTAAAATACTTTTATTATAAATTTCCATTTTTGCGAAAAAAATACGAGAAGTATTTCTGTCTTTTAGATAGTTTTGGTAATTTAAATGGTAATTGATCATATAAAAAAGGTAAATTAGATATTATACCATACCTATTTTCTTTCACCTCTCTTCTCTCTATAAAAACTCATATATACACACTTACAAAAATCTAATTCTCCCCCCTATTAAACCAAGAGCTCTGTCTCTGTCGCCTCCCACCCTCATCCCCATACACAACAACCGTCAACTATCTCCCTTTTCCCTCTCGCCTGTCACCATAACTCACACCGTTATCAGTCGATCACCATTGTCGTCGATCACAGCTTTTCTGTCGTAGATCTTGCACCACCGTATGTCAATCACCATGGTCGCACCCAACTGCATCGGCAGTCTCTCTTCCTTCTCCTACGTTGCTGAAAATCGACACCACCGTGGAGTCAAAGCAGCCACATCTTTACTTTTGTTGAAATTCGTTTAATACATGGAAAGCATGAGAAGCAGATTGATGGTTGCTTTCGTTGCCTAATGCCTTATAGTCCCTTGTGTTAATAAATGCACTTCATGTTTACTCTTTTGGAGCATATAATGATATCTAGTTAGATCATAACTTGATCCATGATCCAACAAATGTGTTTTCAAAGAGGGTGAAGATTGGTGTTATTTATGTTACGTGGGAAAAATCCTAAAAGTTTGGTTAGTTTTACTCTAGGTATATTGAAGATTATATGATACATTTTATGGTTAATTTTGTTTGTAAAAATACTACTGGGTTTATTTTTTGTTTATTATGAAAATCAAATTGGTGAATCCAGAAAGTTTGGTTAGTTTTGTGGAGGATTGAAGAAGTATGTGGTAGGAGTTAAAGCCAGTAACAACCCCGACCCCAGTCGGTCACCACCGCCAAGCAATCTTTTCATCAATTTTGTGCATCTCAATAAATTTGTTCATCTCTTTTTTTCATCTGGATCCAAACAATGCTTGGTTTCTTCAAAAAAGAAAATTTGGTGTTATTTATGTTATTTGGGAAGAACCTATAAAGTTTGGTTAGTTTTAGGGGAATAGAATAATAACCAAGTTTAGAAGAATGTTCAATATAGTTCATAATTAATTTATAGTCCTAAGGGACTAATTTTAGTCTTTGAATCAATGTCATCAATGGTCCAGATTAAATTTTAAATATTGAAATTTCACATGTGATTAAATATTGAAATTTCAGGATTATGTTTTTTAAATTGACTTTATTGAACACAACTCACCAAGTTTAAAAACTGTTTCATTACGGTCACTCCTTCCTTTATTTCTCATTGTGAAATAACTAATGAGTGACCTTAGTAGAACAGTTTTCAAACTTTGTTACTATTCTGTGAAATAAACCCTTAGTTTTACTCTAGGTATATTGAAGATTATATGGTACATTTTGTGGTTATTATTATTATTTTTTGTAGAAATACTACCAGGTCTATTTTTTGTTTATTATGAAAATCAAATTGGTGGACACAATTACTTGTTTTCTTGTGGTGTTCACCAATGAACATTTTTTGTTATGCCTTTCTCATTATTGTGTATACTGGCGAACATAGTTCTTTAACATTTTATTTTGTATTTAATTCGTAACTGAACAATAATATAGAAAAAAACAATTTGTGTTTGTTATTTATTTTTAAGCACTAAAACATATATATATTATTTATTTGACATTTTGTAAATGTGTAATATTCGTTGGCAAACGTATAAGATACTTAGTGTTTGCTAAACCGTTCAATATTGAACTTATCATAAAAAATCCAAAGTAATTGAATTTAACAAATTGTAAATGTCAAATTTTGTGCTTTTAAAGAGCTCAATAATGAACTTATCAAAGTCGCTTAATCAAAAAATTCCTTTCTTTTTAGAATTATTGGACAATCAAAATTTAAGAAACATTGAAAAATATGAATATTCAAAAATTATTAAATCAAGATTTAGTTAAATATTAAATAAAATAAAAAATATTTGAGTTTCTAGAATCTTGCACGAAACCAAGAGAGGGAGTATAGAATTACCAAATTTAAATTTATAATGAATTAAATGCAATAATTATAAAATGACATAAGTACCCTTTTGAATAAGATCTTGACTATTTAAATCTGACGGTTGTAAATCCTTCTCGCATTTTTCGTAAAATATAAGCTTTTCGTATGAAGTGTTCATATCAATTTTCTTCTATTTCTGAACACATACATAAATATGTAACAATATCTCCTTTTATTGCTAATTATAGGGTAAACACTATGGACGTTTGCAACCACTACTTGTTATAAGTACGTAACAATATCTCCTTTCATAATGAGTAACACGAAGTGTCAAAATACAAGACAAACCGAGGACTTTTGTCTGCTGTTTATTTTCTATTGTGAAGGTTTTGTTACAATAATTTATTTTGCTAACCATTTATAAACTGATAAATTATCGTTTCATAAGTTTATTTAATAATTTAATTGACCATCTATTTGATTGTTCATGAATTTATTTGTCTCTCCCCAAATCAGTTGCTACGCCTACATAAAATCCATAATGTTGTAAAATGGTTTAAAACAGGTTCATCTGGTTAGGGTAACGGAAGCGGTCATCTTTCACCACTTTTATCTTTGTGTCACATCAGCGTCATATTGCTTCCTTTCTCGCATAATTCAAAACTTGACAATGATCATTTTTTAACCACATTAACATTTTCTCCATTTTTCTAATCAATACAATCCCCTCTCTCCCTGCGTTTGCTCCTTTTCCTGCATGGTACTGACTCTTGTTTGGCTTCTCATGTTTCAGCCCCTCAAACACATGAGTCGTGTTCTTTCACTTCCCCATGCACTAGTTCACCCTTCAGTGTGACCATTCCACTGGAACTTGGGGATTGCCTCTGCAAAACCGCATTTTCAAAAGGTGGGTCCCAACCTCCGTTTTCAAAAGAGAAAACGCATATAATGACCTTTTTATATGGTTAACCAAACATTGTTATCCTATTATCTGCGTTTTGCATGCGCAATAATAAGATAATCTATGTGGCACTCTTACACATTCATAAACATCATAAACTATTGTATTTGTTCACAATCTAGGTTGCACGAATCAGTGCACAGTTTAATGTTTAAACGAGTCAATTGGTTCTGCATAGTTATAATAATAGTATTTGCATAGTTATAATAATAATATCTGCAAGTTATATAATCAGTTGAACTCCGGTTGTAGATACAGCAGAATGCCAAAGAAAATATTATTACCAAAGAACAAAACTTTAATGAAGCACCATTATCACTGCTAACTTCTATGATTCATATATGACAATAAACCTAGTCTAGATAAAAATGTACTTGTGTCTGACCATTTCGCACTTTACACTCCCCAAAACCACTATACATGTAAAGACACCAAAGTTGGCATCTTTTGCTCCTATAAACTGTAAAAGGGGTCTGCATATGAAAATTCTAGAAACATTAAGATAAAGATCATATGACATTAGCTCTCTGAGGCCATAACTTTTTTGGTATATTACAAAAGTACATTGCACCCAAAATCGTATTACACTGTTTGCGTAAGTAAAGGGTCAATGAAAAGGCGGTTTTCAAGTTTCATACGATTAATGTATGTTCCTAATTTGTCATGAAATTTGTAGTTAGTTTTGTTGGTATATTAGGTTGCAAAAAGTATACCCTCGGTTCCAACTTCCAAATATCCCAAGTTTTACTCAACTAGGTAGGCCTTTTTGGGTCCCTGTAAGATCTTATACACTAAAATTCAAGAAATTTTATGTTTAAAATCGAAGTCCAAACCTTTTAGTGAGTTGGAAGTTGGAATCACGTTAGATGTGTTTGTTTATATCACAAAAGTTTCATAAAGTATGTGTTCTTGATGTCTTACGATAATCAAATAATATAATACGGCATTTGTCTAAGAAAACGAATCCACATTGACTTTGGAGTGCCAAAACACCTTTTGAACTCTGAAATTAACAAATGGTAACATATTGGGGCATTAAATATAAGAGAAGTCACTTCTTCGAAAATAATAGCAAGGCATGACCTTAAACATAATCTACCAACATATGTTTTGACAATTAGATTAATACCCTCTGCTAATGATATAAACCTTATAGACCAAGAGTAATCAATAATGTAATCAATCTTGTGATTATTATAACTGACAAGTTGGCAGTTTTAACATAAAATTATAACAAAAATAGGACATTGTTACAATATTCCCACGTGAAACAGGAGATTGAACAGTTACTTACTACCTTAGAATTTGCAGAATGGAAGACTTTTTTGAGTTTTTTCTTGAAATAGGAGTATCCAAATATAATAAACTTTAAAAAAAAAACATGCTAAGATAAGCACATTTAACAACACTTGGTCTTAAAATAGACACCTTCTACAAAGATCAGAAAAGAGATACTAGACAGGAGTATAATTGTAAACAAGAATTTAACTACCTAATGTCAAAAGATACTTACATCTGATGTTTCCCAGTTATCCGCAGTATACTAGTTTATTTCAGCAACTCTCAACAATAAGAGAGATAAATCCTTCAAATTTTCAGGGCACGGTGTACCATCGCTACCTCTGCTTGAAAGAAGGACATAAGAAAACAAAATTACAAACTCTGAAATATAAATAAACTAAAACTTAAAGACCATTCTTATAAATGTGTTAGGAAACGTGAATTTGATGGATTTTTCTACATCTAATACTTATAACATCTAGTTAAAATCTCCCAAATGACAAAAATTATACTTCAATCATTCTGAAACGAAGAGTGGGTGAGTGGCATACCTTTTTTGTATCGGAAACTCTATAAAGATCAGCATTTATCTCGGTTAACCACAGTCCAGGGAAAAGAGTCTACAATAATACATAAAGGAACGGATGTTATAAGGTATTCACAATAGTCATACAAGAAAATCGGAAACCCACTCAATAAATCAGTAGGTTATCAAGTTATATCAATGTTGTTACATAAATACTCTCTAAATCCCATAAACTGCATAGCAATGTAATCAAACATATGGTTCTTGGTAATTGTTGTCTAAAATTGCACATCCTTG
Organism: Dittrichia graveolens; assembly: GCA_038502395.1. Lineage (NCBI taxonomy): Eukaryota > Viridiplantae > Streptophyta > Magnoliopsida > Asterales > Asteraceae > Dittrichia > Dittrichia graveolens. The sequence goes on along the minus strand of JARJIL010000003.1, from coordinate 97,355,970 downwards.
CAACACTAATATTTCTTTTACATCTTCACCACAAGATTAATGATTTTACATGTTGTTCCAAATGATTTGTCAAATTGTAAGAGAAACTACTAGCTACATGATATTATATCAAACTCAGCAACTACTATGAATGGAAGAACACAAAATGGTATAAATGCGATTCAAAATGATTATCAGAAAAGGTAATTGATCTGAAATACTTACATCCAGTTGATTTTGTACAGACTTAGTCCACTTCTTCGGCTTCTGTGGCAGCCGGCGCTCTCCCATGTCCTCAAAGTCCTCCATTTCTCGACGTGACAGCGGAACAGAAACTTGGCCCTAACCTGATCTCTACTCTCAATTCCATCACCTCGACCGCCACCACTACTATTGAGTGCATCCGAAGTCAACTGCTGTTTCAATTTTCTCCTCCGCATCAAGCTCCTTCTTGAAACTGAGTATTATCTTTTCCCAATTGGCTTCCATATCGCCGCCATCTTTAGCTTTCAATTGAAGTAGTAATCTATCAACCACCACCGTAGTTGGTGGCCAACGCTTCAATTGCTCCTCGACGGCAGAATCACCAACGATTTCTAGTGAATTCCCGTTGTTGATAGTGCATTTCGTGAGATCAATTGAGCAGTATATTTGGAACACGTCATTGTGGAATTGCTTAAAAACTCGGATTTCGCTTTCTCAAGCGGTCTTTGATCTAACTGACATACATATGTGATTTTAACTCTCGGGAGTTTAGGGGCGATCTTTATTTTGTTTGAAAATTACCTTTTTGATAAATTGCTTGATTATAATAGTTATTTTGTACTTAATATAATAGTTATTTTAATTTAGTGACTATTATTTGAAATTAGTGACTATGTAATTAAATGTAATTAATGGTAAGTAAATTTCTTACTTGGTTTATAGGGTCCGAACCAATTAACCTGATGGTTATTTGGTTGAACTGGTTTGGTTTAGTATACTTCTGGATTTGATTATGGCCGGTTAAATTTATAAAATTGACAAACGATCGATTGAACACCCCTACGAAAACTGACACATGTAGCCAATAACACCTATTTAGATGATGTTATATTCACATAACACTTAAATAAATGGTATTCTAGTTATCTAATGCACTCCAGTTTTATATCCATAACTACTTTAAACAAGCGGTATATCATCATTTACTTATTTAAGTGTTTGTGAGTATAAGCACCTATCATGTATTTCTAGCTACATATATCCTTATAAATTATCCAGATAAAAAATTGAAATTTATTTTTATTATTTCAATTAGTCTATATGGATATAGATAAGTAATACTTTGTATATAAATGATTATTAGGGATAGTTCTTTCTTTGAAGTACTCCGTTGATGTGCCCACTTATTTGTTAGGGATAGTTCTTTCATCGAAGCCATATAGATTATTCGATATATTGCTGGTTAACCTTATAGTTATGAGATCTAACCTAAATCCAAGCAAATTGTCTTGATTTGCCTATTATATATTCATACAATTTACAGGAAAAAAACAATTAGTATGATAAATAGTAAAGAAAGCATTTTTTAACAAATGTTACGTTGGTAGATTGGCTATGTCCATCTTTGTTTAATCTTGGGTCACGGGTTTGACTCCCTCTATACCCATTTTTTGGTTTCAATTGATAAGACTTTTTTTTACCCATTTTTTTTTGTTTCAATTAATAGACTTTTTTTTTTAAGTTTCTGTTTTTTTTTCTTTATTAACTTCTTCTTTGTTTCCCATGTATTTAGGTTTTAAAATTTATTATTTTATTCAAAGTTCAAACAATTAGTTTATGTACCCTTGGTTTTTCTATAGAACTTTGTAATATATAACATCTTTTGTAAATATGATTATATTTTTATAACCATCCTATTTTTCTTTATATTTCGACATAAATTTTATCGTAATACGATATTTATCTTTAAAATGTAGTTTTCTAATAAAGTATATGTCAGCATAATTAGCATATTACGTTATTAAACAAGGTTTGGTGGTGTTTTTTTGGTTCTCAACATACATTATACATCAAAATGTATAAGAGAAAATACGTTATTCGTAATATGAAAAGTAAAACCAAAACCAATATAAATTTGAACATCTTAAATGTTTGGTTTTTTTGTCAAACTTATAAGAAATAAATCATTAGACGTAATATGAAAATAAAATTTAAATCACTTTGAATGTCAACATTCTAAATATTTAAGTTTCTCCTGTTTTATTTTAAATATTTATGTTCATATGTTAGTTTCTAACTTTCTATATTTTCTTAATACTAACAAGACTTTCGATTGTAAGGATTAATAATACTAAACAGTTATATTTGACGTGATATAAAAAATAAAACATGAAACGATTTCAGTTTGAATCAAATGACACATTACAAGTGTAAAAGTCTATGTTTTTTCCGGCTTTAATTTAAATACTTATGTTTGAATTTAATTTTTATATTTTGTTCGTGCTAAAAACCCATCGCAACACGCGTGCTTAAATCAACTCGTTCTAGAACAAAACAAGTAAAATGATTTGCCCTTTAAAGTATTAGAAGACTTCGAACAAGATGGTTTGCAAAACACACACTTTGTAAAAAGTATATTTTGATCTTCTTAGGATTGTGTTAAATGACACTCAATGTTATAGTAAAGCTCAACATGATGTCATTTGAATTGCTTATGAATTTTTTTTTATGATTTGTAGTTAATTCTCTTTTGAGTGCAATATTATATGATTTCATAATATTATACTTTTTATACCACTTTTTATAATTCACTAAATAAATGAAACAAATAACATTGTTTTTCTATAATATTTTTATCTAAATGTAACACCTATTTTTAAAAGGTAAAAATAATTTTTTGTAAAATAAATATAAAATTCTAAAGGGGCGCTTGGTTCGCTAGAATTAGACGGAATTGGAATTGAGCATTCCTAAATCTTGTTTGTGTTTGGTTCGCGGAATTTATAGAATGGAATTTGACCATTCCAATGAATTCCTTAAATCAAGGAAATTGGGAATTCCTTCCCCAAATGGATGGAATTCTAAGGAATTCTTCAAATCATAAGAAATCTCAAAACATAATTGTTGTCTTCTATCCCACCCCACCCCCCGTCACCACCCCAACCCCACCCCACTCTACCCTACCTCATCCAACCCTACTCTACACTACCCACCCCTACCCCACCCCCACCTCTACCCTACGTCATCCCACCCTACTCTACCCTATCTTACTCCACCCCCACCCTACCCTACTTTACACCATCTCACCACCACCACCACTACCGCCGCCGCCACCACCACCACCCGCACCGCCACCCCACTACTGTCACCGCAGCCGCCACCACCACCACCGTCACCGCCGCCACCGCCCACACCCGCCGCCATCGCCACTGCCGCCCTAGGTAGACTATAGAGTGGGGGTGGGTACGGTGGCGTGGGGTGGGTCCGTTTGGTTCGCGAAATGAATATGAAGGAATTGGAATTTGACTAAGGAATTGGAATTCATAGGAATTTAAATTCGTAGGAATTGGAATTTGTAAAAAACTATATCTTGTTTGGTTAGTAAAGACCGGAATTGAAATCTAGCAAAAAATAAATTAATTCAATACGTATAAACCAAAATAAATTATGCAATCAACCGCCCACCACCCTCTACCCCTTTGCCGGATTGCTCTAGTCTTAAAACCATCTCTTGAGGGAATTTGACTTCCTACGCTTTCACTAGTTTGGGGGTCTGCAACAGCCGAAACAGAAAAGGATTCAGCTAGGGTTTCTTTCTTCTTCTCAAAGCATATCTAATCGATCGATAGAGAGACAACAATGGCGGAACACCGTAAGTCTGAGTTTCACATATACAACACCATGACCAAACAAAAGGAGAAATTCAAGCCCATTGTTCCAGGCAAAGTTTCCATGTATGTCTGTGGCGTTACTTCTTACGACTTCAGTCATATTGGTCACGCTCGTGCCTATGTTGCCTTTGATGTCCTCTTTCGGTATATCATCTACCCTATTTCTCCATTTCTTATACTATATAACAAGAACTAGTGTAAACAATGTGCGTAATTTTTACTCAATTGGATTACATTTTGTGTTTCGAGATTTAGTATACCGATTCGATTGCAAATCGTTTTCCGAGTTACTGCAATTGCAATGTTCCTGAAATTGGGCTCTTTTTGTTAAACATTTCAATCGATTTTGCTGGGCTCATGGATTTTGGGTTTCTAGAAAATAAATACACCCTAAATGCTTTTATACACTCCATGTAAGAATTTTATATCTACTGAAAAATTGTCATGGAATTCACAACGTTTATTACTGCTGCATGTAGGCCGATCTTGGTATGAAGTGATTTGACTCTTTGTAAAGTGTAAACAGCTTGATGGAATTGCACCTATATTAGAAGATGATAACATGATTTACCTTATTGTTTTGGGTAAAAATGGATTTTTTTTGGGTCAATGCTTTTTCGAAGTGATGTCTTTATTGATGCTAACATGTTGCATTGGTAGCAATTCAATTTAGACACTAATAACATGTTGCATTGGTAACAATTCAATTTAGACACTAAAGTTGTGAAATGAATTGTTCAAGGTACTTAAATAGATTAACTAAACTCGCTACACTTTGTTTGTGTCTTTACTCCTTCGGTCAACATTCTCTTTGAGATGATGTAAGGAATGATTCATGCATGTAGAAAAGGCTTTAAGTGACATCCCCTACCTTATCTGTTTTGCTTGTAATTATCTTTTTAAACCGGAAAAAATCTTGGGTTTTTAAAATCTATATTCACGATATATGTTGTGTATACACTCACCAACCAATTTATAACGTGCATCTTGAAGATATTTGAAACATTTGGGCTATGAAGTTACATACGTGCGGAACTTCACTGACGTAGATGACAAGGTGAGATGCTCAAAGGCTATGTTGCCTCTCATACCTTGAATTATTATGTCGATTGATAAATTATCCTCAACCTTACCACCTTATGTTCTTTTTACCATTATTGATCTTTGATTATGTTTTTATTTTTCAGCATTTGTGTGTTCTTACTTGGGCAAGGTAGAATGGCTTGAGTGTGTAGACCGGAGTGGAGAATGGTTGGATGGAATGTCTCCCATATCTTAGGGGTTAATCCCAGGCAAGGAAAGGATGTCCATAGTTGGGGTGACGTTGCCACCGACCAACTACCATTCCCAAGACTCCAAAAGGAGGTCAATTAGGGTATTAGATAGGTTTTAATAGTGAGAAAGATGTCCCTGGAAGAATGCAAGCTGTGTAGGAGGGTGCTAGCTAAGAACCCCAATCCTTGATTTCCTCCCCTATATGGAGGGTATCGGGGTATAACATAAAGGCCTATGGGCCTGGCTACCTATTTAGGCCTAGGCCAAACCTAATTTTGAGGGTACATCATCATTACTTCATCACTGATACATAATGATACAGGATTGAAGTTTTTAGGGAGTGTTTGTGTTTTATAGGTGAACAAGTAAACAGCAATTGGCATTTTTAGCTTCATAGTTCACATCCGTCATGGGATTTACATTTCTAGCCAAAACAAAAATTAATTGGTGCAATATATAAAAAGAAATCCATTTTTAACTTGTTAGTTGTTAGTATGCATAGCTCTATATACCTCTCTATGTCTTCATCTTTCGGTTTATCTCCTTTCATATATTTTGTTACTACTTTTGGCTATATATTTGGCGTTCAATAGAAGTTATTGTACTATTTAGTCATTAGTATGCCTAAGCGTATTCTAATGCTTTCCTTTCCTTACGTTTACTTGCCAACTGAACATTCACTTAGATATGCCAACTGAATAAATATTTAATTGCATTGGTGATCAGTAGGTGATTTGTAAAGAGTTGATATAAGAGTAATTGTATTTGAGACAAATTGGGTAGTTGGTAAGGAACAATTTGGTTGATGCGATTGAAGGCTAGAACATTACAATAATTATAAGCGAGTGCTGACCTGTAGTGCAACTGTTTTAGGTGCGCCCAATTAGGTTGTCTAATAGACTAATTACTCGTCACACTGGGAAAACATTGCATGAGTTGTCTATTCCTTGATATTTTTTGATCTTCTGTCATTTCACATATCCCACCCCCCTCGCCACACACACTCATACACATTAATATCTATCTTAACTAGCGTGTTATAAAAGCTTAATAATTAGTTCTATTTGTTTTAACAAGTCTGTTCCCGAAGCCTATATATAGATTTCATGATTCTAGGATTAATTTGTAGCATTAGTTTTAGAAGTTTATTCTAATCAATGGTAATTTGGATGCCTTCTAAATATCTGTTAAAAAACTACAAATGCTATCAACCGGATGCTCAGGGGATCCATGGCATGGTTATCTTTTTTGTTAATACGAAGACAAGTGCCTTTGACACAACTCTAAGAAGGCTTTACTTTCGTGATCTCATATTCTTTAGAAACAAGTGTCTTCGATTAATTAGTGCTAAAATTAATGGATATAGGATAAAGACATTTAGTGCATTAAATATAGTTTAGTGTTGAGTGATTCTATTATTGTTTTGAGTGCAATCTATGATGACATAGCTGATTCCTTGCTAGCATTGACATTATCAATCTCATATCTTGTTTATTTTCTCTCCCATACCAGTGTATCACTGTCTTGGTTACAGCCCTGCTTAGACCTATATACAAATCATATCAAGTGGATATGGATAGAATGTTGTTTGTATGTATCTTTATCCAATATGTATGTTTCATATCTATGTCTTGACTCTTGAGTTTGATATAACCCATATCCAATACAAACTCCAAAAAGATATCAAATCCTAACATTAAATGTTTCTAAGATTTCTAGACAGTCTTACAGTCATAATGAAACTACAAGATCCTCAACTGTTACTCCCACCAAGATCCATGTGATGATACACGTCTCCTTTGTGTTCAAAGTTGAATAATATTTGTAATTTCCAAGATTGAGTGATATGCAAATATTTTTCTTTTAAAGTCCAAGTGTTTACATTGCATCACACTGTTTATCCACCTTGAAAGTTACTTTAAACTTTGACTTGCGGGAAGCTAAAGTTCCCGCTAGTCACACTACTTTTATCTGTATTATCTTTATTTTTTATGATTTCTCCTTGAGTCAAATTGCTTTATTGTTATAATACTTTATAAGTCCACCTGGTTCAGCCAAGTCTGGGTATTTTTGTAATTGTTAAAGAAATTTTATATTTTGTTTCTTGGTACTGCATTGCAACAAAGGAATAATGTTGTACCATGTGCTATGAACATGCAACACATTGCAGGTTGACTTGCTTCACCAGTTGTGATGATTTTGACATATTCACCTGCAGATTATTAAAAGAGCCAATGAACTTGGGGAGGAACCGTTAGCTTTGAGTGGTCGGTTTTGTGAAGAGTTTCTAGTTGATATGGCTGATCTCCAGTGCTTGCTTCCTACTGAACAACCACGTGTGTCAGATCATATGGATCAAATAAGGGACATGATACAACAGGTGAAATATTTTTCTTGGATCGCAGGGACAATAATACTTGTAGACCTTAAAAGTAGATAGATTTATGAAAATTCATAACCCTAATTTAATGATGAACTAACTCAAGAGATGGAAATTTTCACACTGATTTTTGGTTCTTTTGTGCATCAGATTATTAACAACGATTGTGCTTACGCTGTGGACGGGGATGTCTATTTTTCTGTTGATAATTTTCCCAATTATGGACGGCTAAGAAAGCTTGAAAATAATAGAGCTGGTGAGCGGATCGCTGTTGATTCAAGGAAACGAAATCCAGCTGACTTTGCCTTGTGGAAGGTCTCTTATCTTTTAAACTTATCTTGAAGTATATAAATGGGCGGGTCAGGATGATTGGGCTGACCCACAATGGCAGCTCTTTGTTCATTTTTCTTTTTGTGAAATATTTAATAATAATCAGTGTGCTAAAAGCATTGTATTATTACAATACTAAATTACTCATATACTGTTTCTTTAGGCTGCCAAGCCAGGGGAGATCAGTTGGGAGAGCCCTTGGGGTCCAGGAAGGCCCGGATGGCACATCGAGTGCAGTGCAATGAGTGCAACTTATTTAACTGAGAAATTTGACATTCATGGTGGTGGGGAGGATTTAATCTTTCCACATCACGAGAATGAAATTGCCCAAAGTTGTGCTGCCTGCCCAGAAAGCAATATAAGTTACTGGATGCACAATGGTTTTGTCACTGCAAATGATATAAAAATGTCAAAATCGATTGGAAACTTTTTCACAATTCGTGAGGTATGCTTCATTATGCATCTCATTAATGCCTAAGATGGAATTAATTCTCGTAACTTTTACAGGTCACAAAACTATATCACCCCCTTGCCTTGAGGCATTTCTTGATGGGAACACATTATCGATCCCCTGTCAATTACTCAATTGCTCAGATAGAGATTTCCTCAGAGGGTGTCTATTACATATATCAGGTAAAAGTCGCTTAGAGCTCTAAATGTAGCATATATTATTGATTTAAGTTTTTTTTAATTAATTGGATATTCTCGATGTGTTCAATTAACTCTTTGGCTGGTAGACCCTGGAAGATTGTGAGAATGCTATCTCTCAATTTCAAGAAGAAACCAAAGCTAGTAGCAAAAAGTATCCGATTACTGATGATACCCGAAATTGCATCGAAAATTTGCTAAGTCACTTTGAAGAAAAGATGTGCGACGATTTGCACACACCAACTATTCTAAATGCCGCTCTTCAAGATGCTTTAAGATTGCTGAACAAAATCTTGAGCAATCTCAAGGTCAGAATGTTGAATTCTCCCACCATTCCATTTCCCTAAAGGTGGCAAATTGAGTAATGGGTCAAAACGAGTAAATATGGTGTGAGTCGAATCGGCTGGGTTTTACCTTATCTTTTCCCTTTTTCCAAAAGTAACTCATTTATTAAATATGGTTACCAAAATCATATTTATTTTGGAAATAGTCGATTTTGTTTTTGAATAATATTTGTGGAGGTTATATGCGTTAAAAATACACTTTTGAGTGACCTTTGACTTGTTATGTCTCGAGCAAATCTTTTTTAACCATATACCTGTTTGATCCGTTAGAGAGTTCAAAACGGTTGAGTTGTCACCTCTAGACTTCCTTCAGCTGACGTGTGGTGTATATAAATGTTAAATGTATTTACTGATTTGCAGAAGAAGCTTCAAAAACCACAAAAGTTGTCAAACATCGAGTCTCTTGTTGCATTAGAGAAAGAAGTGAGAGTTGTTTTGAACGTTTTAGGACTGCTTTCCAGTTCAAGCTATACTGAGGTTAGCTCCATAAATTCCCTCTTTTTTTAGTTTTTCCTTTTAAAGCAGAGTCAACATTTCAAACTTGGTTTTTGTTTACTTCAAAGGTTCTGAAGCAACTAAAAGAGAAGGCACTAAAACGAGCAGAATTAACTGAAGAGGATATACAGCAACGTATAGAAGAACGAGCATTAGCTAGAAAGAACAAAGATTTTAAGTTAGGTGATCAGATTAGGAGTGATTTGACTTCAAAGGGGATTGCTCTCATGGATGTTGGCAAGGACACAGTTTGGCGGCCATGTGTGCCCGTTGAACCAGCCAAGTCATCAGACGGTCAACTGCAGGGCCTGCCAGATGGTCAACAGCAGGGACTGTCCAGCTCAGCTGATGTTGCCAAAACTTGATTACCCCCACCGCCATCGTTTTGTTTTAAAACTTTTAACAAAACTATGAACTTCAAACCCTGTGTGGTAAGAGTTATGGATATTTATGTTTTTTATTTTGTCATATGTTGCTGCCTGCCTTACATATAGGGTTATAACAGACCCATTTAGAGGCGCAATGGTAATTTTGACCTTTTTATGTTTAATATACACACACAGTGAATTTGGTCTTATACTCTATCAGATGTAATGGATCCTCTTTCACTAAGTTTATGCTAAGTGAAGGTTTTTATTTTTACTTGAATTATCTGGGCAACCTATTGACTTATTGTTTTTTAATAGATTAAGCTCACTGGAAAAAAAGTTATTAAAAAGGAGCTTATTTGAGCTTAAGCTTTATGGTGACATCCAAACATTTCTTAAGTCGCTCGTAATTTTTGTATCAAACATGCCCTTAATTTTTTTTTAAGGCTGGTTAAGCCGGGTGTTAGGAGTTAAGGCCGCTTGACCAAACGACGAGTTACTTTATAAAAGGTTTGCGGATGTATGTAAAACCACGTTGGATCTTTATTCTACATTCTCAAGCCAATGCTTGATAAGGAAGGAAAGTAGTGGAGTATAACCATGCATGAAAAAAAGTCAAAAGTATTGTCTAAAGCAAGGAGAAAGATGTTCATTCCTCAAAAATACTTATGAAATGATCAAAGCAATCCATCTTTTGGGTGACAAAATCTAAACACTTGATTCATGGCAGCCATGAATGGATCTTAGGTTTAAGCTTTCACATTGTAAATCCCAATAAAATGGTAAAACTCAAATAAATCTCATGGTGATAAGTGACAATATATATATATATATATATATTGTCACTTATCACCATGAGATTTATTTGAGCTTTACCATGAATATATATATATATATATATATATATATATATATATATATATATATATATAGGGAAGGTTCATTTGAGAATCATTTTTATTGCGAGAACCGTGAGAACCAATCTTAGCCGTTCATTTTGGATAATGAAATTTATGGATGAAGAGCGTGGGGGGATTGAGTGTGGCAGGATGCATGTAAGGAATTCATAGGTGGGCAATCCAATTGAAAGAGGGGGAATTGGATGGTTAAGATTGGTTCTCGTAATAAAAATGGTTCTCAAATGAACTTTTCAGTATATATATATATATATATATATATATATATATATATGTTGGGGAGATAATCACTTCACCCTAATAATCAACTCTGCCTATCCTAAAACATAGGATTTGATGATAACCAAACCCTACATTCAGTATGACTTAGAAAGAATTCAAACATGTGTTGTTTGAATCAGTTTATGTAAAAATATGCTAAGTATGGAACCATCAGCTGAGGAAAATAAGCCATCAGCTGAGCATCAGATCCTACTTAATGTATCAGCCAAAGAGCATCAGATGAAGAAAACAAGTAAAGAAGACCATCAGCTGAGGAAAACAGTCTATCAGCTGAGCAAAATTGTTGATCAGCTGTGTGAAGAAAGTGAGCAGCTGAGTGAACAGATTGATCAGCTGAGTGCCTACTCTATCAGCTGAGTGAACAAATGGATCAGCTGAGGCCCAGAGCATCAGCTAAGTAAGTCTTCCTTTACACAAGTCATCTCTCCTCATAAACTAATGTATTTGATTGATTAGTTGAGCACTCTTGATCAACTGATCATCTAAATACATGAACTTATGTCCTCCTAAGCTTACTATTGATCAGCTGAGCAATATGTGTCAACTGAGTCCTAGCAAAAAGTGATCAACTGATATATTTTGTCAACTGAGTAGTGAATATCAGAGTTCCTAGTACAATCTGTTAGCTGAGTCGTGAAAAATGTCAAATCTACTCTATCTTTTCAGATTGTAAGTCATATGTAAAAGGCAGAACATGTGTTGTTCTATTATGCCTTAGATCTCTGTTTGTAAAAGTAAAATGCACTTTTTGGATCAAGCATGAGACAAAAAGGTTTGACCTTATCCTCTGGAAAAGGATAATGATACCTCAAACAGACGAAGATCTTGAAGATTTGTTCAAACAGCTAAGTATGACTGGCAATCCCATACTTGGTAAAGTCAAATCAATCAGAAGCATGATGTTGATTAAAGTACAATCATGGAAAGGGAAAGATACTTCTACACGACAGTAGATGTGGACTTTAATATTTTATATTGTAATGGGTTGCACTTTTGCAGAAAAGTATAATTACTTTTATCATACATTTGATTAAAGTAACTTTACTTTTCACCCACTACCTTTACAATTAAAATATTATATTTCCACATCCTCTTGGTCTCTTACCTTCATGCAACCGGATCCACCAAGACTTTTATATATACTCATGCATGGTGGACATGCAAACAGAGAATATACTACACAACACAACAAAGTGAAGTCTCTACTACACTAAAAGAAAATCTCATTAGTTGTTTGAACAAATCTTCAAGATCTTCGTCTGTTTGAGGTATCATTATCCTTTTCCAGAGGATAAGATCAAACCTTTTTGTCTCATACTTGATCCAAAAAGTGCATTTTACTTTTACAAACAAAGATCTAAGGCATAATAAAACAACATATGTTCTGCCTTTTACAAATGACTTACAATCTGAAAAGATAGAGTAGATTTGACATTTTCACAATTCAGCTAACAGATTGTACGAGGAACTCTGATATTCACTACTCAGTTGACAAAATATATCAGTTGATCACTTTTAGCTAGGACTCAGTTGATACATATTGCTCAGCTGATCATATAGATGTTCAGTTGTTCAATAGTAAGCTTAGAAGGACATAAGCTCATGTATTTAGATGATCAGTTGATCAAGAGTGCTCAGCTGATAAATCAAATACATCAGTTTATGAGGAGAGATGACTTGTGTAAAGGAAGACTTACTTAGCTGATGCTTTGGACCTCAGCTGATCCATTTGTTCACTTAGCTGATAAAGTAGGCATTCAGCTGATCAAATTCTTCACTCAGCTGATCAATCTGTTTACTCAGCTGATGGAGTATTTTCATCAGTTGATCAACAATTTTGCTCAGCTGATAGACTGTTTTCCTCACCTGATGGTCTTCTTTACATGTTTTCTTCATCTGATGCTCCTTGGCTGATATCCTTTGGCTGATACTTTGAGTAGGATCTGATGCTCAGCTGATGGCTTATTTTCCTCAGCTGATGGTTCCATACTTAGCATATTTTTACATAAACTGATTCAAACAACACATGTTTGAATTTTTTGTAAGTCATACTGAATGTAGGGTTTGGTTATCATCAAATCCTATGTTTTAGGATAGGCAGAGTTGATTATTAGGGTGAAGTGATTATCTCCCCAACAATATATATATATATATATATATTGAACCAATCTTAGCCGTCCAATTCCCTCTCCTTCAATTGGATTGCCCACCCATGAATTCCTTACATGCACCCTACCACACTCAAAACCCCCATGCTCTTCATCTATGAATTCCATTATAAAAAATAAACGGCTAAGATTGGTTCTCGCGGTTCTCGTACGAAAAACAGTTCTCGTTTGAACCATCCCTTATATATATATATATATATATATAGGTAAAAGTTCAAATGAGAACTATTTTTCGTACGAGAACCGCGAGAACCAATCTTAACCGTCAAATTCCTCCTCCTTCAGTTGGATTGCCCACCCATGAATTCCTTACATGCACCCTGTCACACTCAATCCCCCTACGCTCTTCATCCATGAATTCCATTATCCAAAATGAACGGATAAGATTAGTTCTCGTAGTTCTCGTACGAAAAACAGTTTTCTTGTTTGAACCCTCCTCTCTCTCTCTTTCTATATATATATATATATAATATTCATTTATCTGTGGGGCGACATATCTTTTAGTGATGGTGTTTTCAAAGGATAGCATGTCGATATATAAAAGAAAACACGACAATCTGACGTACGTTTGGAAAATGTATGATCATCGATGATAAATAGACGTGTCACATTAATTAAAAAGAAGCATGAGGGGTCTTGTTGATCGACGTACGTACTACCAATTAAATTTTAATTCTAGCTCCTTAAATAAATTACATTTATTTTAATTTTTTTTGGAGTCTCACATAAATTACCTTATATTTTTCCAAAAAAGTTATGGAAAAAATGATATAATGTTTATTTGAGAACTGTTTTTATTGCGAGAACCGTGAGAACCAATTTTAGCCGTTGATTTTGGATAATGGAATTCATGGATAAAGAGCGTGGGGGGATTGAGTGTGGCAGGATGCATGTAAGGAATTCATAGGTGGGCAATCCAATTGAAGGAGGGGGAATTGGATGGCTAAGCTTAGTTCTCGCGGTTCTCACAATAAGAACGGTTCTCAAATGAACTTTTCAATATATATATATATATATATATATATATATATATATGATTCACCTATTGATTTATTTACACTTGAGCTTCGTTTCTCATGCTACAAAAAATAGAAAGCATATTATATACTTTTTAAATGATGATTTGTGTACCATATTATTTTGTTACGTACAAAAAAAGTAGTTATTTGGACCAAAATACCCCTAAAATAATATGTGGAAGGCAATAATAGATGGAGATTGATTTATGCCTAACACTTATTTTTTATACACAATAAAAATCGTATGTTTGGACCGTAATATCCTTTAATATGTGGTTGGGAAAATTAGTTAGTAAGTTTATAGTAGTATAAAAGTCATAATTATTATGTATGATAAAATAGTATTTTATATAAATCAACCTTCATAACAAATAGTAAGTTTGTAAAGACATATAGTACTTGTCAAAGTTAAAATATATGCGTTTTAATTGTTTGGAGGAAACCATGCATATGATAATTACTTGTGAAGGATTGTGTGGTCTATTGATAATTTGATATGACTACTCAATCTCTTTTTAGTATGTTTTCTAACCGATGTATCATTGGTTGTGTATATTTCGTCGTGACGATAACAGACCAACCCCTAATTTATAAAAGATGATTTGTACTTAACATATTTTAGTCATACATAATCATAAAATATTGTTTAGACATTTGTGCACTTGAATATATGAATGAGAGATTAAAGCTAGATAATAATTATACAAGGGTATAAACATCCAGAATGTTATGCATAGTTAAAATGTATTGTATACAAATCATATCGTTTATGAGTACATTGTGGATGACAAAGTGTGCTCTAGTTTTCTTAGTGACTTCTCATAATATTAGTCATTCAAATTAATTGTTCTAATCGAACGAGTAGTTTTAACTTGATATAAATGATATTTCTATTAATAACATATGACCAATTTTTAGTGTAGTCTCAAGACATGGGCAGCACAATATTAGACTTAGATCATCACTGATTTAACAATAATGCAGATTATTAAGTAATATATCTAATACAAGTAATAATCTAAAATTATCTATAACCCTAATATATTCTTTTATCTTGTGCACTCGTATTTTAAACACATACATGATGATGTGACTGCTAATTGGTAAAAATTTCTTTTGTAGTCTTAAAAAGACTAGCATAGTACCCGCGTAATGCGGCGATAGTAAATAATTCATGTTTAATAGTATGTCTGTTTTTGATAAAGTAGAGTATGGTATCCACGTACTGTGGTGACATCAATTAATTTTCATTCGCAATATGCCTATTTTATTTCTCCATTTTCCATTTTCTTTACTTCTTTTTCATCTATCAATTCTTTTATTAATTTTTAAAATAACTTTTGAGAACAATAAAATAAGAAAATAAATCTCTATTTATAAAATAAAATGATAAAAATACATCAATGACTTTGAGAAATTATGTTAACGTGAATGAGAAATTGTGTTGGTATTAGATAATATATTTGTGGGTTCTTGTGCTTTAAGAAATGTAAGGATATTTAAGATTATATTGATAATTTTTTATTACTTAAATTTTTTGAAGTTAAGTAAAGTAAAATAGAAAATATTAAATATGTTAGAAATTAAACTTTTTATTTTAAATATATGAGTCATTTATATAAATGCAAAAATGTTTAAAAATTCAATTCGGGTTCCATGTTTGTTATACGAATTTTTTAATACTTAAATTAAAATATTTGTTATGTGATAGATCGAATATTAAAATAATAATTATGTGGAGATTTTTTATTTAGTTTTAAATTTGTATTTAATATCCTACAGGTTAAAATTTTATTTGCATCGTCTTGATATTTTTAAACATTATTTATTATGAAAGGTTTAATTATTAAAATAAATTTAAGAATATAACTAAATCTATTTAATGGTTTACTTTTGGTTTAAATGAGGGGCGAGTGAGTAAATTCGAATTACTTAAAATTAAAATATTAAAACTTTTAAAAGATATATGACTAAATGTTTTACATATTAGTATAGATATCATTTTTTAATCGTGTACGGGCACTTGTGCACACATACTCTTTTATATATATATAACTTAGAGTATTTTGTAAGTTTTTAAAAACATTGAGTTCATAAATATCAAGAAAGTGATATACAAATTAATAGCGATGCATCAGATTCATTTTTATTTATCTGTCAAAGTTTTTTTGTATTATTTAACTCAAATTTTTTGAAAACTTATAAAACACAATTAAGATGCACAACTACGAAATTATTGAATTTATTGATGTACGTACATGATCCAATTGTGATCGATCTTTTTAAGAATTTTTATGAAATTACCCTTTTCACCATCTATGTACTATGCATGCATACATACCTGCTTAATTTAGACAAACACACACAAACACAAAAAAAAAAAAAAAAAAAACAAAAAACAAAAAAAAAAACAATAATATGTTCGATCAACAAGTATACACCTTGCGTTATAGTTGTTAGCCTATAAATTGCTTCCACGGTATCCTAAACTTCATTTTTTCTGAACCGCATAATCATTTCATTTCAATATTTCAACAGCCAACAAATAAATCAAACCAATTGACTGCTAATAAATAATTAAGTTGAGTTATCAAACATCTCAAAATATATTGTTGACAAAAATTATATAAACAGAAAATGATAGGTGCAGTCATAAGTGATTGATTGTACACATCATTTTTTCTGTATATAAATATTAAAATTTATTAATAAATATAACATATAATTTAATTATTTTGTTAATTTCGATTTGTTATGAAAAAGATCATAGTAACCTGATAACTTCGATATTACCATCTTTCATAATGCACTGAATTTACTTAAAATTGAAAATTATTATATTTTTCTTGAGAGGCAGAAATTTACAATAGTATACATTGAATTTATTAACAGATTTTGATATTTATATTATATTCTTTATAATATTTTTTAAACTAAAAAAAACCGTACGGTTTTTGTAGTTGTCATTGTATTTTTAAATTTAATTTTTTAGAACTGAATTGATAGCTCTCTATTTACGTTTCACATTTAGGACTATAGTTTTGTCGCATAATACTATCTGCATTATTGTATCTTATTGTGAATTAATTATTCTTCAAATTAAACTTAAAATATTTGACAAAAATAGATATCGATATCTTTTTTTTTTGTTGGTATTCTTTGCAAACTCCTATATATTTTTGATCCATAATTTAGACTTTAAAAATTAAACTAAAATAATTAATTTCAAGAAAATAAATAAATAAATCAGAATTTACAAGATTCGAGTGGGTGAAATTTCGACAACGGCTCCTCCCAGCCGAGTTAACAGTGAAGCCTAATAGCTGCGATCTTTCCCATACTAAACTAAAAATGATGAACCGACGTGCTCAAGCCGTGGCTCGGCTAAAGGCTAAGATGCAAATCAAGCCCAAATGTATCATCAAAGCTGGGCCCACCATCGCCCCTTGAAAACCTACTCAAAGAAGGCCCATCTTCTTGATAGGACCGGTTATTGGGCTGCGGCCCAATACTTGTCAACGATGACGTATCCCCTATACCCCCGGCGTAGGATAAAGACCCTGGTCCTCTCCCTCCGGACGGTGACGATGAAGAAGACGGCAACACACAACCGTGCGACACGTGGAAGGCTGGAGCGGCGCGTGGAACGTAGACCCACGATGGTGAGGCGACGGCGGAGGAAGGGATCACCATAGGACCGGTCTGAGAGAGGAGGTGAGGCGGTGGAGCGAAGGCGGAGATGATGGGGTTTCTGATATATGAAACAGCTGCGTTTCGAGTCGCTTGCATTTGAGCACGCTTTAACTGTTGTCGTTCTTTCTTATGGGCGTTCTGATGGCCGCCTAAAGCTTGTGAGTTAGCGAACTCACGGCAGCAGTACTGACACTCGTATTTGCGGCCGTCGGAGGTGGGGAAACCACCGCCTGAGTCGGATGATCCAGAAGGTGTTTTGGTGGAATCCACTTCTTCATCTTCGGATACATTAAAACCAAAGAGCTTTAACCTGGTGGTGGTGGTTGTGTTGTTTGTGGGTTTTGCTTGGTGATAGTGATCAATTTCTGCCGTATTATACATGTATATAAATATATATAAACACGTACTCCTTCAAGTCGTGTGTGTGTGTGGGGTTGAAAATATAGATATAGATTAGATATGGAGGGGTTTGATGTTTAAAGAGATGGATGGAGAAAGAACATGAGATGTGTATGTGTGTGTACTAGGAGAGATCTTGCATGGATGGTGGTATTTATAAGGTTTTTAGAAAGAGAAAGAAAGAGAAAGAGAAAGAGAGATGGTTGCGGACATACCAAGAACAGAAGAAAAAGTGATTGTAAATTTAGGAAGAGGACCCAAAAAACACAACATGGTCCCACATTAGATGCACTTGTCTATTGGGAATCCACTTCATTTCATATATAAATAGCTATAAGATTAATTAAGAAATAAATGAGAAGGTTTCGTCGATAACTGTTTTTATTGCGAGAATCATGAAAACCAATCTTACTCTTTCATTTTTGGATAATGGAATTCATGGATGAAGAGCATTGGGGGATTGAATGTGGCAAAGTGCATGTAAGGAATCCAATTGAAGGAGGAGGAATTGAACGGCTAAGATTGGTTCTCGTACGAAAAACAATTCTCGTTTGAACATTTCACTATATATATATATTGATACTTAAAATTTCATTTACTAGTTACATCATTTTTAACTTTATTCCTTTCTTCATTTGTTTCTTACAAAGTGGAACCCCTCTCTTTCAAATAAATCTTTTAACATTTTTTGTATGTATTTGTACTTCAAATACAGATGTGTATCAATTATTTTTTGTATTTGTACG
Organism: Dittrichia graveolens; assembly: GCA_038502395.1. Classification (NCBI taxonomy): domain Eukaryota; kingdom Viridiplantae; phylum Streptophyta; class Magnoliopsida; order Asterales; family Asteraceae; genus Dittrichia; species Dittrichia graveolens. The sequence goes on along the minus strand of JARJIL010000003.1, from coordinate 97,337,052 downwards.
TTAAAAATACCTTAATGTTAAACTCTTTTTTGGCATCTATATATAAAAAACACCTCCAACAATGTAAATATTGTGCACAGAGTCCATGTCCAACCAAGTGCAAATAATTGTGTAAAGTTGTGTAGTAAAAATTGTGCAACGTAATGTTGTAAAGTTGTGCAACACAGTGTGAAAAAACGTGTAATGTAGTGTAAAGATTTTCAACACTGTGCCAATGTTGTGCAAAATGCATGCAACATAGTAATATGCCTCATGGTGCAAATTTGGTGCAACATAGTTCCAAATTTTTTAAGAAAAATATACAATACTAATATCAAATGAAAGAACGTAAGTTCAAATTTCGAGGGGTGTTAGATTTTTATACACAACACACACTCCTAAAGAAGAGTGTCTCCCTATCACTCTCTGCGTCCTTTTATCAAAATACCCCTCCAGCGAACTTTTTTTTGTTCTCTCCCCCCTTAAAATGTTTTTTAATTACAAGAACGCTAACAAACATATATTTAATTTTATCAAGGGCTATGATTGATTTCTAGTCTTTCTAATTTAAGCCCATTATTCATCCTATATATAGAAGTATACGGGTGAGCATATTGACCGAGTTTTTCAAACCAAACTAGTCCGGTTCTTGTAATTCAGTACCAAGAATTCAAGAATTTCGGTTTTTGTATTTTCGGTACAGGTTCCGGTAAAAATATGCGTAATGACTTGAAATTTCCTGAACCAAACCGGCATTGCACCGATACCGGTTCTTGTATTTTGGTTCTGTATTCGGTACCAAGAATTTTAGAAATTCGGTTTTGATATTTTTGGTATCGGTTCCAAGCTCTCTCTCTCTCTCTCTCCCACACACACACTCACACACTATATTCTTGACACTTTCAGACGAGAATTGTCTTCTTAACTTTACACCTTCAAATGAGAATTGTTTTTCGTACGAGAACTAATATTCTTGACCGTTGATTAAAATAAATCAATGGTTCTTAATTTTTGGTGACTCATTAATGATAGTTATTTGGAGAAAATCAAGGCTTGTTAAGGGGGTGTTTGTTTTAGCTTATTTACAACTTATTTTCTGGGCTTATTTTTTATAAGCTAGTTTTTTATGACATATTTTCCGACTTTTGAGCTTATTATGAGTTACAAGAAGAAAATAAGCTGGACTCATAAAAAATAAGCCAGAAAAAACGAACTTATGAAAAATAAGCCTTAAATAAGCTAAAACAAACACCCCTAAATAAGGACTTATCAATATTTATAGTTTATGGTTGGTAAATATATAAATGACCATCTTTTTATAGGACATAGGAGTATGGTGTTTGTGAGAGAGAGATGCTGCTTAATATCTTCCATGTGTGTGTGTGAGAGAGATGCTCCTTAATATCTTCCATGGGCTGTTTCATTCACTCGTAGACCATCTCGAGGTGGTTATACACATACATACATATAAACATACATGTGTTTTATACTATTTTGATTGATTAATTGTTATTTCATGCGTTATTACAATATAACGTGGGTTAAATTTTCATGTTTAATAAAATATGTAGATTTAAAAGTAAGATCAGAAGATATATATATATATATATATATATATATATATATATATATATATATATATATATATATATATATATATATATATATATATATATATAGGGATGAGATCAAATAAAAAGAAAATTAAAGTAAAAAGTGTAAAATGGATGATTATTTGATCATTTTTCAGTATATATATCAACTGATAATCGTTAGTTCATCATTTTTATTGATTAAAACTAGTTCTTCATCAATTTCTTTTTGATTTCAAATACAGATTTTGAAAACAAAATTTTGAAATAATTTGTTGATGAACAAAATGCTTTCATCTAAAAAGTGATGAATATGTTGGATTCATCAAAAAGAAATTGATAAAGAACTAGTTTTAATCAATAAAGATGATGAACTAACGATTATCAGTTGATATATATACCGAAAAATGATCAAATAATCATCCATTTTATCCTTTTTACTTTAATTTTCTTTTTACTTGATCTCTACCCTATATATATATATATATATATATATATATATATTCTATGGTTAAATAAGATATTAATGTTTTGTATGAATTTGAGTTAAAGATATGGATGATGGGAGTTGAATCCAAGTTTAAAGGGTAAAAGAAAGGGTAAAAGAATGTGATGCATGTGATTGTTGTAGGGTTGTTGAACTATCAAATGATTAATTTCAAATTGGTAAAAAATTTAGAAGAGAGTTGATAACTAGACCTTTTTATATATTTTATATTTTTGCTTTTCAACACATATCATATCTTTTATTTTACTTTTTTTAAACAAAAATTTCCTCCAAAAGAATGAATATATTGATCTTACACATTTATGCCAATTTTACTCTTGAAAAGTTGTCGGTTAAGGAAAATCATCTATCCTTTTTCTCTACTTACAAATGTATGACATGATAAATTGATATGCATTACATTTCATCATTGAAACTTTTATTGATAGATGATGTTACAACCTATAAAAGTTGTAATATAATAAAATAAAATTCGTAAGTAAAGACTTACTTTCACATTCATCAAAGTGTGTTTTATACATGTTTTTATAGATATCTTCTAATATAAATAAAAAACTAATTGTGATTAAATTTATTGTATAATTTTAACCTTTAATTCAACGTATCAATATTAATTATACAATCTTGATCATCTATTTATTTAAAATTGAAGAATCAAATATATTTCAAATTTGAATATAATAAGTCAATTGTTTTAATATTTTAACTTATTATATTAAAACGTTGTGCAAAATATTTAATAAGCTATAAACGTTAAACAAAATTTTTATATAAGGGTTCTTACATTTTCTGAGAATGATTTTCTTTCGTGTTTTATAATGATTTTCTGAGAATTTTTATATAATGTTTTTTAATATTTAATATTTATTAATTTTAAAATCAGACTGTATATCACATAAGTATTTAATCTAGTAATGCTTTCTAGAACCATCTATTAATTGATTATGTGTTAAGATATATAATGTAAACACTTAAAACTGTCAAATTGACAACTCAACTTAAGCATAAGTGAAGTGTATGAGCTAATACTTTGTCAGTTTTCAAGAAATGAATGTTCATTGTATGCATTTTTATAGTTAAGTTACTCATTTATTCTTAATATTCTACTACTTTTTAGTTATTTAAGTAAATCTTGTTATATTCATTTTTGTTACCTATTTGAAAATAGATATATGCAAAACATAATAGTTATCTTTTACAAATAACAAACTAATATTCCATGTGTCCCTAAATTTTTTTGAGGGTACATGTTCAGCCAAAAAAGCAACCATTCCATACTTTTTCTACTCTACCAAATTGAAATTACATAAAATAACCGAATTTAAAAACCAAACCACCTTCCATAATCAAAAAGCCGAACTGCCAATAATCATAATTGTTAGGATCGCAATCAGGGAACCGACCAACGATATTGTCCGCATTGAGTTGCCCCTCACAGCTTTAAAAGACGTTATTTGGTAGGAGTAAGAATCCCCTTCCTTATAAGGAAGAAAAATCTCCCTTGCCTCACTGATGTGGGATGCTCCTGCATTGCTATAGGAGCAGTGGGTTTAAGAGTCGCGGATTTGACCGGCTCGAGGAAACGATGAACCCCATAAACTTAACAATAATTGGTCCAGATGATTCAATTAATGGTTCAGTTTTAACTATTAGTAAATTGAGCCGAACCATACTTACCCATACCAGATCTTTTAAGAATTCTTCAAGATGATGCCAAATTAATTATCAAAGAAAGTGTGTAATACGAAAGAGAATATAGTTATAATAATAAGAATAAAAAAATATAAAAATAGAATTTGATATATAAGTAACATGTTAGATGCAGATGAGGGTGTGGGTATACCAAGTATGGAAAGGTGTAAGAAATACATGGTATTTGGATGGGTTTGATTTTGATTTCAGGTGGGTGTCGGAGTTTAAGATGGGCCCACCAGAGCCCAAATAAATAATAATAAGTTTTAGGGTTGCGTGATTGACGTTGAGATGTAGGGAGCAATTCAATTGAATAAGGTTTCCCAAAATCTACCCGAATCTTACTAACTACTCCTCCAACATCACACACTTTAACGTTTTTATTTTTCTTTCTTTTTTATTTTCTTTTTTTCTATTTTTTATTTATATATTATATTTAAATATTATATTATATGCGTCAATCAAAACTACTTCCAAAGTCTTCACCACAACTCTTAACATGACCCACCTTTGTTCCCTCTTTCTGATTTTTCAAACTTTCACTGTTTCCCTTATAACATATTTGAATACATGTGTAACATATGTCCCACCTTTCAATTCCAAATCAAATACTACTTGGGTTCACTTTTATTTTTTTGTCTTTTTTATTATAAAAGTTTATTTATATACTCAAACCGTCGGTAGTGGTGGGTCTGTACTGGCGGTGGTGGCGAGCTATCAACGATGGTAGCACATCCAGCAGGGTTGTTGGCGGAAAACATACCTAAGTCTGTTATCGGTGTCGAAAACGTCATACAAACTCAATTCTCAAGTTTTGATGTCGAAAATATTATGATGCATATGAAAACTCTTGCGAGAAGTATCTATCTTGTTTTTGAATTATCCAAAAATAATGATTTATTCTAAATCTCTAAAAATAAGAATGATTAGTCTCTATTTATTAAGAATCCAAATCCAAATTTTCTTTCTTGATGTGTTATCTTCTTTTCCTACATTCCCCTCTCAACAAGTCAAATTTTAGTCATAATTCATAACGGTACATTCGATCTACCTTCATTATCATATTTATTTGGGTACATTCATAGTTTAAGGATCCGTACACACGCAAGTGTTATATAAGTAAACATAAAAAAAATAATTTATTATGTAAAAAATACTTTTCAATAAATAAAAATTGTGTCCAAGTATTTACATAATAACAAAACTAATAAAAATTGATAGACAAAGTAATAAAACGTTGACTTATACAAATTGTTATAAGTACATACATAACAAAAAATCAAGTAACTGAAACATGTAACACCCTAAAATAATTATATACTATATGAAATTATATCAATCACAACATAAGGAGAAATCAGAATAATTAGTGAATATAGGGTAATCGGGTAGGAACAAAGATGTCAAGTTTATTTCTCGGATTCAAATGTTGTGATTTCACATTAATGTCAAGTTGTAAGTAGAAATACCTATTATTGATGAATACGACAATGCTAATCAAGAACTCTTATTGGAATTTGAAACAATCAAACTCTAATAAAAAAAAACAAAATAAAAAATCTGAAAAATAAACAATCGAATCATAAGATAAAAAATAAAGAAGCAATCGAACTCCTTTATGTTGAGGCTGGCAATTTTGAGGTAGGAAATGAAGACGGGGATGAAAAAAACCCAATTGATCACTTACTGAATCAACACTTTATTAAGTAGGCCCCGAAGAAGAAATCGAACCATACTTCTTTAATAAATAAAGAAGCAATTGAACTATATTTCTATAAGAAAACGACATAGGTTCTACAAGACACATCAACATAAACTAATTATGTGGAGATTTAAAAAACCCTCCAAAGAAGTAATTAAGATAAAAACATGTAAGTATTAGTACGAAATATAACTTCAAAAGAAACACGTAACTATTAAGGCAAATACATGTAAGTATTAGTATTAAATATAATCCTCAACAATTTGTTTTACTTTTAGAAAACCAAAGATCAAAAGTAGTATTTAAAATTTATAAATCACTATCAAAATCAATTATCATTCTTGCACCTATATTATTATAGCTGTGAAAAATGATATTACTGTCATAAAAATCAATAAAAAGTAAACAAATATATGTCGGGTTAAAAAGGTCCTTATGTTATGTAATGGGTTAAAAGATTCAAGTAAATCTTAGAAATAAGATTTGGGAAAATGAAAGACTCTTATTCGTTAATTGTAAGTTTATTAAAAAAAACTTTTCAATAATGATTTTCTATATATATATATATATATATATATATATATATATACGGGAGAGTTCAAATGAGAACTGTTTTTTCGTACAAAAACTGTGAGAACCAATATTAGCTCTTGATTAGAATTAATCAATGACTTAGAAATTTTGGTGGCTGATTAATGTTTCATTATTAATGACACATTAATTCTCATTAATGACGTATTAATGAAAGATTATTTGGAAAATCAAGCCTCGCAAATTAATGACGGCTCACCTGAACGCGATTCACGGTTGAGTAAATATATAAAACACCAAAATACTCCTATTAATGAGTCATTAATGTTGTTACAAATATTTTTCGTACGAAAAACAGTTCTCGATTGAACTTCTCCCTATATATGTATGTGTGTGTGTATATATGTGTGTGTGTGTGTGTGTAGGGGAGAGTTTAAATGAGAATTGTTTTTCGTACGAGAACTGCGAAAACTAATCTTAGCCTATGATTAAATTAAATTAATGACTAATAATTTTGGCGGCTATTAATTGGCTCATTACTGATGCATTAATGAGGGTTTTTTGGGCAAATCAAATCTCGCACATTAATGACGATCCACCAGAATGCAATTCACGCTTAGAAAAAAATATATAAATGACCAAAATTCTCATATTAATAAGTTATTAATGATGTTACAAATAGTTCTCACAATTCTCATACGAAAAACATTTCATGTTTGAACTTTTGCTTATATATATTTGGTGGATTAAAAATGATAAACGCCAAGTTATCAACTATCATATTAGTACATTACACTATGGCAGATGAATTATATATGTATATGTAATCACAGATGGAGATACGATTTTTTACTGGTAGTACAAAATAAGTAAGTATAAAATATTAAAAAAATATTTAAGCATTCGAGGGTAAAAATAGGGGTCACAAAAAGAAGCAGCTCAAATTCATAAAATACATCTTCAGAATGCAAAACTTTAGCAAATTTTAAGCATTTTTATTTTAAAAAAACAGAATTTAATATATGGAAATTTATTTGGGTCAAAGTTGTTTAATTAACATCTATTTTCCCAATATTACATTATGGAATATAAAATTTATTTTATATGTTTGTTTATTAATGATTACAAAAATTTATCATTATGTAAATTTCTTCGTCTGTAACTTTTTTAATAGGTTAACGAAAACAGGACAAGTTTTGAATCGACTTTTTTGTATCAATTTTTGATTGTTTTGCCTAATTCATTCTAAAAATCGTTGTAGATAATCTTCTTACCTTTTTAAAAAGCATCAAGTTCAAGAATTTTCATCAAGTTTAGGCTAAGAAATAGTCGATTAAAGTTGGTTATATCCCAAATTGAACTATTCAACACTATCAAACTAAATTTTGATGATGCGACTCATTTTAAACTTGTTAATCATTCATTTTGTATTAGTTTATAAGTAGCTCGATTACTTTTTCACAGGCCAAAGAATTATAACTTTTCATCAAGAATTAATGGAAAATTTTGAGTTTAAAGTATCACAAATCTTATTATTTTTTGAAAACAAGGCACTAAAAAATGATTTATGTGACCAGTTTTTTTTTTATCATTTTACATAATTGTTTATAGATTATTGCAGGTAATCCTTTTATCTTCAAATTCAAAAAATTTCATCAAATGTAGGCTCAGAAATCACTAAATAAAATTGGGTATGTTCATAAACCGAACTCATCAAAATTGCAACGCCCAACAGTCTATATTCATAAGCCAACTTAAAAGTTATTGATATCTTACAACTTTGAACTTATAAAGTGCCTTAATTTAATTTCATTCATCTATCTATGTGGGAGGAGTTTTATAAACTTCGTCACATGTCATTTATCTATGTGGAACACGTTGTTACAAAAATCATCAAAATAAGTATAATAACATATTTTTTTTATAAGTTTAATAGGTAAATGTGTAACAACAAACTTCATGTATAATAATGAAATATTGAAAAAACTTTATACGTGTTCAGCTATTTTATTTCTACAGAATAATAAGTAGCATTTTTAAAATATAAAAAGCAAAATCCACGTGTTTAGTTATCTCTTAAAATGTATTATATCCTAGCAATTTTAATAGAATCAAGAATTTGTTTAGCAATTATCCCTCCAAAAAGTTACCTATTTATCTATTTAATTATTACAAAAAAATCAGAATTTTAAGAAATATAAACTACATTTTCCAAGATTAAAAATAAATATATTTAACTAATTAAGAAGCAAATAGAGAAACAAATTAATCATAGTTATCTTTTTTTAAACAAATAGTTACTTTAGATAAATAAAAATACAAATAATATGATGTAAAATAGTTTTAGAAACAGTAATATTTTTTGTCGTTGCAAAATTTCATTATTAGGTGAGAAATGAGATGATTTGTGGGACCATGTAATTAGCTAATGGTGAAAACATGAGTCCTCTAACATGGCTTCTAGGGGACCTGAAATTATGGTTGTAGATTTGAAGACACACATTAGGATTCTCCATAAAACTTCATTAAAAACCTAATTATCACCTCTCTTTAGCTTTCGCATTATATTATTATTATTATTATTATGGTTTTTGGTTTTTTGATTAACTAAAACAACATAAATCTCAAAAGGGGTTGGACCACCATGACCCACTATTAGGGTTTCAATGAAGTTGGTCTTACTCATGCAACAAGCTTCATGAAGTGACATTCTCATCTTCCTCCTGGAGTTGTTGGAGACTTCTCTCATGGTTGGTTGGATTTGTTCAAGCTTTTAGTTAACATCATATACATGCTTATATCTGTCTAATAACTTAATTACTTCATATATATATATATATATATGTTGTTAGACTGATAGTTATATAGCAACTCTTCGGATCAACCACTTTTGGATATATGGTTAGGATCTTGAACTCTAAATTTCGCTGGAGTGACACACTGGTTCTTTTTGGTGTAATGAAATTTATAATCTAATCGGTTCATGAACCTACCCATACGGAGTACAAAATATTTTAGGCGCAAACTTGTTTATCGTTTTTCTTATTTTCTTTAAAGTATCTCATAACAATCCTTAAACAAATATTTAGAATAAAATAAATTTTAAATTTTTGTATGTTCCTCCTGGAACAAATTGACAAAGTCTAAAAAGGACCTATGACATTTAAAATTTGCACAATTTCTAGTTTTCTATGCATGAAAATTCAAATTTCATATAAAAATAGTCAACTAATGTGTCTTCTTTAGGTAAATATGTGTTGGCATTTGGTTTAACACATGGAAGTAGATTTCTTGAAGTTTAAATGTCTTGTGAGCTTGATTGACAATGACAAAAGGTAAAGAAATAACATTTTACAACTAAGAGTAGTTGGCACTTCACATTTGATTATTTTGTTTGGCTATCACTATTAGAACATTTAATTAGTGACACACCCATAAAATGTAAACAAAGTTAGGTTTTATATACATCACGTGGATCGGTAATTAACCTATCAAATGTTAAGTACGTCGATAGATATATATATATATATATATCCCTGTCACAAAAAAATAAAAATAAAAAAAATACATGCACGCAATAATTAATTATCATGTACTACTATATATCATTTTGTTGTGTACATGGAAACATAGAGGAACTTAGTACGCAATTCGGGTAACCTCTTAAATTTAGTGAAATTTTGAGTTTATCAATATTTGTTTTTTTATGTGGGTGTTACTTTTAACTATATTTGGTTTGTATAAAAAAAAACATAAATGACTTGGTGTACATTCAAGCAACACTATTTACATTGATGAAATTTAAAGTCAAAATAAAGTCTCTTACATGTATGGTCCATAAGGTATTGTAATCCTATTGTTATGTTTTAAAGTATTTGTATTTGAATTAATTTATGAATTGATAAAGATTTTTTAATAGACTGCGTCTAGTCGTCTTAATATTTTGATAACATTATCGCCTTTCATAAACTCCAATCACTTTGTATTTTAATGAGATGACTAATTGGCATAAACTCTTTGGACAAATACCATTTTAAAGAGGATTTGGGATTATTTCTTATGGGAAAAACAAATAAACAAAATAGAAAATTCGGAAACTTTCTCAAAACTTCCATCTGGAATTCAAAAGAAACTGAAACAAAAGCATCGTCTCCATCGTAGCCCAATTCGATCTACTTGAGAAGACGCATGAAAAACAGAGAGGTGATATATATATTCTTTTATCATTTCATTCTACTTAATTATCCCGCTATACACAAGATTAACACAAGTATCAAAATCAATAGAGGAGGTGAGGAAAGAGAATTGAATTTCACATGTCATCTTGAGGTGAGTATGAGAATGAAGTATGAAAAAATAGTAGTATGATATATGATTTTTAATATAATTGACTCAACTCTTGACCCATTCAACTCTTGTATTATTTGTATTTTATTTATTTATTATTGACAAATATAATAAAGTATCTTACAAAGTTTTTATTATTCTATATGATACGGTTCACCAAGTGAATACGATGGAATTTGATTTTGACCAAGAAATTGGAATTAATAAAAAATTTAATCTTATTCATATGGTAAAAACAGTGTTTGAAATCTAACCAAGAATAATAAAATTGATATGTATAACGAAAAATAAATCATACCACAAAACGCTCGTACACTCCACCCACCTTCACCATCTTCCTACTGTCACCATCACCCCCACCCCCACCACCAACACCCTCCCATTGCTACCGCCTATCACTGATGTCACCACCCTACACCACCACTACATGTGTCCACCTTTATTGCCAGCACCGTCGCCGTCATCATAGAAGTGTTACCACCCATCACCACTGTCGCCCACCCATCACCAACATCGTTGCTGCCATCACCTTCAATGCACCACCACAATAACCGATGGTAGCAGTGGCTGGTGGTGGGGGTGGAAGATGGCGAGTAGTAGGTAGTGTGGTTGTTTAACGACCCAAATTTCATACCCTTAGCTCGGTTAGTGATCTTAATTTACTACTTTTTATTTATGAGCATGTTTTACACATTATTTATTAATGTTTTGGGGTTCAAATGATAACTTAATGACCTTAAGGGTTTATAACTTTATATAAGGGTGGAGTGATTTTTAAGCAACTTGGAAGGCCTGAGATGCCATTTAGGCAATTTTAACCCACCATTAGGGTTTACATGCGGGATTTGGCCTCTCATAATTCTCATTCACATTCTATGGCAGCCTCAAAACCTTAAGAGAAAGGGAGAGACAGAGGGTATGTGTGTGTGTGTGAGAGAGAGAGAGAGAGAGAAATGGATCAATAAATCTAGGATCTTTGAAGAATTCTTGAAAGATTGGAGCATAAGAAGGGTGGAATCGAAGCCTTTATCGATAGCCTTGGCGTTGATCATGTTACAAATAAGACTTGTTTTTTGTAACCCTAGTTAGGATTTCAGATTGATTAGACGTGTGAATCCTTGTTTATGTACTCAGATTAGGGTTTAATGGTGATTTTGTAATTCATACGAGGCTTTACGTTTAAGAACCTATAAACCATGTCCTAGATGCATGGAATCAACCTTTTAAAGGGATTAAATGAGTCTGGAATGGGTGAGGGTAGGGTTTGTGAGGTTTTGTATTCCGCGGGGAATGCTATGCTTTAGCCATCATAATGTAACGTGTCAGCTCATTTTATCGCGATCTTGGTTAAGGTGTCTGGATTAGAACGTGTCGCGTCCGTGTCACCTAAAGTGACACGTTACCTACTATCTAAGTAAGATTTTTTTTTTCAATTTTAAGTGCTTGTATTGATTACATTCTGATTGCTTTCGTTTAGGATATTAGGTAGTGTAACGCCCCAAAAAAATTTACAATTTAAAATCAGAGTATAAAGATAAACCACATCATTTCCATGTCATTAAATAGATTATTAAATACATCTGTAAATCAATATTTAGAATCCTATACTAGCTAGGGTTTATTTAACTCAACACTAAAAGTAACGTGTATGGTAAAACACTTCATGTATTATAAACATCAAAACTATTTTTAACGGAAGACTTGTCACGTTGAGCTGACTTCACTTGGCTAGAGCTTTACCCTTGTCCTTTCCTGAAAAGAATAAGAATAGCAATAATAAGCATAAATTTTAGTGAACACACTACTTACACATCACCATAGGTATGTTTACATAGTTCTTATATATATATATATATATATATATATATATACATATCATGATTACGTAAATATATCACATACACATAGCATACCCACTACCAAAGTAGTCGGTCGTATCATACCTGCCCGTTGTGGAAAGTCACAACATACCCGTTACTATAGTAGACACAATCAATATTCACAATCATCACTAGCATAAAGTGTAACTAAGAGTACTTACCTAATTGCAACTTAAGTAAAAGTAGTGACAATTCAGTAATTATCCGGAAGTATGCGTCTACTAGTAACCACCTACATACAAAGTGTCCATAATATTATTGATATACTAGGGTCACAACCCTATCTATACTCAACACATGGTTAACTCTCAAAATTCTAAGTATATGCCACACTTGGTGACACTGGAGCTATCATAACTTTCCGATTCCAAATCTTAGTATTTACACTTCGTGATTAGTGTGATGGGTGCACTTCACGATTCACATATTTAAGGTACTTCACGATCCGATTCAAGTTATTACTTTGCGATTCTATGCACTATACTTCAAGATTCACTTTAAGTTATCACTTTACAATTTTGTGCATTGTACTACAAGATTCATTTTAAGTTATCACTTTGTGATTCTAACATTTCTACATCATACATCATTTGCGATTTGGTGCCCAAATGGCACTTTGTGATCTGGTCTAAGTTACTTTACGACCTAGTGTCCCCTTGCACTTTGCGATCCGAAGACAAAGTAATCTCTTAAAGGACTCAACCGTATTTGCGATTCTCACAAAACTAACACAAGCTGCAATTTGAACCTAGTTGACGATTCATGTATGTAGCATAGGTTTGCGACTCGGTATAAACTTTAGTTTCACAATTTTGTTAGATTTTCCAATTGCGATTTAATCATGTAAGTCGGTTTACGATTCATGCCTAATGTCCATTTACGATTGTTTCCTAATTCCCATACTTCACAATTTCATGTTTAGTTTTCGATTTGCGATTCGTACACATTGTGTGTTTCAAGAACAAGTTTACGATTACATGAACTTTTGCGATTTATACTAAACAATCAACATCGAAAAAAATCCAAATTCACTAAAGACCCAATCAAATTATAAAATTCCAATTGCAATTTGTTTTAATCATTAACCGAGAAAACCCTCTTAGTTTAATTCCATTTTCAACAAGTATTAAGGGTTCAACACTTGATTCTTGCTCTCGGCTTTTCCTTCCTAATGCCGCGCAGTCTAAACCAACCATAACCCCACCAAATCTCACTCAAGGAATATAAAACTTGTATAAAATTGACCACAGAAGGTTAGAGAATCATACCTGAACGTTTCCCATCGATACAAAAAGAGTTGGTGCTAAAATGGATGATCTCTCCCTCTTTCTCTTCTCGGTATGAACGAGCACACATACATACGGTACACCTTTTGCGATTTGCTTCAACGGTAACTGAGGTATGGGGCATTGTGCCCTAACTGAGTTTAAATACCTTTCTTTGTTTTCCTTAATTGCCACTTTTAGTACCTTGATTAAATTGAACCATGAGAATATACCATCTATATACATAAATTTTCCCATTCTTTTATTAATGTTAATTATTATTAAAATCTCAAAAGCGGGTACTGCAGGCAGAAAGCTTCTAAAGGTTGTGGACTTGCTTTTGTCGCATGGAGACGAGTTCAAGAAAATTTCTAAACCGAGTACAAAGACAGAATGAGTATTTATGGGGGAATATGAGTAATGTTAATGGTGCATAGTTACTTGTACCTGTTGTGTAGAATATGGAATTGGTAATATGAGTATTCTATGAGTTAGAGTCATGTTATATGATTGAATGATATGATATGCATGCTTACAAACTAGAATGAATGTTTTTGTAACCTATGTGATTATTGCATGCTTATAAAGATTAATTATAAATTGTATTAAAGATTAATAAAGATTATATTAATGATAAATTATAGATTGTATTATTGATTTATAAGATTTTATTAAAGATTGTGTTAAGGATTAATTATATATTCTATTAAAGATTAGTAAATATTGAACTAAATGTTAGTCTAAGAACGAAGTAACGACGAGAATAAAAAACGATTAAGAGATTTAAAGACTGACTAGGATAAGTGCTGAGAATAAAGAACGATTAAGAGATTTAAAGACGGACTAGGATAAGTGCTAGACATTAAAGAGTCAGCTGAATTTCTAAATAGACATGGTGGCACATGGTATATAAGTACCTTGTGTGCTGATGTGTTGGAGTGATGTATGACCATAGCTTGTAGGCCATTGCACACAACATCATGTGGGTGTGGGGGTGCATAGATTGTGGCACTGATGTCCATCACTTGAACGACCTTGTGGTGCACTTTTTACACTATATGGTTGGAGTAGCAAAAGCGGTAGGACTTCAGTTAAATCCTTGTACGAGTGGGTGTCACGACCCATTTGATGCATGGGTTGTTGAGCACGTGAGTAGTGAACGAGTTGAGGAATTTGGGACAATAGTTTGTGTATCCACTAGATCTAGTTAGGGGCAATACGTGGTGTGCCAATAGATTGTAGTTAAGGACAACAGGTGGTGTGTACTATACGATTGGAGATAAAACTAATGACTTAAGATTGAAATAAAGATTAACAACTTAAGATTGTGTAAAGATTGATTAGTCATGCTATGTGATTTATCTGATTGAAATAATTTGCATGCTTATGTTTGATATGAATAGTTGACCTATAATTCTGTTAATTGATGGGTTGAGGGAGTGTTAGCTACATGTATGGGGGGGTAATTATATATTTTATTGCTCACCGTTAATTGTTTGAAGATGCTTTTGTGATCGTTTTATCGATTACTGCTATTGACTCACGAGATGAAAGCTAACACTAGTTCCTTGAAGGTGTCTTGTACTTGTTTAGGTTTGCAAGCAAGTTGGCTTGGTGAGAAGGGTTTTCTTTGGGTAGTTTGGATGATCGTCTATTTATTGTTTGACCTTTCCCTTTGATACCATGGTTGTGTGAGTTTCAAAGACTAAGGATTTTGATACATGGCATTGTGATTTATGGTTAGACATGATGTTTTATGATTTTATATTCACATGTGTTAAACTAAGTCTTTCATAGAAATTTTAATTAAACTGGTTTTGAAAATCACAGTGTTACAAGTTGTGGTGATGGGCGGCGGGCACGACAATGGAGGTGAAATCAAATATATAGTAGTTCTTTATATATTTATAATCAGGGCTTTATGTTTGAAAGGGTGGTATGAGTTGTAAATTTCAGAGTTTTAGTTCTTAGGCTGGGGTAAATAAATGCGATCACATTTACAAGTATATGACCTATTTCAAAGGAAATTAAAGGAAAAATATCCAAAAGGATTTTGATTTATTTTGAACAAACCGACTAGTTTTGACCTGATCGATATCAAGTGGTTCAACTTGTTTAGAAAAATGGTCCATGTCTTTATTTCCAGTTCAAGTAACTATTCTGGTTCTTAAAACCATGCAATTCATAACAAACATCGAAAGCTTGTTGGCTTAGAAGACATGGTAAATTAATAGTAAACTGGCATTTTTATAGTATTTTAGGGTAATATACTTGAAATGTCTTTTGTTTGATGGTGTGTTTTGCTATTTCAGCAAGAAAAGTCATTTGCAATGGAACTCATAAAGTAGAAATATGCTTTTGATCCACAACTAGCTTATAAATAGTTTAACTTTAATAATTGGGGTCGATTTTGTACACAATAAAATATCTATACAAAACAAGTACAAGCTGATAAAACATAGAATTGTTATATATAGATAATTATGTTGTGTACAAGTCATCATTTTTAAGAATATTTACAAGCTATTAGAGTTTCACTGTTGTTTACTATAAAGTCATAAAGTAGCAAACATACACAAGCAACTCACACTGATTCCATGTGTTCCATGCATCTTGACATTTGATTTTACTTATGACGGTAATTTCATTAAAACGTGAAAATTTATACTCTGACGCGTCTAATTAAAACTATAACTTGAATAAATATCTCTCTCGTATATCTAATAGCGTCTTTAAAAATGAGCAAACAATTGAACTCTCGTTACATAGTTTAATTAATATTGTTGATATATATCTTTATTACTTTAACAACAATAAGAAAATATAACTAGAGTATTAGGATTTTGTTAAACTACATGTTGCGACGATAACAAACACATAACAAGTACAAATAATATTACATCTAGATCATAAGAAATTGCGTTAAAGAGGCCAAATATAGCACATGGTTTCACCCCATTGATGAAGGAGAAAACATGTGAATGGTGGCATCATCCTTCAATGGTGGGGTCTACAAATAGCATATTGGTCATGCAGCGGACCCACAAATGGAATTGGGACCCACGTGAACTAACCTCCTAGTTTGGAATTTTAAGTAGGGAGGTGATTAATTAGCATTTTGTCCAATCAAAGTTTCCCAATTCATCAAGAATTGTCTATAAACAATGGATTGTAATGGTTTCCACCCCATTTTTGAAAAGAAATTAATCAAATACTATAAAACACTTTTAAAGGCCATTAATCATGCTTACTTTGTGGATGTGATTGAAATTGATGCCTATATTATCACCTTAAGATTGCCTAAATCTCTATGTGCCCCACCAAGTTGTGCTTTGTCAAGCCAAATATCAACCAATCAAAATCATAATTTAACTCCATATATATATACTTCTAATTTCTTGTTTTCTTGCAAAGGGTTAAGTTTCTCTTATTATAATTAAATTGAGAAATATCTTTGATCAAAGCTCACATACCTAACATATTATTTTAACACAAATCTTGTCAATGAATCAAGATCAAGTGCAAATCTATCTATATAACGAATATATAGAAAGTTTTGGTTGTTTTCGTTTACTTGATACAAACATAGAAAATGATGGAAAAATATTAATTAAAATGTTTATGGGTGACAATTAAATAAAAACTTTATGTTTGACCAAAAAAACAAAAACAAATTATGCATCATGCCTTGATTGCAGTATTATATTTATAAAATCAAAATGATATCCCACATCATGATACAACTCCATTAACTTTCTAACCAATCTTTTTGATAACCAATTACTTTGAAAGAGTCCAAAAAGGATAAACCCTCCAAATATGTGACTTAGTTTTCAAGTTGTAATCTCCCTTTTTGGATATGTCTAAAGCATTTCTTTTCTCAAAGTATTCCAAACAATGTGGGTATGACTCAATAAGTCCTTCCATGTATTCCAAGTGACACCACCTACTTCTCTCCTTTTTTAGTGAATAAATTATATACAAGATGGAGAAAGAGGTGGAGTTAACTTTAAGTCATGTGAACCTAGCTTGAAACCCTCCTATCTTGTCTTTTTGTGTATGTGAAAGAAGTCTTAACTTTTTGATCCAAAACAATATTAAAGAAAATCAGAACTACAAGAATCAAATAGTTAATTAAACATGTATATAAGATGGCATCAAACTAGACATATGCATACCTTTAAGAGGGTAGTGTGTATTTATCATAATCTTAATTATAATTAATATAAGATTAGAGTATATTAATTAATTAACTTGCTAGGTAAAAGCTGTGTTGTATAAAAAATTTAATGGATACAAACATGAAAATTGAATAAGATTTTAGAAATCTTTGCCACATATTGATCAAATGAACTCTATGATGCTACTAAGGACTAAGGAGTTTGCCCGACTACACATATCGATCACTAATTTGTTAATCAGTAGTTATTGTTACTACAAAAGAAGTACAGTAGTGGGTCCTAGATTTTTATATACCTACTCATACCCAATATGTGTATATGCATGCGTTGATTATACATTAAAAAAAACTTTATAAATTACAAAATGAGAACTTTTTATAAATAAACTAATTACAAATCCTTTGTTCTGATATATATTAAAATTGGGTTGTGAAATCGAGGTCATATGTAGGCCCTTTAATTAGTGTTATATATATGTATGTCCATCCATCTATAACTATATACGTACTATTTATTCAATCTAAAAATATGTTTATATACATACAATATCTAATATATATTTGTATCCTTGAATATATTATTTGTCTTTAGAGTTATGGACATAACAATGCGCACATAATTGAATACATTCAAATCAAAAGTTATGTGTATAAAATATGAACAACTTTGATATAAATTACCAATATATATAATTAAGAAATGATCAAGAAGCCTAACATAGATAGATTAGAGTTAGACTTAATATAAAATCATAAATTATAAAGAAAAAACAATTCAAGAGGTTGGGATTGGGTGGACTTAGTCAAGCAAATAAGACACATTGAAAGTGGTTCTTGGTTGGGGCTTTCCCCATTAAAGTAGACACATAGACGGCTATATAAACACCACATGACATGTAATCCATAACGCGCATATATATAAAAAATATATATAGAATATATGAAAATTAAAGTAAAAAGTGTAAAAAAGATGATTATTTGATCATTTTTCGGTATATATATCAACTGATAATCGTTAGTTCATCATCTTTATTGATTAAAACTAGTTCTTCATCAATTTCTTTTTGATTTCAAATACAGATTTTGAAAACAAAATTTTGGAATAATTTGTTGATGAACAAAATGCTTTCATCTAAAAAGTAATGAATATGTTAGATTCATCAAAAAAGAAATTGATGAAGAACCAGTTTTAATCAATAAAGATGATGAACTAACGATTATCAGTTGATATATATACCGAAAAATGATCAAATAATCATCCCTTTTACCCTTTTTACTTTAATTTTCTTTTTACTTGATCTCTACCCTATATATATATATATATATATATATATATATATATATATATATATATATATATATATATATATATATATTACTTGTAGATTTGTGAGGGACATTGCACATGACTCAATTTACTATCACGTGTGTGTAAATATATATAAATACAACAATTCAATTATCCTTTTGTATTATTATTTTTACTTCAAGATAACTTATGTTAATTATATTGTATTTTTTTTTTCACTTCAATTCTGAATCATCGATATGTTATTATATATGACTTTAATGTTGATCAAGAAACTAGCTAGAGTACTACAAACACAAATAATTCACGTAGTAAAGGATAATATATGATGTGGTCGAAAGTAGTCCCTATATATACGTACTTCTAGTTAACAAACTACAAGCAAATTTTAACATAATAATTAATAAATGGACGCATTAAGTTTTTAATATTCTCCCCCTTTATATTCATTTTACAAATAAAGTATATAAAAGAAATTAAACTAATTTCTCTTTTTTTTCCTTTTTTAAGCTCTTTTTTATTTAACAAAACCCTTGAACACCTTTTTTGATGTCCAATATTTCTTCAAATTCTCCTAATCTTTCTCGCAATTCAAGTCTTTCATCAATCGATCAAATGTCTTGCACGAGAAAAATATTTTGGAAGGAAAGTTGCAGACGATAGACAAATACTTGGCGATCCTAAAAGAAATTGACGATATAAAATATTAATCTTGGTCGATGAGTTGGTGACTTGTGCTGATATTTGAGGTGATTGTGAATCTGTGTAGGAAGAGGAATTACGATTGTGATGCAATTGAAGAACACTAATTGCGATCCAAAGTTCAAGACGTGATTGTGAGATTTGTGATTATGAGGTTTGGGATTTTGAGAAAAGTAGCCTTGCAAGTACTAGTTTGCAATTACGACTTATAGACCAGAGTTAAGATTGTGATACAGATGTCAATTGCGATTCAACCACTTTGTGATTTTCACTTAGCAACCATAGGCGGATGACAATTTAGGTGACTCAATCAACGATTGTTGAGAATCAATCCCTTGACTACGATCCAAACTTTGCGATTCAACCTTATGATGAACTTTCACAATTCAAAATTGGCTGTCAAACTAAAACTTATTTAAAACCCAAAATTAAACTTCGATTTCGATTCTTAAGCCTTCAAAAACAGTCCCAATCACTAACCAATCTCAATTTCAATTAAAACACCCTAAACTGATGATAAATCACGAATAACCGTCTCGAATGAGAACGAGGAATTGTCAAACTAAAAATCTAGATCTAGATCGGTTATGTTGTTCGTTTTTTTATGTAATTTGATCTAGATATGCTCGAAATCAACAAACAAATATAAATTAATCTATAACTTCAATTAACTGACAGGAATTGATGTTGATCAATCAAAAATAGACTTCGAACTAAAAACCCAATACGATGAAATATAAACACATAATGACCAATTTTCTCACATTTGATCAACTATTGTGCTCTGATATCAATTTTAGGTACTCCAATTATATCAAATATCAGTCCAATGTTAAAGCAAACTTCACAATGATATGAATTCGTATGAAGTATAGGTACATATAAGAGAGACGAGAACAAAATGATAAAATATGAAAATATAAATACTTAATGATTTATGGTTTGTATATAAGTATTTGTATGTACCTAAAAGGTATTAATACATCCTATACTATAACTAATGTCATATATAATAACAAGCTATACCAAAATATATAGAACACAATATTAGAGACCTAACGTGAATAAACTTAAAAACCAATTAATTAAGAATATTATTGCAACATTAGTATTTAATTTTCAAAACGACGTGAATTTTCATTATATATCGCCAACAATAATAATGTTTTGTCGGTAAATCCGTCGTTTATCTCTCTTTAATTTCTCAAGCTTCTCCATTTTAGGGTTATCCAACCTCGACATGCATGTGAATTTTTGTAGCAACGTTTTAAACTAGTTTCCTTCTTATCTTTGCTAATTAATTTTTGTACGTGTAAAATTCTAGTAGCAAAAGGATCCATATAAGTATAAGACGGGATTAACATATCTACCTATATATATATATATATATATATATATATATATATATATATATATATATATATATATATATATATATATATATATATATATATATATATATATATATAAACAACACACACCTTCTATAATCAACACATGTACTATTAGAATAGTATAAAACTATTTCACCTATTAATACAAAAATAATAATTTGATTTTGTATAGATGTATAGCTTTTATTGATGAATAATAGGAAAGTAACTACTCAAACTATTTAACTTTCTTACAAATATAATTTTGTTCTTACAAATACATTAAAGCAAATAACTCACATCATTATTTTGTTAGTTTTTTCTAATGTAAAAAGGTATTCATTACTATAATTCTCCGACTTATGTTAACATTTTATTTGTTTTGGTTTCATTTAACTTGGTATACAATGAAAATTAGAGAGAAAATATTTATTATTACAACTATTATACCTAATAGTTTATATTGAATCCAAAAAAGAATTTTTTTTAATATATATCAAACTTTTATTATATATTTAGCTATCCAAATTTATAGACTTGTGATATTTATGAATTATTTAAAATTTTAAATAAAATTTGATAACATTCTTCTAAGAGATTTTTATGTTTAAATATCTAGCATAGTAAGATATTAATATTATTTAACACAAGTCAAATTTGGTATTAATATTTTATAAGATATTATAATATTTCATCCATTTTTATTTACTTTCTAGTTGTTTATAATTGACAAAGTATGATAACTAAATATAATCATACCTTTATAAATTCAACTTAAACAATTAAATGATTTTGATATTAAAAATATATTTTATTTACATGAGTAATATTAAACTCGGTAATTTTGAACACTTAGTTATATAAAATGACTTACCTTGATAAGCATTTATTTAAATGTATTAGTGTTTATCACCATTCAGATTTATATACACGCACACGCAGTGTGCGCGCAGATACACACACACAAATATATATATATATATATATATATAATTAATACATTATTATAATATTTTGCTAAAACATGACCATATACGAGGATAACAATATTGTTATGTAGATAGTTAAGTTTATTGATTATATATAATTTTTAAATGAAGTAACTTGCAAATTAGTAGGCTAATAACATTTTATGTTTCTGATTTTGTAAAATTAGTTGTAAAACTACAAATTTCATGCTTTTAGTATCATCTAATACATTAAATTGCAAGCATAATACATTTTTATTTGTTTTAACAAGATCGTTTGTTTATTCTTAAAAAATCATTATAAAATGTCATGAGTTGTGCATAGCACAACCTTCATGTCTTACTAGTATATATATATATATATATATATATATATATATATATATAGGGGCAGGTTCATTTGATAACCATTATTATTGCGAGAACCAATCTTAGCCAATCAATTGGTAAATGGAATTCACAGATTAAGAGTGTGGGGGGTAGAGTGTGACAAAGTGCATGTGATTAATTCATGGGTGGACAATTGAATTAAAAGATGTGAAATTGGACGAATATGATTGAAACCGTTTGTGAATTTGGACGACTATGATTAATTCATGGGAAGACAATTGAATCAAATGATCTTTTCATTATAATACGTATAGTGAAAAGATCATTTAAGAACCGTGTTTAATGTGAGTACCACGAGTACCATTTGTAACTATCATTAATGCTCATTAATAGAGCTATTTTGGTCTTTTATATAATTTTCCAACCGTAAATTGCGTCCGGGTGAGTTGTCATTAAAGATCAAACATTGATTTTCCCAAAATATCTCTCATTAATGCATCATTAACGACCTGTCATTTTTATTGACCATTGATTTATTTTAATCAAGGACTAAAATTGGTTCTCATAGTACTCACAATAAAAATGGTTCTCAAATGAATCATCCCTATATATATGTATACACACATATACATATAGCTACTACATGATCACTGTTATTTCAGCAAAAGGTTGTTTACTTGGGCAAACCCTACACCCGGTATCCTATGGATCCGAACCGACCATTTCCCAAGGACCGACCCGTAGACAATGTGTCTTTGTTGCAGGAGTAAGTGGTCGAAATTAAACCCGAGACTATTTTAGCAAAGGCTCCCCTTACCGGACCCACCAAGCATTTGCGGTGGGGGAATTGAGAAATTTACAGAAGTCGCGTTTTGAAATTTTTTACTAAAAGAATTACTTTCGACTGACATACATTCGGGTTCATATATATATATATATATATGAAAAGATCATTTGAGAATAGTTTTTATTGCGAGTACCATTTGTAACTGCAATTAATGCTCATTAATAGGGGTATTTTGGTCTTTTTTATATTTTTCCAACCGTGAATTGCTTTCGGGTGAGTTGTTATTAAAGATTGAGACTTAGTTTTCCCAAAATACATTCATTAATATGTCATTAATGAGCCATCATTTTATTGGTCATTGATTAATTTTAATCAAGGATCAAGATTTATTCTCACGGTACTCGTAATAAAAATGGTTCTCAAATAACGTTTCACATAGTCTCGCCCTTAAACATAGATATCAAAGGTCAAATCTGAATCATTTATTTAAAAAGCCAAAATAGGAATTGATAATTCCAAATTCAAAAGTCACGCTCGCCTCTTTCATGATCCTCTCTATAGGTAGAACTACTATGAGCGGTCTAAACTTTGACCAATGGAGCTATTAGTTATGTTATTTTATTTTTTACCCCTTAAAATTTTAAATGGTCATAACTATTTCATTTAAAGAATTTAAGCAAAAAAAACTATATTAATTTACTCATTTTTTAATCCTCTTTCAAACAGGATCATTCTTATTATATTTTTGAAAATTTTATTTTAAAAATGCAAATCTTATGAAAATGGTACCAAAATATTAACATTTTAAATCATGTAAATTTTTATCATTTTTCGTTGTAAAAATGTCTATTTATATCATTTTCAGCTAGATGGAGTGTATTTATATCATTTTCAACTAAAAATATGTGTATTTATATCGTTTACGGCTGAAAATGACTTTATTTTTATCATTTTCATATGGATAATGTTATCATTTTGAATGTTGTATATTGTTATCATTTTCATTCGGAAATTGTTATCATTTTTTGTTGTAAACATGTATATTTATATCATTTTCGGCTAGAATGAGTCTATTTTTATCATTTTCATCCAGATAATATTATCTGAATGTTGTATATTCTTATTATTTTCATTTGAAAAAATTATCATTTTCAACTGAAATTTTTTTATCATTTTCAGCTAGAAATTTTTTATCATTTTGGCTGAAAAATTATCATTTTCGACTGGACAAGACTTAGAGGGAAAAAAAGAGAAAGAACGGCATTTCTAAGGGAGAGGCGTGATTTATGGGAAGGGGGATTCCTATAATACTTTTGCTTCTATAATTATATTTTATAGTTGTTTAATTAATTACAATAATACTATTATTAGATCTTGACCATTGATTTAAAAAAAAAAATGGTCCAGATTTGAACTTTAAGATATATGTTTAATCATAGGACATATAAAAGAGAATATTTAGGTGAAAATCATTTTTATTGCGAGTATCGCAAGAACTAATTTTGACCTTTCATTAAAATAAACCAATGAACAATAAAAATAACGGCTCATTAATGACACATTAATAAGGGTATTTTAGAAAAATCAAGCACCGCTCTTTAATGACAGTCCACCGGGAAACAATTCACCGTTGGAAAAATATTTTAAATACCAAAATACCCCTTTTAATGAGCGTTAATGGTAGTTATAAATAATAATTACGATACTTATAATAAGAACGATTCTCAAATAAAATTTTCCCTACATTGTATATATATAGGATTCATGGTGAAATACCTTAAAATAAAAAGCCTAAGAAAGCAGGAGGTGTAATGTGTCCCTCCATCATTAAGGGGTATTTTGATTATGTTTGCTTTCAACTTTCTCTTCCCACTTGTTTACGCAGACCTAGATCCCCAAATCAAAACTCACAAACTTCGTTCTACTTTCTCTCTCCCCGATTTAACAACCATCTTGTTATTATTGACCGACGACCTGCAGTTCCGATGACATTCTTGACCACCGTTGGTGTTGCCGATCACTCGCCGACTTTTCTTCCTCCATAGTCATAGTTTCTCCTACCAGCAGTTGGAGTGTAGGTTTTAGGGAAAGAAAGCAACTTACCGGAGTTTTTAGATTATTGTTGTCGCCTGAGTTGAGATTATTGTCATGTCTAGTCATCTCCTTTGTCATCACCTTAAACCACCTAAGCTACTCCGACTTAACGAAGTATGTTTCCCTTCAAAATCTAGATCTTCTCTTTCACCAACATCCGTCGTCGTCACCTTCAATCAAGATATTCTCCTGCATCCTGCATGAACTCAGTTGCCATCACCTTCAACCACCGAAGCTACTTTTGTAATGCCCCAAAAATGTTAGTTTATAACTTAAAGCAATTTATTGAGTAATTAATAAGTTGTATTTTAATGCGTGCATTTATAAAATAATAATAATAATTTAAGTGATTAATAGAGTTAGAATTTAGTGTGACTAATCAAGTCAAATGATTAAATGGTAATTCTTCATAGTAATTGATAAGTAAGAAAACTTATGTGGCTAAAACATGAATTATAGGACTAGAAGGGCTGGAATTGTCAATAGACCAAAGATGGATTATATATGTGTGTGTACGCGCTAGTTGACCATTTGGTCAAAATTTCATGTTGAATGGGCTGGAAAAACTCAAGAACAACAAACAACATATAGAGAAGTGTAGATTTTGATCAAATTAGGAAGGATTCAAGGTGTTCTAAGCATTAAGGTATGATAATCCAACCTTTAGCATCTATAATTTTGGGGGTTTTGATGAGTTCAATGTTCTTCAAATGAAGTGGTTGTATGTCCCGTTTTTCATTTTATAAAACATTAACAAATTTTCATTTAATATTTAATATGTCATAAAACTTTATAAAAATATTCATTCAATTTCTTATTAAACATTTCATAATAATTTAATAAATGAAGATTTTCAAAGAACTTTCCCCTTTTTTAATATTGGAGCTATACATCTCTTCGTAGTGTCGGGGTCTTTCCACAATCCATAATTGATATACTTGTAAAAGAATTAATAACAACACGTAAGCATTTCGCTTAGTGAGCATACTACTTTTACTTTTCTCATAGTTGTAATTAAGGACCGTTTTTTATATAGTTTAATAAAAGCAACTTAAATAGTCATATATTCACATGGATCTAGTTTTACAAAAGTTCATTGTCAACAATGTTTTTATTTACACAAAAGTGGTTATTGTTTTTCAGAAGCCAGTGGAAGTAGGGACCATCAATCTTTAGCAGGAGTCTTGCCATGATCGTTACCTGAAACAACATAATCAAAATCGATAAGCACTAAGCTTAGTGAGTTCACTATCTTATATGATCATTAGTAATATAGAGTTCTTATTAAATAGTAACAAGACACATATTCATACACGCATAAGCACATTGTCACAACGGTTCACACAAGCCACTCAGGCTCAATTATAATTACTCTAAACAAATTGCCACTCAGTATACTCTATTTCCACTCAGGCATATCTTCTGCTATTCTTGCAGCTCTATTGCCACTCAGACATCTTTTCTGCCTCTCTGGTAGCTCTATTTTGCAATTTAATAATGGTACATACAAATTAAGTATCTTACATAACATGTATCTATGCACGTATAAAGTAGTATAATGGAACCCACCTGATTAGAAGACAAATAGAGTTTCAAAGGATTATATGCATCTCCTTACTTATCCGTATGATTATAAATGCACTCATACAATGAGTAATTAACTCCTCATAATTCAATCAACCAAGGAATGCTCTTTCAAAGTGCTACACGACCCTTGTAGCTCTACACAATATCAGTACATGACCTACACAAGCCATGTATACTAACTATGTACTCTGCCCCTACACGGCCCGTGTTGATCTACACTACACGGTCCATACAGGTCCTACATGGCCTGTGTTGAAACTAGGGCTATACACCGCCCGTGTACCACTACACATCTCGTGTGACAATACACGAGGCCCTATACGACCGACACTTTTGTACATGGCCCGTGTAGGCTAAACTTGCAGCATCTGTTCATCCAGAACAATGTTATACTTCAACCAATTTGCAACATAACTCAATTTTAACACAATAAACACTACCAAGTGTATTCCAAACACTTGCAAACATCAAACAACCATACACAACTCAAATTAACAACCATACACAAGTCGAATTAACACACTTTTGACCCATTTACTCAATTTCACGCATTATACCATTTTTTGTTACAAATTGAAATTTATAATCATTTCTCGGCAAAAAAAATTGAACGTTATCTTTATTGACAAATTTTAATATTTATATTACCTTTCTAGTCAAATTGCCCATATATGTGTGTGTGTGTGTGTATATATATATATATACAAGTTAACATGTAAAATAGCTAAATGAATTGTTAGACAACAAGACAACAGCTAGAATTCGATTTAATCATCACCAAGATGATTGTATTTTACCTAAACAAAGAGAACTCAAAAAAGGAGGTGAAAAACTTCACTATTGACATCAAATGGGTGAGATAACATACATATAACACTTGACTTCCAATTCTTCCACTTGAAATGTTAGATTCTAATGCTCAACACTGATTTCAGCTCCTCTCTAGCAACTCTCGACACTTCCAAATGCGACACAACTTCTCTATATGATATTTGACCCACATTGACTTAATAAGTCATATTTATCCACATGTTTGCCCACTTGGCAGCCCACCCCCTCCAAGTTTGTACATAGATACACAACTTACACAACTAAATTTCTTTATTACATTTTAGTATTTAGCCATCTATATATATATTATTAAAAGGCTTACTTTTTTACTAAAAATAGCAATCAAAAAATTCTCTCAACCAATAAGAACCCTCCACTTCAGCAACTACCATTTTTAAAATCTACACATTGGGAAAGACCCGGTTTTAAAAAAACGTGGATCCTCCCTTTTTCGGATCCTCCGATTTACTTCACCATTCTCTTTTACGTATTCTTCAAACGAGTCCATAGAAACCCTAGACTTTTCTCTCAACGGCGATTTCTTCGTTCTTCCCGGCGATCGTTTGCTCCGAAGTTCATCGTCTGTCTAAGGTATGTTACGACATCTTCATTCAATTTCTCTCTTCCATTTTTTGGTTTTATTCCTACCAATCCTTCGGTTTCGAGTTTCTGTTGCTGTTCTTAATCTCAATCTAGGGTTTTTAAAACTTTGAAGTTTAGGTATCTTTTTGTTTATTTTATGTTTTATCGATGGGTTTTTCGTTAACAGAAGTTAAATATCGATTGTGTTGTTGTTTTTGTGAATCCAGATTTAGGGTTTTTCAATATTTGAAGATTATCTACCTTTTTGTTTATTTTGTCAGTGTTCTATGGGTTTTTACCTACCATATCTTCATTATGGATATTTTTGTTGTCTATTTGAATTGAAAGTTAGGGTTTTTGAAGTTCTTGAAATTTATTCCTACTATGCCTTCGGTTTCGTGTTTCTGTTGTTGTTGTTAATCCAAATCTAGGGTTTTTAAAAAATTTAGGTTTGGGTTTTTTTTTTGTTTATTTTATGTTTGTTCGATGGGTTTTTCGTTAACAGAAGTTAAATATCTACTGTGTTGTTGTTTTTGTGAATGCAGATTTAGGGTTTTTCAATCTTTGAAATTTATCTACCTTTTTTTATTTTGTCTGTGTTCTATGGGTTTTTACCTACCAGATCTTCATTATCGATATTATTGTTATCTATTTGAATTGAAAGTTAGGGTTTTTGAAGTTCTTGAAGTTTATCTAACTTATTGTTTATTTTATCTGTATTCCATGGGGTTTCTCCAATTTATAAAGGACGAGGACTGTTTCATCATCAGGTAGACATTCAACAAATCCTTGTGCAGTCTCTGTTTAAAAAGAGAGGTATACTTTCTCACTGTAAGTGTTTGTATGCGTTAAATTCTTTGTTAGAAACTACTTGGTATACTTTATTAAGTTTTGGTAAAAGTTTAAACTTTGTATATGTTCTGTTTAATACTAATTCCAATGGTGTTGTTACCATGTTATTATTTGAATGTTCTGTTTAATACTAATTCCAATGGTGTTTTTTTTAACATGGTTAATACTCATTGAAAAGAGCTGTTATCCTTCATATGTTTTGTTTTGATTGAAAATTGTATGCAGAACGATGAAGTTTATATATTATTGGAGTTATTTAGAAAATTCTGTTTCTAATATAATAAATTATAAGTAAGATAGAAATAGTATCAATTGATATTATAAATTCTATTAGAATGGTATACTTTCTCACTCTAAGTGTTTGTATGCGTTAAATTCTTTGTTAGAAACTACTTTGTATACTTTATTACGTTTTGGTATAAGTTTAAACTTTGTATATGTTCTGTTTAATACTAATTCCAATGGTGTTGTTACCATGTTATTATTTGAATTTTCTGTTTATGTGCTGAGATAACCAAAACAATTATATTTTTTATTTTGTTTATAAACCATTGGATTTATATTGTTTTATGTTTTCACAGTATTGATAATCTAAAACATTTTGTTGTGTTAAGGCTTTCGGGTTCTGTTTATATTATGTGATATAAATATATAAAATACAAGACTTTCATATAGATATATTGAAAAACATAATGGTATAGGTTTCAACCTCTTCTTCAGTTTGAAAGGAATTCTACATCATTGAACCTACCTTGGATCGATATCTTGATACTAATTCCAATTTCAATATGTGAAGGTTTTTGTTTTTTGTTTAGAGTTTATGATATTCCAACAGGTTGATCATGTTTTTATATGAAAGTGATGTGTTTTGGGTTTATATTAGTTCATAATACTTCAATACTAAGACATAACATAAATTAATGGTGTGGTTACATGTTATTATTTTACTCACAAGAAAACATACATGTTTACTGATTGATTTATTGTAAAACATAAATGTTTTCTAATTACTTTTTGCCATTTGTTGAGCCTACTGATATATTCTAAAACACTTTCTAATACTTATTCTGTTTGTTTTAACATGGTTAATACTTATTGAAAAGGGCTGTTATCCTTCATATGTTTTGTTTTGGTTGAAAATTTTACACAGAACTATTGGGTTTATATATGATTGGAGTTATTTATAAAATTTTGTTTCTAATATATTAAACTTCTATTTTATGCAGAACGATGGGGTTTATCATCAAGATAGTTAAAACACCTAAAGTGTTTCTGGTAACATATTTTATACTTCATTTTGTCCACGAACATTATGATGAATTATATGATAAGTGAATGTAATTAGTTATTTAATAGTAAATTAAATAATCTGTTGGTGTATTTTCTTTTTGTCTTTGTAGATACATATTGCTTATTACTAACTAAATCACTTTATACACTAATTCAGGATTTACCCTCTTTTTGTCAAGACTGATTTTGAACACAACATTCCTGTTTAATAGTAAATTAATATCCTGTTGGTGTATTTCCTTCCTAACTTTGTACATACATATGAGTTTTTACTAACAAAATAACTGTATACGCTAATTCAGGACTTACCCTCTTTTGTCAAGATTGATTTTGATCCCAACATTCCTGTTGGAATGGTTGTGAACGTAGATAACAAAACATACCCACTAGACATAATTACCGACAAAAACAACGAAGTTCTAAAAATTGGTGGGGACAGTTTGATTCCGCAATTTCATGAAAAAAAAGGTTGTTCCTGGATTTTACTTGCACTTTGTTATTCTGCCAAATGCTCCTATTTTTTTTACTTCTATGAGAAGTTGGGTTTTTGCTTCACATCTTTGTATCCTAAAATTCGTCGAGCCGATCGAGTACGTTATGCATCTATTGTGGAGGATCCTGCCTCTGGTTTTCTTGTGAGTATTGTT
This sequence comes from Dittrichia graveolens, assembly GCA_038502395.1. Taxonomy (NCBI): domain Eukaryota; kingdom Viridiplantae; phylum Streptophyta; class Magnoliopsida; order Asterales; family Asteraceae; genus Dittrichia; species Dittrichia graveolens. The sequence continues at coordinate 97,306,024 of JARJIL010000003.1, read as the reverse complement.
GTAATTTACTTTATATACAATCAATGTATTGTTTGTCACATGCTTTAACGTTTTCTGATTTTAACTATTTAACAGATGATTCAATCTGATTGGTTCAAGCTAAATTTATCCAGATCATGAAATTGGAGGCTGTTATCTGGTTAATGAACGAAAGTTTTGAAGTGAGATTGTTTGTGAACTGTGATTTGCCTGCAGGTTTTGTAAGTCATGAGTTTGTTGATTTGTTCACCAGGTTTAATGTTAAGAAGAGTAGTGTTGTTGTTTTTGAAAACTATACGGGTGTTTTTGAATTTAAGATGAAATTTTTTGATGTTAATGGTCTTGATTATGTCAATGATACCGGAGTCTTCCTTCCTCATCCCGATATCAAGTTTGCAAATGAGTTTGGTAAGCAAAAACATAATATGAATACTATTTCCATCAAAAATAATTATTTCTTTTTATAACTTTACATTTATCTTATTTTTTAATATAGTTCCTTGTCATTGTGGTCCTCTTTCGCATGAAGAATTTTACAAGCTAAGTAAGTATTTTATATATCTAAAAATTTATCACAAGTTAAATGTATTGTTTATTCATGAACCAGTACTAAGTTGTGTATCATGTAGAACAAATTGGTACTCCTACCGGTACTTCCCAAGCTGCATATGTTCCGTCTACACAGTTTTTTCGGAAGTGTTTGCTAGATGTTCTCTTAGGCAATGGTGTGGTATGTTAATTTCATTTCAATAAAATTATCTCCTATCTTTTCATATATTTATATTTTTCCCGCATGAACCAGACATTATCTTATTATATGTCAATAAATTTTTTAATGCAGCACATACCGGCATGGTTTGTTAAAAAATATAAGCTGAACGAAGTTAGTTAACCAGTTACTGTTTGATGTCGTACCTACCAGACAGAAATGCGGTTGAAGGTTTATGGTGATAAGCGCTTGGTTCAAGGTTCTCCATCTAATCATGTGGTGTTGAAAAGCCGCTGGAAAGAGCTGCAGATTGCAACCAATATGCGGAGGATGAAGAGTATGAAGTTTGTGTTGGATGTCAAAACCTTTGAGGAAAGTGGGTATATCGCTTTTAATATTTACTGAAAATGTATGATGGTTGAAATCCTTGGACAATATTTTGGTGGGTAACACATTTTTTGGTATGTGCAATATGCACGGTGCTACTGATACTAACTACTGGGTAGGTTAACACTTGGGTAAAAAACAAACATTATTTTTGTGGCTGAAAACAATGATGGTTTAGAAATTTAAGTACATACTTGATGGTCTTGATCAACCATATTGATTTAAGGTGTATTTTATTGGTTTTGAGTATATTTGGTTACATGTGTGTTTATTTAGGAATTATTTACAAATATTTATTCTATGTGGGTACTATCTGACAGGGAAAATTATTATTTGCTTAAATTTTGATCAACCATACAATTTTTAAACAACATTTATTCCATCATATCATTGTAATAAAATTTTCAAATATAATATTCAAATCATACGCATTTTCTACATCTAGAATAATGTCAATATATACAAAAATTATTTTTTCGTCAATAAATACAAACAATTTTTAATATACCTACATACAAAAAATGATGTTACGCGAGTTAAGTTAGTGGAAGGTGGGAAAATAATACCTATATTAAATACATGAGGTATAAAATACAGGATTTATTTTATTTATTGCATGTTTATCATTTATTTATTTGCATGCTTATCATTTTTTTCATTAATCATATTTTTTATATGATTAAAAAAATTTGAATATAATGTAATAAATAAATACCAATCCTGTTTACGTATTGATCTGTCTGACAAAATAACAGTCATTTTCAAAAACAATATTTTCTTATCATTATCAACCCTCTTTAAATTTTTATTTAACAATACTTAAATAATTATAGGTATAAATAACAGTAAAAATTTTGGATAAAATAATAGTTTGAATATTTGTTGGATTTCTTGTGTATATATCGTATATTATTTATAATTTAAAATTATTATTCCGTGGTATAAAATTTAAAGAATTAAACTATACTTAAATTTTGTCTTAAAATTTTTTCTTTAAATAATCTCCAGAAACTATTTATGAACTAATATATTCAAAATTTTGTCCTTAAATAAACTCCAGAAATTAAGAAATGTTTTAAACAGTTTTTAATTGTCATTATTTCTTTCCTTACTTACCTCTAAATATGTTTTTCTTCAAATCGAATTAATTTTAGAAATAATTCCGTACATAATAATTTCCATTCTCCAAATTCCGTACCTCTAAATATGTTACTTCGATTTTTTTAAAGAGTAGTTATAATATCTCCATTCTCCAAATTTCCAAAAGGCATTTTTACTCTCTCAAAAAATGTCTAATACCATTGTTGATGCTAAAGGTATAGATTTTATCAACATAAAAGATGTTGATGGTAATGTTGATTCTACCACAATAAAGGTAAAGGTTATTATGAAGTGGAAAGGTTTTTATAGAGATAACCCTGATGTTCTGTCCTGTATAGACATGATATTTGAAGATGAACATGTATGTTTTCTACAATTTTTATTACATACACCTTATTTCATATTAGTTTCAACAATATATTAAAAATTTTTAAATTTTTTTTGATTAATATTTCAAAACATTAAACATGATTTCACATATACACCTTTAATCATTACTCTTTACAGGGGGATCGAATTCTTAGAACTATTAAGAGAAGTCTTATTAAACAGTTTGATAGCAAAATCCATGAGGGTGAATCGTACTTTATTTCAAATTTTGGTGTTGCTTCGAACAGTTTAATTTCAAGGTCGTTGATCACAAATCAAAGATCAATTTTTACAAGGCCACTGATGTTTTAAAAGCTGACTTATTTATCTGTGTTTCTGATCATTTTCGATTTGTTAACTTTGGTGATGTTGCTGAGAAGAGAATTGATAAGAAAATCTGCTTTGGTGAGATATTCAATATTCAGTATTATTATTAATAATCAATTATTAAAGTTATAATTATTTATTTATATGATTATGTAGTGCTCATAATTATATACTAATCAAAATTTCAAATCTCATCTTTTTGTAGATGTAATTGGACGTGTTGTATCATCAGATGATATGAAAGTTTTTGAATCTTTTTGAAATCAAAAAAGATTTGTTAATTGTGAACTTCAAGATTTAAGGTAATTACTTTCAATATTTAATAATTACATATCTACAATCGTCTATTACACTATATATATACATTTATTCATTTAATTATTTCATTTTCCATCAATCATCTATATATAAAATAAAATATTATGCGTGTGTTTCTTAGTGGTGAGAAGATTACTTGTGCTCTTTGGGGTGAATACGCACTTAAGCTACAACATTTCTTAAAGGAGAACAAGAATCCTACATTTCCAGTTGTGCTCTTATTACAACTTGCAAAGTTTGACGTCTTCAATAGTAAATTTTCTCTTTCTAACTTTTACATCTTTATTTTCACCCAACATATAATAATACTATATGTGAAATTTTCCCATTTTTTAGATGTTTCTCAGGTTTCAAATTCTCTTTTTGGGTCTATATTAATGAGAAGATACCGGAAATACAAAAGTTCATTGAGAGGTAACATTATGTTATTTCATTTAATAATTAAATTTATATCATATATATAGTTTATGAATTCAAACAATTATTTATTAATAAATTCATCCTTTTTAGTGTCAATGTAAGCGAAAAGGAATCATCATCATTAGACTTACTCCAGTTGTCGAGCAAACACCATAATCACAAACCAAGATGATTTTTGGTTAAGTTGGGAATTCAAGCATGTTGATGAGTTGTTAGATATATCTGAGGTATGTTTATTTCTCATTTGATAAATTATTTTAAACGTATTTGATATATCTATATATTTTATAATCCTAGAAATAACAATTTTTTCAATGTTTTAGCCAATGGGTTGTGTTGTACTTGGAAAAATTATAAAGATTGAGCATGAGTAGGGTTGGTTGTATAATAACCGTGTTGTTTGTGATGGTGTTGTTAAGAACAATGATGGTATATATTACTCATACCTCTATTTTTTATTACATTTTATAATAACATATATTTATTAACAGCATGTATATATGTAATACAGATAATGATGCAAATCCTTACATAAAATTTTGTTGAACTTCTCTTTATGAAATCTGACTACATAAATAATACTCATACAATTATATGTATAACATGTGTATTTCTGATATTTTAGGATAAAGTTATATGTTAGAGTTCAAGATAACAGTGGCACTGTTTCTCTAACAATGTTTGAGAGAGATGTTGAAAGGATATTAAGGAAGAAAGCTTCTTCTATTTTTTAGAAAATTAAGAAGGTTTGTTATTTTCTATTATTTTTACATAAATTTTTAACACTTAATGTTTTTGACATATGATGCTTAATGTTATTAATATTGTTACAGATGAATAAATTCTGTCCATATCCAGATGAGTTTAGGGTTTTATTAAACAAGAGATTATGTTCAAAATTCAAATCTCGGATTTTAACATCGATTAGAAGTACTACTGTTTTACAATAAACAGGTTCACTGACAATGAAGATATCATTAAGAAAGTTTTGAAAAAGGTTCCACAAATAGAGGTAAGAAATTCACAACTTGTGATTTTACTTTCTGCATGATGTAATATATATATATATATATACATATTTGTACATTTGTACTTTTTAAAATATATATACATTTCCTTTGTTGCAGAATGCAATTGCAGATGTTGAGAATCCGTTTGCCATTATTGATGTTTCCCAAGTATCTCATGAGTCTAAGTATAATATTTTACTTGTGTCTTTTATTAAGAAGTGATATGTAATATATATTATACGATATCTAACTATTTATAATATTTTATTGTTTAAGTACGCTTTTTCTATCACAGCAGATAATGGAACCCCAGTAGAGATTATTTCAAGCACTGCTTCAAGTCCAGGTCCAAAAAGGAATTTTGAATCTTCTGAAAATGATTTACAAGTCTAGTTTTCAAGTTCCAAGACCTTGCCATATTCAAATAAATTGAAGCAGCCGAAACTGGAGATTAACTAAACTATTATCTACTTTCACATATTTACGTTTCAAGACATTTTTTAATGTTATTTTATTGTTTGGATTGATTGTCATTTCATCTGGATTTTTTGATCGCCCTTATGATATAATTTTGTGTGGAAACGTACAATGTTTGTTTATCATCAAGATATTTGTTTCTTGGTGTTAAATATTTAACTTCTTATTTGGTATATTTATTCTTTTTGCAACGTATGGATGATGGGTGATTTCTCTATTTCTTTTATTTATATTTTCTGCAAATTTATATGAAATATTTTAATATGCATCTAAATTAATATTTATATTTTTTGAACATGTTTAATATTCAACTATTTTTTAAACATTACGTATTAGTTTAAACTTCATTTACCATTTACATTAAAGTTTTGGTTATTTTCCTAATTTAGTTAATAAATTTTACATAAAAAACATGTATATGTATATAAATCTATAATCTATAAGTATATTTATAAATACTAATAATTATAAACCCGTACGTATATATGAAATAACAAAACTTATACTTAAAAAAAGTATTAAATTCCTATACCTAATATAGGTAATGATACTCTAAATATAATAAATATAATGAAATATTATGTATTAATGTTTCCTAAATTTTCTAAATTATACTAATAAACTAAAAAATATTTCCCGATATTATAAATTATATTAGAATGGTATTAGTTATCTTTCCCACATTAATATATTTAAATTTTTTTAAACTTGGTCGAAAATCTTGGATCAATCAAATATATCACTTTTTAAATTTTAAAATATTTGACGAAAATTTTTAAACTAATGTTGAAAACAATTTTTTTTTTATTTTTAGTAAATTCGTATATTCTTTTCCTATTTCCATATTTAATTATTACATGCCTTAATTACAAAATTACAATTCATATAAATTTCTTATTCATCACCACATTTTAGTTTTTTATATGTTTCAAAATTTTCTATTTGTAATAGTGTGATGTTATAAGACAAAATTTACTAATTAATTTTGTATGTTTATATATTCAAAAGTTATATCTACAACATCACAACATTCAAGCTCCCTACAATATCGGTTAACTCTCTCTTTTCAAAGTCCACAAATGTTTTCAACAGTTAACAGTGTTTCAAGTAAGTTTCTTAATTTTTATGTATTATTAAGAATTAAAAATTTTCATTATTATCCTATTCTTATTATATAAACATCAGATAACAATACTCATGCATCAAGATTGACGTCTGAATATCCTGCACGTAAGTTATCTTAAATTATATTTAGCTATATCATATTTTATTTGCATTATATTATATATACAATAGATATTACCTTATATATAATTCATAATTACAGGTTATATTTATCCTTTGTCAAATAATTCTAATTACAATAATCGTACCCCGTCAAGTAATGGTAAAGGTAACATATTTTAACATATTACATGTTTTAGTCCGGATAATTATAATTATTGCTTATAATGATCTTTTAACAATACGTACATATAATTCATCTATAAACTAATTTGGTTACACATTATGGTTTTCTATTATTTATTCTAGAAACAATTTCTCCTACCACAACCTTACATATGTTTCGACCTATAGCTCCAAGGATTCACAATTCGCCAAGTAAGATTATAATTTATTTTATTTTATACGTACTTTTTCTTTCTTTACCATTTTTATATTATATAAACTTTTATAAGACAACTATTAGTTTGTAATGGTTGACGTTTTTATTCATAACAATATTTCTACAATATTTAGAAATTGATTGTTTTATCTTAAAATGTGAAATCCTCCCATGTAAATTCGACTTATCAATAATTATATGATCATTGTTTTATATTCACAATTATATGTTATTATAAAATAATTATAATTTTACAGATTACAATACTACTCATTCAGTATTGACTTATCAACATCGTGGTAGTAAGTTGTGTTATGTTTAATTTTTTCACATCAAGATATATTTTTATTATATTCAGAATATTATTCGTATTATATTTGTAAATTTCTGTTACAGGTTATGTTTCTACTTTTTCACGTTTGTCTAATTACAACATGTGTACACCATTAACTAATAGTCAAGGTAATATGTTTAACATGTTGCATTGTTTTCAAAGTTTTTTATTTATTATCATCTATCAGTTGATACTATTTCTATCTTACTCATAATATATGAACTAATTCGTATTGTAACTTATATTTATATATTATTTGTTTTAGCAATAATCTCTCCAACAAGTTTACACATAGTTAGACCTTTAACTCCAGTAAATGTTGGTTCATCAAGTAAGTTTATAACTTCTTATCTAATGTTACAAATGTTCATATAATTGTTTAATTTTAACATTGTTTTCAAAGTTTATTATTTATTATCATCTATCAATTGATACTATTTCTATCTTACTCATAATATATGAACTAATTCGTATTGTAATTTATATTTATATAATATTTGTTCTAGCAATAATCTCTCCAACAAGTTTACACATGGTTACACCTTTAACTCCAATGAATGTTGGTTCATCAAGTAAGTTTATAATTTCTTATCTAATGTTACAAATGTTCATATAATTATTTAATACTAACATTCAATATTTTTGGTTTCTTTAAGTTTTTAATTTAACATTATTATCTCATCATATAGGTTCTACTGTTGATATTAATACTTCTTCAAAATATATTGCAAATAACTACAAGAAGTCATTCACAAGGAGTAGAAATTATTCGTCTAGAGATTTGCCCACTCTAAACATAAATTTTGATGAAGAGTCAACTAATATTACTGAAAATCCAAATTTCAAGGGTATTTCTAAAGGTATATAATTTTATTTATGTTGTAAGGAAACATTAAAAATTTAATGTAGCATTACAGATTTATTTTTATTATTATTTACTAATTTTTTTAAAAAACAATTTAGAATATGTTGATACGGGTAACCTTGACAAGACTTGCCAAGCATGTAAAGCTATACTTTTGAATGCGGAAGCTGCGAGAGGAAATCAGAAGTTACATTCGAAGTCTTATTCTCTTTGTTGTATGCGAGGGAAAGTGATGATTCCAAAACTTAAAGATCCTCCTTACATTTTTGAAAGTCTTTTTTCTGGGAAGTCGGAAAAAAGTAGAGAATTTCTTAAAAACATAAGAAAGTATAACAATATGTTCTCTTTCACATCAATTGGTGGTAAGATAGATAACAGATATAATAGGGGTGGTGGTCCATACAATTTTAGATTGCATGGAGAGAACTATCACTCTGCTGGTAGTTTACTTCCAAATGATGGTCAAATTCCACGCTTCTCGCAACTCTACATATATGACACGGATCATGAAGAATCAAACAGATTCAATGCTTATAGGTAAAAATGTTATACATATATTATTTAAAGTTTCTATATTTTATAACAACCTATTTTTTTAAACAGCTCTGTCCATGATGATGTTGCGGACGATCATAATTCAATGCAGAGTTATACAGTTTTCCAGCTCAAACTTATCTTAGATGATGTTAATCCTTTGGTCAAGAAGTTTAGAATGGTAAGAGATCGGTTAACAAACCCTGATGAGAATATACGGCTAAAGTTAATTGGAAGAAGAGGAAAAGACGGAAGGACTTATAATCTTCCAACAGCGAATGAGGTTGCAGCTTTGATTATAAGTGATAATAGAGATATTATTTTAGAGAGAAAGTCTGGGCAACTAAAACGAATAAGTGAATTGCATCCTTCTTATCTTGCACTTTAATATCCCTTACTTTTTCCGTATGGAGAAGATGGCTACAGAGTTGATATATTTCTTCGAGAAGTTGAAAGTTCAGATCAACGTGGTAGGACTAAGGTATCAATGAGAGAATGGTTTGCATATAGATTGCAACAAAGAGATAATGAAAAGTCTTTATTGCTAATGAGTAGAAAATTGTTTCAACAATTTTTGGTTGATGCTTTTACAATGGTAGAAAATCAAAGGCTCTACTATATAAAAGCAAACCAGAAAATTTTTAGGTTTTCTACTATCAGCAAATTGAGTACAGCTCATTCTCATGGTCAACGTGACTCATCTTTAGTTGGTAATCGTGTTATCCTTCCATCATCCTTCACCGGTGGTACAAGGTATATGCAACAAAAATTTTTAGACGCGATGTCCCTTTGCAAGTGGTATGGTTATCCAAATCTTTTCATTACAATGACTTGCAACCCAAAATGGCCTGAGTCGTGCAGAATATTAGACAAACTTGGGTTACATGTTGCAGATAGGCCAGATTTGGTAAGCAGACTTTTTAAATTAAAGTTGGATAACTTAATATATGCGATAAAAGATGAGCACATTCTTGGACACGTCAACGTAGGTATTAAACATGTTTCTATGTTATTATTATTTACTTTCAGATTAGAATATAAAAATGTTATACTTTGAGGTACTAATATTTAATATATTCAATTAACATTTTCTAAAAAATAAATTTTATTTTAGTTGTTTATACCGTGGAGTTTCAAAAGCGAGGTTTGCCTCATGCACATATATGTTTATTCCTTCGAAAGGAAGATAAATTGCCAAATCCCGAAGATATTGATCGAATAATATGTGCTGAGATACCTAACAAAGAAGATGATCCAGAGCTTTACAAACTCGTCTCAGAATTTATGATTCATGGTCCTTGCGGCCAACAAAATACCAGGAGCCCGTGTACAAATTTGCAAAAAAAATGTACAAAAAAGTTTCCAAAAAACTTTAATAACCATACGTACATTGACAGTTACGGATATCCGGTTTACAGACGTCGAGATACAGGAATATTTGTTGAAAAAAAATCATGTTCAATTAGATAACAGGTATTATATATTATATAATATACAATATTATTTTTTCCTATATTTCTCATACTTATTATTTAAATCTGTTGATATTCTTTTGTTAATATTAATGTTATTGTAATTTTTTTTGTACAAGTATGTTGTCAGATACAACGTTGATCTACTTAAAAGATTCCAGTGTCATATCAACATCGAATGGTGCAACCAACTTGGATCTATCAAATACCTATTCAAGTATATAAATAAAGGTCCTGATAGAATCACGGTTTGTTTTTCTAACATTAACAAGAATTCTTCAAATACTGAAGATGATCACCATAATGATGAAAATGAAATCAAGAATTACTTTGATTGTCGATATGTTTCTGCGTGTGAAGCTGCATGGAGACTTTTTGGTTTTGAATTACATTACCAAACTCCTCATATTGAGAAGCTCTCTTTTCATCTTGATGGAGAACAACCTGTTTGCTATGAGCCAATAAATGATGTGTCTGATGTATTAGGAAAATCTTCTATTGGCCATTCTCAGTTTGTCGAGTGGATGGAGATGAATAAAACAAATGAACGTGCAAAGAATTTTACGTATGTAGAGTTTCCAGCACATTTTGTTTGGAATCAAAAACAAAAAAAATGGACTGAAAGAAAAAGAGGATATGCACTTGGAAGAATTTGCTATGTTCCTCCCAAGACCGGTGAGTTATACTATCTGAGAGTGTTACTTAACAAAGTGAAAGGTCCTACATGTTACGAAGATATCAAGCGAGTTAATAATATCATTTACGATACATTCAGAGATGCTTGCTACGCTCTTGGCCTACTTGATGATGACAAAGAATATATAGATTGCATTGAAGAAACATCTAAGTGGGCAAGTGGTTCGTACTGTAGGCCCTTATTTGTTATGCTAATAACTACAGATACTTTGTCAAGGCCGGATTATGTATGGAAAAAAACTTGGCAGTTTATGTGTGATGATATCCTTCATAATCGGCGTAGAGATCTTCAAATTCCAGGTATCTTTTAAAATTCATATTAACAACTTTCCAAGTTTCATTTTTACACAATATTCATTATTTAATGTTTTTTCATAGATTTGGAGATGGGTGAAAGTGTGATACAAAACATTGCTTTGGCAAATATTGAAAATTTGTTAAAAGTTTCTGGGATGTCTTTAAAAATGATCCCAAATATGTCATTTCCAAACCACAAGCTTTGTTTAAAGGTTGGTGTACCTGTCATGTTACTTCGCAATATTAACCAATCAAATGGCTTATGCAATGGAACAAGGCTACAAGTTATTCGACTTGGTACACATATTATCGAGGTAAAGATCATTTCGGGAAAGAATATTGGAAATATTGAGTATATTCCTAGAATGAAAATGATTCCATCAGATACGAAAATCCAAGTCAAGTTTCAAAGAAGACAATTTCCTGTGATGAATTGTTTTGCCATGACAATCAACAAAAGTCAAGGTCAGTCTCTATCAATTGTTGGCTTATACCTCAGAAGACCAGTTTTTACACATGGCCAATTGTATGTTGCAGTATCACGTTTCAAGAATAAGAAGGGGTTAAAAAGTTTTGATTTGTGACAACAAAGACAATGTTACAGACCATACAACAAACGTTGTATATAAAGAAGTTCTTCAAAAAATTTAGTTATATTCTTGTGGAATTTCTTTACTATCTTTGTAAGATTTTAACTTTTGTCAATTTATTACAACATTATTTGTTTTTTAATTCATAATTTTTTGTTATATTATTTTATATTATTTTTAGATTCCCTTATGTAATACCCGTAATCCCACGAGTCCATAAGCTAGTTACAATTATATCTTCTAACTCTTACACTCTCTCTTTTAATGAACCAAATAGTAGACTTATACTATATATATACACGTTATCTCATGTAACTCAATTAGATTTTAATTCATATGTATATATATAAAATACTAATAATAATAAAATATAACTCACATATTTTTGGGGTTTTACAATAGCACATAAAGATTTTTGCTTCCGTAATTCACATTAATAACACTTTTCCACTGCACATCGGTGCATCTGTAACTCCGTAATCTGTATTTGGAGGGTAATAGCATATGTATTACACCTCCCTCCATAATTTACTTGATACCAAGTATTAACTCCATAATTAAATTTATACTCCATAATGATATATTCTCCATATTCAGAAGTACTCCGTAATTAGATCATGTATATAACATTAACATTTACATTTCATATAATCAGTATACACCATAATTAAATCGTAATTAACAATAGCATAATAACTCCATAATTATATCATGTAACACCAATAGCGCATATAATTCACATCATAAATCAATATACTATCATAGTAAAGGCAAAGTAGTATACTCATAGTGTTAGCCTGATGATCTGATCAAGGATCTCTATTCAGTATTTCACGTAGGTAACTTTTTTCTATGCCCCGGTCGGTATGTGCTTGCGGTCGGTTCTACTACACTTACCACTGCTGCACTTTTCCCTATTCAATAAATACTCCATAATTATAAACTGAAATATGTCAAACTGATATTTGCTACACGAGTCGTGTTGCCCTAGGGCCCTACACGGACTATGTACACCTACACGAACTGAGCTAAACAGGCTCCGTAATGCTACATGGGCGATGTAGCTCGTACACTGGATGTGTTGTTCTTCCGAATAGCAGGTTGTTTGACCCATTTTCTATCCACAATTCGATTTTTCAGCTCATATGAGTGTTTCATAAACTCAAGCAACCTATTTGGTTTTTTTATACACTATAATTTAACATAAACACACTTAAATTACACTTTAAACCAATAATTACACACTAACACAAGTGTTTAACATATAAAGGTGCTTAATTATGTACATACCTTGCTAACTCTTGATTTAATCCCAATATTTGTTGAGTTTTGAGCTGTATTTAACTGATGATATGCTCTAGCCCTTGCTTCCCATTTTGAATTTTGTGCAATTAGCTCCACAATGTCTTAATTAAGATACTTTTATACATATAAGTTTAACTATATTTCAATTCCAGTCCCTACAATTTCTTGATTTCATATTTGTCAGTTTTAGTCCCCATACTTTCTATTACATACACATATAGATATATTCTACTATTTATTTTATCCATAATCTCCCATATATATAATTATTTATTAAAAAACAGTATATCAAACTTTGGGGCGTTACAGTGGTGGATGAGAATAATGATTTGAAATGATATAGCTACTGATTTTGATGAATTATAATGCAAGCAATCTGATTTGAAGAGTTTATAGTCTTAAATAAGAAGTTTTGAGTTACAAATGGATCAAAATGTGTTCTTTAGAGTCAAATGATCAATAGATGATCAAAGTATGTTAAGAGGGTTGTTTTAAGTGTTTTTAGTTTTTAGTAAAGTGTTTTGGAAGTGCTAGATTACATCCATGTTGAGTTTGGTTGAATTTTGGCCAGAATCATGGCTGTTCTGAAAAAAAACGTTCTATTGATCGACGCAGGGTATACCGTACCCTTTGAAGGTACAAGTGTGCCAAGCCCTATGTTGGAGGCCATGCCTGTTTGGTACACCCGTGCTCCTAAGGTTAGGTATGGGCATGCTTTTGTAAGGTTAGGTCGTGCCATGCTGAGAAAAATGTGCAACTCTGTGTTATGAAGTAGTGCAACACAATGTTAAAAATGTATAACACACCGTAAAGACATGCAACACGGTGTCGATATTGTGCAACATTAACGTCGTGTGCAATAGTGTAAAATTTGTGTAACATGGCACAAAATGCGTGCACCACAGTAATATGTCTTACAGTATGAAATTGGTGCAAAACAGTATAATATTGTGCAACAAAGTTCCATAAATAAAAAAAATTAAAAGATATGCAATATTGTTATAAAATGAAAGAGTGTTATTTTATATTTTGTATGGAGTAGTTTTCTTTAAAGTTTATTATATAAAAGATATTATAGGTTAGAAATTTGGGGGGATTTGAGTTTTTAATACAACCCACTCTCATTTTAGGAGAGTGTCCGCCACTCTCTGCCGTTTTTTCCATTTTTCCTTTCTCACTACTTTTTTTCCTATGCCTTTAAGATTAAATATTCCTTTTATTTACAAAAAATGATATTGATGATCTTAACCATTGATTTCATTAAATCAATGGCTAAGAAAGCTTCCTACACTTTTTAGATCAAAATCTTCCTTCCTATATATATACTATAGTACTCGCGTAATGCAGCGCTTACGAAAATTTTTTTCCCGATAACTTGTCTGTTTTTCAAACAATGGTGATTTGTTTCTTTTCTAAATTATAACGTGTCAATGAAATTTTACATAGAATATTGGTTTTATAACTCTATTATATTTTAATTATATTACCCATTAAAAAACCAGTAATATTATAAATTAAGGTTGTATGTTATTTAGATTTAATAGTTCTAGTTATACGCAATTTTTGATAGTTAAGTTAAAATATTTATTATATGATCGAATATTTAATATGAAAAGTTTAATTATTAATATTTTCGATTATTAAGTTAATTTATATTGATTTGATTTTTTTAAATAAACTTTATTTTGGAAAGTTTAGTTATTAAAATGATATATAAGATTGTCATTAATTCTATCAAATAGTTGATTTATATAATAGTTTCCATTAATTGTAACATTAAGAGTAAATTAGTATTTTTAAATTACTTAAAATTAACAGATTAAGAACAACTAAATATTTTAAAAGATAGTACTAGCATAGTATATGCGCCAATACGACAGTGATTGTGTCATTTAAATTCCATAAATGTTTATGAATTTAGGTTATAGATTATTCAAATTCATGATGTCTAACTACACATATTTTCTAATAACCAAGTTAAAATATTTATTATGTGACAGAATATTTATAATGAAATGTTTAGTTTAAATATTTTGTAATAATTAAGTTAATTGGTATTGACTTGATGTTTTAAACATTTTCTTATTATGGAATGTTTAATTACTAAAATGGTATATATGAATCTCATTAACTCCATCTAATAGTAACTTCATTTAACAATTTCTATTTAGTTTGATATGAGGGTACGTAAATTAGTAATTTTAAATTACTTAAAATTAATCAATGCTAAGAATTTTTAATGACTCATTAATGATTCATTAATGCCTTAATAGGGGTATTTGGGAGAATCAAGTATCGCAAATTAATAACGGCTCACTCGAACGTAATTCACGGTTGGTTAAATATATAAATGACCAATATACCCCTATTAATGAGTAATTAATAAAGTTACAAAAAGTTCTTACAGTACTTATACGAAAAATAGTTATCGATTGAACTTTTATATATATATATATATATATATATATATATGTGTGTGTGTGTGTGTGAAAAAGAAAGATTAATATATGTTACAACATAAAAGTCAATAAATCTCTTGGTCAAAACATAGTCGACTTAGCTATATTGCGACGACAAGTCTTCACAAAAACTATTAGCGGCAACATTTAAAAGTTTTAATTAGCAACTACATATGTCGCTGATAATACATTTTTCTTATATTGATTGCAAGAAAACAAGTTATTTGACTTACACTAGTTTAAAATTCTTTTCAATCTTAAATTTTTATAAAGGGTATAAACTTATAAAGCAATTAATTAAGAATAAAATTATGCAAAACTAGTATTTTCCAAACCACGTGAATTTTCCCGAAACAGCCACTAGCTAGCAAGATGGAAATCCCTAAAAAAAAGAACTCGTTGCTCATGTGATTGTGAAAGTTATTTAGCTTGTTTTATATATCGTCTTCATATATATACCAACAAAAATTTGACATTGAACAAAAGTTGTGGGGGTTTTCTAAATCATTAATTAATTTCCTCTTAATTATTAATTATTAACCATTGTTATTGTTAATTAATTTTCAAAATACTCCCAAAGGCCGGGTACCTTGATTGATAATTAGAGAATATATCATGTTACGTCTTTAATGATCCTTTTCACTTTTGTTTAACAATTCTTAATCCATATAAGACAAATGAATTCCAACTTAAAAACTGCCACATGTACGTTAACAAATAATACTACATTAATTTTCAAGACACCTACAATTAATGGCCACACAAAGAGAAATCTAGACCATTGGAAAGCTTGATTATAATATATTAATTAGTAAACCTATGCTTGCAATAATGCACATCTATTAAATTTATTTATATAATTTTTTTGGGAACTTGGTCTATCTATATATAAAACTCTTCTAGCTAGGTTCGACATGCATGCATGTTCTTGAATGATATCCACACACACGCAGTATGTATGTGAATGTTAATTTATGATAAAAGAATCATAGAAATTTTGGAGGCATGCATGTGTCCCATAAAGAATATAAGTAGATGGGGATAATTCTTAACACATAAGATCCATAGACTTTTGATTCAAGTTCAACAATAGTCAAGATTGGTTCTTAGTTCTTACCTATAAAAGAATCATTGTTTAGGGCACTTGTGTGTAGGCATTAGGTCACCTTGTGTCCTTTTTATTAGTTTAAATTTCAATATGCTCAAATTATGGATCTAATTAATTGTTTTATTTTATTTTATATTTTATGCATAACCCAAGTCTTCTAATAGATAACCTAAGATGGCAGTTTCCATCTGTTTAGTTTAATTACAAGCTGTTGTTGATTGACCAAACTTTATATACTTAAAGATATATTATTTATATCAGATTAAATTTGAGTTTGATAGGATATAAAAAATAATACATACCATACATTAGTAAAAAATATTAAATAATTATAAAATACAAATAAAATAAGAATTTTAAAAAACTGTGACAGACAATGTCAACATAAAGACCAATAGTAGAAATGTGGTATCATAATATTAAAAGACTTAATTATATTTTTTATACAAGTCATCGATTATTATATTACATTTAGAGGCAATAAGGTCAATTATTTATTGGTTAATTAAAAAGAATTTAAAATAACTATAAAATGTTTAGAATAATAAAGTCATAAAACAAAAAATTTGTTTAAATATGATATTTTAAAATATCATAAAGAGTAAATATAATATTTATATATTATGGTAATCAAATATAATGTTTTAAGGTTTAATTACATATTATACGTTAAAATTATAGTTTCGTATATGCTGTCTTGTGAATTCACATAATGACATACACAATGAAACCAATAATTCTGATCAAAATGGAGTCCCTAATGGATCCTTATACGTGTAAAGCATGCAACAATGTAATAAGAAAAATAAGGTGAATAGATTATATACAAGTTAGCTTTTGATTAATTAAGGAACAAAAGATGTTCTCTATATTCATATGCATTTGAATAACTAGTTTAATGACCTAGAGTAGGTGCTAGCATATATCCTTTATTTGACCCCAACATGTCAAGACAAGTTTCAGCACCAACTACCATGTAAGAACGTCCAAATCATATGCTTCTACACCTTCAAAACTTGGTTGGAAACCTCTAAAAGTGTTCTTAAACTTTGAGGGGGGAAAGATAGCATTCTTGAAGAGAAAAGTGTTACAAAACCACCACAAAATGTCTCCCATAATTCTCTCAAGTAAGTACGATCAAGACTTGGAATTAAGTGCTTTAAACCTCTTAATACCTCAAGCCTCTTATTCGTTCACAATTTTTATGGTGCCGAGGTGTTTTGTATTCATTTTTTTCATTTTAAAGTTCATAGCTCTTAAAGCCTCTTTTTCAACAAAACTTGTAACACCTTCTTTTTACCTCTACCTTTGAAGAAGAACAATACCTTTCCTTTTGTGTTTAATCATTTCATGCGGGCTCCTCTTACTCAATCGTTACCTTCTTTCTCTTTTAACAAGACTTGTAACACCAAAGGCTTCGGTCACTCGATCATTCCATGCAGACAACCAACCTATCACCACCCTCCACCTACTCCCAAGAAATAGAACCACATCAACTCTTGGTACCCTGAGATAAAGTGAGAAAAATGAATTTGATTGATTTAACTTATAAGACTTTGGAACAACTATTAGGAAGTCTCACTCCCTCCGATCGACCGTATTGTTAGACTATTTAAACCCTACAACTAGTAGTGTCATCACTCCCTTTTGGGTGTAGGTTTAACATTAATTCAAGAATAATGCCCCTACTCTTAAGACCATTCGTAATGGTCTATCCGAGCCAATCGGGTTCCATCAGGTAATGGTGGGAACACCATTACACAATTTCGGGTTTCAAGGCTCGATCGAGAAGTAGCAAACCCACCCCCACCCCCTTCAACGTATATATTTTTAAAAATTACCGTTTTTTTCATTTTTTTTAATTAATCATAATTTTCACCTATATATACATAACCATTTTATACATATTTTTCACATCTCTATCTTATATTCTCTCTACCTTTTACTCTCTACTTTTAAAAAAACATATCTACATAATTTTTTTATGGATTCACCAAATGGATTATAATCAACTACGACTAGCGGTTATTTCGATACTCATAACAACCTTCGGTCTGATTTGATCGAACGCATTTGGAGTATTCAAGATCCCGACGGAGATGACTAGTTTTTTAGATTTTATTAATATTATTGTTTTTATGTAATTTTTAAATTTTTAAAATTTATTTAATTTAGTTATTATTATTAAAATTTTAAATTTCTAGAATTTTATTTGTAATTTTTTATTTATATTTTAGTTATTAATGAAAAAGATAATTAAGTTAAATAATTTTGTTTATATAAAAAAAATTAAAAAAGGTGGGGAAAGTTTGGGTAAAAAAAGGAAAGGTATAACACTTGATTTGGGTAGGAAGAAGGAAATGAAAGAGTGAATAATGTGATGCTGACGTTATATTGGGTAAGAAAAAGAAAAAGGTAAGGTATAACTCTTGGCCTAACAAGTATGTTTCCTTATTACTCTAAGTTGCAAGCTAGAAACATCTAGCTGCTTATTACAGGATAGGATACTCGACTCAAGCCATCACCTTAGAGGTAATGTGCACAAGTAACTAAAATATGATGTCTTTGATGGTTTGATAATTTGGCTACGTTGATAATTAGGTCGCTTATCAGACTAAAAGGAGCTCAAAAAGCGTCTTTGGGGAGTGAAGTAATCTCGATCTTTCCAATTAAATTTTCTAGATCCAATTCTCCTGGATTAGCATGAAATACTTGAGGAACAAAGATCACTTACAGGTTTCATTGAACAAAAGTTAGTTTTTCACATGTTAAAGGTTTATGTTGTAACTTTGTTCTAATTAATAAAATTTTGTTTTTTTTAAACCATGTTCATAAGGTTTTGAAATTTATAACTACACTTGCTACGTAAAAACACAACAACATTCCATTATCAATAATTGTGTGTTCCTACGCTATCATCAAACTTCGTTGTACTGCCCTTTGGTACGCATGTTCTCTTCTTGTTGGCTTATGTGCATTTGATTTCATATAAAATGGTTCTTTGCAACATTTTTCTTGTCTAAAATTGTTTGAGATTCAAAATTAGGGTTTACTTATAAGTCCAACACCTCTTCTGTCCACGACCAATGTGGGATTCGCCTAAGGTGTTACATTTTAAGACAATGTTATTTTGAGCTAATGATATTATTTATGTATTCGTTATAATTTATAATTTGGGTTTATTGTAATAACAATGAGAAATTATGGTTAAATTATATTTTAAAATAATCTTTAAGATTTTGAAATTAAGGAGAATTAATTATTTATATTTAGATGTTATACTCTCATTTTTAATATACTATGTTTTTATAGTTATTTTTTGAAAAAGTAACTATGACTAATTGTGTATCACATGGGCGTCTAACAAATGAAAAGGTTAAACACATAAATAATTACATGATATTAATAAACATCTTTTTGGTCGAAATTATTTATAAGAGAGGGTAATTATATTCCAACAACTAAAGAGATTGATCACATAAATGATTACATGGTATCAATGTTAAACACTATGAAGGTATCATATTTTAGTTCTGATAATATATGTTAAAACGAACTTTCATACTAAGAATCATTATATATACTGAATATACTTAATTTCATCAAGGTTTCATCTTTAGGACGATGATATTAACCTAACAAATAAAACTATGAACGTAGTATAAAAAGAAGTACTACTGAAAATATGAAAATCTATATTAATTCAATCTTCAAACATTCGATAAATATATTATTTTATTAGTTAATTTTTCTATGGGTATAATTTTGTTTGTTTAAATTGTTATATCTTTTATTTATGCTTTATTACATATTAAATGTTTTAGGTTTCTTAAATCTTATCTTGTGTGTGCACTGATAATTTAACTAGTTAAGCAAGTATTATTCAATCAGGCTCACTATTTTATTTCATTTAATTATTTATAAGTATTAACTCTAATTACAGAATTCAACACATCACTCAAATTACTTGAGAACAACTAAATATTATATATTAACTTTAATAATTTTGAATGATTACATAATATTATAAACCTATTGAATACAACAGATGTCTAGGCCAATTTTAGGATGTTATAACTTAGAATTATGGAGCAGGATCAGGATCAGCGTAATGCTAAGATTATATTTCTTGACTCTGACATTGACTAACAACTTGACGGGCTAGCAAATGAAGCCATACGCATTCTTATAAAGCACGGTTGTTTACTTACTTAGTTTTGATTGTTGAGAAGCCTAGAAATATCAAAAAAAAAAAAAAAAAGATGCATGTGGATGCATATTTGGTAAGATGTATATATCAAGATAATATATATGTTGTAGGTAACTATTTTGGATGATATGCATTTCTTATTTATCTTACAAGATAACAACTTCCAACATAATTTACATGGAAAAAGTTTTGTTAAAAAGTTTGAAATCGCTATCCACAGTGAAAAGAGTTATTAGCATTAATTTATATAATAATAATAATAATAATAATAATAATAATAATAATCTATATATATCCAATGAAAAGTAAAAATAAGAGCAATACCTGGGAAAGTCGACAATAATTACAATTATTTAAATATAAATTCTAGTCAGCTACCACTAAATTCTGGGATTTAATCAAGTGTGATATCCAGAAAATCCTATATATTCTTTTTCAAGTCAAATTTAGAAAATTGTAAACGGCAATTTGAGTCAACTACGCCTCTTGCAACTTTTGGAGATTTTTTATTAAAATATTATTTTTTTTCTTTTTCTTTTTAATGAATTGATCGAACCAATTATTTTGTTTTCACTAATTTCTTTTTTACATATGAGTATTGAGTGGCGGTATCGTTAACAAATAGAGATATGTAACCTACATGAAGTTTAATTTGATAATTGATTCTAAGGCTAATCAAAGACCTATAATAACAGAAAACGACCAAATAGAGAATCTTGATGAATAACCAGCTAGTAAAACAATTAACCGATTAAAACCGTATTTGATTTATATATATTAATTTCTGTTAGAAAATATTGTATTTTTATTAACTTTGGACATATTTAAATACACTTATATATAAGTGTTATATATATTAAATCTTTAGTGGATTTGTGTTCTCCTTTATGAGATCTTTGAAACTATATATAACGTGTCCAAAACAGAGTATATGTAAATGAGATGTCGATATTCAAAGTTGAGTACTTGGAAGTGAATTGAGCAAAACCTAATGGGTGTGGAAATATGTCTCATACAGGAGTAAGGAGTAACCTCCAAATAGGTTTATAACCATAGGAGTGTAAGTCTTACAAGCTTCTTTGTGTAGTTTTACTCCAACTCCTACCGGTGCGTAGGGGGTGCCGATGGTGGATTTCGTAAGCTAAATTCACCGACTTGCGGACACAAATGCACCTCCAATATCTCGAGCTAACAGAGGTTGGTTTTGCTAGTTTTTTTTTTGACCTAGTTTAAAATTTTGTAACTAATTGAAGATAAATAAATGATAATTAATTCGTTTAATTATATGTTAATTATGAATTAATTATTTCGATTTCAATCTTCACTATAAAAAAGGTCTAGAGTCTCATTCTAAACACAAAACACAAGAATACTCTCTTTTTGTTTCCTTGCATACAATCTTTTTCGGCGATATTTTTGCCATTGTTCTTTTGACAATGAACCACTCCGGTACAACAAGCTCCGGCAGTACATCTGCTTAAAATGTTGTATCCCTGGGAACAGACGGCGAATTTGTTTAAAGAAATCATGTTACACACAAGCCTCAGTCACTCTTCAGGTTTTCTTTGTTAAAGTTTCAGAATCCATTCAGAACTTACTTCTTCTAGAGCTCGTTTTAAACCTTTTTCAGAAATTCATTTCCTGAACTGCAACTTTTTCAAGGAATCGGTTTCCTGAACACATTTTAGTTTTAGTCATTCAAAAATCAGTTTTCAGAACTAGACGTTCAGAAAAAGGTTTATTGAACCTTTCTTTTTTCAGAACTCGAGTTTCAGGAATTACTTTCCTGAACTATTTTCCAGAACACATTTTCAGAACTTATATTCAGCACTCGTTTTTCAAAAACAGTTTTATTAAAAACATATATTTTTTTTACTAACAATATATTTCTAGAAGTTGAGTATCCATGAGAAGTGTAAGTGTGTAACAAGAATTTGGTATACAAAATTTTAAACTTGTATTCACAAATATATACAAAATCAAATAGTAACATCTTTTAACTGGAGTACTAAAGGAATAAGTCTTTATACACTTTCGACGGGTTCTAAAGTTTCTGTCTCTAGAGACAACATCACAAAAGGTAACGTCTACATCCAGTCCATGTAGTTGCCACAACTTTTGGCGAAGAAGATCATCCATGATTTTCCAACATTGTCTTTGTTTCTTCAAATTCTCTATTTCCTTCGATCCTTATCAAATCCATCGCCATCGTCAATACTGCCGTCGATCCAAATCGAATCTATCGACCCACATCGTTGTTTTTTGCTGACAAACCATTAACCACGATTTTTCTTACTTCCACTTCCCCTCGAGAATATATTAAAAGTCGATGATATTGTAATTAGCCGATTACAACTATCATGCGCAAAATTGATGTTCCTTAGACCATGAGTAGCGGTTAACTCAAACCATTCTCAACCCAGCTGCCACATCACTTTTTCTTCATTTTCTATTTTACCCAAAACCCAAGTATCACATAAACCAAACAACTCAAATATTTTCTTTCTTCTTACTTTCTTTTACAAAACCAAAAAAAAAAATTAAAAAAAAAGAAAGACATCGGGAAGCTTTGGGTTGGGGAAACCAAAGCCACACCCGAAAGGGGGGCGTAGGGGTGTTCCCGAAGCACCCACTTGGAACCCAATCTCACCCAAACCCCTTCAGGTTCCCCTTTACAAGCGGCCTTATATATTTACGGGACATAAAGATAACCACCATTAAGCTATATATAGAAAAAATATTTTCCATTTTATATATCATCCCAAATTGAATATAATATATTGCTTCTAAGTTTTAACAACACCTATCTTAAATGAAAGGCATATTAATCGTTTCATCGTTTAATTATTTAAATATTTATGAGAGTGAAAATAGGTAATTCTAGTCGGACATCTATTTTTCACAATTTTTTATCACATAAATTACTTTGGGTCAAGATGCGTTTTGATGGGCCTAAATCTTGAATGGGGTAAGAGGTGGTCTTGTTCGAATCCAAATATATAAAAACTAGCATTAAGCCAATGTGAAAAAACCCACCCAAACAATATTCTACTTTTTATCTACTAAATCAAATATATGCTTAACTCATAGAATTGACACATCACTTGGGTCATTTTCTTCCTTTAAATCTTTTACTTTTATTTTATTATGTGTCTATTAAATCTACTTTTTGACACATATTTTAGGCCTACAATTCAGTTGGTGTTTGTTTTAGTTTAATTTAGCTTTTTAGCTTGTTTTATGAGCTTATAAAAAATATGGTGTTTGACTTCGCTTATTAGTTTTATTTTGAGTAAAAATAAAACAGTTTTGATAAGTCAAGTGAAAGCAACTTATATTCTCCAAATGAGCTTTTCTTTATACTATTACATATATACCCAGACTTTTCTTCCTTTTCTCAACACCTTCTCTTCCTCAAATGTAAACATACATTTTTTAGTTATCTTATAATAATAAGCTAAGTCAAACGCTTTTTTAAAAGTAGCTTATTAGCTTATATGTCATAAGTTGATCCAAACACACCTTTTATTAATAAGCTCAAAAGCTAAAAAGCTCATAAGTTAAAATGCTAATAAGCTTACCCAAACACCCTCTTAATCCGTCTACTATGCCTATGCGTATAGAGTGAGGAGTCAAACTAGGAAAAATAATTTGAACTAAAATATGTGCCTATATATATGTTTAAAAAGGAAATTATGATGCATGCAAAAATATTTACTTCCGTAGTCTCATCACTTTTTTTATTTCACAATAACTCGGGATTTAATCCCATAGAGATGATAGACCTTTCATCTATCAATTCAATGAATGCGTTACCTGTCGATGATCTTGAATCAGATCAATATCATGAATAACAATATATGAGCTATTAAATTAATTCCTCGTCGAGAATTGAATTGAATCATAAACATTTGCAATAATATCAAAGTGTAACAATCCATCCTTGATCAAAAAAAAAAATTAACTAATCAATCAAATATATGAAGTACTAAAATACCCAAATAATCTTTTGAAACAACTTGGATTTTGATGATTAACAAGCAGCCATTATGAACATGAACAACCCTATATAAAAGGCACTAAGAAAAAAAAGACGTTTCGAATCAAACACAGCAGAGATTCATGGAATAAAATCATTCAAGTTTCAAACCCACAAAGAAGCAGGTAATCAGGCAGGTTTTTTATCGCCTTTGAGGTTAAGATTGAACCATTTCTTCTTAGTTTTGCCATCAGCAGAGGTTCCTTCTTCATTTAGGCTTTCACTTTCACCACCAGCAACTTTGCTGCCATTACTACTAACTTGACTACTATTATTACTCCCACTACCTACAACCAGCGACCTACCTACTGTGAATGATGATTGGATACCGTCTCTTTGTTTTAGAAGTTCCTCCACCTGTACAATTTTTTTATCATCAGAAGCAGATAATCAGAAGCAACACTCGGAAAGTGATACTGTGGTAAATTTGAAAGTGTACATCAGAAGCAGATAATCAGGTATGGTAAAAACGGATGTTGGAGATGGTGTTTTTTTGTTGTTTGAAGTTGCAACACTCGGTTGTTTCGAGTTTTGGGCTAAATTTATTATTTGAGAAAACAAACAATATAATGACAAACAAGAACATTATTCGAAAAAAGGATAAATGAAACGGCTCGTGAATGAGAGTGAAATTCTCACTAATTACTAAAAGGTAATTTTAATTTACTCTGCGATGATGAGTTTTGTTCCCCCTACGTAAGTAAATAACTAGAAAGAGATAATGTATGTGGAGGCCACCCAAGTATTCAACTTTCCCGGTAAGGTCACTCATGTATTAGAATTATCATATACATCATCCCAGGATTCATACGTATCTTGTGTCATTTATACCAATTTCGAGAGAAAAAATATATCAAACGACGGAAAGAACCTTAAGTTCTTGAAAAACACAAAAAAACCTTTGATAAGGGTTCAACATATTATATGTTAAGATTGTTGTTTTTCAAAGGGGAACTTAACATGATTTGGTATGTTTTTTAGTAAAATTGGTATAAGTGATGAACGATACATACTCTGGCATAGTTTGATTAGTTTCATTACACATGTAGGCTTAATGAACAAAGTGCAAACTAGAATACTCTGGTGACCTCTACATACTGACATACACTATCCCTAATTTGAACATTCGTATTCATTTAAGGACATACCGTTAACCACAAAAGAACATACCGTTAACCATTCACTTTGAAAAAACAATAGACTAACACTCTGTTCTCGAGTTTTTTTTAGGGTGGAAAGGAAAGAATTTGTAAGGAAACCTACCTAAAAGGTGTTCTTGAGTTTCATTTAATGAAGCAAAGGGAGAGATTTGGAAGGGAAGTTTAGGCTTATTTTGATCCTAAATCTTTCCTCCCAAATTTGGGATGATTTGGGAGGAAAGGATTTCCTTTCCTCTCCTTTCCTTTCCTCTCCTTTCCTTTCCTCCCCTTACTAAACTCGAGAACAGTGCTTAAAGAAACATTGTACCAGATTGCTTATCTGGCATATCAGAATGCTTAGGTGTATTGTCTTATACTGTCAGAATTTTGATCAAAATCATTTATTTGGCGAATAGGAATAAAATAGATTTGTGTAATTAGTTTTAAGGTAAAGTAAGTTTTGTCCTTTTGGTGATTAAACTTGCTATAAAAAGATACACAAGCAGTCACGTACATTCTGTTTTTCCTGGGTGTATCTGTTGGTCACTTCTTGGAATCGTGCCAAAGCCTGCAAAAGATCGACGAGAGACACTCGACATAAATAATGATACAAAACTACCCGTTTTTGGATCTCATGAAATGGGTCAATTTCTAGTACTTGTCAAACGCGTTGGTTGACCTGCTATCTCTATTTTCTGAACTTGTTATAATTATTAATAATGTGACAATTATGATACAATATTATTACAATAATAATTCAAATCTTTGAATAGAAAGATATAGGATGTATGCACTCTAAAAAGACTGTGTGCAACTTTCAACCCCTTTTTAACCCACTTGGTATATTCTCTTGTAGCTAATTTTTGTATTTGTCCCGTTTGAGTCTTTGAGATAATACATTAGGGAAAAAAAACCATATGTAGGTAATAAGATACCTGTCTGTATTCTGTCTCAAACTGACGTAGCTCGGTTCTCTTTCTCAAAATCTGCTGCTCGATATCCTTGAGTTTATGAGTAGTATCCTCATATGTGGTGGCACAAATAGCCTCTATCGTATAAGAAGCAGTTTTGAAAAAATTATCTCCTGCCAGAAAACAAAATATTATATTCAGCATAGTATCTTTCTCAGATTAACAAATGAAATCCAAAAAGGAAAAAGAAGAAGGTAGAGTTTCCAACCGTAAACGGCAAATATGTGAGTGCCAGCTTTTAATTCTGAGACCTCACATGGTTGAAGACCTTCAAGCCTTTTAAAGAAAGCAGCTTCAGGGTCCTTAGCCATCGCTAACTGCATAATTATCACATATGCACTTTAGGTACAAAATTAACCACATAAAAAAATAAGAAGTGGGAAGTATTAAAGCTCTTAGTGGATGCTTACAGCATTAACGGTTGAATCCATTCTGTATACTTGAAAATGCAAGAAGTACATCCCCGCGGATGTCACCTTACCAGCTTTCTCACTATCTTCCTGCACGAGATGAAATCATAAATGATAATTTTGAGGCAACCACTTCCATAAAGTTTTATAGATTAAGTGTACATAACCATATGCATATGCTTATCCGGTACAAAATGTCATGTCATGTATATATCTCGTGAAAAGAATAATCCAAAATAGAAATGGGCATACTTATCAATACCAATATCTATACTATACTACTATCAAAATGTAAGGAAGGATATGGTATTCACGGAATGAGGTACCAGGAAATAGAATCTGTTCGATAACGTATCCATTTTCTTTATCCTTTTTCTATTTTCTTTATTTCTCTTTTTCCAACTCTTTTATTGATTTTTAAAATGATGTTTGAAAAATAATAAAATAAGAAAAGATGTATCATTTTAAATAATTAAAGATAAAGATAATCTAGATTGAAATTGTATAGATGTGAGTGATTTAGCCAAAATTAGATTAATTCAAAAAATAAAGTGGATGAAAATTAAATTCCAACTTATAAGATATTAAATACGAATTAAAAATCAAATGAAAAAATTCAATTATAAATAATAGTTTTAACATTCAATATATAATAAATCCTTTAATTTTAAGCATTAAAGAATAACAATCTAGAACTCATGAACCCGAATAATCTATAACCTGAAATTATAAACATTTACAGATTTTTTAAAATAGCTCGCATATTAAAAATCAAGTCAAATAGTGATCCGCTGCTTTGTGCAGGTCTCTACTAGTTTGTAACATACCAATGTTATGCCATATATACTTCCATGAAAAAATATTAACAAAATATACATAAGCATACTTATTTGTAACAAATCAATGTCAAGAATAAGGTATCTTGCAATCTATCACTTTCGGTCAACCTATGACTTATAAATGTCCAAGTTAGTAATCATATAGTGAGCATTTAAAATTAAACAATATAGACCTTCGAAAGACACGAAGGTTGAATATCAATAACATTTTCTTCACAATTTAGAAACCAAAAGTGTTTAAAAAAAAACAAAAAGTAATTATATATCACAAGACACAAGCACATAAGAAAGTCCTAATCAACCATATGTTTTCACCCAAATGCAACCAACATCTTCAGATAGAGTTGATTCTCTTTAAAATTTATTAAGAAGATTTGTATATTATTATATAGTTGTTTTTCTTTAGGAGGTGTTTGTTTTAGCTTATTTACAGCTTATTTTTGGGGCTTATTTTTTATAAGCTAGTTTTTTCTGGCTTATTTTCTAACTTTTGAGCTTATTATGAGTTACAAGAAGAAAATAAGCCGGACTCATAAAAAATAAGCCAGAAAAAACGAGTTTATGAAAAATAAGCCCGGAAAATAAGCCCTAAATAAGCTAAAACAAACACCCCCTTAACTCCATTGATTATCAGAAATATTTCATCAGATCTCAGCACATGAGAAGAAGTTTGACTAAAATGTTGACTGTTAGCTAGAATCAATCTCTCCAAGTTTTGAAATTTCTCTCCTAGTGTCATTTGTAATTGAGGCAGTGATCATAAAACATTATTATGATGTTATTTTGAAAACAGAAAAACTCAAAAAAAAAAGAACAAAATATAAAAGAAATGGAATTACCTGCAATGCCAGACTATAGCCCCCACCATTATCTTGCTCAAAATAAAGTAGCTGCAATGTTTTATTTACGTAAGAAGTAACTCTAAGTCTCTAACAACATTACGATATTCACATTAATATAAATTATATTGTACAAGTTTGGTGTACCTTAAATTTGCTTTGTGCAGCTGAAGTAACTCTAACAACAATTCCCGATTGGGCTTGTTCCTCACTTATTGTAACGCCAAAAAAATGTGCACATTGTTTCTCTACCTGTAAGTTAACTTAGTTTAGGATTTAAGGTACCAACACATATGTGTGTATATATATATATATATATAGAGAGAGAGAGAGAGGGAGAGACAGATTTTATCACTGGAAACATACCTTCCCACTAACTGATGTTCCTATGGGCAGGGGTCTCACAGTAACAGTTCCATTTAATGCTTCCTCAAGAACATTGGCCGAAATAGTTGTCTTAATAGGAACTCCAAGCTTACTATAAAGAGAAAAACAAATAGAAAAAGAATGACTATTTGTACATAAACATATTAAAGATACAAACATTTTTCTTTGTTATAAAATATAACCTGAATAAAGCTGCAAACATTGTGTTCACAGTTCCAAGGTTTGATAAATCGATTTCCATGTCCATGCCTTCAGCATCAATAGCCTATTCAGTTGACAAAAAGATGCTACTTAGTTTTTGTAAATCACAGCAAAAGTTGTTCGATTAAATGCAAAGATTCACATAATATTTAAGAAGTCCCTCTCATAAAAGATTTAATTCTTGGCTATCACCCAAATCTCTAAACAAATTATCAGGAGATTCATACAAGTTAACATGATTTATACACATAGACGGACACTAAAGCCCCCAAAAAAGAGAAAAAAAAACTTAAACTTCAAAGGGTGGAAGACTACCTCAAACCCTGCATTATCATATTGCCTTCTTTTCTCTGGATCGGATAAAATGCTATAAGAATATGCAACCTCCTTAAATAATTCTGAGGCTTCAGGATTACTAGCATTTTTGTCAGGATGATACCTGTATCATATACATATGAAATACAATGTCACATTATATTTCTACAATCTTGTGCAAGTTGTAACATTGGCTCACAACTGATGCTAAGCTTCCATTATAGAAAGTTAGAAACCAAGGTTACTAAACTAATAAAGTATGACAAACAAACATAATGAGAAGTGATAAAGAAGGCTATAACTTTCTAGCCTCGTATAAGGAAAATTATGCAACATACTTTCAATATGACAAATTTATAGCACATAAGCAAGGAATGTTGAGAAATTGCAAAGAAATAGTCAAACAGCACTCTGCTGGATTTTCTCACGTTTCTAGCTTTTTCAGTATTAATAAGTGCTTGTTTATTAATTCAGTTGCTGAATTTTAAGGAGTTTGTAGATCATATGATCAAGTTCCATGTTTAGAAGTTATTAGATCATGGCATCAGGCATCTAGTTGTTTAATTCTAGTCTCTAGTTGTTCATTTTCCTCTATTTAAACTTCATTTCATTTAAAGGGGTGTAATTACTAATTAGTTTTACAGTAGTAACCATTGTTATTATTCTCTTGCCTTATTTCTAGTTCTCAAAGTAGCAACATCTCTTAATATTTTCCAACAAATCTATAATATCATGCATCTTTCATAAGAAATGAACTTGTAAGATAGCAAAGATTTATGTCAATATGCCTTGAGTACTATTCTGGCTCCATTCTTCAAGAAAATGATACATAGGTATTAACCTAATGCAACACTCCAGGTAAAACAAATTCTTAAACAGAGCTGGCATTAACATTGAAGCAATTGATATTTATTATCAATAAATGAAATCGTATATGAACAACTTCAATTTCAAATTAAACAGAATTATTCCCAAGAAATAGTAGGAACTAGGAACTTTGCGAATGAGGAACAAGAATCAACGGATTTGAGTAATAACGTAAGAAATTAACAAAAGAAAGCAAGAAATACTAACTTGAGAGCAAGTTTTCTGTAAGCAGATTTAATCTCCTGATCTGAAGAATCTCTAGAAACACTGAGAACCTCATAAGGGTCTCTGCGATTTGCAATTACAGGGGTTGAGGAAGAGGTTCCCCCTTCCGCCTTCGAACCTCCCATCCCCTTTCTTGTGTTTTTTATCTTCAAACTTCAATTCCTGAAAGTGAAAATCCACCCAAACAGCTATCAATCCTTTCCGCAAAGATCCAACAATGGATTTTTCAGAAACACTGGTGGTATCTGAAAAGAAGAGCTGTCGAGATCGATTGCACAAGAAGTGCAGAGCGATCCCGCTTTTGAATTTGTATTTGAAGAAATGATAATTAAACCTAGCTATGGCGAATTTCAACAGAGAAAAAGGCGAAAAAGGCCAAGATCCGAAACCAGATTCATATATGTGAAAAAAACCGATTAGGGTATTTGAAAATGGTAAGAATTTTTCACTGTGGTTGTGGGAATTTTGGGTTTTGTTTATTCACCTACAATACGATTTGCTGAAGAACGTAATCTCTAAGCTCAAGAAGAAGCCCACCACAAGGTATCGGACAAGCTCGTGTTCTGGACTAACAAAATGGATTTTTTTTTTTTTTTTTTTTTTTTGAAAAGCGTTTTTTGAAATATTTTCATGACATTAAAGTTCAAAGTTTTTCTTTTTCTCTGAACCATCCTTGCTTGTATTTATTATTATCACACGAAAATACAACATAAATCCAGACATAAGATAAATGTGTTATGTGCAAAGTATAAGGATTTTTAGGATTTCTCTTGATAGATTTATAAAAGGGTAAAGGAATACATGTACCTAGCAGTATTTAATTTAGATACTGCTACATTCATAACCTATTTTAATAAAAATCATTTATGTCATTTGACTTTTTAGTAATTTAAGTGTGTTGTGAGTGCAACGGCATTTAAGTTATTTGTTCTTAACTGCATAGATCATTTACCCTTTATAAAATGACTCACATAGTCCGCGCAATGCGGCGATAACAAATATTTTTTACTCGATAACGTATGGGTATGGTATTCATACACTATGATAACATCGAATAATTTTTATTCGCGGCATGTGTATTTGTTTTTTTTTTCCATTTTCTTTATTTCTTTTTTTTATATATCAACTCTTTTATTAATTTTTAAATAACTTTTAAAAAACAATAAAAAAGAAAAAAATTTTCTACTTATAAATTAAGATGATGAAACTATATAATTACTTTAGTAATCGTGTTGATAAGTTTTATGAGTTCTACTAATATGCATAACTTTAGTAATCGTGTTGTATAACTTATGAGTCATTTATAAAAATACGAAAATGTTTATAAATTTAATTACATTTTTTATGAGTTCTTCTAATATTTAGACTAAATATTTGTTATATGATAGAATATTTAAATTGTCATTTTATGAAGATTTTTTATTTAAATTTTAACTTATTTTAATATTTTATAGGTTAACGGTTAATTTGAATTGACTTGACATTTTAAAATATTATTCATTATGAAAAGTTTAGTTATTAAAATGGTATTTAGGAATCTAATTAACTCTATTTAATAGTTTTATTTTAGGTTTAAATGAAAGATAAATTAGTAATATTAAATTACTTAAAATAAAAAACTAAGCCTTTCAAAAAAAATAGATAAATGCCTTATATATTAATAAAAATAACACTTATGTTAAATGATTTACAAAGTTTACATCTCATAAACACCCTTACACTCAAGCTAGTCATCTTATAGATATGTTGAGCTTGAAAAGTATGAAAACATTTGTTGTATTACATTAGGGATTAAAGGCGGTTTATAGAAAGTTCACACATGCATGTCTCTAGACAATATTTCTTGATGAAACTCTTAAGAGTAATAACTGCAGGTATATATATGTGATTACGTGAAAGAACATATATATATACTTAATATTTTCATCCACTTAATTTTTAGCATTATGTAGTCATGTTTTATTAGTTATTGTTGAGTTGATTTTACTTATGATATCGAGCTTATTGTAACTTGTGTATAGCTAGGCGCATGAGAACAGGTAGGTTTTGGGCATGATATATAAAGCTATATATATATATATATATATATATATATATATATATATATCCTAGCT
Source organism: Dittrichia graveolens (assembly GCA_038502395.1). NCBI lineage: Eukaryota > Viridiplantae > Streptophyta > Magnoliopsida > Asterales > Asteraceae > Dittrichia > Dittrichia graveolens. Next base: position 97,273,105 of record JARJIL010000003.1, on the reverse strand, counting down.
TCTTGAAAGAAACGTACGAGATATATATATTATATGACCGAGGTTCAACATCATATGGATCTTCATCAAGACGTACGATTAATTAAGTTGTTGGGGATTAGTTAATTACCAATTAAGTTGTACGTACGTATATATAGTGTGTTTGTTTGTAATATATATATATATATATATATAACAAATTAAGGTACGTGATGCTTAATTATCACTTTTAAAGTTCTAATTGATTGTTAGTTTTGTGTGGTGGGTTAAGGGCGGTATAATTAATTATCTTACATGTGGTTTGGTGAAAAGTACGCAAACTGGAGTTAGGGGTAAGTGTGGTATGGAAGGTTTGGCAAATAATTAATATTAGAAAGAATTGGTAACATCTAACCCAACATATATATACGTATGTATATACTAGCATACAACGTAACTATATATACATGAATCATGCAACGTTAAATAATTCCAGATCCTCAAATTTAAATTCTTCAATTTAGTTAATTAATAGGTTTGTTTTTTCCACGGAAAGCAAAACCAAACCAAACCAAACCAAACCAATATATTGACTTTTTTAAAATAAACCAAACTGTTGGTTTTCTCAATGATTCGATTCAGCTTTTCTTGGTTCGCTTTTAATTTGTATTTTTCGTATTCGGTCATTTTTCTTGCAACCCTTAGTTCCATGTGTGACTATCTACTGCGGATAATTAAGTAAATCACCATGTTGTTGGCTATGTCTGATGAACCATGTTTTATATTTGTTTGTGTAGGATCACAACCAGGAAACCAGCTAACGATATTATCCATTTTGAGTTACCCCTTGCGGTTTTAAAACGAGTCATATGATACATGAGCGGTGGGTTTAAGAGTCGCAGATTTGACTGGCTCAAAGTAACGATGAGCTCCATAAACCTAACAATTTATCCTCTCATGTGGTACATCATTAAGTCTTACTCTAGCAAGTTGTCAGGAGTTAAAAGCATGGGGTGTACCCATCTTTGGGCATCTCATGCTTCAAGGCACATCAGCATAACCCACTATATACTTCAGCTATGCTTAAACCCAAGTACAATCTACACTTCGCACACTTCAAACTTTTTTATTTAAAAAATACTCTCTCTCTCATCTCTCTCTTTTCTCTCTTTCTCTCTTTCTCTCTCCTCTCACTCTCCTCTCTCCTTCGGCATTTGGATACTAAGTATGTTTGCCTTGTTTGGGTATCACATAGTTGGGGGTGGTGTTCAAATTGGTACTACATTGCCAAATAAGCATGCCGAATTCATGCTTCTTATACACCCATCGCTTTAAGACAATCGGTTGTACCATTGGCACGCAATCGGCATGATGAGATGGCCATGGCACCCGGTACCAAGGCCAACACCACCCCCAAAGGCGCGGTACCGAGAAACATGAAAGTGGCTCAGTATTTGAATGCCGGTGATACCGATACACATTTAAACCCAAACGGTCAAATGACCGTTCCAAATAAAAAAAATTACCCACTTATTATATAAACTCCTCACTTTTAACCATTTACACCACAAACTTCTACCTATTCTCTCTACAAACTTTATAAAACTTCTACTTTTTTTATATTTTCATTTCAAATTGAGTCCTCTTCAAACACCCTAAGGCCTAAACTCATCTCGATTAAAAAACCGTCAACCAACTCCGTCTTTTAACCATTTTTATAATAATTTTATATCAAATTTCGTAATAATAAAACTTAAATAAAATCAAGCCTGATACATCCTTTGCTCTAAGTGGTAGACTTTATTGTGCCCTCCTAAAATTTGAAAATTTACATTCCCTTTATTTACATTTTTGCTATTTGGATTTTTTTTTATATCGAGTTCTAGTGGTCTAAATTAATCATGTTTTTAATTATTTTTAATTTAAAAAGGTATAATAGTAACTAAAATTTTCTCTTTCCAATCTATTTCTCTCTCATATTTTTCTTACTCCTAAACTTTAAATAAAAAACAAAATAAATTAAAAATAATTTACTATTAAATTAATAATTTCATTGAATTCACCAATAAACATACCTAAAAATTACGAGTTTTCATCATTACTATGTTCAATAATAAACACATCTAAAGGTATACAGGTTTTAAGATAAATTTTATAATTATTCAATACCGAACACACCTAAAATATGTGAGTTTTTTCATTATTATAATTTTTAGTCAATTATTTTCTGTTGTTCACCAATGAATTTAAACTTGTTCCCCTTTAAGCTACTATCGAGAAGTGAACACTTTTTCTCCTAAACACAAATTTCTCAATCTGTTCATCGGTGAAAAATGTCACAAGATTTTTATAATTAATCAATATTTATGAAAAAAAGACAATCAAAGTCTGTATTCACTATTGAATATGGTAAGAAAACATTTATACCATTATGTACACATGTAAAAGAATCTTTAAAAAAAGGTGAATGTAATAACAAAGCAAGACCAAATAATGTGTTCTCCATATTCTCTTCATAAACACCATTAAATATATGTTCAATGCATTCACAAGAACCAAAATGAAATATGTTCTATAGTGAATAATATATCAAATAACAACAACATAAGTCTAGGAATAAAAAAGAGATGAGGTTGTAAAAAACCCTTGATTCATCTTCATCTTTGCGGCAAACTCTGTTTTTCATCTTCATATTTGAAGGAACGGGAACGGTGGCCGGTGGAGACAATGGTATTGATTCTAAGAGCCGATGATGTTTTCTTCTCCACAATAGGTGAATCCCATCAACATCGTTAATGGTGGATGTAGTAGATCTCCGATAGCAGCAGATCTGAGAGAGATGGAGAGGCGTAGAGTGTGGCTTCAATCAGAGAGAGATGGAGTAGCGATGGGGGTTTCCGATTGGCTGTAATGGATCCATAACGGTGGCTGTAATGGATCTCTGATAGGCGGCAGATCAGAGAGAGATGGAGAGGCGAAGTGTGTGGCTTCAATCAAAGAGCGATGGAGCGGCGACGGGGTCTCCGATTGGCAGAGGCGGCGGTGATCTCCATTAGCGGCGGATGAGAGAGAGAGAGAATGTGGTGGAGCGACGGGATGAGAGAGAGGGAGAGAGGTGGAGCGGCGGTGTAAGAGAAATGGTGGGGGAGACGTTAAATATGCATTTATATGGGGACGATTGGGTTTTATTTATGGTAAAAATATTTTGAGGTTAAAAAGACTACTATACCCTTCATGATTATATTTAAATTCCCTAATAGTTCCATTTAATTACATATTTGTCATAATTCATCATAACCATTGATCAAATAATCTAAGAGCTCAAATTGCTTATCGCACTTTTCGTAAATAAGAAGCTTTTCGCAAGAACCTCTCTCTCTCTCTCTCTCTATATATATATATATATATAGTTAGAATCAAATAAGAACACCTTTTAAATGCACGACAGTGAGAACACTTTTGGGCCTTTGATTTCATTGATCGGATGTTTAAAAATTGTCATGTTTTTTGATCATTTGTTTGACTATATACCTGATGCATTAATACATACAAAAGTGTTTGTGATCTGATGCATCAATGCATACCAATATTCTAATTATTAATATTATAGAAATAATCTTGATTTTATGATTTAGGATGTAAACTTGACTTTTGGGTAGTTATGGGTGAACACGAACGTAAAAGAGAAATGTTAAATTATAAGTTTACCCAGGTTCACACTGTCATGCATTTTAAAAGGGTTCTCTCTTGAACCTCACCATATATATATATATATATACACACTAGCAAGGTACCCGCGCAATGCTGCGACGGCAAATAGTTTTTTATTTTTTTATTTGTATCAACTATTTTATTAATTTTAAAAATAAATTCTAAAAGAAATTAAAATAAGAAAAAGAATTATATTTATGAAATAAGGAGGGAGAAGTTAATAAGATTTTGAAAATTATGTTGATACGGGTGGATAATTGTGAGGTATTTTAAAAGTTAACGTAAATTATGAAAGAGAATGAAATGGTTAAGAAGGGGTATTTTGGTACATTCAAGTTACTTAAAATTAAGAGTTTTTATGGTTGTAAATATATTATAAAGAAGTAAGATAAGATATATATATATATATATATATATATATATATATAGAGAGAGAGAGAGAGAGAGAGTTGGTTTACGACGACTAACTAGCATGGATCATCCAAAGTGTGCCATGCATTGTTGATCTTTGAATTTGCTTACTTAATTTCCCTTAAACCAACGCTACCATGCATTGACCTGCATAAACTTGCTTGCTTAATTCTTAAATATTCAAAGCGTGCATGCGCAGCAGCTCAAGTGTCCGTAGGTCGTAAGACGTCATGCATTTTAAAAACCAACTAATTAAAAATAATTATATTCCTAGCTAAAAATTACTAGAAGTATAATATAAAAATACAATAAATATCTTAAGGTTGTGTTTGGTATGTATGAATTAAAGGCCGAATGAAATAGATCATTTCAACAGAATGAGAAAAACGTGTTTGTTACTCACTTAGAACTGAAATGAACTATTCCAGCTATAAAGAATGTCATTTCCTCATTTTTATTCTTTGGTGGAGTGGTGTTTTTAACTCATTCCTAGAAGGAATGGAAAGTAATATTATAATTTGATCTTCTTTTTAATTTTACTAACATAATTATAATTTTAAAAAAAGAAACATTTTTTTCATAATTCTCTATAAAGATATTTTTTTAATCTTGTTTATACTTAATTTTTCTATGTTACCAAATAAAACATTATAGTTTTTATTAAATTATAAATTAACTACAAGTAGAATATATATCTAGAAGTATCTATATATATTAAGAAATTTTGATACAAAAATATTATAGTCAAAGTAAAATATATTAATAAAAAATTACTTTTTTTATCATGTTAATTGTAAGTGATGAAATTCTATTCCTCATATATAGCCTCATATAACCAAACATGATAAATGAATTTAATGGATTATTTTATTCTACCACTCATTCCATTACCGCATTCATTCTATTTATTTTGTCTTTTTATTCCGTCTAACCAAACACACCGTGTTAAATTTTATTTTTACTTACCTTTTAGAAGTGATAAGTTATCGCTTCAACCAGTCAACCTTGCAAACATTCACAGACTTCAAACTTTAAGACCAAATTGATTTTTATATTCATAATTTAGTACTTTTTACCACTAAGTTATCAAGTTGTAATTTTAATAAGTAGATGCATATACTACTGACTTTCCATTTTTTAATGTAATGGAATATAATGTGTGGCGCACATTAGGCCCATCAATACTCGTCCATAGTCCACTGGGTTTGTTTAACGTGTGCAAGCGGTCCATGGAGAATTAGAGATACAAATTTGTTTAACAAGCGTTCACTTGCAGGGACATTATATATGGCGTGTAGTAACTGTTTAGGACCCACAGCTAAAGGCAGTCCTCTGTTAATATATATGTTATTATATATGAAGTCGAATAGTCTATGTTTTTGATAAATAGTTTAGAAGAATGTTTAATATAGTTCGTATTTAATTTATGGTTTTAAATGACTAATTTTAATCTTTGGATTAATGACATCAATCGTTTAGATTGTATTCTAAAATTTAGGTGGAGTGACATTTTCATGATACTTTTACAAATCACATGTAATTGTGTACGGAATCACCTGTGATTTAATATTAAAATTTTAGTACTATGTTTTTTACATGGACTTTATTGAACACAACTAAAGTAGTTTATTAGTCGATTACTATGGTGGTTTGTTTACTTCAATCACTCAATTGACAATTATCTGAATCACTTAAAAATAGTTATTACTTAATTAACTTGTTGGTTAATTGGTTTGGTTTGTTTACTTAAATCACTTACTTGGATCCCTTGATAATTCGTTAAATCAATTGATTACTTTATTAGTTTTTTTGAATGGCATAACACACACTCACTAATTCTAGTTCTAAATCTACACCTGATCTCGACTATGGGACTTGAACCCATAACCATGAGAAATACATAATACACCTCATACCGTTAGACTATAAGTTTTTTTTAATTAGCTTAATAGTTAATTGGTTCATCTACTTGAATAGTTAAATCAATTAAATTATTTAGTTTGTTTATTACTTTGCTAACCTTTAAATAATGTTTCCCAGAAAATATATATCGAATAGTCAAAAAAAACAAAAAAAAAGAAGAATTTAAAAACCTAAAACGAATTCTTTCTTCTATTGTTTTGGTTACGTAGAATTTTAAGTTTTTTATCGATGTTTTTATATATTTTAGTATTTTAGAGGCCCATTTTTTAGATATCCCAGGTTCTGAAAATATTTAAGACAATCATGCATGCATGGAGCACAATCATTGCATGGTCTAACCGGGATTGTTTAAGCATGCCCGTGCTTACCAATAAGCACGATTAGGCAAGGCCAAAAATCATTTCTTTCCCTTATCTTGATGTATCATCCTAAATTTCTATTCACATTTAAATTCGATATCAATATGAAAATGCTTATCACTTGACAAATTAGCATCATAATTTACAAAAAATGAAAATGAAAATTGAAAAATGTGACACATCATGTGGCAAAGTTTACTTGCTAAACTTGGAAAGAGTGTAGAAGAAAACTTTTATAAAAATGTGAAGTTAAGCACCCACAATGGGTGCTTGTGATAGTCTTCAATGAACAAAAACGAACAGCCCAACTTGTTATCCCATTGCCATTGTCTGGTTATTTGCTCGTGTTTGGTCGGCTCCTTGTGTGGGTAACGAGGGACGCAACTCGTTATATATTTTTTTCAACGAATAAGATTTGAGATAAATAATTGTGTGGATCCAGTAATAGAGGATTAGAGGGATGAAAGCTAAGGGCCACTCAAATGACAAAACTAAAAAATAAACGGAAAAAATTTACATAATAGTAACCAAGTTTGAAAAGTGTTCTATCAAGATTACTTATCATGTTATTTCACATTGTAAAATAACTCATTGATAAACTTGGTAGAACACTTTTCAAACTTTATTACTATTATTATGTGAAATAAACCCAAAATAAAGGAGAAATTTCACATGATCCAAAACGTATAACCTGCATTTTGAACCGGAATTTACTAAAGGGGCACGTTTAAGGTACAACTAGAATAATCATGATTTTGGTGACACATTTTAGATTATACTTTTCATAATTTAAGGTTCATGAAACATGATTAATCATCATATCATTAACATTTGTGTGAATGCTCATGTTGTGTCATGTACTTTAATCACACCATTCCTACAAGCCAAGAAAAGGCACTGTACTTTTATCAATTTGGTTACTTTGTACTATTAATATTCTGCATATCAATCAAACAATTTGCAGGTTTTCGAAAATGTTTATCAAAAACATTAATACAAAACAACTGAGACAAGAGTTGAGTGAAGGCTACATCCATGTAGCCTCAACCATAACCATTTGTGTGGTCATGGCGCTTATTGTGTTTGTTCTTGGCACGTTCGTCGTTGATCACTACAAGACCATCGTAATACCGAAGGACCTGTATTTCCCCGAATTCACCACGGTTACACAAACTCATCCTTCGTTAGTCTACTTGTGTCATAGATCATGGACATCTTCTTGTTCGCTAGCTCATGTTGTGGAATTTACCGACTCAACTGGTTTTGTGGATCATTGGCACTCAATGAGCGACGACGAGCTCATTGAGAAAGCCACAAGGGTCCCACGTGTTGCGGAGACTCCATGGAAAGTGGCTTTCTTGTTCTTGACAAAAGGAAGTTTGCCCTTGGGTCCACTTTGGGAAAAATTCTTTAAAGGGTATGAAGGTCTTTTCTCGATTTATCTTCATACATCTCCGGATTTCGACTACGAACCTCCAAACTCGTCCGTATTCTATAAGCGAAGAATTCCTAGCAAGGTTTGATACGTGTGATCTTCATTTGATGGCTTAATTTAATTCTTTCGACATCCCGTAAACTAAGTGCAAATTTTGGTATATATATCAACGAAAATATGTCCTCACATGAAAAGTTAAATTAATTTCAACCGCCTGAAATAAATAAATGAAAAATGATGTCCACGGCTAACGCTACGTACCCGATCATCACCTCATTTGAATACGGTTTATATGAAGGGTATTTTAGTCTTTTTAAAATTAACCAATTTAAATGGTGTATGATTGTAACATCATTTAATATATATAGGAGCAGTTAGATGCACATATAATAGCGCTTTAAATAAATATTTTTAACACCAAATTGTTTTGCCTTTATTTTCAAAAAGCCATTATCAACACAAACAAAAAGACCAACTGATCTTAGTGTGCACTTGCTTTTGCTTTTTCCACAGCATGTTCAATGGGGGAAACCGACCATGTTTGATGCCGAGAGACGACTTTTAGCAAATGCGCTACTCGACTTTTCCAATCAAAGATTCATATTGCTATCAGAAACCTGCATTCCTCTATTCAATTTCAAGACCATCTATAACTACCTTATTGATGCCAATCAAAGTTACCTTAGTTCATTCGACGATCCCAGAAAGACAGGTCGTGGGAGATACAACAAGCGAATGGGTCCCACAGTAAAGTTGCAAGATTGGCGTAAGGGTTCTCAGTGGTTCGAAGTTAACCGGGAGCTTGCGGTTGAAATAATCTCTGACAAACTATACTATCATGTGTTTAAGAATCACTGCATGCCACCTTGTTATATGGACGAACATTACTTACCTACACTCGTAAATATGGTTCGTCCCGAGTTAACCACAAACAGGAGTATCACATGGACTGACTGGTCTGGTGGTAAGTCCCACCCTACAACATTCATGAGGAAAGATATCACAGAAGCGTTTTTGAATGGAATTAGATATACCAATTGTACGTCTGATAGCTCGATTTGCTTCTTATTTGCTAGGAAGTTTCATCCAAACACTCTAGAGCCATTGCTGAAGATAGCTCCGAGGTTGTTTGGCTTTATTCCATACAGATTATGATTTGTAGAATACATTTAATGCAACAAGCATGGTATATGTGTCACCTTTTGTGATATTTAAGAATAATAATGTTACTATGACTTGTATTATTGCATGTAGAGTCAAATTCACGCCAATTTTAAGATAGTTATTTTAATATAATGTTTATTAAAATGATATAAAATAATTCTGAAAGAAAAGTGTTACTTATTGGGTGCCACTAAAGTATACATACAAGTGGAAAGGGGGTTGGATGGAATAAGTGGAGGAAGTATGATATGAGATACTATTGAATCATAAAAAGGAGAATGAAGGATATGATTCCATGGGTATATGATTGAAGAAAATAATAATTGACTGTATTTTTTTTAATTTTATTTAGTTCAAATTGTATGAATGGTTAAATTGGAATATCATGGCACAATCTTATTGTAAACATATACTTACATGATGTCATGATTGGTTATAATAATTATTATTGATTTTTGTTAGATGATCTTATTAAAATAAAAGGAATGTAATAGAATAGATTTGAGGAGGATAAAAATATAGGTTTAAGTTTATGAAAATGTATTTAACTTTATATGTTTTGTTATTAGATATATTTAATTTCGTAATTTATCTTTTAATGTACTGAACTTGTCAAAAAAAATCAAACGGATCATGAGTTTGTACCAGCGGAGGGGGGGGTTAAGGGGGTGGAGGCGATGATGTAAATGGTTCTCACGCACCAACCAGCTTCTTACAAATGTGCCTAGTCTGATGAAGAAAAAGATGATAAAATCGAATAAACTTGCAAATCGATGATGAAAATGAATAGATAAAAAATATGAACACCCGGAAACACACACAAATCGGCGATGAAGATTAAACAACAAATAAAGATATAAAAGAATATGAACAACAACAAATCAAACTCATCGAAACAACAAATGAAACATATAAATTTGGAGATGACACAAATCTTGAACAGATGGGAGTTTCATTAAAAAAAATCTTAAAATCTATAATAGTCAGAGATTAATAAATAGCTAGTTGAATGATTCATACACACACAAGGTAAGTTTTAAAAAAACCTAAAACATTTATTGTATATTAAAGCATAACTAAAATATGTAAAACACTTTACACAAATAGAATCACATCCATAAAAAAACTAACTAAATAAAACAACATATGTATCGAATATTCGAAGATTGAATTAAGGATGTCTTTCATATTTTCAGTAATACTTTTTTGTATACTACATTTATAGTTTTATTTGTCAGGTTAGTATCATCGTCACAAATAGCGGTGTTCACTGATCGGATAAAAACGGAATTATCGAACCGAAACTTTTGGATCGGATTATTTGGTTAGAATATTTTGGATTTTTGGATTGAATTGGATCAAAACAAAATAATTACTATGGATGTCGGTTTGATTCTGGATACTATTATCTAAATTGAATAAACCGAATAAGAAAATACATATAACACTACTAAAACAAATTAATCCATACGTGTCATGTCTATGTTTATTTATAACTTATTATTTTTAATTATATATTTATGTCAAAGCTACTAGTTTCACTAATTATTGTAACTTGGACAACTATATTTTAATCTTTAATAGTATATATCTCAAATCTAGTTTTTAAAATATCTCGACTCTTTAAACATGTATTTATGTAAAAATATAAACCGAATTGTAAAAGCTGATCCAACCAAATTGTAATTCGGATGGTTTGGTTCGTATCTTAAGATTGTTTTGATGGATCGGATCTCACTTTTCAAAACCAAAATCCAATTGGATGAGATTAAACCGATCCATACGAACGTACACCCTAAGTCACAAAGATGAAACCTCGAATGAATTAAGTATACTCGCCTATTCTGTAAGTATAATAATTCTTAAAAATGATATGAAAGTTCACCTTAACATATATTATCTGAACTGGAATATGATACATTTATAGTGTTTAACATTGATACCATATAATCATTTATGTGTTCAACATTTTCATTTGTTAGAACAAAATTACTCTCTCTTAAAAATAATTTCGATCAAAAAGATGTTCTTTGATATCCTGTGATCATTTATGTGTTCAACCTCTTCATTTGTTAGATGCTCATCTGATACACGATTAGTAATAATTATTTTTATCAAAGTATAATTATAAAATACATAATATATTAAAAATGAGAGTCAAACATTTAAATATAAATAATTAATGCTTCTTAATTTTAAAATCTTAAGGATTATTTTAAAATGTAATTTACCCATAATTTTTCATTGTTATTGCATAAAATCCAAATTTAAATCATAAAGAATACATAAATCACCTCATTTATGTAATAACCATACCTTTTTTTGACATGCAAAGCTCTGGTGATTAGTCACTTACAAATACCATGTTTATTAAAACCATCGCAGTTTAATCTATATTTTATTAAGAAATCAGTGACATCGAAAAACAAATCGAGAGTTTAACGTTGTATGGCTATGTCAACAAAAAAGATAACTGATTTCAGGATTCACAAACATAAACTATCCCATATAAATGTATTATACCTCACTAATCTACCATATATAATATTTTCATATACTCTAAATAAAAAATACCTCATAGAAAAAGATTAGTTACTTAGGGATTCATAACATAAAAATTAATTATAAATATGTTAACCGGTTCAGACTTTTATAAAGAAGATAAGTAAGAAAGTACATATTCTCATTTAGAAAACATTAAGTGTCATTATATTTCGATTTACACAAAATCAAAGATAGCAACTCACTTTTTTCAATGTTTATGAAATATACTTTTTTTTACTAATAAAAAATTAAAAAATATTTTTAAAAATTTTATGTCAGATTACAGTAAATCTACATTAAAACGTAGATAAAAATTAGAAGACTATAAATATATAATTATAGTTATATAAATTATTATACATTTTAAAAGTTATAAAAGAAAAACTATAAACATATACAATTAAAAACACCAATTAAATATAAATATATAATTTATATAAACACCCCTAATATATTTTCGTATATGTCCCTCATAAGACCATGTGCATCCATCTCCTTCATTCTCATTGCCACGTCAACACCATATTATTTTTCCCTCACATCTCTTTATCCCACTCATATCACTCTAACCCTTATCCACCCCTCAACCACCTATATATACACACACACAGTCAAAACAAAAGAAATAAAATAAAATCGAATCCAGCGTGAGACAGGAGAAGGTTAGGGGTTTAAGGGGTGGGGGCGGCGGTTTTCATGGATCTCATGCACCAACCAGCTGGTTGGATGCGCATGGTCTAATTGGTTCCATATACTGTTAGAAATGGATTATTCTAATTGTGGAAATCAAAATTAATTTTTTTAAGGTTTAGTTCATATAAATGTATCCAACTTGTTACCTTTTGCTATTATATGTATTGAACTTTCAAACTTACCATTTAATGTATCCAACTCTCAGAAGTTACCAATTAATGTACCCGGTTACCTACACAACAGGTAACCGGTAAATTTTTTATTTTTAATTTATTTTTATTATTATAACATTTTCCACCTCATTATTGTTGCCACATCAGAATGTTATGAACAACATTCATCATCTTCATCCTTAACATTCATCATCTTCATCCACAAAACAAAAACCAAACTGATCTTACAAAATTAAAACTGAAATCATAGGAAGTTGGAACTGATATATTACAAAATCCACAAAAACCGAAATCCATATGAAATCCACAGAAATCAAAATCCATATGAAATCCACAAAAGTCGAAATCCATATGAAAATCAAAATCCCGTATGAAAATCGAAAGCCCATATGAACAAAAATTGAAACCCCGTATTATGAAACCCTAAAATGCAACAGATTAAGAAAATTGAAAGTTTACAACTGAAAAATCGAACCAAAGAACAATAACTCGGATCTAAACCAACAACAGATCTAAACCATTAATATTTGAAACCAACAATATTTGTGTTCTGGAACAGATCTAAACCAACAACAGATCTTTAACCCATTAAACAAAGAAGAAGAAGATCTGAACCAAGAACAATAACTCGGATCTAAACCAACAACAGATCTAAACCAAAATCGCTTACCTTACCTTGAAGACGAGTATCGTGACCTTGACGATGGTTGACGGTTCGATCAAGAACCCTAAAATCGAGCCTTTTTGAAACTGCGGATGGTGTATAAGAACCCTAAAACGAACAAACCCAACAAATCGACCATTGCTAACTTCAAACCCAAGAAACCGAACAAACCCAACAAATCGACCATTGCTAACCATCGCAGATCTGGACCCTTCATCTCCATTTTAGGGTTTTCGAATCGCATGTTTGTGGAACGGACATAAATCGTAATGGAGATGAAATCAGAAATGGAAACCCATATCGTGATGGTGATGGTGATGAAATCAGAAATCATGCCCCATATGAAATGAAATCAGAAATCGTAGATGGAGATGGAGATGGATCCATGAAATTGATTTTGAAATCAGCCTTTTTGGGATGAACAACTTTATTTTTATTATTATTAATATAAATATTATTTATATTTATATATATTAATAAAGTAACATGCCACATCATAAAAATATATGCCATGTCACCGGCCACGTCATCGAAATCGGCGCCACGTCAGCTTATAACTTGTTATAGCAGGTTTGATACACAAAATGGTAAATTTGAAAACTCCAATACATTAAATGGTAAGTTTGAAAATCTGATACATACAATAGCAAAAGGTGACAAGTTGGATACATTTTCAGGAACTAACCCTTTTTTTTTATCAAAATTGAGAAAATGAAAGGTTATAATTGGTTAATCTTCTAATATAAATAAAAGACTAATTTGGTATAATTTATTAGACAATCTGAACCATTCATTTAAAAAATATTTAATTTTGACCATTCATTCACTTAAAATCAAAAAAATCAATTTTAACTTTTTAGAGTCAAAATTATTAGAGATAATTTCATATATGCCCTTATTAAATCATAAAAAAATCGTATTTGCCCATCTTAATTTTTACAAATATCATATTTACCCTTTATAATATTTAATTAACCAAATTCTTAGTTTTATCATTCTAAAATATTTTACAATCATTTTAAATTCCTTTTTAATTATGACCAATAACGTTTAACTTTATTACCATTAATTGTAACAAAAACTGCTGATGACTTATATAAGAAATACAATCACGTCTCTTCGTATCATGATACCACGTTTCTGCCGTTAAGTCTGCGCTCCCACTCCCGTCGATGTTTCCACCGCTGGTTAGAGTGTTGATGTCGGTACGTCGTCAATTTTTAAATTCTCATTTAATTCGCTTTTTATTATTATTTAATATATTTTTATTAATGTTTAATATTTATTATCACTTATGCCAAACCGTGTATCACACGTGCATTTAGTCTAGGTGGATTTTTATTTAAGTAAACATTCCCAAGTATGATTTTCTTATATATATATAATAAATTATTAGTAGGAGCTTAATTATTACTATTATTATTATTGTTGTTATTTTTATTATTATTATTCATGTTTATTAAAACTTAAAAGTATATTTTGAACAAGTTCTGATATTAGAAGGATTGTTATGATCTCTAGACAAGATCACAAGAGATATAAAAAAGTAATCTCCTTATACTGATGAATCTCTATCATAGGAAAAGCAAATAACAAAGTGTAGCTAGCATTTTTTCCAGATTAAGCTAGCGATATGATATGATGATAAAAAGAATTAAAGATGGTTACATGAACCATGGAATGGGTAAATGGATATGTACGTCACCATTACCTAATTTCGCAACATATATGACTTGTTCTTTTTTTCTTCCCTTTTTTTAAAAAAATGTAAATAAAAATTCAGCATAAGTTTTGCACGCAGTTTTTATATCAGTTTCTCAATAAATTTTTTATATGGAAAAATGTATCAAACTACAAACATTATTAATAAGAAGATGCTTAGGATCTCTATTAATATAAGTTTTTTAATTTTATTAATTAATTTACTAGCGTACAACGTTTGGATTAACTTATATCTTATTAGTTTATAGTTTTCGTAAGTACCGCTGACTATTTAGATAGAGACATAATTATATTTGCTTTGTATGAGTATCTACTAGTATATTATAAACTATTTAGCTTATTTTCTTTTTTTAAAAAGAAACTATTTTCTTAATCTTTTAATTCTAGATATACTAATTTAACACGAAACTGCATGTTAAACAAAGGTAATTTTATATATATATATATATATATAAATCCTTATATACGTTCTTAGTAACTAAATTTATATAATACTAAAACAAATATTTAAAAAAAGCCAGATAATACAAATTAATTACTAACTTATAAGATATTAAATACGAAACAAAGTAAAATAATAGAATTTAAATATTCGATCTTATAATACATAATTAAATTGTAAGCATTAAAGATTAATTATATATATGTGTGTAGTACATTTAGTTATAGGTGTTTAACAAGAGAACATTAAAAATGGTTGTCTATATATACACGCAATTACTCATGCATTAAAGTTATAGGTGTTTAATTATGATTTTTATAATAATAATAAAATGTCTTTAATCTTAATCTATACTATATTATAAATCATTCATGTCTTTTGCTTAAACTATTAAATTTTTAGTATTTTGAAATTATTAAATTGCCCCTTATGTAAACTAAACGAAAACCATTAAATTAAGTAACTATTAAATAGAGTTAAAAGATCCTTATATTTTATTTTAATAATTAAACATTCTATATTTAAAAAAATTAAGTCAATACAAATTAATTTAATTATTAAAAACTATTTTCATAACCAAACATTTTATTTTAAATATTCTATCATGTAATAAAAATTTTAACATAATTACCAGAATATGTTTATAAGTAGAAAGTATAAACCTGAATAACCTATAATCAGAATTTATAAGCATATAATTTCAATTTTTTAAATAGATCATATAATCAATAGTTTCAAATTAGTTTACTCTGTTTTTTTTAATATTTTATTTTAAATAGTTTCAATTAATAATTTATACTCAGTATTTTGATACAATTTACCTTATTTTATGAGTAGAGACTTTTTATTATTTTATTTTATTATTCTCAAAATTTATTTTAGAAATAATAAAATAGTTGATTGAAAACAATAAAATAAATAAAATGAAAAAAAGATGAAGAAAATAGACATGTTATCAAAGTGAAATTATTCGTTGTCACCGTATTATATGAATACTAAAAACGGATAAGTTATCGAGTAAAAATTATTCGATACCGTCGTATTACGCGAATACCATGCTAGTATTTATAAAAAGATATTTATATTTATAAAAATCAAGGGTTTCTGAATCTGTCTTTAAGATTGTCAGGAAGTGTGAATAAAATAGATTCGATCTTTGTAAGTATTTTGGCAATTATAAACCAAGTAATTAATTAATAAAATAATCTGACCAAGTCTTAACTAATTAAGACATGTTTCATCGTATTTATCGGAGCGGTGTATGTGTATGTTATCGAACCTTCCAGTCCGGTTCCAGCCTTTTCAAGGTACGTGCTGCTGGGCGGCCAATCACAAATTCACCACCACACAAAATTATATATATATATATATATATATATATTATTTTTTTAATTCTCGAATTTGCAATGTCAATGCGACAACTGTTTATGAATTGGTTTTCTGAAAAATATATAACTTTTTTTTGGTAATAAGATATATTCTCAAATAATCAACTTAAATTTAATTCAAATTCAAGACTACTAATTGACAAAGTTTGGGTCTAAATCGAGACTAGTCGGTCTTCATGTGTTTTTTTATAAAGACCTTTCTTAATAGTAACCGGTTTTAAAACCGGTATCTATGATGATTGTAACTGATCCTTATTTGATTTTGTATAGTATTGTTGTTTTAGAACTTAAATCGAATTATCAATCAAACCAATCGGTTATTACAAATCTTTTAACCATGTGTTAAGTTATAATTAAAAGAATATAAGTAAAAATGAAGGAATCAAAATTAAAATAGTTTAATTATGTTAAATAAGGACAACCATTAATTAATTGTTTATACTAATTAAAAATCGACGGGGAAGGAAAGAAGGGGACTGGGGTTATCAGTTATGAAGGCATCTAGACTACTGTGTTAGCTTTAAAAGGACATAGATTTAAAGCATATTATTTTAATATAATTTCAAGTATTAATTTTCTGACATTTTCATCAGTATTTTATAGATATTTAAATCAATTAAATAATTGCAATTAAATGCTCGTATAGAATATTTTTAGAGCCAAATTTTAACTATTCATAATACGTAATAGCATAGAAATATTATTGAAACAAAATTAAATCGCACCAATCACTTAAAGCGGCGTAATGAGGGATGACGACCTCGTTATCTTTTCAAAATTAACCTCGTTAACACGCTGACAGCTTGTTGTGTTAGGTCCGTTATTCTCAAGCTTCTGATATGTTGGTGATTTTAGTGTCATCAAGTCATTTAATATAATCGGAATTGACTTTGAGACTAGCTGATTCTAAACTTGGTTATATTTTGGGTTTGGAGGTGCGAAGCGCACACTCGAATAAATTAAGTTAGTATCGGGATACGGTACGGGGGTCCGAGGACTGGCCCCTGGAGGGGTTCCAAGGGGCACCGCCCGTAACCACCATTGGAGCCACCACCACCTGGAGCCCCCGCGGCCGCCGGCTGATAACCGCCTCCATTTTCACCTATAAATAGGCCATTCGGCCATTGAGTTTCGATATAGAAAACCAAAATACGTAAGGCGGAATACGGAACGCAAAGTATACGAACGATATACGTACTAAAAGAATACGATTACAAGTCGTTATTCCGACGAAATAGTCTCAAATAAACAAGAGATAAGCAAAAGTATTCTGCGTTTGGATTTTAATCAAGCCTGTAATTCAAATCGAGTTTCTTGGATTATCCTCTATCTGAATTTGTGATACCCCAGGCAAAAGAGTCGAATTACAGATTATGAAAAGTGTATTCAACACGATCCACGAAATTATTCAAATTATTATTGTTATTCTTACTTTCTACAAACCCTTCCTCCAACATGATGATGTTAACCAGACTGCATACTTATTTTTTTTCAAATAATAGAATTTAAAATAAATAATTATGTGTAAGTCCAGTGATACGTGTTATAACCGCGGACTGTTATTGATGAGTTAGTGATGGTAGGCAGTGACAACTGCGGATACATGTTTTATGTCGTACCGGCTTGTTAGGGATCGAGATACGTAAAACAAGCGTTAGAATAATACGGATAACAAACAAGACAAGAAAACACGACACAATATATAACGTGGTTTGGTCGTCGGGGTCATGATCTACGTCTACGGGCGGGAACAGAGACTTCTTTATTAACTGAGACTGTGTATGATGTACAACTGAACCCTAGGCTAGATATTTATAACCAAACAAGAAACCCTAATGTTGCCCTAATCTTAATTAGGAAACAATAATTAACCATAATTAAAAGATCTCAGCCGCCGCACAAAGGACCAAAAAACGTGTTTGGCCAAACCAACTGCTCCACGCCGAGCACCATCGCACACCTCCACAACGTGTGCCATTGTCGCACGCCGAGCTCTCTTTTGTACCTTGTTCCAAATATCTTTCAAACCTTTCAAGTTATATTTCAACAAGCTCATTAACAAGTAGACATATTTTAGTGGGCGAGTTCCAGTAATAGCACGTCCCTAAACCCGATGAAAGGCTTCTTTCAAAGGTGTGACAACCTGCTATTTTTATCTAGTTCTTTCTCTCTTCAAATTTATATAGCACTTTCTACATCTTTGCCTCATTAATATTTAATAAAAAATGAGAAATATGTAAATAGGATAGAAAGAGGAAGTATAACACATCGTAGAAAGATAAGAAGTAAGATGAAAAGGAGTTATGTGATAATAATGTCAAAAAAGATAAATAAATTATAAGTATAACAAATGGTCCTAAATTTCTGTAAAAATATATTGTGAATGGTTGTACACGTATAGAAGAATGTTCAGTATAGTTCATATTTAATTTATAGTCTTAAGAGACTAGTTTTAACCTTTGGATTAATGACTAGTCTATATTGCATTTTAAAATTTTGGACGGAGTGACATTTTCATAATTCACATGTGATGTTTTTACAAATCACATGTGATTGTATATTGAATCACCTATGATTGAATAAAATTTTAGAACTATGTTTTTAACATGAACTTTATTGAACACAACTCGTTAAGAGTAACAAAAAAACCAATGAAGGCATATACTCCACTAAATCGGACTAAATAAAAAGCATTAACTAAACTAAACCGAGTTAATGTAATGATTATACACTATCTTAATAACTAAACTTTCAACAATAAAAAAAATTCAAATGAATTAAGTAGATCTAAATTAAATTCCAATTAAAATCTAATAAAAAATATAATTTCATAAAAACCAATTAAATAACTCATCAAATAAAAAAATAAAAAAAATTAATTATCAGCTACTTTGTCCGGATATATGCTAGTATATACAAGTAGGCCTGTCAATGGGTCAGATCTTGCCCCAGATCCGATCCGATCTGTCCTATTTATTGGATCCAATGGGTCTAAATATTGGATCCATCGCCCCAATAAGAGATCCAATAGGTCGACCCATTTAATTGGATCACTACGTGGGTTGATCCAAGATCTGTCTGGGTCAATCTATTTAATATTAAACTACAATTTAATTTTAACCATCAACTATCATCAATTTATCAGTCACCACCCGCCACCGCCATGGCTACCGCCGTCGCCTATTACCACCCCCGTCACCCGTCCTCGCCATCACCGCCATCACCACCACCACCGTCGACCACCGTCCGCCACCACCACTGGTCACCACCCGCCACCGCCGACACTGTGACCACCACCGCCGCTGTCACACCCCGCCTTGGCGGAAACACGGGATGCGATGGAGAGGATCGTCATAACACATTGATATATGAATAGAAAATTTTACTAAATGAGTTCACACCAACGTGTCACGACGTTCCCCGACACAAGAGGAGACTTGTGTCGTGGTAAGTCACTTCACGACAACCATAGTCAACAATTTAAAACAAGAACATACGAAATAGTTGTTCCCACAACCCGGGACAAGTATACGGGGCTACAAGCCCTAGATTTATAATAAAATCCAAGTTCATAATAGCATAGTAAAACGAAAGAGTCCTTAGTCAACTGCCCATGTCATGCTAAGACTATCTAGGGTCACCTAAACTCCTTAGGCATGGTTATTAGCATTACCTGAAAATGAACACTCGAAAATGTCAACATAATGTTGGTGAGCTCGTAGGTTTAAAGTAAAAGCATAGTTGCCGTGTAAATTGTTTAAGTAGGACAATTGTGCACGTATAGCATGTTAAGCGTGTAGATGTTGTAACAACATCCGAACCACCAGGTTCAATAGGAATCAATATGAATCAAATTATTGTCTTCCAAGCAGTTATTATAGCATACCCAGCTGGAGCATAAACCGTTGGCTCATAGGAATATAGGAATCAATAGTCATCAACCAACAACAAGTAGTCTTTGCATATACGTCACATAAGTTGTCCAAAATAAATAAGAAATAGTCATCACGGCATAAAAAGTTTAAAAGAGAGTTTGAGTGTCATTCTCCCCCGAGAAATATAGTAAAAAGGGGCCACGAGTACTCACCTTAGTAAGTAGCTTAATCAATCGAGTCTTAGCACGCTCACAAATCTACAAACAATTAGTTCATATAGATTATATTAGATTCACGAGTAATAGTCTTTTTATGCGTTATCCTTGAGCTATTAAATTTTATTTAGGATTCGCGATTAGCTTTTACGCTAGGTTGCATAAGTGCATCCATTTCTTGGTTCTAACCCCAATATGTAAATCTTAGTTTTGAAATATTGTTTATTTTCCTTTTAAATTGTGTAGATTAAATACTGAAGTTTTGGGCACTCTTCGTATATTTTTAAATTAATCCAAATGTCCTAATTATTTTCCTAAATTTTTATGGTAGAGACCTTAATGTCTCTATTATTTTATATAAATTTTCTAGAATTTAATAACATGTTTATTATTTTATAACAAATACTTTAATTGGTATGGGTCAGAAAATGCCTTCAGTTTGCGCGTCATAAAGTTTTTATTTATTTAAAATACTAAAAATCTTTATTAAACTCTAAAAATTTTATAGTAACTTAAAGACATATAAAAATTCCTTCACACAATTGTTTGTTAATTAATTCGGATGTTTGGATATTTTACAATATTTTGAAACTCTGAATATGGAAATTTTAAAAATTCCAGATTTGTCAATTAAAAAGTTTTCACTCAATTAAAATAGAAAATAAAACTAATAAATCCTAATATTTTCCACCGTGATTAAAAACAATCCAAAGTTTATTCATATTAATTTTTGGCATCTAATTCGAGATCTAGGATTAATTATGATAATTCAAAGTCTATTAAAGGAAACCCTAGGTTTTCCAGATTCAATCATAAAAATGTTTTTAATTAATTAAAATAGTTAAACAACTTAATAAATTCTAAAATTTTTACAGGACTCTTAAAACTCATGAAATATGCCCCAGATTAAGTTTGAAGAATTTTCGTGATGTTTAGAATAGGTTTTAGGAATTTCAAAGTTGGTAGATTAAACTGCCAGAAAACACAGATTTGCGCACCTAAACGATTTTGATTCTTTGGGCGACCAAATGAACTTAGTTTTGTATGAAACCAGTTGGAGATGAAAGGAGACTCAAAGAACTTATTTTTAGTGTCAAGAATCGATTTGTTTCATTCTGTTTTGGCCGAGATATGGCCTATTAAAGTTAGTACATATTCTGCCCAGATTATAGGTTCTTGTTCTTTAAGTTTTAAATCAAATAGACCAATCCTTGGGGTTTGATATTCAACCAAACACATCAAAATCATAACTTTATATGTTATTAGGATGTGTTTAATCCATCAACCATGTTTTACATGCAAAGAAACAAGAAGAAGAAATTAAAGATTATAGAGGAACATTTACATACCTAACCTCCTCAAATGGAGATCAAAGCCACAAACTTTCTTGAGGATTGAAGAACAATAGTTATGGAGGTATGAAAGCTTGAAGAAAATTGGGAGAGAGAGAGAGAATGCTGGCAAAAAAATCGTGGAGGTGGTGATGGGTTTAGGAGTTTGTTTTATGGATTAATTAGGTGATAGTTATCTTAATATTTGATTTCAATTTGAATTGAAATCTTATCTTTTTTTTTTTGGCCGTAGAGATGTACACACACACATATATATATATATATATTCAATTATATCATTTTCATTATTATCATCATTATTTTTTTATTATTATTTATTATAAGTTCCTAGTGTTGTATATATTTATTTCTTGTAGGTGTGTTTAACCATTTATGTATTATATTGACTTATTAAGGTTACCACTTTGAGTGATATTTAAACTTGTCACCTAGTATCAACTATTATCCATATATTATTAGTATTAGTGTTATATATTTAGTTGAGGGATTCATTCATCTATACTCGCTCTAGAGACATTTGCTCGATAACATTATACACTAGGAATCGGTTAAATGTTTTACCACCTTATTTGAAGAATTTAGACATATATAACACCTAATTCTAGTATTTACTAGACCTTAGGTATCACACAGGCACATAGATTTAGGTCGTATAACAAGTTAAACTCGACTAACCTGTTTTTTTTTGTGACGGATGTCACAGTATTCCCCGGTTAGAAGAATTTCGTCCCGAAATTCAGCTTGTATTGCCGTTAGTGTGTTGCTTGTTAAATAGGTGTGGGTATTTGGCCTTAATATGGTCTTCCCGCTCCCAAGTAAATTCCGGTCCTTGCTTTGAGTCCCAACGAATCTTGACAATCGGGATTTTGCTACGTTTCAATTTCTTTACTTCGCGGTCCATGATCTCCACGGGTTCCTCCACGAAACGTAAAGTATTGTCTATCTTGATTTCGTCCAAGGGCACATGCAGGTTTGCATCCGCCAGACATTTCTTTAGATTTGATACGTGAAACGTATCGTGTATGCCATTTAATTCTTGTGGTAGTCTTAATCGGTAGGCCACAGGCCCGATCCGTTCGATGATCTCAAATGGCCCTACATACCGTGGTGCTAATTTTCCCTTCTTGCCAAACCGTACTACGCCCTTCCAAGGCGATACTTTGAGTAACACTAGATCACCGATGTTGAATTCTAGTGGCTTTCGCCGATTATCGGCATAACTCTTCTGACGATCTCTAGCTGCCTTTAGCCTTTCCTTGACTTGAAAGATCTTATCGGTGGTCTCTTGTACAATCTCCGGACCAATCAATTGACCTTCCCCAACTTCTGCCCAAACGACAGGTGATCGACATTTTCTCCCGTACAGTGCCTCAAATGGCGCACACTTAATGCTTGAATGATAGCTGTTGTTATAGGAAAACTCGATTAAAGGAAGATGAGTATCCCAACTCCCTCCGAAATCGATAACACACGCCCTAAGCATGTCCTCCAGTGTCTGGATAGTACGCTCACTCTGACCGTCGGTTTGAGGATGGTAAGCCGTACTCATGTCCAACCTTGTCCCCAAAGCCTTCTGCAACGTTTGCCAAAATCGCGATGTAAATCGACTATCACGATCAAATATAATAGACACAGGAACCCCGTGTCTTGCTACCACCTCGCTGATGTAAATTCTCGCTAACTTGTCCATTTTGTAGTCTTCACGAATTGCTAGAAAATGGGCCGACTTAGTCATCCTATCCACAATAACCCAAATCGAATCGTGCCCACCACTTGTCCTGGGCAATTTTGTAATAAAGTCCATAGTTATATTATCCCATTTCCACTCAGGGATCTCCGGTTGTTGTAACAGTCCCGAGGGTTTTTGATGTTCGGCCTTTACCTTTGAGCAAATCAGGCACTTGCTAACATAACTAGCTATGTCTTTTTTTCATTCCAGGCCACCAATACATATCTCTTAGGTCATGATACATCTTATCCGCTCCTAGATGGATAGAGTATCTTGTTGTGTGTGCTTCATCCATGATCAAGGTCCTCACATCTCCTGTTAATGGCACCCAAATTCGTTCCATAAGGTAAAACGCACCGTCTTCTTTTCTCTCCAATTGCTTGTCTAGCCCTCGCACATTTCCTTTGAAGCATTCAAGTCTTTGGTTGCTTCTTTCTGCGCTTCAAGTATCTTACCCTTGATACCCGAATGAATCGTCATGCTCATAGCCCGTACTCTCCTTGGCTTGACCCTTTCTTTCCTACTTAAGGCATCAGCTACTACATTAGCCTTACCCGGGTGGTAGCGAATCTCACAATCGTAGTCGCTAAAAAGTTCAATCCAACGCCTCTGCCGCATATTCAAGTCCTTCTGGTCAAAGATATGTTGTAAGCTTTTGTGATCAGTGTAAATAACACTTTTCGTCCCATACAAGTAGTGCCTCCAACTTTTGAGTGCAAAAACCACAACACCCAGCTCTAAATCATGATTGGTATAATTCTTCTCATGAACCTTTAGTTGTCAGGACGCGTATGCAATTACCTTGTCCATCTGCATCAACACACATCCAAGACCCTGGTTCGACGCATCGCAGTACACTACAAAGTCGTCCGACCCATCCGGAAGACTCAGTATTGGAGCGTTACACAAACTATCCTTCAGTGCCTGAAAGGCTTCCTCTTGGTCCTCATTCCAATCAAACTTCTTGTCTTTTTGTGTTAAAAGAGTGAGAGGCTTGGCAATCTTTGAGAAATTCTCAATAAATCGTCTATAGTAACCCGCTAGCCCTAAGAAGGAACGAACCTCTAAGGGTGTCTTAGGGGTTCTACACTTCTTTATTGACTCAATCTTACCGGGATCTACATATATGTCGTTGTTGTTAACCACATGACCGAGAAAATGTACTTCCCGCAACCAAAATTCGCAGTTAGAAATTTTGGCAAATAACTTCTCCTTCCTAAGTAGTTCCAGAATTAACTTTAAGTGCACTTTATGTTCCTCCTTAGACTTGGAATAGATTAAGATATCATCAATAAAGATGTTAACAAATTTATCCAAGAATGGCTTACATACATGGTTCATCCATGAACACCGCAGGGGCGTTAGTCAACCCAAAAGGCATAACTGTGAACTCAAAATGTCCATAGCGAGTTCTAAACGCAGTCTTTGGGATACCAGCTTCGCGTACCCTCAACTGATGATAACTAGAACGAACGAAGGCCTATCTTGGAGAATTAACACGAGCCTTGTAATTGGTCGAACAAGTCATCAATCCTAGGAAGAGGATACCGGTTCTTGATAGTCAGTTTGTTTAGCTCACGGTAGTCGATGCATATTCAAAATGAGTCATCTTTCTTTTTGACGAATAGGACAGGTGCTCACCAAGGCGAATGGCTAGGTCGAATGAATCCTTTGTCTTGAAGTTCCTGCTTAGACAGCTCCTGCATTTTTTATGGTGACAATCAGTATGGTGACCTTGCGGTAGGAGTTGCTCCCGGGATTAAGTCGATTCCAAATTCCAACTATCGAGAAGGGGGTAATTTTGATAGATCCTCCGGAAATACTTCAGGGAAGTTCCATACAGTCGGGTTATCTTCTAGTTTCCTCTCGTCCGCAGTCGCACTCATGTGGTGCTTCAAGTTTTCTTCGGACCGTTCACCACGGACCTCAAGTACTTCTCCATTCGGCAAGGGTATACGCACTATTTTCTCATGGCAAACTATTTCAGCCTTAAGACCCGATAACCAATCCATCCCCACAATCACATCAAAACTTCCATGCCCAAAAGGTATTAAATCTATGGGAAAAGTGAGATCTTCTAATCTTAAGTTGCACCCACGAATGATTTTATTGATTTCTACCCTTTTCCCATTGGCTATCTCAATCATATAACTAGTTTCCAGTCTACTAGGCTTCACATTTAATAAAGGTACGAATTCAGTGGAAATAAAACTGTAATCAACGCCAGAATCAAATAGTACAGTAGCATAGAGATCGTTTAAAGAAAAAGTACCCGTCACAATGTTGGGGTCTTGGCGGGCTTCGCTGGCACCCGTGACAAATGCTCTCCCATGAACTTGATTTCCTTTGTTGCCTTGATTACGATTTCCTTCGATTTCCAACGTTTGGTTTGGGTGATTTCCTCCTTGACTAGGAGCTCGGTTTAGTCTTGGGCACACGTTCTTGTAGTGATCAATACCACCACATTCATAACACGCCCCATGGTTTCCAGTTGGATTCACTGCATTCACTTGTGCAGTTGTGCAAATATCCTTGCCTCACTCCTAAAATTCTTAGCATAGTGTCCCAATCGGTTACAGGTCATGCGAGATGACATGCCGCATTCTGGTA
The DNA here is from genome assembly GCA_038502395.1 of Dittrichia graveolens. NCBI lineage: Eukaryota > Viridiplantae > Streptophyta > Magnoliopsida > Asterales > Asteraceae > Dittrichia > Dittrichia graveolens. The sequence continues at coordinate 97,246,737 of JARJIL010000003.1, read as the reverse complement.
ATGATGAAAGTTGCAATTAGTTCACTTTGGTGTAGGGCCCGCATACTCTTTCTTGGCAGGGTTAGTCGCCACAAACCTGGTTGCTACCCTAGCCCTCTTGTTGTAATTCCAGACATTTTCTAGCTTTGCTTGCTTCACCGACGTCCCTTCTTTTCTTGTTACCATTAGACAACTTCCCAATTCTAATTGCGTCATTGGTCAATGTCTCAGCTTTTAGTACGGCGCTCTGAATTGTGGCCGGTTCCTTTGCCGCAACCATCGATCGGATTTCAGGGGCTAATCCATGTATATATCTCCCAATTCGTTTGGATTTGGGGGTAACCAAGTGTGGGACTAGTCTGGCTAGCTCATGGAATCGGTCTGTATACGCAGCATGGTTAGCACCCACCATTGCGTGGTTCCAAAATTCCATCTCCAATTTTTTTGCATTTCATTAGTCGGACAAAACTCTTCTACCAATAACGCTTTAAAATCTTCCCATGACATTCCCATTGCTGTAAGCCTTCCCCTGGCTTGGATTTGCGTGTTACACCACGTTAGGACCTTATTGGTAAGAGAACTTGATGCGTATTGCTATGGATAATGGTTTCGCGTTTGTTTCTACCTATATGTCTCACGCTCAACTATTTTACTCAAAACTGTAGTTTGTTTCGCAGGATGCTCCGTGATACTTTAAGTGTCCTTGTGCTAGGTATGTGTGCATGGCGGTGATCAAGCGCAATGCATCCATACTTATCACAACTCTCCTTAAGGCACCACTAATCATCCCGATCCGCTAACATAGGTCGATACTCTACTTCCTATAGGTCTAGGCAATTATGAACACTCGGCCATGTATGACACTAGATCACATAGTCATTCGAATTGTTGGCCCTACTCTAAAGCAACATCACACGAGAACATGCAGTAAAGCTAGGTCAAGAATTCTAAGTCTATATGATTTGGATCATACATTATTAGAAATGCTCATACGCCCTTCTCTTTATCTACTAATAACATATAAGAACGAGAAAATAAGTGTGCACATAGTCATTCAAGAGGCTTGCATGAGTGTATGGTATTACCAAATAGTGCACATTGCATAGCATTAGTTATAAATTAACAAAACATTAAGTAATAAAAGAATTTGTCTTTTGTTCATAATAGACTCAAAAGTTTGACACGCACAAAATTCACTAATAGCTTCTAGAATATAGAATAATTAAAGTAGACGTCTCCTAATCATCAGTAGGTTCCTATTCGGGGTCCTCCTCAGTGTCGTCGCCTTCGGCTCCCATAGCTGGGCTCTGAGGTCAAGCCTTCTCGGCTTTTCCCAAGGTCTCGAGTTGTTGTCCTTGCTTCTTTAGCATCTTCTCTAGCTCCAGGATCCTACGGCTTTGCTGCATCTGCTCCCTTTCTTGACGGTTCCACCTCTCCTGCAGCATGCCGATCTAGTTCTGAAACTCATAAATCGCACGGTTCTCACCATAGCCTGCCCTTCTCAGTCGTTCATATGAGTCTTCATACCTCATAGGATAAGGCTTTGGACGGCCTTGAGGGGATGGGAACGACTCGTTACTGTTTTCTCAGGCACATAGGTTTGTCCTTCCACTGCCTGGAGCATGCCAACAGAGTGCACTGCCATCCTGAGATGGTGGATCTCTTCCTTTATCTAACGGAGTAGGTGGTCTATCTCGGTGAGTGCCCTCTAAAGTGTTGTGATCTCAACCACATCAGCCTTGGTACGAGTCCTGATTGTGTGTACCCTCGTCTCTTAAAGAAGATAAATAACCGAGGGCATAAACCTATGAAGTAACTCGTGTAAAATAAAGTGCACACATAGTTCCTATAATGCAACTACATGTAGGTACTTAGGTTATAGTCTAGGTCAATCCACCTAATTCTCTATAACCAATGGCTCTGATACCAATCTGTCACACCCCGCCTTGGCGGAAACACGGGATGCGATGGAGAGGATCGTCATAACACATTGATATATGAATAGAAAATTTTACTAAATGAGTTCACACCAACGTGTCACGACGTTCCCCGACACAAGAGGAGACTTGTGTCGTGGTAAGTCACTTCACGACAACCATAGTCAACAATTTAAAACAAGAACATACGAAATAGTTGTTCCCACAACCCGGGACAAGTATACGGGGCTACAAGCCCTAGATTTATAATAAAATCCAAGTTCATAATAGCATAGTAAAACGAAAGAGTCCTTAGTCAACTGCCCATGTCATGCTAAGACTATCTAGGGTCACCTAAACTCCTTAGGCATGGTTATTAGCATTACCTGAAAATGAACACTCGAAAATGTCAACATAATGTTGGTGAGCTCGTAGGTTTAAAGTAAAAGCATAGTTGCCGTGTAAATTGTTTAAGTAGGACAATTGTGCACGTATAGCATGTTAAGCGTGTAGATGTTGTAACAACATCCGAACCACCAGGTTCAATAGGAATCAATATGAATCAAATTATTGTCTTCCAAGCAGTTATTATAGCATACCCAGCTGGAGCATAAACCGTTGGCTCATAGGAATATAGGAATCAATAGTCATCAACCAACAACAAGTAGTCTTTGCATATACGTCACATAAGTTGTCCAAAATAAATAAGAAATAGTCATCACGGCATAAAAAGTTTAAAAGAGAGTTTGAGTGTCATTCTCCCCCGAGAAATATAGTAAAAAGGGGCCACGAGTACTCACCTTAGTAAGTAGCTTAATCAATCGAGTCTTAGCACGCTCACAAATCTACAAACAATTAGTTCATATAGATTATATTAGATTCACGAGTAATAGTCTTTTTATGCGTTATCCTTGAGCTATTAAATTTTATTTAGGATTCGCGATTAGCTTTTACGCTAGGTTGCATAAGTGCATCCATTTCTTGGTTCTAACCCCAATATGTAAATCTTAGTTTTGAAATATTGTTTATTTTCCTTTTAAATTGTGTAGATTAAATACTGAAGTTTTGGGCACTCTTCGTATATTTTTAAATTAATCCAAATGTCCTAATTATTTTCCTAAATTTTTATGGTAGAGACCTTAATGTCTCTATTATTTTATATAAATTTTCTAGAATTTAATAACATGTTTATTATTTTATAACAAATACTTTAATTGGTATGGGTCAGAAAATGCCTTCAGTTTGCGCGTCATAAAGTTTTTATTTATTTAAAATACTAAAAATCTTTATTAAACTCTAAAAATTTTATAGTAACTTAAAGACATATAAAAATTCCTTCACACAATTGTTTGTTAATTAATTCGGATGTTTGGATATTTTACAATATTTTGAAACTCTGAATATGGAAATTTTAAAAATTCCAGATTTGTCAATTAAAAAGTTTTCACTCAATTAAAATAGAAAATAAAACTAATAAATCCTAATATTTTCCACCGTGATTAAAAACAATCCAAAGTTTATTCATATTAATTTTTGGCATCTAATTCGAGATCTAGGATTAATTATGATAATTCAAAGTCTATTAAAGGAAACCCTAGGTTTTCCAGATTCAATCATAAAAATGTTTTTAATTAATTAAAATAGTTAAACAACTTAATAAATTCTAAAATTTTTACAGGACTCTTAAAACTCATGAAATATGCCCCAGATTAAGTTTGAAGAATTTTCGTGATGTTTAGAATAGGTTTTAGGAATTTCAAAGTTGGTAGATTAAACTGCCAGAAAACACAGATTTGCGCACCTAAACGATTTTGATTCTTTGGGCGACCAAATGAACTTAGTTTTGTATGAAACCAGTTGGAGATGAAAGGAGACTCAAAGAACTTATTTTTAGTGTCAAGAATCGATTTGTTTCATTCTGTTTTGGCCGAGATATGGCCTATTAAAGTTAGTACATATTCTGCCCAGATTATAGGTTCTTGTTCTTTAAGTTTTAAATCAAATAGACCAATCCTTGGGGTTTGATATTCAACCAAACACATCAAAATCATAACTTTATATGTTATTAGGATGTGTTTAATCCATCAACCATGTTTTACATGCAAAGAAACAAGAAGAAGAAATTAAAGATTATAGAGGAACATTTACATACCTAACCTCCTCAAATGGAGATCAAAGCCACAAACTTTCTTGAGGATTGAAGAACAATAGTTATGGAGGTATGAAAGCTTGAAGAAAATTGGGAGAGAGAGAGAGAATGCTGGCAAAAAAATCGTGGAGGTGGTGATGGGTTTAGGAGTTTGTTTTATGGATTAATTAGGTGATAGTTATCTTAATATTTGATTTCAATTTGAATTGAAATCTTATCTTTTTTTTTTTGGCCGTAGAGATGTACACACACACATATATATATATATATATTCAATTATATCATTTTCATTATTATCATCATTATTTTTTTATTATTATTTATTATAAGTTCCTAGTGTTGTATATATTTATTTCTTGTAGGTGTGTTTAACCATTTATGTATTATATTGACTTATTAAGGTTACCACTTTGAGTGATATTTAAACTTGTCACCTAGTATCAACTATTATCCATATATTATTAGTATTAGTGTTATATATTTAGTTGAGGGATTCATTCATCTATACTCGCTCTAGAGACATTTGCTCGATAACATTATACACTAGGAATCGGTTAAATGTTTTACCACCTTATTTGAAGAATTTAGACATATATAACACCTAATTCTAGTATTTACTAGACCTTAGGTATCACACAGGCACATAGATTTAGGTCGTATAACAAGTTAAACTCGACTAACCTGTTTTTTTTTGTGACGGATGTCACAGCCGCCGCCGACCACCAACCGCCGCCACCATCACCGTCGACCACCATCCGCCAGCGCCGCCGACACCGTCACCACCACCACCGCCGTCACCACCACCACCTCCGACCACCAGCCGCCGCCACCGTCACCGCCGGCCACCACCCGCTGCCGCTGCCGACACTACCGGCCACCACCGCCGGCTACCACCGTCACCACCACCACCGGCGCCACCGTCGCCATCGCCGCCGCCGACCACCCGCCGCCGCCACCGTCACCATCGCGGCGGCTGGTGGTGGTGGTGACGGTGTTGGCGGTGGTGGTCGGCGGCGGTGGTGACGGTGTCGGCGGCGGCGGGGGGTGGTGGCCAGTGGTGAAGGTGACGGTAGCTGTTGGGTGGCGGTGGTGACGGTGGTGGTGGTGACGACGGCAGCAGGTGGTGGTCACGGTGGCGGGTGGTGGCCGGCGGTGGCGGTGGTGGTGGTGACGGTGTCGGCGATAGCGGGTGGTGGTTGGCGGTGACGGTGGCGGCGGCGAGTAGTCGACGGTGGTGGTGGTGGTGACGGTGGTGGCGGGTGGTGGTCGGCGGTGGTGGTGTTGACAGTGTCAGCTGCGGCGACAGGTGGTGGTGGTGACGGTGTCGGCGGCGGCGGGGGGTGGTGGCCGGCGGTGACGGTGGCGGTGGTGATGGTTCGTTGGGGTAGGGGTAGGGGTGGGTGGGGGCTAGGGGTGGGGTGGGTAGGGTAGGGGTGGCGGTGTGGTGGGGTGGCGTAGTGTTTGAAAAAATATTTGATAAATTATACTATAAATAATAAAATATTAAATGGGTCGCTCTGGATCAAGATCCATTAGTAATGGATCCGATCCGAATCCAAGTAATTGGATCATAATGCTAATAGGTCAGATCCAAATCCAATTAAATGGGTCTACGGGTCAGGTCAGATCTTTAAAAGATCCGATCCAATCTGTCCCATTCACAGACCTAATACAAGTTCTATTAAGAATATTATTGAATAGTTATAGATCATTTCATATTGTTATCTTTGGAAAATTGTCTTAGAAAAGTAATGCTAGCTTTTAAAAAGCCGTTGCTTTTTATTTAAATATAATAATTTTGTATTGAATTATTATCATTTTGAAGTAGTTTTGTTTGTTTATTTGTCCATTATCTTATATATGTAAAACAATAAAAATCTATATATATCTTATATTATACTGATAAACATTTATAATGTAAAAATAATAGAAGAAAAATGCTAATATGAAATTCTAACAAGCCACAACCTATCTATATAATAGGGCTAACTATCATATATTACACCCTAATTTACTTTCTTTAATAATATAGATGTTAATTCCCATCAATATGATACCACAATTAATATTAAGGTATAGTGTAATTTCAAATATTAAACCCGACACATGCTTTTTATTTTTGTGTTATGTAATTTACCTTATTTGTATATGTCGCAAGAGCCCCAAAGGTGATTTACCACTCTAAGTAACTGATGTACGTTTATATTTTACGATTAGAATATAAGGAGTTGTTACATAGAATCATATATATCACATTGTTACATCAGCGTTTTCTTCTATCACTTAATTAAGCACTTAGCTTCGTAGTGGTCATTTCTTACCATAACAAATTATAAGACCTATATATTACCCAACCAACCAAACAAAGTTTAATAAAATAAAGTTAAAAAGCTAAGAGGCACATTTATCCTTACCATACACACACACACATCCACATGTGGTGAATACCACATCTCCCCTCCCACCACACCTTAAGAGTGGTAGAAGTCGGAGAAGATTAAAGGGGTATGTGGTATTACCACTTGAGTGGTGGGAAGGGTTGCCACTATGGCTAAGAGTAAACGGTATGATCACACCCACCAAATCGTCACGACAACATTTTTCTTCCACCACTTAACCCACCACTTAGCCCCGTAGTAGTCACTTTCTATCACTCCCTATCACACCAAATTATAAGACCCACCTAATACTCACTACCAATCAAAAAGTAAGAATTAGAAAAAAGAAAAATTGCTTTATTTACATACCAAGCTGAAATTGAATGTGGAGTAATCCACGCACAACCTTCAACCACTCAATCAAGGAGTGAAAATTTTCTTTGACCACGGCGCTATCAAGCCTAACACACACCAGATGCCTGTCCACTCCGATTGTTCTAAGTGGTAGTTTAGTTTGGAGGTGAATACCACACAAGGGGTGACTAAATGGTAACTTTTTGTGGGTTTAAAATCTCTTTATATAATTTTTTATTTGTTAGTGGGTATTAAGTGGGTTTCAAAATTTGGTGTGGTAGAAAGTGACTACTATGTGGCTGAGTGATAGAAGAAAAAAAGATGACATGACAATGCGATAGATGTGATAGAAGATAACCACTACTAAAACTCTAACAGAGTGATACCACACCCATCCCCCAAGTGGTCATCCCACCATATTCTGTCACCACATTCCAGGCCTCCACTCCTTATACTCTTAATCACATAAACGCCTCTCGATGTAAAAATGGTAATTGATCTATATACTTTTTTCATTATAAACAAATATGTACATAAACATGTTGAAATAAATAATAATTTTTATTGTATTTTTATACGATTTAAACTCTAATATTGAATCTTTAATATATATTTACAGAAAAGATTTATTACATTATCAAATTATTTTTAAAATTTTTTCCATCAATCAGAACCCTTTATTTCCCAAACGGCTTCAAATTATTTTTGAAACTCTTTCCCACTAATTATTCCCCTTTATTTTCTAAAATAGCTAGCGAATGACGTATTTCTTACGCCAAAAGCCTTAAGCCGTAAATTTTAGTTGGATGTGAATCTTAAGTAGAAATTGATTACTCATCTTCTTAATCAAATCTCATATAATTCAAAATAATTCTTCAACAAAACTTAATTCTTGATTTAACTATTATCAAGAATCTAGTGGGCAATTTTCACTGTTTCAGATCCCATGTCAATTCATAATTGTACTAACAACCATCAACACAAATATGTAAATATATTGATTTTCTTTCTACATCTTCTGATTATCATGAATGTTTATTGATTTATTATTGATATATAAATTTATTATATATTTAAGGTTTTACCCATAAATATTTAAAATTTAGATCAACAATCCTTGTATATATATACGTAATATTAAGTTAGTTTACTATTAAAAAAACAAAAACTTTCCTCTTCGGGGAAAAAGTTAATTAATGTAAATTTTATTTTTAGACATGAAAGTGTCAAAAGTTATGAATGTTTCACCTCAATTTTATAAATTGTACTTTAAGTCTCTTTTTAGAACTTCCCTCTAGTGTTAGTCACTCACATACGTCCATGGCATTTAACCATAAAAGGCATCACATGCTTTGTAAAAAGCTTTTTTATTTATTTAATTTTTTAAATTTTTTGTTGGCATGTCACAAGTTTATTCGTTGTCTTTGATGATAGTTTTTTATGATATTTATATTTTATACCCAATAAAACTATCTTATTTAGCAAAACTATCGTATTTAACTTCTCGTTCAACCAACGATTCATACACTTCATTTCTACATTCCTCATCTCAAATAAGTTCATACATAACCAAACAAACATTTCCTCAATAAGAAATTAAACACTAAATAAATCATGAAAATCATATACCGCATATATTCACACACATCCAAACAAATATACTAGTAAATTCTATTTATCATATAACGTTACCTAAAATTTATCACATTCTAAAGTTACAAAGTCAAAATCAATTATAATTCTAGAGACACAATCGAAATTGAATCATCAAAATAAATCGAAGAAGAAACATAAATCAATGAACAAGTGATGGAAGAAATTGACTATGTGAAAGGTAGACAGAGAAAAGTCTGGGTCGATGAAATCGCTAGGATCAGAGAGTTATAGGTCATGGGATCACCAGAGGTCATAGGTCATTAGGTCGATTTCTTTTTTTGACCATCCGAGTGTTTTAAAATTTTTAAGCCTACGTATCACTTTTTAATCGTGAGGTTAATAAAGTTATAAGAATCAAATTTATAATTTTTTTAATTGTATTTTGATTTTTAGGACTGTCAAGACCGGCTGCTGGTGTGCCGAGTATACACTTTTTAAAAAATAATAATAATAATTTGAAAATTTTCTTTCATTTGTGGAAAGAAAGAGGACGTTGCTGTTGACTTTCCAGCTTTTGTTTTTGAATCATTCATTCCCACTCGTCGCCCATAAATCCCTTCAAACCTTTCTTCCCCAATCACCATTTTCACTAATCCAAGAATCTTGATCGATTTCAATCGCCACCCCTGCCATTAATTAGATCCAGATTCAAACCTTAATTAATCAACAATGAAGAACAATCAAAACCCATCAACGATCTCACTCTTCAAGCTCTTCAACGCACCATTACACCTCACAAATCTCCTATCTCTAATCCTCTTCTTCGCTTTCGGTTTATGTTTTGGTATCATTCTCACTTTCCATCTCAAAAACATCTCGTTCAATCTCCAATTCACCCAATTTTCCCTCTCCACCACCACCGCTACAACCACTACGGAGGAATTCGAAACGCAACCACTAGCAACGCCTCCGCCGGAGAAACTGGGATTGAAAAATTACCTGACGCCCCCGGAACTGATGCACGATATGACCGATGAAGAGTTGATTTGGAGGGCGTCGATGGTTCCGAAAGTGAGAGATTGTCCGTTCGAGAGAACGCCGAAGGTGGCGTTTATGTTTCTGACGAGAGGTCCGGTGGTGTTGGCCCCGCTGTGGGAGATGTTCTTCAAAGGGTATGATGGTCTTTTTAACATCTACGTTCATAGCTCCGATTCGTCGGCCAATGTGACGGTGCCGGAGGATTCTGTGTTTTACGGCCGGGGAATCCCCAGCAAGGTAATTTACTTTAAAAAAACAGCATAGTATATTCTAAAGCATATATATAAAAGGTTTTGGAGATTTAATGAGCACGGAAACTCGTTTATGTTTTTTTAAGCTCGGATTAACTTGTTTAAGAAATATGAAACTCAGGCTTTACTTATTTAGGCTCATTTAATTTTGACATGCTTAGGTTCAGATATTAAATGGGCTAAGACTCTTTTACTAAATAGGTTTTAGTTTAGGTTTAAGCCGAGACTTAAGCTTGTTAAGACTTGACCCGTTTCGTGTATTTAACAATGATCTATGTTTGAGTAAGTCAAGAGTAGTTCGGTTCCTTTATATGCCTAATAAAAATTATATCTAATCAATGTTTTATATGGTTATTCAAATTATTGCTAATGTATGGATTAGAAGCTACTTAATTAAAAGATGAACAAAATGATATTTAATTATTCCAACTTATAATCAATATAGTCATAAAGGATCTTTGTTTTGCTTAGATTTTAAGAAACCATTAATGTTGTTTGGAATCATCGTTTATTACTTAAGAAGATATCTTCAAATGAAAATAAAACAGAAAACTTAAACCTAAATCAATATCAATATCATGTAATCTGAAAAAAAAATTGATAATAAAAAACAAATGTAACAATTTCATAATTATTTGCCTTCCAAAAACAGTTTTCATAATTAGTGAAATAATAGACAAATTCCGAATATATTTTTATTAAAAAAATAATTATTTATTTGATAATAAAGGTTAAAACTGAAAAAGGAAGGAGAAAAGTGAACAAAGGGAAAACGTGTAAAAGTAAAGCTAACTTGTATGATGAATCCAAGCTGGATGAGGATGGTATTGGTGCCACTGCCGGCCTTCTTTTCCAAAGTTTGCTGGAATTTATTTATTTATTTAAGTAATATTTATTCTCTTTTAATATAATATTTAACAACTTTTGTTTTCCTTTAATTAATTAATTAATATATATGATTAAAAATTGGGAACATTGATCCGTTGGTTATGAATTTAATCTTATATTATTATCTTGCGCATCTAAATTTAATTATTTAGTCAAATAATTAGACAACTTTTCAAATTTAGTTTATTTTTAATATGAAAAAACAGTCCACAATCAATGATATATTTAATAGGTTAGATTTCCGAATGTATTTTATTATATATTCACTATACATACTACTTTTGTAATGTTATCGAAATTTCCGTTAAGAAGAGTCCACAACTTTGCGAGTGATTAATCATTGACTATGAATTGTAGGATGTTGCATGGGGAAAAGTCAACATGATTGAAGCCGAACGTAGACTGCTAGCAAACGCCCTTCTAGATTTCTCAAACCAACGATTTGTCCTCTTGTCTGAAGCCTGCATCCCCCTATTCAATTTCTCCACCCTTTACTCATACCTCACTAATTCAAAACATAACTTTGTGGAGTCCTATGATCTCGAGGGCCCCGTTGGTCGTGGTCGCTACAGCCCCAAAATGGCCCCCACCGTAGATATCGAGGAATGGCGGAAAGGATCACAGTGGTTTGAGATGGACCGCGACCTAGCCGTTGAGGTGATCTCTGATAAGATGTATTTCTCAGTTTTTCATGATTATTGTGATGGTCAGTGTTACGCGGATGAGCATTACTTGCCAACATTCGTCACCAAGTTATTCGGTGAGAATAATTCTAACAGGACTTTGACTTTCGTTGACTGGGCGAAAGGTGGGCCACACCCGACGCGATACACGAGAAACGATGTGACAGAGGAGTTTTTAGAGAAGTTAAGGAATGATACTAGTTGTGAGTATAATGGGAAGAAAAACCATATATGTCACTTGTTTGCAAGGAAGTTCACATCTCATGCTTTGGATAGGTTGTTAAGAATTGCACCAAAGCTTATGCAATTCAACCTATAGCATTCTTTGGAAATATTCATTTTTGGTTAATTTCTTGACATTATTTTTTATTCTTATATACATATTCTTCACAGCCAAAAAAGTTTTTTTTATTTTTTATTTTTTATTTTTTTGAGATCAATATGTAGTTGAGGAGTTCAGATTTATTATGAAAGCCACATAGTGACATAGCCCATATATGTAGGTTTCTAGTTTGAGTTTCTACTAGCTTCATGGGCTTAATATGGGCTACTTACAAACAATACTAGACCAGGAAAACTTTCAAAGCCCAAATAGCTCCAACTTAGCATGTGCTTATGGAGAGTTGGAAACTACAAAACAATTGTTTCAAAAATAACTAAATACAATCATAACAACATGATACATACATATATATATATATATTACACGTAAATCAAGAGGATTTAAGTATGATTTACAATAAATTAGTTGGATCACGATTTAATTTAAATCTTATATCACCCGAAAACAAAAGAAAAAAAAAAGGAAATTCCCGTATTATCGTCACGAAACAATCATCATTCCTCATACTTCGGTAACAGAAGGCGAATCAGACATGACACCACCAGGTGACATCTCGGCTCTTTCTATATCATGAATCAATGTCGCTACATGATCCATCGTAGGGCGTTGATCGGGTGCTCCTACGGTACATGATAATGCAATGTTTAATAGCCCCACCATTTCGTCTTCGATATCCTTGTAGCTCATTAGCTCCAAATCGAACACCTCCGCCGTCCACTCTTCTCTCACCACCGACCGGACCCACCGTGGTAGGTCCAGAACCCCACTATTGTCCACCATGGACGGGCATTTTCCGGTGAGAAGCTCCATCAATAGCACCCCGAAGGAGTAAACATCCGATTTCTGAGTGGGTTTACGGTTGCTTGCTGATGATAATTCAGGTGCACGGTAGCCGGCTGATCGTGGGGCGGCGGTTAGTGGGGTGATGGTGGAGAGGCCAACGTCGGACACGCAAGCGGTACCGAATCTGTCAAGGAGGATGTTTGTGGATTTGATGTTGCCGTGGGTGAGCTTAAGGGTGGTGCTGGAGGTGTGGATAAAGGCCAGACCTTTGGCTGCTCCGGCAGCTATCTTCAACCGTGTTGACCAGTCCAATGGTGTCCTTCCTGGTCCTCGATTTCCTGTTTCATAATAACAGAAATTAAACTGTGAAGTTACCATAATCATCAATATTATTTAATAATACATCAAGTTACCATGATAGATTTTAGTTCAATGACTTGTGGCCCTATAAATCCAAAAATTTCACCCATAGTATGAAATAGAATCATGTTAAGTTGATGTTAGATGTTTAACGTGTTATTAATTTATAAATCACATTATAACTATTATAATTATAATTTACCGTACGTAAACACGTTGGGGTGGTATATTCCTCCACCGTAAATATTTGGTGGGTCCGGTAAGCGAAGACTTTGATGAAATGGTCTCGTGTTTAATTCCTTACTCAGGCAGCCAAGACAGATAACCAAGACATGTGATCATTGCCTGCGAGCTGGACCATGGAAAAGGTCGGTTCGGATCCATAGGATCCCGGGCGCAGGGTTGGCCCGGCTTAAAAAACCTTTTGATGATACACTTATAAGAGTAAATAGTCTCAAATCTCAATAGTTCTTTAACTATCATATTTATACTACTTTAGTTCTCTAACTTTAAAAGTGGTACAAATGGTCCTCTAAGACCCATTTTGTGCGAGTTTTGTTCTTTTTAATAGTTTTCGTTAGTAAGGTCTCTTAATTGGGGGGCATTTAGGTCGTTTTACCCATATTTTAATTTTTTATTAATTTCAAATTATATTTAATCTTTTTTAAAGATTAAAACATTTCTCTTACATATATCTCCCTCTCCCTCTTTATCTCTCTCTCTCTCTCACAGTCTCACTCTTCTCACTATCTCCCTCACTCTTTTTTCTACCGGACCACCACCACCTAAAACCACCACCGCCGAGGCTCCGACAACTCCTTCTTTCCTTGGTTTCTTATTTTTTCCTCTCTACTAGTCGCCACCACCTGAAATCACCAACTCTAGAAACCACCACCGCCTTGCAACCAGCAACCGCCCCCGAAAATCACCCAGAAATCAAACCCTAAACTATTAAAAGCAGAGTGAAGCCAAAACCTATAACACTAAATTGCCTTAAAATTCACAAATCTAGGGAACAAGTACACGACGGTGGTGTGTGCTTTCTTTTTCGGAATAAAAAACCATAGATCTAGGACAATTTTGGTTTGGGTGTATGTAGGGAGCGAGGACAGAGATTAACATTAAAGTAGAGTGAGTGAGTGAGAGTAGAAATCGGCCAGTTGTGGCCAATGGAGGTGGAGGCGGTGGTGGAGTTTAGGAGCTAAGAGAGAAATAGTTCTTCTCTTTTGTTCCTCCATTTACCCCCCCCCCCCCCCCCGGGGGGAGTGTCTAAGGTGGTGAGAGAGGGAGAGAGAGAGAAAGGTGTATAGAGAAAGAGAGTGTTTAAGTTAGATGGGGAAGAAGAAGATAATTTTAAAATGAAAGAATTGTTTTATTTTAGAAATGATTTATAATTAAAAGGATGGCGAAAATGTGATAGTTAAAGGAATTAACTCTAATTATAATTATAAAGTTGCTTTATCTTTTTCAAAACCAATACTTAGTTTCTAAGTTATGAATATTGCATCATGTTGAAACAAAGCAAATGTTAAAGTGAATTTACCTAAACATGTAGTATGTATGTATGTATGTATGTTTGATTGATAATTCTTGAGAAAATAACATCAAATAAAAACTATTGTTATAGGTTCTATTTTATGAAAATGCATTTTGATGGAATATAAATAAATAAATTGAATGTTGAAATAGTGACAAATTAAGCTTACTGCGTTACAAGTGCAAAGCACATATAACCAATGTCGTTGCTAATACAAAAGATGGGAGGGTGGGGACGAATAAAGGAAAGAAAATGATGACGGGGTATAAAGAATAAATCACAAAGATACGAGAGATTTGGAGGATAAAATAGCCACGATTAAAATAATCATTTTATATATCAAAGTCGAGATAATTAATTATGCTTATAGCAACTTCTATTTTATTTATATATATATATATATGGGAGAGTTCAAACGGGAATTGTTTTTTCGTACGAGAACTGCGAGAACCAATCTTGGCCGTTCATTTTGGATAATGGAGTTTATGAATGAAGAGCGTGGGGGGATTGAGTGTGGCAGGTGCATGTAAGGAATTCATGGGTGGACAATCCAATTGAAGGAGGGGAATTGAAGGGCTAAGATTGGTTCTCGCGGTTCTCGTACGAAAAACAGTTTTCGTTTAAACTTTTGCCTATATATATATATGTCTAACTTGAGTCATATATTTATAATTATTGGCAAATATGATCCTTCAAATGAAAGAATGATCTTTTTTGTGTTTATGTGAACATCTAGGTTAGAGAATAAGAAAGATGACGTATCTTTGAAAAGAAAAGGCATCAGAGTTATGATATCAGTCTCTTTAAGCAGGATAGTTAACAGTAGAAACGAAAGTGATATTCTCCTATCAAATCTTCGTAATTCATCTTTGTAACCATGAAACAATTACACATACGCATCAGGTATGTCTCTCCTTGTTTCTTCTTGTAAGTTTATCACTTGTCTAATCTTAGCGTTTGAAGGATAATTCAAAGGGATTTATAACATCGATAAACAAAGGAAACATAATGTTTGGGTGTTGTTAACTACGTTCCCTTGTCTAAGGGGATAATTTATATACACATATTGTTCTAGCAAATTCTTTATCGTATATAGATATAATAAATAAATATTATGCTCAAATCAATTTTCATCATGAAATCACCTCATGCATGTTTCGCTTGCCAGAGCAGATTATATCTTTCAATCCTTTTTCGCGACACATCTTATATATTGAAAAAATATAATTTTTATAATCTTTACCTGTAGGGAGGAACTCCGGTGCATATGTGGTGTAATGGCCTTTTCGGCACACCACCCTAAACACCCATCCTCACCATAGCCATCTTCTTCAACCCTTTCACCTGCATTCTATGCTCTCTTTTCTTTTACTCTATTTCTATCTCTTGCACACATATATTTTTAATAAAATTAATATAGAAATATGAAAATAGAAAATTAAGTATTTTCTAAATTGAGATATTAGAAAAAAAATAAGAGGGAGAGCATTTGTGATTTTATGTGATAAAATTGAGATAAAGTAATTCCCATACTATTATGTTATTTTAAGAAAGGCAAAAGGTGACCATTGGCCCATTATATCTCTTGCTCTCTATTGCTCATTGATTTCTCAACCTACTTCATTACTTCAATTACCTACTTCTGACTTTTAGTTGCTCTTTTACTTTTGAGTTTTGACAATGCTTACACCTTAGTCCATTTAAACTTATTTCATGTCTTTGTCCTAAGCTTCAATTCAAAACAAACAACTAAATTATAAATAAAAATATTTCATTAACAACCAAACAAAATCATCATCAACTACAACTAAGTAAAAAGAACAATAACTTGTCGCTTTCATTTCAAAATTATATACAAGTTGCAACATTTTTAAAAACACATATATTTATCATATCAAACCAGATAAATAATAATATTATTAAATTAACAACTTTTAATTATTTTTCATATTTATTGATAAATAACTAATATATTTTAATTGAATGTGTGACAAATAGTTTTGGTAGTAATAAGATGCTAGCATGAATGCTAGTGAATGAATCTCATCCCCTAGCGATTAAAGTGCTCGTCTTATAGTTTTCACATATACATTAATTTGTTTTATCTTTACATATAAGAGTATCAACAATAGATGCTTACAAGCTCACTATACGGACAAAAAACACCATCACGAGCTGAAGACTCGTTTTATTTTATCCATTGTCAAAGGGTAGCTTCGTCCTGATTGTGTTCATGAAGGTGGTAACGAGCCTTCTTTGCTCGTTAAATTATTATTTCTTTTCAACTAATAGGTATTAATATTTTGTGTAGTTACAGTTATGGTAGTGATGAGTGTGATGGTTGCAAGTGGTTAGTGATGTTGATATAACAGTTAATGATGATAATTATAACAGTAATTATTGCAGATGTTAAGTCCACAATAAAATGATAATCTCATGATGCTACTCAGCTTGATTGCTTATGATAGTAAAAATTGTTATTCCTATAACTAGCTCTATCCCTTTCTTTAACAAATCGTATACGACAAAAATAATTTTGTTTGTACAGTGATAATAATTATTACTGTAGAGTGTTAATGATACACTAACATGGTTATTAAAAATGATAACCGTAATAATTAGTACTACGGATACTCTAATAAAATACTTTTTATGTTATTAAAATTACTTATATAAATCTTATGAAGAGAATTAACGTACCGTGAAGTAGCCAGAACAAGTTGCCGTTAGTCATGTACTCGTAAACAAGCAATTTCTCATCTTTCGCAAAATAATAAGCCTTCAAACTAACGACGTTAGGATGCCGTAACCTCCCTAAAACATCCATCTGTTGTTCAAACTCCCGCTTACCACTACTCGCCACCTCCTTCAGCCGCTTCACTGCCACAACATCGCCATCATCCAACACCGCCTTATACGCCGTCCCTAACCCACCTTTTCCCAACATCTCCGCCGACGCTCTTAACAAATCCTCCAACTCAAACCTCCTCGTTCCCTCAAAAAAGACCATTCTACCCTTCTCAAACGAACTCGCCGTTGAACTCGGATACACCGTTTTCTCCGATAAGAAAACGTTCTTTTTCCCGGTTATCGATTCCCCGGCGAAGTAGCAGTACAGAAGTGACGATACTAAAGACAAAACCAAAACGTCTCCGATTATTATTGCTGCAATTGCAAGAGTACTAATTCTACCATTGCCGTGGTTTTTTTTAGGTTTATTATTAGGAACCGCCGCCGTCGACGGAAGAGACGTTGGGGAAGACGACACGACCGGCGAAGGCATTTCAGGTGGGGTGCATTCTGCAACCGGAAACCCACATAACATCCGGTTATTTGAGAATCCGGATTCGGGGAATTTTGACAGACTGACTGGAATTTGGCCGGAAATGTTGTTTTTCGAGATATTAAAATCAATTAAATTCGGTAAATTTAAGAAGTGAATCGAACCAGATATCATGTTTTCCTCAAGACGTAAAGTCAACAAATGAGTCAAACGGTTTAAAGTCACTGGAATACTACCGGAAATGTTGTTATACGAGAGATCGAGACGAAATAAAGAGGGTAACGAGAGCGGGAACAAGCCGGTGATTTGATTATGAGATAGCAAAACAAGTTTCAGAGAGGTGAGATTTGAGAAATCGGGAATAGGGCCGGTGAGTCGGTTATGACTCAGCGAGATGACTCGGAGTTTAACGAGCGAGGTGAGTGAGCCGAACCGGCCGTGTAGATTGAGTCCTTCAAGGACTAATCCGGTGACTCTGTTATGGAGGCATGAGACGCCGTGGAAGGCGGCGGTGCGGTTGCATGGGTCCGATGAGTTGTTCCAGGAGGAGAGTTTACCGGAGACATCGGAGGATGATTTGAAAAAGAGTAATGGGGCGAGGTCTGGATGGTTGTTCGGTGGCGGCGTGGCGTGGAGGAAGGAGAGATGTAGGAGGAGGAGGAGGAGGAAGATAGATAGAGTGGAATGTGCGAGGGATGATGGTGGTTCCGCCATTGTCGTGGCGGAGGGTGGTAGAAGTTGACAGCGGAGAGTTGGTGGCGAGAAAATTGGCTAACGGTGGGGATGTATCAGTGGCTCTCTTGTGTCTTTGGACTCTTTTATGTTGTTTTAATTGGCTCACAAACGTTGTCGCGATTATTTAAATAAAATGTAAAAGTTTATTCAATTTTTATATTTTTAATGTCATAAATTTAAAATTATATTACAAAGTGTATAAACTTATAATAAATTTTGCTTAAATTACTATCACAAATTTTTCTTTACATCGTATATAAAAAAACTGAATAATAGGTGGTTCGTAATCAAACCTTATATAAGAAAATGTTCATGTGGCTTTAGGGTATATTTGAGAGAAATAGTTGAAAGCTGAAATCTAGGAGTTGGTAACTGGATCTAAAAGTTGTATAGTTTATTTATATATGTGTTTGGTAAATTAGCTTGTAGCTGAAACTGAATAGTGTAAAGGACAAATCATAAAATAAGAGAAATTATAAAACAATTAAAAAGGGTATTTAGATAATTTGATATATAAAAAACTTTCAACTAGTTTTAAAAGCTACTTCAAAACGCTTTTTGTTTAAAAAAACTTCAAGTTTTTATCTGAACATAACTTGTAGCTTTTTCCTTCAAAACAAAAGGCTATCAGCTCCAAAATATTATATACCGAAAACACCCTAAACATTTTAAATTTTGAAAATCATCATCGTTGAACTCAAAATAAAATAACACATGAAACTCAAAATTAATAAATAGTTTTAATTCCCAACAAACAACAATTAAGAAAAATCTACAAGCATTCATTTCAAGGAGTTTTTATCTTAACAGTTCTGGAAAAAAAAATTGAACCCATGAACTTATGTTAATATCTGGAATCAAACCCCATGGTTGAATGAAATTAGGAATTTAAACATTATTCCGAGATTTAGAAACCAAGAATATGAGTGAGGCATGACAAAAAACCCTAAATCTATAATCTCAAGCACCAATCGAAAACCTGACACACCAACACTACAAAGAAGAAGGGTATTAGACGCGATAAAAGTCGTCCCTAATTAACTCAAAAAAATCGCCCCTATTACTTTTAGGGGCGACATGTCGGCCATATTGAGTCCCCATATTGCTTCATCTTTGTTGTCCAGAAGTTGTTGCTATTATTTGTCACCATTATTACTTAAACTCACTGCTATTAGTGTCACTGCTATTGATTGTCGCTCATATTACTTAAAGTCGTTGCTATTAGCTCACCAAGCTGCGTGTTGCCCCTGTTACCTCCGTCGCCTCTAAAAGTGTCGCCCCTAAAGGTCGAATTTCTTGTAGTGCTGCAATTGAAACCTGAAGCAAAACCGAAGGAGGAACACAAAACCTGAAGCAAAACTGATTGTAAAACAAGGTACAAAATCTTGAAATCAAAAGAGAGAAACACAAAATTGAACTCTATTTCAAAATTCAGAACCCGTGAACATAATTGAAGCATCGATTGAAACCTTGAACTTACTCAAATGGCATCTATAGCACATTGAGTGTTTATGGGTCACCGAATTTAGGCTTCAAAACTCCACCGTATGCCTCAACATGATTCTAGAACCTATATTGTTAAAAATGATAATCAAAGATTTAGATGTGTAAAACCCTAATTGTTTTTGTAAAAGGGGCTTCAAATCTCCTTTGAAGCTTTAGAATTCAAAACAAAATGTGATAGTTGCATCTTCAGATTGTGGAACAAGATCTTCAACTTGAAATCTCCATCGTAACCTTCGTTTTCAACCATTTTATCCCATAAAAAGAAATTAAATTGTGACAAATCAGTTATGTGCGATAAAAGTTAATTGTATACAGTGTCAAAGGAACAAAAGTTGATTGTATAATTTTGCGAAAAAAGTTAGATGTATATAATGGTGGTTGCAAAATTATTGTAAATGCATGTTTATAAAAGTAATAGCAATTGTAGTAATAACTGTCATCACTATTTTTATTGAGTGTCACTTCTATCACTAACTCATCACTGAGCTTTTATAGCGGTAACTGTTATCACTCACTGTCACATTAGCACCTTTTAGTTTCATTTTCTTTATAACACATAAAATAGAATTTAAATTACAAAATAAAAAAACAATTAATTTCTATCAAACTTATACGTAAATTGGAATCTAATGGTCGACCTTAATGACTACTTCGTAAATCATGTAAACTCCAAGAAAGGGATATAAGGCTAAAACTTAAACCCTAGATCTTAACCTTACATTACATGTTCTCGGCTAGTCGGCTACTAAGCCAAGAATAAAATATTTTAAAAGATAGATACAAATTTACGAATTTAATTTTGTACAGTAATAGATAACTAGATTAAATACTCATGTGACCAACGGGTTGGTTTTAAAAAAAAATGATAAATATTAAATATTAATCTAAAAAGGATATCAAATAATTATAAAACAGATAGCGTCAATACCTATACCGACGGTGGAAGAGTCTGAGTGAAGGGGATGACAGAAGTGATGGTAGAAACGTGGTATTATGATACGGAGAACTTGGTTTATTTCTTGTAGAAGTCATTGATCATTATTGTTAAAATTAGAGAAAATTAAATTAAGTATATAGTGGTTATAATTAAAAAGAATTAAAAATGATTATAAAATAATAAAACTAAAATATGATATTTTAAAATGTTATAAAGTACACTTTTAATATTTGTAAGTCATGGTGGGCAAAAACGATAATTTAATGTTTAAGAAAATAATAATACCAAAAATTATGTATAATCATTAATATATAAAATATTCTATATATTTTAAAATTTTATTACTTATATAATAGATATTTCAAATTTTATACAATCTATAATACACAATTTATCAAAATCCTTATTATAGATTTAATACTAAAAAATATATAAAATAAATTTGATATTAATAAGTCTCAAAAAATGTAAGAACCAATATATAAAAAAAAGTTGTTTAAAATTTATATCTTATTAAATATATCATACTACGTTTAATATAATAAGTTTAAATATTAAAAAAATTGACTTATTATATCTAAATTCATAATATATTTGCATAATTTGACTTAGTTACTTTCAACTGAATTTAAGAAGCAAATAAATTAAAGAATTATTTTTATTTTATGTTTTTTAAAAACGGTTTCTAAATCTATCACAAATTTGTTCATGATGAATCTCAAACCTTTGACCCTAGACTATAAACAATACCAAACCTAAATTACCTAATACCATTAGAATAGAAGCATTGGGGTACTTTCACTTTATGTGAGTTGGTCAATGGATTAAAGTATTTTCATTCAATACGATTTAAGGTAGAGGTAAGTTTTATATCGTAACCAAAATACTGAAACCGAAAATTTTAAATTCATGGTACAAAATACCGAAACGAAATAGAAGAACTGCTATAGGTTCAGGACTGGCTCGGTTTGGGAAATTTCAACATGATACGCTCACCTTTATCGGTACCAGTACTGAAAATACCGAAACTGAATTTCTTAAATTCTTGGTATCGAATACCGAACATAAATACAATAATTTGCACCAGTACTGGTTAAGGTCGAGAAATTCGATTAATACGCTCGGCCCTAATTTAAAGTATGGATTTTTTTTATTATTGCCCCATTAACTTGGGAAATACTATCTCAAATCAAGGTAATTATTAAAATTTTCAAAAAAATATGAACTTTGTTAAACATACACAAGTTAAGTTTATTAAGTCACCTTCTTATAAAATGGCACGGGTTGGTATTAATAAGTGCATATAGTTGAATTTGTTAAAAGATAAAAAAATAATAGTTAGATCACGTATACGTAAAGCTAAATTTCTTTAAAAAATATATAATTGAATATGTTAAAGAGTCACTTAAATGGTCATGCAAATATGCTTATTCGTTCAAATATATTCTCTTAATTAATTCTTTGAATAATCTGTTTTTCTTCGTTACCTTTACCTTTTCCTTTCAAAGAATGTGACATTGTCTCCATGTCCAAATCGCCGCTTTCTTGATATTTGTAAATTTTCAATTTGGTCTCCCGTTTATGAAGAAAAACAAGCTTCATCTTGACACTTGATGCCTAAACTTTAATCCATCTTTTGCTTTTAGCATATATTGGGTTTGTTGCATGTATCAAAATTTTTAGAAATCATGCTTTAACATGGACCTTGTTGACCCATGAAATAAACCCAAAAGGGTATATTAGCTTACATGAGTTCATGTTAAAATATGGGTTTCACCATAATATAATGTTTATGTAAGTATGTGTATGAGTATCAATTATCAAAGGGTAGCATACATACATATGTCGTATGTGGTGTGTCTTGAAACGAGGATGTATGACCTTTAATGGTTTTCAATTACAAAAACTGAACCAGGTCAAAAAGAAAAGTCTATATAATCCGTCTACTGAGCTTGAGATATCAAAGCTACTAGACATTCTTGTTCATACATAATCAGACGAATTTAGCTTTTAAATATATAATCGAACCTCATAGTAGTGCCGTCTAGCTTAAAAGTAACGGTCACATGACTAGCAGCAGTACGTAGCTACCCATTATAATTTAATTGGTGTTTGGTTAAAAATGACGGGGGGAGCTTTCATGGTTTCCTTGCTTTGGTGTTTGGATGTGGGGTTACAATTGGAATTAAATTTATGTTTCTAGCTCCACCATGTGCTTTTAATTTTGCAATGTGTGTACATCATTAACTCATTTGTAGGAGAAGATTACAACTAGGACCACCCCATTTTTTTTTTTTTTTATTTCAAACCCAATTCACAACTTCATTCGATTCACATTCACATAATTAATATGATGATGCATAATGCTTATATGTTGTTTCTCTGTCTGTTTAATTCAATTCACATCCACTTGACATTCATACATGCATGCAATTAAGCCCAATCTGAATCTACTGCTTAGACTCACAACTCAACAATTTCAAAGGCATTATCATTTGTCACAGAATTTGTCTTTACAAGCTTACCTTGTAACACTTGGTCACCACATAATCAGTCTTTATTTGGTCTTATTCTTTAGGCATGTAAAACATCTCAATCTTGTCAACTTTATGTTAGTGTTTGTTATGGTGGAAGGAGGAAGGGAAAGGAAACCATCATTTTATTCCCTTCTTAAAAGATGTTTGTTAGTCATGTAGGAATGAAATGGGTAATTATGTACGGAATGCGATTCCCTCTGTTTTAAGAATTTTCATTTCTTGGAGGATGTGTTTTTTCCTCATTCATTCAGGGAATGAAATGAATTGCTACAGTTTAATATTTTTTTTCCTTAAACTTTTTATTAAAAATTATTTTATTTCATTCCTATGTCTATTTCTCTTTATCAAACATCATATATTAATGATCATTAAACATATCGATGAGTAGTAATGACTCATTTCATTACCCCCTCCATTCTATTCTTTTGTCCATTACATTTCTTTCCATCTAACTAAACAGACCCGTATTATTTTAGTTTTAGAGTTGATTTTATAAAAATATTTGTCGTATATCAAAAACTATTTAGAAAGAGATGAGATTTGTACACAATGCTAGTTTGTTATATATAAGACTTATGACTTTTATATCTTTACAAACTCACTATCTACTTTTCTTATCCACGTATTTAAGATATTATGGTATGGCAAATTATTGTTGTATTCAAACCATTTTCCTTTTAGGATCTTGCGAAGAAATCCCCATACCTTCCCAGGGAACTAGTCTTGATTTCTTTATGAATAGTAAACATTTGCAATCCTAAGCATAACATAACAATAGTAAGCTTGATGGGCTTTTTATATTATGACTCAAGACAGAGTAAGAACCAAGGGAAGTCCTTATACATATTAGGCATTTTAACAAACCAAAGTTCCATTAGTCGTTGTACATATGGGCTTTTTATGTTATGCGTTTTTTTTTACTTATTTAAATTTTTGATTAAGATTGAAAAGAAACAATAAACACTTTTCTTTTGATATATTGAACAAGACACTTGATATGTCAAGTTATACTACAATAACATTCCACAAAATTAGAGGGTGGGTGGTCAAGACTTAAAACGCACGCTCGTACAATACAACTCATTATAACATTATTACTGATTTTTGCAACCTATTAAATTCCGTTATCAATGAAAAAACCAAAGAATTTTCGGGTTGAAAAATGGATCCGGGGTTTTTTAATTACTTTGATTCCGCTAGGTCGTTTTTCTTCCATTGCATCTTTTTATCGCGACAAGCTACACAAAGGAACGGACCTTGCCACAGTTTTGAATTTGCAGAGAAGACAGATGCAACATCAACCGACATACCTTCACTTGCGGCCAGGTCAACTTGACACACGACACACATGAATAGTCCGGAAATGGATGAATCCCCCATGCCATCCTTCCCCAATCTACACATTTTAAAACAAATTTAAAATCAGACAGTTATTCCAAAGCTCCCTGCCGCTCTGCCACTCCCTTAGAATCTAAAAACTGATTATTGCAACTTCAAATAAAAATATTCAATAATCAATTTCATAACTCAAATCCAAACACCCTTAAAGTTCAGAACATGATATTTGAAATGTAAAAAGACGAAACTTACTTTTCTGCGAGCATTGTTGAACCTTCTTCAAAGAGTTCCTCTACAATACCAACGGCAGATAGTTTCTTGGACAGTTTACCAGCATAAGCACGGAACTTGGTTTTGAGCAACAAAGATTTGAGCTTGCATTGGGTTTTACGGGGCGGAAAAGCGGGTGGCAATGATTATCAGGCGGCACTATATCCACTACTATGCAGGTTGTGTCGTCTTTAAGTCCCATTGTTCTTAATGCTTCTTGAATAAGTCGTCTATCAGAACTGTGTTTTTTATATTTGTCATTCATACCCAAAGCATCTTGTAGATTCAAGATTCAGTCGGATATCAACAAATCGATTAATCTGTAGTTTTGTGCCATCAATTTATTTATAAATAACGATTGATACTGCACGTATATGTTATTTTGATTAGAAATCATTCCAAAATGAAAATAATGCAATTTTCCATGAAATATACCAAAAATAAAATATTGTTATTTGTATACATAATATTACTCTCTTTGTCCCTTAAAAATTGCAATGTTAACATATAAATATGATAGTTGGGTTTACGTGTTAGTAAAAGTTTTAGATACCATCATCCGAAAATTAAAAATGTTGCAAATCTCACATAATCTAATAAAATATACTACAAACAAAAATTTCCTTCACTACTTGCCTAGCAGCAAGTTCAGAAGGCAAACAACGGCAACATTCGGTAGTAGTCTCAGATGACAAGGCGTCCCAAATGCCATTAGATGCAATTATAAGCCATCCACCACCGTTTGAAAGCTTTGAACACCATAAAGGAAAATATTTTATTTCTAATACAGAGGACAGTCATAATTCAAAACGGAGGTGGCAAGATGGGCGCCTTAGGAAGTTTGGGTAATGAAACAGGTCATTTTAGCAAATATCAAAACGGGACAAGCTAGGTTAGGTTGACCTGCAAACACTTTTGTCCATTTTGCTATGATTATAGAAGAAGAATTATTGCAATAAAATCTAAGCCTTTAAATAAAATATTTAAGGGTTAATGGAGCTAGTTAGCAAAATGGGATGTTAAAGGGATCAAAATCATCTAGCATACTAGTTCTTAAATGAAGTACTTTGATTCAATGATATTTGATCCAATTTTGATTCAAAATATCATAAACGACAAAGATGAAAGATATAAATATGATCCAATCTACCAAAACATCAAACATATTATCAGAATTTACCCCAAAAACTGAAAATTTTGAAGCAGGATTCCCATGAACTCTCTAGCAATCCGTCTTCATCATGAAATAATCTTCACATTTTCTTGATTAAGCAGAACATCCATATCTCACATATGGTTTCTCTATCTTTTCACTTCTCAATTCTCTACTAATTAGTGAAGCTAAAGGCACAAGATTAGTGTGACGTGAATGCCTCTCTACCCTGGATCCCATAGTGATCCTTGAAACCCTAAATCCCCAATTCTAATTTACTACAAAATCGCCCAATAGTTGCCTTCTTGATGACATATAGTCCACATTTTGTGTTCATGTATTAACAAGAATACAATAATTCTGAATGCTTAAGATCAAATCAGCATGATACAAAAGAATTATATGATTTACGAAGCTTGTGAGCAGGTAATTGAAGTCGAAGATTCGAATATCATCCAGGAAAGTGCGAATTGAATACAAGTTTTTGGTTGAAAACAAAATGTGGACCAGATTACAACTGGAGAGCCGATAATTTTGCTAGGAAAAAGAACAAGAACAAAGAAATCAACAAAATTAGGAAAAACCAACGCGGATTGACTAACTGACTTCTATGAACTTGAAATCAATTCAATTTCATCAATCATTTGAAACCCTATAAACATCAGCTGTATTAACAATTGTAGGGGGAGGATTTAGGAACCAAATTGCACATATATACGAAGATTCAAGAGTATTATATATTTGAAAAATAATATATCCTCCTACTAGTTGTTCTTACTTCATCATTTTATTTCTTATAAGATGACATGTGAAATCCACTAATTATCTTTTATTATATTTTTTATTGATTTTAACACTTGTATTGATCGTGTAAGTAGAAAAATAAGTAGGATGATATATCATCTCTATATATTTATACGTATATATAAATACATGTATAGGTAAATATAATTAATTAATTACAAGAAATTGGAAACCCCGGGTCAGGTGAGGAAAGACAGCAAACAAAGATTATAAAATGGGTTGTATGCCTCTAAAACAAAGAACAATCTCAACCCAAACACATATGCAAATGCAATCCTACCCCAGTACCCCATAAGGGAGCATGGGTTGCAAATTGTAGCATAGCCTCCTCCCACCCAAATACATACATACGTACATACATACGTACGTATATATTATACACACGGTAGCTCTAGTTTTATCTTTTTTGATTGATATGCTTAAATAAAGTAGATTAGGAAGTCGTATGTTTATAAGTTATAACGTACGGTATGAAATCATATTACAAAATTAATGTTTATTTGAGTTTAACTAGATTGATTCAAATAAGTTATTAGTTTGGGACAAGAGTAAAGGATGAGCAGTTTAATTTAATTTAATATTTATAATATTATACATACAAATAGAAGTAATTTATGTTAAGCAGTTAATTGATGATGTATACACTACTATTAACTAAAAGCCATTGACAAAGATTATTACTAATTTGTTGTTTTAAATAGCTTTTAATAATGAAAAGTTACGACAACCTGGCATCAAACGCCAATGATTTATAAAAAACGATATACCCTTCTTATAAATCTTTTTAATCATGAATACTGATATTTCATATAATAACATTTACTGGGAAACAACTGTAACAATACAAATATATATGTGCATACATGCACATTAATTCTATTAATAATTAGTACTATATATATTAGCCTAAATAATATTATTAAACTATTATTAATACAACTGAATACTAATGACAAACAAATTTAATAAGTATAAATATAATAATTAACAAAAAGAAATTTAGTTAATAAGTTAAAAAAACTAATTAATTAATTAATACTGGGTTTAAGATATATATTTTTCTCTTTTACGGTATTAGATTTGTTTTATTTTATCTTATTTTACTTAATTCTTTTTTATTTATCTAGTTTATTTATTTATTTTCCCTCACTTTTTAATTTGTTTTTCAGCTTTATGTGCCAGAGGTATATCGGAAAGCAGTCTCTATACCTTTGAGTAAAGTATTGTTTATATCTTATCTCTCCCATACCCCGCTCCGACGGTATTGGGTTATATTGTTACTAGGAAACAATGAACATGTAGTAACATACCTTTTCGGTATTTATTCAACTAATGCTACAACCTTCTCTCCTAGTAGCTAGTCGTAAGATTTCGGGGGGTTTTAAGGAGAGAGTCACGTGTTCTATTCTTCTCTCCCCCTTTTTTTTAATTTCTTGACTAGTCCATTTTTATTTATTTTTTTGTTTACTTAATTACATGCATGTCTCCAATTCGCATGTTTAATGCTTCTTCATTCTTCAACAAGGAACACCCCACCGCATTCCTAGCTACTTTTTCTTTTGTTTGAAAATCGACATGCATTCATCACTAATATACTGGTTTCCAGTATTAATTATTGGTAAAGAAGTTAGGATTTTGTTAAAGTGTGTAATTAAACTATCTATCTATCTTCATAATATATATTAACACGTACGTACATGCATTTCAAAAAAGATGTTATATTACGTACGTACGTGGGTTAAAGATTTAATATATGGCCGGCTTATGAATAATGATTAGGCTTAATCGTGCAGCTTCAAGTTACTTATGCAAGGTCTTAATTTCAAGGAGCTAGGCAGAAAAAGTTTGTAAAGATGCATGTGAACTTAATTTTAACAAATATCTAATTAAATTAAACCATTAATTATACGTCCTTAATAAGATTAATTAGTCCACACACACACACACATATATATATATATATATATATATATATATATATATATACATATATGGGGGGAAAATATACTAAATCGCTTTTGCTCTTTAATATTTGCTAATTTCGTATTGAATTATATAAGTTCAAAAGATATGTACGTAGTTTAAAGCACAACACAAGTTGAAATAGGTCTATTGGAGTTCTTTGTTCACACAGAGTTAAAATAAGACTTTAAGGCTTCTACTCAAACGAGTTATTCAGATAAACATGCTCTAACGGATAAGGAATAGCTATTATTTCTAATTTTATAAAGTTTTATAGTTATATATTTCGTTTAAGTTGTTCAAGTTTCTATTTGGTTGAATGTAAATATAATGTTCGGTATAAATAAAATATATATATTTGTGTTCGAACATTTGTTTTATATTATTCATCCTTATTTTTTGTTTCCGCCACCACACGCGGGTAATACATACCTTGTTTGTCTTTTATTTCTTATTTCTTCTTTTGATTTTATGATTTATTTTGTTAAAAGAACAATTACAAATTTTATGATATAGAGGCGGGATTAAGGCCTAGAAAAATATGGTTCATATACTGGATGTCTCTACTATATTTATCTTCGTTTTTTAATATATTAAAAAGTGTATTATTTTTATGTAATTGTGAATTAAAATTGAAGATAATCTTGTCATTTTTTTTTATTTTTATAACAGTACTTCGTATACTATGTGAAAAGAGTGTTCTTCCTGAAACTTTACTGAGTAACCTTATGTCGCATTATCAAGAGGAGGACTTAATACATTAGTTAGATATAGATATAGATATAGACAAAAGTTCAAACAAGAACTGTTTTCGTACGAGAACCAATTTTAGCCGTCTAAGTCTCCTTCCTTCTACTGGATTGTCCACCCATGAATTCGTTACATGCACCCTGCCACACTCAATCTTCTCATGCTCTTCATCCATGAATCCCATTATCCAAAATGAACGGATCAAAATTGGTTCTCGCAGTTCTTATACGAAAAACAGTTCTCGCAGTTCTTATACGAAAAACAGTTCTCGTTTGAACCGTCCCCTATAGATATATAAGTAACTGAATAATAGTAGGAAATACTTAATTAGATTTCTTGAATGCGGTTGTGAGGAGGAAAGTCTCTAAAGTCTCTAAAGTCATCTGAAAGTCATACCTTTCTTCCAACACTAAAGATTTCTTGAATGCAAAGCTTAGAATTCAAATTTTAATTATATAAATAAACAATGCTTAATTCTTCCTATAAATCCAGCATATATAACGTACGAACTCAAAAACGTACGTCAAAACCAACAGAAGATTCTAATTTTAATCTCTAGTTAGTTATTAACATGCCGATATACACTTCTTCTGAAATTGAAGAATCTAACGATCATAACGATTCAACTGTCGGGTTGTTTGGACGTAAAAGGTCTTTACATTCTGCCCTTGGTGGAGGACAAGGTTATTAATTTCAATTCTTCTTATTTAATAATTAATTAATGATTATCATATCTATCATAATTAAATTGTTAACAATAGATCGATTTGATTTGTGACGTACGTTGTAGTTGCGGACCTACTTTTATGGAGAAACAAAAGCTTGTCGGCATCAATTCTATTGGGTGTTACGATGATATGGTTTCTGATTGAAGTTTTTGAGTATAACTTTGTTTCTCTTATTTGTCACATCACAATCCTTGTCATGCTGATGCTCTTCATAACCTACACACTAGCAAAATACGCCGACTGGTAATCTCTCTCTCTCTCTCTCTCTCTCTCTATATATATATATATATATATATATGTTATTATTAAACTTTTATATATATATATATATATATATATATATATATATATATATATATATGTTTGTGTGTTCTTTTTTGTATCTGCAGGGATCTTCCTGATATCCATGACATAACAATACAAGAATATGCATTTAGATGGTTGTATAGAAAAACAAATTGGCTTTTACTTCGATTTTATGAGATCTCAAGCGGAGAGAATTTCTACGAATTTTTCATGGTAAACGATTAAAGAATTCTCAGATGGAACTTTTCAATTATATATATATATATATATATGTTGTAAATAATTAATTAATTTTCTTGTACGTAGGTGATTGCATTGTTGTGGATTACTTCAGTCATCGGAAACTATTTTAGTTCATTGAATCTCTTGTTCTTTTGTAAGTTTGAATAATTACACACTTTTTTCCCCTTAATTAATTAGTAAATATATACTACTAGCTACTTGTCATTGTTGGACGTATATATATATAGTAAGAAGCTAATTAAAAATATTGTATTTGGATACTTTTATGTACGTATTTAGGTGTTGTATGCCTTGGAACTTTACCGGCCTTTTACGAACAATACGAGAGGGAGGTCAATCATCTCATAAGCAAAGGGAGCAAAGATGCGAAAAAGGCGTTCAAGAAATTTGACGCCCAAGTGCTAAACAAGATTCCCAGAGGACGAGTTCAGGAAAAGAAACGCAAATAGTACGTTGTTTAATACTCGGTTATTCATATTATATGTTTTAGCACGAGATAAATATTTAAAAATACATGTTTGTATAAATTAGGTAACACAATGATGTAAACATATTGTACAGACTTATTGTGAAATGAAATTTCTTCCTTTAATGAATGATTTAATAATTCAAATAATACCAATCAAATGGTATATATCGTTATTGATTTTAGTGTTATCAAGTAAGACCGAAGGAATTGACGTTCTAATACGAGTTTCATGGTATGGAGTGTATACATACATACATATATATATATATATATATATATATATATATATTCGTTTACTGAATTTAGCCAAGTAAACTGTATTACACTAAAATAACTAAAGATTTCTTGAAGAGGAAAGCCTCTAAAGTCATCCCAAAGTCATACCTTTCTTCCTATACTAAAGATTTCTTGAATACAAAGCTTAGATTTTTAATTATATAAACAACGCTTCTTCCTATAAACCAATACTATATTAGATATGCTTATGATATAAAGGGTTGATTTAAAAAAATAGTAAACATTAATAAAAAAATATTAAATAATTATAAAATACGAATTAAATGCGCATTTAAAAAATGATGATAACAGAGTCAACACTCGGATCAGCGATGGAAACATCGATCCAAGGGGGAGAGCTCATAATACGATTCATAATTAAATATGAATGAGCTGATTTATTTTTTGTACAAGTCTTAATTCAATCATTATTATTACAATTAGAAGAAAATAATGATAAATGTTTATTGATTATAATTAAAAAAAATTAAAATGATTATAAAATATTTAAATATGATAAAACTAAGAATTTTATTAAATATGATGTTTTGAAATATTATAAATGGTAAATGTGATATTGTAAATTAAGATAGACATATACGATATTTTAGGGTGTAAGTAGGGTATATATGAAATTATCTCTAATACTTTAGATTTAAATTAAAGTCAAAATTAAATCTGATTTTGACTCAGAAAAGCCAAAATTGGATTTTAATTGTTATAAAAAATAGGCGATTAAAATTGGATAATTAGAATTTTTATCTATATTAATATATTTAATGGTTAGGATTATCCAATAGATATTATTAAAGTTAGTTTTTTATTTATATTAGAAGTTAAAAGAAGATAAAAACATCAAAAGCAAGGATTTTTTTAAATTTTATGTAATCTTTAGTTATTAACATGCCGAAACATTCTTTGTCAAAAATAGAGAAGAACCTCTAATGATTGGGTGTTTACATTCCACACTTTTTATAGCATATAAAAAAATTTTAAAAAACTTTAGTAACTTGTGGTAGGATAATCCCGGTCTCGTTCTTACGTCAGATCTTGTAAAAACGAAAACGATCATAGGTAAGAATACGGTCTTAATAACCTTGATTCCACCCTAGCTAGGAGGAGGGTATTTTCTTCTTAATAATGCTTTTCATTTCCCTAATGATACTCGTAGTAAATTATAATTTTTTTGCTTGAAATAGAAGAACCTAGTGATTGGGTCTTTAAAATTCCTAATAATACTCGTAGTAAAAATTATAATTTTTTACGAACATAATTCTTTTGCTTGAAAGTCATAAACAAAGTAAAAATTAAATCCAACTTCTAAATCATAAAATTTTGTTGATATCAAAATATTGAATCTCTCTTTGGCCGTGTTTCTTCTTAAAATTAGTACTTGTTTTTTAAAAACATATGCCGGCCTACATCAGTGATTTTTAAAAAAGAGCGTTTGTTTAAAATAAGTAAGAAATACTTTAAAATTTTTGTTACGTCTTATTTTTAGAGGTGATTAAATATCACTTATTCTCTCACTTATATTTTAACCTGTTATGTCTTCCTCCCGTTCTTATACGGATATGAAATAAAACATTTTATCTCTTTTAAAACAAACATTCCCTATTATTTTATGACATGAGACAAGATTTATTGCGGACCTACTTTTATGGAGGACAAAAGCTTGTCAGCATCAATTCAATTTGGTGTTGCTATGATTTGGTTTTGAAGTTGTTGAGTACAAAGCCTGTCTCTCTTATTTGTCATAATCCTTATCATGCTGATGATCTTCACAACCCACACAGCAGCACAATTTGTCGGTTGGTAATGTTAAATTTATACGTTGATCAAAACAAGTGTAAAAATGAAAATATTGACTTTGTGTATAGATAATTAAATAGGTCATTTTGAATTCTGTTTATAATTCAATTCTTCGAAGTGACAAATGAGAACCGTTAGGTCATCCTGCAGGTTGTACAACGAACTAGTTTTGAGACAGTGTCGATAAAGGCCTAAACCGGACTGGAAAATGGTATTAGGGTTTTCGTTAGTGAAGATCAATGATCTCATAAGCAAAGGGAGCAAATATAAGAGAATGCTAAAAAAATTCCCAGGGGGATATATTAAAGAAAAGAAACCGTTAGGTTTATCGAGCTAGTCAAATTCGCGACTCTTAAACTTACCGCTCATGTAGCAATGCAAAAGCATTCCATATCGGTGAGACAAGGGGGATTCTTCCTCCTTATAAGGAGGGTGATCTTACTCCTATCAAATGACGCGTTTTAAAGCCCTAAGGGCAATCCAAAGCGGACAATATCGTTGGTCGGTTCCCTATTTACAATCCTATTAATTGGTATAAGAGTCGGGGGGCTTCACCAATGTGGGGGGGGGGGGATGTTGGGTTAATTTATTGGGTTCATCGTTCCGTCGAGCCGGTCAAATCCGCAACTCTTAAACCCACTACTCCTGTACCAATACAGGAGCATCCCACATCGGTGAGACATGGGGGTTCTTCTTCCTTATAAGAAGGGGGATCTTACTCCTACCAAATGACGCGTTTTAAAGCCGTGAAGGGCAACCCAAAGCGGACAATATCGTTAGTCGGTTCCCTACTTGCGATCCTAACAATGCTCTTGTAGCAATGCAGAAGCATCCCACATCGGTGAGGCAAGGCGGATTCTTCCTCCTATCAAATGACGCGTTTTGAAGCCGGGGCAACCCAAAGCGGACAATATCGTTGGTAGGTTACCTGGTTGCGATCCTAACAGAAACACTGATAACCGTCCAATAGTCGGTTACTCAGATTATACGCGTATGCAAAATATTGTATATCTATTATTTTTAGCACAAAAGTTCAAACGAGAACTGTTCTTCGCACGAGAAACGCGAGAACCATTTTTAGCCATCCAATTCCCCCTCCTTCAATTGGATTTCCCACCCATGAATTCATCAATAAAGATGATGAACTAACGATTATCAGTTGATATATATACCGAAAAATGATCAAATAATCATCCCTTTTACCCTTTTTACTTTAATTTTCTTTTTACTTGATCTCTACCCTATATATATATATATATATATAGGGGACGGTTCAAACGACAACTATTTTTCGTACGAGAACTGCAAGAACTAATCATAGCCATTGATCAAAAAGATAGATGGTCAAGATTAAAGAGTTGTTAATGGATAACGTTAAACTAATCAAACTTATCATTAATTAATTAAGGGTAATTTGGACATTTTTACATTATCCCCACCTTTTTCAAACTAATATATCTCTCAAATGGAAAGGTTAACAAATTATGAAAATTATACCAAATTAACGAGAAAATTATGCTCTTTAATTTGAGACCGATCTAGCTATATTTTTTCGAAATATTTTTTTAATATTTGCTGGGTTTTTTTTTTGTACAGTCGACATTTGCACATGTGCAAATTTGCATATGTGCAAATATATGCACTTGTGCAAATGCACAGATTCAATTAGTTTTTTCAGCACAGATGTAGATATGCACATGTGCAAATTTTCTCGTTAACTCAACAAACGTGAATTTTTTTTTTTCGAAAAAATATAGCAAGATCAGTCTTAAATTAAAGAGCACAATTTTCTCGTTAATTTGGTATAATTTTGGTTATTTAACACCTTTCCATTTGAGAGATATATTAGTTTTAGAAAATAGGTGGTAATGTAAAAATGTCCATACTACTCTTTCCCATTTAAAATAAATAAAAAAGACAGGAAATTAAATGATTGGCTAGAAATGATTCTCGCAGTTCTCGTACGAAAAACAGTATGTATATATATACATAGAGGGTGGGGTTCAAGGGAGAACCCTTTAAAAATGCACGACAGTGAGACCCTGGATAAACTTGTAATTTAACATTTCTCCTATACGTTTATGTTCACCCATAACTACCCAAAAGTCTAGTTTACATCATAAATCATAAAATCAAAATTATTTCTATAATATTAACAACTTACAGATTTGTATACATTGATGCATACAAATCATAACACTTTTGTATGCATTGATGCATCAGGTATATAGTCAAACAAATAATCAAAAAACGTGACAATTTTTAAACATCCGATCAATAAATCAAAGGTCCAAAAGAAATGTGACAATTTTTAAACCACCCGATCAATGAAATCAAAGGCTCAAAAGTGTTCTCACTGTCGTGTATTTTAAAAGTGTTCTCATTTGATCATAACACACACACACTCTCTCTCTCTCCCTCTCTCTCTCTCCCTCTCTCTCTCTCTCTATATATATATATATATGAGTTGTATACAATAAAGTCCATTTAAAAAACATAGTCAAAAAATTTTAATATTCGATCACGGGTGATTCAGTATACAATCACATGTTATTTGTAAAAGAATCACATGTGAATTACGAAAAATTACGAAAATGCCACTCTGCCCAAATTTTTAAAATTTAATCTTGACCATTGATGTCATTGATCTAAAGACTAAAATTAGTCCTAAGAAATTTAATCTTGACCATTGATGTCATTGATCTAAAGACTAAAATTAGTCCCTTAGGACTATGAATTAATTATGGACTATATTAAACATTGTTTATATATATATATATATATATATATATGTAGTGGAGGGTTCAAACGAGAACTGTTTATCGTACGAGAACTGCGAGAACCAATCTTGGCCGTTCATTTTGGATAATGGAATTCATGGATGAAGAGCCTGGGGGATTGAGTGTGGCAGAGTGCATATATGGAATTCATAGGTGGGCAATCCAATTGAAGGAGGGGAAATTGGATGGATAAGATTGGTTCTCGCAGTTTTCGTACGAAAAACAGTTCTCGTTTGAACTTGTGTGTGTCTCTCTCTCTCTCTCTCTATATATATATATATATATATTATAAAACATTTAACTTTCTCTCTATTAAATTTTTTATATAGTGCAAGGATCAAATGCTAACAATGAAGAAAAGAGAAATAAAATAAAATAAATGGAAAAAGGAGAAAGAAAAATAGATATATTGCGAACGAAAATTGTTTGATGTCATCATAATGCGTTAATATAATTGTGGAGATGCTCAAAATGTGGTATTTCTAACCGCAAGAGTACTATGCTAGTACATATATATACATATAAGGGGTGGAGATGCTCAAAATGTGGTATTTTCTGATAAAATATAATTGTTTTAGATTAGATGCAATAGTTTTATACTCATGTAGTAGTTTTTAAATGAGAAATAACTAAATCTCTTAACCAAGATGTAATAGTTAAAGGGGACTTTTTGCTTATTAGCCGAGATGCAATGATTTTAAGTTGGATACAGCGATTTTATAGACAAGATGTAGTATTCATAGCGTTTCTATTTTAAGACTATTTCTATTTGATCCTACTATATATATATACATATATATATATAAAGGTTAATGCGAAAAGCATTTTATTTACGAAAAGTACGAAAAGCATGATGAGCCTTAGGATCAGTTAATCAAGGACTAGGATTTATTATGGTATTTTAAATAAATATATCTTTAAGTAAATAATTAAATCAAATCAAAGATATAATAGACTTTTACTTAAAATTATATTAATCACTTCCTTAAATCTCTCATTCTCTCTCTTCCTTTCACCTCACGTCCCTATATCCTTCCCATTCACTCTTCCCTATCAAAGAAAACCTAATTCTCTCTCCTTAAACCACCGCCCCCTTTCCCCGCCACCTCTATTTGCCACAACACCACCGGCGACGCCTCACCACCTCCATCTCCACTCCGATACATTCATCTATCTCTCTCTTTCTCTCTACGGCGCCTCCCAGCCACCGACCGGAGCTCATGCGAAATGTTAGAGGGTTCGCCGGAGAAAGTGTGTTCCTCGACCATTGTCGACCGTATCCGCCTAAAAACCACCCAACCACCACCGCCGGTCCGTATCCACCATTGTCGCCATCGTAGAAGGGTGTGTTTTTTACCACTGCCGACCGGTATCCACCGCCGCCGCCGCTGTAGAAGGATGTGCTTCCATGTGTGTTCATCTGCCACAGTCTGAAGCCACGAATACCGTCGCCCCCTCATCACGTTCGATCTTTTTAGATCTAGGGTTTTCTCTTTTTCCCTTTTTGTTTAGCTACATGTGATCCCATCGACACACTGCTCATGAAACATGAACGGATGCATAGCCAATTGTGGTTTCAGATTTAGAAGAAAAATATGTTTTTTAACAGGTTGTGGTTTCAGATTCAGATGAACCACTGCTGTTACAGCCGCCGAGAAGATAAATAAATGTGTAGGTATTCCCATGTGAATTTTTTTTCTTAAATTTATATTTTTTTATTATTTTGCACTCGAGAAGATAACTAATGTGCAGGTATTTCATGTGTTTTAATTTTTTTTATAAATTTTTATTTTTTTCTTATTATTTAATTTTCCAGATTTTTTATTTTTATTCAGAATTGTTGTACATGTTGTTAATGGAAGGAAGTTGGTATATCATGTGTTATAGATTATTTCTAAGATTACATTATGTGTTTGGTTTGAATATGAATGAATATTCATTAGTAAATTTTACAGTTTTATCTAATTGTTCATTATTGTATGTTTTTAAATCTTAGATGTTTTTACATGTTTATGAGTGAATAAATTGGATTTTAACTGAAAAAAAAGCATATGTTTAAATGTTATTTGTGTATTTCATTATTGAATATACTATTTTGATATTACTAATTTCTTAACACTTATGAAAAGAATGCAATTTTGTCTATAAAAATTGTAATAAAAACTTAAAACTTTACCCGCGTAATGCGACGTTATCGAATAATTTCTACTCGATAATTACGTTAAAATATTTATTACGTGATAAAAATATTTAGAAATAAAGGTTTGGTTATGAACGTATGTTTTAACAATTAAGTTAATTTATATTGACTTGATTTTTTTAAATATGGAAGGTTTATTTATAAAAATGAAATATAAAAATCCTTTACTCAATTTAATAGTTACTTTATTTAGTAGTTTTTATTTAGTTTATATAAGGGGTAATTTAGTAATTTCAGAATACTTAAAATTTAAGAGTTCAAAAGACCTAAATAGTTTATAATATAATATATATAGAGGATGATTCATTTAATAACCGTTTTTATTGCGAATATCGTGAGAATCACCGACTCTTGATTAAAATAAATCAATGGTCAATTAAAATGACGGTTTCGGAAAAATCAAGGCTTCATCTTTGATGACAACTCATGCCAACACAATTCACGGTTGTAAAATTATATAAAAGACCAAAATACCGTTGTTAATAAGCATTAATGGCAATTACAAATGCTACTCGCAATAAAAACGGTTCTCAAATGATAAGTGATTTCCGTGTCTAGTGTTATCAACTATCAAGCAAGACGTAAGGAATCGTGGTTCTAATATGAATTTAATGTATGGAGTATACTTATACAAGTTAACTAGCAGGCGTGATCGTTTACCAAGTACACACTCCACACCAGCAAATATGTTTACCAGGTTTAGCTGGATCTTTTGTACTGCACAAAATAACTAACAGACGCATGATAAGCAAATTCAATGTCTGCATTCAAGAAGACCGACCGTAAACAAGAACCTTCACAAAAGAATATCGAAAAGCTATAACACTATCCAGAAGAAAATCGGCATAAATTATGATACAACACCATGTTATAAACATTAATTCACAGGCTATCTACACTATGGTGAAAAGGAGAAGCAAACATATGATGCTTAACATACCGAATAAAGCTCCCTGATAATCATTGTTGGTCATGACCACTTAAAAATTCTACTACACATGGATAAACTTCATCCACCGCCTGCATTCAAACCATCGTAAATTTTATGCATCTGAAACAAGGTCTTTATGTGACAAAAGAACAACATACATACGAGTGTTTGGAATTGCTAATTAAAAACGATTATATGATTATTTGATAGTAAAACAATCAGTTTGCAAGTTGCTTACTCGAAACTTATTTTTAAGTCCTTAAATAATCAAAATTGTCAAGCACACATACAGCTACTAACTGATTATTTCATTTTTTAACAACAAAAGCAATCCAAATAATACATCATGCACGGCGTTCCATTACAGTTGATTATCTTATTTATGAATACTTCAACATAAGCAGTTCCCATAAGCAACCCCAAACACTGCAAGGTACTTTTTTTTTTTGAACGGCTTCTGATTTACCCCAAATCTGTCCACGACAGGACACGAACCCATGACCTTAGGCCATGAGCAACACCGAACCTAAATTACCCCAATACCACTAATATAGAAGCCTTGGGTTGCAAGGTACTTAAGGAAATAGGTTGAAAGAGAAGGCAAGAGGGATTACCAATCGGCCGCCAACCAAATCATAATGGGCGTAATGCGGGCCATCTGGTTCACCAAAAAGTTTATAGGTAACAAAGTTATCAGGAATCAGCCTCACTGTCTCTGTTCATTCAATCAAAAATTCAAATTGACTATGTAAAAAATTAAAATGAAGTGATATATAACTAAAACAGTGATTGCAATATGTTCTAAAATTATAAATGAACAACACATACCTTGTACAGCTTCAGGGGGACATATTGCATCTCGATCGCCTGCAACAGCCAAAATCGGGACATTGATTTTGTCAATATGATCCTTGTAAAAAAATGTCCCACTTCGGTCACATAGACCACGCTTCCGAAAAGCTGATGCAAGCTGTAGCAAGAGTTTAGCAGGTATGGTACCTGCCAAAAATGTAAACCCTCAAATTAGCATAAAAACCCAAAAGGGTATAATCGTCATTCTCTGAAGCTATATTTATTTATTAGTAAAAAAGGAGAGAACAAAAAAAATACTTACAAAAGTTGTTCAAAACGAGCTTTTTTAAGAGCTCCGGATGCATCATGTCTTGTGCTGATATCATGTGATTAAGCCAGGACAAAACATAAGGAGGATGAGATGTAAGAGGATAAGCAGCAGTTAGCATTGCCCCTAAAGGAACTATTGGCACATTGAGGGCCTGTGCAGGATCAGCCTGCAAATAAATTGGTAAATAAATAATTACAACTTATATCTATTACTGGCTTGAGATAGTATTACAATAACAAGTATACAAAAAAAATTTTCTTTAGTTAGCTAATTCCACCAAGCATCTGAGATCATACAAGTGGTAGCAGTAACTTGAGTGTTGATTTTGAGGATGTATAATCGAGTGAAGATGCCAGAGTAACAATTGCAGCGAACCCTGGATCCCTTCCTTCATAATCTAAATCATTATGGAAATAATAAAAAATTAAGAATTGTATTGTATTAAATAAAAAACAAAAATAACATGATTTGGGTTGAAAAGACAATAAAACATAGGATTTTACTATATCGTGATAGCATTGAATATAGCAAAATGCCCCCCATGGAGTGTCCAACTGCAACCAATTTACCATCCTCCGGTTGAGTATGGGCCTTTATATATTTGATCTGCATTTAGTCATATAAAAAGATCATTAAATGTTTATTTGATGAGCTGGAAAAAGCATTTAGTACAAGGTAAGACCAAGTTAAAGAAAAAACATATATGTGCAGCAGGAACATGTCACCTCACCGCAGCAGGGACATCCTCTTCAAGGTAGTGATCAAAATCCCAATCAAATTCGACAATCATGTCCAACTGCTTCTGGAAATCTTCCATGGTTGTGGTCAAACGTTCTTGCAAGTCAAACAATGGGGGTGAAACAGAACGTTGACCTTCTTCAATAATATTGATTAGATTTTGACTCAGTTCCCTTATTTGGCTTGCAACACCAGAGTCTTGTTTTACTTCCAACAAACTTAAAAGGTTTTTCTTTATCTCATTAAATCGCTCTGCTAGAAAAGAATCTCCTACTAGTTTTGAAAACTGGTCAAATAATTTTGCAGAAACTATTAGTCTCGATTGACCTTCACTAAGAAAGCCAGATAGTTTAACCGATAGGGTTATAAGGGTCTCAGTTAATTTGGTAACAAGTATCGATTCCTCAAATACAGTTGGTAATCCAGGTGGGCTTTGGTTAGTTATGACAACCTTTGATTCTGGTGGGTTGGTTCCGTTACTATTTGAAGAATGTGAAGCAAATCGAGCATTTTCTGCTCCAGATGCAGCAGCAGCTTCCATCTGTTCAGATATTGCATGAGCAGATTGTTCAATCTCTTTGGGATTTGTAGCTTTCATACTTAA
The DNA here is from genome assembly GCA_038502395.1 of Dittrichia graveolens. NCBI lineage: Eukaryota > Viridiplantae > Streptophyta > Magnoliopsida > Asterales > Asteraceae > Dittrichia > Dittrichia graveolens. The sequence continues at coordinate 97,204,997 of JARJIL010000003.1, read as the reverse complement.
GCCAGCTCCACGCACCTCAAGAATCCATGTGTCAAACCCTTGTTCACACATGTAACGAGCAAATGAAGACTGCAAACAAAACAAATTGTAATTAATGTTAATTAATCAGTTATTAGCTTTGTTTACAGTGGAAGAATTTTGTGTTATTGATTATCTTGCAAGCCATGTCAAGTTTTAACCAAAATAGCAAATTATATTATATTCACTAATAACTAAGATGTCTTAAACAGAACAATTGAATGTACCACACTGATTTGCATTGTTCAGCCACTCAAGCCTGATCTAAAAGGTAAAACTCAATCAAAACTTCGAAATTGCAAGATGGATAAACTCAACTCTCAATATACTTGAATTCCTTCACAAGTTTTCCTCTGGTCTGGAAATTATAAACATGGTACATAATAACATCTATTGTATATCGATATCAAATTACTCTAAAAGCTCCTACTTGATAAAAAAAAACACATAGTATCCTATATGCGAATCGCTAAACTGTTTCAAGAATTTTGAGTCAAACACTAATAGTTTTTTGCCCATACAACGCAAATGAAAGATCTCACAAAAACTCACAGAGGAAATAAAGAATCATCTTGTTTTCCCAGACACACTTGATCAAATTCTTTTGCCCTTGAGTTGACTGCTATAAAATCCAAAGGAACAAATACCGTATTCATATGTGCAAGTTACTTTATTGATCATTCTGCAGATGAGTGAAACAAGGTAAGACAAACGAACTCACCTCAGGCGAGAGATCGTACCCGATCGCATTTGTTCCCACCCCCGATAACAGCAACAGCGGATGCTTTCTCGGTATCGCCTGAAATCAAACATTTCCAGGATTAGAAACAAGTTCACACATTCCAGTTTTTTTAAGGAAAGAAATTAAAAGTTGTAGATGACTAAATTGCGTCTCCATTAACAAATTACCTGAGGAGAAGGATGGTATCGCCATAAGGCAAGTCTCCAATCGGAATTTTTTACGGAAACGTAGTGTAGTTCGTCCGCAGTACATATCGGAGGCTTATTAGAAACCTTCTCGCCATTGATTGGGATCTCGGTCTCCCTTTCGTCAGTAGAGAAAGCCCTAACTGTAACCGCCGAGGTGAAGCGAAGTGACGGCAGCGGAGGAAAACTGCGGAAGGGGAGTCGAAAACAGAGGCGGCGGAGGGCGATGCATGACGACGGTGCTGTCATTTGGAGATGGGGAGGAACGGCGGTGTTGAGCGATTGAGGTGGCTGAATCATCGCCGACATCGCCATCGGAAGGTTTCTACTTTCTATTTTTGGGAAAATAAAAATAAAAATTAAGAAAAAAAAAAAGAAGAGAGAACGGATAAATTGCGTGTCATGGAGTCAAAGGGTAGTTGTGGCGGTAGAAGCCAAGAGGAAGATGATAACAGCTACCAACTTGTAGAAATTATCATGCTCCACGTGGTTTTATTATTAAGTTCAACTATAAATATATAAAAACAAATAATTTTAATTTGAATAATACCGGTGTTTTATAGTTTATGAAGAATTTCATATACATTCTTATAAAAAATTTTAATTATATATATTCTTATAAAAATTAATGTTACACTAATATACTTCTAAATTTTTTAAACTCTTAAATATGTTTTTTTACTTAATATAATAATAATTAAATCATTTAAAATTTAAAAAAACATAACCTTTAATATATTTAGAAGTGAAATCTCTTAAATACACTTCTTCCTTTACCTTCTTTCTTATTCCTTTACCTTCTCTCTTTTCACAACTATATTAGATTCATCACAAATTATACCTCAACTTTTGATTCCACTACACAAAAGAAGAACACTTTCATAAAAAACTTAAGAACTTGTTTCCACAATCGTTCGATTTTTAACTAGGGCATAGAATTAATCAATCAAAATTGACATGATGCTACAAGAAGTGAACCCCAAATAGATGCATTTGGTTTAAAAGGCATCGATTTCAGTAGTTCTTGTGCCTCCAATAGGAATCCAACTCGGCCTAGTAGATCAATCATGCAGCCATAATGCTTAATCCTTGGTTCAATACCAGATTTTGGAATCAAGTTAATACCAACGACCCGATTCCACCAACCCACCATGGCTACATGCAGACAAGACCACTATAAGTGTAACATCATTTGGTTTAATATGAGCATTTTACATTCTATAAAACATATCAAGGGCTTCTTTTCTCAAAAACCATAATTGCTTTCTTTATGGTCCTTGATTTCACATACATGTCAATAAGTGCATTGTTAAGAGAGATATTTTGTGCAAGCTATGTTCATGTTCATTTATGTAGCCATGAATGCATTCTTCTAAAAAGAGCAACATCTTCAGAAGCCATGTTCGCCTGAGCATAACCCGCAATTAAATATGTCCAAGAAATCACATTTATTTTTGGCATGACCTCAAATAAGGTGCACGCTTTCTCAACCTCACGAACCTTGACCATAGCATTCCAACCCGCTAAATCCTTGACAAGCATTTCATCAAACACCTTTCTTGCATCACAAACACACCTACTAGAAGCATACATCTGGATTAACGTCAAACCTATATGAACACAATTACCGAAACCAAAACCAATCGAGTGACAATGAACCCCTTTTCCCAAACTCAACCCACTCTTACCCAAACGAACCACACCTTTCAACAAAAATGGAATCGTATAAGAATCAGGTCTCAACCCACTAACATAAGCTTCGTTGTAAACAGATATCGCATCATTGACACCAGAATTACTCGAAAGTGCCTTGATCATAGTGTTGTAAAGGTAAATATCCTTGCTGGTCTTATGAGAAAACACGGAAATGGCATGGTCCAACATACCTGTGTTGGAGCAAGCATTAATGAAGGGTATTTAAGAGATTACTTCTAAGCTAAATTAGAGTTTATGTTTTAGAAGGTTTAAATGATTTAATTGTTATTAAATTAAGTAGAAGGACATATTTGAGAGTTTAAATAGTTTAGGAGGATATTGGTGTAATATTGATTTTTATAAGGACATATATGTAATTAAGAAAGTTTATAAGGATATATATGAAATTCACCCTATAATTTATACCCTTCTACAAAAAATTTCTACAAATCCTTATATTGTTAAAAGTTGATATCAAGAGAGAAAATTGATGAAATTCATATGTTATTATTTAATGACTTAAGATGATGAAGTAGAATGGAATATAATTTTCAAATAATATGAATTAAATTTCTTTATTTGATTAATGAAAACTAATGTATGTGATTATATATATGTATGAAGATATGTCAAACAAGATAACTATAATATGAGGTGAAGTCAATGAAGAAGGTGACCATGAAAGAAAATGCGTAATCCATGTGTCAAATGGTAAATAAATTATACATGTTAGTATGCATATTTATCATTACTCTTTGATTAAGAAAAATGATATGTATCTAAAGGCTAAAGCATATTATATATACCATACATTTACAAGGAAAAAACACTTTTATTAAATATATTAACTAACGCATGTTTTAATCAAATGTAAATTTGCCGGGTTGGTAAGGATATTCTATGTTAGGCGGAAGGCACAGGTTCGAATCTTGCCCTTACAAAATTTAGTGTTTTTATTTTGAGGAAATAATATTTTTATAATATATGTCAAATAACGCATCTATTAATTAAAAGTGAATCTGCCGGATTGGTATGTACTATGTTTGTTTTGTGATAGGCGCGAGTTCGAATCCTCACTCCTCAATAACTGGAATTTTTATTTTGCAACCTTGTCTTTTTTTAATTTTGTATTCTTCTTAACCCTTTTGCCTTTTTCAACTTAAATAATTTCTTAAAAATATGGATTTCGATTTTTAACTTTACAACTTTACGTAAACAATATTTAATATATTTATTTCTTGAAGATTTTTAATCAAGGATAAAAATAATTTAAACTCAATTTCGATTAAACTCTAAAACTTTTTTTTTATGTTTTAACTTTAAAGTTTATGCTTATTTTGTTGAAACAGTTAACCTTGATTCTTGAATTGTTTAAGCATGAAAGTTTCAATTTATTTGATTTAACCATTAAACTTTATTTTTAGAATGGATCTTATATAGGTATGCATCATATTATAGTTTAATCGTTTGGCCAAGATGTAAATAAGTCGTTATAGAACAAACTGAATTTTTTACGTTGCAACTTCTGTTTTTTTTTTTGGTAAAAGATATTCTTAAATATGTGTTATTATTTATATTATGAAATTCATGAATGAAGAGTGTGGAGATTGAGTACTTGCTGTTTGATAGAATCTAAGTCACATTTGTTGGTAGTGAAATAGACTCACATTGTTTAAACATTTTACGTAGTTTCAAGATACACGGAAACTAAATTAGTTTTAAAAAATTCAAGCGATTCAATTGTTTTAAGTTTCATATCTAAATTCCAATTTACCATTTTTGTGTAAGAGGTTTAATTTTATTTATTTTTTTGGTTGTTAGTAAAAAATAGTAAATAAATAATCTAATCAACTCGATTAAAAAGTGATTAATCCCCGACGCGAAGCGCGGGTAAGCTAACCACTAGTACCTAAATATATGTCAAACAAGGTAATTTAAACACATAATAGAATCAAATAGGTTGATAATAAGAAAGAAAACGAGATATGGTGGTAGTAACCTTATAACTTGTACTTATTAACTAGGATCATTGACGAATCTAGAGTATAAAAAGAGGGAGAAAGACCCCCAATGAGTTTGGAAAAAATATAGGTAAACTATTGGCTTCGAAACCCATGCCCCCACTACTTTTAGAGCCCTTCATACTCTAGTTTCTTTGGGTTTATTGAGATTCCTATTTGCCTTATGTTGTTGGTTGAAAGGGTGTTACATCTATCATCGTCATTCTTGAGGATTCATGGCGTCGTTTTATTTGGACTAAGGGTAGTAATGTTGAGTGATTAAAGATAAATATTGTGGTATTGGTTAAAGATTAATATTGTTTTATTTGAGGCTTCAACGGTCGATTAAAACAGTCAAAAGTGAGCTAGACTTAACGGAGGGAGTTCATTGTCAGTGATAATCCGTTACCCAAAAGGTGAAACCCGGTATTGCTACTTTATTGCTTTCTTCATTATTTCCTTTCCCTTTTCCACATTTTGACATCTCTAAAACCATAGTATCTATCCAAGCAATTAGATTTTTTAAAGATATAATTGACAAAGCTCTTTTGAAAAAGTTCAAAGCGAAGAGGTCTAAAAGTAAGACCGTATAAGTCAAATAACACAAGACTAGATTGAGCTTAATCTTTGTTTCAAATGTTAAAACGAAGTTATATAATCTTATGCTTTGACAAAAGAATTATGTAAGGGGTTCATAGTTATATTTTAAGATCTAAAGTATGTTATTCCATAAAATGATTATAATGTTTAGTCATTAGTGTGTTAAAGAATAAATTCACTAAAATAAAAAAGGAGAACGATAACCACAGCCTAAAGGCTTGTGGATAAGAATAAAAATAATAATTTTAGTTTTAAAAAATAGCAACCTTGTTTAACGTATAGAAAGTTGAAGCCTAATTAAAAGATAAGTTTAAAAATTATGAAAAGTTGATTATAAAAACATGAGTTGTGATTGTCATTTTTAAAAACTAAAATTACATTTTTTTATTATTATCCACAACCCTCAGGGGGTGTTTGGTTGGTGGGAATTTATGGGACTTGAAGGAATTGGAATCTAATTTCAACCAATTCCCTTGTTTGTTCAAAGTTTGGTAAGAAAAAGGATTCCTAAATGAGGCAAGCATTCATCAAATGTGGGATTTCACATTCCTTCCAAATTTGGATGGAACTCACATTCCATCAAACAACGATTTCACACTTGGTTCCCTTCTCCTCTTGTAACCCTTGATGACTTCCTTATTCCATCTCTAGCGACCTCTGATGTTCCCTTCCTCGTTCCATCTCCGATAACACCTTTGTTCCATCTCCGACGACCTGTTGTATTCCCTTCCTCGTTCCATCTTCCCCTAACAACTTTGATTTGGATTTGGACCGGCGACGATCTCGACTTAGATGACATAGATCAGGGCTTCAACGATAACAATGTTTGGTTTAGGGCATCAACTATCACAGAGCTTCGATTATGGTAGGGTTGTGACGGTGGAGCCTTCTTCCCAACCTGCGTCATCAATTTAGGTGGTTGCGGTTTCGATGGTGGTTAGGGCTTTGATGGTGGCGATGGAGACAGTTAGAGCTTCTATTAGGGTGATAGTGGTTAGGGGTGGTGAGTGGTGGTTGTGGGTTGTGGTCAGTGGTGGTTTTGGGTGGTGACAGAAGGTAGTGGGGGAGGTGTATTAAATTCCAATTTCAAATTCATTATTACAACCAAACACAATAGCTAAGTTTTTTAAGTTCCAAATCCAATTCTTTCACATTCAAATTCCATTGAAAAACAATCTGCGAACCAAACGCCGCCTTAAGGATGTGGTTATCATTCTCGAATAAAAAATGACCAAGTATTTTGTAAAAGTAATATGTGAGAATCAGATCAGATTTTATATTTATAAACTAGAATTATTGACACTACCGACTATCACACAACTAGACAAGTTATCTAAACATATTATAGTTTAATATTGGCAAGACCGGATGTCGAACTCCTAAAAAACGAGAAAGATTTTTTGGTCCGACTCATTAACTCTACAATCACAAGAACATAAAACCAATGGTCATTGAAATAACTATTTTGACAATTAGTCAATTAATTCTAAGGATCAATAATGGTTTAACCATCAAAGTTTTCGTTTAGTTTCGGTTTAATCATAATTTTCTTTTCAAACGGTTTTACCAAAAAGTTTAAATTTGTTACGATTTAATCCTCAAAGTTACACCTTCCTTTTGGTTTAAACCTTAAAGTTTTTCCCCGAACGATTTAACCCTTAAAATTTTGTTAAAAAATGGTTTAACCCTCTAAGTTTTGTTAAGTTTTTAATAAAACTAAAATGCATAATAAGTAGAGAGGGTAAAATTGAAAACCATACAAAACTTAAGTGATTACTCAGTTTTTTTAACAAAACTTCAAGGTTTAAATCATTTGAAAAAAACTTTAAGGTTTAAATCATAACAAATTCAAACTTTATGGTAAAATTGTTTAGAAAAAAACTTTGAATGGTAAACCGAAATTGAACAAAAACTTTGATGGTTAAACCATCATTGACCCTAATTCTAATTAAGCAAGACTTAATCATTTTTTGATCTTATTGGTCATACAATCAATCAATTACACAGATTGGTCCTCCAATGCAATTGTGCACACACATTAAAGTTAATTACTTTATCACTTAATCCTAAGATTTGGTCCATTGCTAGTCATAATCACCTAATAGTCTTAGATAATCATAATAAAAATATACATAGATAGATTGGTCTTCAAACCTATACAAACTCAATCGTGGAATAAAGATAGAAGCTTTAACACATATGAATTGAATCTTATATAAGCAAGAAATGACAAATATATAATATATTACTATAATATCCGAATCCATAAAAATGAAACCATAAATCAAAGGTTCGTCTTATCCAAATGAAAACAGAGCACTTAGTTTGTACAAAGATTAGAACACAACAAAAACAAAGAAAGATAGAACTTGCATACCATTATAAACCGATGGTAGCAACCCTTAATCTCATCAAAGTTTTGACCTTCCTCTTCAATTTTGAGCTGCAAACCTTTTCTCAAGCTTTAAAATCGCTTTAGAAATGCCTCTGTCGTCATTATGGAACCCTAGAACCGAGTATATGTCTTTTAAGTCAAACTAGAGCCGAATTTATAAGTTTTCACGTTTCGACACTAACGCGTCGCTTTCCGGTTTCTTCGCCTAGCATTATAGACTTGGACTATTGAATGCGTTGCTATCATTTCTTCATGACATCGCGACCTTGGTTTTCACAACTTGAATCATCTCAACCCGAGTTCGTATTTGTGAGATATTATCAAAACGGTGAAAGTGTGTCCGATTGGACAGTTTTTATCATTTTTTCAGTTTTTGTTCCAACTTTTTATCATCTTTATTTTTAACCTAAATTTTAACAACTAATAGTATTAAGAAAATTTTGTTTTATATACACATAATAATAAGCTAAAAATAAATAAGATATCACATTATATATATAGGGGAGAGTTCAAATGAGAACTGTTTTTCTTACGAGAACAGCGAGAACCAATCTTGGTCATTCAAGTGGAAAGTGGAATTCATGGATGAAGAGCGTGGGGGGATTGAGTGTGGCAAGGTGCATGTAAGGAATTCATGGGTGGGCAATCCAATTGAAGTAGGAGGAATTGGACGGCTAAGATTGGTTCTCGTACGAAAAACAGTTCTCATTTGAACTTTTACCTATATATATATATATATATATATATATATATATATAGTAAAAAGTTCATTTGAGAACCGTTTTTATTGCGAGAACCGAATGTTAGAATATAAATGAAAATCATTTTCGAAATTCTTACCGAATGTTGAAAAAAAGACATGGAATTTGAAAAAATAGTAAAGAAAATTGTAGTTGAAATAGAAAACCATACTCGAAAACCGAAAAAATACTTGTCAATTACATTTGGTCTAAATGGGTCGATACAAACTCGACATGAAAAAAAACTGACATGACAATAAATGGATCGAAATTGGATCAACACAAAACTGATACGAATCCGATCCGAATTGACAGTATTAAATTAAAGAATTAGAAGTTTATATACATTAAAGTTATTACCATCATCTGATGATAAAAAGTAGAAAAAAGTTGTCTATTCAAGGAAAAAAACTTTTAAGAAAAAAATTAACAAGTTGGTCAAAAATCTATAATGTGATCATGAAATGATATGGCCCAGAAGTTTGAATTGGGGTCCAGATAGTCTCTTTAAAAGAAATCAAATGGACAAATGGTACCTAGCTTTAAGCTTAGCTAGACAGACTACCAGAGTTGGAGCAAATTTGGCCCAACCACATATGACATAACCCTTTTTTGAATCAAGTCATACTTCAAAGTTCAAAATACATACATAATTATTTTAAAAAATAATATATCTTCCTACTAATTCTTTTTCCTCATCTCTTTTATTAATGTCGACACTTATGTTAATTTTATTAATAAAAGAATAAGTAAATATATCACCTCTCAATTATTTTTCTTATATAATGAGATGAAAAAACAAGTAGGATACAAGTGTGATCACCTGGGGAATAGGATAGTATAATCTTTCTTATGAAAATTATTAGATACTCTTATTATCTCGTCTTTAGCTCATGGACAACTGTTCATTTTATATTTTCACTTTTTATCACATTATTTTAACAACCTTTTATTCTCACTTTTTGGTTTTTTTTAAATTTTATATTCAATTGTCGCACACGACAAGCACTAGGTATCACCGAATGTGAGCCAATCACAAGCATAAGCATGGAGACGTGAGAAGGAGGAGTTCACAATACAATGCACATACACACACATATATAAGGGACTGTTCATTGAGAACCGATCTTATTGTAAGAACTACGAGAACAATTTTAGCCGGTCATATGGTAAGTGAAATTCATAGATGGAGAGCATGGGGATTGAGTATGACAGAATGCATGAAATGAATTCTTGGATGGGTGATGACATTGAAGAAGGGGGATTTGAACGGCTAAGATTAATTATCGCGGCTCTCACAATAAAAACGGTTCTCAAATTATCTTTTCACTATCTATCTATCTATCTATATACACACACACATATGGGGAAGAGTTCAAACGAAAACTGTTTCCGTACAAGAACTGCGAGAACTACAAACGAGACGAACTCAAATAGGCAGGCATGACATGACATTGATTAGTATAAAAATCTTAAAAGTTAATAATTATATAAAATGAAATAGTCAACATATTTTAATATGTAATGTCGCGTTATTTAAGGAGCAAAAACAGAGTTAAATTACATAAAAATAAGAAATTTGAAAAAGAAAAGGTAAAAGACAAGGTTGCCAACTCTCGCATGTATAAAACGCTGCAACTCCCACCCTTTTGTGGGGTCTGTAGTTTGTACCAGGTTTCATTCATCTTTTTGGATTCCTAATTATTTCCTGCATTCTTTTATTAGAAAGACGTTTATCCTAAACTAAGCTCATAAAATCGGACTTACTTAACCCATTCGATGAACCGATGGTCTTATTTCGTTACTTGTGCGGTAAAAAAAAGTTCTCGCCAATGTTACAAAATCGATCTCACGTTTGTAAGAACGTGAAGAATATTTGTAAAATATAACTTCTATATTTTTAATTATTTTCTTTATTATATTTGACGATGATAAAAAAATCTTAGATCCGTCGCTGCCATAAACACTGATGAGGGGAAAGATCTAAAATGAACTTTTTGAGTGCCTAAATCATGGTTAGCTTTAAAGGGTGCTCAAAGCCTCTTACTCACTTGCACGTATTATTACAACTTTCAGCTGCAATATCACAAGTCACAACATGTTTCATAGTATTTCCATGGTGGACATGTGACCCAAGTACAATTAACACAATTATGTAGAGAAAAAGAAACATGTCACCAACTGACTGCAATCATCTAATTTCCAAACTAGACACGCCTCTTTGGCGCTTCTCAGTTTTCCATATGCTGGGAAACATAATCTTTAAAAACACAGAAGGTGTAGATTATGCGATCTGGATGTAGACTAGGTGGGTGGGTGGGTGTGTGTTTGCCATTCAAATAAAAAAAATCTTTAAAAACACAGTCCTCCATTTTGATTGTGTAAAGAGGCAACGACAACTACAAACTTCAGCATACACATATACTAGAATTAAAAATCAAAACTTTTGATGTTCTTATTTTCAATCACATATACATAACACAAACCAATACCAGCGCGAAGATGAAATAATAATAATAATGATAATAATAATAATAATAATAATAGATGAAGAACACAAAGATAGAAAACAAAACACACTTCACTGCAAAATTTTCACTGGAAACTCACCTGTCAAGGCTGAGATGTCCTCATCTGCTGTTTCATACTGACATCTGTAGGAATATGTGAACCAGCTTGAGTTTCAACAGGCAAAGTTGAGGTCATGGTTTGATATTGTGCAGAAGATTGAGGTGGCAAAGGCTGAGCTGCATAGTATATATGCTGTCCTTGCTTTGAAGGATCAGCAAACTCGTATACATAATTACCTCCACCACCGCTAGAAGCAAAAGGCTGAGATGGTTGGTGAATGTGAGAGTAGCCAACAAACTGAGGCTGAATCTGATGTTGGCTAGAAGGAACCTGAACATGCTGAGGAGCCGCTGCACCAGAGTTTGCGGTGGTTCTATACACACCTGCTGGTGATTCTGTTTTAGTTGCTGGCTGGACAGTTCGGGGGACAGTGAACAAACTAGAAGGTGGCGGGACTTGATTATTAGGAGGGGCGGCATCAGCCTGCAACGGTGGGTTGTAGCCTTGAGGGGTTTGCCTTGCAGGCATATAATATACGAAATTATGCTGATCAAGTGCTGGATGTGGAGCATGATGTTGTCCCTGGGGTGGGTACATCTGGTAATAAGACGCCATAGGAACCGCCCCAGATGGGTGGTGATGGAGATATTGTGGTGATGGAACAGCGGTATGAATAAACTGAGATTGATGGTGAAGTTTAGGATCAACTTGGGTAGTTGGGGTTGAGATTAAATAAGAAGAATCTTGAACATGAATTCTAGTGTTTTTATCATGGATATTACTTGAATCAGCTGTTCGGTTGCTATTAGTCGAAAATTGGGTTTGTGCGACTGGATCCTGATAAATCGCAGATGGCTTTCTTGATAAGGGATTCGTTGCGCTACCATCACTGAAATTCATAATAGTTTACACTTGATTCAGAACAAATTAATACACATTTTCACTCAGGCATTTGATCAAACATCTAGCAAGCATTGCATAGAAGTAAACAATATATGATTCTTATGTGTGTACCTTGAAACTGAATCAGGGGATGTTAAATCAAAACACATGGCTGGCTTTTGCTGATATTGTTGTTGCTTACGATGTGCTGATAGAAAACCCTGCTCCGATCTATCATCTTCTGATAAAATACGATTAGGGTTCTCTGTGATCGAGACCTTGGAGCCTATCGGCACACCTGTGATCACCACCGGAGCCGGTTCTGGGACGAAATTAACAGTCTCTTGATGTTTAAGGTGTTGCTGCTGTATATTCATGTGAGAAAACTGCTCCTCAATTCCTCCGCCAACCTTCTGCTGATCATCCACGTTTACTCTAATCGGCGGCAAGTTCGCCAGCGACGGTGATGACGATGCTGACCCGAAAGATGACGACGTTTCCAACATCGGAGAGTCGGGAACCGATTGAACATCCTGAACCGAATTATTCCCTCTCATATTCTTACCAATCAAACCCTTATTGTTATTATTCACATCCTTCTTCTCCGGGATCGTAACGTCATCCTCAAGACCTAACAAGCAATTCACCGACGACGTATCGGAAAACCCTGACGAGGTACCGTTGAGCGCATTCAGGAACCAATCTTCTGAATTACTGGTGCTTTCTAGAAGCGATCCGATTGAGGAAACTGATTCGGGTTTAGTCGGAAACAAAAACAGCCGTAGCCGCGACGATTTGGAAGTGTCGGAGGATGAATTCAGCCTCTCGTATTCGTCGATCATGTTTTCCAGGTCTTCACCGGTGGTGACGGAGATCAATGAATCGAGGTCTTCCGACGGTAGTTGATATTTAAGTGTAAACGATGTCATGTTGGATGAAATTGATGATCGGAGAAGGGTTTTGGCGAGGCGGTGAGTGAGGTCGGCGAGAGTGGTGTGGCGGTCGACGACGACGATACGCGTATCTCCTCCGACGTAACATAGGGACTTGTCGTGAGGGCGAGGGACTATGTGACCGCCATAGCTGCACATCAGCCGGAGCTTAGTCAAACCAACCGCCGACGCCGGAGCGGCCGTAGAACCATTATTAGATGGGTATAAAGAGTTGTCATCACCCCAGGAATCAGTGTTGCGGGAACGAGGAGACGAGTCTAGGGAGTCAGCATGTGCAGCGATTGTAATGGTGGCGGCGGCGGTGGTGGAGAGAGGCGGTTGCTGTGCCGGAACGGAGGTTTGCTCCATTACTTTTGAACAAAATTTGGGGGAGGAGTGGGTCTAGTTGGAAGGTGGATGCTCTTATAGTCCTCCAGCTGGATACATACACCTTTACTTTATTTATATATAATGTTATATACAGGGAGGTGAACAATCAAATAAATGATATGGAATTAGATAGTTAGGATTGGTTTTCGTAGTTTTGATATGAAAAATAGTTTTTGTTTGAACCCTTCCCTATATATATATATATATTCTTAAATATTTAATAATATATTTTTTTATAGAAAATTAGTTGAATGCATATAGTTTAAGTATCGTTATCCAAAATTAGTTATTAAACACGATTGCGTTACATCTTTTAAGTATGGTTTATTTGAAATTAGTTATTAAAGAATTGTTGACCCTATAACAATCTATCTATCTATTCTCGTACTAGTGGCTTAGCCGATTAATTAAATACGTACTTTTGTCTTTTGGACCACTAATTTAAAAAAAAAAACTTTGATCTGCGTACCAAATAACGTGCATAAATAATTCACTATTATTATTATTATTATTATTATTATTATTATTATTATTATTATTATTATTATCTCTATTAGGTTATTTAGGATAAGTAGCTTTCTTTTTCTTTAATCAAATTCAAAGTGATCCATCACCAAGACTAGGTTGTCACATGTCAATCTCTTTTTACATCTTCTCATCAATCGATAACTAAGATTCAATGTATAACCTATTCATGTATACCTTGTTAATAAATCCTACTTTTAAAAATAATAATTCTATATAAACTATGAACCGTCAAAATATAACTAAAAATAGTCTTTGTGAAATATAGAGACTAAACTAAAGCAAAACGGTGTTATACAAAAACTAAACAAACACCTTGTAATAGGTTGTATAACCATCAAGTTCTTTTGTCAATTAAAAAGTAATACTAAACATGATTCTGTTACCAGATAACATCACGTCATTCTTATTAATAAATCCTACATAATATATATAACTTCTAAACAAGCTCAAGGGTAGACTTACATAAGAGCACGGGGTAGCTATGTCACGTATCAAATTTTCAAACATAATGAAAAATAATCGTAAACTTATATGCGGGTGCAATGAGTCATTTTAAGTGTGTCATATATGATCTTTCCTCCTACCTAAATGGCCCAAGTAAATTAAAAGGCTTGTGTCCTCTTAACAAGTAACATGTTCTTTTAACACCCAAAAATCCAATAAAGAAATAAATAAACTTTAGCCCAAAGATTACCATTCAGATTTAACAAGAGTAATTGCAAATAGGCATATAATGTCCTGCAGAATACAAAAGAGAGGAGTAGAGAACTATTGAGACAAACACATCTTCAACTTCAAAATCTTCAATCTACTACCATAGTAACCTCGGTTGGCATTGTGTAAAGGCACAAAGCTTCAAAACTCCATAGGTGACGAGTGAGAGTAACTTCATCAACTAATCTTCAAGTCTTCGACTTCAGATTACTTGACACTCTTTTGGACACTATAGATAATTTTAATTGATATTCTTTTGCTTTCATATGCTTACCTACCTTCTCTTTTCCTTTCTTCCTTTTCATTTCCAATGTAAAAAAATATCCTCTCTCGTAAATTAGAACATCTAAAAAAGAAAATCATTACGTATGACGACATGATCAAACTTTTGATTGTGGCGGGAGGAAATGGAGGATGGTGTGGTGGTTGGATGTCGAGACAGGGACATCAGCGGGTGTGGCCGGAGATGGAGGTGGCGGTGTGTAACGACCCGATTTTGTGGATAATATTTTTATATTGTTTAGACAAGTAAAGGAATAGAATTTATGAAGTTTGAATATTAAAGGAAGTAATATTTATTGAGCTATATTATTGAAGAAAGGAAATTAAATTGAAAAAACAAGAAAACTTGTTCTGAGAAGATCGCGACGCAACGCGTTACTCTGCCATTTCTCACGATTTGCTCTCATTGCTACCGTCACTCTACCCATTTTAAGAGCGATATTAAGGCTGGAGATCGTGTGGTAATGTCGGGTTTCGATAAGGTGCACATATTCAAGGATCGTAGAAATGCGGCGATGTCGTTATGAACTAAGATCCGACTTTGGCTTCGTTTGTGAATTTGAGAGGTAACTATTACTATACCTATGTTTATATCTCAGTCGTATAGCATAGGTATCATGTGCATGTCGGTTTAGATGGAGTATTGTGACAATCGCGACGCGACAGTCATTGGGTGGGAACTTGCATGTTTGTGTTTTATGTAGATTAAGCAAGTTTATACTTGTTCCGGACCTATAGATTGTTCTCCTGATCTTGTAGCCTTTTTAGTCATATTTGGGATGTTTGAGATTGGGATTTGGCGGTCCGAGAGTAACGCTCGTCAAATTGTTAACCGAGTGGATCGACTTATCTGGACCGATGTGAGTTCAGTTATTTTATAAAACCGAGCACAAAGACAAAATTGATTTTTGAAAGTATTAGTGGTTTTTAAGATGATATATATAGAGATATATAGATATATAGATAGAGGGTTATGAGTGACTGAATGATCGGTTATAAATGCATGCTAAATATTCAGTGATGATATACAATTGATTTATACGATGGTTGTGGCACATGCATATATACTTATAAGATACATAAAATGATGACCATGTTGAATTGATATGATGATTTGCGAGGTAAATAAATATATAATGGTGAATATATAATGATTAAATCTGACATACAAGATGTGTGTATGCATGATTTAATGGCGTAGTTAATGAATATAATGAATTTAGTAATGATGGTTATTGTGGAGCATATAGTAAAACTCATTATGTTGTAAACGATGCATTGGGATGGGGGTAGACCTACCCTAATTATTGATGCCTAGGAGGTAGATGTTAAGTCTTCTAGGAAATTGGCAAATTGCTAGCAAAGCGGTGGTTAGTTGTCGGGTTTCTAGATAACCTTGACAACACATGGTATACTTGTACACTGGAGTGATGTATTGGCCAGATTGATAGGGTAAAATGTTACATGGGTGAAAGAAAGTCCTAGAGATGGAGCACCGTGTGTACTTTCACTTAAACGACATTTAGTCGGAGTAGCGAAAGCGGGGGGACTTGGGACTTATGATATGGGTAAGAGTCACGCCTTATTCGGTATATAATTCACCAAGCTCACTTAGCGAACCTTTGCCCATGCGGGAGGACCTCGGGACTTGGCTGTTGCTAGGCACGCATGTGGTGAAATTACGGGTAGACATCGGGACTTAGCAGTTGCCAGGCACGCACGTGGCATCATTACGGATGGACTTTGGAACCTGGCGGTTTCCAGGCACGTAGATGGTGCTGGGTAGCAGTGATAAGAATGTGTTATTATAGACCCCACTAAGATTGATGATTAAAGATGATTGTGATGTTTAATGATGATAAAGATAATATTAATATTAAAGATGATTGTGATGTTTAATGATGATAAAGATAATATTAATATTAAAGATGACTGTGATGTTTAATGATGATAAAGATAATATTAATGTTAAAGATGAATGTGATGTTTAATGATGATAAAGATGATATTAATGTTAAAGATGATTGTGATGTTTAATGATGAAAAAGATAATATTAATATTAAAGATGATTCTGATGTTTTAATGATGATAAATATGATTTTTATGTTAAGGATGATTGCGATGCTTAATGATGAATAATATTGACTGTGATGTTTAACGATGTTAAAGATAACAATGATGCTAAAAATGAGATAGATAATTAAAGATGATTGAGATGCTTAATGATAATAATGATGTGTGATGATAGACCCCAACTAAGGTTTATGACATTGATAATAACGATTATTAATGATGATTGCAAAGCCTAACGATGTTATGGATGATATGACGTTAAAGATGACTGTGATGCCTAACATGATAAAAATGTGTAATGATAGACCCCAACCAAGAGTGACGTTAATGTTAGTAACGATGATAATAATGTGTGATGATAGACTCCAACTAAGAGCGATATTAACCATGATAATGATGATAAGGATGTGAGATGATAGACCCAAACTAAGAGTGATGTTAATGATGATAAGGATGATTGAAATGTTTAAATGATAAATACGTTAGCGATGTATAAAGAGGTTAAGGAGGTAAAAGTGAGAGACTAAATGATGTTAATGGAAATAGAGAAGTACTATAAAGATGTTTAGTATTGATACTTGATCGTGTGGTGATTAATGATAATATATGGGTGTGTCAAGTTACGTGTTGGGACGTATTACTCTAAACCTAAACATGTTTTATGAACGTTTTAATGTGATGATTTTGTGGTGATAACTAAGCTAACTCACGAGTCGAAAGCTGACATTTGTTTATTTGAAATGTGTCTTGTGCTCATGCAGCTTGCTTAAGTATACGTGGGGGCCGATGGGTAGTTATTTATATTGTGTTGTTGCTGAAATCGACTTGTGATTGTGTTAAAGAGTTGATTTTAAAACAAAGACGTGATTTGACGTAACTGGTGGTTTTTATGTTGGTGTAAATTTAAAACGATTTTACCGATTTTAATAAATGTAGTGTCAAAAGTCTTCCGCCGCGATTAATCTAATTTAGTAAAGAAAAATTTTTGTAAATCAAGAATTTCAAAAACCACGGTTGTTACAATGCAAGTGGTGGAAGATGGAGGCGGTGGCGCCAGTAGGGTGGCTAAAGTTGAATGTGGCGACGGTGGGGGCGGCCAGAGGTGGAGGCGGCAGCGATGGTGTGACTGGAGATGGAGATGGCGACAACGATGGTCAACGGTGAGTTGTGAATGCAAATGCAGGTGAAATGATGATGGTGAAGGTAATCTCACATTCACATGATTTTGGAATCTCTTCCCAGTAAAAGGACAGAGGAAAGGAATAGGTTAGAGACAGAGGTTAGGGACGATTACGAGTGCCTGTTCTGTCTTCCTCAAAGATTTTGAAATCCCATAATTATGAGATTTCCCTTCTTATTACCGGCCAAGATTTTTAAGAATTTAAAATGAAAATCATACAAAATATTTCTTAAACTCATGATAATTTGCGTTTTACTTTATGAATTGGTAAATGTAGTAAACATTAGATAATGATTGAAGAATTTGTCTCACCAAATCCAAGTCTCAAAATCAAAATCAATTATAGTTATGAGAAACAAGCAACATATATTTAGAGAGGGTGGTTTGTATATAATAAGAATTTGTTATAATAATAATCATGAATTTTTATTCTTACAAAATTGTAAATTGTTTATTTTTATCCACATATTTAACGATATATTGTCTATATATACACATATTTTTTATTGTGTATAATAAAACAAAAAAACTTTTGTTGTGTACAAATATTTTTCCTAAATGAAAGGTTTTGGTATCAATAACCCATTATACATACCATACAATTACCGAGAAAACAAAACATTTTATAATTTATAATAAATAATATAAGCGGCAATTATTATAGAAACCATATTTCAGATGAATTTATTAACGCCTTAACCACTATTTAGTAAAGA
The DNA here is from genome assembly GCA_038502395.1 of Dittrichia graveolens. Classification (NCBI taxonomy): domain Eukaryota; kingdom Viridiplantae; phylum Streptophyta; class Magnoliopsida; order Asterales; family Asteraceae; genus Dittrichia; species Dittrichia graveolens. Next base: position 97,186,353 of record JARJIL010000003.1, on the reverse strand, counting down.
TATAATAGGTTTAGAGTTCAATTCAACCTTCTTCCAGTTTTTTTTACATTTACTTCCTTTTCATTTCAATATTAACCCACTCTTTTCTTCTTAGTTCTCATATTACGATAATAACCCCTAATAATTCTTAAATATTAAGAAGGCTCAACTCCCTAGTCCCTACCATATCACAATTTATAAACTAACCTTAAATAATGTGTAGGTTTTTATAAATAAAAATGTTTTAGTCCTGTTTTCTATAACAAACACGAAAATAATTTCATAAAATATATTTATATTAGAAATTAATTTTCTTTATGTCTTTGAGATAATAAACTTAAAATAATTATTTGAGGCATACATTTTTTTGGATAAAATCTTATTTTTAGTTGTAAACTATTTTTTTGGAGCAAATATCTTAACAAAATAATTAAAAAAAAAATTCCAACGAATTTGGATTCAAAAAGTTACATAACATTAAAGTTAGTCCAATATTTGAATTGTTTTAAACCATGCATTTTTCATATCTCCAATAAATGACATAAACTCGTACTTATCCAAAATTCTTTTAATCCTTCAACTTCTTATATATATATATATATATATATATACACTAAATATGGCATCACCATCACATGCTTCATCGAGCGGTTCGTCAGATTCTGTATCAACTGATGGGCAGCTCCGACAGGAAGAATAAATTTTTGTGCGGTTGATTCAAGAGCCGGAAAACATGCTTTTTAGTAACACCGCGGAGTCATCAACCAGAATTACTGAATTAGAAGTGGAAACATAGAAAGAGGTCGGGTAGCTGCAAACGAGCGGTTGTTAAATGACTATTTCGGCGATAACCCTGTTTTTTCAGCAGAGATGTTTAGACGGCGGTTCCGCATGAGTAGACAACTAATTGAACGAATCATTAACGATCTAGAAGCATAGCATGTGTATTTTAGAGAGCATTGGGATGCTAGAGGGAAAAAAGGTTTTTCTCCGATACAAATGTGTACTCCCGCTATTTGGCAATTGGCATACGCGGTAGTCGTCGACTCGCTTGACGAATACTTGAGGATGAGAGATGAAACGGCACATGATTGCTACACAAATTCTGCACTGATACTATTGAGCTTTATGGTAGAGTTTATTTACGGAAACTTACTTATACCAATATTCAAGAGTTATACACTGCGCATGAAGAATACCACGGATTTCCCCCATGCTCGGCAGTAATAATCTTCGATCGGATTTAGTCGAGCATATTTCACGTATCCAAATTTCTGACAACGAGGACGAGTAGATTTTTTTTATTTATTAATTTTGATTTAGAGTTTTGTAATTTTTATTTTATAATAATAATATTTTATTAATGTTATAAACTTGTTATTTATATTATTTGCTATATTTTATTCTTATAGAATTGTTTAAATATTTTATTTTGTTTAATATATAAATGTATAATTAAATAAATTAAAAAAAAGAAAGAAAAAGATTGGTTGATTTGAGATGAGTGTTTCATGGGTTTTGAGTTAATTTAGGTTGAAAAGAAAAAAAAGAAGAAAATATGATGTGAGAGCTAATATGACATTTAAGTTAATTTTGGTTGATTATTGTTATACTCATGATCTTATAGTCACTTCAACTATCAACAGACTATTATATTAACCAACATTCTGTATTAAGAAAACCAAAAATTAATGAACTTTGATGAATTTTGATAAAGTTTTACTAAGGCCAAGAGTATAGCCTCCTTCTAACCCAAATCAACCCAAGTGTCATATCAGTTTTTCTTACTTTTTTCTTCTCAACCAAATCAACCCAAAACCCAAGTAGCACACATCTTAAATCAACCCAAACATTATCTCTCTCCTACTCTCTTAACAAAACCAAAAAAAAAACGTCGAGTTGCTCGGGTGCACGAAACCGAAAAGAAAAAAGAAGGGGAAACCCAAAAGGGGCCGTAGCAGTGCTCCCTAAGGAGCCGGCCAAACCCAAATGAACCCAAAGAGGCTCGAGTAGACCGCACGGGTGCCCTAACTAAAAAACTTTTAATCGCAAAAGTTAATTTGCGCTATTTAAAAAAAGTTAAATTTGAAAGTAAGAAAAAATATACATGGTTAGACTCGACACAATTTCATTAATTTGCAATCAAATTTTACCGACCTTTTATTCACACTATTAGATTAGATATAAAAATGTCTTTTTCATTTTCAAGATATTATAAATACGTATCACTATTCACTTTTATATGGTAAGATTCAATAACAAGAAATACTCTCTCTCTATACTTTCTCTCTCTATATTTTCTTCACACACCAAATTGATTTTTTTAGTATTCTTAAAGAACTTTTTTTAACGATAAACAGACATATTTTAATCTACACACATATCTATATTTTATAGTAGGATTTGAAGCTTTAACTTAAAAATAAAAATGAAACATCTTGAAATCATCTTCATAGCACCATATCAATATATAGACGATCCATAGTGTATGTACATGTTGTTGAGATTAATTGAGGGTTTGATGTGGATAAGAACTTTAAGTGAGAAGAGATAATAAAACGAAATAGTAAATTGAAATATTTAAACAACCAAATATATAGGTAAAGATGTAGCCATGTAGCTAGTATGATGATCGATTATTTTATTTGATTATAGAATTAAAATTCTGAATTTCTTCCGTTATTTATATTTAAATGGTAAAGATGTAGCTAGTATGATGATCGATTAGTTTACTATAGAATTAAAATTCTGAATTTCTTCTATTACTTATTTATATTTTTAAAAAATCACTTAAGGATACACTATTATTCAATCGCCTAAACAATTTAATAACAAGTGTACAAGCGTTTTTGGAGTAGTTGTGATGGGGGTACTTGTCATGGCCTCCACCATACCGTGACTATCACCAATGTCATGGAACTAAAATAGTGGTAGACTTGTAGAAATCACGGCGTGGAAGAAGAGGTGGTGGTTGTACTGGGTTTAAAATCCGTTTAATTACTCTAACTCGTTAATTCTTTGTTTTTTTAATCTTAAGTTATAAGTTAGTGGATATTATGTGAGTTTCAAAATTCAACAGAGGAGTGACCATTTCAAAATACACAACGATATAGTGAATATGATGAGGGTACGATTACATTTCAACCTTTTTAATATTATTTCAAATAATCTTGTTCAAATTGAAAATTAAACCATTGTATAAGGGAATTGTGTAAATACAAATAAAAACTTAATAAATAAATGTTGTCATATACGTTGTTGAATGTATAGATTGAAAGTATGTAACGCTTAATGTTATAATCTTTTCCAACATTTAACATAAAGTAATCAAATAATGAAAAGAATTATTATGATAGCATGATGATGAAGTTTTAACTTGTTATGGTGAAAAATGATCTTGTTGATCGTTGATTGTCGATTGAATGAATGATTGAAATGATTCGAATCACAGGGTAATTATTTTTCAATGGTTTTTTATATCTGTTTGATGTGTTAATTTTAAACGTCAAGAAAATAATCATGCGAAATTAAAATAAAAAAATAATTTAATTATTATGAGTTCAGCGAAAGTATTATTCCCGACAATATATTATTAATTAATCGAACTTAAAACATTTTCTTGATTTCGTAAAACTGTTTAAGAAATTAATCTCTTTCGGTTTCATGAATTAAAGTGGTTAATTAAGTGGTAGGAGAAAAAACTGATGTGACTGTGTAGTGGGTGTGGTTATATATGATCACTTATTGTACTCTATTAACCTTATTAAAAGAAAAAAAATGTATGACATCATCATCTTTTTTTACCCATTACAATTACAACCTCCTATTTCGTAAATTTTCTAAAAACCCCCCTGATAATTACCAATCACAACATCTTATTGTTAATATATCACCTTCCTTATATTAAGGGTGATTGTTCAAATTAATTTAAGATACTAAAGTTTTTTAAATTTTCAAACTTTCCTTATTTGTAGGTGATTAGTTTTGGTAAACAATATATGTTTATTATCCAATACTATATATGTAAATTACATTAAGTTTAGAAACTTTCCAATACCATTATCTATTAGTTAAAAATATTGTTATTTTAAAAATAATAAAAAATGTTTAAAACAACCACCACATGAATTGAAATACTAGTTGCCCATTATTTTATTTTTAATATACTTTTCAAATATGGATGTTTATTAATTGGAGGACCGTAACTATTGTAGACCTTTATATCTTAATTCTATAAATATTGTTGCACTTCAACACTACACATGTTGCTCTGATTCTTCTTCATTTTGATAACTATCAATTATGGAGAATTAACAACCCTCTTCATCATCTTCAAAGAAACCTTTATTGGGACAATCTTCAACTCCTACAAAAAAATCGCGGTTAAATTTTTTTCCAAAAGACGATTATGTTCAAAATACGTTTATATTACTATGTATGTTTTACAATTGTATTTTATGTACATGTCAGTACTATTAAAAGCCTAAAACGTTTAAAATTGATTTTAACCATCCGTTGTATTTATACACGGGATGTTAAGCTAGTAAATAAATAATTTGTTTACTTCTAGCTATAAAATTTAACATGTTTAAGATTTTATGTTTCATGCATTTTTACAATCCAATTTGAATCTTTCGATGTTTCAGCTTGATCGGAAAATTAAGATATAGCTAGCTAGGCAAGTTTCGTTTTCTTTTGTAGGGTTTATATCACATAATAGTAATTAAGTTTTAAAATTGTTCCATCAAGGTTCTTCGTGGGTTATTTTACAATGTGAAATAAAGGGGGATCGACCTTTGTGAAACAGTTTTCAAACTTGGTTAGTATTATATGTACATGAATGCCTAATGCAACCTTGAAACAAATACCGTGTAAGTAAATGCAAACATATATGATAACGTGATAAATTTAACCAAATCATGTTAATATAAAATTTATAAAAGAAGGGTAAATTTATTAAAAGTTTGAAGTTAATAAATAATATATTTTTTGGGCACACGGGGACTCCTTACTAAACCCGGGACATATGACGTGAAATAAATGCAAAAAGGAGTAAATAACGCAATAAATTAAAGCTAATTATATATATACACACGGAGATTAATAATAAAGATATACAAAGATGTCTTGCAAAATTTGAAATGCATCATGTGTAATTATATGCCTAAAGAGACCATAACAAAGCGATTTATGATGTTTTAATGTGGGATCATGTGAGACATTTTTACGTATGAGCAGATAATCTCATGAACTTTAGCCACAAATACTTGACTGTCACAAGCCAGCTGCTTTAGAACACCGAAAGAAATTGCCAACTCACGATTAGTATTAAACATTAGTCACAATCGTTATACCGTATAATTTTGTAGCACTTCTACATTTCATCAATGTTTCTCTTTCTAAAATTAAACACATACAAGACTAAACAAAAGTGTGCATTTACTATTGTAAAAACATCACCTCATTGGTCCTAACAAAATACATTTGACTTGGTCACAATCTAAAACCATTTACATGTACGTTTAAGCTCTTACACTTCAAGTTGCTTTCTTATTTTATCCATGAAAATAGAACATGGCATTCTTCACACAAGCTAGGGTGTACAATCATAAATTGTAATATGTGATGCCGTAAATATAACACAAATTTAATTTAAGGAAACAGAATTGTCAGACCAGATTTCATGATTACAAATGATTACCACGTAATGCTACGGCGGTTAATAATTTTTGTTTTGCAATATGTCGCTTTCAAGAATATAATGATATGTTATGCGTGCGATTCAATGTCATAAAAAGTTTCTTCAGCAACATGTCGGTTTAGAATAGTTAAAAATTAAGTTGATTAGATTAATTTAAATAGAATAAAAGATCAAGATGTTGTTTTGATTGAATTTTAAAAACTCTTATAGTTAAGGAGGAGATACAGTATTAAATGATTTATATAGTAGTATAGATATAAATATAGATGATGAAGTTATCACTCGTGGAATAGGTAAAAGTGTAAAACTCGTTTAAGTGTTTTACTTTACCTCCAACAACTTTAATTCTTTTATTTTAGAGATAATTACAATTTTTCTAATTCATGACTTTCTAAAAATTTCAAATTTAACGTTATTAAACATCGAACTGCTTAATAATATAGTCATGTACCAATTATTATATGTGTTATACGGGTCAACCTGAAAACGACCCATTAATTATACGTATAAATTCAAACACGTTTATTTATGTGTTGTGTCGAAAATTGTAATTCCTTACCAAAACCGTTATTTGTAGGAAGTCACATGGACCAAAATCATAATTTACACTAAAATAAAAGAATTAAAGTTATTAGTGGTGAAGTAAATTATTTAAACAAGTTTTACACCTTTACTAAATCTCACAAGTGACAGCTTCATCATCGTTCGTAATCATAATGTCTGGTCAGACAACTATGTTTTATGGAGATCAAAACCATATCATTGTAAACTCTTTATCACTATAAACTTCTCACCTCTTTCCAATTACATAACTCTCTATCTCTGCGATTCATGTATTCTATTATTGTACTTTATTTCGGCAATTTAGTGCACGAGTTAGCATCAAGACTTGTTCTACAATTGTGCGTTTATTTGATTGAGTGAGATGTTATTTATTTAATTCTATATTGTATTTGGTTTCTGCATAATTTATGATTCAGCAAGATGTTCTACAATTTTGTGTCTTTTATCTGTTTTTGGCATTGTGTTTGAATTCTGGAGTTCTACGTAATTTTTGAACATCCGATTCAAGGACATGTTGCCGCTTGCATCGAACATGTTCCAAATAGCAATGGATCTTCTGGACATTTTGTTTACATTTTGAATCGAGTATGTTACGTTCTCTACTCTGTTTGATTTTTTATTATTTCATGGTTTATGATAGTTACTACCTCAATTACTAGCTTCATTTTATTGAGACGGTATACCTCGTGAGAGGGATGATCAATGAAGAAAATTATCTAACGGAAAGAAATATTACCCAACAATGTATGTATATTAAAAACTTTTTCCTCCATTGTTTTGATCTGCCAACTCACACAATGTTTTTTTTTTGGGTGGGGGTGGGGGTGAGTTATTTTGTCAATAATAATTTAGTACAAATCAACAATTAAATAATTGCTAATTCCTAAATTAACTTGTAAATTCTACCCCGCCACTTTCGTATGTCAATAATAGTTTTGTAAATCGTTGGTGGTTATTAAATAAAATTGTAGTTTAATATTAAATGGGTCGACCTAGACATATCTTATTAAATATGTCGATCCACGTAGTGATCCAGTTAAATAGGTCGACCTATTGAATCGCTTATTCGACCATCTAATTTTTTAACTCATTGAATCATATGAATGAAGTAGATCGGATCAAATCTAAATCAAAATCTAATCCATTAATACCCCTAAAATGACAATAATAATAAATAATGATTGAATTTATCGTGATGTCTCATAAAAAATTGCAAGAGCCCACAAACAAATACACACCCAGTTAATGAATTAATGATATTAAATACTAGACTTTAAAAGTTTTAAAACAATATAAAATTTGATAACTACTGTCCAACCATTTTCTTAACACTTCCTCTAGGGCCTAGACAACATTTGAAGAGCACACTTTCTCATCCCAAAACTCCTTACGTTATATTCTCGAGACACGGTAAGGAAAGAAAAAAAGAAAAGAAAAGAAAAGAAAAGAAATTAATGGAAGAAAAGAAGAGAAAAGAAAAAATAATGATTTCAATTTTTCATGTTCCCGAGTTGGAAAGAAATGAAATGAAATCGGAGAGAAAAGACATAAGTTTATGTTCCTGAGTTGGAGAGGAAGGAAAGAAAATGAGTCATTTTACAGTAATACTCATACTTTTTAAAATTATTTATTGTAATTAACGATAATTTAGTTACTTACGAAAAAATCATAAAGATTTTTCTTTCATTTCCTTTCAAATTCTCCCACTTTTGAGAGGAAAGTTTAGGAGAGAAAGTTAATCAAACTTTCCTTCCACATCCTTTCTCTTCTTTCCTTAAAATATTTCTGAAACACAAATTTTTTTTATTTCCTTCCTAATCTCCTTTTCTCCCCAAATTAAAACTCGGGAACACAGAGTGTGCGTCATGTTTAGTCCCCAAACAATTAATTCATTGGTTGTGCACACTATTTCAGTTACACTTATTTTTGTTTGGAAAATTATATTACCTCCTATTAAATCTTTCTAACTTATTCTTCTATTCAACATATAATGACATGTAGAAACTATTAATTCTCTTTCTTCATATTCTTTTTTGATTTTGACATTTGTATAGATCTTATGAGTAGGAAAACGAGTAAGAATACAAAGTAGAAGGATATATAACCTCTTTTTTTATTTACGCGATAGATAAGAGCCAAAATATATTTGAATATCTTGAAGGTTAGTAATGAGGTACATTATTATTTTAAACTATCAAATGTGTAACATGATATCCTAAACTTGAGTACATGATCAACTTAAGATCATATATCACTAATGAGGGCATGTCCTCTCATGTTGCTTACTATCTTTAGGGGATTTGACGGGGTACAATATTCTTTCGTTAAATTGCATAAGAAGCAAGGTCATGCTAAGTTTAAGTGTGTTCGTGCTTAAAGCTAACTATTTAATTTAGTTTAAAAAATCATGCCGCACTTGTAATAGTCTGAGATTCAAAAAAATATAGTTAATAAAATTCAAGATGATAAAAGTTTATATTACGAACATCGTAGCACAACACAGTCCTAACGTCGATAAACTTTGACAATGCAATATCTATCATAGTAACTTTGGTCTAGGTATTATTTTTATTATAAATATAATAATTAGACACCAAGTTAGAAAAAACTAACATTTCATTACTAAAGCTTTTATATGTTACAAACCATTAGTTGGAAACTTGGAATCGGCATATATACGAAACTAAAGGCTATAATTACTATGAACCAATAGTTGAGGGATACTTTGTAAGAATTTTTAAAATCGAATATTTTTTTAATAGCTAAAAAAACAATATTTTATTTAGACCTTTTATCTATCACCTCAATGACTTATAAGTTAGGAAACATCTTTTACAAACATGTACTACTATTTAAACCTTTACCTTCTTACATACTTGTTATATTACGTTAATTCATTATAATTTTCAATATATATAATATCCTCCTCGCATATATCACATTAGACTAGAAAATGATCCAAATAGTCGCAACGTTCTCTTGTACCGACCCAAATACACTTGCTTGAATGGAGCAACACGTTAAATCTTAAATGAGGAAAGAAGACCGCTTTAATGGAGGTCATTTACTCCTATATTTGGATAATTCGGTCGAGTCACTGAGTTTCAGTGAAATTCAAGTATTTTTTTTGTTTAAACAGCGTTCGAATGTTGTTGACTTTAAACAGTGAAATTGGTGTTGTTCTTCTCGACGGGGTGACGAGTGATGACAATATCAAATCTCCTCACCTTGTATGCTTTTTTTTTTTTGCTGTTAAAAAATTAAAAAATCAAGCTGGTTTTTAAAATCCAATATAAAAACTAAAACGTTCTCGTTATCCCCCCCATTCCCACCTTCCCCAGGCAACTATCGACCGACCTCCTTAACCGCCGTCCGAGGCGGCGAACCACTTTCACTCAATCATTCACTCTTTCTCTCTCTTACTCGTTTTCTCTTTAAAGCTCACAGACCAGACACACATACGCATATTCATCCATTACCAATTGTCAACCAAACACTCATTACAACTTTAGGGTTTTGAGTGACACTGGGTCCCATTTGGTGACGGTGCATTTCCCCCATCTAGTTTTGCCGGAAAGTATCTGTCAAGGTACAACCACCGCAACTGATCTCCACTTTATCTTTCTAAACTATTAGTTATCTAATCCTTGATCCTATTACCAGTAATCGTAGATTTAGCAAGTTAATTGAACTCTGAATTTTATAGGGTTTTTAAATTCGGAATTTTGTGTTGCATGATTTGGCTCAATTTGTGTTTTTCAAATCACGCAGTGGAAGAATGAGTTTTCAGGTCCTACGGAATATTTTTCAGGTAATTAATCTTCGTCTTTATTTATAAACTTTACATGTTCTTTTTCAAATTACCTTTACTCTTTCTTTAGTCTTCTTCAATATCCCATATAGTTACAAAAGAGATCAATCGTGTCACTAAAATCCAACTATAAAGATGGGAAATTTTGTTATTTTATCTTCTGGCAATTATCTTGTTGATTTGTGAACATATGAAAAAAATATTAATAATGAAATGGGAAAGAAAATGAAGCACTAATTGAATCTTGCAGGTACACTTTTTTTAGTTGCCTAATATGATTGTTTACTAAGCATGAGATAACTTTCAGATTCTTCAAATGGGATTACATAGGAAATGGTTTGATTTGAGGTAAAGAAAGGGGGTGGTTGCCTTAAAAGCAATTGCCAAGTTCCAAGATGTAAAAAAGTTGGTTGATTATAAAATTGTTCATATTTCATAATATGTTTAAGGAAATCAATACTTTACGCCTTATAAGTATAAAGATACTATGAAGCTGTAATGTATTTTTGTATGTGTTATATTGGATAGGATTCCAATTAGCAAAGTAGCAAGAATTGGTACTTAGGGTGTGTTTGGCGAAAATAGCTGGTAGTTGGAAGCTTAAAGCTGGTAGCTGTTTATTTTAGTTATATATGTGTTCGGCAAATTAGCTGGTAGCTGGAGCTTAATAGTGTAAAATTACAAAAAAAGACAAATTATAAAAATTGGAGGAATTATAAAATAATTAAAGAGGGTATTTAGGTAATTTGATATATAAAAAGCTTCCGGCTAGTTTTAAAAGCTATCAAGAAGCTTTTTATTTCAGAGTTTTTTTGTTTAAAAAAAAGATTCCAGCCTTTTTATCCGAACATGACTTGTAGCTTTTTCTTTCAAAATAAAAAACTGCCAGCTCCAGTAAGCTCCAAAAAACTCCATACCGAACATACCCTTAGTGTATAGCTGCAAAGAAAGTTATTTTTACCTTTGCCACTTGATCTAATGTGTGTGCAAGTACTTAGGCACCTGCTCTAAAGTATCTGTGAAGAATTAAGATGGTTACATACTACAATGAATCAAAATTGTTATGTGAAAAGGTTTCATGTCAAATATTGCTTGTGAATTTTGAGAAGGAAAGTGAAGAGCAAATAGACCTGCACTTGGAGATGTTTTCTGAAATCTTCATGAGTTATAGACATCAAAACTAAAATAAACAGACCAAGATTCTTATTTGTGAAGTAACTACTAAGACTTGTATGATGTAATAGCATGCAATGGTTAGAATTAATAGATAGCTTTTCAACATTTTGACCTGTGTTTAGGATCATCACTAGAGGGGCGGGGCGTGTTCGGGTCAGAAATGGGTCGCCTAAACAAGTTGGGTTCGGGTTGATAGAAACAGCTAAACCCCTTTCAACCTGCCAAACCGTTTAAAAATATTAATTAAAATGTTGAATAAGAAATAGAAATTATACTTTATTTTCCAGAAGTGAAAACTATTTTATGGTGCTTATGTTTATGCCTTAATATTTTCACATATCTTCAAAATATTGTTGAGGTGTAGGCTTCGATTAGTGGCAGCCGGCCCTAATCCTATTTTTGGCAATGACCTTAGTTAAGAGGATTACTGTTTCTTTAATTAGGCTATTGCAATTTCCATAGTTAGGAGGTTTCCCTAATTGTGTTTTGCCTATATATATATATATATGTCATTGTACCTGTATTTCTTTGAGCACCTTAATATAATACTAACCCTAGTTGCTGGCCGTGGACGTAGGTTAATAGCAATATTGACCGAACCATGTAAAATCTCTTGTGTTCTTTATTTGTCTTCGGTTTTACTTTCGTGTGTGTGTTAACGTTTAACCTAACAAATATCTTATCGTTGGTTGTGTTTATACCGAAATATTTACCGTGTAATTTCAGAATATTCCAAGACTCACCTTCTAATATATCGTGTACCTTTTGATTATATATTGGGTCATAAATGGGTTGACATGGCTAACCTGTTTAAAAAATGTGTCCGTGTTAGCGTCGATCTTTTTGCCTCAATTAGTTAATTGAGTCAGAAATTAGGGTTGAGATAGATGATATATGAACCTGTCAACCCGAACACAACACAAATTGTCACCCCTACGTTACTATCAGCTTTAGTCAAGAGGATTCTAGCAGTTTATTAGGCGAGTCTATCTAGCTCAATTCTGATTATATTTCGTTAATGTTTTGTAGGTAATACTATCTTTCTTCTAAATAAAGCTTCGGTAGATGTTATCGACTGTTTTATAATCAATATTTTAGTTTTGCATATGAGTACAATGTTTAAAGGATATAAGGCCTATGGCCCTGGCAAAGATATTTGTTATGACCCTGTTCTATCGAGTAAACCAACTTTTGGCCACTTTGCTACACGTTTATTTGATTTACCATTTGACCTCTATTGTTTTGCCCACTAACTAATTATTTCAAATCAAAGGCCTACACTTACGCACTGAATTCCCCCTAATAAACACTAACATAGCATCACTCTTGCAACGTCAAATCATTATTGGTTTTTTTCATGGAGAATGGGACGGTCTATCATAAACAACTTATTTAAAACGTATGATGGAGTTTTCTAATTATTATCTTAATAGGGGCCACACGGAGGAGTTGGTGAAGCTGAGGTTGAAGTATTCTATATGAAATCTCATGGAAGAAAGGTGGCTAGAATACACATGCATGACTGGCTTATATTAATGCTGCTTGTCATCATTGAGATTGTCTTGAACATCATCCACCCGTTTTATCGTTTTGTGGGCAAAGATATGATGACGGATCTTAAATATCCGATGAAGGAAAACACTGTACCCTTGTGGGCCGTTCCTGTGAGTTAATTTTTCTTTTAACATATATACTTTTTAAAGGGAGATATTTTTTTATACTATGTTGCTAGGTATGATTAAATAGAGTAGTAACTTTTTAGTTTACACTCATGATCATACTTGCTAATTTTTGGAGTGAATTATTGATTTTTTGGATGGATGAAGTAATTTATGTAACAAAGCAAGACTAAGTTGTCTGTTAGATTGATTACAGAAGTAGTGTTAGTTACAAACCAAACACGCAAATGGAGTAGTGATAATATTAACTACCTACCTTCATTCTCATTATATTCCATCTGTTCTGAAACTTGATTTTGAAAGCTCATGAAGTCATGATTTCCACAATTTTATCTTGTTTTACAGCTATACGCGGTGTTGTTGCCTATTGTTGTTTTTCTCTTCATCTATTTCAAGAGGAGAGATGTATATGATATACACCATGCAATTTTAGGTAACCATAGAATAACCACCTGGTTTAAAAGTTTACTTGGAAATACTTTTATGCACTTGTTGAGTTCTGTGACTTCTACTGATTAATGTATCTGCAGGTCTCTTATACTCTATACTTATAACCGGTGTCCTGACAGATGCTATAAAAGATGCCACTGGACGGCCTAGACCTGATTTCTTTTGGCGTTGTTTTCCTGATGGTGTTGATGTATGTAACCTCAACTTACAAGTCGAAAATTGGGTGGGTTAAGCTGGTTGGGTTGGTCTAAAACACTTTTTTCTAGAATTTATAGGCTTTTTCTAAAAAAAAGAAAATAATTAGTGTGTCAAATATGTTTACAAAAATTATATTATTTCAATAATAATCTAACTTGTTGAATAATTTTTTTATGGAGGTATTATGCATTAAAGGTACATGTGAACGACTTTTAACCCATCGACTTTAACTAGTTTGCTTTCAAGATCTTTTTACCCCTTTGACTCATTAGTGATAAAACATAACCCAAATCGAACTATTGACAAGTAAATTGGTTGAAATCGCAATCTTTAACTGAACTCCATCTCTTTTGTTAAGTGGGAAAGGATAGTTATCACTCACCATACGAATTTCAGCAACATGCTTCCGATATTAATGTGTAAAAATTAAATTATCACTCTGGACAACTCTTTCATCGCAGATTCAAATGATTTCCAAAATTCTTCATAGACCACCCTTATCTTGTATCTAGATGATGTGACGAATTTGATTTAATTAGAGAATTATTGAAGATAATTGGTGAATGACTGAATGATCCCAAAATTTACTTAAATTCTTATTCATGATTTTATTTCTTGATACATGTAATGTTGCAGAATTATGATCAATGGGGTAACGTTTTATGTCATGGTAAAGATAGTGATATAAGAGAAGGTCATAAGAGCTTCCCAAGCGGCCATTCTTCGTGTAAGATTTTACTATTTTTCTTTTTTTTGTTAACAAACGATATAGCTTTTCACTCTCAAAATTAGCGGAAATATAACCAATACAGTGTTAAAATGTCCAATGCACTAATTCTAGGCACTTCTCTTTTATGATTTCACCATTCTGAAATTTAGAATGCTTTGTAGGGTCATTTGCAGGCCTAGGGTTTTTGGCACTGTACTTGGCTGGAAAAGTCAAAGCATTCGATCGTCGAGGCCACGTGGCAAAACTGTGCATTGTTTTTCTTCCACTTCTTATGGCATCTCTTGTAGCAGTTTCTCGAGTCGACGACTATTGGCACCATTGGCAAGATGTATTTGCTGGTGGTCTTCTAGGTTTGGTTCAAAAGAATTTTAAAGTATCAGTAGAGGTTGGCAAATTCGGTGGGTCGGGTAGTCTGGGTAATGAGTCAAAATTGGTATCTTTTTGGTGTGGGTTGAAACTGGTTGGGTTGGCTAAAAAACTTTTCCTCCAAAGTTTCTAATTTCTCTTGTGAGAATTACATTATTTCAGTAGCAATAATTATATAATCTTCTGAATGTAATTATTTACAATGTTGTAAAACTCATATTCCAAGGCTGAGTACTCGGCGAGTAATCGTGACAAGGTGGGTGACCTTGCCGAGTTGAGGTGAATCCGAGCACTGCAAAACTCGACCCTAACTCGGTTAAACTCAGGATGCTTCGGTCCTGAATTTATTTATAAATACTTAGGGGCTATTTGTTTGCTGCTTAACGGAACCATTCAGCGCTGAATGCTGAATCGTTAGGCATTCAGCGTGTTTGATTACTGCCTCTGAATGAAGACTTTGCTGAATGAAACAAAAGAACATTGTTGATTCATCCTATCTTAAAGTACATTCTGAATCATTTTTCATTAAGCATCAAGTATTTACCCTAATACTCCTTCTTTCACATGTTGTCTTGTTAAACAATTATATCTTATAATATAATATATCACTATTAAGGTTAAAATGGTAATTTGCATCATTCAGATTATTCATTCAGAACCTTTATCAAACAACATGTCACATTTAGAGGCTGATTCATTTAGAGTCTTTGAATTATTCAGACCAGAGAATCATTCAGTGCTTAATTATTATGTTTTAACAAACAACCCTTTAGTCTCTTTAGTTGTCATAATTAAAGCCATTAATACATACCCAGTTTCCTCGTGTCATGAGTTAACAGCTTGTTTCGTTTGAGTATTTATTTTCTAATTCTATAGTCCTGAAACGTGTCATACCCTATAATTTTGGAATTCATATATAAAAGTTCCAATCTGAGTACTCTCCCGAGTACTTCCCACTTAGTTCGATTGCTCGTTACACCCTAGTCGGCCGCTCGAGTACCGCCTAGCGAGTTTTACAACTTTGATTATTTACGAGGTTTTATGCATTAAAAACAGTTGAAATGCAAGAATATGCAATTTACCATTCACTTCTTACGAACATATGGAACATACCCTTTTATTACCATGTAATGCAAGCTTTCTTTCCAATGTTTACCGAAACATGCAATAAGTAACCATTTAATGCAAGAAACTCAACTATTTTTTTTCAACACCCACTTTTCTTGATCTGTTTCCTTCTAAGCTATTTCTATTTATCTGGATTTTACCTGCCTAATGAGATATAACCCAAATCATCCCATTAGGAAGTAAATGGGTTGAAATTGCCTCCTCTGTTTATTGCATGGTACAAAACTAATCGTTTTGTTCCAGGTCTCGCAGTCACCACATTTTGCTATCTGCAGTTTTTTCCAGCCCCATATCACACCGAAGGTAGCTTTTCGTGAAATTATTTAATGCAAGCCGCTTGCTTTTTTTTACTTTTTCTTGTTTTTAATCTTGTTTTTAATAACATTGCTTCTTGGCTTCAGGATGGGGTCCGTATGCTTATTTTCAGGCTTTAGAAGAGACACGTTCTAATAGAAGGGTAAATCATCCTGTAGATGAAGTTGGTATGCACGGTGTTGGGGCTTCAGAGTTAAACCAACAATCCGGGCCAAACAGCCACGGACTGGGGCTGGGGCTGCTTGCATTAGATTACCAACCCAATTCCCTGCAAACTGATGTAGAATCTGGTAAAACTGTCAACTTTTCCTGAAAATCTGATAATTATTATGGGTTATTAGCTTTCTAGATTGAGTTCTTATGCATGGAGTTTATTTGATAACTGTAGTGGAAAACCCTAAAATTGAATGTAAATATTGTAGATCATGGATGTGTTCATTTGTGTGAATTAAGGTTACAAACTTTATGATCAGAAACAAGTAGTGATGCTCCCGAGAGGAACACCTTGCTATTGTGTTATCTGCTATTTCTAATAGTCAATGACCCATGACATATAGCTTTTATTGTAAATATCTTTTCTACTTGGGGTTTAGAAATTTAAATAAAAAAATTCAAAAAATTGGCTTTTGGTGTTAACTGTTGATATGGCATTTCTGAAACGAATATGGATGTAACATTTTCAGAAATTTTACCGAAAATTATTTTTATATAAAGTAGTGCTACTGTAGTAGATTGTTTAAGTTTTGTTTTTTTTCTGAGCAGCAAAAACCGTTCAATAAGAAGTCTGAACGAAGAGCTTTACATACGTCCTCATCAATGTCCCATGAACCCTGTCCACACAACTACACATATAATGGAAAAATTAGAATAACCGATAAAAACTGCACATAGAGTTCTGCCCTTTCTATATCAATTCCCTCTTTTATGTATTTTACTTTGACTATCAACTTGGAATTGCACTTGCTCTGCACCACCAAAACCATTTGACATTTGACCCCATCTATGATCAAGCTTCTCACAGTAGGCTCCCCACCAACTCATGGCACATCTCCACTCTAAGTTGCAGTTTTCTTGAGTTCTATCTCCAAGTATTAGATTCAGTCCTTTTAAAGCTTTTGAGACTGCTTTTCTTGTTTGCCTGCCTGAAGAAGATTCAGAGTTTATCATCTCCAACAATCTCTGAACTTAGGTCCCGATTCCCTGTAAGATTTTTTATTTTTATTCTTTTTAACCTCAATTTCTTACAAGAACTGCTTGCACAAATGTTTCTCCACTTTTTGAAACGCAAGCACTATTCCACAATGATGGTAAGAGACCTCTTTTTTGATTACCATATTTGCACTTTATTATGTTCTTCCAAGAGGTCCAAACCGCCATAACCATTTAGTTAAGAATGCTTGATATTTCAATTTCAAGTAACCTGATCCAGGTTCTCCATACTTCTTTAGCTTTGAAACTTGATCCCAACATATCAGCTTTAACCCTTTTCCATCTTCATTATTGGTTCAGAAAAAGTTCCTCCTTATCTGATATAATTCTTGAATAACATTTACTAGCATATCAATTTCATATAGTGACATATAGTGATATAGTATTGTGGTATCAAGGTGACTCGTCCAGGTTGTGAGATGAGCTTGGTTTTCCACTAGGCTACCCTGGAACGAAACTTTTCGATTTTCGCTTCCTACAAACATTTAGCTTTCGTATTACCACCCAGAGGATATCCAAGGTATATGAATGGAATTTTATCACTTTAAGCCCGAGAATAATTGAAAGCGCCTTAACACTCTTTTCATATTTCTTAGTTCTGACAAAACCTTTTTGCAAAAGAATAAAGTATCATTAGCGGAGTCGAGATTGGTTCAAATCACACACGTTCAAGCCTTCAAAGTCCAAACAATCCACTCGCTCATCCTTTTTGTATTAATATGTTCAGATCTTCGCTTGCAATGTTAAAAAGTAGGGGAGTTAACGAGTCTCCTTGCCTTAGACCTCATTCCGTTTTAACTGTCTAGTTCGGGGATCCATTCACTAGAACGATAGTGAGACTGAGCTAATACATGCTTTGATCCAGTTAATCCACCTTTTATGAAATCTATCTCATGCACAATCCTTACCAGATATGCCTAATTCATTATATCGAATGCTTTTACCAAGTCTAGTTTAACTATACATCCAAGTAAGGATTATAACGATACATAATTTCAGCTCGACTAGGTATTGAGAAGGTATAATGTAAACAGTCGTACATTCATTCATACAATAGAATGAATTTCGAAAGACTTCTAGCTTAGAGGTTGTACTTTGTGTATAAGGTATAAAACTACATTAAATGGACCTACTCCCCAAATATTGATACAGTGAGTTCTATCAATTTTCAGAAAAAACTAGCAATAATTATCTTGTAGTAATGTTGATTCTAATGTATACATGTATACATACATGCAGACAGACATGCATACGGACACAGAGGAACATACATACATATGCATGCAGTTGTGATGCACAGACCGTACGGACACAAACAGACATACATAAATACACACATACATTTCTACGTGTGTGTAATTAAAAGTTTATTAATAATACAAAATGTAATACACATAAATAGACATACATGCCCCGTAGTCGTCATCCATGTGCCGTGAGCCCCACCATCACTTTGTTCATACTACCCTAGTCGCCGGAGTAGTGCCTTCGCCTTCTTTAACTAGCTAGGCTTTCTTGCATGAAACACACATAGAAGGAAATACGATATGAAAGTCAATTTAATATTGCATCTGTGATGGCTATTGGGATCGAATGTATCCTGAATCATGTGCGTATGTATTTGATGAAATCGTATGTGTGTGTATACGTGTTTGTTAGAGACGGTTTATGAAATCTGTGTTAGTTTGTGATTTGCATCGATGAAAGGTAGGGGTGGCAATTATCGACATGATACGAAACACGACATACAAATAAATGGGTTTGAGTTGAGCATAAACAGGTTCGAGTCGTTTTTAGGTTGATCCACCAACCCGTATAAATAAACCGGTCGTGTTCGGGTTGTCTTGCAGATTCGCGGGTCAACCCGCCAACCCATATATATATTTTTGATATATTTTTTATTTTTTTATTTATTCTTATATATTTTACATTTCCTGTTTGGCTACTGGGCTTTTATCTTATTTCCTAGTCCCCATAAACTCAGTCAGAAACAAATTCATCGCTTCCCTTTTGTTCCTTCATCGTGTTGAAATTATAGAAAGTAGACAACTACACATCGTCGAATTATCAATGTTTAATCACTTGTAGCTTAATTGTTTTTAAATTCATCAAGTTTTTGTATTTGGATTAAACTATCTAGGTAGGGTTGAACTTTATTTAGTACATTGTATTTGAATTATGTATTTCGACAAACAAGAGACAAAATTAGTATAATTAGACCCACTACCCACCAACCCATGAACGACCTGCCAACCCTTATATTAAAATGGGTTACGCGGGTCGTGTCGTGTTTCAACTTATACAGGTTCGTAGCACACACCTTGACATGATAATTCTACGAGCCGTGTTCGTGTCACGATCCACCAACCCGAACACAACACAATTGCCACCTCTAAATTGAAACGATGAAGGTGTGGGTGCATGCTAGCGTGGGAAAGCGGTAGCCTTAGGATGGCATGGCTATTTAGAATAGAAAATGGAGGTTGGCGGGTGGTGCCTTCTTCTCAATGATGTCAATGGCTAGCTATCCGATAGCTAGTGAGTGCACCTTTAAAATCATTACCAAACAATGTTGTTATTTTTATTAATTTATCAAAAACCAAGTTTGACGAGCCCAATCATATAAACAATCACACAAGTTTGGCAATCCCAATCATTAAAATAATTATTTTAATAAAATGTTGATTCAAACGAGGGATTTCTAAAGCTAGAAAAATTAATGAGCAATCGTATGTGATAAAAAAAAGGAAATGTGAGTGTCCTCGAGGCTTAGAGAATCTCAAAGATAACGGGAAAAGCATTGATATTCAAAATATTAAAATATCAGGAAACATAACACAACAAGAATTCATATGATTCAATTCCTTAAAGTTTCATCATTAAAGCATCATACATTGTCTAATGGTTGTTCAAGATTTCGGCCCACATCATATACAACCTTGTCTTTTAATGTCCATCGACCTACTTCCTTTATGTTCATGCTCATCAACACAAAACCATAATTCATCGTCTAAAGGGCTAAGACTAGTCCTTTTGAACAACTCATTAACATTTTATTTTTCTTAATATGGATTTTAAAGTGAAAAAGGATTCATGTATATTAATGCTAAAACATGGTACACTAGTTTGTTTACAGCGCCCTGTGAATCAAATTCTGGCTTCAATTTGCAAACAAGCCACATCAAAGAATCTCCATCTGTTCTGAGTGGGCAAGCTAGAATCGGGTTGGTTGTTCAAAAGACTTTCTCTTTACCTTACCCTTTGCATATTCATCATTTCGAAAGCCCAGACTCATTCTTCTAGATCTGCATTAGTCTTATTCCGGGTGATAAGCCTCTTCAATAAATGCCTCTTTTTTTTCTTTCTCCTGCATTTCTTATTTTGTTGATCGAAAGAGAATAAGTGCTATCCATTGAGTAATGTAAAGGGCGGGTTCGCTAGTGTGATTCAGGTGGTTGGTGGCCCTTTCAAGAGTTGTTGGTCCTTGTCGCTGCATGAGTGGTAGGCCATGCTCAAAAGTCCTATGACATGAGTCCTATTCGTTGCGTTGCGGTCCATTTCCTGGTTTCGCTTGCGTGATTTGCACTTACCGTATAGATGACTAAAAACGTATTGGCCGATAATCATATTAGGGTTTGTTTTTAGTCATCTAAATGTTTTATAAGATATTATAGATAATATATATGTTAAGAGAGAGAAAGAAAGAATATGGAAGAGAGAGTAGAGATACAAAGAGAAGGTGGGGTGGGTAAATGCTCAGGCTGGAGAAATAGAAGTAGGAACCCGATTGGGTTAATTGGAGGGGGCGTACTGGTGTTTTCTTTAAACCCAAGGAACCCGAAGAACTACTCGAAAGCGGTAACCATAGTCTTATGTGATAAGTAAACTATCACGTTCAGTTTTTATCATGACCGGAATACGCATTAATCAACACTTTTGGGTCATATCATGATTCAACTAACATTATCAAATAGGGCTGTAATGAACCAAACAAACATGAACGCGGTTTGTTCGTGTTCGTTTGTTTAACTTTAACCGAACAAATAAACGGACATGGACGCTTTTTGCTTTTGTATTCATTTGTAGCCGAACAAATAAATGAACACGATCGATAAACGGACGAACTCTGTGTTAGACTGGTTAGTTTTATACAATTTTGTTCGTTCATTTAGATGATAAACGAAAGAAGACACACTATAATGCAAATCTGACATCATTAAACACTATATATATATAAATACATACACAAATATATAAACGAACGAATAACCGCACGTAATGAACATAAATGAACAAACGAGAACTCTATTCAAATACGTTCTTTTAATTAAACGAATAAAAAATCTTGTTCATGTTCATAAACTTTTGATTCGTTTACGACCATCTCAAACCTAACTCGGATTCAATAAAAACCGGTTGAGGTTTTAAAACATTGTTATAGTAAAATCTTAAAAGACTCCTACTCTCAAACCCAATAATGAATCTCTCCATCACCAAACCCTAAAACATGTTCCAAACAAAAATCCCTAAATTTGAAACCCTAAAAACTCTTTCAATCTCCACATAATTCTGATTATCCATGGCGGTTGAGAAGGGAAAAGACTCCCCGTTGCCACCCACGTCGATGGCACTTGTGGCCGTCACCAACGGAAACGGTAACGCGATCGGACTGGCGCCGTCGAACGCCAACTACCGTCTTCGATTGAACCCTAATCAAGACCACCGGGCGGACAACTATGACGATCTCGGGATGGAGTTCACTCCCCTGCTTTTCAGCTCTCTCGAGCGATATTTGCCGCCAAATCTCTTGAGTGTTTCCCGAGAAACAAAGTATAGGTACATGCGGGACATCCTGCGTCGTTATTCGACTGAAGGGGAGCGTACACGAGTGAGCATCTCAATTCTGCTATCTTTTTTTGTAACTCTCACGCATTAGGTTATGAATAATTTGGGCTGCATTGTCTGCGCAAGGTTCGAATTTTGGACTTTGCATTGATGATGAGAGATTGATGGGATGGATGTTCGAATTCTGGAAATTTTGAATCTTTTTGAGATTTTGTTGCATGTTTGTGTCATATCACACACGAGCTAGCTAGTTATCTGTTTTTTTTACAAAACTTTTTTCTTGGCACTGTTTGTGAATTAGATTCTTGAAGTAATTCTGTAATTGTGAGGTGTCAGAACAATCGAAAACCGTTAAAATATAGTGATGGTAATCTGTTCTAGAATGGTAAAACACATGTAGATTGATTATTATTTTTTACTTTTTCTGAAAAAAGCAATCACTTTTGTAACAAAACATGCTTATCCTGTCAAGGGATGAACCAGAAAACACAAGAAGAAACAAGTGGAAGACAGGATAAGCATGTTTTCTAGATTTTAATGACCCTGTGTCATACAAAGTAGGGCCCTTTAATTCGAAAAATCGAGATATATGTGAGAAAAAGTTCATTAATATTGTGAAAATTGTTACAAGTATTAAAAAACAACCTTGCTAGTATCTTATAAGTCTATTGATAGCAAATCCACACTGCCAACAAAGTAGTCTAATATAATTTTCTATTACACCGTATTGATTGGGAGTCATAGTAATGGTGAGGGCCCTTAGAAATGGTTGCGCTGTGCAATCGCCTATCTTGCACTTGTTCAAATTGTCCTCTGATAAGTAGACTAGTCTGTATTCGTAATCCAAATTCTGTAGCTAGCCATTGAAGTTTTGAATTTGAAACCCAAAGCTAATTTGGTTTCATTTGAATCATTATATTGTTTAATTAAACAACCTAAAAACGTTTAAAAAAACAATAAAAAGCACAAATGCTCTAAACCAAAAAATATCAGATTTTTATTTATTTTGAAGGCGTTAACTTTTACATATTGAGCTATGACAACAGTATGAATTATAGCCCATATGGACTCATCTTCCCCCCTCAGATTTTTAATCTAGATTTTCAAAGAAGTCTTGAGCTATATGTTTTTCATAGTCTTTAATCATATTTCTTGGCTTCGATTTCAACAGGAGCAGAAGCACAAAGAATATAGGCAAAAAATTGTATCCAATTATCAGGTAAATGTGACAATATACATGAGTATGAACTTTGTTAATATTGTAAAATAACACACATCTTCTTTCTTTGAGTTCTTTTTGATATCCATATCTTCTTTTTCTTTTTGCTTCTCAGCCTCTGTACAGAGAACTTTATACAATGAATCCCTCAATGTTTTTCGTGCCATCGTTTTTAAAAGCCTTTAATGCAAATGATAAGAACAGAGATGAAAGTATTAGAAGCATAATGTCTGAACCTGCAGCAGGAGTGTATACTTTTGATATGCTGCAGCCACGTTTCTGCGAAATGTTGTTAAGTGAGGTATCAACTACCTCTCTTATTCTCATCTTATGATCAGGTACTTTAGATTTTATATTTTCTTATCAGGTTGTGATTGCTTAGGTAGAAAATTTTGAAAAGTGGGTTCACGAAACAAAATTCAGAATCATGCGACCAAATACAATGAACAAGTTTGGTGCCGTTCTTGATGACTTTGGCATGCAAGGCACTCTTGATAAATTGATGGAAGACTTCATTCGCTATATCTCAAAAAGTAAATTCTACTAATAATTGCCATCAACTAAAAATAGCCTGACGTTTGCCTTATATCTCATCCTGTTTTTATTAAAATTTGTGCAGTTTTCTTCCCTGATGTCGGAGGATATTCTCTAGATTCCCATCATGGATTTGTGGTTGAGTATGGCATGGATAGAGATGTTGAATTGGGTATGTGATAAAGTCATTGTGTTACAATGAAGTTTATTTCAAGCGTGTCAAAATCTCAAATTTTATTTGATTTTGAACACTTATTATATGTATATATCTGATTTCTAGGTTTCCATGTGGATGACTCAGAAGTAACCTTGAATGTATGTTTGGGCAAACAGTTCACTGGTGGAGAGTTGTTTTTCAGAGGTGTGCGATGTGAAAAACATGTGAATACTGAAACATATCCTGAGGTACATGAATATATATAGATATATTTCGTTGAAACACTTGCTTTATTGTTGCTAAGTCTATAATAATATAGTTAGAGGTGTAGGAAGAATGATTAGTTTACTATTGTATGTGCAATTATTCACAGGAAATATTTGATTATCCTCATTCCCCTGGACGTGCAATTATTCATCGTGGTCGTCATAGACATGGTGCTAGAGCAACCACATCTGGTCATAGAATTAATTTACTCCTTTGGTGCAGAAGGTATGCGATTCTTCACTTTTTCAAATCTTCAATTGTGATCTTGTCGTCTAATCTTAAAATAGACTATAGGTAGCCATATTGACCTGTTTACTTATGAAATTGGGCCAATTCAGGTTTTCTTTTATATCTAACTGGTCAAATGGGGAAATCAGATAAACCAAATCAAACTGTTAAAACAGGTTTAATGGGATGTAAAACACCCAAAGTGTGTTTTGATGATTACCTTCTTAATCACACTTACTATTTACAAAAAGTTTTTTTTTTTGGAGAAAGTCTTCCGGGTCAACCCAACCCGTCTCAACATATATCAAAAGATTATCTGTTTCAACCTTAAATCTTTTGGCCTGTTGCCCAACCTGTTTGACATGTACCAACAGATTATCTTTTTTCACCCAAACCTGTTTTGGCCCCTTGACACCTTTATGGCCCCTTGACACCTTTAGAACACGCAATCTTTTCTGTCTTTTCTTTTGCTGAATCCCAAGCTATTTCCTTGCAGTTCTGTATTTAGAGAGCTGAAAAAACACAAAAAGGAGTTCTTAAACTTTTGTGGAGAGTGCAAAAGGGAGAAAAAAGGAAGGCTTCTCCACTCTGTGGCTTCAAGGAAAAAGGTATTACTGAGGTCACGTTTCTGTGTTCCCCCCTCTAGAAGATTCTCGAAACTAACTGTTTCTTTTTTATGTTACCAGGAGTTGCTTGTAGTTGAAGGAGATGTTTCTTCTTGAATCCCCATTAGATCCTAAACTAACCTGGTTTGTTTTCACCATGTTGCAACATCTTTGTACATTCAGGTTTCTCTCTCTCTTAAGTTGAACTGATTTTTATGTCCTGCCTTTTGTTTTGTTTTGTAAGGTTCAAAATTGTCCTTTTGATGGAATGTTGTATGCTAGAACATAAAACATAGTTTTGTTCTCTTATGTTCCTGCTTTTTGAGGCAAATTTAATTTTAAAACTCGAGCCTAGTCAACTTCTTGTGCGTTAAAATCTGGTTCACAGGTTGGTTTGAGACAATACTAATGTGATCCAGTGTGGTTTTTGGTTTGTGGTTTGGTTATATACTTATGCATGGTCCTGCGCTTGGATCCATTTGATTAGAAACTTCTTTCGAGATCAAAGTATCAACTTCAAAGATAAAGTGAAGTTCAATCAAGGTGAGATGGTTCAATCTTATGGCGGGGATTGCATTCGAATTCTATAAGAATCGATGTAATTAAAATATATGAGAGGTTAACTATGTGATTAACAACTGTTATACTTAAAATATCCAAACAAGACTATATAATTCAAGAAGAAAGTATCATGAAGTCGTACCGAACATTGAAGTTTAGGGTTGTACTGCACTTAGTTTGAGACATTACGAGTGTGTTCGGCAATGGATTTATGGGGGGTTATAGGGGCTTGGGATTCTAGTTTTTATAATTCCCAGCCCTCTAGCCCTGTTGGGGTGTTACAATCTTAAGGGGATTATTAAGAACATAAGCTCAAAAAATAAAAGCCTTTTCAAGTAGCTTATGGCTTGTGCTTAGGATTATTAATTAATCAGTCCTAGCTCCAGGCTCAGCTCTAGCTTCAGCCTCTTTTGCCAAACACACCTTACATTTGCAGTTGCGTTTGTTGTTTTTGGGTAAACCCCAAACAAACACATCGAATGTGAAACATCACTCTCGATTTCGAAGTTTCAATAATTAATTGTTGATTTGTTCGTCTATTTTTGGATCAGATGAAACCGTGTTTGTTGATTTCGCCCGCCTACTTCAGTTCGATTATAGCCATCGATTTTGAAGTATTCTAGACATTATTCTTCGACTTTTAGGATATAAAACTATGTTATTTTAATAATAATTAATTTATTTTAATTCAAACAATATAGAATTATGTGATGACAATTCATTTTACCAATTTAATCTTTTTCTAAAGATATGTTTTATGTTACGCAATTATATTATCTTTTATCTCTTAATAATATTAATAGAAAATAACATTAATCAAATTAATTGACAATCCTAACACTTCATTTAGTTAAAGTTAACAACATTTATTAATTGAACAATCATAAGTCATAAGTGATAACAGTTCATTGATCAAAATTAAAAGCAATTTTATCGTAGATCCAATCGTTTTATACTTTAAATTTTAAAATATCAAAGCTTGATTTTGAGTTATTATAAAAATCGAAAAGAAACCGGAGGTGTTGTTCATCACTTTCTTTCTGTGTGCACTGCACTTGGTTAGTTTGGCCTTTAGCTAGAAACATACACGTAAAGCATTCCACCAATCTCTACAAAATCGTCATCACCAAAAGGCTTGAACCTATTACAATTTACACCACCATCAAAAAATAACTGTATTAAAGAACTTTTTTTCATGACCGGAACCTTACACGAAAATAATTGTGTCGACACGAAACTAACGCAAAAACGAGCACGATAACCCAAACCTGATCCGAATTGACAGCCCTAGTAAAAATGACACTAAAATGACAACCATTTAGGTTATGAAAGTATTTTGACTATTTGATTCGTTAGTTATCTTTTAATTAAGATTCCCCTAATCATTTGATTGAATTCTAAACCGTTAAATACAAACATATTATTATTAATTATTATTCTTTTAAATTCTCACTTCTTTGTATTTTATAATTATTTAATATCTTTTATAATGTTTAATATTTATCAAATATGCATCAACATGTGTATCAAATATGCACCAACATCTAATCAGTTAGTTCTATGTTCTAATATATAATTAACAATGTCATTCACGAAAAGTTTACTAGATTTTCTTTAGTTTCACTATATAAAATTCTAGTTTAAGTCATTTGAAATAAACAAAAAATTGTATGTCTTTAACTATTTCATAAATAAATTTTTTTTGACATATCAAAATAATATTTTAAATAACTTCATACATACATACGAACAACATATTGGACATTCAAAACCTCTCCGGCCCTATCCAAATAATTAAGGCTAGCAATTTTTGTGTCGTAACAAAATCCTACATGAAAAAAGAAAAAGTGACAAGAAATGCGAAATTGGTCAAAAGCGGGTTGACACAAAATCGACACAAAAATAAATGAGTCAGGTTAGGGTCAACCCGACAATCTGAAAGTGACCCATATTTCAGTTGAACGTCTCATCTTGGAAAGGGATCATATGACTTGGTAAACGAGGCAAGCTTGGTCCACAATTCATTAGTCCGTTGACGATATTGAAGAGTTAGGGACCAGGCCTATAAGTTAGAGTTACTGCCGACATTGGAAGAAATTCATGATGTGTTCCACGTATGTTACCTGCGAAAATGTTTGGCTGAGGAACCGAGCGTAATGCCCCTGGAGGAATTGCGAGTTGACGATAGTGAGAGATTGATTGAAGAACCGCTGGTGGCAATCTTAGATCGTAAGGTTAAACAAATTAGAAAGAAACAGGTCAAGCTAGTGAAGATTCAATGGAAGAACAAACATGCAGGAGATATGACGTGGAAAACCGAAGAAGAGATGAAGACTAGAGATCCCCGGCTATTTGCTTAGTAGATTCCGAGAACGGAATCCTTTAAAGGAAGGGAAAATTGTAACGACCCGAATTTATAGATATTACTACAATTATTTAGACGGGAAATTAATGGTATTTATGAAGTTCATTATTTAAGAAGTATATTGATGGAGTATAAAAAATGATTTAGACCATATCGCGACGCGACGCGTTTAGACGGCAGACTACGTGAAGGTTGTGTGTGTCAGAGCTTTCGTGTGTCACGAGGTAGAGTGTGGCAGGCGGTCGCGACGCGACGCGTTTGAGTGGGCCTATATATGTGTTGCATTCAGTCATTTTCACACGGTTTTCTCTGGTTTGTACCGTTACTTTGTGAGAGCATTTCTAAGGCTAGAAAGTGCGTGTGTAGTGTTTGGGATTGGTTGTTGCGTGTTTGCGAGGTTCGGGAGTTGCGGTGATACCGTTTCGGGCTAAGTTTCGACTTCAGCTTCGTTTGTGGGGATCTCAAGGAGTGTTGTGGAGCTTGTAAGATGGGATTCAACAATCTGTGTGTGAAGCACGTCTAGAGTTGACCTATTTGTCTGGTTTAAGGTAAGTTCAGTTATTTTACAAAACCGAGCACGGAGACAAAATCTATTTTGAAAGTATTAACGGTTTTTAAGATGATATATCTATACACGAATGTTTATGATTGACTAACAATTGTTTGTAATGTATGCTACTTATTTATTGATGACATGCAATTGATTTACATGATGTTTGCGGTGCATGCATATATAATTATAGATATATGAACTGATGATGATGATGAACATATATGATGATTTGAGAGGGGGTAGACATAGTCCTAGATGAAAAGATGACGCCTAGTAGGAAAAGAGTTCCTTCTAGGATATGCTAGCAAATATGATTTGTTGTCGGGTTTCTAGATAACTATGACAATATATGGTGTACTTGTATTTTATGTGCGCGTATACTGGGGTGGTGTTTGACTAAAGATGGAGTTCAAAATGCATGACACCATGAGGGTGAAAGAAGGGCCTAAAGATGGGGGCACCGGTTGTACTTTCACCTGAACGACTTATATCGGAGTAGCTACAACGGGCGGATTACGGGAGTGTGTATACAAGTGGGAGTATCGCCCTGTTTTGTACCATACTTGCTGGACACGCTTAGTGAACTTGTGCTAGTGCAGTTGGACCTTGGAACTTAGTAGTTGTCAGGCAATCATATGGTGCTAGTGCGGGCGGACATTGGAACCCTAGTGGTTGTCAGGCACGCATGTGGTATTTGGGGTGGCGATGATAGCGATGTATAATGATTAAACCCAATAAAGTGGATGTATAAAATGATGTTAGTGATGAATAGCGATGCATGAGATGATAACGAAGCAAAAGATGAATATGATGTTTTTATTGATGTTTACAATGATACTTGACCATACGGGGATTTACGATGCTATGCGGGTGGGTCAAGTTACGGGGTAGGATTTATTACCCATACCTAAACCTGTTTTATGAATATTTTAGTATGACGATTTTATGGTGATAACTAAGCTGACTCATGAAGTGTAAGCTGACACTTGCTTCTTTGAAAATGTGTTTTGTGCTCGTGCAGGTTGCTTAGGTGTGTGGCCTTGTGAGATGGGTGCCAGTGGGTAGTTACTTATGTTATGATATTTAATGAGACCGACTTGTGGTTATGTGATGAACTTGGTTTTAAACAACGACGCATTTTGACGTAACGGGGGTTTTATTTAAATGTGTGGTTAATACGGTTTAACTGTTTTTACAAATTTGATGTTCTAAAGTCTTTCGTTGCGATGAATCTGATTTAGTAGAATTTTTTTTGGAAATCTCAAAATTTGAAAACCACGGCAGTTATAGTTAAAATATAAACAAAAATCATTTTTGAAATTTTTACCGAAAGTTGGAAAATTAACATGGAATTTGAAAGATTGATAAATAAATTTGTAGTTGAAACGAAAAATCGTATTTGAAAACCCAAAAAAAACTTGTAGATCACATTTGGCCTAAATAGGTCCACCCGAAGGTCGACACAAACCTGACACGGGAAAAATTGACACGAGCTGAACCTGAAACGAAAATAAATTGGTTGAAATGGGGTTGACACGAAACTGACCCGAACACGACCCGAACCGTCAGCCTTAAAAATAATATGAGTCCCCCAGTCTCTCCCTCACCTAAACTAAAAGAAACTGAGAGTTCCTTCATTGTGTGAAACCCTTCAGACTTCTGGTTGCGAGTTATCATCGTATGATATCTTCTATGTGAGTCCCAATTGCAACAATAAGCCATATACCTGATTACCTTCTCTTATATCTCTCGATACACAACACAAGTCACAAGGAGGAGTGTCAACCGCCCCCTTGCTGCCACTAAAACGCTGTCACACCCCTTTTTTTACCTAATAACATGTGACGCTTCACTGCCACTACCGCATTCGAAATCTTAAGAGGTAAATATCTAATCTTAAAACCTAGTTTAGTTGTAATCATATGATTGTTACTTGTTATTAGGTATATTATGAATTTTAGATTGATTACTTGGTTGAGAACTTCATCACTACTCGAGAATTTGATGAATTTTAATTTGGTTCAAATCTGTGACTTTTAAGTCACTGAAAACCAAAGTAAGCTATATAAGTCAGAATATTTTGGATTGTGGATTTGGAATCAAAGTAATATTTTTTTATTGTTCTTTAGTTAAATGTTAATGATATGTTGAGTTATTGTTAAATTCAACTTTTTTGAATGTTAATTAAGTTATCTTAGCCAATTAAGGTTTTGGTTTGGCATTTAGATTCACTTTTAAACATGTTTTTGACGGATGAAATATTGATGGACTTTTGGTTTCATATTCAGTCTGAGCTATAAAAAAGTAATTTGGGTAAAATGCTTGCAGTTTGAGACTTCATCGACAACCAATTAGCCATTTTTGGGAGTGTTTACTCTTAGATGTTTTTCTTTCATGTATAATGGATACATATATAGATTAAAAAAAGTTATACCAGGTGAGAATGGACAAAGTTGTTTATGGAATTATGGTCGATAAAAGCCGGACCAATTTTGATGTGTATAAGAAGTTTACCCTTTTCAATTTGTATCCACCAAGTCCTACTGACTGGTGTCCCCATTGCATGGATTTCCTGAATCTGCCTTTGATAGCTCCGATTAATAGTTTGTTTCTTCCGCAACACACGACTATTAGTTTCTGGTTAATAGTACAATACAATTCAAGTCATCACTCATTAAATTCTAACCGAATTCAAATATCCGAGCTGAAGTTAGATCGGTTTTAGAACCGCACCGTGCTCATAGGTCGGTTTATGCCTTTTGGATTGGATTTATTATATGTTAATTAAATATAATTAAAATTTTAAAACTTTTGTATTTTTAAAGGAAAAATTGTATTAAAATATATTAAACTTTAGCTATGCTATCATTATATATAATATATTTTATTTTTTTAAAATTAATAAGACAAAATTATATAACTGTTACATTTTATATAAGTTACCTACTATTTTAGATCATCTAACCGGTTTTATAAAGAAAATAGTTTCTTATTTTTTTGTTTTTTATTTAGGTGTTATTCAAGCAAGCCTTCATCCACTCCTAAGTCCTAACCCATCCCTCGCTAGTTAGAAAGATCTAAATAAAAGGACCAAGAAGATGGTCTAGGGTTTAACGGTTCTGTTCTTCGACTAGGCAAACCTGACCACCGCCATCACCTCTGCCTTCGAAGCTAACCACCGCCGTCGCCTTCAAGTCGACCATCGCCGTCGACCACCGCCATCACCTCTGCCTTCGAAGCTAAACATCGCCTTCGCCTTCAAAACTGACCATCGCCGTCGTCTTCGAAGCCGACCACCACCATCCCCTTCAAAGCCGACCATCGTCGACGCCTTCGAAGCCCACCACCGCCTTTAATCTTGACGGTTAGTTCATTTCAGATGTTTCTTATTGGGTTTCTTTTGCTGATGTTGTTCGATTCGGGTTTCTTTCTTGGGTTTATTGCGATGTTAAATCTTGTTCAAAATCATATCTTCCGATTTCCGTTCCTGCTCATTTTGTGTACATATTAGGGTAAATGATTTGGGTAATTTTCATCTTTATTTCTTTGTCAATGTTTTCAGATTCATGTTCTTGTTCTATATTATTTGAATCAAAAGCAAACAATTTGGGTTATCCATTCCACATTATTATATTTTGAAGATTCAAGAACACTGGTAATATTGAGAACACTATGAAGATTCAAGAACTATAAATTTAGAAAATAAAAATAAAAATAAATAATAATATATAAAAGTGTGTGATCGTTTGGGTGACCTCTGATTATAGTTCACCTGCATAGGTAATATTTAGAAAGTTGGTTGTATACACAATGGTAGCTTAGCTAAAGTTGAATGTATTTTGGTGCGGTTTGCACTTCTTGAAAACCCTGGCTGTAAATAACACTATCCGCTCATGCAACTTCTCTTCCCCTTTCATCTGCTCAAACTGTGGTTGATTCTAATTCCGACAGATCTCCACCCACCACCCACTGATTTCCAGCCACCCATTTGACGACAACCTGCAAGCCATTTTTAGTTTTCAAGATGTATTCAGATTTTGTATGTTCACTACTTCACTGGTTCTTATGTGTGCTCAAAATTATTCAATTGATTAATAGTAGCAGATTTCAAGATTTTGCTTTGATCAAATGATGTTTTTGAACATTAATTTGCATTTACAGAGAATGGGTCTGAAGCTATTTGATGATGGCGGCTCTGAAGCTGGCGATCTATCCAAAATCGAAATCAATAAGGAGTTCGCGCGTAGGTACGAGCACAACAAGAAACGCGAAGACTTGCAGCGGTTTGAGGAGCTAAAAAAGAAAGGTGTAATCGATTCAGACATAGATAGCGAGGAAGACGATTCATCTGAAGATGAGGAGGATATCGTTAATAATTCAAGCAAGCAGGATTTGAAGTTCATCGATGCGTTAATAAAGGTCAGAAATAATGATATTTCACTTAAAGATAATGATGCTAAGTTATTCGATTCAGATGATGAAGATGATGATGATGAGAATGAAGCTGAGGATAATAATAAGGAAAAGAAGAAGAAACCAATGTATTTGAAAGATGTGACTGCAAAGCATTTAATTGAGAAAGGGCCTGAGTTT
The DNA here is from genome assembly GCA_038502395.1 of Dittrichia graveolens. Classification (NCBI taxonomy): domain Eukaryota; kingdom Viridiplantae; phylum Streptophyta; class Magnoliopsida; order Asterales; family Asteraceae; genus Dittrichia; species Dittrichia graveolens. The sequence goes on along the minus strand of JARJIL010000003.1, from coordinate 97,153,120 downwards.
GAGGATGAAGAAGACGAACAGGAAAATATGAATAAGAAAATGAGTTATTTTGAAGAACAAGAATCTTTGAGAAAGGAGTTTTTAGATGCTGTTGGTGATGAAGATGATGATGGGGAACTGTTGAAGGTGAAAAACGATAGCAAGAACGATGAAGATGAAGATGATGATGATCATGAGTATGAAAAGAAGTTAGATGAGTATTTTCCGGAAGATGAGAAATTAGATGAAAATGAGAAGTTTTTGAAGGAATATTTTAAGAAAAAGATGTGGTTAGATAAAGACCGTGCTAAAGGAAAGAGCTTGGATGATGATGAATTAGATGTTTCTGAGGATGAAGAAGAGTTAGTGAGGCAAGAAGATTATGAGAGAGAATTCAATTTTAGATTCGAAGAAAATGCAGGGGATAGAGTGATGGGGTATTCACGAAAAGTTGAAGATTCAGTGAGGAAGAAGGACAATGCTAGGAAATTACAGAGGAAGAATAAAGAAGATCGAATAGCACAGGCAGAGTTTGAGAGGAAGGAAGAATTGAAACATATGAAAAACTTAAAAAAGAGAGAAATCAATGAGAAGATTAGAAAGATTAGGGAAACCGCAGGGATTGGTGAAGACGGTGCTTGTTTGTTGGATGAACATGATCTTGAGGAGGAATTTGATCCTGAAGAGTATGATAGAAAGATGAAAAAAGCTTTTGATGATAACTTTTATAATGCAGATGATGTGGATCCTGATTTTGGCAGTGATGAAGAAGATGGTGAGTTAGAAAAGCCGAATTTTGATGAGGAGGACGAGCTTCTTGGCCTTCCAAAAGGGTGGGACGACGAATATGGATCTAAAGACGGTTTCTTGGCTACTCGGGAACAAACCCTGAAAAAAAAGGTTAACAATGGTGGAAAAGATAAAGAACAGTCACAAGATGAAGATAAAATATTAGATGAAAGTAAAAAGAGAAAACGATTAGAGGAGGAGGTAATCAAAGAGGAGTTAGAAGAGTATTATAAATTGGATTATGAGGATACCATTGGGGACTTAAAAACAAGGTTTAAATACAAGCCCGTTAATAAAAATAATTATGGTTTGAAAGCAAAAGAGATTTTAGTAGTTGATGACAAGGATTTAAATCAGTTAGTTCCTTTAAAGAAACTGGCAACTTACAGGGAGGATGAGTTTATTGTTCCTCGTCATAAGATGAAAGAACAGAAGCAGAGGATTAAATCTCTTTTGAAAGGGGAGTCATCTGATGGCCCCAACAATGGCAAGAAGAAGCAGTTGAAACATGATGTGGGTCAAACAGAAACTGAAAATCCGGAATCAGATGCACAAAATGAAGTCCAGAAAGCACTTTCCAGGAAACAACGAAGAAAGATTCGGCTAAACGAATTTAAGTTATCAACTACAAGGCTAATCGCGTATCAAGCAAAAGCGTCTAAAACCAATAAGAAACGGAAACACAAATCTTAGGGGGGCTCTCCAAATGAAGTGCATCTTAAAAGGTACTGTTTTAATGTAGATAAAGCTATATGGTTTATGCTTTCTTTATGTGGTGGGTTGCTTTCATATCTACAAGTGTTCATTGGAGTAAAATTATTGGTAATCTCTATCTAGCGGGCCTTTCACCACTAGTTTCCAATGGCTGTTTTGTTGATTCTCTTTTTGTTAACTATTTTCTTTATGTGAAAATGATCAGTTAGAAAGAGTTTCTCTTATCCTTCTGTGCAATTTGGCATCCATAATTGGTGTTTCTTTAGCAGCTGCTCTAGATCTTTGTAATAACCAAAGTTAACTATGAGGATAATTAAAATTCTTCCCTTACCAGTCATGATCAAGGCAGTGAAGTTTCAGATGGGAGATGGCTTTTTTATAACAAATTTCTCATGCCTTGTAAAAACGTTTCTTGTTCCCAAAATGTTTGTGCCAGTTTCTAATACCTTACACTTGGTGGCAGACCCAGGAATCCAAAATAGTTTATGTACTGTGCTTTATGACGGTGGTTAAGAAGAAAATTTCCGAAGTTGAAAATGGACTGGCCGCAAGTTGGGTAGTGGGTCAAGATGGGTTCTCTTAAAATGTGTATTTTTTTATACTTATCGAAATTAGTAGGGGAATTGACCCAATTTTTTTAACTAATATATATGGATACATTCCAGCGTATGTCTGCATTTTTTAACTAATCCCTTAAATTTAAGGATTTGAACTTACTTCTTTGCCTCTCAATTAAACCAAATTAAACGAAGTTAATTAGATGCTTATGTACTATACTAATAATTGAACCTTACATCATAAGTGGAACCTTGAAGAAAGCATATTAAATTCTAACCCATAAAATATTGGATACAAACAAAAATCAAATAAGAAGAATAAAACAACATTCTAAATATTTGATCATATAATTAATATGTGAATGTTAAGGATTGGGAAATATAAGATACATAAGTATAACCAGACTTATGAACATCTTATAGATTTGTTTAAACTTCTTAAAATAGATTAGAATAATTATCCACTGCTTTGAGTGGGTATCTGACTATCGAATATTCACCGTGTTTCCTTGTTTCTTGCTGCAGAGTGAGTCTATTTTGGGAGCAACAGAAGGATACAGCATATCATGATGGCTTTCATGCTCTATCTATTTTCTTTCTTACAGGTAATTCGATGCAGTGTTCATGCATTGATTACCAAAACAAACTAATCTCGGGATCATTTTTGGGATAATTCATATTTAGACCTAATTCTGTTATTTTGGATTCCTGATGCTCTGTAATCGAAAACCAGTTTTGAGTTGTTGAATGGGTCATGGTGGGTTTTATAGGAATTAATTTTTGGCATGTTTGTATTTCTTTCTTTGTTTTCTGGTTCAATCTGTAAACACACAATAGGATTGTATTAGTCGATTTAAGGGAGATTATTTGTACACAACATAAATCTGACTTCCACAACAATCATTACTTTTACGTCCACATGAACCAACTGTCAAATTATCTTGTCTATATATTGAAGGGCATTTTGGTCCAATCACACACTTTTTGTTGTATATAGTAAATTTAGAGGCTGTTTGTTAAAACAGAATGATTAAGCACCGAATGATTCAGTGGTGTGAATAATTCAAAGGCTCTGAATGAATCTGCCTCTGAATATGACATGTTGTTTGATAAAGGTTCTGAATGAACAATTTGAATAATGCAAATTATCATTTTAACCTTAATAGTGATATATATTATATTATATGATATGATTGTTTAACAAGACAACGTGTGAAAGGAGACTTAGGGTAAAATATTTGGTGCTTAATGATTCAGAATGCACTTTAAGGTAGAATGATTCAGCAGCATTATGCTGAATCATTCAACATAGTCTTCATTCAGAGGTTGCAATCAAACACGCTGAGTGCTGAATGATTCAGCATTCAGCGTTGAATGGTTCCATTAAGTAGCAAACAAAAAGCCCCTTATGATGTGTACAAATCTTCTCTTTATAATTGTTAATCTATTTATTGCGTGTTTATACAACAATTAAAGCATTTTTGAGAGTGTTTGGTAATTTGACAGCAGTTAACACTTTTGAATAATGAGAGTGTTTCTGTTTATTTGGTGAGAATTGTGTTGTAGATCATGAGGTCTATAACTCAAATTACCAAACAACCCCTCAACCGAACCTATTAGTTCCTTGCTTGCATGCATGTTGAAAAGTATTTTATTTTCTTGTAATTTTCATTTTCTCTTAAAAAACGTGTTAAAGCAAAAATTCATTAAAAAGAAACGTATTTTGAAGTTCACATTATTTTCTTATTCCTCTCGTATACAAAATAAACTAGTCGATTACATTCATGTAAAATTTTGCTATTAATCCAAATCTTGGAAGAATATAATTGATACGAACCCATCCCATACTAGGTTCGTATCATGTCATAAACCCAAGTGTAGAACTCACTCCCAAAAACTAGCTTGTAGGGGGAGGGGACACTTAGACTTATAAGCTACCGACTTAATTTACTTTTGGCCGATGTGGGATCATAACAATAACACGGCAAATATATCATTCAAATAACATTATTATTTATTTATTGGACTTAATAGAAAATGAATGAATGAATTAATTAAACATACACTCAATAATAAGCATGAAATCTAAAACATGAAGACCGAAACCTGAAATAGACTATGGTTGTCTTCTTTATCTCGTAAAACCTAGAAAGTAGAAACAATTCATACATTGAATCAATCACCACCATTGAACTCAAGATAAAAAAACACTTAAATCATAACCCAAAACCGGAAACCCTAAAAAAGTTTATGTGATCATTATGTTCGAGTTCTTGAATGATGTTCATACTCTTGAGTAATGTTCAAAATCGAACAAATAGAGAGTCTAAACACATGAAAATTTGACAAATCTAGAAACCAAACCAAGCAAACTAGCATAATCAATCACATACAAATTAGAACAAAATCGAACCCTAGAAAATCAACTAGTAATTCAACACAACATGATGAGAAACTAAATAAGTATTTCAAAATCGAACCCTAAATAATTTAAACATGGGATACTTGCTGCAAAAGTTTTGTTAAAACAAAAATAGCTCTATAAGTATCCTAATCCAATCTTATTCTAGTTTAATTAGTTTTCTACTATTTTTGTTGTAAATTAATATAGTTGACGATTACATCCATTTTATACATAAGCATGTAAATGGATTCGATAAATGAGAATGGTATACATCCGGCCTATTAAGATCGCAACCAGGGAACCGGCCAACGATATTGTCCGCTTTGGGATCCCCCTTGCCTCATCGATGTGGGATGCTCCTGCATTGCTACAGGAGCGTTGGGTTTAAAAGTCGCGGATTTGACCGGCTCGAGGGAACGATGAGCCCCATAAACCCAACGCATCCACTTCTAAATCTAACAGTATTCCCGAATCAAGAGTTAAAAAACACCAATGGTGTGGTGGACACACTCACCTGAATTGAAACTTTTGAAGCGGTTATATGTATCTTTGTCCTTTATAGTGAAACCTCCAATTATTATTCATTCAGAAAAAAACTCATAATGAATTGTAATTGATCCAAATAGGTCATAACAGGTTGTTGAAACTTTAAGGGGACTATTTAGATTACCACTACTTACTATAATTGTAACAAACTATAATTTTTCAGCCAACTTCACTTATCCAAGTCCCAAATCAACACTCACCATTAATATAAACTGTAATAAACACAGCATAACTGTTGAGAACACATCTTAAATAGAGAATGCTGAGAACATTTGTAGACTAATCATTTAATTAGAAATCAAATAATTAAAAATCAACATACATTAATTAAACCAAGTTTAATATTAGTCATTAAATAAAAATCATTCAAAGGCCATAAACTGTTCTTTAAGTTCTCATGTTAAAAGATGTTCCCATTTAAAAATTTATAAAAGCAGTTTTACATACATACAAAATTACAAATACATACGTACATATACATTATAAAATTTATTTTTATTTGAGTTTAACTTAATTGAGTTAAATAAGTTATTCCTTTTTTTTAATCTCTTGAGCAATTTAATTTAATAAATATAATATTATACATACAAATAGAAGTAATTTATGTTAAGCGGGTATGCTATAAACTATAAGCCATTGACAAAGATTATTATTAACGTGTTGTTTTAAATAGTGTTTAATAATGAAAAGTTATGACAACCTGGCAATCAACACCAATAATTTCAAAAAAATGATATCCTTCTTATAAATCTTTTTAATCATGAATCTTCATATTTGTTTTTTATTTCTAAAATTTCTGACTAAATTAAAAAAATATTAAATATTAATAAAATATATTATTTAATTATAAAATACGAATAAAATGAGAATTTAAAAAAGACATAATTTCATTAATATCCTTATAAAAATTTGTAAATACATTAACATCTTTACAAAATTAAATATTACTTTAACATCCTTCTAAACCTTTAAAACTCACACATATATCGAGATTATTATTTACAATTAACTAATTATATTTTGTATTCAAAACTAATCACTATACTTCCCTCTCATATTTACTACGTTACTAGGTTTGAGTTCTTTCCTTGTGTGTAGAGGCATTTGCCCTACCCTAAATTCCAAATTTCTTCATCTTCGATTGTATGAAGCTTGAAAGATCAAGTTACCTGCTCAATAGCTTTGTTCCTTCATTGTAGACGCGGACAACGAATCTCAAGCCAATCAAAAATCAGATTGGATCAATATTTACGAGCTTATAGTCAAGATCGGAATCTCATGTCAGAACATCTGCCTCAAAAGATTTTGTATAAGACCTATAATGACTTATAGTCATACCTGCGATCCAAACCGAGGTTCACTTATGAACCGGAACTAAACTCCACTTACCGGTCTAGACCTCGTTTAATACTATACATAATAAAAAAAGACCCGTCGGATCAATGTAACAACAATTTTTGTCTTTACTAAACAAAATCTTAAAACTTAGAAAAATGTTATTTTCGTATCACATCATGTAATTGAAAGGGTAAAATCGTCTTTTGGAGATATTGAAATGACACCTACTACGTTCGGTTTCGGTAGTTCCGCACACCACCTTCGTCTTATTATATAATCCCTACGTTGCCTGCGGACTCTCCAAGAAACACAATTCAGTTCCCCTTATAAATACTCCTTCCTCAACTCCCCTTTGAATTCTGTCTTTTCATCTCCATTGAGGGTTTTATTTTATACACAGATCGAACAGAAGCTAATGGCATCTGCAAGTTTCGTCAAGCTTAACGCATCGTCGTCACCGTGGATCGGTCAACGATCATTCAATAATCGTCCGGCTTCTTCCTCCAGGTCACCTGCCGCCCGTGTCTCAGTTATCCGTGCCGGATCTTACTCTGAAGAACTTGTCAAAACCGCCGTGAGTTTTTTTTCTTTTTTTATGTTTTTGCTTCGTTTTCGATTAAAATTGTTGCGATTTATAGTTCTGATCTTTTGAAAGTTGATCTGATTTTGCGTTGTGTATGGATGATCTGTTTAAATCCAACGCCTGTGTTTGCTGTTATAGGTAGTGGTTGATTTTAGGGTTTGTTTAATTGCAACTGGATTTATCAATAGTTGTTTGATCACTGTTGTGGTAGGCGGGGTGGTCATGCCCTTTTTGCATCATTAGCAGCCAAAGAACATTATTAAACTTTAAGAAATGCTAAATTAATTATCTTTTAAATGAAATGATTATGAAATTGGTCATGATCTTAATGAATCGATTAGTAATTGCTCTAAAATTAAGGGATATCCCAAAGCTATAAACATTATGATTATGAGTGTCAAAATCATATCGTTAAGAAGGCATATTGCTTGGAGGATTTAGCATTTCTCTTTTCATTTTTATTTTTTATAAAGGCTACTACTTTTTTTTGCACGGGTCATGATTAGAGTTTATAGTGCCCATCGACTATTTCTATTTTGTAATGGTACTTATGATAATTTAAAGTGAAGTATGTATCATTTAGAAGAAAAATAGCACCTTGCAATCAATATTAGGTCTCTCAGACTGTGAATCTTGTGCTTCAATGCATCTGTGCTTCGTATTCAAAGCCTATACACTCATCAAGTTTACTTATGAAAGATGATAACTAAGTTATACAACATGAAGTACAAACCAGTATGGTGTTTGTGATAATGGATTAATTGTATTTTTTATAGCTTGAGCTTGAAAGTTAAGTGGTAGCCAGTTCTGGTACATTGCTTCATTAGCTCATGTTTCCAGTTCTATAAGTTTTCGTGTATAATCTTTTCTTCAGTTTAAATTATCATAAGTACCATTACAGCAAAACCTTTTCTTTCCCTAGAAAAAGACAATTTTCTTACTCGGAAGAACTCTTAATTTTGAGCATTTGTTTATATTTTATCCTTGATAAGATGCTAATTGTTCTTTTCTTTTTCTTGGAGTAGAAAACAATTGCATCACCTGGTCGTGGTATCCTTGCTATCGATGAGTCAAATGCAACATGTGGGAAGAGATTGGCATCAATCGGATTAGACAACACTGAAGCCAACAGACAAGCCTATAGACAGCTTCTGTTGACCACTCCCGGCTTGGGTCAATACATCTCTGGTTCCATCCTATTTGAGGAGACGTTATTTCAGTCAACAACTGATGGAAAGAAGATGGTCGACTGCTTGCGTGAGCAGAACATTGTACCCGGCATCAAAGTTGATAAGGTAGGCCATAATCATTGAAGTTGCTTTCATGAGTCGAAAATCATCAAACCTAAAAACATTTTTCCTTTTTCCTGCAAAATTGACAACCATTATATTTGTAATTCTTACCTATTTAGTTATATTCCACAGGGTTTGGTTCCTCTTCCAGGATCCAACAATGAATCTTGGTGCCAAGGGTTAGATGGGTTGGCTTCTAGATCAGCTGAGTATTACAATCAAGGAGCTCGCTTTGCCAAATGGTGAGATATACATACATACAATCAAGGAGCTCTCATTTTTTATAGTTCAATGATAACATTTTAGATTACGTGGAAATGATATGGCATGTTATTGATCATCGTGTTATGTTATTTTCTAGGCGCACTGTTGTCAGCATTCCTTGTGGTCCTTCTGCTTTGGCTGTGAAAGAGGCTGCATGGGGACTTGCACGCTATGCTGCTATTTCACAGGTTTGTCATTCGAACATGGAAAACTCCCCCTTTTTTGTTTAAAACAGAAGAATTTATATTAAAGCGAAAAGGATATATACTGCAATTCATTATACTTATGATCAATCTTGTGTAGGACAACGGATTGGTGCCTATTGTGGAGCCTGAGATCCTTCTTGATGGAGACCATTCAATTGATACCACACTTGAAGTAGCTGAAAGAGTATGGGCAGAGGTCTTCTATTACTTGGCACAAAACAATGTTTTGTTTGAAGGAATATTGCTTAAGCCCAGCATGGTCACCCCAGGTGCTGACCACAAGGAAAAAGCTTCCCCCGAGACCATTGCTAAGTATACACTCACCATGCTCAAGAGGAGAGTCCCACCTGCAGTTCCAGGCATCATGGTACACTTCTCATTCTCTTTTTCTAAATGTTGAAACCACATTGATCAAAATGTTATTATCAACATTTCTAAATTCGGGACCGCTTGTTACTTCAATATAATTTGCTTTCACCTTTTTGTCATTATATGTGAAAAAAAGTTTTGTTTTTCATTTTATGGAAACTTAAGAACACGACATACTGACATGTCACCGTTTTACCTTCTATAGCATGTTACTTACATAAGTAAAATACTGAAAGAATGTTACATACAATGGGAAAAAAGTAGTGTTCTTTACATACAATGACACAAAGATGAAAGTAAGTTGCATATTGGTGTAATTAATCATTTAAAATTATATCTTAATTTCTAAGTGAAGAAAGTTTGGTTATGTAGTTCTTGTCAGGAGGACAATCTGAAATGGAAGCTACATTAAACCTACACGCAATGAACCAAAGCCCTAACCCATGGCACGTGTCCTTCTCATATGCACGTGCGCTTCAAAACTCTGTGCTCAAGGCATGGCAAGGACGACCAGAGAATGTAGAAGCTGGCCAGAAAGCACTCTTGGCCCGAGCAAAAGCAAACTCGTTAGCTCAGCTCGGAAAGTACTCTGCTGAAGGTGAAAGCGAGGATGCTAAGAAAGGAATGTTTGTCAAGGGCTATACCTACTAAAGACTTGAAAGGTAACTAATTATTTAGGGTGGTTTGATATTTTTCAGTTGGGTCAAGTTGAGGGGGACTGATAAGTTCAGTCATATGTCACCCATCCCTTTTGCAGTCTGCTTGTAATTTTGGATTTTGTTTGAATAATTGGTGTCAAAAGACTATGAGTATGCTAAGAACTGACCCTTGAATATGTATGCGGGGTGGTCAAAGGTGAGGTTGGGTGTATGTACCGTCTTAAAGTCATGTCATTGTAGACATGTTTCGAAAGCATCGTACGATACGTTTAGTTTTGTGCAAATGAGCTTCATGTGTAATTTAGGTTGGAACAGTGTGTTGGTTTGGGTTGAATTGGTCCAGCAAAATGCAAAAGGCAAGTCAAACACTAATGTAATATTGTAATGTCATCTTCTTTCTTTTTTCTTGGTGTCAATGACAAGATGTTAATGAAATGGAACTATTACGTCGAATGATTAAAAATCAAAAAGTTTATTACATACAATAGCAACGATTACCAATAATATTCAGTGTGACTTTGGTGCTAGAGATGGATCCTGTTAGTACGAAGATAAGACTCCAATTTTTTCTATTATAAAGTGGCAACTTTTGTCACCGAACACAATTCTTCTAAGTAAACCCTAACCTTGCTGCATTCTCTTAGATCACTTCCATATTTGCAGTTTCCCATGTCTAAGGTACATTTTACAATACCATTTTAATACTTTTGGAGATTTTTAAATAGAGAGGTTTTATATCCTTCTACTTATCCTCCTCCTCACTAAATTAATACGAGTGTCAACATCAAGGGAAGAGATTAGCTAAGAGAATAAGTAGATTCATATGTCATTATTTAGTAAGTAGGAGGATAAAGTAGGAGATTATAAAAATTTTCTTTTAAATAAGGATGTATAAATATGATATTTTAAGATTTAAAAAAGTATATATGAAATAACAATTTTGATTCAAATTAAAATCAAAACTAATCCAGTTATAACCAAGAAAAATCAAAATTGGATTATTATAGTTGTTACTAAAATGGGTTGAGATTTAATAGTTAAACTTCTTTTTAAAATCAATAAGTAAGATTAATTAATAAATTTTATTTATATTAGAAGATAGGTTCCGTTGGTGTTATCGAAATCAAGAATTGGTAAATGCCAATTTGTCATTTATTCTTGGGTCAAATAGTCGATGTGAAACTTGAAAATCAAAATTGTGTTCGCTAGTCTTGTAGAAATATAATTTAACTATGATTTTAGTTAGGGTGATGCTAAATTAATACCATTAATTTACTAAAAATCACTTCAAATTAGTTTAATTTACGTTTCAGATAAAAATAATATGTTTGTATGGAATAATTAATACAACTATATATTATATATTTTTTTTTTCTATAATTAAGATAGGATGTTATAAGCATTTTTATTATAACTAAACGAGCTTTTTGCAACAAGTTTCTTCAAATATAAAAATTGTATATAAAAGATTAACATAAATGATAAAAACATGCGCAATAATATTAAAATATAAAAAAGGAATGTTTGTTATACACTTTATTATTATTGCTTGTGTTTTTGCATTTATGTCAATCATTTATATACACTATTTATGCTTGAAGAAATTTATTGTAAAAATTCATTCAATTATTATAAAAATGTTTGTTACATCTAACTTAGTTATAGAAAAAAGAATCTAAAAAGTATTTGTAATGTTGTATTACTAATCCTATTTAAAACTATCATTTTTATTTGAAAGGTAGATAAATATAATTTAAAAAGTATATTTTTAGTAAATTAAGGGTGTTGATTTAGAATATGTAAAAATTTGAGTGGTCAGTTGTGGTCAAAAAGTGGTTAATGTGATCCGATAGCTATATTTCTTGAATAACACTAAAAACAATAAGTCAATAAATGCTAGTTCTAAAAAATTAGCACAATAACTAGTACTTTAATTATTACTATCATTATTATTATCGGTAATATTCAATAATTAGATAGTTGAATGTTTATGTTTATAATATTTGAAAGACTAAAATGCTATTTTGGACTATGTGCAAGACACATATACTTATACGGTTTAGTTTCTAGAAATGTATTTAGCTTGTTACTTTTTGCTATTGTGTATTAAACTTTGAAATCTATAATTTAATGTATTGAACTTATCAAAGTTATCATTTAATATATTGTATATAGTATAGCAGGTTAATCGCTGACATAACATCGCTTAAACTGACATGGCGGTAATGTGGCTGGTGATATGTTTTTTCTTCTTTAAAAAATAATTGAAAATGAAAAAACTTTAAAATATAATAATAAGAATAATAATATTACTGGGGAGTGAGTTTTTCTGGATCTTCTTGCTATTGTGCTTCTTCTAGACCTTCATCAATGTTCATCCTCTGACAATCAACCTCGGCCACCCCTTATTCATCTTCTCCGGTGATCAACCTTTGCCACCCCTATTCATCTTCTTCGGTGATCAACCCCTGCCACCCCCTATTCATCTTCTTCGGCGATTTCTTATCTCGGCCACCCCCTAATCATCTTTTCCGACGATTTCTTATGATTCCAATTTCTTATTGTTTTGATGCTATGAGTTTCGTTTCGATTTGTAAGTAAATCTTCTTCATCATTTTGCAAGTCAATCTTTATCTTCTGCGATTTAGGGATCTTATTGATTTTTTAGTTTTGATTTGGACTCGCTTAGGGTTCCAAATCCGTGGTAATCAATTTTTAAACTAGATTTTCGATTTTAAAAAAGATCCGTGGTAAACGATTTTGAACTCATTTAGGGTTCTAGATCTATGGTTCAATCAATTTCGAGTTTCATCATATTCCAATTTGTGTGGGTTTTGCTTTTGGATCTTGAACAAGATTTCCGAGACAGGTTTGCGTGAAAATGATGAACCAAACATATATTTGGATATTGACTGTTGCGATTCACCACTTGAACAGGATTTTTGAAACAGAGTGGGTTTGTACAATGATAATCTACATCTTTGGATGAAATTGGACTTCGTAAACATCTTCACCTTTATCTTGTATTCTATTAAAACTAATAATATCAAATCATAAGAATAATAATTTGGTATAAATAATAATTAAAAAATCAATCCAAGTTTCACGATACATAAAACGAAGACTTTCAAAAGTTTGAAACATTAAATGATAGTTTTCAAAGTTGAAAACACAATTGTAAAAGGTTTCATGTTAGATACATCTTCAAGAACTAAAGTCCTTAACACAGTTTAGAAAGAGGATGGTTTAGGTAGTTTTACTTTGCCTTTTGATAATCAATTTTTTAGCAACTCATATGAAATTGTTTATCCAGAACACATTATATGATCCCTAAACAAGTGTTCGAACATTAAAAATTGATACTTGTAACGATCAATTTTAGAAGCCGAATTCAAACACCCCCCGTCACTTGCATATACTTGCCTTTTGAAACAGGCGGTTTGGAATAACCAACTCTAAACTGCTTATCGAAAACAACTTATCTCGTTCGGATAAGTAATCTCAAACATCTTTAAACTGCTTCTTTGATTTATCAAAATGCAACAAGCAAATTAGCAGTTTTAATATGAAACCCCATTGGCCACCCAAGTATCATCTGATGACCTGACAATTTTTGCTACAAGTTTCCACCCTCTTTGAAGAATTTTTTTTCCTTGGCTAAATACATACAACCATTGTGTATATTTGTGCAAAAAAAGTTCAGATAGCATATTAGAACAGCCTTATCCTGCATCAAGAACAAGTATGATACCATGTTAGTACATGGACAATTACAAAATAAATGAGCATAAATTGAGGTTATAAGGTAAGTGTTTGCCTTATTCAATGAATTATAAGTTGACTAATTTTGATTTGGATACTAGAAATCAAAACTAACAATCAAATCAAAAATGCAGCACGAGATTGGTCCATGAGAAACAGATAATTGTACCTGTTTTTATGGATCTTTGAGGTTGTAGAGGGTAGTAAACATGTAACTGTTGAGTTTCGATAGTCCTTTGAGCTGTTTCTCATCCACCATTAGAACCAAAACTACCACAACGATTATCTTCTACTCTTTGATCAAAGATTGACTGATTCTTCAACTAATCGTACTTGTGTTCTTATTGCAAACACGAAAAATATTTGTTGAATGAGCAATTTTGGACGAAAAGTGCCCATTCTGAAATTATATTTTGCATTTGACTTCTGCAATTTGTCCAAAATAGTTCATTCTTGTGATTTGTAGTATATTTTGGCATTCTCACCAGAATCTCGCCAGAATGATGATTACAATTTACATTGCAATAAAAAACAAAGTTCTAACTACTAAAAAAGATGATGGGATTCTCTCCATTTTTATGTTTTTATTTCTTATTATTCTGTTTTTTAAGAAAAAAAACTGTCGGTTCTTTTCTTCATACACTATCATGTAAAAAGACAGATAAGAAGGCCAAATACCTTCTTCAGCGTTGTGCTCCAAGAGTTCAAGTGCATTCGGATCGAACTGGGTGTACAAAATCCCACATCGTCGTAATTAATGTGTGTGACTGTGTTTAAGTCTGTGTCTGTGTCTGTGTCTGTGCATATACAGTATACACAAGCTAGCAATATCCACGCAAAGTAGAGGTAATTATTTAACTTTATTTTTGATAATACGAGCCATTAAAATTTTTTTGAATGTTTTTTTAAATAGAAATTATTTTCATTTGATTTTTATTTTGTATTCAATATCTTTTAGGTTGGAATTGAATTTGCATTGACTTGATTTCTTTAGATATTTTTTAATTATGGAAATATTAGTTACTAAGATGGTATATAAGCATCTAATTGACTCCATTTAATTTTGATTAATGGCTTCCATTTACTCTAAATGATATTAGGGGTAAAATGGTAAGTTCAAATTTCTTAAATCACACACACTGGCAGAGACCCGCCAAGTCAGTGAATAATTATTCTATTTAATTTTAATGATAGGAGCCATTTAAAAGAATCCAAAGATGTTTATATATATAGGTTACACTTACAAGTTATCCGGGATCATGAGTTCTAGTTATATGCATTTTTTCAATACTCAAAATTAGAAAATTTATTATCTGATCAAATATTTTAAATATTATTTTTTTAATAGAAATTCTTTTCAATTGATTTTTACTTTTCATTTAATATTTTATAGGTTAGCATTTAACTCGCATTGACTTGATTTTTTAAATATTTTTTTATTATGGAATGTTTAGCTGTTAAGATGGTATATAAGGATATAAATATATAATTGTCTTCAATTAATGATTTTCATTTCGCTAGCAACTTCAAATTGTTTAAAATGTAATGATTAAGATAATGGACTAAATGCTTTATACTTTATATAGTATGGTAATATGGTATAACATAAAGATATGTGTGTGTCGGTGCCTGTTAGTGTGTGTGCACACATGTGTACAATGAGATTTTTTTTTCTTAATTATATTGCAAGACTAAGGCCTTGTTTGTTTTCTAAGGTAAGGTCTTATTTTTAAGAAAAGTCTACACGCCCGCAAACGTTTCTAATAAGCTTGTTAATTTTTTCAAAGAAATGTTTACGGGTGGGCAAACATTTTCAGTAAGCTTGTTTGTTTTTTAGCAAACATAAGACCTTATTATGTCTTATTTTTTGCTTATCCTGAGAAGCAAAAAACCACATCTTTTCTTCGCCGACTTAATACCTTCTAAATCACATCTTATCGTGAAGACAAGAAATAAAACATAAGACATTATGTCTTCAAAAACAAACAACACCTAAGCGTGTTTGGAATTACCTTTTGATTTAGATTAATTGATTATTGTCTTTGCAAAATGCAAGAAATCAAAAACTTTAGTGTGGCTAACCATTTGAAAAAAGTGATTAACTGCGCTTTCTTATAGAGAAAAAGCAACCTGCTTTTTGAAAAGTGAAAACGTAGTTTTTGTAATTGCAATCCCAAAAATATGAACAAGTCAAGCAAAAAGTTAGTATCAGCTATTGTTGAGAATCATGCTCACTGTCAATAAAAGTTTACTGCAAACTATCATAAAGTTAAAAGAAAAACTCTGGGAATTCAATTGAGTATGGATATATTGTACAAGTAGAGTGTCTCTTTGGGGCATGAAAAGGGCATGGCTTTATGGCTGACATGATGATCATACATCAAGATTCATTTAGTAAAAAAATGAAAGAATACAAATCTAATTTTTCAGACATTTATCTCATCTACATACCTGTCATACCATCCCGTCCAACGCCTAAAATTATTGCTTGATCATTGTGAGCCGTAGTGTATCAAATCTATGTCTTGAATGTTAAAAATTCAAGTTAATATCACTGCAAAAAAGATATAAAACCATGGAAAGTAAGGCTTTGTTTGTTTTCTTTAATAAGGTCTTATTTTAAAGAAATGTCTGCGGGTGCGCAGACGTTTCTGATAAGCTTGTTTGTTTTTTCATAGAAACGTCTGCGGGCGCGCAGACGTTTCTAGTAAGGTTGTTTGTTTTTTTGCACTTATTTTTGCTTATTTTGAGAAGCTAAAATCTATAACTTTTTTACGCAGACCTTCTCAATCTTAAGACATTCTAAACCACATCTTCTCCTGAAGACATGAAATAAGACATAAGACATTTATGTCTTCGAAAACAAACAACACCTAAGTCAACAAAAGATGTGACACAGCAACAGAATGTTTTTTAAGAAAAAGTGTTGTATTAAATGGTTGATTATAATATATAAAAATTTTAGACTTTGTGGACACAGGGAAGGTAGTATTTTTATGAGCTTATTTATCTAACGGCATCTGTTTTTTGGTTACATTGTTATAGCTAATAAAAAAGATTGGGAATTTAACTCCCTAAGTTGAGGAAGTCAGTTAATGAACAATAAAGGCCAAAATGGCATACATTTATTGATAATACTAAATCAATATTTTTGATTTTATACATATTGACAAAAAAAAGAAGTTAGCAATTAATCATTTATCTTTCTTCCACAATTTCATGGATTATATCATATAAAAACGCCATCCTGTTGTTCAAAAAGCTGTTGAAAAATGGAACATAAAATTTAAAGGTGAAAAAAACGAACCCAAAAGCCGTCCAACTGATCTGCCAATGTGTTCACCATAGTCATTTCGCAATTGATGAGCCACATAACTTGAAGAAATTTGTATCTTCAATAATCACTATAAATATCCAACCAACTTCAATTTACCAATGTCATCATTACCAAGAACTACACATTCAAGATAACGAACCGCATGAGCCTTTGAGTTCAATCCAATTTGCTTCAAAAGTGCACTATGTGTGCATGAATCAGGCTCGATTCCTCTATCCACCATCTCATTATATAACCGTAAAGCCTCACTCCAGTTACCCAAATTACAATTCCCATTTATCAAAATTGTGTAAGTATATTTATTAGCAACTAAACCTCTTGCTTCCATTTCAGAAAAATATCTATAAGCTTGATTCATTCGTCCTGATATGCAGTACCCATTGATTAACACATTGTATGTAATCACATTTGGCACAATACCCTTTTCTTGCATTTCCATAAAATAGATAAATGCTGATTCTACCCTCCTGGTAACCGCATGAGCATGGATCAACACAGTGTATGTCACAATTGTCGGATTTACCCCTTTGCTTTGCATCTCGTGAAACAAATCTTTAGCTTTTT
The DNA here is from genome assembly GCA_038502395.1 of Dittrichia graveolens. Taxonomy (NCBI): domain Eukaryota; kingdom Viridiplantae; phylum Streptophyta; class Magnoliopsida; order Asterales; family Asteraceae; genus Dittrichia; species Dittrichia graveolens. The sequence goes on along the minus strand of JARJIL010000003.1, from coordinate 97,135,757 downwards.
GAATATTTCCTGACTCCAAATACGAACAAATTATGCTCGTATACGTGACATGATCTGGAACAAAGCCACTATAAACCATAACTTTTAACAACTCACTAGCTTCTTCGACGTTTGCAGCCTTACAAAGACCATCTACAAACACATTATATGTGATTAAATTGGGCATGATCTGTTTTTCCAGCATTTCTTCTAGTAAATCAAAAGACGTCGATGTATCACCAAGCTTTAATTCTCCCACTATTCGGGTTGTGTACGCATAATGATCAGGCTGCAACCCACGGCTCATCATCTCATCAAACATTTCTTTAGCCATTTTCAAATCACCTACCTTGTAAGAACCGTTTACCAATATGGTGTAAGTGTAAACATCAGGAAGAAAACCAAGATCAACCATTTCGTTCTTCAACCGCCTTGCTTTTTCCAAATTGCCATTCATGCATAACCCTTGCATTAAGGTATTGAAGGTAATCATTGTAGGGAATAAATCCATACGCCTCAATTCGTATAACAACGAGAAAGCCTCTGTTATACGCCCTAAAAGACTATACCCATAAATTAAAATATTGTACGAAACTATATCCGGCATCAAGTTTTTCTTAAGCATATAGGAATGTTGTTGCCTGGCATAAAAAACTCGTCCCTGTTTGCATAAACCATACATGAGGATATTATATGTATATACAGTCGGTGATGCTCCTGCTAATGCCATTTCTTCAGCAAGATTAAATGCTTTAACAATTAATCCTTTCTCACAATATCCACGAATCAGAGGATTGTAACTGTATGATGAGACCTTCAAACCCAATAGCAACATCTTGGAAATCATATCTTTTGCCTGCTCAAAATCACCTTTTTTCACCAATCCACTAATCAATGCATTATATGTAACATCATTGGGTGCACAACCTCTCGCTTGCATCTCTCCTAAAAGATCTAAAGCTTGTTCCACTTCTCCTTCTTTGCAATACGAATCCAACAAAGTATTGTATGTTATGATGTTTGGTTTAATACCATACTCACTCATCATACTATACACTAGTTTTCTTCTGTGAACTAATTTTTTATCCCTAAGCATCTTAATAATCCTATTGCAGTTCTTAACATCAGGCAAAAACTTGCTTTTAATCATCTTATTGAACACCAATAAACATTGTTCAACCATCATTTTTTTAGCTAAGAAAAAGAGCATAAAGTCGAGCACCTTAGCTGCAATATTTGAGTTCAAATTACCATCAATTAAAACATCAACAACCCCATTCAAATTCCCACAAACCACCCTCTCCATTACCGGATACGCCCGATTCATCAAATTACTATCCGCAAGTATCTCAAGAATAGCAACAAATGAATTATCTGAAGGTGTAAACCCTGGCTGTCTTACCACCCAATGAAAGAACCTGAGAGCAATCCTGGGGTGCTCTTTGATAGAATTAAGAACCCTAGTAAACAACTCAGGTTCCGAAATCACTGCTTGAAACCTTTCTTGAAACGGGTTAGGACCCGGTTTAGTGTTATAACAAAAAGCCCGATAGTTTCTTTCAATCTCTGAAAATATGAGATTCTTGAGATGAAACCCGGAGCAATCAATGCTAGAAGTATTTGTACAGTTATCGGAATAGGTTTTGCCAAATGGGTAGCTCTGAGATTGATGAAAAGATTTAGATAAGAAGGTTAAACGAACCTTGATGAAATTGAAGCTGTGTTTCCCTGTGGTGACGATGGATTTTGAAGATCTAACATGGAGGGTCATTGAGCGTTGGTTATGGTGATTGAAGATGAGAAGAGATTCATGTGATTTGATGAAAAAGAAGTGATTATCTTTTGCTAAATCGAAGCAAATTTAGGGTTTTAGAGAAATCTTGAAGAGGGTAAGTAGGAATAATCGAAATCGATCGACGTAGATTCATCCATTGCCACCAGCAGCAAGTGGACGGCTGCTGGTTATGCTTTGCTTTGCTTTCACAGTTTCACCCTGAGCGAGCCCAATTACTTCTTTAAGTTAATGTTTTCATAATTTGATCACTAAACTTTGACTTCTTTCTAAACTTGAATCTTTTTCATAGTTTCGACACTAAACTTTAAGGTTATTTCAAATTAGCATGTGAAACTCTCATCTTTATCCATTTGGGTTAGTGAGACGATCCATTTTATCATGTTATTTTCTTAATGTAAAGTTATTGTAATTCAGCTTGTTTTAATAGATTAAAAATCTATCACTTTTCTCAATATTAGTTTTTTAGTTAATGTTTAAAATATATATTTCGTATGTTAAAATTATAAAATACATATGTATCAACCCGCATGTAAAACAAAATTTATTAAGTTTGTGGACATAGGCAATAGTATTTGCATATTAACAATGAAAAAGAATAAATATAGAAACACTACTCACTATGCGTTTATAAAATCGATAATAAATGGATGAAAGTGATGACCGTTCTATTTGTATACGATATAAATACATGTTGTCGAGTATAAATAATGTACTTTCATATAGATGAAAAATATTTATTTCAACAAAGATGAACTTATGTTGTATATAACCGTACAATAATAATTGCAATAGCAATATAGCATGTGTAAAACTTATATTGCAAAATGTTGTTAGCTTAACATTTATTACCCAGTTTAATATACATTTAACATCAGTAATCAAATTAATCTCTTGACTTGAAGATTGCCAAAATGAATCCATTTGGGTTTCAAACTTAAATTGAGCTCATATTACTCAATGGTTCTATTTTATCTACTAAAAGGATCCCACGCAAAATTAAAACATAATATTTAATTTTGTCTTTGGTGAATTTACACCATTTGAGGCCAAATCTCTACACTTGAACTATTAGCTCTGAACAAGAATATAGGAGACTAGTAAATAAATACCTTTCTTGTTTCAGTCTTATAAGAGGCTAAGAGAGCAATGAAACTAGCTACAAATGTTTTTAATCTCGCCCCTTGCTTGATTTTGCCACCCCTCCCATTTCTTTCCGAAAATTTCAAGTAGTGGGTGTTCAAAAGAAATAACAAGAATAGTTAATGGGATAGATGACCCTTAGGTCGTTTTGCTCATTTAGGTAGGTACCTTTTCCCCTTATATGACTTTCAACTTTTCACTTTACCTAAAATGGATATAAATTGTACCTAATATTTCATTTGGTTTACTTACCCAAGGTCGTCTATTTTATTTTCTATTTTCTAACATTATTTTTGTCGCTATCAAACATATCATATTTATGCTTAATTTTTTTTATTTCTTTCTTACAATAAATACTTGACTATGTTAGTAATTTCTGATGATAACTTGTCGGGTTTGACTTTTAAAAGTCAGGGTTTCTATTTTTGCCAATTTAACACATAAATAAAGTATGTTAACCTCTGATCAATTTAACAATTCAAACAAATATATTGACTTTAAAAGTCAACTTATATCATTTAACCATGTTACCAATTAATATGTGTCACATGTACCGAATAATAAATATGTCACATTATAGCTCACATATCCGCATAATCATATTTTATATTTAAGATATTCTCAACCCTCCGATAAACATAATATTTATGCATACGTTCTTTCTCTCATCTCCTCAGCCATAGTCATCTTTCCCCTTTTTTAGTTTTTTTTAGGCATTGAACTTCACCACTTTGTGGGGGTGATAAGTGGTGTCCTCCCCTGCCTAATACCTAATACGTAGTTCCGTCTATGGAGCCTAAAGCTTCAACCATGGCATAACAGTAAGCAATAAGTTGGCCTAGTCTCTCGCCCAGCCTTCACCTTCTTCGGTGGCCAAGCGGCCGTCTGTATTCAACTAATAAATACTAGTTTAATACACCGTGTATAAACACAGATGATTGTTAATGTAAATGTTAAACATTTATAGTAAAAAACCTTAAACATATAATAAATCTTTATATCGATAAGAAATCAAGAAACATTCATGAAAATCGAAAGACGAAGAAATAAAATTGATATACTCACAGGCTTGCGCTGATAGTTGTTAGTGAAATTAGGAATTGACATGAGATCTAATAGTTGCCGGTGAAAATTGCAGTTGAAAATTCACGGCTTAAGGCTTTTGACGTAAGAAACTCTTCATTTGTTAGCCATTTTAGAAAACAAAGGGGATTGATTAGTGGAAAGAAAACTCTAGAAATGAAATAATGACATCATAACCCTATTCTTTTAATATATATTAACGATTAACAATGTTACAAATTTTCTACTTTCCAGTATTGGACTATTCGTATTCACTATTTGAAGTCGTCGACATTTAAGTTTGAACTAATAACGTTTAAGGCCGTTTGTATTTGTAGCTCATCCATTTTTATAACCTTATTCAAGGAGTTTCAACATTTTCCCTAGTTGCTAGTCGTTTCTTTGGTTTCCCGGTCACTGATTCAAGTCTGTAAGCCACAAATGTTTAATTGTATTTGATCAACCATTGTTAATAGCAAAGATGAGCACAAAAGTAAGTGTAATTGTTGTCCCAATACGTATTTTTATGTTAAAGTTCATAGAACAAGTACTTAGCAGATTCATCACAAATAATATGAAATTATCATTGACATAAGCCTAATGGTTAAACAAATTTAACGTTTCAAAGAAAAGAGGGTGTGATAATGAGAGTACAATGATTGTTGGAAATTCAATCAACATTCAAGTATGAAAGAATCGTAGATGATTTTTTTTTTAGGCACAAGGCTTTAGGCCACTTTTGAAAGTTTGCTAACTATCATTTAATGTTGTTTTTAGAGTCAACATGGCACAAGATTGTTACCACTTGTATATTGAAGAAAAAAAAGAAACATCATGCTTCGCTTAAAGGTAACATTTACATAATCTATATACATAAATGTCTATTAGAAGAATAAATTACATTTATCTCATTACTCGGTAAAAACTAAATATGAAAAAAGGAACTAGAGATATTATAAAGTCTATAATAACAGTTGGTTCTTAGACGCTTTTGTTAGTAATTTTAGTGCAATTCAAGATTTTAGTTGTGTTGATGTAGTATACACCATATAGTGAAAACGTGTTATGATATCCAATGTTATAAGACAATAAAGGATAACATTGACATAATCTATATGCATAAATGTCTATTAGAAGAACAAATTACATTTATCTCACTGCCCGGTAAAAATAAATATGAAAAAAAACTATAGATACTATAAAGTCTATAATAACAGTTGGTTCTTGGACGCTTTTGTTAGTAATTTTAGTGCAATTCAAGATTTTAGTTGTGTTGATGTAGTTTACACCAGATAGTGAATACGTATTCTGATATCCAATGTTATAAGACACTAAAAGGCCACTTTGTCACACATTCAATTAGAACTATATTGAGATGTCGCAAAGTGTTGTGTGATCATGATTAATTCATTGGACAACTAATCTACAAAAAATAAATAATAAATATATATTAATTACTTGCGGGTAAAAAGCGAGTAAAATATTGACTTAACATTTAAAGAAAACTTATTAATAGCTAATTAACTAATGAAAAGTTTTGAAAGTAATTTGTAAATTTATGAGTTTTTAATAGGTTTCTTGTAAAATAAGTTTAAATTAAGTTTGAATTAAGAAAAGATTTTATCTTAATTAAGAATTAAACTTATACTCGATTTGTTATAGGTATAACAGATAATAAATCAAGAGTCAAAATACATACATACATACATACATACATACTAGTAAAGTACCCACGCAATGCTGCAACGGTAAATAATTTCTATTTTACATCATGTTGTTTTTTAAAATGTAATAATATGTTATTCGCGCAATTCAATGTCACGAAAAAGTATCGTACAATCAGTTTTTTTTTATTTTTATTTGCAACAACTATTTTATTAATTTTAAAAATAAATTCTAAAAGACATTAGAATAAGGAAAAGATTTATATTTATGTAATAAGGAGGGTGAAGTTAATAAGATTTTGAAAATTATGTTGATGTGAGTGGATAATTTTGTTTGTGTGAGAGGGTGTTTTAGTGTCGATGGGTGCGTGTCCCGTCTTGTTTTGCGTCGGGACGGGAATCATCTTATGCAAACCACGAATTTTATTCAGATTAGTTGAATCAACGAATTTGATTTCTAGTATTTGGTATATGCAACATTAATACACTAATATAACCTGGATTAAAGTTCTATTTCTTCAACTATACTTGAACGGTTGTTTGAACTTGGGGCGTCGACCGACCAGGGAAGTAGACGGAGTCCATTTCTTCATTTTAATTTGTATAATGGCAACTAAACATTTTGGGGTGTGGAGCCGTGAGCCTTAATCTGAAATTGAGCATGTTAGGGGTAATCAAATTCAAGTTTTGTAGAAGAAGTCTAAATGTAATTTAGTATAGACCCACATGATTGGAATATCTTGATTCTTTGGTGTTTCGATCAGTTTTTTTTGGATTTATGAAATGAGCTTAGTTGATGGTATTCTGAGATGTAATGGATGAATTGAAAATAGGTATGAAGTTGAATTGAAAACTTTAGGGTTGAGTCCCCATCAAGAATTCCCCATTTGAGTTAGCTCGTTTTATGGTTTAGACTGAAAGCCTTCATGTGTTGGATTGAAAACTTAGAGTTTTCAATTGAGTTGAAAACTTGTGTTTTCAATTGAATTGAAAACTAAGGTTTTCAATTGAGTTGAATCAATTGAAAACTAAGGTTTTCAATTGAGTTGAATAAATGAAAACTAGGGTTTTCAATCGAGTTGAAAGCTAGGTTTTCAATTGAATTGAAAACTTGAGTTTTCAATTGAATCAAAGACTTAGGTTTTCAATCCAAATCACACAAGGTTTCACGTTTGAGCCGTAAACCAAACTCTTAAGACATGTAAGCGGGCCTAGACCCATTCAACTTGAGTTCGGGTTAGGTCGAGAGTTTCGTACAGTCAATCACATGAAGATATAAAATAACTGAATGGAATATATATATATATACACACACACATATAAATAGAGAGAGAGATAAGAATATTAATGTTACTGGAACTGCCATTGTAGGTGTTTACCGGTAGAGACAAAAAGTGGGGTTACGTGATTTATTTCTATTGGATATTGTGTGCTGCAACCAGGTGAGTTACACTAACTTACTCATTATATTAGTGTGTGATGCATATGTACAATCTATGTGAAAGTTTAACTAATGTGGTTTATATGTAAATGATATATTGATATGTGAAGTGAAGGGTTGCATTATATTGTGGTGAAAACGTAACTTGGGCACAGTCAGACACGTGAAATCCTTGGTACGGCTTGGATAGTCAACTGTGACCCAAAGTGTGAAATCGTCGACAGTGCACTACGTCGGTATTATGTGATTTGATTGTATGTGTGAATGTGTAAATGATATATTGATATGTGAAGTGAAGGGTTACGTTATATTGTGGTGAAAACGTAACTCGGGCACAGTCAGACACATGAAATCCTTGGTACGGCTTGGATAGTCAATTGTGACCCAAAGTGTGAAATCGTCGTCAGTGCACTGCGTCGGTATTATGTGACATGATATGTGATCATTGATTGTTATATGTTATGTACATGCCTGGTATGGTGTGTAAGGGAGTGTGCTCGCTAAGCTTTATGCTTATTGTTGTTGATTTATTCTTTCAGGATCTGATCGTGGGAAGGCTCCAGTAGTGTGAAGACGGTTCATCTTTTAACAAACGTTTCCGCTGTTTTATTAAACAAACATTTTATTAAATTTTATATTTGTAACTAATTACCTTACGGGAATTACTATTATGCGACGTGTAGTTCCGGGTGCGGGACCTCGTCTGGAATTTTGTCTGTATGATTACAGTTATTTACGTGACATGGTATATATATATATATAATTACTTTTTCTTGTACTCGTTTAAAAAAATAAAAAAATTTGGGGCGTTACAGTACCCGCGCTGTAACACCCTGATTTTCAGTCCAAATTTAAATTTTCTCAAAACTTAATTTAAATCGAGCTGTATACAAATCTCTGTAACTCTTTGCGGAATCATTTTAATTTTTCTGTAAATATATCAACAATACCCATTGTTGTTAATTATAACCCAAAACGTTTGGTGTTACCACAGTCAATCTCACGACCATTAAAACCAGTAGAAAATCCAGAATTACCGGAATTGTAACCAAGTCAAAGTCATGCCCACAGCAACTACCCACCTCACCAAGGCATCTATACAACCTGCGGATACAAAACATTTTTATACACCAGTTAGCTATAAACATAGCTAGTGAGTACATCCAAAAACATTTGTTTTATCAAAAACCAAGTCATCCTTTTACTTCTTTTGAAAACATAAATTTGGCAATCAATTAAGCTTTTGAAAGTATACATATATTAGCACATAAGGATGCGGGTCTGTCCATTGGGCCACAATGCATCCATGTGGTAGCTAGCCACGGTCAACATGTGCCCACATAGGGGATAACCACATCACCCCGTCAAGGTGGGGGATGCACGAAGCAGTCCACCATACAACGGTTATCTGAAGTGCATGCCCTGTTCACCAAATCCACTCGTGTTGCCACGGGTTCGGTGGCTCGTCAGCCCAGTGAACCCACACGGTCATGATGGCTACTGACATACCCCTCCACTCTCTGCACTGATCCCTCAGCCACCCGTACCTCGCGGTTCCCCCAATTGCCGAAGCCACAGGAACCTTTGTGTACGTCCCAATGACTAGGAACCCTATGGTACAGAGTTTTATCACACAGTGGTCCGGACCGAAGCACATATACCCCGAAGGGTCACATAGGCATATACCCCGAAGGGTCACATAGGCACATACCCCGAAGGGTCACATAGGCACATACCCCGAAGGTTCACATAATCACTACCCCGAAGGGTCATAAAATCTCTTACCCCGAAGGGTCATAAAACCACTTACCCTGAAAGGTCAAAAAACCATTTGCCATAAAAGCTACAAATAATCCAAACTTTACAAGTTTATCAACCAATGCATACGTGACATAATTATATCTCTTTGAGCATAAATGCTCAACAATTAAAATCATGTTTGGCACCTCGATGCCCAAAAACATCATTTGTATGAACATATCTTTATTTCTCAAAAACCATGTTACAGTTCGCATTTCAATGCCCGAGATACACAATAAGTGAAAACATGAATTTCATTAACTCAAAATCATGTCTTTTGTTTCAAAATCAAAGTTCACTCCCATATGGAGTAACATGTTTCAAAACCATTAATTAAATCACAATTTGAAACTAGACCATCTCCAACATGGAGCAATAGTCTTAATTAGAAACCATCATTTAAAACACCTCTTAACTTGAATTCACAATTTCCACATTCTTAGAAACCCAAGGGTTTCATTAAACATTTGCATTTCATATAGGCCATATCAAAAACAATGCATGGTTTCCATATTCTTGAGTTCAAAAGCTCATAAACAATTTCAAATCATATAACTCATGTTATAAAACAGTTTCATAATCCACATCCTTTGAATTATCAAGATTCATCAAACAATTGCCAAACAATTCAAAACACAACATGATGACTTGTAATCTTATCAAACAGTTGGGTATCCGCAGGGTGTACTCACCTGAGGGTGTGATGAGGATCACAACCCCATCCAAACCAAGGTTTAACACTTGATCATAAACCTATGATCACCAAAACACAAGGTTAACTTAGTTAAGTTAACCACACATGGAAGTTACACACAAGTGTGGACTCAAAACACAACTCAATAGCTCATTTCAGGTCTTTCGGACTCCCTAAAACCCTTATAAACAAACCCCAATCAATTACAAGGTCAAATGGGGTCAAAAACAAGTTTTTGGACCTTCCAGGGGGTCTCGCGCCGCGAGACAGGGTGCCTCGCGCCGGGAGAAAATCTCTGGAAAATGACCCTTGCCAAAACACACCCCTCGCGTCGCGACGCCAAGGTGTCATGCCGCAACACACACATAAACAGTAATCTTGGGCCTGTTTCTTTGCTGCGGCTCCGATTTTTACCAAGTTTTCCACAATCAAAACTTATCTCTTGCATCATAACTTCAAAACCATCACAAATCTCCTTCTTAACTCTAACATAACCATTATCAACCCTTTTTAACTACTTTTAAACACATTCAAACACAATTTAATCATCAATTAAACCCTTAATCCTTCCATTTTCATGTTCTTGAACTTTTCTACCAAATTAACACAATTTCTACTATCAATACACCATCATAACATATAAAACTATTACCAAACTCAATTACCAACATCATAATCCCATTTGATCATACAAAAACCCTAACTTTAGCCATAATCCCAAATTTGACCCATTATACACAATAAACCCAAAAATCAAACCAAGAATCACCAACTATAACATGTTTAACTCAAATCAAACACAATTTCAAGTTAATACTTACTTGATTCCATCACCCACTTGATTAGTTACTTTCTTTGTTTAAAACCAAGCTCAAGGATGGAGAAGATGAAGAGAAAACACCCAAAATCTTGGGTTTAATCACCTAAACCACCCAAATTTCCCTTGGTTCTTCTTTCTCTTCCAAGATCTTCTTCTATCTCTCTCTCTTTTTTCATTCTCGATTCTTCTCCAGGCCAAAAGACTCTTTGACTTCAATTATTGAAGTCCATCATATATATATATATATATATACACACACATTTGCACAAATGGTCCTCCAAGTGTAATGCCTTTTTCACTTGCTACCCCATTTAACTTGTAACACATATATACACACTTAGTAGCCATAAAATAAAACCAAATACATAATTTTACCAATTCTACTAAAACTTACATTTACATAAATTTTATAATTTTATAAAATTCCGGGTTTTACACGCGCAATGCGGCAATGGTGAATAAAAATGGTTTGTAAGGAGTTGTTTTGGTAGGTATTAATCAAGAGGACACACAAGACGTAATTTTATAATTTTTATTTAGCAGGTGAAAATGGAATGAAATTTAGATGTAATTTTGTAATTTTTATTTAGCAGGTGAAAAGCGAATATTATATTTTCTCTTTTCTGGAATTTATGGAATGTTATTAAGTTTATGGAATATATTGTTTCGTAAGTTTTGCTATGGAATTTATGGAAAGGGAATATTCTGGAATTTATAAAAAAAGAATGTTATTAAGTTAGTAAATCAGGGTAGAATAGTAATCTTAAGGGACTTAAAATTTAAGAGTTTTAAGGAAAAAACTTAAATGCTTTATATAATAGTATAAATATATATATATATATATATATATATAGAGAGAGAGAGAGAGAGAAAGATGAGGGATCCGGTGAGAACACATTTTAAATAGAGAATGGTGAGAACATTTGTAGGTCAATCATTTATTTACATAAATAAGGCTATAAATTCAACATACCTTAATTAAACCAAATAATTAAAGATTCAACATACTTTAATTAAACCAAGTTTAATATCAACCATTAAATAAAAATCATCCAAAGACTATAAATTGTTTTCCAAGTTCACATCTTAAAAGGTGTTCTCATTTGATCTTGTCTTTCTCTTTCTCTCTATATAATATATATATATATAGAGAGAGAGAGAGAGAAAGAAATGTTCAAACGAGAATTATTTTTCGTACGAAAAACAAACTTAGCCCTTGATTAAAACTAATCAAAGGCTAAGTTTTTTTGACGGCTCATTAATGACGCATTAATGAGGGTTATTTCGAGAAAATCAAGTCTCGCAAATTAATAATGACTTACCCGGACGTAATTCACGGTTGGGTAAACATATAAATGACCAAAATACCCCTATTAATGAATCATTAGTGGCATTAAAAATAGTTCTCGCAGTTCTAGTACGAAAAACAGTTCTCGTATATATTCAAAACTAGAAACTGAATTACAATTTAACACTCACGCCTCCCCCTCCTTCAAACCTCCAAACTTCCATTTAAAAAAAATCCTACTAAACATTCAAATGGTCATAATATATTCATCCTTAAGAATTTTAGAAAAAAAAAATACCATTAGATTCAGTTTTTTATCCTCTTTAATTCAAGACCAGGATTGATATGTTTTCTAATTTTTTTTTCAAAATGCAAATTGTTTGACGAATATGCAAAATGCAATCCACATAAAGAAGATAACAAAAATGCAAATCCAGATGAAGAAGATAACCAAAATGCAACCAAAATGAAGAAGATAATCAAAATGCAAACCAAATAAATCAATTTGCATTTTTCGTGAATGCAAACAATGACCTTTGCTCTGGAAATTTTGCATTTTTCATGGGCTTGAACGACGGCTGGGGAGAAATCATCGGCAGCGATGGTCACCATCGTCGTTGAGGATACACAGATTGTCGCAAGGCATGACTACGATAATGAAAAGAACAAATCAGATGTCGAACCATGGACGTTGAATTTTACAAACAATATCTAAATGCAAACAAATATCTCAGAATCAATGTTACAATAGTACAAACAACATGTAAATGCAAACTAATATAACTATGTTAATGTAACAATTTTACAAACAACATGTAAATGCAAAATGATATAACTCTGCCAATGATACAATTTTACAAACAATAAGTAAATGCAAACAGATATCTCAGAATAAATGTTACAATAGTACAACAGCATGCAAATATAAACTGATATAACTGTGTTAATGTAACAATTTTACAAATAACATGTAAATGCAAACTGATATAACTCTGTCAATCAAACAATTTTACAAACAATATGTAAATGCAAACATATATCTCAGAATCAATGTTACAATAGTACAAAAGCATGTAAATGCAAACTGATATAACTGTGTTAATGTAACAATTTTACAAACAGCATGTAAATGTAAACTAATATAACTCTGTCAATCAAACAATTTTACAAACAATATGTAAATGCAAACTAATATAACTCAGTCAATCAAATAATTTTACGAACAATATGTAAAATGCAATCTGATATCTCAAAATCAATGTAATTTTTTACAAACAATATGTGAATGCAAAACCAATATAACCATGTAAATGCAAACTGATATAACAGTGTCAATCAAACAATTTTACAAATAATATTTAAATGCAGACTTGATTATAAGAGTCAATGTAACAATTCTACAAACAATATGTAAATACAAAATGAATTATATGTGCATTTACATGTTGTTTGTACTACTGTAACATTGATTCGGAGATATCTATTTGCATTTACATATTGTTTAATTGTTCAGATATGAAATTTGCATTTTCAAAATCAAAATTTTAGAAATATGGAAAGAGTGGTCTTGAATTAAAGAGTAAGAAAAACTGAACATAATGGTATAATTTTTTTGTTAAAATTCTTAAACATGACATAGTTATGATCATAGAAGGATTAATGAGTTTTTTTTTTAAAAGCTGATGATAATTATGAGGAGGCGTGAGTTTTTTTTTCATTTCCTTTTTTGCCCTTCTTTTAAATCATAGGTAATAATTATGTATGATAATTATAATTTTGCCACAAATTGATATCAGCCTTTGATCAAGTTAATCTAAAGGCCCAAAATGGTTCTTTAGGTTATATGTTTAAGAGTGGTTCTATATTGATGCTATTTTTAGGTAGGATTAAATGAGAACACCTCCTAATATAAGAATGTGGAGAACAGTTTATAGTCCTTGGATGATCTTTATTTAATGGCTGAGATTAATATTGGTTAATTAAGGTATATTGAATTTTAATGATTTAATTTAATTACGGATTTACGGTAAGTTAATTTTAAATCTCTTATTTATTTAGTTAAATAATTAACCTACAAGTGTTTTTACCGTTCTCTATTGTAACCTATTCCTTCCTCCATATATATATTCTCAATTAATTATGACCGGATAAAAACTAAAGAATTTGATTGATTTGTATCCACTTTTAGCATGTAATTATTATATATAACATTAATCTTCCATGCATTTGTACCTCACATTAATTCTCATCAAAACATTATTCAACATCGATCCGCATACGTACGCCCTCTTAATTGTGGATCGCACCCAAAACCAGAAATTAACGCACCGGAAAATTAATTAATTTATAGAAATGACGCCGGAAACCAACAAGCAATCGGTGTTCCCAACGGATAAGGAGGAAGTGAAGAACATCTTCAACCGTTTCGATACCAACGGCGACGGCCAGATCTCTGAGGAGGAGCTAATTCGCGTCCTGAAATCACTCGGATCATCCGACACGTCTCCCGATGAGGTGAAGCGAATTATGGCCGAAATAGACGCCGATTCCGACGGTTTCATCAGCCTCGACGAGTTCGTCGGATTCTGCAAGGGAATCGCCGGAGAATCTGACGGTGATGGAATCAGCGACCTCAAGGAGGCGTTCAAGATGTATGATCTGAACAACAACGGAGTGATATCCGCCGTGGAGCTGCATCAGATATTGAGCCGGTTGGGGGAGAGCTACACCGTTGAAAACTGCGAAAACATGATTAAGTCGGTGGATTCCGACGGTGATGGTTTCGTCGATTTTGAAGAGTTTAAGAAGATGATGTCGAAGAATTCCAGAGACGGTGCACTGTAATAATAGTAGGTGCGGTTATGCGGAATCTCTTCTCTCAATCTCTCGTTACCTGTTTATAATTAAAAGGAAAAAAAATTAATTAAGAAACTTGTTATAATTTTTTTTTATTGAATTAATTTTGTTTTTTGTATCAAGTAATTAAGATAACATAATGTATTGTGTGATTCAAGGACTCGAGGTGGTATATATTATGAAAGATTACGGGAACTTTGAGTTTAATTTTTAAATGTTCAAGATTCTATTATTAAACATATAAATCTTGTTTCACTATCAAAATCTAGAGTTTATTCAAATGATAATACCTTATATTTCTTTAAAAAGTAAAATTCTAGAAATGCGGTTACGATTCAGATGTACACGATCTTAATCGGTATCCCTCTGACCAACCCTGATAGAAACCTTTGTGGGTAGAACCCTTGACCTCCCTAATAAGGGGTAAGTGACTAAGTGCTACCCAATAGAGCATTAGAAGATTGGGTTTTTATATCCTACAATTCTTTTAGGGTAAATTGTATGAAAATATAATAAACTTTGTCTTAGTTATCATTGTATACAATCAACTTTATTTTTTTAAAACAATACAATCAACTTTTATAATCATACCATTGTATGCAAGTTGTTGTATACTATAAAAATTATGAAAAAGTTCATTGTATACAATTGTAGCTAAATATTAGACATAGAAAAAAGTTGTTTGCATATAATAAGAGAATTATGAAAGGTGGTTGCATTATTTTTAATAATTTAAAGTTGTTTGTATACAATGATAATTAAGACAAAATTAATTGTATCTTTATGCATTTTGCCCATTCTTTTATACATTCTGTGTTATAGAGTTTACATTCGTTTGCATTGATAAAGTTCTTGACCTACGGTGGTCAAGAGGTTGTAGCAACTTATGGGGTCCAATAGTAGTGTCACTATGCCTTGGTGGCGGTGTGTGAGAGACGCTGGAAATGTTGGAGATGGAGGGTGCTGCAAACACTATAGCTGAGAGACACAAACTTAGAGAAAATTGCGCAATTTAATGTATCCAATCTTGAAAAACTACCATTTGGTATATCATTATCTTTGATAATAGGTGTGACTAGCAAGTCATTTTCTTTTAAACATATTTTAATTAAAAATTGGCATTTAATAATAATAATGATTATTATTATTATTACTATTATTAGCATGATGATGAATAATAAAAGAAAGTTTCCAAATCAAGGTTTCCATTGCGATTTTCATCTTATTCAAGGCTTCGATTGAAGGGTTCATTTGATTGGGTTTGAGATATGCGATTCAAAGGTTTGTTCAAGGTTTGTTCTTCGATTGAAGGCTTCATTTGTGATCTTCATCTGATTGGGTTCCGGGTTTACCATCTAATTCAAGGCTTCACATTTTGCTTAGGGTTTTGATTGAAGGTCGCTTGCGAGTTCCTAAACCCATATCTGCTTGATATCGAGTTTTGATTTTTGTTCTAATTTGTGGTTTCCAAATCCCATATCAAAGTTAAGTTTCAATACCCAAATGTGTTTCGAGATCTACGATTCAAAGGATTGTTCTTGATTTCTTAATCTTTAGTTTTTTATTAGGCTCAAACCTTGATTCTTTAGCTTCAATTTCTTTTAGTTTAGCTCCTATATCTATGGTGTGATTTCCATATCCATGTTCTTCTTCTATTTGTGTTTTCGATTTAATGTTCGTCTTTAACTTGTTCTTGTTCAATTTTAGGATTACTTCTTTCATGTTTATGGTGATTGTTAATACAATTCTGGAACCGATTAACATTTACGATTCTTAGCATTTCGCAATTTAGGATTTAGGGGTTTTAAGTTCCCTATATCTGCTTAAGCTTCATCTTCAAGATCAATGGACATGCTTAAGTCTTTTGTTTTTCATTGATTTACCTAGATTTCATTTTATGATTCGGTTTTGGATATTGAATTTAGATTCATGACTCGATTTTGATGAACTCGATTAATCACATCTTCATTTTTATGTGTTTGTTCATAAACATCTTCATCTTTAACTTGAATTTAATAAAAATAATAATAGCATAATAAGAATACTATTTTGGTATGAAAAATAATTCAAAAATCAAAAGATGATCTGCAACTTACTCTTTAGGTTTAATGATACCTCAAACGTTACTTTTTCAAAGTTAGATGCATTAAATGTTAGTTTTCAAAGTTGTATACACACAATAATAAAAAGTGATAAGTTCAATACATTTTTGAAAACTAAACTCGCATCTAAACTATCGAATTCTCAATATAAACGAACCAAAATCGATTATTTGTTTATTATCTTTGTTTTGTTTTAGAAACAACCCAAACTTTTTTGTTACACTTGACTAGAAAAACTAAAGAAAATAAATCAAAACGGCCTCATTCTCTATATATGATTAGGACCAAAGATTATTTTGGTCAATATTAGAATTAACGGATACTAAACTAAACTATGACATAAAACCAACTTAAATGGTACAAAAGGGTATTTATCTCACTATAATTGAAAGTTTACATTTAATTTGGTTTTATGCAAAAACTAATCCAAATCAAATAATGCTATCCGCGATTTTTTTATCAGTTTTTTTAACTTGAACATTCATATTATTTTGAATTTATAAAACTATTATAAACAAAGATTATATATATAATCATATAAAAACTAAAAAGAGGGGGGGCGGGGGGACAATGACGTGTACAAAATGAGCGCAAGATTAGAGCACTGTTATGTAGTTCTGCTAACATGCACCTTCCCTTCTGAAAAACGTGAATAATAATAGTGTATAAACAAGTACCAATCATGAATACTGAGAATCGCGTTTCAGTAACACCCCAGAAAATCAAAGCTCAACTTTCACCAGATCATATAAAATAAAAATGGCGAGTACAAATGCTTTCGTCAATCATCAACTCAAAGCAACCAATTGCATCAACTGTGTTATATCAAGAACAAATCATTCAAATTCTTTGCAGATCAACCAGAAAAAGCCCTACTCAAGTTTTTCATTCAAGAGGCAAAACAAGGTAAATAGAGTCGTTTGTTATGCTCGATATCCCCTTGATGAGGTGAAGGATATGCAGAAAAAGCTTGGTATTGGAGGTGGAGGACCAATTATTGAAGATAAAACAAGTAAGTGCAAAACCTAGCTTAGTTCATGTTGTTTAATGCATTAGTTTTAGGGATTTTTGGTTTAGTATATACACAGCTGATGATTGTTTAATGGGTTTGTGTATTTTGCTTCTTGTAGTCTAATTTGGTAGTGCTTTGATTGATCTTAATTGTTGAAATAAGTTGCTCTTCATTGAAATGATTGATCTGTGATTGTTCCATAACTTGTTGCTTTGTGCACATACATATGTAAAGATGTGTGCTTTAATGAACAAATATATATGACAAAATATCCAGTTTACAAGTTATCTAGATATTGGTATATTATATGAAAATGTCATCCAAACCTGCTTCAACTATATTATGTATGACGCGTTAAACTCGAATCAACCGTATTGAATTGTCAATACACTAAGGCTCAATGAAAATAGCTAAACATATAAGTATTCAGGATGAAAACGATTAATCAAGATAGAGATAGCCTAGATAAGTTATATATATATTCTTTGTATACAATAGTTTCCTTTATCGAAGTTCAGGAGCAGATCCTATATTTCCTTTTTTAACAAAGTTTAAATTCAAAAGTAAGTCTTTGCCTGTTAGCAACCGATTTAAGATATGCTAGCATTGATTTGATTCACATGATTTCCGTATTATAGCATAACGAGGCACCTTAAATCTTTTGTGATCATCAAACATACTTATTAGTAAATGATGCTCTAGGGTTGTTTGAAACTAGTTTTTGTGCTTCTTTTTGACATGTCAGTGATCTAAGTAAATGATGCTTAGGTTTGTTTGATTCAATTGGATGAAAAGGGTTGAATGGCTGTTCAAGTTACAAATAATTACTTACAATCTAGCTTTGACTCTAGATTTGTTGTTGTTTGACAAGCTTCTGGTACGGAACATCTGAGCAAACTTAATTATACATTTCACCCTTCTATGTTGACTTATCATGAAAATTGCCCGACTTTAAGACCATACCCGAAGGATAGTTGATGCATATTATACATATATATAAATCAATGGCCAATAAAAATGACGGCTCATTAATGATGCTTTAATGGCTTATTAATGACACATTAATGGCTGATTAATGATGCATTAATGAGGGGTATTTTGGAAAAATCAAGGCTTGATCTCTAATGACAACGCACCCGGACACAATTCACGGTTGAAAAATTATATAAAAGACCAAAATACCCCTATTAATGAGCATTAATGGTGGTTACATATAGTACTCGCGGTACTTGCAATAAAAACGGTTCTTAAATGATCTTTTCACTATATATATATTTATATATATATAGTGAAAAGTTCATTTGAGAACCGTTTTTATTGCGAGAACCAATCTTAGCCGTCCAATTTCCCCTCCTTCAAATTAGATTGTCCACCTATGAATTCCTTACATGCACCCTGCCACACTCAATGCCCCCACGCTCTTCATCCATGAATTCCATTATCCAAAATGAACGGCTAAGATTGGTTCTCGCAATAAAAATGGTTCTCAATTGAACCCTCCCCTATATATATATTGTGAAAAGATCATTTGAGAACCGTTTTTATTGCGAGTACCGCGAGAACCGATCTGAGCCGTCCAATTCCCCCTCCTTCAATGTCATCACCCACCCATGAATTCATCTCACGCACCTTTCACACTCAATCCCCCCACACTCTCCATCCATGAATTCCACTTACCAAATAAACGGCTAAGATTGGTTCTCGCGGTACTCATAATAAGATCGGTTCTTAAATGAACCTTCCCATACATACATACATATATATATATAGGCAAAAGTTCAAACAAGAACTGTTTTTCGTACGAGAACCGCGAGAACCAATCTTAGCCTTCCAATTCCCCCTCCCAATTGGATTGCCCACCCATGAATTCCTTACATGCACCCCGCCACACTCAATCCGCCCACGTTCTTCATCCATGAATTCCATTATCCAAAATGAACGACCAAGATTGGTTCTCGCAGTTCTCGTTTGAACCCTCCCCTATATATATATAGAACCGTTTTTATTGCGAGAACCAATCTTAGCCGTTCAATTCCCCCTCCTTCAATTGGATTGCCCACCCATGAATTCCTTACATGCACCTTGCCACACTCAATCCCCCCACGCTCTTCATCCATGAATTCCATTATCCAAAATGAACGGCTAAAATTGGTTCTCGCGGTTCTTGCAATAAAAACAGTTCTCAAATGAACCTTCCCCTATATATATATATATATATATATATATATATATATATCCTATTCATTCCAAGTGATAAAGCCTTTACGGAATTAAGAAAGAACAGAACATTAAGAGAGACAATAATTTGAACTTAGTCTTTGTATTCATATGTTATTATGGTTATTAGAGGTGATTGATGAGATAAAAGAAGATACACAAGTGAATGGTGCTTCAGAAAACAGAGGCGCACTCTATAAGTTTTTATATCCAGATAAAGAGCTTCTACCAGAAGATAAAGAAATGAGTGTCTTTGATCATCTGGAAGAACTGCGAGAACGACTTTTTATATCGGTTTTGGCTGTTGGAGCTGCCATTATGGGATGCTTTGTATACTCGAAGGAACTTATAATGCTTCTTGAAGCTCCTGTCAGTAGTCAAGGTGTTAGATTCTTGCAATTAGCTCCTGGAGAGTTTTTCTTTACAACCTTAAAGGTCAGTGTGCATTTTGGTTCTTGTATACAGTATAACCTTTTGCCTTATCAGGTCAAATAAGATTTTCTATCCGATATCCTTATGTCACAAAAATTAGTTTGGTTGACCTGAAAGTCAAAGTGTTCATTTTTATTATTTGACATTCAAGTATCAACTAGTAACTTTTCATTATTACAATGGATATCAGTCTTGTTAAAAATCTAGCCATTGTTATACGGTTTGACTTTGAGTTTTAACAAGAAAACCTGTAGCATTTGCTTTAGGATTGCCTTTTCTTTTCTTTCTTTTTTTCGGTCAAGAAGTTAATGGGAACGTCTCAAAATTAGTTTCTTTGACCACAGAAGTCAAAGTTCATATTTTATTAGGTCAAAGAAGATTTGCATTGATGGTTAAGGTCAAACACTGACTTTTCATATTCTGATAGATATCTTGTCAAAACTGTAGCCTTTGTTATAAATTTTGTTTTAACAAGAAAAAGTTATGATTAACTTGATGAGTTTGTTGCAAGATTAAGCATCAAGAATGTTAATTTGTGTCTGCAGGTGTCCGGGTACTGTGGGATTCTATTAGGAAGCCCTGTGATTCTTTATGAGATCATAGCATTTGTTCTTCCAGGACTAACAAAATCAGAAAGAAAATTCCTGGCACCAATCGTTCTTGGATCCTCAGTACTTTTTTATGCTGGGATTGCGTTTTCATATTCAGTGCTCACTCCTGCCGCCTTGAATTTCTTTGTTACTTATGCAGAAGGAGTTGTGGAATCGTTGTGGTCAATTGATCAATACTTTGAGTTTGTTCTCGTGCTTATGTTCAGTACAGGATTGTCTTTCCAGGTACTTAAAAAGAAGTTCTTGACCATTGATTGTTTATTCCAATGAGAGTCAAACTCAATCATACTCAATTTTAAAAAATTGACAGGTTCCTGTGATACAACTGCTGTTAGGGCAAGCTGGTTTGGTGTCAGGAGATCAAATGTTGTCAATATGGAGATATGTAGTTGTTGGTGCTGTTATTGCTGCTGCTATCGTCACTCCCTCAACTGACCCGCTTACTCAGTTGCTTTTGGCGGGACCACTGATGGGTCTTTACTTTGGTGGTGCATGGACTGTTAAGTTCATGGGTCGGTAACCCATCTTGGTGATGCACGGACAATTGTCTTAACCGCTGACTACAGGCTGGCATTCTAAAAGCTTAGGTAAGAAAGGATATTATTTTGGTTGTAATGTAGGGGATATTGGTACTTATTAGTGTGAGTATGTTGGCATCCCTGTTGATGATGAGAAAGATTCAAACAGAAATGATGAGGAGGGTTAGTAACTTAGTACAATTTACCCAGGAGGGTGGTTGTTGTTGTTCTCCTTTTTTTAAAGGTGAGGCTAGTTTGGGTGAATGGGTCACCCATGCAACTTGACATTTTCTTTCCTGGAATAAGATCTGGCAGTTTGGGAATTATAAAATTTGTATCTTGTAACACAGTTGAATATACATGACGAGAACCAAAACAGAAATGATGTCATATTGCCATTTAGAGAGGTTGTATGAGATCAACTTCTTGTGCGCTGTTGTTTTAGGTTATTTTTTTTATAAGTTGGTTTTTTTCGGCTTACTTTCAGACATATGAGCTTCTAATGACTTACTATGTGAAAAATAAGTTGGACATACAAAAAAATAAGCCGAAAAAATAAGCATATGAAAAATAGGCCCTTAATAAGCTAAATCAAACACCCCCTTAGTGTTTAGTGAATTGTAGGTCGAGTCTATTCTCTGATCCCCTAGTTGTATCATCACATTAATAATTTGATATAGACCCTAAATGCTAGATAACGTGTTGAAATGACAAGTCGTTGTAGATGTGATATATGCCTGTATCGTACCCTATTATCTCGAATCCAATGTCATAAAAAAAAATCTTCATATTTACCTTGCATTCAAAGTTAAAAATCACAAGATTTTTGTTTAAAATGAGGAAAATGAGTCTAAGAGAAATTATACTCTTTGAATACAACAACCATAACCTAACATCTTCATAAAGAGGATAATTATACTCGGTTAAAGCTACTAATTGCGACTTATTATTATGATAATAACATAATATTATGAATGCCTCATAAATCTTCATAAAGGATTACAGTTTGGTAACAATTCCCAAGCTAGTGCTTTATAGTTTATGAGCTTACATTAATCTCTCTAATGACGATTCCTCCTGAAATAACCTCTCCCTCACCTTCGTTGCCTGCACCATAACAAAAACCCTCACAAATTACAAGTTTAGATGAGAAACAATACATAAGCCTAAAGAATACCACCAGGATGAACCTAAAGGAAACGAAATAAGGTTGAGGGTGAGCAAACCTGTTTTTCATAATTTGTACAAATTGCGACAACACCAAGTAGGGTAAGTTGTATAAAGGCCCCCACGAGTATCCCGATCCATAGACCCACTCCTCGTAGCGAAGTGCAGAATCCCAAAAAAGCAGCAATTGGGATCCCAGCAAGATAGAATGCAGCAAGATTAATGTAAGCCCCTAAATGCTGCCATCCGACGCCCCTCGCAACACCTATTTGATCATATAAGTAACAAATCTTCGGACTTCGGCATAACTATAACCATATGTGATAATTTCAACCCATTACTTTGACTACCTCAGGTTATGTTTAATCTCTAATGGACCAAACATGTAAATTTGAAAGAATTTGCTAAAAAGGAAATGTGTCAAATGGGGTGAAAGTCACCCTAGTAAAACCTTCTAATTACCGTATTCAAAAAATTATGTTATCAGTGAATTAATATGAATTTTGTAATAGTATATAACATTTATATAAAAAACTAAAATTTTGGGCAAAATACATTTTTTGAGTCGGCTAGCCTAACGCACACTATCTTACCCGCCCATTTTGCCACTTCTAAACATAAAAATAGAAACTTCATAACCTGAAAGGGTTCCCTGAAGACTATCCATGATAATGTTTAGGCAGAGAAGAGGTGCCATTCTTGTGACGTAATCAACAACTTCTTTCTCGTTGGTGAAAATGTATCCGAAGACACGCCTACTGACAAAAACACCTGTGGTAACTATACTCGTCTCGACAGTGGCAAGAATAAGGACAACATAGACAGCCACACGAGCGCCTTGTGGGTTTCCGGCTCCTAGTTCATTCGAGACTCTAGTGCTGGATACATAAAGGCATTGCAACTACAAACATATAAGTCATGAACATTATATGCAAATAAGAATAACAGAAACTAAAGGTGACAAACAAGACTATTTACATATGAATTTTAAAAGATAAAACTTTCCTAAAAAAATTCATTCAAAAGGTTAGAATGCTATTCATATTATATAGTTTTCAAACTATACTTAAGTCATTCATTATATCTAAGAAAATTTTTAAAAAAGTGTTTCAACTCAACCAATCCAACCTGTTATCTTCTGCCCAACCCCCAAATTTGACATTAATAAACATGAAGCACAATTCAATACGAACCTGATGCCAGCCCCACATCCGTATGCTATGGCGTAGAGTGTAGCGATAGTGTTGAGACTGTTCAAGAGATGCACAGGAAATCAAAATCATACCTTTTTTTAGCATAAACAACTTGTTTTGTTTTATTGTTTATGTCTACTCCTGATTCTGGATGCTTACCATACAGAAAGAACTGAAGTTTCAAGCTCGGGATTTGGTAAAAGCCCAGACAGCAATATTAGAAACTCATATGACCACCATTCAAGACTGCAGGTGATGTTTAGACAATCAGATAATTGACTATTAACACTAATGGAAGTAGTTGTGTAAAATATTTGCATCTAAGAGACCAAGAAAGAGATGATTAGTTTACCAAATCATGACAGCCGACGGGATGGCATAGCTAAAGAACTGTCTGATCCCATGCAGCACCTCGAATGATATTGGAGCACGGGTTTTTGCACACTCAGGGGAATATATCATGTAAAAAAAGAGGAAAATCACATTTAGCCACATTGTAATGTCTATAGATATAGCTGCTCCAATGTTTGCTAATCCAGTTTTGAATACAAGAAGCCAACAAAGAGGAATGTGCAAACACAAAGTAACAGTTGAGCTAATGAGCATCGCGAAAAGCATGCTTTGCATCTGGAAATACCGAACAAGTGGTTGAAGCATTGCATAAGCAAAGAGTGCAGGAATAAGCCAAGTTATGAACTTTCCAGCTTCATGTGAAATCGAAGGACTTTGGCCCATAAGTAGAAGTATATTACCCGTATATCTCCATAAGAAAGACAGAGGAATGCAGACTATTATAAGAGAGAAAATGGCAGTGTAAGTTTGAGTTCCAAATTTCTTGTATTGTTGAGCTCCATAAGCTTGTCCACATAAAGTTTCCAGAGCACTGGCCATCCCCATCTGTTAAACAAGTTCAGAACTTTTAATGTTTTGTTTAGGCAATATAATGTTGATTTACTATATATTCTTAACCAATATTATCCCTATGATACACATCAGATATAGAAAAACAAGCAATATATGTTTCTTGATTTTCTCAAATGAAAATCTTTTCTATGATTTTTTCTTTTTTGGAAAAATTTTCTAATAGAAAATTGATTAATTAATGTGAAGTTGATGGTTTTCTAAGTGTTACAACTACCAAAGAGTTTTTCAAAAATACCCACCAACTGATTCACCCACAATAAATTAAAAGTTTACTATCATAATTGCATATATAAGTATCAGACCGCTTTTATAAACTTAAATCTTCTTTAGGGCAAATTGCCGAGAAAATTAACATAAATACCAAATTTTATCAATAAAGGTAACGTATATTTTTTAGTCAAGAAAGGACTATAAATTTTAATTTGTTCTAAAAAAGGAATCTTGACGGTTTAACCTTGATTCTTTAGTATGTCATGAATTATAATTAATAATCGTTTCCCGGCATAAAAAATTACACTTTACCTTTATTGGCAAATTTTAATATATATGTTATCTATATCGTTAATTAGCCCCAAAAAATAAGGCTTGGTTACAATAATACCTTCACCGTAACCTAGCTTGAGAGTTATTCCATAAGATATTATCAAATTTCTCCTGATAGTTGTGTGCATATTGTTTGTGATTTTAGTGTAATACTAAACGTTTTCACACTAACTTGGTAAATGGGTTCGGTGGTACGAAGTGCAGATTATATCATAATTATTTAAAAAAATACCAAAAAATCTTTTAAAAAATGAGAAACATTTCCAACTTAAATAGTTAACTACAACAATTAAGTTTGATATTTCTTATTTGAATGTTTAAGCATTTGACCCCATCTAACAAGTATAGTTCAACAATTTTAGGTTTCACATGAACTATTCAAAGATAATAAAATGTTTATAATATAGATCATCTTTTCTTCAAATATTATTTTTATATGTTTAATTCTTTAATATTTTGAAATCAATAATTATGATTAGAAAGTATTAAATGATTTTATAGACACCATATCTAAGCTAATGCAATTTTTCAAATTATTTTTTTATGTTATCTTCAATGTAATCTTGAATTATGCATTAATCAAATACTTAATGTAACTTTCATCTATGTAAATTAGTTATTTATTTAGTAGAAATATCTAAGAAACCTTCCTATCTTTAAAAAAGTACAAATACGTAAAACAAATTATAGTAAAAAATTGTATATAGATATATTATTGTAATCCTTCACTTTTTTATTCATAGTGTTAAATTTTGTCTGAGATTTATTTGTATAGTATAAGTGATACCCCTAACTATATATATATATATATATGTACAATCTCTAAGTTATATTTTTGGGTCCATCTTAGAGAGTAAAAAATAGGATACAGATTATGGTTTATTCGACTATGAATGAATGCTATAACATTAAGAACATTTAATCCAAATCAACCTTATAAAATCAGCATCATATATATATAGGCAAAACTTCAAATGAGAACTATTTTTCGTACGAGAATCGCGAGAGACAATCTTAGCCGTCCAATTCTCTCTCCTTCAATTGGATTGCCCACCCATGAATTCCTTACATGCACTCTGCCACACTCAATCCCCCCACGCTCTTCATCCATGAACTCCATTATCCAAAATAAACGGCTAAGATTAGTTCACGCGGTTCTCGCAATAAAAACGGTTCTTAAATGAACCTTCCCATATATATAGGGGAGGGTTCAAACGAGAACTGTTTTTTATACGAGAACTGCGAGAACCAATCTTGGTCATTCAAGTGGTAAGTGGAATTCATGGATGAAGAGCGCAGGGGGATTGAGTATGGCAGGGTGCATATAAGGAATTAATGGGTGGGCAATCCAATTGAAGGAGGGGGAATTAAACGGCTAAGATTAGTTCTCGCATTTCTCGTATTAAAAACAGTTTTCGTTTGAGCTTTTCCCTATATATATATACACACACACATATATAGGGAAAAGTTCAAACGAAAGCTGTTTTTCGTGTGAAAACCAATCTTAGTTGCCCAATTCTCACTCCTTCAATTGGATTGACCACCTATGAATTACTTACATGCACCTTGCCACACTCAATTCACTCACGCTCTTCATTCATGAATTCCATTTACCACTTGAATGATCAAGATTGGTTCTCGCAGTTCTCGTTTGAACCCTCCCCTCTATATATATATAATTAGGAGTGTTTGGTTGGAGGGTTTATATTTGAAGATATGGATTTAATAGTGTTTAAAAATGTTTGATATATATAAGGATAAGGATATGAATTAATTAGGTATCTTTCACACCCACATAAAGTACTGGGTTTAGAAATTAATTAAGTGAAACCAGTAGTACTGTTGAGAGAGAAAGAGAGGGCTTACGATTAAGCTTAAGCCGGTGACGCTAGAAATAGAGATGGCAATGGCGGTGCTGGACAGATCAAGCTCACCGAGGTGACCGACCATCATGACGGAGATTACCTGCAACAGATACTGTGACAAAGTCACCGCCACCATCGGACCTGCTATGTACCCGAATTTCTTAGCTTCTTCCACAAATACACTCCATCTTAATCCTCTGTAATTATTGTTATCTCTTCTTTTCAGTAGCAATCCTTCTTCAATTCGCTCTCTCGCCGTCTCCTCAGACATTACGTGCCGCCGTACGCAACAGGAGTTGTAGGCCGGATTATTTTCCGGTGGTGGTCCTGTCAGATTTTGTATATATCATGGAAGATGGAATCATCAGTATATATGGCTTTGCTCGGCAACTTCCGTCCGATATAATTTTTTCAGAAAGGCTGTTTGGTCAAAATATTGATAAAATAAATGGCAATAATAATTAATAAGAAAATTAAATTTTGGATCAAATTATATTTTAAAATCGGATGTTTGTCGGAAATAGTTGGAAACTGTTATCTTATAGTTGGAAGCTGGAAGCTCGTGACTGGAGCAGAAAGCTGTATATTTTAGTTATATATGTGTTTGATAAATTAGCTGTTAGCTCATGACTTTATATTGATTGGAGAGATTAAAATAGTTAAAAATTGAGTGGATGAGATTAATTTAGATTAAATGAAGTGTCAAGATTTTATATTGATTGAATTTTAAGAAATCTTAAAATTTAAGAGTAGAGAAAATGTTAAATGGTTTATATAGTAGTATAGATATAGATGTGCATAATGTATATAAAATTATATTTACAAACTTTAAAATTGATGAATTTTATTACAGTTAGACTTATAAGATCGTTTTTTTTTTGTACTTATACACCGTTAAAATCTTTTTGTTATTTAAAGTAGTTTTTCAAATATATATACATATATATATAACAAGTTTGGTTATTTAAAAATTATTTCGAGTAAATATTCAAAGTAATTTCGAGTTTTTGAGCAGATCTTGAATTGTTTTTTAGCCAAGCTCAAGCCTACATAATGAAGGCTTGTCATGTTATTGAGCTGAGGTCGAACTTAGCTTAAAGTACACAAGCTCAACACGAATTGCTTGCAACCTTAATAATACTTACGATTAAACGATTACGTATGACGACCGTTAATGACTTAGGATATTTTAGTAATTCTCAAACAATCACTTTATTTAATATTTGTTTTTGTCAACAATCGTAATACTTCTGATTAAAAAATCTGGATCAAGACAAATGAACGAACGATCATAAGAAACAAAAAATGGTGATTCAACAATGTTTTAACAACAGAAAATGTTATGATATATTTATCATGTGACATGTGAATTTGATAGTGCAGGAAATATCTTTATATAAACAAAATTAAAGAAACCCTACTTCGCTACGTTCGAGTTATCTAACAAATTTTATGTTTTAATTTGTTTAGGAATGTTATAAAAATTAAAAAAGTTTTGTAATTAAATTTATACACCTACTAATCACATGTAAGTATAAATTCCAATTCTATAAAATATTTTCTGAATTGTGCTTATAAATACTATACTATCCGGATATAGTAAGGATTGTGAATTTCGATTTTTAATCACGAAATTTATTTTGAAGTATAAAACATTTATACTAATATATAAGCATTTAACATTTTTTTCTCTTAAGAAAATACTAACCACGACATTTAGGGCTGTGAATAAGAATAAAAAAATGTTATTTTTTATTTTTAAAATGGTAACCTTGTTTCATATATGAAAAATTGAAAACTAATTAAAAGTTAACTATGAAAATTATAGAAAGTTAATTATGAAGACATAAGTTGTAATTTTTATTTTTAAAAACTAAAATTACCTTTTTTATTCTAATTAAAATGTAAAATTTCTTTTTTATTATATTTTGGTGACATTAAAAAATTAGAAATGACACCAAAAAATTTGACTGGTGATACCGGCTCGAAAAGACTTGAAAACTTTCACATCATTTGCAAAATTTACTTGTGGCTCGTGCCACTGCCGGACCATACATAGGTCCGCCCCAAAATTTACACCACTCCTGAGCCCCACCCCTTCTTCCCCTTGTGACTGCACATCCAGCTTTATACACACAATAATAGAAATAGTGTGGCTAGAAGGCCATGAAAACCCTTTTCTCTCTCTTCCGGCGAACGCCAATCCCACCGACATCTCTCTCTCCCTTACTATCGTCTCTCTCTTCCGGCGAACACCAAGGACGTCGCCTCTACATTCTTTGACGAACACCAGAGTTGTTGCCGCTGTTGGTGAAGAAGGCAACATAGCCCACACATCTCTCGACTTCTTTCATCAGTTTCATAATGGTTGTTGGGATTGCACAAAAATGGCCGTTTGGTCGGCTGTTGTTTTACAACCATAAACCAAAATAGGAGAATCACTCAGGCTGCATTTACTTCTAGAAAATCACTTATTGTCTAGAAAAAAATTCTAAAAAACTATAAAACTTGTTCACTTATACATTTTTCAGGAAAACAGAAAACTCCCTTATTTTTTACTTTTTCCAAATTTTCTAAACTCCCTCGCTTTTCAAAATAACTTTTCTAATAAAACATTTGAACTAAACATGTTATTCTAGTGAAAAATAAGCAAATTTACCATAATGCCCCTTATTTTATTGCGAGAAAATGGAGACAGAGTTTGTGAATCGTTAGTATGAACTATTGAAGAGTTCTGATTCCAAAGAATTTCTAACAATTTAATTATGCAAGTATTCTTAATATCTCATGGGTAATTATCTATTAATTTGATTTAAAAAGGCAACATGTTTTTTTATGTTAACATGATTATTTTAATATTAAATATATGAGTATTGTGTTTATTTCTCTACTAAAAATAAAGTATGTTGCTATTTTAAAAAAAAAAATCATATTATCTTTACTCTTATTTATAGCTTTAAAGATTGTAATGTTCTACTTGATATTTTTATATATTTAAATAAAAAAAATATTATATGGCATCTATAACACGTACATAGGAGAATAAATTCGCTACTATATATATATAATAAAAACAAAAGTTTTGCAAGAAAAAATGTTTGTGATGGAAGTTGTACATTGATGGTATGTATGTATGTATGTATGTATGTATGTATGTATGTATGTATAATATTAATCATGTTATGCATACATTCTTTTGGTTTTCAATTGTTCAATCAATATTGAACATCATATCATAGATAGATTAAAACAATTTGGTCATTAATTAGTCATAATTAAGCAGGCATTTAGATCATTAACGAAAAGTCGACATTTGACAATAACTCACAACTAACCCCATCTCCTTTGCACTATCTACATTTCTCGATCAGTTTTGTGATTATTAGTATTAACTAATAATAATTAATGATTTTATTATCTATTTTTTTATAATAGAAAAGCTAGTATATATCTATTTGTGTGTGTTACATTTTTTCTCTGTTTTTTTGAACTATTTGGTTTATATCGATAACTTATTATCATAGTTTAGTTTCAAAATCAATCCGAAATCTATAATAATAATTAAGTTTTGGTCCAAATGAATTAAAAAAAAATCAAAATATCCGAACTAAATATTCCAAGAGCACCCCTATTTGAACAGCTTTCATTGAGCCATATTACGTGTAGGAGTTTGGTATATCGTCCAGGAATGAAGATGAGGATGCCTCTATCTCTATGAACATGGGAGGCAACTTTGTCCTCTTTCTGTTTAATTTATTATTATTTTTTTGTGATTTGAAAATTAATTATTTACTAGTTTTTGTATTTGTTAAGTAATACTATAATTTACCCTCGTATTATCTATATCTACTAGTTTATAGATCCGTGCACGCATGAGTATTAGTTTATTACAAAAGTAAATTTGAAATGCATTAAAATCAAATAGAAAAATGTAAGTATTGTTCATATACAAAAAAAAACTAAATACGTACATAAGAAACCAAATTAAATTTTGTTTGAACTACTTTATAAACAAGTAAACTTGAAAAATAACATAATTGATTATAAAACACGTTTCAAGTATGTAGACTAAACTATTAATACTGATACAAAAAAAAATAATAAATAGACATACAAATTATTTAAAATATATACAAAACAACAAAAACACATCAGAAGCTTAAGCATGATCATATCACAGATCATGACATTTCACGGATCAGTCAATGGGCGATCCAGAAAAAGAAAAACAAGTGAATCTACTCAAGACGCAAATTCTTAAATTAAGCAAAAGAAACAACATTCTAATAAACAACCATTCTACTTGATCAACCTGATCATTAGGAAAGAATAAAATGATAGTAAGTATAAACTATCAGATATAAAGAACAACTGAAAGTTTTTCATATTTAAGAAAATGAAAATCCAAGTTCGCATAACTAATAACTTAGTGACGATTTAAGCACACAGGTTTAAGAGAAATAGAATATACATACAGATTTGTACACACGAGCATTACATGACTAACCTAAAACACAACATAATCCAATAGAGAATCGTTTGATAATTTAACTAATCAAATTAGTCAATAAAGAGACTCGTCTCCATGCTTACATCTGCTACTAATGACTACATGTCTTACCTTTTGAACGGACTTTATTGCATTTCCACTTCTAAAGCCAAATTTTCGTATACCTTGCAAGTGAAAGAAAAATAATAATGACTCACGTGTTAAATATTAAAAAATCAAGAATGGTTTCCTGTCTTGTGTATAAAAATTAACACTTCTATTTTAGTGTTACCTTTCGCTAACTACCTATACTAATAAAATAGTTTCAGGACCATCAAAAATAGCTATCTTTACATCTCTGAATTTAGATTTTTAAATATATAATATATCATCTTTTAAACATACATTTTATTTAATCATATTTTATAAAAGGTTTCATACACCTTTCTAATAAAATTGAAAATGGTTTAAAATCAATAACTAAACACTTTGAATAACACTTTGAGTTGACCACTCAGCTCATCATCATAATCCCCAAAAAACCCACTCAGCTAAACAAAAAATTACATATCTATTACTATTAATGGATAACAAAAAATTAAGAATATATTAATTTTAAAAGTGTCATATTACAATAAAATTTATATTAAAACATAGATAAAAATAAGACGGTTGCAAATATATAATTACTTTTTTTCTAAACAAAATATGTCACAAGTTACTAAACATAATTTATAAACAACCTATAATTAATATATAATTTTTATAACCCCCCCCCCCCCAATTTTCTTAAAAGTCCCTCACAATTTTTATAAAACCTCCTCACAATTTTCATCCAAACCCCTCCCAGTTAATTTAAAATTAAATTCAATTTAGGAGATCCGTGTTTAATAGCATCTTTCTAAAAATATTTTATAAAATTAGAGAATTGTAAAATTAGATGATTTAATTGGTTGATAGAGATTGGTTTAGTAGATATAAATAGAAAGAAGTTAAGTCTTTCATATATAGTTATAAATAGATACTATATTATAAAGCATTTACATCTTTTTGTTTAAAGTCTTAAATTAAAAGTGTTTTGAAGTTACAAAACTACTTTTCACCTATTTTCATATTTAATGTAATCATTTCTTTTATAACAATACAATAATCACAATAGAACGGAACTTAATATTTTCACTTAAGTAATGTAACAAATAATTTTTCTTAAAGGAAAGTCAATATTTCTACCTATATACAGATACATAATTAATAAAATCAAGACTATCTTTTATGGAAGTGAAGAATAAAAGAACTTTAACATTTTTTTCAGGAGTTTTATATTTACAATCTTATGTATGTATGGATCAATATATTATTTTCATATAAAGTAAAAATAAAGATATTATATTCTCACTCTCTTTTTCAAACTTGTTGAATGTTTCAAGAGTTCTTACTATTTTTAAAATATACAAATTTTATGGATAAGATTTTTTAGCCTTCCTGAGTGATATTTATTGTAATATTTATGAATATTCGTAAATTCTATAAGAAAAAAGCAACAACAATTAATGATAATAAGTTCACGGTAAACGACGTAAAAACACACCCTAATGTTTGAATAAACAATATCAAGCAAAAATTATTAAATAGATTAGTAACTATTAGATATTATGTATTATATATAATTCAAAATTACATAATAACTTTAAAAAAAATCAAGTCGACGCAAATTAACCTAAGTATAAAAAAATATTTTTATAGCTAAATCTTTCATTTTGAATATTATTGATTAATTATTTGAAAATAAGTATAACTATAAATCATAAAGTAAATAGCCTATAGCTCGAATTAGTTAATATTTCTGGATTTTTTTAAATAACTCATACATAAAATAAAATTGTGATGCACTACTTTATTTTGTTATTTTGATCTCTTAATTTTAAGTAATTTAGAATTATTAATTTACCTCTCATAAAATAAAATAAAACTACTAAATAGAATTATAAAATTAATTAGATCCTTATATACCATATTAATAATTAAACCTTGCACAACAATTATATATAAAAAAATTGCATTAAATTCCCACTTATCTTAGCTATATAATAATGCATTTTAAGATACTTCTTAATCAGCCTTTTGAAATTATATATTCTTAAATAATGAGGATTGATTGAGAAATAACTTATATGTCCTTAATATTTTATAAAAAGTTGACAATTATAGTCCCCTACATTAGCATACCTTCACAACTATACCAACATAATACCTTACACAAACACAATTCCTAAAATTTTACTAATCCATGTGTAATTTTTTTGACCAATGATAATTTAGAAAGAAAAACCTCTCACGCTTTATTTTTTGAAAACGGACATATTATCGAGAAAAAATTTATTTGTCGTAGCAACGTTGTGCGGGTATCATGCTATATATTAGCCATTATTAGGTTTTTAAGAAATAAAATGACCCATTATATATTCCAACAAATGTATTAGTGTTCTATTGTAAAAAGGCGCGTATTTTAGGCTAATTTTTATGTGAAACCCTTTTTGTGGCAATAATATATATATATAGAGATGAAGGTTTATGCTAAAAGTGTTTTATTTGTGAAAAGTGTGAAAAGTAATTACAACCATCAGATCATATTATCAAAGGGTAGGATCATATGAAGAATGTTCAATGTGGTTCATAATTAATTTATAGTACTAAGGGATTAATTTTAGTCTTTAGATCAATGACATCAATTGTCCAGATTAAATTTTAAAAATTTGGGCGAATTGGCATTTTCGTAATTTTTCGTAATTCATATGTGATTCTTTTACAAATCACATGTGATTGTATACTGAATCACCTGTGATTCAATATTAAAATTTTAAGACTATGTTTTTTAATGGACTTTATTGAACACGACTCAGGATCATATATGGCATTTTGGTAATTAATTTGTGTTTTTAAGGATTATTAAATTAAATTAAAAGGGTAAAATAGACATTTATACCTAAAAAATCATTTAACTAAATTAATTCACCATTTATTATCCTCCTTCCCTACTCATACTCACACCTCCAACCTTCTCATTTTGAAAAGTCCAAATCGTATCTCTCTCTCTCTCTCCAAGACACCTCATTTGAAAACCCTAATTTGTATCTCTCTCTCCTTACGCTACCAGCCGTCACCCTTTTCTGAGCAACCATGAGGTCACCGAAGGAGGTAGGTAAAGGTCACCATGGAGCCATCATCGAGCCACCAGATCGCCGCCACCTTCGTTGCCGCCCAGATCGCACCCTCGCCGCTACCATCGAGCCACCGTTTCATCGCCCAGATCGCACCCTCGTCACCATCGCCCAGATCGCACCCTCGTCACCTTCGAGCCACCGTTTCATCTATAACCCGGTGACGTGTAACACCGCCTTTGAAACCTTAAAATCAGATAAAATTTGAGTTTTCAAACTTCATGGGTCCGTTTGTAAATTGAATGTTTACCTGTTAGTTAACTTAAACGAATTTCAAAAACAAAGCAGCGGAATTTTAAAACTATAAAAAAACCCAAGCCTATTAACTATTACAGTTTAAAACACATGTTTGGCGTATATACAAATATACAAAACAAAAACTTGCCAAACATAACAACCGGTGTTACTTTTATCTAAACCGACCATTGTATATATCAATACCAAGTGTAGTGTTCCAACAAAAGCCTATACAAAATCACAAGGGTCCCCGTCTCACCAGGCCTGCCTATTCTTTGTCTGAAAAAGGAAAACAACAATAACATTAGCTATTTAAAATAGCTAGTGAATACACACAGGTATGAGTACAATAATAGCAAGTCATGATTCAAGAATGAGCATACAATGCTATCCTAACACATAGCGATAATGCTGACATGTCCAGCAGTGCTATATCTTGCCAGATAGCTAGTCCGGCTCAATAACAACCACCGGGGGAATCAAACACTGCCAACCGTGCTGGTTTCATCACCTAAGTGACTCCACCTGCTCATTACGGAGCCAAAGGCTCATTAGGCTTAGCCAGTTAAGGCAATCACCCCAAGAGTTTAAAGGAATGGCACTCGAGTACCATTAGTCCCGAACAATTGCCTGAAGGCCCCTGAGACCCAGCCGAAGCTGACCTTCCATACATATATGTCCACTTAGAATACCACATATCACATACATATACTAGTTCTAATGTTCAATTCCCTAAATGTGTCTAAACTAGTAAAAATGCTTAAACTAAGGTGTCATTTGTTTATTAAGAGGTTCTGAGTCTGAATCTGAATACCATGTCTGAATATTAAGAGGTGATCCTGACATCTGAATGTTCATTCATATTTTGCTGTTTGTTTTTTAAAATATCTGAATGGTTGTAACTATCTGTTTTATAATATTTTATATTCTATTGTTATGTATTTAACTAAATTTAAACTTTTTTAATGATAAAGTAAAATATTTTAATAACAATTATTAAACCAAAATAATATAGGGAATTAAAATCAAAATATATATAAGAGAGATACACGGCGGCATGCGGCGGTCGACGGCGACCGTGAGAGGTGTCCATGTATGTAGAGTAGTGGAGGAGTGGAGTTGACATGAATTAGTGAAGGAGTCTGATTATTATAGGATAATGAAACATAAATTATGTTAAGATGTTATAAGAGGTAATTTAATCTCTTATTCATTAAGAGGTTTTAAGAGGTCTTCAGATCTTAATGATAAGAAAAAACAAACAACCCTTACATCTTAATACCTCTTATTGATTCAGATTAAGATGTATTAAGACATTTTCTAAAAAAACAAACGACCCCTAACCCAAATACCCCAAAATTGGTCAAAATTGATTCAACCATAGTCCATATACCCTGAATATTGAAAAACAACAAGTTGTTGACTGCAGCCATGGTCGCGTCGCGACACCCTAATGGGTCACGCCGCGACACAGCACCAGCCCTGCGATTACAACCTCTGCAATTGTTGTTTTTCCATTCAAACCCAATTCCAACTTGTCCTTAATTATTTCCAGCTTTTGTATTAGTTTTGGGACATCAAAATGAGTTCATAAACATCTAAATAACTAACTCTAACATCATATTCAAGATTAATTCATGAATTCACCATATTTGACCCATTTGGCCAATTTCAAGAAATACAACCAAGTTGGCATCTTTAATACACAAAATCAGTTCCAAACTACTTATATATCATGTTAGAACTGATTGCTATCCAAAAATCTAAGCTTTGTTAGCTAATTTCGTTTGCCCCACTTTTAACCTAAATCCTAAAATGAAGAACAAGATAGAAGAAAGGCTTACAAGAACAAGATGATGATGATGATGGCAAGACTTAGAACAGATTAGAAACAAGATTCAAGCTTTAATCCAGCTCCTTGGTTGATCTTGACTTGGAATTTCTTCAAGAACACAAGAGAAGAGAGTGAGAGGTATGTGTGTGTGTGTGTTGAAGGTGAGTTGGTGACTTAAAAACTGACTTTGGTTTTTGAGTTATCCACAAGGGGTATTTTGTTTCCCTTTTCAACATACAACACGACACCCGAATAACCGTTTCAACTAACAAGGATATTTTTGGAAACCTCGTTTGAAACCAGTTATTATTTTATCATTCTTATCTAATTTTATTACTATTTTTAATTTCACATTTAACTGACCAATAGCTATTTTCTATTAATACTAATAAGTATATTCTTATTTAATTCATTTAAATAAATTTACATACCAAATGGAGCGCACGAATAGGCCCGATTTGAGGATGTTACATGACGAGGTATGTCCCATCGTCACACCCTCGCCGCTGCCCTGTTCTTCGACCGAGCATGAGATTTATTGTCGAAGCATCAGATCTACTATCGCTTATGAGGTTTGCTTTAAAGTGTCTAGAGTTCGTCGGGTTTGCCCCTTATGGCGATAGAACCCTAAAACTCACACAAAAGTTTTTGCTTTGATTCGTCGCCGGTGAAGGAATAGTTGGCCGAGTAAACTCCAATCACCATCACCACCGTATCCCATTCTTTGTTTTAGTTTCTTTTAACTAGTTTCTAGGATCTCATTAGGATTTTGCACATGTGTTAATCTGATATTTTTGTTTGATTTGTTTATTTGGGTTGGTAATTTACAGTTGTGCAAAGATAAGTAAACTTCTAGGTTTTTATGACATATGTTTTTTTGTCTTTGTTTATTTTTTATTGTTGAACAGTGACGATTTGAGGTGAATAACTAGAAATATTATTGATTATATATAGTTCTCTATGAACAAGCTTTAAATTCACTAGTGAACAATCTGAGATTAATTGACTTTAAATAGTAATGATGAAAACTCACATATTCATCGCTTTTGTTCAGTATTGAATATTATAATTTCAATAGTTGTTTGTAGAAAAACTCACATATTCAATAGTTGTTTGTGGGGAACAAGCTTAAATTTATTAGTGAACAATACGAGATTAATTGACTTAAAATAGTAATGATGGAAAAACTTACAAATTTTTAGCTAAATTCGGTATTGAGTATAATAAATTTCATTTTAAACTTGTATACTTTTGGCTGTGTTTATTGTTGAACACAATATGATAAAAAAAACTCGTAAATATTTTGGGTTGTGTTCACCGGTGAATTACGTAAATTAAATAGTTTACTCGTAAATAATTTTTAATTTATTCTTGTTTTTATTCAAAATTTAGGAAAGAGAAATAAGTGAAAAAAATAGATTGGAGATGAAAAGTTTTTGTTACCATAATACCCTTTTAAATTTTAAATAAATAAACAATATGATTAATTTAGACTACTAGATCAAATACAAATGAGTGGATGGGATTGCTTCTCGCACTTTTCGTATGAACCCTCTCATATATATATATATAGGGGAGGGTTCAAACGAGGACTGTTTTTCGTACAAAAACTGTGAGAACCAATCTTGGCCGTTCATTTTGGATAATGGAGTTCATGGATGAAGAGCGTGGGGGAATTGAGTGTGGTAAGGTGCATGTAAGGAATTCATGGGTGGGCAATCCGATTGAAGGAGGGGGAACTGGACGACTAAGATTGGTTCTCGCGGTTCTCGTACGAAAAACAGTTCTCGTTTGAACTTTTACCTATATATATATATATATAGGGGACGGTTCAAACGAGAACTATTTTTCGTACGAGAACTGCGAGAAACAATCTTAGTCGTTCATTTTGGATAATGGAATTCATGGATGAAGAGCGTGAGGGGATTGAGTGTGGCAAGGTGCATGTAAGGAATTCATGGGTGGACAATCCAATTGAAGGAGGGGGAATTGGACGGCTAAGATTGGTTCTCGCAGTTCTCATACGAAAAACAGTTATCGTTTGAACCGTCCCCTATATATATATATATATATATATATATATATATATATATATATATATATATATATATATATATATATAGGCGAAAGTTCATTTGAGAACCATTATTAGTGCGAAAACCGCGAGAACCAATCTTAGCCGTTTATTTTAGATAATGGAATTCATGGATGAAGAGCGTGAGAGGATTGAGTGTGGGGATGCATGTAAGGAATTCATGGGTGTGCAATCCAATTGAAAGAGGGGGAATCGGACGGTTAAAATTGGTTCTCTATATATATATATATATATAGACACACATAGGAAAAAGTTCAAACGAGAACTGTTTTTCGTACGATAACTGCGAGAACCAATCTTAGCCGTCCAATTTCCCCTCCTTCAATTGGATTGCCACCCATGAATTCCTTACATGCACCCTGCCACACTCAATCCCCCCATGCTCTTCATCCATGAATTCCATTATCCAAAATAAACGGCCAAGATTGGTTCTCGCAGTTTTCGTACGAAAAACAGTTCTCGTTTAAACTCTCCCCAATATACATATATATATATACATATATATATATATATATGTAAATATTTATTTAAATTGTTGTTTGTAATATAAGATCTTCCGCCACTTTGGTTAAATACAAAATCGGGAAGCATCGGCCTCTTTGGCTCGACCTATAAAAGCCGACATGGAATTACACAGGAAATGTAATAGTGAGTTCTGAAATTTCATCAATCTTACGACTTTATTAGTTCAAATTTAAAAGATAACCAATGGGTTCTAGCCAGCAATATTTGCGTTTTGGTGTTGTACATTAATTAAAATTATGAATTCTAGTCACGTAGGGAATAAAAATAAGATAAGTTTACTAGTCGATCAAGAAAAAAATATGAAAAGATAATAAATGTATGTTTATTCATTATGTAAGTGGTTTTTTTTTCTTTTTTGAAGTAGTTCTAAAAACATTCTTTGTTGATAAAAAAGATAGTCTAAATTATATATTTTTCCATTTAGATTACATTTTTATATATAAAACAAATAAAAGTATTCTAGCATTTGACAAAATTATATTTTAATCTTTTATCAAATTAACAGAAAACACTACAAGAGAAATCCCATGAGCAGGGAGGGTAAAAAGAAAGAAGGTATACAATTCCAGCATTTGTCCCCCTTTATTATCTGATCATAAAAACAAAAGGGCAGATTAACCTTGTCTCGGCTTCTCTATCACAAAATTAAACTTAACAAAACAAAAACAAAAAAAATATCCCGGTACATATGAATTCCCTGGAAATAAAACTTCCCATGCATGCACCCACCGCCAAAATCAAGAAATTATTCATTTTTTCCCAAACTATAACAAGGAAATGGTGAAAATGATACATCATCTCTGTTGTTTAGGCAGCAGAGTCCTTAGCAATCTTCTCGGCCTTAGCAATGACCTCGTCTATTCCACCAACCATGTAAAATGATTGTTCTGGTAAGTCATCGTACTTCCCATCCAACACTCCCTATACATTCAACCAAGTCAAACATTTAATGAACAAGTAGTATAAGATTTTTAAAAAGGTTTGATCTTTCAAGTAATTTGTAGTAATATGCGCAAGTAAAAGCAAACCGACCTGGAAACTACCAATGCTTTCCTTCAACTCAACGTATTTACCAGGGGCACCAGTGAAAACTTCAGCAACATGGAAGGGCTGACTCAAAAACCTTTGAATCTTACGAGCACGAGCAACTGTCAACTTGTCATCTTCACTAAGCTCGTCCATCCCAAGAATGGCAATAATATCTTGAAGATTCTTGTAGTTCTGAAGAACCTTTTGTACTCCACGAGCTGTATTGTAATGATCCTCTCCCAAGATATGGGGTGAAAGCATACGAGATGTAGAATCAAGAGGATCAACAGCAGGATAAATACCAAGCTCAGAGATCTGTGTAACATAATAAATCACAAAGTGCATAAGCAAAATTACACATACAAGCCCAAAATATAAATGATGTTGATTGACCCATTTACATGTAAATGAACCGATTGTGTTATAAATCTTAAAAAATGGTCAAAACTAAAAACAGGTTCAACAGTTCAAACGGGTACACATAAAACCTCCTAAATCCTTTTGTTTCAGAAATTAGATTGCTAATGTAGCAATATTAGTTTTTTCTAAAAAACCATTATTTAGGTTTATGATTCACGAAGAGAGAGAGAGAGAGAGAGAGAGAGAGAGGCCTTTGCAGGTCTGCCCAAATCAATGCAACCAATTTTAACCTCGCTCTAAACTTCCCATTACCCAACCAGCCCTAAACCGACCTGACCCGCTTTAAACTCACTCTAGCATTCCCACCAGAGCTCATTTTGAGTCATTACCCAACCAGTCCATTTTGTCAACTCAACAAAAAAATATCAGACTGCAGGAAACCTGTCGGGATAACACAGTAGTGGCATCCAAGTGAGCAAAGGTTGTTGCAGGAGCTGGATCTGTTAAATCATCAGCAGGCACATAAATTGCTTGTACAGATGTAATAGAACCCTTCTTAGTTGTTGTAATACGTTCTTGAAGACCTCCAAGATCCGTAGCCAAAGTTGGTTGATAACCGACAGCAGATGGGATACGACCCAGCAAAGCAGACACCTCAGAGTTAGCCTGCATCGAACAAAGACAGTAATTGATCAATGGCAATATCATCAAGATTAAAAGGAGTTATGAATGTCAGCTTTAGTCAGACAACAATACCTGGGTAAATCGGAATATGTT
Source organism: Dittrichia graveolens (assembly GCA_038502395.1). Classification (NCBI taxonomy): domain Eukaryota; kingdom Viridiplantae; phylum Streptophyta; class Magnoliopsida; order Asterales; family Asteraceae; genus Dittrichia; species Dittrichia graveolens. The sequence continues at coordinate 97,094,070 of JARJIL010000003.1, read as the reverse complement.
GTCAATAAAGAGAAGCACATCTTGTCCTTCAGCATCTCTGAAGTGTTCAGCAACGGTCAAACCGGTTAGCCCAACACGAGCACGAGCACCTGGTGGCTCATTCATTTGACCGTACACAAGAGCACACTTGCTCTCACTCTAGAAACATAAAGACAAGATATAAGTAAGTTATAAGGACATTAAAAAATAGCAGGTTTCCTCAAATAAATATACCTGTTTGTCACCTAGCTTGATGACACCACTCTCCATCATTTCCCTGTACAAATCATTACCCTCACGGGTGCGTTCTCCAACACCAGCAAAGACAGAGAAACCACCTGGTAAAACAAAATAAACGGTATATAAGCGATGTTGAAAAGATCAGGGCCCTTAACTGTATTAACAAAATTCACCTACCATGGGCCTTGGCAACATTGTTGATAAGTTCCATGATAAGCACAGTTTTCCCAACACCGGCACCACCAAACAGACCAATTTTTCCTCCTCTTTGGTATGGTGCAAGAAGATCGACAACCTAGAAGATCACAAAACAAGAATCTTCATAATGATCTATTGCCAATTTGCCATGCCTAAATCAATGTAAAGAATACTTTCTCGAAGAATCGGAAGAGAGACCACTAATGGAATCATGAATTACCTTGATACCAGTGACAAGGATCTGTTGTTCAGTTGCCTGTTCAACAAAAGCTGGAGCTTCTCTATGAATAGGCAAGTAGTGATCGGTTTCTGTTTAAAGAAATGATGAACAATAAGGTTAACCTTTTCTAGGAGAAGATACGAAAGAGTGGGTATTCAATAGCACATAAGACACTTACTGATGTCGCCTCTATGATCTATAGGTTCTCCAATAACATTAATGATACGGCCAAGGGTGGCCCTGCCAACAGGTACCTACAATCATAAGAACATATACAAAATTAATGCTACAAACTATGTATGTTGAGTGTGACGATTAAAATGAATCCTCTTGTCAAAATATATAAATCTTTGTAGAAATCTTTTGAAAAATGATGCGTCTTGTGTTGAAAACGGTATGACACACAGATAAATGCAAAAAAATAACAAAAAATGGCTACATCTTAACCCACATTGGCAAAAATACTACTGATTGAACCACTCTGACACGAGCTGCATACTGATTTCGATAAAATGGCAAAGATCTTTCTTTTATTTACAGATCTTAAGTTCTTAACTATCAAACTGAGAGGGCGAAAGAACAAATTTTTTAAAGGTCAACTGACGGAGAGACTTCGAAACCTAAATCTTAAATTTCCCGTTAAAAGTCATAGTTTCTTTTTGAAATGGGTAAACGCTTACGGTGATAGGAGAACCAGTGTTGAGAACTCTTTGACCTCTGACAAGCCCTTCAGTACCATCCATAGCAATAGTCCTGACCATATTCTCCCCCAAATGCTGCGCCACTTCCAAAACCAACCTAATCGAATTATCCAAAACCTCCAAGGCCGTAAGGATCGGCGGCAATCCCTCGCTAAATCTGACATCAACGACAGCACCGATCACCTGACACACCTGTCCGATGGAACCGGCGCCGGTGAACTCGTCAGTGATCTTCCCGTCATGAGATCCTTGAGCTGGAGAAGTAGCAGGTGGCTGAGAAGGAGCGGTGCCGGCAGAAGTGGCATAGTTGACTGCACGGTTGAGGAAATAGCCAGTAGGGGAAGGGTTAGATGGAGAGCGCGTGCGTGCAGCGGCTCTACCGGCATGAGGGAACGGAGATCGGGATGGAGATCGGTGGAGGGAGGAACGGAGGAGAGATGACAGTAGCCGCCGTGAAGACATGGCGGAGATAGAAAGAGAGAGTGCTAGGGTTTGAAATGAGTGGATGGATTTCGTCTCGCGAGAGACTCTGATCTGAAATGAGGGAATTCTGGGGAATTTCAACTTTTTACACTCAGATTCTTACACAAAAACAATCGCTAAATTCACGCTCAGTGAAAATGGCAAATAATAATGCGTTTTTTTATTTATTTACGGGATAATAGCTTTAAAGGTAACTCAAATATTATCTTTTTATTAAGAATAACAATAACAATAATAATTAAGCATTATATGATAAAATATAATATCATCACTTTACTATCGGCACATCACAATCTCATTAGCAAAGCTTTACCTATACATCGTCAAAACATGTTAATACATCGTTAAGACGTCACTCGTAACATGACCGTGACATCATCAAAACATTGCCTTAAGTGGCTAATATATCACCAAATGATCATGTTTACACATACACGATGAGTTGATAATGCTACCAAATAACTATCTCATAGATTAAACATCGCACATAAAATATAATGGCCTAACACATCACATACAGTCAGGTAACTCACAACTACCAAACATTAACACATATTGATAACACATTCAAAGTTAATCAAACTGTAACGTAAGACATCACAATTCATGGCTACCCAACATCTCCTACATACACATGCTACTAGGCATCTCATCTTATCAATGATCATGTAACATCTCAACATGATCTACCACCTAGTCATATTAACATTCATAATACAACCCTCTATAATCGTTAACCTAACTACGCAATCAAATCACATACTTACCTTAAAATGGCATTTATTACGCGGCAATGTGTATAATTTAGCTACTAAGAGCATTTTACTGTATGATCTCATATGTATTGCACTATCAATAAGTATCCAAAATCACACTTCAAAGAGAACAGCTAATGTATCTCACTATTGTGACTTGTCCTAACGCTCCTGAGATTTTGAGAGAATCCCCTTTTACAACCATAAACTTCACACTTAGGCCCTGTTTGGTTCACTGTATTTTATGGGATTTCGTGGGAATGGGATTTAAAATACAGGGAAATGTTGTGTTTGGTTGGAAAAAAATGAAGGGATTTTAAATGCTGGGAATTCTTTAAAATCCCTCAAATTCCCTTACTCAAGGGATTTTACAAATGCATCCACCCCCCATGGTATTTCAAAATGCTTTGTATGAAGGATTTTCTATTTTACCATTTTGCCAAATGCAAATCCATTTTACAATGCTGTCAAATGCAAATCCTTTGACAGAATACAAATCCCATGAAAAAAAATTTGCGAACCAAATGCCCCCTTAACTATGTACTACAAGAATAAACATCACATTTAGAACTACCCAAAGTTAGCAACACATGGGAACCTAGATATTATCACAAGCTTCACATCATATATCTACATAATTTCACATCATAAGCATTACAACCCTTTAACTACTTAGCTTGAAATCAGAAGCGTCAATTATACACAAACAAAGCATCATAAGACATTGAACTCACAGGTGGGTATGATGAATATCACAACCCCAAATCATTAACTTTATACTATCAAGCATGCATCATGCAATATGTGACCTTTAATTTCGAGATTCATCTATGGAAGCCTCAAGGGTTATTGAATGAGCACCCAAATAAGTTCTACACACTTGACCCTTCAACAATTTGACCAAGGATTAAACACCTCCCATTTGGGTGACATATACACCAATTTTGCACAAAACATCATATTTTTCTTAATTAATTTTATCAACATACTAATTTTCCAACAAAATACTAAAATCCACCAATAATATTATTAAAAAATTACAACTTACTACCCACTAACTCAAATCACCAAATTATAAATTTTTGGATGTTATGTTGACAATAGGAATGCCCATATAGGTCTTCATGAGTTTGTTTCGGTAATTAACTCAACTAGTCTTCAATTTTACTGAAGTAAACCACAAAAAAATGAAAATACTGAAAAAGAATAAAAGATGATAGAATATAGTATGGAATAGCCAATAAAGGATAATGCTACATAACAACTATGATTGCCTGGACCAAAATCGTTGAAGGTGGCCTGAAAATTTTGGATGTATCAAAATGGGGCGAAAATACATGGTCTGTTTTAGGCGGAAATGGATCTTAAACTCAAAACTTTACAAAATTCTAATGCAAAATAGTAAAAATTGTAAAAAGGTGCATATTTGTAACACCCAAAAAATTTGTGAGTCTTTATTTTTATTAAAAATTATATTTAATTGATTAGTGAAAAGAAATAAATTTGCATGAGTTTATGAAAATATGTAACGAGTGTAAATTGATTACTATTTATATAAACTAGGGAGCTTACGAGTTTAGGGAGTGAGATTATAAATTATCAAATACTAGTATGCAACTAGAGAAAGTTCTGCAGAAAATGTCTAAATATGTAATCTTGAGGGGTAAAAATTGCTAATGACCAAAGTATGTATGTACATAAGCTATTTGGTCAAATGAAGTCAAAAAGAAAGAAAAATCAAGTGTGAGTGTATGTTAGTGATCTGGAGAATTCAAGAAGAGAGGGGAAGGCACAGTAAATTAACCTTTACACTCGCAAATGTGAAATTGAAGCTTGGAGATTGGAATTTAAGAGTTAAGGTAAGTTTCATATATTAAATTTTGAGTAAATGGGTTAAACTTGAGTGTAGAGTCTAATTAACTGTGTTTATAGTGTTTATATTTGATAATAGGTGTTTACTTGTGTTGAGAAACACTGTTTGGTGTTAATTTCTTGATTTGGGTTAAGTTTGGTTGAGAACAAAAGTTGTTCTAGGCTATCAGCTTGCTGGAAATTTGGTTAACACGGGCTGTGTACATGGTGCCAGCCGTATAGTGCATCACGTAGTGGTACACGGTTCATGTTATGCCTTTTCATGATGTAATATCCTCAAAACGGGCCTAAACGTGTGCGAATATGGTATGTCAATTATTTAATTTAACTAAATAATATATATATATATATATATATATTAGAAAATGATATAAAATATGAAAAATAATAAATAAATGGGTTATTAAAAATATTAATAAAAATAGATAAAGATTATAAAATATCGAACGGTTTCAAGCGAGGATTCCAAAAATATCCTCGTTAGTTGAAATGGTTAAACGAGAGATGAGTTGTAAGTTGAAAAGGGGAACAAAATACCCACTTGTGGATAATAATAATAATAACCCACAAGTCAGTTTTGGCTATATCCTCTCATCAGACACATACACACACTCACGTATTTAAACACACACACACACATTTATCTTCCTGTTCTTGCAAAGATTGAAGGAGAAATTAAATTTCAAGCAAACAAGTTGTGATTTCTAGCAAGAAAACAAGATTAAATCAGTCCACAATCACCATCTTCATCATTTCTATCATTGAAGCTTCATCTCCATGCTTGTTCTTCTATTCTTGATTTTAGGTTTTTGAAAGAAAACTCACTAAGCTTTGTTCCAGCAGTGAATTGAGCTTCTAATTAGTCCTACAAGTTGTTTCTAATCATCCTTTGATCATTGTAAGTTCCAATTCATCCTTGTTCTTGATTATGTCTTTCAAGACTTGAAATTTTAGGTTTACAAGTGGGTTCTTTGATTTAGCAATCAAGAACTAGAATTGATGATTGAAATAGGTTCTAATATCATTTATAAGTACATAGGAATCAATTCCATGAATTAAAGTAGTGATCTTGATGAGTTTTGAATTTTGGCTCAAATGGGTCAAAATTGGTCAAATACGGGTCAAACTGATTTTGACCTTCAAGAACTGAAATTTAGTGTTCTAGTTGATCCTATAACTTGTTAGGATTGATTAGAACTCATATGGTGGATTAGAAGTGGTATTTTTGCACAAACCCAATATTTAGCCTAAATGGGTCAAAATGGCCAAAATGAGCTAAATTTGTTTTTACACATCAAGAACTGATTTTTAAGGTATAATAGGTTCATATGACTTGTATGAATTGATTAGAACATTGGTTTTGAATATTTAGCCTAAATGGGTCAAAATGGCCAAAATGCACACTTCTTTGTCCATTTAATTGAGATTTTCGTATGAATTAATTGGATATGAGTTTTTGATGTTAGAAAGCTTCCACAAGTGTTAAATGGTCATATGAAACACTAGAATTTTACTAAAATTGATTTGGAATTGAAATGAGCAAAAATGGCATTGCTGTGCACAAAACAGCAAGCTGTTTGTGCACTGCAGGCTCCTCGCGGCGCGACCCAGAAGGGTGTCGCAATGCGATCCCCCTGCACACAGCCTACAATGTTGTTTTGTGCTATTTATTCACGTGTTGTTGCTTGGACTACTATAGTTAGTTAATAAATGGTTAAATAACATCATTAGGGTATTGTTTCAAGTATCCTAGATGTTTCTTACGTGTTCAAGTGATTAATGCGTAAGCATTGGTATTATAGGTCAAGTTGACAATTCGTGAGTGCCAAAGCAAGGTGTTTGCTTATTCTAGCCTATTAGGTGAGTGCCTGATAACATAACAATTAATATATGTATAACATATATTAACAATGATTACAAAATTGTATACCATGATTTGTACACGCACTTGTTTAAGTGTAGGTTGCATGATGATACTAGAATTTAACATGTTGACACAATGTAGTATGCACTTATTAGGTGTATGCTATGATGATAATTGAATATATGCGCGCATTGATTGGTGATCCGATTGGATCAGATTATTTGTTTGTGAATGGTCCGGATCTTATGGACAAAGCTGTCCTACAACAAGAATAAAGCTGTTCTACTTAAGGACAAATCTGTCCTCTTCGGGTATAGTTTATGTTGTACAACAGAGGAATCAGTTGATTCCAAAACGCAATGGTGGACCGCTTTACAGCTCACCCATCGGAGCGGTTGATGTGTCCGATACCACAGTTTGGTGCATTGAGCCGGGTTAGCTCCCCTACGAGATATGTTACCTTCTGACAACGCCAGCTCATCGCGAGATGCTAGGATAGAATTATCTGAGCATGATTGATGATATATGATATGTTTATATTGATTGCATGCTATTTGATACTCACTAGCTATTATAGCTAACAAATACTCATTCTCATATATGCAGGTGATCCTTAGTGAGCTTGGGAGCCTGCGGGTAGTCTAAATGCTTTGGGAGGAACACTACCATTATGTTTAAAACTCTGTTGAATTATGTTTGTGGTTGTTAAAGATAAAGTTCAGCCGGTTATGTATCCGTAACACCAAATGTTGTATGTGGCAACATTTTGACTGTTTATATAGTTTGCCACGTGTTTTTACTTCCGCTGCATTTTTAAATTATAAGACAGGTTTAAATGTTCTATTTACAGTCAAACCCACGCGGTTTGAAAACTCAAATTGTATTTTAAAAAGAAAAAATTTGGTTCTCAAAAGCACGGTGTTACACATGATACATTCCATGTAGAGACACTTTGGACTCTGTATGGTTGGACTACACGGGTTGTGTAATATCAACACGGTCCGTGTAGGGTTAGAACATGCCCTGGCATGCTTGTGTGAGTCGTGTAGTGCGGCCATGTAACATATACACGGGTCATGTAGCAGGCCGTGTAGAGCACTAGAAGGATAAGTTGAAAAGATGAAATTTTGAGAACTTAATTAGTTGTTGTAGGTGATTGTTGTTAATTACAAATATAATGGAAAGAGAGTTCGAGACCATAAGAGATTTTAATTGCAACAAACAAGGTAAGTACCTTAACTTGATACTTAGAGATATTAATTATTTGTGATCGTACATATAAAATACTAGAGTGAAATTTATTATATGATTGTTATTATTTGTTAATATCGAGATATTTGCAACTAAGTAGTTGGTAAAGAGTATAGAGATAAACACAAAATTAATAAAAATAAGTATAATTGTATATAGGAGACGCGAGACAGAGATATATATTTATGACTGAGGTTGGAGTATCGAGGTATTATTAAAAAAAAATGAGAAATTAGTACAAGTGATTAAATAACAAGCTACGTATAATTACATAATTAAAGAGAATGAGTCTTTACATAGAGATATTTTATAAATACATATTGTAAAAACTAAAAGAAGGGGTTGAATAGTTTCTATGTCCACTTTTTCTTTTAAGGTTTAAATAATATTCTTTTTAACACAAATCAAACTTTTAATGAATGAATACAAATAAGCATATTAGAATATATATATATATATATATATATATATATATATATATGTGTGTGTGTGTGTGTGTGAGAGAGAGAGAGTATCTTTAGTATATATATGTATATTTATATATTTGCATGTATGTATATTCTTGACAATGTATTTAAATAACTTGAAAGTAAGTGTAATAATGTAAGAGCAAGAATATAAGAATAAATGCGAGTATGTAAAAAGTTTAAGGGTTAGAGAAGGATAACACCAAGATTTATAGTGGTTCGGTTGAACTCCAACCTACGTCCACTCCTTAACCTCGTCAAGAGTTCCACTTGCACAACGCGCAAAAAGTCTCCTTAGATCGGAAAAGACCACCGATTACAATTACCTTTGGAAGGTAGGTGACAACCTCACCAAGCTTTAATCCAAGAATTAAAACAAGTTTTTTACCAAGAACTTAAGTTTCCTTCAATAAGGAACAAGAACAAGTTCTTTCGCAAGAACTAGAATCAAGAACACAAGCGAGGAATAGTCAAACCCACTATCAACAATATTGTTCTTCCCTTAACATCAACGTATGAATTCTCCCAAACACTAACAAAGATGTGTATAAGAAATATCACTTTTAAATTATAAGAGGCAAGTGTATGAATATATAAATGCTCAAAAAGCTCTATCTCTCTTGATTTCTCTTGCTTACTTGAGTTGTTGTTTGGATTAATCAAAGATTATAACAAACTCAAGAATCACACATATAAATATAAAGTTGTAAGAACACAAATGTGTAAATAATATCTTAGAGTATTTCAGATGCAAGAGGTAGTTTAAAGTGAAAACCCAAGGCTTGTATTTATAGAGAAAGAAGAGAGAGAAAGTTGAGTTGTTTGGTGGCCGGACGGTCGCAGGCCCACGGTCGACCGTGCGTCACTAGAACAGCTTTTAGCCAGATTTAAAAATGTTGTTGTTATGTACTTGGCTTATATTTGAAATCTATATTTTGCCATTACAATACCCATAATAAATATTGTTATCTTGTGTATTTGAATTGACACAAATATCAAGTGAAAATTCTCTTTTGAAATTAGTGGACCAAATTATGTCACACCTCAAGATGAGATATTTCCGTAAGATCCCATCTTATCAATCAAACAAATACACAATATGATAATACCTTTTAAGGGTATTTTTTTGTACATAAAAATATGTATTTTTATGTCTGTAAAGATTCACCAGATAAAATATATTTTAATAAAGATTGTGGCTTTATAAAATACAATTCTCAAAATAGATATCTTTAAGATAATGTGCACTTGATTTTATAAATTAAAATACATTTAAGTAAAAATTGACTTTTCGATATATGTGACATTGTGGTTGATATCGCCATATTTAGATACATATTTTATGCGGTATCGTATTTATTTTTAACCAGTATTGTTTATAAATAAGTCAAAAGATGCTTAATATCTTAAATTGTTGGTTTTTAGGTTAAAAAGACGGATGATGAAAGGTATTGAGCAAAAACCGAAGAAACAGAATAAAATAAGAAAAGCTGTAAGCTCTGACACACCTCCACTATTTTGATCATATCTCACTCATACGAACTTGGATTGAGGTGATTCAAGCCACCACATAAACTAGACTCATAGGGCTACAAAATCAATTTTATGGTCAATGCCTGAAAATGCATGGTTGCTACGCGACGGGATTTCAGATCTAAAAAAATCGTGACTTATCTACCGGTCGCGACGCGACACCTCAGAAACGTGAAATCTATAAAATCAGTCCTATTTTCGACTTAGGAAATATATATGCGGTTCTAGGGCTTCAACATGACGATAGAGGGTGTCCAAAAGTGATTTTCGAAACCTGGAAGCGGATTTGGAGCTCAATAATGAAGAATCAGAATTGAAGAATCATCGGGTTTCATTTGTTTTGCATTATTGTCTATGATGTTCTTTTCTTCTGATTATGGCTTATATATCATGGTTTTTACTTAGATGAGATTGCCTTTGTTTTATGGTTTGGTTTTAATGAATTAATAATTATATATTTATCATGTCTTGCTTGATCTAAGATCGATATATGTTAAAGTTTCAAACTTTGTTATTTATTGACTGAGTTTACATAGGTTTGAGGAGAAATCTACCTATGTATGCTTTTATCATGATTATCTAAGTCTATTAGATGATTGTGACTAGTGATTGACCAAATCCTAAGGTTAAGTGACAAAGTAGTTAACTTTAATGTGTATGAACAATTGCATGTGATGATCACTATGTGTGATTGAATGATTGCATGAAAAATAACAATCAATATTTATTAAGTCTTGCATGATTAGAAATTAACTGACTAATTATGATAGTATTTGATCTCATGACCATATGATTAGTATTTTTTTATGATTATAGGGTTAGAATTTCTGACCTGGATATCTAACAAATCTAAAAATCGGTATATGATGAAGAGTATCCATTGCACTATCTTGAAATCAACCATAAATAAGGGGTAATCGAATCTAAGTAAGAACGCATCTTTTCTTGATCATTCCCATTCCAAGCTCTCAGTTTTATGTTACTTTTGGATTGTTTTCTCTTTTGCTTAATTAATATTTTATCGCATTCTTTGATTTATTCCCATATTTTCCCATTTAATCGTTTTCTTTAGACTAATTAATAATTAAATCTTTTAATCCATACTCACTCCCCAAGTGTTCGACACTCGGTCTTACCAGAACTATACTGCGATACGATTAGATACACTTGCCTATTTGTGTTATAGTCAGTATTTTGGTTATTCCAATTTATAAATATAAAACCTGATATGATTCACGCACATCATGGTTTAATAGTTTTTTTTACTTTATTGTTATTGCAAATGTTTGGCGTTTTATAAAATTTACAGGTTTAATCCTCATAATATATTTGTGTTATGATCAATGCAGATTTGTATTCAACTCCTATTTTGCCAAACTTATTACTTTCATATTAACTTGGATTTAGTAATATATTTTCCTTTTAAATAGATATTAAAAATTGCGTCATCAAAACATTTTTTTAAATATTAAATCGTTGATTGCATCAACACATATTTATACACATTAAGAATGGATAACTAAGAAGAGTAATATTCTCGAGGGATATATAGCGTAGTATTAAAATTAAGAGTATCCGTGTATGTGTGTATATATATATATATATATATATATATATATGAAAGAGTATGATAGACCATGTATATATATACACACACATCCACACACAAATATAAGAGAGTATGATAGACCATGTCTATATATATGAAAAGAGAAATGTGAAATAAAATTGAAACAAGTAAAAGATGAAGAAATTGGTAGAGGATGTATATATATATATATATATATATATATATATTACATATGTGATAATTATAGATTGTCAATGTGGTTATATGCGTGATAACAAAGTATGTGATATATATAAAATATAATGCGAGTACACTTACTTGTGCATGATGATGGTGCGCGCGCGCCATGTTATGCATGTGATATGTAATTATATATTCAGTATGTTACATACCGTCTATTTCGGAAGCAGACAGATATGTGGATGTAAGACTATCGTCAGCACATAGTGATAGCATTTAGAGATCAGGATATGTAAGACTATTGTTGATGTGCCACAATAGCATTCACAGGTGATGTAATACTATAGTTAGTGCGTTGTGATAACATTTAAAGATCTTGAGATGTAAAACTACCGCTAGTGCGTTACAGTATCATTGAGTGTGATATGATGAGACTATATTTACATGCTAATTATCATTGTTTAAGTGTTTTGTGGAGTTGTTTACTAGGCTTTCTAGTTCATTCTTATTGTTGTTTACTTTTTTAGGTTTTGTGACAGATGAGGCTTCCATGTGGACAACATAGAGTATTTTTGTGCAATATCAAAGGAAATTATTTTTATTTAATACCTGAGCTAGTTGTTGCTCTTTTATTAGAGTAATTTTGGAAAAAATTATTGTATTAGAATTTCCATGTTACACGTTAAAAAAAACTGGTTACACGTTAAAAAAACAGGTGTTACAATATAGCGGTGATTATTATATTTTCAGTCAAATAGAATAAGTATAAGAAAACACAATCATGCACTTTACATGAATAATTCCTTTCGACTTTATCATTGAGAGACCGACCTCGATATAAACATACCATAACCATATCTTGTATAGTTATATTATTTTATGTATTATAGCCCCTAACTATCACATTATTAGTTAGAGATTTCGGAACATTCCTTATTAGACAGATAAATAGATAGATAGCCCTTAATATTGGTTACAAATATTAGAACATCAGAAACCTTTGATTTTACGAAGATGAAGATGAATCATCTTTGAAGTTAAGATCAAACAAGAACATAGCATAAATGAAATTAAGATCAAACAAGAATATAACATCAAAACAGAACACAAATCGATGGAACTTGATCACATACTTGTGTCATAAAACAGAAATAAGAAACATAAAAAATCACATGATTAAATCACAAAAATAATCATCAACAATAGAAAATCATAGGTTTGGAAACCAATATGCATTTGAGATCGAAATTAGTAATATACAATAATGTGTTGGAGAAACTGTTACCAAATTATTATCATATTCATATTTATCATAATACTCAATATTTTTTTGTGTGCAAAAGTTGTTAATAGCTTGTAGAATTTAGCTAGTGTTCCCCTAACCAAACCAAGCCCCTTGATGGTGATTTCCATATTCAACAGAACTAGAATCTGATCTACGTAACATGGGCGTTCACAAATTAAATTTTAATTTGACTACTAAAAGTAAAAATTAGACTTTCAATTTTTAATGAAATGAATGGTCAGGATTTAATTTTGATTAAATAAAGGGTCAAGATATTCTAATAAAATTGATGAAGGTTAATTTTTTTATTTATATTAGATTAGAAGATGGTAATATAGTAATTTTATAAATAATTGAATTTGATGATGATGATTATTGATATTTAAATGATTTAATAAATATTAAATAGGTATTTGGACATATATGAGAGTTTTAAAAGTTTTGAAGAATATATAAGTAATTTAAAAGTTTGAAAGGATATAAAAGTAATTTATAAAAGTTTGGAAGGATATATAAGTAATTTAAAAGTTTGAAATGACATATAAGGAATTTATAAGTTTTGTAAGGATATAAAAGAAATACCATACATAATGGACCAAAATGGGTTTCTTGATTTCATGCTTTAAGCTCAAAAAGATCAATTTCGCTATTGGATCATCTGCTACTTTAAAAAAATTGGTTTTTAATACGAGGATATGATATATACCATGCTCTTATAATTACAAAAACCTAAAATGAAGGACATGTTAATCGTTTTTGTTACTGCTAGAGATAGCAATGGGGTCCCAGGGATCGCTCTTCCATCCCCATCCCGATCCCCGTTCCCCACCCTCAGCCTCCATCTCGACCCGTTTCTCCGCCGAGGAATTGACTTGCATCCCCATCTCCGTTGCATATCGGGGATCCCCGCGGGGAATCAGAGATTTTTCTTTGTTTACAAAATCGATTTTTCTAAATAGATATACATGAGAATTTTCATATAAAACTAGAATTATAAATGTAATTTAACCCTTACAACTGGTTCACATCAAAATGTAATCAATCAAGTATTGTAATATTTTCGTAAGATAAATAATATTCTTGATAAATGACATAATATATTTACTAAATCGTTTTATAATACACATAATATTATCATTCAAATAGATGATTTATCTAACTTATATATCCATAAAAGACGCTTATAATACTTTCATAGTTGATTCGATAAAAAAATATATTAGTCATTTTATCATATTAGTTTTTCCATTTTTTTTGTTTAATAAATCATATAAGACGATTATGTATGTTCAAACAAAAAACAATCTTATTGATATCTATATTAATGTATGAAAGTTAAGTTGCATACAAATGTATATTTGTATGAGAATTTTGAATTTAAAATTATATATATGTATGTGTGTGTGCGGGTACGGGTTCGGGAAACCGAGGGGTATCCCCATCCCCGTCCCCATCCCCATTTCTAAGTTCGAGAAATCCCCGTCCCCATCCTCATCCCCGGTCAACTCGGGATTCCCCAGTCAAATCGGGGTCGGAGATCGGGTTCCCCACCAAATGCGGGATTTTTTTTGCCATCCCTAGTTACTGGATCACATGCTACTTTAACATTTTTTTAATTGGATGTTATTATTTGGATCCCTTCCTCTCACATATTAGACACGTCACATCAATCAATTACAGTTTTCAATACACATCATACATCACATCATAGAGGGTTAATTTAGCTTTTCAAATGATCTAAATAGAATCACCCATTCAGTTTTCAATACAGAGATATGATATATTTTGTTCTTATAATCAGAAACACCTTAAACGATGGATATGTAAATTATTTCAATACTTACTTTAAATATGTTAATTATTTCAATACTTATTTGCAATTGGAACTTTAGTTTAGTCATTTATCGTTTATTCATTTAAATGTTTATAATTTTAAAAACACCTCAAGTCCTTTTCGCATTTATAAAATTTAGTATATTATTTAAAAGAAAATAATCCATAATATTAACTATCCAACTAGAAAATTGATTTATACATAACAAGATTTTATCATACATAATAATTATGACTTTTATACCCATAGTATTTTACTATCTTTTATTTACATCCACATATTTAAAAATATAATAGTCTAAACAGCAACTAATCATGTGTATAGCAAAATCTATTGTATACAGGTCTATCCCATCCAAAACCACTGTAGTTTAGTTATTTTTATAGATATTTTCCTGTTATTTAGCCGCGTCAATATTTTTCCTCCAATAAATAGCCTCCTGTTTCCTTTACACCTAAGAAAACTCACACACAGTTGCCGTAATCTGTGTCAAATCAAGCATCTAATTGACCCGGTAATCGTCGTTATCTTACGATCCGTCATTGATCATGGCTGCTCCGGCGTCGTCTTCGTCGTCGGCGACGAACATCATGCTCGCAATCTACGAGAAGAAGACCGTCGCGGTCGATCTCTACCGTCCTCTCCGCAACTACATAGTCTTTAATTACTCCGAACGCGAGGCTCAAAACCTCGATGACGACCTCGAAACCCTAAAAGAGATGCGTAACAGCATCGAACGCTCATCCGCTGCTGACTCCCTTCCCGCCCGCCGTGATCTCCTCCAGAACTACTTCAAAGCCCTAACCGCAGTCGAATCGAGGTTCCCGATCTCCCCCGACAAGGACCATGTCAACTCCGTGACCTTCACGTGGCACGACGCGTTCAAGAACAAGAACAAGGCGTCACAGCAGAACATTCACTTGGAGAAGGCGGCGATTTTGTTTAATTTGGGGGCGGTACATAGTCAGATTGGTTTGACTTTCGATAGGTCTACGGTGGAAGGGAGACGGCAGGCGTCGCACTCGTTTATTGCTGCCGCCGGTGCGTTTGCGTTTTTGAGGGATAATGCGGCTACCAAGGCGTCTATTGGGAATTCGACGACGGTGGATATTTCTGTGGAGTGTGCGGGGATGTTGGAGAGGCTGATGCTGGCTCAAGCGCAGGAGTGTGTGTTTGAGAATACCATTGCTAAGGGAAGTACCCCAGGGGTTTGTTCCAAGATTTCCAGACAGGTCAGTGTCAATCAATTTGCTGGTTAATTCCTTGTGACCTGTCAATCAATTTGTTGGTTAATTCCTTGTTTAAATTGCATGTACTTGTGTTAATCTTTAAGCATTATGAACTACTTCATCATTATTTAGTAGTGATCAAGGCTTATCAAGAACCATTACGTGATTTGTCCGCTTGAAATCCAACTGGGTTTGTTCTCTCTAATA
Source organism: Dittrichia graveolens (assembly GCA_038502395.1). NCBI lineage: Eukaryota > Viridiplantae > Streptophyta > Magnoliopsida > Asterales > Asteraceae > Dittrichia > Dittrichia graveolens. Next base: position 97,078,202 of record JARJIL010000003.1, on the reverse strand, counting down.
GTCTTGATATAGTTTAAATCCAAGTTTCATATGATGTCACAAAGAAGGATATTCATGCATTCTTGAAGCTTGACAGTCTTACACAACCACAATTTATTCAAATATAGGTGGGTCTCTATTATGAAGAAGCCCTAGCTGCCCTAAATGTTGCACCTCTCACTCAGCACTTTGACAAGACATGGCAGTCACATGTTCAGCTGAAGGCAGCGTTGTTCTATGCAGAGGCTTGTTATAGATATAGTTTAGAGCTTCATGAGAAGGAAGAGATTGCAGAAGAAATCGCACGGTTGAAGAGTGGTATAGGTGCTTTAACTGATGCCAAAAAATCATCTCCAAGAGGGGCTGCACAACAAATTCTTGATGCAATTAATAAACTAGAGACTAATCTTAACCGTAATCTAGAGAGGGCTATGAAGGAGAATGACAGAGTGTACCTTATGAGGGTTCCTCCAGCAAGCTCTTTAGCACCTCTTCCTGCATTTGCTATGGTCAAGCCTTTGAACATGAATGAGGTGTTGGATGCAAGCAGAGAGAAGATGTTTGCAAGTCTTGTTCCTGACAGCAGTGCAAAGGCTCTTTCAAGGTACACTGAAATGGTTGATGACATCATCAGAACTCAGGCTGAAAGATTGCAGCAAGGTAGCGAGCTTGCTCGAGTTAGCCTTAAGGAAATGGACTTGCCTGATTCAATTCTTGCTTTGGAAGGACATTCTGTATTGCCAACAGCTCTATGGGAAGATGTTGAGGCAGTTCAAATTAGTGGGGGTCCTGCTGGCCTAGAAGGTGAGCTTCAACAGCTTCGTGATTTAAGGAGGGTAAACCATGAATTGTTAGTGCAGACTGAGGAGCTTCTTCAGAAAGAAGCAGCTGAAGATGCACAATTTAGAAGTCAATTTGGGAGTCGGTGGACCAGGCCTCAGTCTAGTACACTCACAAAAAACTTGCAGGATCGGTTAAATAGGTTTGCAGCAAATTTAAAGCAAGCTGCAGAGAGTGATGGTAAAATTGAACGCTCAGTGAGAGACAATATGGCGCTCATGTCTATCTTAGATCGCCGTCCGGTAAGTTTTCTTGAACTGATTGGATAAATTGTTTCCTTTGTATCTATTATTTCAACAAATACAGTCATACCTCTACCAGGTGGTAGAGGGACTACTTCCTGAAAGACCTTCAGCTCAAATTGTGTTATTCAAAATCTGAGTTCTATCTGTAATGCTTATTTAAATTAAGTATTAATTTTGAATTCCTTTTAATATACTATTATTATTTACTTTTATTTATATTAAAATCAATATATAATATTATCATATATGTAAGTTTGTATATTGTAATATATTATTAATATTTTACTTTTAATTATATTCACATTGAAAGTAATATTATACACACACAATATTGTTGAACATTTGGTTCAATGTCTCAGTCTTTTAATTTTGCATTGTGTTCCTGAGTTATACATGGAAAGAAAATGGAAGGATAGAAAATTAACGGGAGAAAAGAAAAGGAGAGAAAGGAAAATGTTTTTGTCATTGGGCGTTCCTGAGTTCGAAAGAAAATGAAAGGAGTGAAATATGAAGTGTTTTTTGGTTTCTTTCCAAAATCTTCCCAACTTTGGGAGGAAAATCAGGAAAGAAAATAAGGGATAGTTTTTCTTCCAAAATCCTTTCTTTTCTCTTCTAAAAAACATAGGAACATAACTAAAATTCATTTTCCTTCCTAAATCTTTTCTTTTCTCACCTAATTTTTACTCGGAAACACAGCCTTAAGAATTTTGAAGTTACCATTTACCCCTCATATCAAACAAAATGGAAACCACTGACCAAATTAAATAAAGTTGATCAGATGATATATACCATCTGAATAATTAAACCTTCCATAATAAAAATATCTTCAAAGAATTAAAGTCTATACAAATTAAATTCCAACCCACAAGATAGTAAATATAAGTTAAAAATCTAATAAAAAGAATTTATATCAATAAGAACATTTTAAGTATCCAATCATGTACTAAATATTTTAATTTTAAGTATTAAAAAAGACATAACTAGAACCCATGAACCCGTAACTCGATGTATAAAATCTAAGGATTTATTTTATGGCTCATATTATCGTATTAAAATAGAATAATTATCCACTGCTTTGTGCTGGTATCAACTAGAGTGTGTGTTAATATATAAATTTATATAATTCGTATTAGGTTACTCTTGCGCATCTGTGTAGTGAGAATGTATGTGCACAAAAATTCAGTATTTTTAGAGCTGAATGAATGTACTCTCATTGATACTTGGATCTTTTTTTAAAAAAGGCTACTCTCATTGATACTTAGACCATTACTTTTAGCTGAGATGTTTGTAACAACTTTTTGTTCAAAAATTCAGATGGAGTTCATTGACAAAAAAAGTTTGTTTACTTGAGTTATCTTGTGTTAATTCATTTATGCATTCTTTTATTTGCTAGATTGAATCAGCCCTTCCAACCTTGGCTAAGCCAATTATGTCTTTGGATGCCAACGAAGATGCTGTAGTGGGGACTCTGAAGCAAAGTTTGGTAATGCTTACTTATTACTTACAAGGCTTTGAATTACCAGAGTGTCAGAGCAAATCAAGTCCATGTCCATGCATATCATATATGTAGTCCATGCATGTCACATTTTACATTTTACATTTTACATTTTACATTTTACGTAATACTTGTTCAGCTAGTTATACTTTCCCTTATTTTTTATTATTTTTAATTCTGTGTTCGTTCTTGTTTTGCAGAGGCAATTAGAAACACTGGGTGCACAAAGGGCTGGTCTGGAAGACATGCTGAAAGATATGAAGAGGAAGGTATGCTTAACTATAGTGGAGATAAATACGCAGTTTGGTTATTATTTTCAGTTTTCAAAGTAATATTATATCTATTTATGGCTGACTGCTCTGATTTCAGTATCCTCGGAATTGATGGGTCCATCAAATTATGTTCTTTGTTTTATTTGTACTTTCGAAATCATTTTATAATTACTCAACTGTATAGTGAGTTACTAATGTTTTGTTGTACAATTAGGATGATATACTGCCAAAGCTGATGACGTCCACAGGTTCATATGAAGATCTCTTCAGAAAGGAAACTGCAAAATATAATCATATATGTGAAGAAATATCTCAAAATCTTCAGGCTCAGGAGCAATTGTTGCTACATATTCAGGTGTTCTTTTTACCTCTATCTTCATCTTTTTCCTCCGACCCCCTGTTGTTTTTCTGGTGGTACTCGTTTTTTCTCCAGTTATTTTTCTCTGTGCCATGTCTTTTGTATTGTTTCTTATTCTTCTTGTTGTGTGGTGCATGATTTTTTTGTAGTTGGAGTCTCATTAGAATTTAGTTCACCTTGCAACCTTGCATTTTGGTACTGTAGTTGGAGAAAATATTATCTGAAAGTGAACACAATTTTTGCATACATGATGCTTACGTTGTCGGATTGTGTTTCTTTATCTATTTAAATTTTTAGGGTTAGTTTCACCAATATTTTGATCTTTCATTAATCCAGGCGGTTGATTCTCCCAAAATCTAACTGGTTCTCTTGTTTGTAGGCTCAAAACCGTGAATTTGCTGGCACTTTCAATATTGAGGATTACAAAGGTAAAGTTTATCTTTCAATAAATGATATTATATTCCCATCTTCTGCCCTGCATTGACTGTTATTTATGAAATAAAATTATGTAAATTCCTTATCCCTTTGTTTGTAGGGTCTGATCAGACCCTTAACAGTCGATTTTACAAGTTGTTTTAGTTGCAAAGATCTAGAATAATCTTTCCATACACTTTTAGTAGCACTTTTAGTTTACATGCTACTTCTGCTGACCCATTGAAGAACTTTCTTCCCAGCTGCTTGTGAAAAGTGTTATAAGCAGATTGAAGCTGCCATAGCGAAGTATCGAGAAATCAAAGATAATATTAATGAAGGACTCAAGTTTTATGTTACTCTTCAGGTATGAATATTTTTGTTATTGTTTACTTCGGGCTTTGCATTAAGGCGACCTAGACATCTTGTTATTTTTATTTTTTATTTGATTTAAAAACGATTCTGTTATTTTATCAAACAGGATGCAATCACGAGTGTAAAGCAGCAGTGCAGTGACTTTGTCATGACAAGAAGCATACAATGCCGAGAAATGATTGAAGACGTGCAAAGACAAATGGCGGGTCTCAGTTTTCAAGATGGTAAAAATGCAAACACTTACAATCACCCTTCAGCTGGGCCACCGCCTCAAAGAACATCTTCCCCGCAAGAACCTAACCAACCCCACCCTCAAACACCTTATTACCACCACCAGCAGCAGCCACCACCATCAGCGTATGCTCAGCAGCGCCCTCCACCGCCTGCTGCCACATCAGGATACTCGCAACACCCACCCTATACCCTTCCACAACAGCAGCCACCACCACCTCTTTACCATGGAGGGTCCCCATACCCACCTCAACAGGGCCAACAACCACCACCTGCTGGCGGCTATGAGTATGGCCAGCCTGCTTATCCTGGTTGGCAGGGCTCATACTACAATGCACAGGGGCAACAACCTGGATCGTTTCCAAGGCCTCCATATACAGTTCCTTCTCCTTACCCTCCTAACCAGAGTGGCTACTACAATAAACAATGATTTTGTTCATTCTTGAAAGGTTTTGTTTTTCATTTAATAATAATAATATTATTGTTAATGACTCGATTTACCTAGTCTTGTATTGTGGTCGTCTATTTTGTTTATACAAGTTGTTTGTAAACAAGTTGCATCCTAAGTAGACAATTGAGTTTTTGTGTACAAACGTATTTTAAGGGGAACTATATGCCTTATATTTGTAAACCGCATACTGTTGTGCTTATATCCTTGCTAGTTTCGCGTAAACTCGCATACTGTTGTGAGAACCATTCTTATTATGAGTACTATTTGTAACCATTATTAACGCTTATTAATAGGGATATTTTGGTCATTTATATATTTACCTAACTGTAAATTACGTCCGGATTGATGAATTATTATTAGATTGACTTAATTTTTCGGAAGTACCCTTATTAATAAGTCAATAACGAGCTAATCTTTAGTCATAAATGAGCCGTTAAAATTGTTAGTTATTTATTTATTAAATCAAGGAACAATATTGATTCTCTTATTACGAGTTATTCTCAAATGAATTTTATATATTTTGAACAAGGATAACCTTTTTTATTTAAAGAATTTAAAAGAAAATTTCTAAACATTTAGATTTAGAGATAAGTGCTTAGATTAAATTCAGTTTTTTTAATTAAATACTAAATATTACTAGTGTAATAACGATTGATTATGGTATTCTGGGAACTTAAAATTTTATCCCCACGTCCGCACATATCAATACGCACTTCCAAGTTCCATCATTCTCTCTCCAAAATCTCTCATTTTCTCTCATGTAGCCCATCTTCTCTTCAAGATCTCATCTTCCTCACTCACACCGAAGAGATCGTTGGTGGCCAAGTGCCGGCCACCCCTTTTCCAATTCCGACATTAATTCTCTCTCTCTCTCTCTCTCTCTTGTATCTTGCCATCACCTTGAAGATGGAACCAACCATACCTTGTTAGACCATCAACATCCAATCCATAGTTACCCTATTAAATTCACTACCATATCTTTTCTTTTATTTTTATTTTTTTCAACTATTATTAATTAACATAATTTAATTATTATAAATAAAATGCAAGGCATTATAATTATAAAATATTATAATATATAAATCAAACTAATATTTCACCTTACATTAAAAATAAAAAAATAGAGGTACATAAATTTAAAAAACTACTAGTTATCGTCGTCATTGTGTCTTGGAAGCCGATTAATGTGCTTGATTAAATCCGATTAAAGGCTGTGATGTGAAAAAATAAAGTGGGGTAATGTATATTTGTAGGGGGGAAAAGGAATACACACACACACATATATATATATATATATATATATATATATATATATATATATATATGTTAGCGTTGGAAGGGGAAAAGAAAAATAAATAAATAAATAACTCGCAACGGGTTCGCGAGTTAGCTGACCACCAAGCCCGCCCGAACCCTATGGGGGGCGATGGTGTGCCACATGGGTTCAACCCCAACCCTCCTCGGGTTCCATCTCCGATGCTGACGGTCTTAGGATTCCGACATCACCGCCAACCACCATCATCTTCTGGTTGGTATTAGATGGACTCGGTCACTGCCTTGTTCTGATTCTGACACTCAACACGGCGACCACCACCTACCGAAGATGAGTGGCAACTACCCCCTTTTTAGTTCCTAACTTCACTTCCTTGACGTTCATGTCTCTCACCGACACTCCACGCTGACCACCACCACCGGATCTAATTTTGCAAATAAGATGCAGGTTATCAAGGCTATCACCAATTTAAATCGTCAACAAACATTCTAATTCTTCATAATGGTATTCGTTCCACTTTGAATAGGAAGCTTCATTTTTTGTTTATTGTTTGTGTATTTCTTGTTGAATGTGGTTAGTATTTTATTTGCATTTTAATTGTTTTTGGATGCATTTTGGTTGTATTTGTTTCATATTTAATTGTTTTTTTGTTTAAAGGTTATTGATCTGCATTTTCTGGATTTTTATCTACTGCTTTCTAGAGAGATGCATGTTTATTTGGCTGTGAGTTATGTGGTTGGATCGTCGCGTTTTGGATCTGATTGCAGATCATTTTTTTTTAAAATGCCAGCATTTATTTGCATTTTCAAAAAAAGTTGTTCAAAATATATTATGACCTATGTTGTTTTAAATTTATGTTTTTATTTAAAAAAATCACTATAGGGCCTGTTTGGATTGAAGGAATCCTTGGAAATTCTTAGGAATTAGAATCAAATTCCCACAAAATCTCTTGTTTGGTTCAAAAAGAAGGAAGGAAAAGGAATTTAAACTATGGAAAACTTTCGGATTTCAAATCCCTTTTCAAGTTGGATGGAATTCAGATTCCTTCCTCACCTTCTTGCCCTTCATCTGCTCACCAGCCTCACCCTCGCCGTCGGCATTCTCGCAGCCTCACCATCCAACCTCACAGTTGCCGCCATTCTCGCAGTCGGCACCATTCTCGCAGTCGCCGCCATTCTTGGTTGAAGAACCCCACCGCTGTTTTCCATACTTTCCCAGTTGAAAACCCTACACGTCTTCATTATCTTCACCATCGACCGCCTTTTCGGTTGAAAAACTAAAGCCCCGCCGATGAAAAACCCTAATCGGTTCTTCGTGGAAAACCCTAATCGGTTCTTGGTGGGGTGGTGACCGGGTACTTTGACTTTGGTGGGGTGGCGACTGGAGATGGTGGCGTGATGGTGGCGACCGTAGACTTTGATTTGAAGGGGGCGACCGGCGACAATGGTTTTGCAGTGGTGGTGATGGGCATCGAATATCACAGCTCTATGGATTTCTAATTCCGTGGACAACTTACCAAACACATTAGGTAAGGAATTAAAATTCACATTCCAAATCCTTTAGGATTTCAATTCCTAAGGATTCCAATTCCAATTCTCAACATTTCAACGAACCAAATGCCACCTAATAATATTAAGATATGGGTAGTTCTAGTTTTAATGGGTTTTTTTATTACAAAAACATAAATCTGTTAAATTGAAAGGGAGTGTGTGTGAAAGCTGTGACTCTGTGAGGAGTATTTTGGAAAAATCATACATTATTGAATAGTGTATTATTCATTCAGACGTAATTCACGGTTAGGTAAACATATAAGTAACCAAAGTATCCATATTAATGAGCATTAATAATTGTTATAAATGGTACTCGCATTACTAACAATTATCAAATGAATATCTTACTCCTTTATAATATATTTACAACCTTAAAAACTCTTTGAATATACTAAAATACCCCTTCTTAACTATTTCATTTTTTCTCCTAATTTACTTTAACTTTTAAAATACTCATTTTAACCATTTCATTCTCTCCCCTAATTTACTTTAACTTTTTATTTATTTAGAATATCTCTCTTACACTAAAACATTCTCTCACACAAACATAATTTTCCACCCACATCAACATAATTTTTAAAATCTTATTAATTTCTCCCTCCTTATTTCATAAATATTTATTTTAATGTCTTTTAGAATTTATTTTTAAAATTAATAAAATAGTTGATACAAATAAAAAAAATAATAACTGACATTGTACGATACTTTTTCATAACATTGAATTGTGCGAATAACATATTATTACATTTTTAAAAGCAACATGATGTAAAATAGAAATTATTTGTCGTCGCAGCATTGCGCGGGTACCTTGCTAGTGTGTGTGTATATATATATATATATTGAAAAGTTCATTTGAGAATCGTTTTTATTGCAAGAACCGCGAGAACTAATCTTAGCCGTTTAATTCCCCCTCTTTTCAGTTGGATTGTCCACCCATGAATTCCTTACATGTACCTTGCCACACCCAATCCCCCACGTTCTTCATCCATGATTCTCAAGTAGAAGTATGATTGTCTACATATTACCTTTATCATGATGAGATTAAGTAATGTCGTTTGTGGTTTCACGTTTTTGATCATATTGAAAAATCACCTTTTGCTAATACCAGGGCTTTCGTAAGAATCAGTAGTTCGAACTTGCGACTTGCAAGAGTAGTTGGTTCGGGTCGAAGTTTGGGTAAGATATTTAGATCCCCCAAGTTTCAGAGTGTGGCACAACTTATATGTATTTGTTCCTGAATAGAGAAGTGGTTTTAATAGGGGAGTTTCAACTTTCTTTTTTAATAAAGGTTTAACTCATAGAATGATTTGTGGTTTTGTTTCAATTAAGGAGGAGATGATGAGGTAGCATAAGAATTTTAGGCAAACGCCCTTAAGATTATTTGATAGCAAACATATACAAGTATATGAATGTGTATATATTAGTTTTATCCCTAAAAATCTCATACAACTAAAATTATAAAAAGATAAATGTAATCAAATTATATGAATGATTAAATATGGAATATACACTCACACAAAAAAGGTGAATTCACATGATGTTTGCTTCTTTCTTTTAGGGTGTTCGGAGTGGGGCATGGTGACCCGGTGGTCACCCAAATTCCCACACCATCACAGTGTGACGAAACCAAAATGGTGGTAGCTAGAAATCATGGCGTGATGGTTGTGGGCTCAAAATGTATCTCTCTTTTATTTGTAAGGGTTCTTAAATTTTATTAGTTAGTGACCATTAGGGGATCATAGAATTTAATGTTATACACAGTTAAACTAAATGAAAACTATTAAATAAAGTAACTATAGAATTATAATTAAAATAACATACAATCTATGTTTATAAAAATTTCTAATTTTTTTTAATGAGTAATATAATTAAAATAACATAGAATAATAATATCAACATTCTTGTTAGATTTTACTATCAATGTGGAATTTTATTAACCTAAAACAATTTAGACAAGATACACACTACTCCTGTTTTAAAAACAGATAAGTTGTCGAGAATAAATATTCATCGTTACTACATTACGCGGGTACGGTCATCTTAATCTATACCTATTTTTACCTTTCCCAAACTAGCAAGACTACATAACTAATCAAACGAATGACAAAAGCTTTCACCAATAAATGCATAGATGTTTGGTGTTCTAGAGTCATCAAGACACGTCTTGTGAAGACTAAGGTCCCGTTCATTTCACCGGAATGTGAAAGAATGGAATGGAATTCAAATCAAATTCCGTTATATTTTCGGTAAAATTATTTGGGATGGAATCAAATTCTTTGGAATTTTAATATTCCTTTAGGTAATGGATTTCAATTCCTATAATAGGTTAGATGGAATTGAATTCATTTTCATACGGAATGTTGACAAAAGACAAGATTAACCTTAATTTAACCCTAATCGGTTAATCCTTCCATCATAATAGATTCCCACCCTACCCCCACCCCACCCCACCCCGCCCTACCCTCCCCATCATACCCTTACCCTAACCCCACCCTACTCTACCCCACATTACCCTACCTCACCCCACCCACCCTACCCTCCCTCACCCCACCCACCCCACCCCTACCCCTACCCTTACCTTACCCCACCCACCCTCCCCTACCCCACCCACCCCACCCCACCCCTACCCTTACCTTACCCCACTCCTCCCCTCCCCTACCCACCCCACCCTTACCCTTACCCTACCCCCACCCACCCCTCCCCTACCCCACCCTTACCCTTACCCTACCCCACCCTACTACCCACCCTACCTTACCCTACCCTACCCCACGCCACCCACCCATACCCCTGCACCAACTACCCCATAGTGGAGGCATAGTGGAGGCGATGACGACGGTGGCTATGGCGACAGCGGTTGGTGGTAGGAGTGGCAACGATGGTGGCAACTGTGGACGTGGTGGCGGCGGGTGGTGGTTGGCAGTAACGATGGCGGTGACGGTGGTGGCGGTGGCAACAGTGACGGTGGTGGTAGCGGCGGCATATATTTCCTTTTATTCTTGAAAAAAAGATTGTGTTGTGTGTGGGATGGGGGTGTGGGTGGCCCGGGGGTTGAGTGTGAGTGCGTTTTACAAACATAATTATATAAAGTTCTAATACAAAAATGAATCGAGGGTATTTTAGTATTTTGATATGATTCCATTGCAATAATTTGCAAAACAAACACAAAATAGGATTGGAATGGAATTCAATTCCATTTACTTTTCAGCGAAACAAACATGAATAGGAATCTCATTCATTAGAAATTCAATTCCTATAGGAATTCAAGTCATTAAGAAATTCAATTCCATTCATTTGAATTCCTTGAAACAAACGCGACCTAATAATTATGTGGTCCAAAATGCGCTTAATTAAAAGTATTTAGAAGAAAAAAAACACATGGTGTTGGTACGTTGCGACTTAGTTGACCAGTTGACAATTTTAGTCAAAGACACTAATTAGACACCCTCTCTTCAAGATTCTAGAAGATCCGGCAGCATTCAACGCCCACTCAAAGTTTATATATAGTTGTTACATAAAAGATATTCAAGTACCTTAACCTTAACCTTAACCTTAACCTTAACCTTAGTGGAGGAATTAACTAGGCAATCCTTCTATCCCATTTGCTATGTAAGCAAGCATCGTATCTACTTTTTTCTCTATTTTTTTAATCTTTTTATCTTACTAAAACTAATAGTTTTAATTGAAATTAATAAATATATACAATCATAATTAAAATATTTAATTATTGACTGAAAAAAATGCAACTGCCTATATTGTATTTTGGAGATAAGTTACAAATTGAAAATAAAATAAAATATTACAATGACTTATTTATCAAATATATGCATAAAACGTATTTGTGCGTTAATTTTCTCGGCTTTTGAAGATAATTGAGATATTCTTTCTCAAGCTCTGTTAAAATTTTAGCTCTACTATGTAGAACAACCTTTTGATTTTTTCTCGTATTCGCTTAGTTGAACATGTCGGCATTCGGCAACTTGTGCTACCTCCCCTTGGCGAAATAATGTTTCTTCAATATCTCGTGCGATGTTCGTATGTTGATAACTTGATTGTGACTTGGGTTCCATTTGGAAAGTGTAAGGTGTGGTTTCTTTTATTAAATAAGGTCTTATTTTAAAGAACGTGTGGTAATAAGTTTGCTTGTTTTTTCAAACAAATGTCTATGCGTAGGTAGACGTTTTTAATAAACTTGTTTTTTTTCACATATATAATACTTTATTTTATCTTATTCTTGCTTATTTTGAGCAATAAAAACCACAACTTTTTTCAAAAACATTCGCACACTTAAAACATAAAACATTCACCTCTTAAAAAAAACAATATTGCTTTAAATGGTCTTTAGAATTGGTCTACCTTTTGAAAATAATGTGTTTTAATCACAAAAGGAAATGTAAATTACACTTTTGTCGTTTATAAATAATAGAAGCTGATAATTCCTTATTAATACCTAATTTTAAACTTAAAAGTAGGCTTTAATTAAGAGTGGATTCAGACACTACAAAATTTATTTTTAATTTGAGAAGTACAATATTAAAACTTAAATGACAAAAGGTAGAAATAATACATAAAAAATTTAGTTATGTACAAAATCCCTTTTGGTAATATACAAATTAATTTTAGTATATAAGCACTAAGTCATGATGGCTTAGCAATATCGTCAAAACATAAGATAGTATCTAATTGTTAGTTAAATAATGAAGTGTTACTATCTTAATACCTCGTATATAAACATGAAGTATTGTTAATGTAAATTTTGAACATTTATGATGTAAAAGTTTAAGCATATTATAAATCCATATACTGATAATAAACTAAAAAACATTCATGAAAATCGAGAGATGGAGAAAGAAAATTGATATACTCACATATTTGCGCCGATAGTTGTTGATTGAATTAGGAATTGACGTATGAGATCTGATAGTTGTCGGTAAAAATTGCTCAATAGATTTATGATAACAGTTGAATAAGGAATTATGGTTTCGTTGAAGAATGTTTTTGATTGATATGGGATCCGATTAAGAAGATGGGTAACCCGTTTCTACTTAAGATCCAAACCTAACTCAAAATTTATGGTTTAAGGCTTTTGACGTAATCAATTCTTCATTCGTTAGCCAGTTTATGAGTTCATGAAGTTCATCTTCATTTAAATTTTGTGTCATTCTCGGAGACAATCTGGTTTCTTGGTCTTTCAAGCAACATCGTGTTTCCTGTTCCAACTCTCAAGTTGAATATTATGGTGTAACTAATTGACATCCCTTTTATTATACATATATTTTACGCAATATTTATTGAATTTAGCCAATGGTTATATGAAAAATAGAACAAATGGTACATCTTACCTTTATTTGTTAGATTTCGGGCTAAAAATACAGAAGGAAGTTTATATTGAGGATATAAGAGGAAAACCAAGAAAAGGAATAAAAAAATAAAAAATGCCGAAATGGGTGGGTCGCGATGCGATGCGTCACATGCGTCGCTGGCGAAAGGGGATCTGAGCGTAGAGATCTGAATCAACTTGTCGGGCGAAAAGATATGGTCGTAATGCGACACCTTTTAGGTCGCAACGCGACACGTGTCCAGTGCCCATACTTCAATTATTGATCTCTAGCTCGGTTTTGGACCTTTACACCTTTCCTCTATGATATTAGAACGATATTTGACTAGAAAAAGAGCAGACTGGACCATTCTAGATCAATACACAAGTGAGAGAGAGAAAGAGAGAAATCACGCTTGGAGAATTGAAGAACAAGGTTCAACACTACTGCAAATCTATCCGGTATTCATGTATAACTCGTGTATCATGTTTTCCAAGGTGTACGACATGTGTAATTCCTTAATCATGGGCTAAGCTCTTATCTTTCCTCCCTAGAGGAGATGTACCTTTGTTATTTGGTTTGATTTTTATGAATTTGGATGTTCAAGTGTTATATATTTATCATGTCTTGTTTGATCTAAGATTCACATTTGTTGAAGTTTCTATCTTTGTTGTTTATTGGCTAAGTTTGCATGGGTTTGATGACCATTCTATCTTTGCATGCTTTTATCATGATTATCTAGGACCAATAGTAATCTTTACTAGTGATAGACCTGTCCTAGGGTTAAACAACAAAGTAGATAACTTTGACGTGTGTGCTAAAATTACATGCGATGACCATTCGTTTGTAGTTGATTGTTAAATGAATATTTACAATAATTATTGATTAAATCTTGCATGATTCGAGTAAATATATTAATTGTGTTAAATCATTTATTCATGACCATTGGATTAGTATTTGCATGATTAAAATGGTTAGATATTCCGACCATGAAATCTAGCTACTTTAGAAATCGGTATAAACACTTTGACACCCGTTACACTTTTATATAAAATCAACCGTATTAATAAGAAGAAATTGAATCTAGAGAGGTTAGTTTTATTCCACAAGTTAAATCTATAACTTCCTTGCTATTCTTTTTATTATATATCTTCTTTTTATTATCTTGATCATTTAATTTGCTGTAAGATTGTTATTAGTTCTTGTTTAAGTTACTTTTATCAAGATCTCATAAAATCTCCCTTTTATTGCTGTATTGTATTTTAACATTTATTTAGTTTAATTCTTGTAAAAATCATCACCATTCCCCTTGAGTACGACTCTCGGATTTGCTAAACTATACTACAAAACGATTACGTTCACTTTTCTATTTGTGTTGTAAATCGTATTTAGAAGATCACAAAATATAAATATAAAACTGGTACGCTTCACACGCGACACTAATCCTGTTGTTGAGGCATCATGGCTTCATATTCTTGAGTTGCATTTATTTTTCTAGCAAACCTGATATAACACCAAAGAACCAAACATATGGAAATAGTTCCCGTATTTCGTTAGTAAACATGTTGTGATTGGTTATGTCTATGTGCTCCACTGCTCCCTGCTCTCTAATTTGCAAATATGTTTACTAAATGATTACTCTTGTAATTTTTTTTTACAGTTTTGGTCCATTCTGAGCATACATTAACCCGAGTACTACAGGGTTATATCAAATACTAAACTTGTATTGGTATAGTTATGTTGACTACTATATATTCCTTAGTATATGGTATTCTTGTGTCTTTGTAACATTAATGTACGCTATAAATGTTAAATGTATGCGAGCAACGCATACAACACAAGGCAAAGAAAATTGAAAGTTTAATCTGACTCTCTGACTCTCTGTATATATGTGTGACTCTCTCTCTCTATATATATATATGTGTGTGTGTGTGTAGTTTTCTAGGTTCTTCAACCATATATCTGCAGCTCGATCATATTAATTAAATAAAATTGAAAGTTTCATCCTAAAGCTAAGGTCAATCATATTAATTAAATAAAATAGGCAAATATATATATAATTTCTCCAATTAATTAAAAGTATTTATTATATAAATAATTAACAACGTACAATTGTGATCACGATCATCGCTTTCCGTGGTGACTTAGTCTTCAATTCACATGCCTAGCTTGTGTGTGTCTTATATGTATGTATGTGTGAAACGATGCTACCGTAACCGTACCAAGTCAAGAGTTTGTTTTATATTTAATGAAAAATGATATATCCTCCTTCTTCATCTTCCTACGTATCATTGAATATAACATGATAGAATGTTTTGAACCAACTTTTCATTCATCATTTGAGGAGCGAAGCTAGGATTTTAAAATAAAGGGACTTGCTTTATTTTAACACTAATAATAACAGTAATATATGAATGCTATAAGAATTCATTATGTTTAGGATAAATAATTAGAGTTCGTTTAAAGAGAAGAAATTACGTGTTAAAATAATTGCTTAATCTCTAACAAATTCAATCTTTAAATTTTTCTTATTGTCATCCATCTGTTTTTTTCATTAATTAACATGTTAGTAACAAAATAT
Source organism: Dittrichia graveolens (assembly GCA_038502395.1). NCBI lineage: Eukaryota > Viridiplantae > Streptophyta > Magnoliopsida > Asterales > Asteraceae > Dittrichia > Dittrichia graveolens. The sequence continues at coordinate 97,062,826 of JARJIL010000003.1, read as the reverse complement.
TAACTAAAACCATATTCGGATCTTAAAAATAAAATAATAATAATAATAATTTAATTCAATGACAATGATGATTGATAATTCAATAACAAAAAATATTCATTACAAACTCAACAAACATGACTCACAGTTCCAACAAGATAGAATTCTTTATTATAATAAATTTTATAATTTCTATTTATAAACTCAAATAGTGAAATAGATTACTCTTATGTAAATTAAAAACCCATGTGAACAACTTTGTTCACTTTTCTAAATTCTTTGATGGTTTGATGCCGCCTCTTTTGGTGTTGTTAAACTAAAAAACAATTACATTCAAATTAAAATGATGCAAAGGTATAATCATAAAACTGAGAACAAATACCATTGAACATATCGGCAGCGGATTAAAATATCATGAACGACGTTTTGAGAAGAAAGAATAAAATAAGGAAACCTTCAAACGCAGAATTCGCTTTAGCCTTCAAAGCCTTCATCGTTTTTCTAGTATTATACTGGTCTTCTAATTTTAATTGTGTAGAGGCTTAAAAGTGACTGGAATTAAACTTATAAAGTAAAAGAATTTTAGGCTAATTAGGGAGAGCCTAGCATCATTCAACCCCCTTCTGTCTTCGCCTCTGCATCATTTAATTTAAGTACGTATATTATATTAATTCAATATAATATATATATATATATATGGACTCATTAGTTAATCTAATGCAACTTCCAATATTCTTTAAAAAAAAGTCACATGCATACAAATTGAAAACCACGTACTACTGTTGAAGCATAAATTAACCTTCTACGTACGTGCTTGGTCTAGCTAGCTAGGGTGATCATATGGACCGATTTATTTAAGGTGTCTAGTCGATCTTACACTTTTTTATATAACCTAAACCGTGAATTAATGTCGGGTTAGTTTCGATGATCAAGCTAATTAATTAAGCTGTTTATCATCATCCCTAGCTTGAGAGAGAGAGAGATTTCAAAAATGCCAGCTTTTTGCCAATCCGCATCAATCTTTTTAGGAGAGGGATTCAAGTACCTTCGACCATGTGCCCTAGCTCTTTGTGAAATCAAAGAAGTAAGCTTAGTCCATATTCTCCTCGAGTGCGAGAAGGTCCTACCGGTTTGGAGGAAGCTATATATTTAGTTGGGTAAAGCTGCGGTTCGTCCACTTTGCCTCATTCGTTGATATCCAATCTTTTGGTAATTCTCTAGGCACGAAAGGATTTTATGACAAAAAGGCCTTCTTAGGCCTCGGTTTTGTGCTCGTATGGAGGATCTAGAAATGGAGGAAAATATTGGGTCACGCGGAGGATGCTTTGAAGGACTTGCAGGTTTAACTAGTACACATCTAGGTTATGGTTTCAAAACAGATCAAAAAACATTATCTGGTCGTGTTGGTCCTCTAACCCACTAGAGTGACCGATGTAGGTGTTGTATATATGTTGGCTAAACTCTCTAACCCTCCTTGGTGTGAATTCCCTCGGTTTGATATAGAAGGGAATTGTAATTTTTTTCATAAATAAAAAAATACTTCATCCTTAGCTTTAAAAAAAATAAAAATCAGTTGACTAATTAGAAGCGATGGAAGCCGGCCGGTGGTACAATAAGTAGGTACGTATGTATTTCATGCACAAAGTATTGACCGTCTCATAACCACTGTAACCAAAAAGAAAACCTCCATGCAGACTTCGATTCTTAACCGACTTAATTAGCCACTTCTTGATAACTCGTAGCTTCTTAGAAACTATTATTATTATTTACAAAAATAGACCATTTCACACACACAACCCACACAAAACTTTGACCAAAATAATTTCTCTTATAAAATTAATTTAACTGACAATTGGATCCCACACGCACCAATTGTCACACATCATGCAAACTCCCTCGTGTCAAAAAAAAAGAAAAAGAAAAAGAAAAAGAAAAAAAATCCATCCCCACCTTCCTTCTCTTTTCCTTCACACCGATCACCACGCGCAATCTTCCATAGAAACACATATTTATATGTCTTCCCGTTCATACAATCACTCATACACTACATCTCATCATATATCAATAAATTTGATCATATATAATTTGTTTGTTTCTAATTACATACGTACGTACGATCGAAAAATGGGAAACTATGCATCAGGATGCACTTTCATCATCTCTCCCATAATGAAACCCAACAAATCAATCAGAGTTATCTTCCCCTCCGGCGAAATCCGGCAGTTCCGGGAGTCAATCAAGGCGGCGGAGATCATGCTCGAGTCTCCCACCTTCTTCTTAGTCAACTCCAGGTCGTTAAACATCAACCGCCGGTTCTCCCCGCTTTCCGCCGATGAAGATTTGGAGCCCGGGAATATTTACATCATGTTTCCGATGAGGAGGGTCAACTCCATGGTTACTCCGGCAGATATGGCCGTTTTTTGGATGGCGGGTAATAAACGGATTTCCGGGCGGATATCACCGGAAGGGTCAACGGAAAGTGGTGGTGGTGGAGTGAAGGAGGTGGAGCAGCCAAGATTGGTGCTGGAGGTGCCGGAGTTTAGTTATAGGTTGGCTGTTTGTAGATCAAGGAAGCCATTGTTGGATACCATTACGGAGGAGCCGATTTGTTCAAGATGAGAGATTTATTTTTATTTTTTTTAAAGAGTTTTGGGCCGTTAATTTATTATACAGGATCAACTAGAATTTTAAGTGTTAAAACATTGAAATAGTATATTGTAGATGATATTAATTGATATTCTAGTTAGTGTTTATAGAAATAGTAATAGTTTAGACTTTATTAATTATTAAATTTTAGACAGTTTAGAGAAAAATATATACATATACTACACTTGTTTATATACATATATATATATATATATATGATTGTGTAATATGTATGGCTTTTAATTTTAGTATGAGAATATTATCGGTCAATTTTTGTTCTTTTAACATTACTTCTTAAACTATATGGTCTACTCATCTTTTCCTGCTTTTATTTTTATTTTTACCATTATATATAACATTGTTCTTTTTTCATGTTTTTTCTATCATTCTAATATTGTTTAATATGTACTTACCACTTTGATATTTTTTTAATTAAATATTATTAAAAAGAGAAAAATAAGAGAGAGAATAAAGAGAGAAAAGAATCGGGTTGGGTAACTCATATATGGAAGATTTTAGCATGTAATGGGAGGTTGGGTGATGTTCTAGCGGGTAGAGATCGAGTGCTACATTAGACCCGTTGACACGCGGGTAAGAAACACCATGTGGCTTACTTAATTTCTTACTTAACTTGTATAAAGCATATTAGTTGTACGAAGTGTACGTTTATATCTTTTTACTTAATCTTTCTATTTATCGTTATACACATTAGATCATTAAAGATTCAAATTGTCAAATGAAAAGAGAACATAAAGAAAAAGATTTAGTTCAGTAAGAGTCATCATTTACTCCCTTTTGTCAGGATTTCTAAGAGGCCAAAATTTAAACAAAGTAACACCCCAACATTATCTAATTCTCAAAGATGGATAATGAACATGTGTGATTAACCTTGTTTTCTTTCATACTCCTGAAATCTTGTATCTGATTGTTAGGTGAATGTTGGGTGTTTGTCTTTCTCTAATTTTAGAATCTCTAATTTCTACACCTTGTAGAAGGTGAGATTTTTGAGGCTCTAGTAACTTTTAATGAAGTTTGCCTCTGAAAAATGATAACATCTCCCTCCATTCTCATTATTCCTTTTCTTTCATAGAATGATTCAAGAAGAAAGTGTTAATTAGTGGATAGGAGTATGAAATATAAAGTTCTAGTTCATAATTGATAGATGAAACATTCCTACTATTGATTCTTCAAAGTTCATAGATAAAGTTCTACTCCATAATTGATATATTGCTACATTTAAATCTTCAAAGTTCATGACTGCTATTTTAATTGTTTCCGTTTTTTGTTGTTAATGTTGAAATTCACACCCACACCCACACACACAATAATACGATCATTCAATAAATATCACGGATTGATGAATTATTATTGTGTTTGTGAATTTCAACATTATGCTGGCTGATTGAATATGCAACTGCAGAATCAACAATGGCGGATAAATGAAACAATCAAAATAGTACGTCGTCATGAACTTTGAAGAATCAAAAGTAGCAATGAATGTGTTAGTGTCAATTATGAAGTAGAAGTTTCAGTGTGTTTTGGATCAATTCCAGCCTCCGCATTGTCCTCATCGGCTCATCCTTGAGTCGTTTCTAACATGTATCACGTACATAGCTAGCATTTGTTGCTGCTATGGTTACCTTGATCCGTACCTAGATGCTTCAAGGCATAGTCACATAAATCGCTAGTGTAACGCCCTCAAACCTGGGCTAGGAGATTAGCAGGTTTGTGGTATTTGCTTATTTGTTTTAATTGTGATTAATTGAGTAAATTAGTTAATTTATTTAAAAGAGTGAATCTAATTATTTATAGGTATGTATGAAACCGTATACATGTATGTATTTATGTGTGGGCACGTGTGTGTGTAAAGAATGTGTCATGCCACCTCTTTCTGAACTTGTGTATACGTGGGTGGGGGGGGGGGGGGGAGGGTTAGAAAGTAGCATGCATTATTCCAAATTGAAGAAAAGTGTGTGTGTGTGTGTGCAAGTGTTTTCTCTCTGATTAAACAACCGAAGAAGAACAAGAAGAAATAATCGGATTTTCAGGTTTTGGTGTTTTTAATCCAAGTAAAGGTTAGATACATATTTTGATGTGTTTACATGTTAGTTTGATTAGATTGATGATAGAAATAACATAATTTTATGAAGAAGCACTATAGAATCAGTTTTTGAAGAACTAGGAGTTTTGATGGGTTTTGTGTTCTTATGAAATACATGTTTGAATGATGTTATGATGCATGAAAATGTGTTTATAGAGATTAAAACATGTTTTTGGAATGATATAATAATTTATGAATTTTGGGTTTAAGTTGGTTTGATGAGATTATGAACTGGCGGATTTGGTTAGGGAAGAAGACTAAAACCGAAATATATGAAATCCTAATGTTGGGAAACCGATAGTTTGGAAAACCGGAAGTTGAGATCCGGAAACCTATGAAATCCGATACTCCGAACTAAATCCGATTGTTATGTATAAAATCCGAAACTTAGAATCCATATACTCTAAAACCGATAGACTTGAAATCCGGATTAATGAATCCTACACTTGAGAAACCGAGACTTGAAATCCGATAGCCTAAAACCGGTACTAAGTAAAATCCGAATGATAGAATCCGATACCCATAACCAAATCCGAGAAGCAAATCCGAGACAAAGGGAAATCCGACATTTTGGAGTCAATCGGATTCCCAAATCCGAGAGTAGTGAAATCTGGTAGTCAGGTTGCGGATTCTTGGAAATCCGAGAGATTTAGGAAATCCGATACTTTATGTTTGAAGTTATATATGTTTATTATTTATTATTATTTGATGAATGATTTATAAATATATGGATAGATATATTTATGGGATTGAGACTGATTTGATTATTGCTGTTTTTACGGACAATCCTAAGACTCAGTAATATTAGACTTCTGAGCTTGTGCTGAAATTGAGGTGAGTGGACGTCAAACACGGATGGTAAAGATTGCAGTCAATTTTATTGATGTGAAGCATGATTGTGAATTGAGATTAGATTGATTGAACTGCTGATTGTGAAATGAAATTTTGTTAACTGCTGCATGAATATTTGGTCGATAGGCACTCTTTGAATGATTTTGAGTTGCGTTGAGAAGTCAGCTATACGTGGACTTGGGCTGGGCTTGTCTAACTGGTTGGTTGAACAGTAGTAGCCTTTCTGTTGCATTTGTTGCTCAGAGGGGAGTTTACTGTGCCAATCTAGTGGAAAGCTATCGGTAAACCTTTGCTTTGGCCGGCATTGGTTGTAGGTTCTGCGCCGAACCGCCGGTCTTCTCAGGATATGTGATTACATGATTGATGATTGATTGTGAATGTTTGCATTTGTTGCTTTAGCCTCTACTCACTTAGCTTTGTGCTAATTCCCCTCAGTTGATGTTTTGTAGGTTTGTGTTTGAGTTGAAGAAGGAAGAGTTGACCATTACTCTGATACTTGTTTTAAAAAGAGACGAGCCAGTTATTTTTGTAACACCAAACAGTTGTTATATTAAGCTTTGAACAATGAATGTATATTTGTAAAGATGGTTATATGTAATCAAGTTGGTTTAAATTAGCTTCCGCAGTGCGTTTTAAAAAAAATGGCTTGTGATTTCCGGTGTTACAGCTAGCCCACCCACGAAGATTTTTCCCAAACGCGTTCCAATCGATTGTCTGTTCACGAACCAAATCGGTGGTCAAAGCGGTCCAAATTGATAGTCAAATCGAGCCAATCGATCTTTGGTTCGTGAATTGGAACGAGATTTTGAGTGATTCATCACCTACAGGTACATCAATTTTGGTCGATTTCACAATCGACTTGAACGAATAAATGTTCGTTGACTACGGTCTTCAATTTGTTAGAGCGGGAAAACAACGAAACGTTCTTTCACACCGGACTCCTCGATTCTCATCTGATTTCACTCTTCTCAAACACTAATGATGATTAATTTCTCATTCCAACATCTATTAATATGTTTAGCTTTTTCAATTTCATAATTCATAGTTTGATACTTTGATACATATCGATCCTCCTCTATTCTACAACAACACTGTCCTACACTCCTCCCCTTCTCTGTTTTTTAAAATCTTTTTTAACCCAATAAAACACAATGAGTTAAACAAATATGGTGTTTGGTAAAAAGAGAACTCATGAGCAACGGGATAATGAGGTCTATGATGAAAAGCATGTGTGTGTTTGAAACACAGCAACAAGCATCATCACAAAAGGATGAAACAAAACCACTAGCAAAAACGTAGGGGGAGCAAAAGTTTGGGTGTGTAGCAACGGGCCAGTCTGCTCTTATAAGATGGTTTTTAGGATCTCACTTACTAATTAATGTTTTTCAAAAAAAAAAATAAAGAATAAATTGAGAAAAGTAAATTTGAAATCAATGATTCAGAATAGCATATTTACTCCTAATTAAAAAGACTGACTCGAGAATAATCTATATATCCTACAAGGATAACTTGGTCGTTGTTATTATAACCATGCATGCACTTGACTATATCTTAAAAGTTAATTACAACAACAAAATGAAATACTAAAACCATTCTAAAATTTAATGATTTCTTACATCTCACATTTCCGATGGCACCTCAACCGCATGCTCATCACGACAAAGCTTTCTATTGCATTTGCCTTTAATCTTATTCGTGATCATAGCAAACACTTCCTCCCTTTGGGGGCGGTTTGCATATATGATCCAAAGTGCAAGACTCAACATTACTCCTACAGAAATTAGGGCCAAACCCGCGTTCACCATCCGCAGGTGGTGTTGCAGTGGTGAACAGTGGTCTGAGGTGATGGTTGTGAAAGTTTCCCGAACAAAATTACAGTCCTGGAAGTCGAGTAGCGGCGGTGTGTAGTGTTGAAGGGCGTAACTTATATTTACTGCTCCGACCAGTTGGTGGTACATGTCGGGGGTTAACCGCCCGATGGTGGTGCATACTCCTGATTCAGAAACTATGCATATGTAGTTCTGCCACACCTACAAATGAAGATGGCTAAGTTTTCAACTTATAATCTATGTTAATCTGGAAGGCGAAAACTAGTCTAGTTGACCTGAAAAGTCAACGTACCAGAGATGCATTTGACATTAAGACCTCTTCGGATGAACATTGTCGTTCTTGGAGATTCGAGTCATATGGAGAGCAAACATAAGGCATTAAAGGACCCGATTGGTTATAATAATTAGAGTTCCCAGTAGGCACCCCATATGAGTTCGCATACGACCCTATGAACCCGTTGACTATATTTCCAAGATCATTGATCACTTGTTTACTTTTATATAAAGTCTGGTTCGTTGTCCTCTGGTCAACACACGGAAGAATGTTGCTAAGGGCAGTTTCAGCATGCATATTATCCACCCATTGTTCCATAGCCATACATGTGTCTGAGATTGCACTGCAATTTGACTTTTTTTTGTCAAACCTGGTACTTCTCAAACATGAAATCTGTTTCAATTTAATATCAAGATTTAATCTTTCATCTTACTTGTTGAGGATTACGAAAACTCCACAGAGAACGAAGGTAACCACCACAAGTAACCATCCACCGATAATAAATCTGCAAAAATAGAGTTCTGAGCAAGAAAAATGAGTAATTTACATTACACTCACAAGAAAAAGAACACAAAAGAACTTACAAGTGGATTGCATTCCTGTGACCAAGAATTGACAAATCTGTACCCAAAGGAAAAAAACAATCCCAAGTCATGTAATTAACAATATGGTAAAACAAGTTAACATATGAAATGATATGAAAACTTACAAAGGCCTAAAATAGAAACTACTAGCATTACTATTGCAACAGTAATCATTGATGATCGCCTGAAACAAACAAAAAAACATTGTTTTCAGAATCTTGGAGGTCCATAATCGAATTTAAAAAAATGTTCAAAATTTGATCATACACAGCATCAAAAACGGTTCTTATTTTTCTTGAGTTCTGATGTGTTTTTCGACCCAATTTATCCGAAGCAGAATTCAAGTCAACATTAAGCTTGTCAATACTATCTCTCACATCTGAAGAAAGGTAAAACTGTGCAACGTTGACGGTTTTTGCAAGCGATAAATACCCTGTGACATTCACTAGTGTCTGAACGGTATAATCTGATTGGTTAACAACATAGTTTAATGTGTCTACTGCTTCACCGTGAAACTCATCCTGCCCAACTGAAAGAAGTATACATCCAGTCCTGAAGGGAGAAAACAAGGTTTCTTGATCGAATAAACATATAAAAAAATCATAAAGGTTATGTCTCTATTAATGTCAATTTAAAACTGAAAAGAAGTGTGTTTGACGTTCAAAGTCAAAGTAGTACAAGTAATGATAACCAAAGGAGTTGTCTTTAAGAGCTAGAGCAGCAACTAGAAGTGACAAAATGGGCGAGTCCAGGAGGATCAGGTAGTTAGTCAAAATGGGTAATTTTGCTACGGGTCATGTTGGGTTGAAAACTGTTCAGTGAATAATCTGTGTGTGTAATATGATTAACAACTTCTAACATTTCAATTTTTTGCACTGTAAACATAGTTTGTCTGACTTTCCAACCATTTGACTTATTTCCTCTTAAGCAATTTTCTTCTACCATTTAAAAGTAAATAGGTTGAAACTGCCACAAATAGCAACAATTGTCATTTCATTTTTTTTATAAATCTTGTCTTATGTTTGATCCTGGGAAAGCTATAAATTATAATGTCTCCAAAGATGAGATTTGAGATACATACACTGCAGCACACGTGAAGACGATAAGTAATATCAAGCATATTGTCTGTGAAAGTCGGGATTCTTTGTTTTTGATATCGAAACTCCATCCACAACAGTGATGTATGATCATGGCTAAGCCAAAGAACATAAACCATATGATAGCAAGAATCAAGGCAGCAGCCCCTGTAAATCCAACAGACTATAGGCAATGTCATTAACGACTTACAATGATATGAGTATTAACACATTCTATCCAATAGTTTAAGTTTTTATCAATTAAATGGTACACATATTGATACATTTGTAGGTTATGAATACAAAGTGTATATGAACCAAATTTGGATCAAATCACTTCAATCTAAGTAGCTTAGAAGTCAATCCATTTAAATCAAAAGATTAAATTGGTTTGTTCTTGGATTGTTTTGGATGGATCCTGCATGATCTGCTCCATTAAAAGACCTAATTCAAGCTAAGAGAGTGTTTGGATCTGTTCTTAAACTAATTATTCCGATTAAAAGTATCAATAAACAGTTTTGAGTGTTAAGATAAACTGAATGTGATGCCGATTTATTGATTATTGAAGAGATAATGTATTAAGGCTACCAACTATTAAAAACTGGCCATCCAAGATCCAACTATGTATCCATTTCATATATATCCAATCCAGCCAAAAATATGTCAGTATCATGAATATAACATTCAAGTTTTTGAAAAACAATAAGCACCTGCTGTTACCTTTTTCTATTTTTCAAGGTAAAAAAAATTAAAGCACATGTTCATTATTTAGCATGCTTTTAGCCAGATTTGCTATATACGAAACTAGATCCGTAGGATAGGAATTGTTGTGGAAAGAGCGATGATTAAAATGAACATAAATTTACCTAAGTGACTCTGGACTATCTAGATATCTGGTTGCAATAATCATTTTGAAAACAAACATCCAAAAACCCCAAAGTTCTTGACTACAATAAATGGATCATCTAAATCGAACAATAAGGACTTACTGCCCAGTAATGCTTATCAGTAATGTCCCATCCACCACGATACTGCCTGAACCTGTTAAGAATATCGGGCCTCTTCGTCCTTGACCCGGCCAACACAAGCGGGCTAGATGGTTCACTAGCAGGACCAGGAGCTTCAGCTGATGAGCTCAAGATCCCATTTCTCCAATGGCCAAAATTATCCTCGCCTACAATTATCATCAACCATATTTGCCACAATTTAAATTTATACAAGAATTTTTTTAACTTCGGCAGCTTGATAAGTACATCATAACCCGGTAAATTGAAGAAATAAACAGCATTCTCAAGTCAAATCATCCAGAAAACCCCAATCTATCTTACAAAAAATTTACACTGCTGTAGTAAGTACTAAGTAGTGTTTGAATAAATCGCAGAACATGAAACCTAAATCCTTAAGCCAAAAACTGAACCATAGAAAGCTATAGGCACATTAATTTATCACACCAATCAGCAAATCGATAGAAATCTCCTAAAAAGAGAGCAAAATAACAGTAAGAATAACTAACTGATATACATAAAATTGAAGTCCATGAATGCAGTACCTAAGATCGATTGGACTTGATCGCTTTGGTATGAAGCGATTGGTGAAGCACAGCTTACGAAGCTGAAACTGAAGATGAACAAGAACAATGAGAAAAGGGACTTGTTCTCCATCTTTAAGATGATAGGCGACAAAACAAAATCTCAGTCGAAATAAGACATCGAATAGTGATGGAATCTGTTCCGGTTTGGAACTGATTTTAAAGTAGAAAACTAGTCGCACATGGTGAAGTGATGAAATCTTGTAAGCTGATCTACACATTTACATACAGACACTTCGATATATATATATATATATATATATATATATAGATATATCTATATATATATATATAGAGAGAGAGAGAGAGACATCTAGAGAGAGAGACACATGGGTTTGATTGATAGGAAGGTGGAAAAGGCGGGTGAGTATCAGTGAAGAAAGAGATACCGGTTTTAGCTGGAAACCCTATTTTACCGTTTTATCGGAACGCTGTTTTTATTTTTTATTTCTTTTTCCTTTTTATTATTATGAGGTTTTTGAAGGCTAAAGTCAAACTTAAACCAGGTAAAGCTTTGAAAATTAGTGTCAAGGTTTCAAACAATGTTTTAAAAATCGGTTTTTTAGTTGACCCGGTCTCTTTACTGAGTCACGGGTCAACCGGTTCGATCAGCGGGTTAACCCGGTTTCTAGTTTTTATTTTTTTATATATGTATATATGTGTGTATACATATATATAAAGTGCAAAAAATAAAAAAAAAATAATGCATGAAGCTCACAATGACTTAATATATGAAATTCACTATCATTTTCAACTTCATCATCATCATCATCATCAACATAATTACTTGAATTTCCTAAATTTATGTAAAAATAAAAAAATATAACCTTATTGAAAAGACTAATAGTAAACTAAGATTATAATACCAAATTACTTTATGTAAAAACAAATTTTAGGATTAAAATAAACAATTAAAAAAATTAATTATTTCTAAACCGGGTCAACCCGGGTTAAAATTGACCGGTTCGACCGGTTCAACCGCTAAACCGGCCGGGTCGCTTCGGGCCGCAAAATGCCAAAAAACCGGTATACATTGACCCGGTCGTGTGACCGGGTCCCGGGTCAATTTGTTCGACCCGGGTTTTAAAACATTGGTTTCAAAACTAAGACATTGCTTTGTGATAAAAGTGTAGTCTAAGTTATTAAGAATTAGACACTCCTAATTTAGATCTTTGAGCTACCTTAGGCGTCCTAAGTTGTAAGAAAACAGATAAAACTTTTTTTTTTATTATATGTCGATTAGCATTTGTTTTAAAACCTGGGATTATCCGATCAGTTGAACCGTGAAAAAATCGGAAGAGCGGTTCAATATTTTGACTCGTATTGAACTGGCCGAATCGTTTGACTCGGCACTTCCAACCCGTTTGACTCGGTTTGGGTTTTTTTTTATTTTTTCCATGATGATTATTCAATAAGGACATTAAGCGAGTACAGAATATCAAAGGTAGCTACACGACAAAACAAAAGACCTTTTTGACCTTGGGAAGGTGGAAAATTAAGTCTCAACTTTCAACGACGACAAGTGAAATTACGCGATAGAAATTCGGCCATTATATTTTCGTTACTTTCAGCGATGACATGTGTCCTCGCCGAAAGTGATTTTAATTTTTTATTATTACTTTTATTTTGATGGAAAGCAAAACAATAGTGTTTTGAAATTTCTCCGACGAATGTTGCCGTCGCAAAAGGTAGAATTATTTTATTTTTTATTTTTTTTAAATACCTTACGGCAAGGACAATAATTGTCTGGTGAGGTTAGGCCCTTTTGGTAGCAAAAATGTCGTCGCGAAAAACTTCCACAGACGGGCTTTAGGCGAGGACACTTTGGCGTGTCGTCGTAGAAGTTTTCAGCGACGACTTGTGAACTTTTAGCAAGGACTAATGTCGTCGCTAAAAGTCATTTTTCTCGTAGTGCAAGGATCGATGGGAATGAAGCAGCGGTTAGTGGTCTGATTTATCTAACGTGATGCAACAGGAACCGGTTGGTGTTCGAAAACAGCAACAAATTAGAAGCTGGAAGTTGTAATTCATGTTTTAAGTAAAACTGTCTACATAATATATTAATCCACTATAGCTACCCCTCTCTCTCTCTATATATATATATATAGTTATAGTCGCAGATGCGTTTGTACTTGTATAGTCCACATGTTTAGTTAGTTTATTATAATTGTTATTTTATTTATTACTAAAGATAGAGATTAGTTCCATTAAAATTATGGGGTGGGGGATCTGGATTCTGGAGTTGGTGACTTGGTGCACCACTCTTTAGATACCGACGACACGTTCTTTCTACATTTTGTCTTTCAAATTATAATTAGAAAAAGGATTTATGTCTCTAAAAAATATATCTAATAATTTGATTGAAATACATTGTAAAATTATAGGAGGAGATGACGAGAGAAAATGTATAATTTACGTGTCAAATGGATTAGACATGTTTTTACGCATATTTATTACACATATATATCATTACTCTTATAATTATACTTATATTCTTTTATATATGGGTGGTGTTACCTTGCCGGAGGGTTCGGAAGACTTCGTTGTTTATTGTGATGTCTCTTATGCGGGGTTGGGTTGTGTCCTTATGCAAAGAGATAAAGTAATTGCGTATGCCTCTCGGCAACTGAAATCTCATTAAAGGAACTACCCAACTCACGATCTTGAACTTGCTGCTGTTGTCTTCGCACTGAAATTGTGGAGACACTATCTTTACGGCACTAAGTGTGTGATATGTACAGATCACAAAAGCTTGCAGTATGTCTTTACACAGAAAGAACTCAATATGCGACAGTGCTGTTGGTTGGAGTTAATTAAAGACTACGACTGCGAGATCCGCTATCACCCCGGTAAAGCCAATATTGTAGCGGATGCTTTGAGCCGTAAGGGGCCAGTGGCTGAGGCAAAGTTCATGAAGCTTACAGTTGTATCAGATTTGATTGCAAAGTTAAAAGACGCCCAGCAATTAGCTTTGCAAGAGGACAATCTGAAATCTGAGACGATGAAGAAGTTAAAAGACCAACTGGGTAAAGATAATCGTGGATTGAAGACGTTTCAATCCAGGATTTGGGTGCCTCTTCTCGGGGGTAATCGTAAGCTGATTCTGCAAGAAGCTCATAAGTCTAAGTTATCTATCCATCCGGGTACCACCAAAATGTATAATGACCTGAAAAGGTTGTATCGATGGCCCACTCTGAAGAAAGACATTGCTTCATTTGTGGAGAAATGTCAGATTTGTGCCCAAGTCAAGACAGAGCATCAAAGGCCTTATGGCAATTTGCAACAGCTTGACATTCCGGAGTGGAAACGGGATCATATCACAATGGATTTCGTGACAAAGTTGCCAAAGACGTTCAGAGGGCATGATATGATTTGGGTCATTGTTGACCGACTGACTAAAAGTGCTCATTTCTTGGCAACCAACGAGTCGGCTTCGTTGACTCGTTTGGCACAGCTTTATATCGATGAGATAGTAACACGTCACGGTCTTCCTTGTTCAATTGTTTCTGATCGTGACTCCAGATTTGTATCTAATTTTTGGCAAAGTTTGCTGCGTGAGTTAGGCACTCGTGTGCATTTGAGCACTGCCTATCACCCACAGACCAATGGCCAATCAGAAAGAACGATTCAGACTCTTGAAGACATGCTTCGAGCGTGTGTACTTGAATACGGTGGATCATGGGATCCTCATCTCCCATTGATTGAATTTGCTTATAATAATTCGTATCATTCCAGTATTGGAATGCCACCGTATGAAATGCTCTACGGGAGACGATGTCGTACTCCAACTTGCTGGTTGGAGCCCGGAGAGAAACAGTTCGCTGGACCTGAGATTGTCCAAATGACTTCAGATAAAGTGAATGTGGCTTTAGAAAAGCTTAAAGCAGCCCGAGATCGACAGAAGATGTATGCGGATCCTAAACGTCGTCCCGCTACATTTGATGTCGGAGATCGAGTATTCTTGAAGGTTTCCCCTTGGAAGGGCGTTATTCGCTTTGGGCGCAAAGGGAAACTAAGTCCACGTTTCATAGGCCCGTTTAAGATCGTGCGAAAAGCCAATGATCAGACGGTAACTCTTGAGCTGCCGCCTGAGCTGTCAGGAATTCACGATACTTTCAACGTTTGTTACTTGCGTAAGTGCAACGTTGAAGAGGAACAGATTGTTCCGTTACAAGAACTGAAGGTTGACTCTTCTAAGCGACTCGTAGAAGAACTTGTTGAAATTCTTGACACAAAGGTCAAGAAGCTACGAAAGAAGATGATCAAGCTAGTTCTTGTTAAGTGGAAACACAGTTTGGGTCCGAACCTGACGTGGGAAGTCGAGGACGAGATGAAGACAAGATACCCTCACCTGTTTATCACCGAGTAGATTCCGAGGACGGAATCTTCTTAAGGGGGGTAGATTTGTAACATCCTCGATTTGGGCCTAGCTGTTAGACATGTATTTAAAGATAGTTATGTTAATAAGAAGAGAGTTTAAAAGTATATTAATGTGTCATGTGTTAATGTGTATATATGTATACAAATATATGTAATTAAAAGAAAATGAATTAAAGGAAATCCAGAGGCGATGCCTCTGGATTGTGATATGTAAAAGCAAGAAAAGTCAAAGAAGTCAAAGTTTACAAAAATAGAACCAACACACAAAGACTCTCGGTTTTCTCTCTCTACTTTCATTCTCTCGGTTTTCTTGAAGAATAGGATTTTGGTGGTTTTGATTTCAAGTAAAGGTAAATTCTTGTTTGTTGCTAAGATTCAATACATATGAGACTGTTTTTATGATTAAAAGCATGATTGAAACTCAAATCCTTGCAAAACACTATTTAGAACATGCAAAGCTTACTTTGCAAGTGGGTTTTGGTTGTTTGGTGTTATTGTATGGGTTTGATGTGTTTTCAAAGCTATACCAACAAAAATGAGTGTTTTCAGAATGTATAAATGTCAAAACAAACAAGAAATAAGCTCTGGAAATAAGCCATTGAAGATGGCGGTTTCCATGTTAGAACAGTCGGATTCCGAGACATGAAGGTGTCGGAATCCGTATGTTGACAATCCGATTAAGTGTCGGATTCCGAGACTTTAGGGTGTCGGAATCCGCATGACTAAATCCATGTTATGGGTCTAAATCCGATAAGTATCGGATTTCCCAATGTCCATGTAAGTTACAAGTCAAAATCCGAAAGAATCGGATTTCTATGTAAGTGTCGGATTTCGACAAAAGTGTCGGATTCCGATAAAAGAATCGGATTCCGATTGAAAGTCGGATTTCCAACTTTGTGACCAAGTTTTCAAGTTCATAAGTGTTGAAATCCGATAAGTGTCGGATTTCATAAAGTGTCGGATTTCCCTTTGAAGTGTCGGATTTCATGGAATCCGACAGTCTGTCGGATTTGCGTGGAATCCGGATTAGGGGGATTTCCTATGTTGGCTTTGTAGCTAATTTAAGTATACTAAGATATTAATGTAAATCCTAATGTTCTAGGTGAACTTGAAACCCTAGACAAGGCAAGAAGTTATATAACTACTTGTTAAGTTACTCAGGTGAGTACCGACTTCCATAAGCCTCAGTAGAGCAGGAATTATGTGTTAAGTGATTTGAGTACGATTGTGCTCGTAAGTTGATAAGTAAGAGTTGTCATGTTATTTAAGGTACAATGCCATGTTAAATACCTGATGTAAGTAAGTTAAGTGCATGCCAGCGAGATCTAGTACTGGAACCGCTTAGTTAAGTAAATGTTATGCATGATACTGATTCTGAATGAATCAGTTAAGTAAAGATACTATGATATGTATGCTAGGGATCCAGATTGGATCCATAAAGAAGTAACTAAATGTAATTGCATGCTAAAAGAAGTAAATGAATATGCATGCTAAGTAAATGAACAAGATATGTGTATGTGTTCGCGAACATCAGCAAGCATGGTTAAGGTCAGCCGGTTAGCTGGATCCTAGAGACCCTTGATCAGGAGATTCGGGATTTAATGGTGATTCGAGGTAACATTCTGGATCGTAGGTTCTGTAGAACCGCCGTGCCTTATATCATGAGGGTTAATCAGTCAGAAATGGCTGAGTTACCTAAGGAGCCTCTGGTTTCGTTAACGATGCTTGGTGGACTGCTTTATGCTCCCCCACCAGCGCGGAGGGTTGTGTCTGATCCCCCGGTGTATTGGTGTTGAGTGGGACTAGCTATCCTGCAAGAAACAACTTATACCGATCGTGTCAGCACACCACAATGTGATAGGATAGCATTGTATGCTTATTCCTGTAATGCATATTCTTACTCTAATGAAGTTTATGCCAAGTTTGTGCTCACTAGCTAAGTGCAGCTAATGGTGCCATGTTAACTGCTTTTGCAAATCAAAGATAGATTGCCTGGTGAGCCGGGTCCCCTGCCTCTGGATATTTTGCGGGAACACTTAATGTTATAATAAATACATTATGGTCAGTTGGTTTGTAGAGTAACACCAGATACTGAAACAAGTTTGTTGTAAATATTCCACTGCTTAATGTTAATTGATCGTGATTAAGTTCACGTTTGTTTAAAAACGCAAATTTTTGCTAAAATCTAGTATATGCAAAGCCGGTGTTACAATAATTTCTAAAACTTTGTTCATGGTTCTTTTGAATAAAACTAAGAACCCCAAATCGAACATTGATAAAGACATGCACAAGTCGCAGGTTGAAGACTTTGATTTTCATAGAGAGGGAGCGAGAGAGAGTTGAGGCTGAAGAGAGATAGATCTAGCTAAAGACAGAAAAACGTTACATTGTCGGTAACCATGACATATTGAGGCAAAAGAAACCCTAAATCGTATCATATCAAAATGTTGAAAAGCACCCACAAGTGTATCTACCCACCCGATCACAAACAACTACCTCAAAACCCTTTTTTCCATTTCTTCTTCTAACTCTTCACCATACATGTGTCTCTAAATCACATCTCTTTGTCACCCAATTTTGGTTCACCACTTTCACCCCTTTAAATTTGGTTAACCAAATCCACATAATAATTAAACATGGATACTTCACTAGATTATATGTTTGATGTGCTATTTTCATTGTTAATTTCTCCAAAATAAAAAGTGCTAAATCTAGGCAGATATTTGCTAAAAGGACAATGTGCAATGCAAATTAAAATGTCAACCAATTATATGTAGATAAAATAAAATGAAAATTTAAGAAATATGATACATATAAAATAAGAAATTCATTTCAAGATAAAAATAATTCTATAATTAAAACGTTAGGGTAGAATGACATTGTCTATGAACATTTAGAGATCGAATCTTAAGAATAAGGACATACGTACATTACATATTAATAAATACAGATAATGACTAACAATAAAATGAAGATCGACTTCATGAACTTTTGTTTTATTTGATAAGTCTCCATCAGAAAATTAAGTGTGGAACCAAATAACCATTTAACCCAAAATAAAATAACTAAATATGAAAATGACGTACGGCATCTAATTAGTCGGATAACCATTTCTTTATTTATTTATTTTATAATAATATTGAAGAAAAATAAGTTTTATTCCCTTGCTGCATGCAATATGCATACCAACAATTTCGGAACGAAAATTAATAATATATTTCTTATATTAAATAAACTAGCTTAGCACCCCGTATATTAAATAAACATGGAGATTGTTGACGTAGATTTTAAATATTTATGGTGTTAAAGAGTACTAATATATATGATAAAACAATTGTAAAGCTTACATAGAGACGTAAAATCTCTTAAATGAGGGGTAAATGTATTAGAAATCAGAAATTTGTTCATTATCAAATTGTTTGTAGAAAACCTTTTTATAGTCAAATATGAATTTTTAAATTTAATCTAATTGGTATATACGTTTATATAAATAACCACACAAATAAAAAATAAGGGCTTTGAATAAATGTTTTTGTTAAAAGTTTGAATGTTAACAAACTAAATCATCTAAAAGTGTTATAACACAACTCATTCATAAGCCATTTGAAGAAATAAAAGAGAAATGATCAATAGAAAAAATAATAAAAAGAAGGATGACATTATACCCTTTTTTTCTTTCGATATAAATTAAAGAGTTTAGGCTACTAAATAGTATTCTATTTTTCTAAAAATGTCGATATAAGTAATTTACTTTTTTATTACCCAATTAAATAATTTACTTTGTTGTCATATGTTAAAGTTAATAAGGACCTGAACTTTCGGATTACTCTTATTATTCGATCACCACCAAACCTTGGTGCTCTGATTGGAATTCTTTCCTGGTAGTGATGGCGGAGTCTGATCGGCCTTTTGTCTGCCGTCGTTGCCGGATTTAAAGAAAACAAAAACAACTCAGCTTTCTTTAAAGCCCGCAACGACGGCCAACAAGAGGCTGAACAGAGTCTACCATAACCTCTAGCAAGGAATTCCATTCATGTCACCAAAAGTTTGGTGGTGATCTAACGGTGCAAACTACGGTTAGAGCCAAAAACTCTAATAGAAAAATTCAAGTCATTACTTATTTTAACAGTTCACCACAAAACAGGTTATCTATTTTAGGTAATAAAAAATAAATTATATACATCGACACTTTTAAAAAAGTATGATGCTAATTTATAACCTAAACCTTAAATTAAAAAATAAAGATTAGAGATAGAACATTTATTTATTTTAGAGTCGAACAGCTATGCTCTGCACCAAACGTCGGCATGCAGTTTTATTATCTTTGTGTACATTAATAATTCCATAAAGTAGTTCTGGTACGATATGCATAACCAATTCACCACTGACCCACACCCACGCCATAACTCTATTAAAAAAACGTACGCCTTTTTATTTTAAATTTCATATATAATATATATATATATATATATATATATATATATATATATATATATCTAATAATTTTGGTAAAGAGAATAAAGGTGGCCTAACAGTTATTTTATGGTAATTGTTACCTTTTCTGATTTGAGTATGTAATTATTATTTATATTTCACATGAAATACCTGTGTGAGACTATATTTTGAAACAAAATTCTTGATTAAAATCAACATCTTTTACAGAACTCGCATATACTTTTAAATCTATACTTTGTTTACAAAAAAACTTGAACTAAAGATCTTATGCAACAATTTAAACACTTGATACTGTTGGGTTAAATTAACGTCCTTTGGTGCACTTATTCTTTTTGTAATTTCATTTTCTCAACAATCATCAAGTCTCCTCTCCTATGAACAATATTCTAAACCAAAGAAATAAGGGAGACCCAAGGGGTCAGAGGTTACCGACTCAAAACAAGTAATAGTATATTACTCAATAATGAGCAATGATAGAGGGGTTTAGAATTGCTTCACATTTGAAAAATTATGTTTTGAATCGGTGAAGTAAGTGTAGATCTACTATTCTACTTCTCCAAATTCATGTATGCAAGCAAAAATAAAGAAAATCACATGATAGCAATTTGCCAATTTCAATATGTAATACCAAACATCCTTATAGGCAGTGGTTATAAATTATAAAAAATTAAAAACGAATTTCTTTAAAAATATAGTTCTATATATGTATTGTTCCAACAATTTTATGAAAATATTATTTATTACAAACCCATATTAGAAATATATTTTTCATAGAAATAAATGGTTGAAAACAAAATAATAATTAAAAATCCGACCTGCCGGATTCGAACCAGCGACCTAAGGATAGCTATGATCACACTACAGTCCTCCGCTCTACCAACTGAGCTAAGGTCGGAAGATGTCAATCATCCCTTCCAAAATACAATAATGTGCAAATCACATTCCTTCATTGTCTTTCGCTGTTTAGTAACAGGCATAGAATAATTGATATTTTACGTTACTTTTGAGAAAAAAAACTACTTTTTACCATGTTTTTTTACTAGGAATATGCAACAAACTTTGATTTTTGTTAATAACTACATTACACTTTCATAACATTCTTGTTGTATGCAAATAACTTTTTTTTATATTTTATTTTAAATTACTGTCGTATACAATGAACTTTGTATAAGTTATTATTGTATACAAGAACTTGCATACAATGAAAGGTTTATAAAAGTTAATTGTATTTATTAACAAGAAACAATGTTTGTGACAATGTTACATACAATGATAACCTAGACAAAGTGAAACTGTTGTGTAGTGATCGATGTTCAAAATTCTTAAAAACAATCTGTTGTGTACACATACAAATCTATTAGCTCCTTAAATTGTGTTCAATATATTTTAGTAGAGTTTAGTATTACGTATGCCAATAGTTTAAGTTTAGAATAGTTATTGTAAATACCCAAGGGGCATATTTTAGTAGAGTTTAGTAATACATAATTACTTAATTCTAGAGTTTATCATTGTGTTGATTATTGCTTCAATTGTTGAATGATACTTGATACTACGGGTCCTACAAAATCATCTCTAGTCGTATTAATTCACTGAGAGATGCACAAAGTGCAATTAATGAAACTGCAAAATACCCGAAATACTCAAAATAATATCAATAATCGAACAAAATATGAACTAATAAATCCGTGGCCGAAATTCATGGTTTTGGATATAATCAAAGATCAAGTAATTAGCATGTACTAAGAAGCCACCATTGAATATATATTTTTCCTTTTATACATGTAAATTCTAAGCTGAGAAGTTTTATTAAAACTGCTACTGCATGAGGTGAATGTTGCTTATTTTTCCACCATGGGCATGCATTCATATGATCCTTTAGATGGAAGAAGAACCTGTATGAGATCAACGAAACAAAAAAGTTCGATATGCCCGAGTATAATCAATCACAATCCGTCTAGGTCAAACAGATTAAGTTCGGCTGTAGCAGTAGGAGGAGATTCAAGCTGCAGAGGATCGGGTTTACCTTGGTCAGCTGTTGGAGTCTCAAGGAGCTCGAATGATTGGCCCGGGGAGTCATCACTTTCAACAGGCTCATCAGGCTCGCCTTCTTGTTGTTCAGGCTCAGGTTGGTCTACTGGTGGTGGTTCAAGGGGTTGATATTTGGGTTTGTTTTTCTCTAGGAGGACATATGTGGTGTAGTACCAAAATAAGAGAATTCTGCTTTGGGCCATCACGGTCTCGGATATGTTGCTACCCCCAAATGAAAGCCTCTCTAGAGCCTGTATCAAAAGATATGGGAAAATTGTTTTGGGTTATTAGAGCACGTTAGAGATGGTAAAATAAGAAGGTCAGGGGAGTTTTGTAATGGGTCAAAATGGGTTCATTGTGATAACTATGATCACAATAACAATACTACTAAAATGATCATTTAAATTTGATACCCATCCCCTTTTCACCTAGCTTTAGCTTCTCTTTTTCTACGACTCTTTTCAGATAAAGGAAGGAGGACCCAAAATTAACTGGTTCATACATAAATGTGCCAATAACTACGAATGAATCATGATCGAGTAATTTTTTTATAAACAATGTTCAACTTGAGCGCCAAAACTACGGACAAATGTAATTCTCTCACCTGTTCTCCAGATTGTATATCAAAAGAATGTTGATGATCAAACTGAAGACCTTTAAATTCATTGATGCAAAGCCCTTGGAATGCCCTGAAGTAATCAAAAACAAAACAAGAGACTTTTTGTGACTTAAGCAAACTAAAGAATCAAAAAGTTGTCTATAAAGAATGCATGAAGCAGTGAAAAGAGAAGAATATAGTCAACCATCTTATGAGAGAAACACGGGGAATCCAACGGAAGATGATCGGGGTGTTATCTGCATTAACATAATAGCCACCGAATACAATAAATACAGTCATGAGAGATGGCCCCAATGCCAAGGCAGCTTCAGTGGTTGGAACCATAGCACCCACAGTCAAACCCATTGCAGATGCAGCAAATGATTCCACAGTCACAATTCCACTGAACTTCGCGAATCTGAAAATTTCATAACTTTATTAGCACGTGCTTTTATAAACCCACTGATTAAGAAATTTTTTAACTTTTTAATTAATTATTTTAATTAATGTTGTTACCTAGATAGAGTTGGATGAAGACGTGCCATCGGATAAAGAATAGTCCCAAATAATAAAGGAAATGCAGCGCCAACAGGGACCTCAGCAATAAGTTTAGATAATAGATAGGGCCCTAACGTATAAGAACCCTTTGCACGCTCTCTATCAACTATTGCACGTTCCTTTGGAAAGACACCAACGGTCTTTGTAAGTGCAGCCATTGCAGTGTTTATAGCTGCAACCTAAGTGAGAACCGCAAAAACAAAACACGAATTATTAAAAGATCCTATTTCAGAAACTTCTTATTTGTAGCTATCAATTTCTGGAGTAGATAATACCCACTCAAAACAGATGTCTCAAATTTACCTCCATAGAAGTTGCTTCTACTTAAAAAGGAAAGTATTAATTTTAATGAACATTTGCCTTTTTCTTGATTTATTTCTGTAGATGTAACACGCTTGCTAATGATATGTTATTAGATTCACGGGCCGATTTCTGTGCAGTGATTGAAAGATATGACCTGTTTGCACATAACAAACTCCTAAGTCCTATGATCTATTGTTCAGTTGGAACTGAAATTCTGTCCCTTGACAACAATTGACATAACACAAAGGAACTTGGCACAATAACAGGTGTAATCAAGCAGGTCACTCAATCTAAAGGCAGGCTTTTGATTAGGCAACCTGTGGGACATATGTACCAATAGATCTCTCTGTGCCTGCACGAGCGAGATGCATAAAAGTGCTACAGGTAATTTCATTATGTTGAAAAGTCACTAGTTTAAATGGCTTTTTATAGCTATAATTACACTATAGTTAGATACATAAAAGAAAGATGTTTTCACACAATAAAATTACAACACATGAGCAAACAAAACGACTATGGACACACCTGAAGCAAGCCCATTCGATCTTGTACTGACGTCTGAGATCTTCCCATTCTCCAAAAGACTGAGCCAAAAATCAAAGCTGATGCAATTGACATCCTTGTCCGGACTATATTTGTTGGCCCATCACGGGATGCCTGGTTAATTTCCCACCATCATCACCCAGAAGATAGAAATATATGACTCGAATTAAATATTTATATACACTCAACTATTCAAGAAATATAGCTTCTCATGAAAACAACAACAATTGCATATGATGATTAACTGTCACCTGCATCCATGCCCGTTTAAGGAGCAATGAAAATTGCCTCCACCAGCCACCTATTCCTTTGGTTGTAGAGGTTCTTTTTGAGTTAGTTTTATCCTTCGAGACCACACTTTTGGTTAGTGTCGTTGCATACAAAGTTGATGGAATTTGCTGAGAGAATGACTCCACAAGGCTATCAATCCTTTTCCGAGAAGAGTGAACACTATCAGATGAACTATAGTCTATTGATATCAAATCAGCAAGAAACTCAGCAGGGTTTACATGATCTGGGCAAATATACCTGTTAAAAGAACTAGCGATCAGTATGTAATTTGCAATAAAAGGGTAACGTAAAAGATTTCAGTTCAGTTAACAACCCGAATTTCGAGAAATAAGTCAGTGGTCCATCTCCTGCAGAACCAGCATAAACAAGTTCACCCTCTGTCAGCAGCACAATGTCATCAAATTTTGCATACACTGAACCTCTCGGTTGGTGTATTGAGCATATTACAGTGTGTCCATCTTGTGCAAGTTCTCGAAGAGTTTCCATTACTTTCTCTGCTTGAAATGCATCAAGTCCTGAAAACAAAACCAACTTATAATTACACAAGTTTTGAGATTATTTTATCAACTCATTAGTAAAACACTTTAAAAAACATAAAATTAGATACAGAATTACAGAATAATACATACCAGTTGTTGGTTCATCAGCAAATATCACGGATGGACTAGCAATGAGTTCACAAGCCATTGATAACCGCTTCTTCTCACCTCCACTTACTCCACGAACTTTTGCATCCCCAACTCGAGTATCCGCACAACTAACCTTTTGAAGCAAAAGTTCAAAGAAAATTAAACACCAGATTGTAATCATTTTCCATATTTTTACCATGTACAAGTAAAAGCCATGGTATCCAAAGTCCAAACATCTCTTCTGAAGAAACAAAAACTAATAAACAAATAATGACCACAACATCTGTATGCTAATAGGAAAAGGAAAAAGTTATTGATAATCAGTAGATAGTCTTATGCATGCAAACACCATCAAGAACTAGTAATATACCTATCAGCCCAGAATAGCAGATAAAAACTGAAGAAAGCAACATGTAACTCACCAAGCCTAGCTTGAATAAGAGATTGCTTATATATTCATCTCTATCTTCCTTCGAATATGTTCCCTTCAGCTGGAGCTCAGCAGCAAGAGATAACGTCTCTCGAACAGTCAATTGTGAGAAGAAAAGGTCCTCTTGTCTGACATAAGCAAATCTGGATGGCATAAAGGTGGGGTCAAAACCAATGTCATGCAAATTTCATCAAGCAGAAGTCGTCAATAAAAGATCTACAACTTTCAGAAGAAAAAAAAGGGGAAAATTCACATAATAGTAACCAAGTTTGAAAACTGTTTCACCAAGGTCAATGATCCCCTTTATTTCACATTGTGAAATTTCAAATTTCCGGAACAATTTTCAAACTTGGTTACAAACCCAAGAAAAAAATGATGAGCTCCATAGGAACTTCGCTTACTTGAAAGACTTGTTTGACATTTGTTGACCATTGACCTCCAAAAGGCCCGATAAGTGTAACCGTGGTGATGCAGTCGTCTGACCTGCTAGCACATTGAGTAGGGTTGTCTTCCCTGATCCTGATGGACCCATTATTGCAAGCAGCCTTCCAGGTCTTGCCTCTCCACAGACATTCTTAAGCAAGAACCGCACCTGCAAAGTTTAAACGAAGCTGAAGGTTGTAGCATCAAAGAATTGTCAACGGGGCAGATCAGAACGTAATATACTGAAATATCAAATGTTTATCGTATCTTTAAATCAAAGATCTACAAAGCACAAACCAAAGGGCAAAAATGTATGAGTTAAGAAGAGTTGCTTCTTAACGAAACACATTGACCTAATTTAAATTTTCATGTGAGGAATCCGAATACATGAGTTACAGGTACCCAAATGATTTAATACAAAACAGGTGATCTAATTGCCATATTTCCCGCTCAACTGAGACTAAATCTCACGGCTCATCCGCTCTGGTGCTAATTAAGTATTGGGGAAAACGGCAATACAGCATGTAATGATTAACTGATTATCGCTAATTGCATGATAAAAAAACAGAATTAATCAGTTATATAAATTCATGAAATACGTTTCGGAACATGCAGTGAATGTAATCATTAAACTAACCGATTTTGAAGCTTTATCGGAGAGAGAGCAAGTGATATTCGTCCACCTGATTGTCACGGGATGAACTTTATCGGAAACCGAAGCTTCAGAATCGGAAATGACTCCCTCGCCTTCTTCCTCTTCGGTTTCGGTCTCCGGCAAGTACGCCGGACCGGGGCCCGAGAATAGACGGAGTAATAAAGCAGCGGCAACGGCGGCGAGAATCTGACCAACGCCACCGCCTTTGCCGGAGATTCTTAGCATTTTTCTCCTTCTTGCGCGAGACAAATATTTCCCGCCACCGAAAAGATGTTATCTTCTTTTATGCTTGTCTGGTTCTCTACCGAGTAGAGATGTCTCTTTTTCTCCAAGATGATGACAAGGTTCAGCAAGTAAAGCAACGAAACGTCGTCGTTGGAGTGTTTCATTTTAGAGTGGTAGCAAATGTGGTTCACTCACATAGTCACACCACCACCGGTTACTTGATCATCCTCTACCGCATCATATTTGTGAATTCATCTAATATTTTAGGGTACGTTTAGTCGAACGAAATATAACAACGAATGAATGAAATGAACAATGTAATAAGAATGAGTGTTGGAATTAAATGATTCATAACATTTTATTATCATATTTGTTTTATATACGAAAAAAATGAGTCATTACATACGACCTCTTTATAGAAAGAAAAAAAAATTATATAATTTTTTCTGAAAATCGTATTTTCTTTATCAAATTTTTATACTTTATACACATATTTCTAATTTGTATTTTACTTTTAATTTGTTAATAATTTAATAAAAGTATGTAGATCAATAATTTATTAGATAAAAAGATTAAGCATAAAAAGATTTTAAAAAATTAGTTAAGATCATTATAGAAAATATCATATTTAATAAATTTTATAGAAATCTATAAATAATTTATTAATGTTAGTAAGAAACTAAAAATAATTATCAAATTCCATGATGGAATGAGAAAAAAATACCCATCGCCATTGAATGAAATAAAAGGAATCGCATTCGTTATGTAATGAGTCATTTATTCATGCGTGATTAACAAACAGATTTTTCCATTACGACAGAATGACCTATTTCATTTCCTTTCTTAATTATCCATACCAAACACCGCCTTAGTTTTTAAATTGAAAATTTAGTAAAGAAAAGGGAAAACTAGAGAAGTCCACCTCACACCTTCACCACTTGGTAGGTAAAAAAAATTTACAATGATAAAAGTAAAAAAATTACAATGCTAGGTAATCTAGTTTAACTCTCATTTCATTGTATATCCTTTTTTCCTAAACAATTGTTTATTTTTTAACATTAAGAACCACATATGCGGTGCACATAAAGGCACTTCGGTTTATCTCCAAACTCTATTACTTGTCTTATTAAAATCAATGACATATCATCTTTAGTCTATTTTCCTTCGGCTGCAACTGAGTTCCTCCCTTCATTTCTTCTGAATCTTTAATCTTCTTTGTCTAGTGAAC
Organism: Dittrichia graveolens; assembly: GCA_038502395.1. Classification (NCBI taxonomy): domain Eukaryota; kingdom Viridiplantae; phylum Streptophyta; class Magnoliopsida; order Asterales; family Asteraceae; genus Dittrichia; species Dittrichia graveolens. The sequence goes on along the minus strand of JARJIL010000003.1, from coordinate 97,035,151 downwards.
TCATGAACACGTTGAAACCCTAATATCGTTTAAATTTTTAATTGATAAAGATGGTTCTAACATTGTTTTAGATTTAAGGAAGTGTGAGAGTGGTGATTTTGGTGAAGTTAACGGTAGTTTTAATGCCAAGAAAAAGGTTAAAATCCCTTGAATCAAATGACTAATCCTTGAATAGGTAATCGTAACAACTGTTGATGATCAAAGTCAGACCTATTGCCTTGATGATAGTCATAGTAGTATTGGTGGTCATGAATATTCAACTACAATGGGCTAGAGTTTTGTAAACATTGATAACACTGGATTAGGAAACCTAATGAACATGTTGGAGCCACTGAATCTAGGACGTAGTAAAGATAAAGGTAAATAGATTGATCCTGATTAATTAGGTGATTAATTTGACATTACATTATGTAATACCCGTTTCCTTTTTCGTAGATTAAACTATTTAAATAAGTGAGATTAAAATGGGTATTTAAATTAGTGGATTTCTTGGATCGTTAGGAAGTGTAAATGGGGTTTAAGAAAGTATTTATAACTGTATTGGGTTGGTACTTATTTAATGGACTTTTAATGAATATATATATATATATATATATATATAAATATATATATATATATATATATATATCATAGTACCCGTGTAATGCAACGGTTAGAAATAATGCATGCTCGATAATATGTCCGTTTTTGATAATCTAAGGCTATATATTTATTTTCTTTCGCAATATATTTATTTTCTTTCTCCTGTTTTTCTTTTCTTTATAACTCTTTTATTAATTTTTAAAATAAAATTTTATAACCAATAAAATGAAAAACAAAAAGAATATTAAATATACTATAAATTAAATCTTTTGTTTTGATTACACGAGTCATTTAAAAAATCCAGAAATGTTATAAATTTAGGTTACGTGTTATAGGTTTATGAGTTCTAGCTATACATATTTTCTAATACTTAAATTAAAATATGTGTTATATGATAAAATACTTAGAATAATTATTTTTATAAAGATCTTTTTATTAAACTTTTAATTTGTATTTAATATCATATATGAAAAAAATTAATTTTCATTGATTTGCCTTTTTTAAACATTATTTATTATGGAAGGTTTAGGTATAAAAAAGGTATTTAAGAATCTAATTAACTCCATGTAATGGTTTCCTAATAGGTTTAATAAGGGGTAAATTAGTAATTTTAATTTACTTAAAATTTAAAAGATTACAATAATATAAATGTTTTATAATATAGTATAGATATTGTTGGGCTTATGAATCTATGATGGTGTTTAGGTGGGATTAATGAATATAAAAGTTGCATGGGCTTGGTAGCTACATTTGAAGGTAAATGAGCCATTAGAAATTTAAGGGGATGTATTTGAAGTAAATAGGGCACAAATCCCTAGGCCCCTTATTGTCTTTAACATCGAAAATCTTAAGCATTTTTTTAATTCATTGCGGAATCATTGAAATAGATGAAGTACAAAACACCCACAAATAATTACATACTGTTTACAAAAACACAGTATAAATCGTGTTACAAAAGACATACAAAATATGACTCGTCTCTATTCAAAACATAATATCAGAGTGTTGGTCAAGTTTTCCTTATCACAAGACCCAACTAAACAACTGCACTTACCGAAACATGTAAAAACAGGTTAACAGTGGTGAATTAGCACAAAGCTAAGTGAATAAAACCTAAGACACAACGACAAATAACAACAATCAATACAAAAGCATGTAATCACATAAATCCAAAAGACCAACAGTTCGGCGCAAAATCTTTCAACCATTTGCGGGCCAAGGCAAAGGTTTACCAATAGCCCTTTGCTACTTGGCATAGTTAAACCCCTTCGGTTGCAACACATGCATCAGAAGGTCTAAAACTGTTCAACCAATAGCAAACGAGCCCAACCCATTTCCACGCATAGCACAATACTTGTTATCATCCCACGAGCATGTATCGACCAAATAACACACAAATAGTTATTCAATCATCAGACTAATCAGTCTATCAATCAACAATCACATGCATCACATCAATCATATCAATCATAACTTTTACTATCCGTGAGTTAACATCTACTCACCTCTGTTCTCAATTGCACCACTCAGATATCTTATCTTACTGAGTCTTTGCGTTTCCTGATAACACAATAACACCGAAATCATTCTTTGATTCGTAAATATATATATATATATATATATACACACACACACATATATGTGTATGTATATATATATATATATATATATATCAATCACAACCATAAACAACAGGTTAGAATCACATATGAAGCAAACATATAACATGCAACACGATCGAACAGCAAACAAAAACTCCACAACTGAGATTCCACCGGACGTGTCGCGTCCCATGTAACATCCTCAAAACGGGCCTAGATGTGTCCGATTATGGTACGTCAATTATTTAATTTAATTAAATAATATAAATATATATTCTAGAAAATGATATAAAATATGGAAAATAATAAATAAAAGGGTTACTAAAAATATTAATAAATATAGATAAAGAATATAAAATATCGAACGGTTTCAAACGAGGATTCCAAAAATATCCTCGTTAGTTGAAACGGTTACTCGGGTGTTGTGTTGTATGTTAAAAAGGGGAACAAAATACCCCTTGTGGATAACTTAAAAACCAAGGTCGGTTTTAAGTCACCCACATACACTGTTTACACACACACACATACGAGATACACACACACCTCTTACTCTCTTCTTTTGTTCTCCTTTGTTCTTGAAGAAGAAATCATCAAGGGAGCTGATTTTCAGTAACAAATTGGTGAAGAATCCAGCCCAAAGACATCATCTTCATCATCTCCATAGCTATGTAAGCTTTACCTTCCATGTCTCCATTCTTGTGTTCTTCATTCTTGATTCTTGAGTATTGATGGGAAACTAATTAAGTCTTGTTCCAGCAGTGAATTAAGGCTCACAATCATCCCAAAATCAGTTCCTAATCATCATTTCTACCCATTGTAAGCTTATGTTCTTCCTTGCTCTTCATGTTCTTGAAATTTTAGGTTTTGATGGGTTATGGTGATTTTTCAATCAAGAACTGAAATTGATGATTGAAATAGGTTCTAATATCATTTATAAGTGTATAGGAACCAATTCCATGAATTAAAGTAGTGTTCTTGATGAGTTTTGAATTTTGGCTCAAATGGGTCAAAATTGGTCAAATACGGGTCAAGCTGAATTTGACCTTCAAGAACTGAAATTTAGTGTTCTAATTGATCTTATAACTTGTTAGGATTTATTAGAACTCAATTGGTGCATTAGAAGTGGTGTTTATGCACAAATCCAATATTTAGCCTAAATGGGTCAAAATGGCCAAATGGCCTAAATCTGTTTTTACACATCAAGAACTGATTTTTAAGGTTCTAATAGGTTCATATGACTTGTATGAATTGATTAGAACATTGGTTTTGAATTGGAATGGTTGTTTTGCATGAATTGGCTAAAATAGTGAAAAATAGGCCTTAAATAGGCAAGAAATTGGAAAATGATACCAAACAAAGAGTTTAAAGGTTTTAGTCAGTTGCAACACCTTCAATACATCATATTAGGTGTATATGGTGTGTTGCAAGTGTTGGAATTGGTCTACACCAAGTTTTGGCCATTATGCGCACGTCTTTGTCCATTTAATTATGATTTTCGTATGAATTAATTGGATAGGAGTTTTTGATGTTAGAAAGCTTCCGCAAGTGTCAAATGGTCCTATGAAACACTAGATTTTTACCAAAATTGATTTGGAGTTGAAATGAGCCAAAATGGGCTTGCAGTGCACAAAATAGACACAGCTGCAGCTGCTGCACACTGGTCGCGGCGCGACAAGGCTGTGTCGCGGCGTGACACCCCTGCACACAGCTTTCTTTGCTATTTTGTGCTACGTATTCGTGTGTTGTTGCTTGGTCTGCTATAGTTAGTTAATAAATGGTAAAATAGCATCATTAGGGTATTGTTTCAAGTATCCTAGACGTTCCTCGCGTATTCAAATGATTGATGCGTAGGTCTTGATATTATAGGTTGAATTGTCAATCCGTGTGTGCCAAAGCAAGGTCGTTGCTTATCCTAGCCTATCAGGTGAGTGTCGAATAACATAACAATTAATATACCTATAATACATATTAACAATGATTACATAATTGTAAACCATGATTTGTACACGCACTTGTTTAAGTGTAGTATTGCATGATAATGCTAGAACTTACCATGTTGACACAATGTAGTATGCACTTGTTTAGGTGTATGCTATGATGATAAATGAATATATGCGCGCATTGATGATTGATTGATTGATAATTCAGTTGAATCATACTATCTGTTTGTGATCGGTACGGATCTATTGGGCAAGGTTTGCCCTGGACCAAGTTGTCCTACTTATTGGGCAAGGTTTGCCCCGGACAAGGTTTGTCCTCTTTGGGTATAGCTGCGGCTGTACAACAGAGGAATCTGCGGATTCCAAAACGCAACGGTGGACGCTGTATAGCTCTCCCACCGGGGCGGTTAATGTGTTTGGTACCCGAGTTTGGTGCATTGAGCCGGGTTAGCTCCCCTGCAAGATATGTTACCTCCTGACTACGCCAACTCATCGCGAGATGCTAGGATAGAACTATCTGAGAATGATTGATGATATGTGATGTACTTATATTGATTGCATGTTATTTGGTACTCACTAGCTATTATAGCTAACAGTTGCTACACTCCACATGTGCAGGTAATCCTCAGTGAGCTCGGGAGCCTGCGGGTAGTTATTGCTTTGGGAGGAACACTGCTTATATGTTTAAACTATGTTTATGTATGTTTAAGATAATGGTCAGCCGGTTATGTATTCCGTAACACCAACTGTCGTTTGTGGCATCATTTTGAATGTTTATGTAGTTTGCCACGTGTTTTTACTTCCGCTGCATTTTTAAATTATAAGACAGGTTTGATTGTTCTATTTACAGTCAAACCCACGCAGTTTGAAATCTCAAATTGTATTTTAAAAAGAAAAATTTGGTTCTTAAAATCACGGTGTTACATCCCAAAACATCGACGTGTCGCGTTGAGCTGTAAGTCAGACAGCCCCCAAAATAAGTCGGACCAACAAAGTCAGACTGGGGCACAAGTCGGTCGGCCCCAAAGTCGGACCAGCAGGGAATGCGTCGCGTTCCTTCCTTTAGACACGTCGCGTCATGTGACGAACAGACCTACACTTTTCTGTTTCTGCTCACTTCCAGCTTCAAACCAATCATTTCAAACATAACCATAATTCTGAAAATCGATTTCTAACAGTTTTAAAGCAATAGACACTTCATATAACATGTTTACAAACAACAAAACTCATCAAAACCAATTAAACTCTCAAAATCAATAAAACCCACTTCACAAATTAACTTCTCAAACTCCATTAATGGTGTCCTTCAAGGTATCATCAAAACCCAACAAATACTTATCAAGACTAACAAGAACCATAGTAAAAACATATGCCAACCTTTGGTTTCAATAAAACCACTCCAAATCAAAGATTCAATATTAAAGTTCTTGTTCTTGGGTTTTCTTCATGTCAAAGAGAAACACACACTTACACACACAAGATAAGTATCAATAATGAGGAGGTGCTCATAAGGCTTTCAAATATATCCATACACATGCAACTACTTGCATGGAAAAAATATCTTTTCAAATTGAGTATATCAAAACATGAGGTGGCAATCATTAGAATAATTACAAATCTCAGTGCACTATACTGCTTACTAGCATACAGTTAATCAATTAAGAAGTCAATCCTAATTAATAACATGCAACGAGGTATTATCTACAATCCTCGTTCAAAAACAAATTCGTCTATTATCACAAACGCATGTGATATAAATATTTATTTGATCACATATAACAAACCAACACGTAAATAACCACAATTTACTTACCATCGACCTGCTAATGACTAGGTCAGGTTTACGGATGTTACATTATTCAAGCCGACATTTGAAGTCAACAAGCTGTGTGTGGGTGTGTGTCTCGGTTTAGAAGGAAGGGCCGAGAATAAGAACAAATCGTCACCATTTTTCCTGGAAATCGATCCCTTATCATCAGCTTTGTGTTTCTATTCATCTCCTTTCAGTAGTGATTGTTTTATTGGGGTTAGTAAAGGGTGAAATCCGATTTCTAGGGGTTGTTGATGTGTATATACAGACCGAGAATTGAAATAAACTTTTGACCCTTGAAAACTTGATGGAAATGCAATTAATCGGTAGGGTTTGATCTGAGAGGGATTAGGAATCCATAGGAACAAGAATCATAGAGATTGAGCAACAGTTAAACAATTTTGAAATCCTGTTTTCGGACCGTCATTGTTGTCTTCTCGCTGTGTTCTTGGGAGCTATCAAAATTGTGAATTCACGTACCATTATGAATCTCAAATTAATTGTTAATACTAATCGCATATCAACCATTAGATTAATTTAGGAACTAATTATATAGAATCACTATTTAAGAAGCTTATGGAAAAAAATGGAGATTTAATCATGGAGGTAAATGGCAATGGCAGTGGCAGTGAAGGGAAACCGCAATTCAAGCAACTAATAGGCGTGGACATATTGAAGTAAATTGTGAGCTTGGCTAATTGAAGATGATGGGACTTAAGCCCAAAAACCATGAACCAGTCGATATATATTCATACACATATATATTATGTACGTGTGTATGTATATATATATATGTATTTAGATATAAATACAACGTGTAATATATGTATACACACACACACACATATATATATATATATGTACGCGTGTGTATATATACGTATGTGTATTTATATATAAATACAACTTGTAAGTTAAACAAAATGGCTATTGGTTTTTGGATCACAAAATGGTTATGGATTTTGAATCATAAATTGGTTATAAGTTTGAACCACAAAGTGGCTTGTATGGTGGAATCGCAAATTGGGCCTTGGGCCCAATTGCAAATTGGTTGTGGGTCTATTAACCACGAATCACAAATTGAATTGGTCATTTCAATCGTAAATTTGGTGATGTGTGATTAACCGTAAAATTGGTTCAACTATGAGGATTCTAAATTGGGCCTCTAGGCCCAATCATAGATTGAGAGTAGAGGGGAATCGCTAGTTAGCTATATTAAGTGAATCGCAAAGCGGGCCTTGAGGCCCAAATTGCAAATTGGACCTCAGAAGTCCAATTGCAAATTGAACCTAATATGTAATCACAATTGTACGAGTAGTATGAGATTTCGAGGTTTATGTGTTATAGAGGGAAAATTTCCCTCCAAATTAAAGTGTGTGTAAAATATATCACCCACACATAATAAGTGCTAAACGTCATTAAAAATTGAAAATTTTAATTACCGACACATATGTAAATATGTGTGGGTATTCACCCACACATTTATGTGTGACAAAATTATGTGAGGGTAAATACCCTAATTTCTTGTAGTGTCGGGAGTTGTGTAAATGGAGTGATAACACAACACGGGCACAGAAAATACGTAAACCCCTGGAGGTGCTTTGGGTAGTCGCCTGTGACTCTAATGAGAAAATTCTTGAGGTGCCTTGGGTAGTTAGATAAAAAGTGAAATCGTCGTCAATGCACTACATCGGTATTATGTGATCATAGATGACTGTGTTTTGTGCATACCTAGTGTGGTGTGTAAGGGTGTGTGCTCGCTAAGATTTATGTTTACTCTTGATGTTTTAATCCTTTCAGGATATGATCGCGGAAAAGCTCCAGCAGAGTGAAGGCGGCTCATCTACCATTAAACATTTTCGCTATTTATATATTTAATTAATTAATATTCCATTATCAAACATGTCTAACTATAATGTATCTAACTCTTTCTTAGATCGAATAACGTGCGACGTGTAGTTCTAGGTGCGGAACCGAGTTTTGTATAAATTAATATAGTTTATTTACTCCGGATATATTTTAATTTTTGGGGGCATTACACATTAATCCTTTTCTACGATAATATAATGGATAGTAAAAAATAGACGGGGATGAGAACCTTGGTAAAGTTAAACAAGTTCTTGTTCACGGTAAACCTTAAGGGAGAATAATGGTTATTATGGTTATGATGTATATGACAATGGTTACTTGGATGATGAAGAGAATCTAGTGTCTGGTGTAAAGATGGATCTAACTATCTAAGGGACTTCAATTTTGCATTTAGACGTTGATGTTTAAGTCTATGTGTTCAACAAAACACATGGCTTGTGAAAATGTTTCAGAAACAAACGTTGAGGTTGTAGACATTGATTCCTATTAACAATCATTCGATGATCACTTAAATATCAAATAAAGAAAAAAACATGATGTTACAAAGTAAGGTAGTGTACACATGTTTTAAGTGTAACAAAAAAATTTTTATATGACACATAGTTTCTAGAAGTTCAACATAAGTCACGCAATTGCAGAATTAACGAGAAGGCATGCAACTGAGAGTTGAAGACACTTAAAAGATTAACTACAAATAATTAACAAGGGTCATAGTAGTGTGTGAAGGCGTCATTTCAAACTTTACGCATAAATAAAGTGCAGAAAGTAGTGAAACGGGCTCTAGTGATGCAAGTGTAACTGTAGGAAGAAAAAAGTGAGGAACAAGTGTTTGGTTAATTTGTTGGTCTAATTGGTTGTGGAAGTGTTCATCAAATTGTTGGTTAAATTTCAATGTCAGTTGTGTTAATTTCAATTGAAAAAAATTTAGTTGTTGCTATTTATGTATCTATTATGTACAGTGGCGGACCCAGGATTTGAAATGGATGGTAGCACCGTCTTAAAAAATCAAAATTTACAATATGCGAACAAAATTAGCTGATGACCCGTGCCACCACTGCCTTATAGGCAGGTCTGCCCTGATTATGTAACCTCCATTGGGTTAGTATATGTAGGCTAAGTCGTATAATATATTAAAATCTTTGAATAAGTTAGCCATGGCCAACCAAAAGAGCAATGTGAATACGTCCATGCAAGACAAGCTCTCTATAATTGATATGAGATACTAATTCATATGGTCATAGTTTTTAGACAAAATTTTCATTCATGATAAGAAACTGAACTTCGGTATATTTAGTATATAGAATGTTGTGTCCAATATCTATTATTGCCAAGCATTTCGTAAATATTTTTCCCATAACTATCGTCAACAATTCAATAGGGATATATGTTCACAGAAGCAACATATTTCATGTAAACATGGAAAGTAGTTTGCAACTTTTTAAAACTTCTTTACTAGAGTATTGACAGTTCAACACAGATACACATCTATGTACAAATCAAATGTCACGATGTCTGGCTGGGTCAATTGATCACGTCCAAAACACAAGGTCATTCTTTATCGTTGTCCAAATTAGAAATAACGCATGTTCATAGCTAGTTTTGATGCCAAGGTAGCCGATGACTAAAGGACCAACCACTAACATCAATATGACAAATCACTATTTAAGAAAATTTAATAATATCAAAAATGACATTTTCACACAGAAAACAACAAATAAGAGTATTCACAATGATGGTTGTCATCGTTAATTGTCATGATAGCATGATTAGCCTATGTCTGAGTGTTAGGGATGAAGTTGGTTCCAAAACCGGTCCGAACCTAAAAAGACTTGTAAGTTAGGACTGAGAACCAAATCGTAAAATATTAATCGGTACTGGTTTGGTTTTTTCGGTTAAATGGCGTCCCAAATCCCAATTCGGTTCTTGGTAAAAACCAAACCCAATGGAACCAAAAAACAAAATAAGAGGAATACAAAAATCAAGAACCGACCTAAATGCTTGTAAACAAGTATGTTTCTTTTCAAACATATATGTTTGCTCATTGATACTGACCACCTATAGTAATTACTGTCATGACTTGACCAACTCTATTTCATATTATTATTTTCTAAAAAAACACATAAAATAATACATAAATTAAACATAAAAATAATTATTTAATTATTAATTATATTACACTAAAACATAAGAAACCATATACTAATTGAAACTATAGTAAATACAAATAATAGATTACTAAAATTATGCATAATTCGAGCTTTGGTATCATCCAAAAAATTGATTTGTCGAACCATTTCGTGAAAAAGGAGTAACATGCCGAAATCAAGTAGTGCCTTGTTTAAACTCATTTAATTTTTCGTCTATTTTGGTGACAAAAATATTTTCTTGTAAGAGTTTTGAATCTTGATGGCCACTTTAATTACCTCTTATTAGTTCTCTTTTCCTTTCTTCTATTTTGTGCAAGATGATGTTCTTTATATCAACAATACTCACCGATTACTTAGAGGAGAAAGATAAGTCGCATTTGAATTTGTGTTCGTGCAACGATTTGTGTGCAAAAGTAGATGTTCTTTTAGAGAAAATAAAAGAAATGGTATGGTATTTATATCGAGATTTTTTGGTAATGTTTGAAATTTGACCGTCACAATTTTGTAGCCATTTGCGTATATGTTGAAAAAGAAAAGAAAAGTGGCGTTGTAATCGTCATGGGTATGACCAGGAAGAATGATGACGGCAGGGACATAGTAGGATGACAGGCTTAATAAGGACACCATGGCTAATCATAAACCTATAACACGAACTATTATGTAAGCTTTAAGAAACATGACAAAGAAAATCACGTTCGAAACAAAATACTAAAAGGAAAAATGATGTTGTTGCTAGCAACACATAATTAAGTGTTATCACATTTACGTACATCATCAATGAGTACATATTAAAATGATTAAAATATTCCTTATTAAGGAGATATGTGAGTGTCGCAATACCTAAATCATACCAACATACATCCTACTCCTATATTGAAAAAACTGTTTCAAACATTTGCATGATCTTGGAAAATCAAACATCTTATCAAGAAATCATATGCAGGGTTCTAACCAGTGCATTTTCAAGTCATTTACATATGATAAAAAACTCTATGATTAAATGCTTTGTTTTGTTAATAACACATAGGTTAGCTGATGTTATATTTATTGATTATTTAAATAAGTTAGACATTGAAATAACATAAATACACATCATTAAATGATTTGTTAGTGTAACAACGCATATAATCTCTCTAATGTTTATCGTAAAAGTCTATAATCTCTCTAATGTTTATCGTAAAAGTTTATACCGGTTAAACATATAATTTAATGAGTTCATATATCTAAAATAAATAATAGGGCATAAGATGTATGTTGCTGCTAACATCTAACTTAGGTATTGTCACACTTATATATTTTTTTAATAATTATTTTAAAATTAACTCATAAAAAGATATATGTGTGCTAACATAAGTTAAATGCTACTAGCAACATACATTATTCTCACAATATTATAAGTTTTTATTAAGAGAGATGATATATCTTCTTGGTTACAAGATCAACATAAGTGTCAAAATCAATAAATAAGAAAAAAAAGAATTAGTATATCTAATAAGAAAGACATATCATTTTTCTTTCATTAATGTATTAATTATTTGCGATTGCTCTTTTAAGGAGTATAAAATCTCGAGCGGTGGTGATGAACCGGTGATCCCCACAAGCACAAATGTTTTTAATTGATCTTTATTTTTTTCATAGTTTTCCGATACAATCAACATAGATCAGATCCATTTTTCTAACACAATTAATATCAGAATCCAGTTGTAGTGTGGATTCATACCTACCCAAAATCCTTCTCAATCCATTCAAAACAAACCCTAATTTATCCTTAATCTTTCTCATACGCAAAATCAGTTTCACATGGAAAGCCTTTGCTTAAATCAGCAAAACCCATGTTTTTTGTGAACCCCAGTTGTCAATTTCCTACTTTCTTAGCATAATTGGAACCCTTAAATTCCCACCCTTCATCGTAATTTCAATCCATATGCTCCAAAGATCACAGCAAGATCAAAATCTGAAATCCATTCAATTGATGCACAGCCATGGGAGCTGAGAAGAAATGGCTGTTCACACTCTTCTTCGCCGCATTCATCTCCCTACTACTCTTCATCTCCTCGATCTGCGGTTTCAGTTCTTCATACGCTTTCACTTCACAGAAACCCTTCTCCGCCGTCCACCGTGGGCGTGGCTACCCACCGGCGTTCGCGTACTACATTTCCGGCACCCGCGGTGACGTCGACCGGATTTTCCGTTTGTTGCTGGCGGTGTATCATCCGAGGAACAGGTACTTATTGCACATTGGAACCGAGGGTTCTGAGGATGAACGGAGGAAGTTGAGTGCATTAGTCAAATCGGTGCCCGCGATTAGGGCTTTTGGGAATGTTGATGTGATTGGGAAGCCTGATGCAACGACATACATGGGTGCGAGTAATATTGCTGCCATTTTGCGTGCGGCTGCCATCTTTTTGAAGGTTGACGGAGATTGGGACTGGTTTATTACTCTGAGTGCACTGGATTACCCTTTGCTAACACAAGATGGTATCCCTTAAGCCTTACTGCCAAATTTAATATCAAATCTTGTTGTTTTAAGGGATGTTTATTTATTTTTTCTATTGGCTGAACTGATTCTGATTACTAGCGTTAAATTTAACAGATTGGATTATCTGTTTAGATTAAGAATTTAAGATGAATGTAGAATTACCTAAATATTAACAGCTCTATACACTGCTAATCCCACTATGATTATGACTTTATGATTCCTGAAAATGTGATAAACACTCTGAAAGTGTTCTTCAAGTTCCAAGCACATCCAAACACCCCTTAAATGTTGGCTGATTGTTCTGTTCATCTGACAATATGTTTTATCATGTGAATTGGTTCTTGAATTTTGACTGCTAGACATGATTGTTCAGTAAGAGTTCTGGCTAGAAATAAGAAATTAAGAAACATAAATGTGTATTTATTTAGGCAAGGTTTGGTTAATTGTTGGCAGTGCTTCTGGGCTTTGGTTTGATAAGATGAAGCAGAAAGAGTGCAAAAGGGAATTGGCCTGCAAAACGCTTTAAGGAGACAATAGTAACTACACACAGAGAGAGAGAGAGAGAGAGTTTGTCGTATTCGAGTATTTAAGTTTTCAAGAGATCTAAACGTTCTTTCCTTGGACCTATTTATATGTTGTAACTTGTAACCCATGTGCCTTTTATATTCCATGTTTGACCTAAGCCACTCTATTACAATTTCCTAGGGCTAACTAAAAACATTTTGTTGAAGTGCTCCACGCTCGGTTTAAAGCATCCAAAGCATTAAGCTACATGTATAGATCAGTGGTTAAATCTAACCTTGATCTTGCCTTGAGTCGTGACTCGTGAGATTGTATAGTCTCTTATGCTACGATGCAAGCTGATAGTACCTAAATGTTATATTAATGATAAAGCCGATCAAAGTAATGGAATAGCTTACTTTATAAGGTAAGCTTCTCTCTCATAGACACTCGATTCGATATTTTATTAATACTCTTCTTGGTTTGAAAAAGAGTGAAGCGCTCTGAGGCGTTAAGGGTCTGGAAGCCGAGGCATGATGCGCTCGCATCATGCACCTGAGGCGTCCGGTATTAAGAAAATACTTATAATTTACTTCCACATAACATATTTGACCTTTTAATTTAATTCAAGTTTAGAAGGCAACTTCGACTATTGTAGGAGACGATAACTATGGTAGGGAGAACTGGAGGTCGACTTTAGGAGTTTAAGTTATGATTAAAAAACATATGTCTTTATAATTGGCTCTCTCAGTCTCTCCACATAAAAATTAAACTCTATAGTCCTCTAAAACAGCCCTTTATAATAGCTAGAATATAAAAGAAAGCCCAAACTACATGATGCGTAAAAAGAGTACGCCTCGCGCATCGCAACGCCTCACAGTGCATCGCAACGCCTCACACCGCATCATGGAAAATGCATCGCATCACATACGGGATGCGTTTGAGGCAACGCCTCGCAATACTTCATGCATCAGAACGCCTCAGGCGTGCTTTTTTAAACCAAGATACTCTTAAATTAAGCATGCTAAATAATATATTCTAATCCTTCATTTATAGAGCTACCGATCTATGAATATAAGACAGTTACTATCTTATCATAAAACTATTGCCATATGTAATGTTGCCATATGATTCGTGATTGTTGTTCCCATGTATTCGTGGATTATGGTTTCCATGCATGGGTCTAACAGTAACAGACATGTGAATAATAATCACAATATATGTGTCAACAACATACATCGCAACAACAATCACAAGATATATGACGTCTTATACAACTATAATATTTTTGTACATGGTAACTATATTATATCCATAATTCATTAACTCTGTAAGCTAGAGATCAGGAGATATTTAGCATGCGTAATTTGATAGAATTCATAGAATATTCAGTTGACTGTCATTGGGGAGAGAATTTTACCTCTCAAATGTAGCAATTTTTTATTTTTTATTAATACAGTAATACTGTAGTTGATATAAACCTTTCAAAGTCGATGGACCGAGAAATCAACTCCATTGCAGTCTGTTCTTGACTTCTTTCTGATCTTGATGGTAATGAATGCTAATTGGTGACAAACGCTTGCCTGCTTTCCCTTGTCGCATATCCATGCCTAATCCTTGTTACTGATGATTCTATGCAACTCTATATGCTTGGGTTTAGTAACATGTTTGGTTTAGTTGATCATGAGTTTATGGGAGATGGGTTTGAATACGAAGGAGTCTGTACAAGAGACATTCATTTTGTATTCATCAACGAAATCAATTGGAAACGGTAAGGCATGTGGGGTGGATTTTGAGCAATAAAACATGCACAAGAGAGTCACTTTCTTTTGAAAGTGATTTGCTATAATAGTGATTTTTGTCATAGAACCAAACCCAAGAAATTGCATTTTCAATTGATGCTTGAACCTAGCTTTCATTCATCCTAAGAACTCAACATCAAATTTTACCTTTTCAATTGAATTTGTGCTAATTATTCAGCACTTGTGTAACTGAGTTTGTTGGGTGACATATGATATACCAAACAATCTGTTTGTTGATCTTTCCTCCACTATAGAGCCAGACACTGACCTTCTGTTGCTTTTCAATTACCTTCAAAATTTATCAGTATTTCCACATTTGTCAATGAAAGGTAAAAGAACAAATAAAATATGTATAAACCAATATTTGATCTCGATAAATCTTATAAATCATCATGTAGTAGCATACGGGGACTAATAAATGTATGTTAAAACTTTAAACCGAAGCACATACAAAAAGAGAAAATTGTAAGATGGGGATCAATGCTTTTCGGGCAATAAAGAAGAAACCTTAGCACATGCAACTTAAAAAGATTACCACAGAGATACATATTTTACTTTGAGTTAGTAGGAAAAGTACCATATTTTAATTTAGATTGAGTTCTTATTAGTTGTTCTTGTTTGTATATTCTGAATCAGACTTGTCTCACGCGTTCTCCTCCGTTAGCAGAGATTCCAATTTCATTGATCATACAAGTGACCTTGGATGGAAAGAGTAAGCATATTTCAGTTACACTCCACACTTTTCTGATACTTTTTTTTATAATGTTTCCTAATTCAGCCACTTAATATTTTTCTTTAGGGATCAAAGAATCCTGCCAATCGTTGTTGATCCGGGGCTCTACTTAGCAAGGCGGACCCAAATATTTCGTGCCACTGAAAAACGCCCGTTACCTAATGCTTTTAAAGTTTTTACAGGCAAAGTTCTCTTCCCTCTTTAAGTATTAGGAGCTAGAGGTGGCAATTTTCATCAATTTACTTGTGAAGGTTTTGATTCGGGTTATGTTTTCACTGAAAAAGGTAAAATAAAATTTTTTTTTGCCCAAAAATGGAACAAACAGCCCAGAGAGTATTTTTAAAACCGTCCTAAATCATTTTATTATAAAAGCTAGATTATTATGTCACCGTAGTAACTATTAAAATTATTTCAGACGTCACTTATGTATGAATTTAATTTCATTTATGCCAGAAAGCTATGAAATGACAAAATACCCCTAAATTTATACGTTTTGTTTTGTCACATCTAAAGTTATAAATCTGACAAATACCCATGAATCTAATAATATATGTTTTAAAAATCCATTTAGGAGGCGATTCCTTTGAGTATATTGATATATTCATTCTTGTTTTTAAAACTCTAGATGTGACAAGACTTTATAATTAGGGCTATTTTTGTAATTTTAGGAAATGGTACAAACGAAGCTAAATTCATATATGGTTGGCCTTGAAAGTAATTCTAATAATTGGCGGCCTTAATAAAAAAAATTAGTACTTGGGTGGCCTATGTTACATCTTCCCTTCAGTTTGTACCAATTTTAGGAATTGGTACAAACGAAGCTAAATTCATATATGGTTGGCCTTGAAAGTAATTCTAATAATTGGCGGCCTTAATAAAAAAAATTAGTACTTGGGTGGCCTATGTTACATCTTCCCTTCAGTTTTTGTAATCGTAGACACATTGGACAAAAAGTTGGTCCGACCCACCCGTTCAGCCTGAACCCAATATGACCCGTTGACACTGACCCACCTGTTATGGCTCTCCTTGTGTGCAATTATGGAAATATAATACTCTCTAGTCTTTTCTTGATTTTCAGGATCTCCATGGGTGATTTTGAGCCGTTCATTTCTTGAGTACTGTATTTTTGCGTGGGATAACCTCCCTCGGACTCTTTTAATGTATGTTAACAATGTGGTTTTGGCTCAAGAGGTCTACTTCCATTCCGTCATTTGCAACTCCCTTGAGTTCAAAAACACAACGGTTAATGCTGATCTAAGGTACATGGTTTGGGACAACCCCCCTAAAATGGAGCCACTTTTCCTCAAGACTTCCAACTATGATGAGATGGTTCAAAGCGGTGCTGCTTTTGCAAGACAGTTTGCCAAAAACGACCCGGTGCTCGACATGATAGATAGCAATATCCTGAAGCGTAGTGGTAACCGCGCCGCCCCAGGGGCATGGTGCACAGCAAGAAGGAGCTGGTTTGTGGACCCATGTTCACAATGGGACGATGTTAATGTTTTGAGACCAGGGAACCAAGTGAACAAGTTTCAAGAGAATTTAAAGAATTTAGTAGATGATTCAAGATTGCAGTTAAATCAATGCAATTGAAAAAAGTTTAAATCTTGATTATGGTTTGAAGATGCATTGTTTGTTGTTTACAGAGATACAAATGGTTAGGGTTCTTCTGGTATTTTGGGTTATAAATTTTGTTGTAAAGTGGTCTAAAGGTGAAAACCAGAGTAAAACAAAAAAAGAGGAATCCCTTGATTTTGTATACCTGTTTGCAATGCTGTAATGCTCTTTTCTTCTTTCTTTGTTTCCTGTGTCTCTGGTTGTAATATCACAAACATAATTTATTCATTGAGGGGTTGTTTGCGTCTTTTAAGTGATTAATCGTTGAAGCCTAAAACCAGTTCTAATTGTAAACTCCGGAAATTAAGCCCGTGTTTTTGTATGTGTAATTTAGTGACAACTCTATGATTTTAGTCAGTCTCCTCATTTAAAAGTTATAAACAACACTTCGAAAACGTGCTTTCGTTAGACCAGGTAAGTGAAATAACATTTGTAAGTTTTGAATATTTCACTTTGGTATTATCCTTTAAATTATCAGTCTTTCATACAATAAGAACTCAAATCATACAATAAGAACTCAAATGAATGAAACCCTTAAATCCCTTTCTCAACAAACCACCAAAAGTGTTTTCAATTTCTCAAGCCTATGAGTCAACATCATCACTATATCCTCTTTCCCATCATCAACAAGCGCTTGTTTTAGCTTATTGAACATATGTGTAGGAGGCCTTATCCCCACATCCAACATCTCTTCAAAATATTTACAAGCATCCTGCAACTTCTTTTCACGAGACAAACTGTTGATCAAAGCAGCAAACATATGCATTCCTGGTAAAACCCCTTCACCCTTCATCTCTTCCCAAACTTTTAATGCCATATCCATCCTACCCTCGTTACAAAACATTCTCACCGTGATCTCATAAGTACTCGCACTCGGCTCACACCCAAACTCGTCTCTCATTCGTTTGAAAACACTATAAGCCTCTTCTATTCTTCGTGCTTTGACCAAATGGTGAAGAACTATGTCAAAAGTTCGCGAATTTGGCCCAACCCCGCATGTTTTCATCTCTTCAATTACCCTAAAAGCATCATCCATACGCATTGACCAACAATAAGACCCCACAACCGCATTATAAGTTGGGGTCTCGGGCGCATGTCCACAAGACTTTGATAGCTCAAAGAATGTTAAAGATTCTTTCAACCTTTTCTCTGAGCCCAACCCGTTAATCAAAGTACAATATATATGTGGGGTGGCCTCTATATTGTTTACTTTCATCTCATCAAACTTCTTGATTGCTTGATCATACTTTTTAGCTTTGCAATAAGCATTTATGATGATCCCATAAGCAACAACATCTGGTTTGAATCCATCTCCTTTCATTTCTCTATAAACCTCATCCAACTTTAAAAGATTCATTTCTTGACCCCAACCTTCTAAAAGTATGGTGTACGACTTTATATCGGGGTTAAATTTTCTCTTTTTCATTTTATCAAACACCTGTTGTGCAGTCTCAACTTGCCTTGACTTACAAAGAGTATCTAGAAATCGATTATGATCACAGAGTTCAGGCTTGAATCCATACTTCTCCATCCGTTCGAATGCTTCAATGGCTTCTTTAACCTTCTTTGCCCTTGCGTACCTTCTTGAAATCAAAGCAAATGTCGTTTTATCCAATACCCCTTTGATCTTCATGTCATTAACCAAGGTCCATATAATCTTGAACTGCTTGATCTTGCCAAGAGCTTCAATTAAAGCATTATAAGTATCTGAAGTATGTTTGAACCCCTTTTGTTTCTCTGCCCATCTGAAGAAAGAAAGCGCGATAACACCGGCATTGCTCAGTTTCTTCAAAACCTCGGTAACTAGAGCAGGGGAGAGCTCGATTTGAGTGGAGTTTAATAAAGACTCTAGCTTTGAAGGATCTCGATGAATTATGATAATTTTGCAGAGTTTCTCCGCGTCAGTGATGATTTGGTGGGTAAATGCATCTGGATTATCATTGGTTTTGTTGCAGAGACTCCTGCGATGAAGATGAAACGATGAAGGGAAGTTGCGGTTGAGAAATGTAGTCTGAATGGAAGTTTGAGATGAACTGATTGTTTCACATGAGGTGATTGTAACTGAGATTGACGGGGAAGATGATGATGAGTGAATGGAAGAGTGGAGAGTCTCGAGTGTTCTTGTTGAACGCTTGAGGATTTGGGAGAACGCCATTTTCTGACAACGGTTTTAGTTTCCATTGTTGGCAATTAAATAGAGAAACAAATTCAGAAAATGTTGCTTTCTACACTATAATATAATATTTTCTCTAAAATGTTATTTTATATATAAGTTATTATTAATAATGTCTGATTTATAGATACAATAAATAAACAGGGTATTATAATATTATATAACTTTACGGTCTGTTTTCAAGTTATTTTTTTGGAAGGAAAGGGAGGGGAAGTTTATAAAACTTAGTGGTGGGTGTTCTTAAGTTTTTTTAAGGAGGGGCAATTTTATCATTTTTATGGTTTAAAACAACTCTTTCACTTTTACGATGATTGGGAGGGAGAGTTTTTCATTTCTTCCCTTCTCTTCCCTTCCTTTCCCTTCCCTTCCCTTTCCTTCGTTTAAAAACTCGAGAACAGGCCATTAGTGTTATTAACAACACAAATATTTCTTTTCATGCTGATACGGTTGTATTTAAGTTTTTGAGTCAGTTGGATAACCTTTTAATATATTTGGGTTAATATAGGTCAAGACTTTAACTTAAATAGGCAACTTTTAAATTTAACAATCATTTTTATACGTTCAAATGATATAAAAATCAATGAGTCGGCAAAAATACCCAAAGACTTATACATTTGTCGCCACCACCTATCACCCCAGCCTTTATCACATTTACCGTCGTTGCCGTCACTACCACCAACATCACCAACCACCACAGGTATCTCCATCGGCCACCACTGACCAGTGTCACTGTCCCACCAACCCAATGCCAATGCCATTGACCGGCACCACCATCACCATTGTCGTGCCCACCATTAGCCCCACTTGCCCCCTTTGCTGCCTCCACCTCCACTAACACCTCTACCACCACCCGCCATTGCCACCACTGATCGTGGGCGGTGACAGTGGCAATTGTTGTTGTTTGTGGTGTGGTATTATTTTGTTTATTATAATATAATTAATTTAACTATATTATCTGTTTAATGTTTTTTAGAATCGTCTGTTTCCAAATTCATCTAATAGTGTTTTTTATAATGATTCGTTTGACTCAAACCTATTATAACCTGAACTTGTTATAGGATGAATTTGTTTTAACTAGTTATCGAAACCCATCTGACCTCTTGTTTTACCACACTTAATTGTATCTATCTAACTTTGACCTTTGTTATTATTTTAGTAATGATTTGATCATATAAAAAATCAATTGAAAGAATTATCTTTTTAATTTAACTTCATAAAAAAGGTAAAAAAAAAAGATAATCAGGTTCCACTTCTCGATTTTCCGATCGTCGCTTGTTAGGATATTTTAATTAATTTGTGAATATTTTAAAAATTAAAAGGGAATGATAATTAAGAATGTTAGCACCGAGACTATTTCAATGATTCTTAACTATCTTCTCCTTCTCCTCCTGATTTTTCTCCACTAACCTGATTCTCTCCCACTTTCCCCTATTCTCACGTAAAATCAGTTTGGTGCATCTTCTATAAATGCTACTTGGATCAAAAGGAAAAAACACAGAACTTTTCCTGGGATTACTTTTAATTTTAAACTCAGTTTTGGGGATTGAAGAGAAGCAGTAAAGAGTGTAGTTTTTCGGGTCTCTACCGTGCAGTGGAGAGTCGAGACAGTGTACTGGGCTGTTTTATCCTGGGGGCGTCGAGGTTGTTCGTCTGCATGCACGATTGAGGGGCAGTGCCTCGAACGTCTTAAAGAGCGACCTAGTCCGCGACTCAACCTAGAAATTATTCGGTAATCTCGTTCTTCTTCTGTTTATTGTTTTATTGTGCTAACAATTTTAAGACGTTCGATTATGCCATGTCTACTGATGAGATTTCTGGGGTTGCCAATAATGACATCAACAAACCGTTTCGTTTTGAGGGTGCTCATTTCAAACGATGGAAGCAAAAGATGTTGTTTTATCTCACCATGAAGAAAGTTGCATCTACCTTGACTGCTCCAAAACCATCTGTTGAAGAATCTGCTGAACAAGAAGAAAAAGAGAAGCAGACCAAGGCATTAGAAGCATGGACTGAGAATGATTTTCTGTGCAAGAATTTTATTCTTAATGGTTTGTCTGATGATCTCTATGACTACTACAATTCTGACGAGTTTACTGCACAGAAATTATGGGAAGCACTGCAGAAAAAATATGACACTGAGGAAGCTGGAACAAAAAAGTATGCTGTGAGCCGTTACATGAAGTTCATGATGACCGATGACAAGTCGGTGGAGGCTCAATCCCATGAACTACAGAAAATAGCTCATGAAATCATCTCTGAAGGTATGTCTTTAGATGAACAATTCCAAGTTGCTGTGATTATTGATAAATTACCCCCCTCTTGGAAGGATTTTAAGAATGCTCTCAGGCACAAAACAAAAGAGTTCTCTCTGGAAAGTCTGATCACTCACCTTCGTATCGAGGAGGAAGCCCGTAAACAGGACCAGAAAGAGGAAGTGCTTGTTGTTTCCAGCAACATCACTAATAAAAAATCGAGTGCTGTTCTGAAACCTACTGGCAAAAGTTTTAAAAATCAGAATCGCAAACCGACCCAAAACCGCAACTTTAAATCTCGAAACAGCAATCAGAATGGGAATCCTCTAAGGAACCAACCCAAACAGGAACAACCTCCAACTAAGAATGAACCGGATTTGTTTCTTTGCTACAACTGTGGCAAACCGGGTCATATGGCACGCAAGTGTCGGAATAGGCCAAACACTATTCCTAGTGCTAACCTGACTGAGGAGTTGCCTCTAACAGCCATGATTTCAGAGGTCAACCTTGTAGGTGGATCAGATGGCTGGTGGGTAGACTCTGGTGCTTCTCGCCATGTCTGCTATGATCGAAGTATGTTTAAAACATATACTCATGCTGTTGAAGATAGGAAAGTGTTGTTGGGAGATCACCACACTACTAATGTTGCTGGTATGGGAAATGTGGAACTAGTGTTCACCTCTGGAAAAACTGTGATCTTAAAGGATGTTTTACATACTCTAGAGATGAGAAAGAATCTGGTCTCGGGCTACCTTCTCAACAAGGCGGGGTTTACACAGACTATAGGAGCTGATTTATTTACTTTGACCAAATTTGGGATGTTTGTGGGAAAGGGGTATGTAACTGATGGAATGTTTAAATTGAATGTTGAAGTTAATAAAATTAATGTTTCTGCTTACATGTTGTGTTCTTTTAATATTTGGCATGCTCGACTTTGTCATGTGAACAAACGACTAATTAAAAACATTAGTAGCTTAGGCCTAATTCCTAACTTATCATTATCCGATTTTGAAAAATGTGAATACTGCAGTCAAGCAAAAATTCATAAAACTCTTCATAAACGTGTTGATAAAGTTACTGAACCATTAGAACTAATCCATTCAGATATTTGTGAGCTTGATGGAACTTTAACGAGAAATGGACAACGCTATTTTATCACATTTATTGATGACTGCTCTGATTATACTTTTGTCTATCTGATGAAAAATAAAAGTGATGCTCTAGATGTGTTTAGGGTATTCATTGCTGAAATTGAGAATCAATTTAGTAGAAAAATAAAAAGACTTCGTAGTGATAGAGGCACAGAGTATGATTCAAACTCATTTGTTGAACTTTATAAATCACATGGAATCATACATGAAAAAACTGCTCCTTACTCACCAGAAATGAACGGGAAAGCAGAAAGAAAAAATAGGACATTAACTGAATCTATTGTTGCTATTTTACTAAATTCTGGTGCTGCTTCTCATTGGTGGGGAGAGATTCTTTTAACCATGTGTTACGTGCTTAATCGAGTTCCTAAATTTAAAAGCAAAACTTCTCCATACGAGGCCTTAAAAAATAGAACTCCTAATCTAACTTACCTTAGAACCTGGGGTTGTTTAGCGTACGTTAGCATCCCCGATCCTAAGAGGATCAAACTTGCTAGTAGAGCCTATGAATGTGTGTTTATTGGTTACGCAGTAAACAGCAAAGCTTATAGGTTCTTTGATTTGAAGGCTCGTGTTATTTTGGAATCTAATGATGCTGATTTTTACGAACATAGATTTCCCTTTAAATCTAGAAATAGTGGGGGTGCTTCACCTAGTAATTTACCTATGATTAGGGGGAACACAAGTCACGAAGAACTAAATATTAACCTAGAAAGAGTAAAAGGACTAGAACTAAAAGGGACTTTGGTCCTGATTTTTGCGCATTTGCGCTAGAGGAGGATCCTTCTAACCTTAAGGAAGCACTAACCTCGTTAGATGCTGATATGTGGCAAAAGGCTATTAATGACGAAATGGAATCTCTTGAGGCTAATAAAACATGGCATCTAGTTGACTTACCATCAGGTTGTAAAACCATTGGGTGTAAGTGGGTCCTTAAAAAGATTTTAAAACCTGACGGGTCTCTTGATAAATTTAAGGCGCGCTTAGTTGTAAAAGGTTTTAGACAAAAAGAAAACGTAGACTTTTTTGACACATATTCACCTGTTACTAGAATCACATCTATTCGTGTACTTATAGCTCTTGCTTCACTACATGATCTTATTGTACACCAAATGGATGTTAAAACTGCCTTTTTAAATGGTGAACTAGATGAAGAGATTTACATGGATCAACCCGAGGGGTTTGTGATTCCTGGTCAAGAACACAAAGTGTGTAAATTAGACAAATCTTTATACGGTTTGAAACAGGCTCCCAAACAATGGCATGAAAAATTTGATAGACTCGTGATTTCACATGGTTTTCACATAAATGAAAGTGACAAGTGTATATATTATAAATATGTAAATGGCATATGTCCATAATATGTTTATATGTGGATGACTTGCTTATTTTCGGATCTAATATTCATGTTGTGAACAATGTGAAGCTAATATTGTGTGAAAACTTTGAAATGAAAGATCTTGGGGAAGCAAATGTGATACTTGGTATAAAAATCACCAGGTCTGAAAAAGGAATATATTTGGACCAATCTCATTATATTGAGAAGATCTTAAAGAAATATAACTACTTCAACTGTAAACCTGCTTGTACACCCTATGATCAAAGTGTTAAACTGCTTAAGAACATTGGAGACAGTGTAAGACAATCCGAATATGCGAGCATCATTGGCAGCCTTAGGTATGCCACTGATTGTACTAGACCCGACATAGCATATGTCGTGGGATTATTATGCAGGTTTACCAGCAGTCCAAATATTGAGCATTGGCATGCTATAGAACGGGTTATGAGGTATCTTAAACGAACCCTCAACCTTGGATTGCATTATCAGAAGTTCCCAGCTGTCCTTGAAGGATTTAGTGATGCTGACTGGAACACGCTCTCTGACGACTCCAAAGCAACCAGCGGCTATCATTTTAGTATTGCTGGTGGAGCAATCTCTTGGAAGTCTAAGAAACAGACAATCTTGGCTCAATCAACGATGGAGTCAGAAATGATAGCACTTGCATTAGCAAGTGAAGAAGCAAGTTGGTTGAGAAGTCTGTTAGCAGAGATCCCTTTATGGGAAAAACCGATTCCGGCTGTGTTGATCCATTGCGATAGTACCGCGGCTATTGCAAAAGTTCAGAACCGTTATTACAATGGTAAAAGAAGACGGATACATAGAAAGCACAACACTATTAGAGAGTTTCTGTCTAAAGGAGCAATTACAGTGGATCATGTACGCAACGATGTAAACTTAGCCGATCCTTTGACGAAAGGATTAGCTAGAGAGAAAGTCCTTAAAACTTCAAAGGAAATGGGACTTATGCCTTTAGAATGAAGAGTCACACATGATGGCAACCCAATCTAAAATAGATTCAAAGGGTAATAACAGGTCATGTATTGATATGAGATTGATCATGTTAGCATGAATTCCTGAAGCGATGTCAGGTTGAGTTATATAATTTATATATATAAACTCTTAATGAGATCTATACTCTAATTGGAGTAGAGTACCTAGCTGCAGGAGTACTCTTGATAGATTCACCTATGTGAATGTGGAAGTGAGGCCGCTTCCTATGAAATCTTGGGCAAATTTCTAGAGCGTTCACTATACTGGGATAGACGTGCAAGGCCGTTAAAGCACGGGCTTTTAAACTACACTATGAAAAGATTGTGCGTGCTACAATGTTAGAGATAGAGTTCAAGACCATGAGTCACTCTAGTTGTTCTAAATTGTGGTCACTACGCAAGGGTTCAAGTCGAGAGACACCTTTGTTTATGCCCAATCTTAGTCATGATTTTGATACTGCTTAAAGGATTTTTTTTAATATATTCAAGTGGGGGATTGTTAGGATATTTTAATTAATTTGTGAATATTTTAAAAATTAAAAGGGAATGATAATTAAGAATGTTAGCACCGAGACCATTTCTTTGTCAACTTCAATCATATATACATATTAACAAGAGTGTTTCTATTTGCCTCTTTTCTTTGTCAACTTCTATCAAGAACAGCAAGGATTTAGCATCTTATTATAATTATATCAAGTACTATATCATCAAAGTAAGTTTTGTTGAATGTTTTAAGTGTTCTTATAGGTTAAGTGGGTCAATGATTGATTCAAGAATCAAAATATGTTATTTTGGTATTAGTTGTTGTTTACTAGTTGTTTGGGATGAAAGGAATCACCCCAGTGAAGTTTTTAATCGATTGAAACTGAGATTTGGTTTGAAAATGGCATAAAATAGAAAGCTGGCTGGCTTACTGGTTTAGACCAGAAGGGGCACAGGCGTACCCAAGGGGGGTACGGGCGTGCCTATGGCCCCGTGGCTAGCCCTAGTTCTTGAGATATCCCAATGCTTTAGGGTAAAGGCATGGCCGTACCATGCCCAAGCACGGGCGTGCCTTTTAAGTCGTACAACTTTAAGCTTTGTAAGTCGAATAACTTTAAGCTTTGTAAGTCGGATACAAAAGTCGGACCATAAGTCGCATCCATAAGTCGCATCACATAGGCACGGGCATGCCTGGCCCTTTCCAGTTTCTATTTCTTAAGTTCCAACATGTGTTTAATATATTATTGGAATTATACCTGTAGAGAGTTATCATGGATGTTTTCACCAAACCATAATTATTTGTGGATTGATTATAACATTACAGCTTATAAGGTGAATTTACTAGACTATTATTCATATTTACAGCATGTGTGTTACCATGACAGAATATTATGCATGTGTTAATCATATATGTGTTGTTTAACATACTACTATGTACAATAATGCTTAGATGTGGTATAGTACTGTGACCTATGTTGCTGCCCTGGGTCTAGAACTAGAGGCTAACTTTAATTGCCTAGCATACGTGTGGTATCTCTTTATGATCTTATACGTGTGTTTATATGATTATTAGTTTGGCATACTCACTAAGCTCTCGTAGCTTATCGGTTACTGTTTTTTAAAATGTTTTTGCAGGTCGTAACAAAGACAAGGACAAAGCTTCCGTTTAACCGCTTTTTACTCAACTCCCTTTTGAAACCAATAACGTCTGTTGTGTAATATAAGAACTACATTTGTACTTTGAAGTGTGCTATCTTTTGAAACGATACTCAGATTTTGCTTTATATACGCTTTCGCTTACTTTTTGAAACTATATGTGAATCTTCTAGACATGCTTTTGTTTAGATTTAGTTTTTTTTAATGGGGCGTTACATTACAAAAACTCATTTGTCAACTTTTTGTGATATATAAAAAAAGGGTCATCATCTCTCAAAATTCAGCAGAAGTAGGGACCATCAATCTCTGATGGAGTTTTACCACAACCGTCACCTGCAAAAGAAGAATCAACTCTAGTAAGTACTAGACTTAGTGAGTTCACTATCTCATAAAATAAGTAATGATATAAAGCTCTTATTTAATAATAATAAGTACACATACTCATTTGCACATAAACACTGTAACGTCCCAAATTTTTTTTAAACAAATGAATTTAGAAATATAAATGCATTCAACATAAGGTTCTACGAGGTCCCGCACCAGGAACTACCCGTAGCAAAATGTATTTAAGTAATATTACATACATTGTTCTAGCAAAATGTTTAAGTATCAAAACAGCGGAAACAACTTAAATAAGTGATGAGCCATCTTCACATTGCTGGAGCCTCCCCACGATCAGGTCCTGAAAAGAATAAGTTCGACAACAGTAAACATAAAGCTTAGCGAGTACTCTAACTTACACACCACACTAGGCATGTACATGTCACATCATAACACAAATCCATGATCACATATAATTACACATACTACCGACGCAGTGCACTGACGACGATTTCACACTTTGGGTCACAGTTGACTATCCAAGCCGTACCAAGGATTTCACACTATGTCTGACTGTGCCCGAGTTACGTTTTCACCACAACATAACGTAACCCTTCACTTCACATAAATCACATCAGTTAAAACATCACATAAGATATAACATATACATTTCACACTAATATCATGTATAAGTTAGGGTAACTCACCTGATTGCAGTACAGATAAAAGCAACAGGTTTCACAAGCTGTAAGTTAACAATTCCAGTCGCAAGGAATATATAGATATATATATATGCATATTTGACTTTGATGAGTCAAACAACTCATTTTCTTCAATCTGTTGCCATCGAGAGAGACATAGAGCAGAGTGTTCTTTGAGTTTTTGAGCAAGGAAAGCAGAGGAGAAGTGATTTACATCTGATTATAGTGTACACAAGTTGAGGTAAGCTTTCTTTGTTGGTTGTTCTTGATAGTTTAGTGGGTTTTAAGGTGATTCAATGGTGAATCATGCTTCTAGCTTATATTTAATGTTATGGTTGGTTTTCATGCTGTTTGGGGGTGTAGGAAAACACCCCAGTAGAGTTTTATGTGAGTTTAGTCGGATTTGTGGCTTAGAACACCGACTGTTCTTCATAACAGTCGGCTGGTCTGTAGAGTACATGGCCCGTGTAGCGGTACACGGCCGTGTAGTGTAAAAGGCGGTCACAGGGCCATGTTGGTATACATGGTCGTGTAGAGATTGAGGTACATGGCCCGTGTGAAGGCACACGGCCCGTGTAGGTGAGTTGTCAACACCGCCCATGTAGCTAAGACATGGTCGTGTAGCATGTAGTGTACACGGCCCGTGTAGGTGACGTGGACAACACTGGCCATGTGGTCATGTGTGGTCGTGTAGAGTGCTTGAGACACGGCCCGTGTAGGGGTACACGGACCGTGTAGGTGAGTTGTCAACACCGCCCATGTAGCTGAGACATGGTCGTGTAGCATGTAGTGTACACGGCCCGTGTACATAACACGGCCCGTGTAGGTGACGTGGACAACACTGGCCATGTGGTCACGTGTGGTCATGTAGAGTGCTTGAGACACGGCCCGTGTAGGGGTACACGGCCCGTGTAGGTCCCCTGCCTTGTTTTATTTGTTAAGTGTTGATTAGTACATGTCTTAATTATATGATTATATAATTGTAGAGGTTACTGTTTGATGTGAACTGAGTTATCTGGCTTATATCTGTGTAATACTAGTTGCTGATGTGAGTTTTCTAAACTCTGATTCATATCTGTGATATGTGTGTGGTACATTGCAATGTGATATATTATTGATCAGAGGATCACCAGAGAGAGAGCTGTAGCACGCTGCTTTGTGCAGTAGTTGCTACGGACAGCATTTTAGCCTTCTTGGCGGATGCTAAGATGGTGCAGTACTATGTCCATAAGAACTGTTACAGCATTCGTATATGTGTATGCACATGCTTATATGATTTCAGTTTAGTTTTCTCACTAAGCCTTGTGGCTTATCAGATACTGCTTACTGTTGTTTTGCAGTGCGTGATTCCTCCAAGGGCAAGGCTCCAGTTTGACAGAGTTTGTGATACGAGAGGAAATTTGTATTTTAAAACTAACGCCTGGTTGTATTTTGTGAAACAAATCTTTTGTTGTAAATATTTGGTATCACTTTTGTAACTGAACTAGAGGGTTCAGTGTAAATAGTATATTCCGCTTTTGTATAAACTCCTTTTATTTCTAAAATACTTCTATCCTAGAGTTTTACTTTACTTTAGAATTTTGGGGCGTTACAACTTGGTATCAGAGCCAAGGTTTGAGGGATCTGGAGGTGTGTTATGCATCGTCTGGACTTAAACCATGGTTCTGAGGATTTTTAAGTCAAACTGGAGGCTTGCAGCTTGGTGGAGATACATAGTGTTGCATTGAGAATATGCTAACTGTTTATGTTGCTATTTGTGGTATAGAGATACCTGAGATATTAATGATATGCTAGTGATTAGGGATGAGCTTTTTGACCGAAAAACCGAACCGGAACCGGTTAGAACCGGATTAGAGTTTTCGGTCCGGTTATCGGTTCTCGTAAAACCTCATTTTCGGTTTTCGGTTCTTTCGGTTCCGGTTCCACCGGTTATCGGGTAATTCGGTCTTAGAACCGGAACCGGTTTGTATGAAATTTTGTATATGTCATATGGTTGGCTATGAACAATTATTTTTGTGATATTGTTGGTTATTGAACCATTATCATTAGCGATATGGCTATTGGTTATTGTTTGTAAGACCGAAGTCAACGAACTATATTTATTGGTCATATGTTAGTGTCGACGATGCATGCATGTTCACTTACGATTTCAAGTATTTTTAGTGTTAAATTTAAACCATTTAGATTTTTGGTTATTAGTTAACCTTTATAGGTAAAAAATAACTAATATAAATGTATCATATTTGCCTTTAATAACAAAAATATTCACTGGTTATCGGCTATTTCAGTTCACGCTCTTGAAACCGGTTCCAAAGTAAATTTTTGGTCTTATCCGGTTCTATAACCGAAATAACCGGTTAATAACCGTAACTGAAACCGGAACCGGTTCCCTTATTCGGTTCGGTTTTCAGTTCTAGCTTTTACCAATTTCGGTTATCGGTTATTTCGGTTCCGGTCCGGTTCGGTCCAGTTCCTGAACCGAACACACCCCTACTAGTGATACATGGCCTAAGCCTGTGAACCGGGACTTTTTGTGATAAAGTTAAGATCGAACGTGTGTAGTGTGTTATGGATAATATAAGGGCCAATATTATTACAGACACATGATACATGTTAGAACTTGATGGAATCATGAGGAATCTTGTGAATCGGGTGAGGTGTACTTGTTAGAGGTAGTGCACTTGAGATTATAGATGCCTTAGTATGTGTAGAACTACTTTGGGTCTAAGGATAAGTGTACTGAGATATTGTTTGTACTTGAGATTGTTTGATATAGAAGATGGCGTGGTAAAGCTACCTTTTGTCTTAATGCTTTATCTATGCTATCAGGATGGTGAATACTAGAGGGTCACGAGCTACGGATCGTCTTAAGGGTGGTCCTAGTAATAGACGAGAGGGGGTAGATACCAGTGCAAGTGGTAGGAGGAGGCCACCTGTGGCCCATAATACTCAAGCGGATGAGACACCAGAGTTAAATCAGGGGTTCGCTGAAACCCAACCCAGAGTGACTGTTGCTGAGGAAATTGGCAAAGCTTTAGAGAAAGCCATACCGTTTATTTTTACCCAAGTGGTAGACCATCTGAAAGAAAGTACACGAGAAGCTGTACGACAGGAAGTGGTAGCTGCGTTAGCTGGGAGGGAAGAAAGAGTTAATCCACAACCGCAAGTGATTATTAGAGATGCGCCGAAAGGGTGTACCTTTAGAGATTTTGCTGCATGCCAGCCACCGTTGTTTAATGGATCTACTGATCCGATTGTGAGTCAGAGGTGGATATCAGAGTTAGAGGGAGCATTTCACACTTGTTCGTGTGCTCCGAAAAATAAAGTGAGGTTTGCTACAAACCAGTTGAGGGGTGCTGCCAAAGATTGGTGGGACCTGGAAAAGAAGATGAGGGGCGAGACTCAGATCGAGGCCATGACCTAGGCGGAGTTTAAAGAGGTTACTACGGAGCAGTTTGTTCCATAGTCTGAGATTGATCGTATAGTTGATGAGTTACACAAGCTGAAGCAAACTACAGAGACCGTTCCAGAGATTAATGCAAAGTTTCATGAGAAGGCACGTTTTTGTCCTGATTATGTAGCCAATGAAAAGATGAAGATGTATCGTTATATGATGGTTTTGAAGCCGAGTATCAGGGAGTTTATTGATTTGAGCAAACATCAAACTTTGAAGTCTATGATGGATGCTGCGCGGGCTAGAGAGTTAGAGTTAGAGAGACATGTGAAGGAGAAGAGGCCAGTGGAAGGATCGACACCACAAAATAAGAGGCCGAGGGTAGATTATGGGGAAAAGAAGAAAGCACCGAGGGTGTGTCAGAAGTGCAAGAAGAGTCACTATGGGAACTGTCAGACAAATGTTATTCACTGTTTCAAATGTGGCAAGCCGGGTCATATGGGTAAAGATTGTCGTTGTTCATTGAGCGTATGTTTTCACTGTTATCAGCCAGGCCACCAGAAAGCCAACTGTCCCCAACTAGCTGCATCCAACCGTTCAACCGGATCGAGAAACACTCCATCTTTACCACCACTGCGGATAAATGAAAATAAAGAGATAAAGAAAGAGGATACTTCCAAGAGCAAGGGGAGGGCCTTTCAACTAACTGGAGAGGAAGCACAGAGGAAACCTGATGTGGTTACAGGTACATATCTTGTGAATTAACTTCCTGCTTTAGTATTATTTGATTCGGGTGCTAGCAAGTCGTTTGTATCTGTTTCTTTTTTGTAAAAGTTTCAAGCAAGTATGTGATAAGCTGAGTCCCCCTCTCGAGGTAGAAATAGCTGATGATAAGTTTGTGCTTGTGACTGATGTGTATAGAGATAATGTGCTAGAGATAGACTTTGTTAGATTTCCTATTGAGCTTATCCCTATGCCTATGAGAGAGTTTCAAGTGGTAGTGGGAATGGATTGGCTTGAGTGTTACCAAGCAACCATTCTGTGTGGGCAAAAATTGATTCGAGTTCAGGCCCCAAGTGGGGAAGAACTATCAATTTTTGGTGATAGAGAAAGTAAAAGAATGTGTTTGTGTTCCGTGACTAGAGCTCGGAAATACCTTCAGCATGGGTGTACAGCCTTTTTAGCTTATGTTGTTGATTCGAAATTAGAAAAGAGACAGGAGAATATGAATGATGTGGCAGTGGTACGTCAGTATCCAGATGTTTTTCCAGATGATCTGCCTGGTATACCGCCTGATAGGCAAGTAGAGTTCAGAGTTGAGTTGGTACCGGGGGCTGCGCCGATTGCCAGAGCTCCGTACAGACTTGCACCGCCAGAGATGCAGGAATTGATGAAGCAATTGCAAGAGTTGTTGGATAAAGGTTTTATCATACCTAGCAGTTCACCGTGGGGCGCTCCCATTTTGTTTGTAAAGAAGAAAGACGGTACGTTTCATATGTGTATTGATTACCGTGAACTTAATAAAGTGACTGTGAAGAATAAGTATCCTTTGCCCAGAATAGACGATTTGTTTGATCAGTTGCAAGGGGCGTCGTGGTTTTCAAAGATTGATCTAAGGTCGGGTTATCATCAGTTGAAGGTTCGGGAGGAAGATATTCCTAAAGCTGTGTTTAGGACGCGGTACGGGCATTTTGAGTTTGTGGTTATGCCATTTGGTCTTACAAATGCACCTGCAGCATTTATGGATCTTATGAATAGAGTTTGTCGTCCGATGTTGGACAAATCTGTTATTGTGTTTATTGATGATATTCTCGTGTATTCAAGAAACCCGACAGAACATGAAAGGCATTTGAAAGAGGTTTTGGAGACACTGCGAAGAGAGAAGCTGTATGCTAAATTCTCCAAGTGTGAATTCTGGATTCAAGAGGTGCAATTCTTGGGTCATCTGATTGATAAGGAAGGAATTAAAGTCGATCCTGCGAAGGTTGATGCAGTAATGAGGTGGGAACCTCCGAGGAACCCTACTGAAATCAGAAGCTTTTTAGGGTTAGCAGGTTATTACAGGAGATTCATTCAGAATTTTTCAAAGACTGCCGTTCCATTGACCAAGCTAACCAGGAAGAATGCAGAGTTTGTATGGGGAGATGAACAAGAGGCTGCGTTTTCAACTCTCAAACAAAGGTTATGTGAGGCACCTGTTCTTGCTTTGCCTGAAGGAGTGGAAGATATGATTGTGTTTTGTGATGCTTCTTATTTGGGGTTGGGATGTGTATTGATGCAGAGAGGTAGAGTGATTGCTTATGCTTCGCGACAACTTAAGCCGAATGAGATTAATTACCCAACTCACGATTTGGAGTTAGCAGCGGTGGTTTTTGCGTTGAAGATCTAGAGACATTATTTGTATGGAGTGAAGTGTACTATTTATACTGATCACAAAAGTCTGAAATATTTTGTGGATCAGAAGAATCTTAATATGAGGCAGAGAAGGTGGTTAGAGCTTCTGAAGGATTATGATTGTGAGACACTTTATCACCCGGGGAAAGCCAATGTTGTGGTAGATGCTTTGATCAGGAAGTCGGGGTCGGTACTTTGGAAGAATGAGTCGTTACGGATGACAGTGACTACGCCATTGTTGAATGTTATAAGAGATGCTCAGCTGGAAGCGGTTAAAGAAGAAAACCATAATAAAGAGCGGATTAAGAGGCGGGTAACTAATTTTGTTAAGGATAGTCGTGATCTATTCTTATGCTGTGGACGAGTGTGGGTACCTAATCATGGAGAAGTCAGACAGACTCTTTTGAGTGACGCTCACAGATCTAAATTCTCTATTCACCCGGGGGCGACAAAAATGTATAAAGATCTGAAGGTAGAGTATTGGTGGCCAGGTATGAAGCGAGATGTGGCTAGGTATGTGGAGAGGTGTCTTACGTGTCTGCAAGTGAAAGCTGAACACCAGAAACCGCATGGGAAATTACAACCTTTAGAGATACCGGTCTGGAAGTGGGAAAATATTACTATGGATCTAATCACTAAATTACCTAAGACCCCTAGAGGTTACGATGCTATTTGGGTAATCGTGGATAGATTGACTAAGAGCGCGCATTTTATTCCCATTAAAGAGACTTACTCATCAGAGAAGCTATCAGAGGTGTATATGAAAGAAATAGTATCTTGTCATGGTGTGCCAGTGTCTATTGTGTCAGATAAAGATACTCGACTTACTTCCAGGTTTTGGAATAAATTTCATGGCCAAATGGGGACTAAGCTTCATCTTAGTACCGCATTTCATCCGCAGACTGATGGTCAAAGTGAGAGGACGATTCAAACCCTGGAGGATATGCTACGCGCGTGTATTATTGATTTTGGAGGGATTTGGGATTCTTATCTACCACTTGCAGAGTTTTCTTATAATAATAGTTATCATTCCAGTTTGGGAATGCCGCCCTAATGAAATGTTGTATGGTAGAAAGTGTCGGACTCCGGTTTGTTGGGGTGAAGTGGGACAGAGAGAATTGGGAAGTACTGAGGTGGTACAGCGTACGACAGAGCAGATTCAACAGATCAGAGATAAATTGCTAGCAGCTCAGAGCAGACAAAAGAGTTACGCGGATAAAAGAAGATCACCACTAGAGTTCCAAGTGGGTGATTATGTGTTGTTAAAGGTGTCACCGTGGAAGGGGGTTATTAGATTTAGAAAGAGAGGTAAACTGGGTCCAAGGTTTATTGGACCGTTCAGAGTTAGTGCTCGTGTGGGAAAAGTTGCATACAGACTGGAACTACCAGAAGAGTTATCCAAGATACACAATACCTTTCACGTGTCTCATCTTCGGAAATGTTTAGCAGACGAGTCTGCATTTGTGCCACTGGAGGATGTATGCGTTGATGAAAAGTTGAATTATGTCGAGCAACCTGTTGCTATACTGGAAAGAAAAGTTAAATCTCTACGTAATAAACAGATTGTGTTGGTTAAAGTTCAGTGGAAACACCGTAAAGGGTCGGATTATACTTGGGAACCAGAGGATGAGATGATACGTAACTACCCAGAACTCTTCAGCAGTTGATTTCGGGGACGAAATCGTTTTCAAGTAGGGAAGAGTTGTAACACCCAAGTTTCGGAAATTTCTGTAATTAGTAACTTTTTGATATGACGCGTTTTGGTATTGCCTAATTGAGATTAGGAGGTGTTTAGAAACTTAGGGGACTTGTGTTGTAATTTCTGGAACTAGAAAAGTCCAGGGGCCATTTGTGCCATTTTCCAAAGCTGTATATATATATATATATGTGCATATTTGACTTTGATGAGTCAAACAACTCATTTTCTTCAATCTGTTGCCATCGAGAGAGACATAGAGCAGAGTGTTCTTTGAGTTTTTGAGCAAGGAAAGCAGAGGAGAAGTGATTTACATCTGATTATAGTGTACACAAGTTGAGGTAAGCTTTCTTTGTTGGTTGTTCTTGATAGTTTAGTGGGTTTTAAGGTGATTCAATGGTGAATCATGCTTCTAGCTTATATTTAATGTTATGGTTGGTTTTCATGCTGTTTAGGGGTGTAGGAAAACACCCCAGTAGAGTTGTATGTGAGTTTAGTCGGATTTGTGGCTTAGAACACCGACTGTTCTTCATAACAGTCGGCTGGTCTGTAGAGTACATGGCCCGTGTAGCGGTACACGGCCGTGTAGTGTAAAAGGCGGTCACAGGGCCATGTTGGTATACATGGTCGTGTAGAGATTGAGGTGCATGGCCCGTGTGAAGGCACACGGCCCGTGTAGGTGAGTTGTCAACACCGCCCATGTAGCTGAGACATGGTCGTGTAGCATGTAGTGTACACGGCCCGTGTACATAACACGGCCCGTGTAGGTGACGTGGACAACACTGGCCATGTGGTCATGTGTGGTCATGTAGAGTGCTTGAGACACGGCCCGTGTAGGGGTACACGGCCCGTGTAGGTCCCCTGCCTTGTTTTATTTGTTAAGTGTTGATTAGTACATGTCTTAATTATATGATTATATAATTGTAGGGGTTACTGTTTGACGTGTACTGAGTTATCACTAGTTGCTGAGATGAGTTTTCTAAACTCTGATTCATATCTGTGATGTGATATATTATTGATCAGAGGATCACCACAGAGAGAGTTGTAGCACGCTGCTTTGTGCAGTAGTTGCTATGGACATCATTTTAGCCTTCTTGGCGGATGCTAAGATGGTGCAGTATTGTGTCCATAAGAACTGTTACAGCATTCGTATATGTGTATGCGCATGCTTATATGATTTCAGTTTAGTTTTCTCACTAAGCCTTGTGGCTTATCAGATACTGCTTACTGTTGTTTTGCAGGGCGTGATTCCTCCAAGGGCAAGGCCCCAGTTTGACAGAGTTTGTGATACGAGAGGAAATTTGTATTTTAAAACTAACGCCTGGTTGTATTTTGTGAAACAAATCTTTTGTTGTAAATATTTGGTACCACTTTTGTAACTGAACTAAAGGGTTCAGTGTAAATAGTAGCTTCCGCTTTTGTATAAACTCCTTTTATTTCTAAAATACTTCTTTCCATGAGTTTTACTTTACTTTAGAATTTTGGGGCGTTACATTTCTTCAGCTGAAAGTCGCATGGACCCTCACTGAAAGTCGCATGACTTTGTGAAAGTCGCATGGACATAGGCTGTAAGTCGCATGAAGTAAATTGGTATCTAAAAGTCGCATGAACAACTTGAAAGTCGCATGGGACTTCCTGAAAGTCGCATGGACCATCATCTTCTCTGCCAGTTCATCTTTTTGAAAAACCCAGAACCTTAAAACTCCATTTTCAAAATCATAACCTTCCCAAAACTTAACCAAATCACTATATTTTTGTTTCAAAACATTTCTCCATTCATTTGAGCACTTCTTACAATATTTAAACACAACACAACAAGTAATCAAGTTCCTAGCTCAGATTCTTTACCATTGTTCTTCATAAACTCAAAACCCCATAAAACCCAGATCTTATCCAGCCTAATAATCATCCACACAAGGTAAAATCGATGTCTACAACATCATTGGGATATAGGAAACATTACCTGATGATTCCTTTGCCAATTTCTTGAGTTTCCAAATGATTCTTGACCCTTCCTTCTTGCTTCTCTCGTGGGTTTGCACACACATAGACAACACACACTATTTCTTCCAATGCAACAGTGTATGCCTTGGAGGCTGCACCCTAATTCCTCCTTTTATACTTATTCTAACAAGGCCTTAGGCCCAAGATTGGCAATAGCTTTGAGCCCATAAGGCTTAATTCCTTCACACTCTATTCCATTTCCCTTAATTAATAAGCCCAACTATAAAGTAGCCCAATTAGTTGTTCATTCAATAGACTACATAATCCACCAATTCAAAACACTTAGATTTCATAAATAATTAGCAAATTCCAATATATATATATAAAACTCGCATCATCCAATAAAATATTTGTTTTATTTAATATACGGAAATAGGGTATTACAAACACTTTGTCACAATGGCTTATTTCAAGCCACTTAGGCTTGATCATGAGTACTCTAAAATATATCGCCACACGCCACTCATGCTACTCTATTGCTAGTTAGACATCTCTTTTTGCCACCCAGACATCTCTGTTGCTACTCAGGCATCTCTATGGCCACTTAGGCCACATATTAGTTCACAAATTATTACTAGCACATACATATAAAATATCTGATATAACTTGTAACTTTACGTGTATAAAGGAGTATAGTAAAACTCACCTCGTTAGCAAATATTTAGGGTTCCACTGGATTTATGTTTTCCTCTACCCAATCATATGTTTATCAATGTCTGCCTACAATGAATAATTAACTCTTGAGAATTCATCACAAACACAACTCTATGTTTATCAATCCTATGATTCATCCCAAACACAAATCTAGCAATTCTTGAACTATCAATTCACTTTATTTCTTAGCTTTAATTAAATTTTCTTACATCATTAGTGTCAGAAGCAAATCAATAACACACCCAGATCATCAATTTAACAGTCAAACAACATATGATCATTCAGTTTCTTCTTTTTTTTTTCTGGGTTTCGACACAGTCAATAACAGACAACAAAATCGATCAAAAGCCTCACAAATTCGACAATGAAACTAAAAATTAACATTCGGCAATGGTTTAGGTACTCACCGATGATCGATCTTGACAGAATTCCAACGAAATCCTCTCCAATCGATGATCCTCTTGCTTGAATCCTCTCTAGGAGTTGATAAAACCAAAATACACACACTCAGCACACACAAACTAATGTTACTAGCAACCTTTGAATTTTGTAACTCCCATTTGAGTTTAATCCACCTCTTAATTACTTATAATTGATTTTTAATCCTTGAGTCCTAAAAGTTAACATCTTTTACAAAACCATCACAATTTCTTTTTATTCTTATATAATAACCACGAATAATACTATTATCCGACCAATTAAACATTCTTATAGATACTTCTCATTAATTACATCACTTACAATAAATGTCCGAACTTCGGATTGTTACATATATGTGTGTGTGTGTGTATAAGGCCAAGTTTGAAGGTTTGGAAATATGTATTATGAAATGCTTGAAGAACTTAGACAGTATTACACATGTATAAGTATGATATATATGCTTTTAGCAGCACCAATCTTAAATGTTTCTACATTCACAAACATTTTAAATAAGGAATATGTTAGTTATTTCATTATTATTTATTTAAATGCTTATAAATACAAAAACACTTATCATATATGTTCCTACTTCCTAAAGCTGCACTCACCGTCTTCCCAAAGTATAAACGAGTTAGAACGTAGAAGTGTAGAACACATACTAACAGTGGTTACATGTTACTACTGAGGCGTAGCCTAGTGTATAAGGGTTTTACCTTATAGTTCAGGTGCGTGACTTGGGACTGACATACTCCCTATATGAATGTTATTACGATCCAAACCACTAAATTCGCTATAAAAAACAGTGGTTACATGTTCGTTTCCCCTTCTATATTTACACTTTGATCCTCTTAGAAATTCCCCCCTGTCTTAATTTCACTTTGATCCTCAACAATTTTTACTTTGTACTTTTAGATCCCTCGTCTTTTTATTCCCCTTTCTCTTCAAAGCCAGCTACTTCAGTTAAGCAATTAGCAGCGAGACTGAAGAGAGACCAAGGGCTTCGATCCTCCCAACGCCATTTCTACTACTTCAATGGCGGTTCTCTTTCATAAATTTCAACAGGTACTTCTTCTTCTATCTCTTTCTACTCATATGCTGACCAACAATTTGACATTCGATTCACAATGCCTGCCGTAATCGTCAATTTCGTAAATTTAGGGCTTTCTCGGTTTTAATCGTCAAATTAACTGTTTTTTTGTCGAGTTATTGCTTATAAACTGTTGCGGATGTTACTATATGCTTAAGACGTTACTTCTGCTATAGCTGTTATGGGATTTTGGTGTCATGGTCTTTTGTTGGATCTCAATTGAACTAATTTGCATTTGCTTAGAGAGAAAGAAAACAGCTATGCCAAATCGTGAGTTTAAAAAGGAGATATAGTTTGGTTTTTGTTACTTTCGACTGCAAATTATGATACGAATATCAACTTCCTGAGAAGAAAGGTTTGTAACGTGTACCTGCAGAGAATAATTTTCTGATTGTATTGAAAAGTTTACACATTTGATATAGGGTGATTGGGATTGCTTTTTAAAATTGTGTATCTGCTTATTCCTTATTTCGTTTTTCCAACTGCCTATCTGTTTAGTTCTGATTGAAATGACCTGTTTCGAATAAATAGTTTGAAGTTACATATTCAAATGACAGAAGTTCAGCTTAAATAAGCAATCCCAAACACCCCTTAATGAGAGTACAAACTCTGTCACTTTGCGATCATATCAAGTAAATGAATTCATATTGATTTGGTGCGAAAGTAGTTGTTTGCTAAGAAAATTCAGAATGGGTTTAAGAATAATAAGAATCATGAATAGTATGTCATTTGTCTTAATTATGCTAGCTGTGTTATGTGAGTGTTTTGTTGTTGCTGTTGTTGTATTTGTAGTTTGTAACAACGCTTGCCAAAAGCCCTACATTTGCAAAAGATCCAAGACGTCTTCAATTTGAAGCAGACATAAATCGTCTCTTCCTCTATACCAGGTTACTTATTTACCAACTCAACTGTCCAACTATGCATGGCTTCTGAGGAAATAAGGAAGTATACTGTTGTTCGGGATTGCTTACTTAAACAGTTTATGCTTATGCCTATTAGCAGAAACATGTAATCAGCCTATGTCATCCTAAGGCTAAACTTGTAGTTCTCTTCATCCAAACACTCAAAAAGTGGCATTTGCTTTTAGAAAACACAATAAGCAGATAAGCTATTTGAATAAGCATTCCCAAGCACCCTCGTATGGGTGGACACTGGACAAACTTCTTGTTGTCACTCTTTAATCATCGTCTAGATTCTAGACTATACACGGTTATATTTTATATCATGCGTGTGTTACAAAAATACTTTACTGTTGCAGCTATAACCGTGTGGGGAAGGATGCTGAAGATGCAGATATAGATGAGATCATTAACATGGCAAGTAAAGCTGAGTTAGTAGACCAAGAAAGGCAGGTTCAAGAAAACATACATTATCAGATTACAAATTTCTGCACATCTATGGATCAAATTCTTCTTCCTGACTCGAAATCACATGACGAATCATCTAAAAAGAACACCACTGCCCGTCGCCATAGTGGACTTAGTCTTGCTGTTGGTAGAAATTCTCCGTCTAGCGCAAATCTTGGTAAGTTATTGTTACATGGAGCATTAACTTTAAAACCATATTATGCAATTCTGTTACCCTTGATGGTAATTTCTTGTGGCATCTTGATATTGATGCAAGTTGCATATTATACTGTATTTAGGTTCCGAGATAGCAATTTCTAGACCACTTAATCATACTCTTGGCTGATTATCTGATGCTAACGGCTTTGCTGTATCTTTTTAAGAAACTTTTAGAAAGAGATGAGTGATTGTTTTGAAAACATCTGGCTTTCATGCAACCTAACCAATGAGTTTGCAAAATGCTAAAAGAGAATGCTATATTTTCCAATAATGATTGCTTTTGGATAAATCATGGTTATGTAAATGCAAAATGAATCATCATGGCTCAGGCTTTTTGTGAAAATCCTCTTTCTTGCGAAGTAAAATGTTTCTTTTGCTTGTTCGCCAAGTACGATTTATGCAATATAAAAGCGACATGATCCTTCATAAGGTAAATCATTTGGCACTTCCTTCATAAGACATGTATTTGGTTTATTGAAAAATCCTTGCACTGTATTTTGTTAATTGTATCCAGAGAGCTGGCCCCCTCTGGTAGAATCTTATTAATGATGAAATTTTCAGCACAGATGTTTCCGAGACAAAGCAATTGACATTTGCAGAATCATCCCAAAAGTTAAAAGATCTTATGGGCTACACACTTCAGCTCAAACCGTCTCAAATTCCCCATGAACAAGCAGGCCAGGGTTTGTTCATAGACGGTGAAGCAGATGTTGGCTCAGTGATAGCACTCTACCCAGGTATTATCTACTCTCCAGCATATTACCGTTATATCCCTGGATACCCAAGAGTCGATGCACAAAATCCTTATCTTATCACTAGATATGATGGGACAGTGATTAACGGTCGACCTTGGGGTACTGGCGGTGAAACCAGGGAATCGTGGGGCCTCTCTACTGATTATCAGTCAAACCCTAGTGCACCACCTTCTGAGAGTGGCTCAGACCGGGTGTGGAAGATGTTAAGTAAACCATTACAAGGGTCAAGGGTAGGGTCTAATGATGAGGTGTTGGAGAGAAGAAATCCGTTAGCTTTAGCTCATTTCGCAAACCATCCAACAATGGGTATGGAGCCTAATGTCATGGTTTGCCCTTATGATTTTCCTTTGTCTGAAAAGGGTATGAGAGCTTATATACCAAATATAGTTTTTGGTGGCGCAGAGGAAGTGAAGATGAAAAGATTTGGGAGTTTCTGGTTTAAATCAGGGGGGGTGTTGGGTGATGGTCAAACACAAGGCCCAATTATGAAAAGTCTTGCACTTGTGGCCACTAGGTCGCTTTGTAACGAAGAAGTTTACTTAAATTATAGATTAAGCAATTCAAAGAGGCGGCCTTCGTGGTATACTCCTGTAGATGAAGAAGAGGACCGAAGAAGATGGAGCTAAGCGGGTGCTCTTTTTATTTATTTATCTATGATTTTTCAGGGTGTCTTTGTTTTTATTTCTTGGTTTAATAAGCTATTGAGAATTAAGGGAAGCAGTTTTGGCGTTAGAGGTGCAAGCTGAAGGATCTTGTTTAGCACTTAAAAGCAAAACATTTTGCATTATTCTTATGATGTGTTATATTCACTTTGATTATCACTTTTAAGTTTTAACTTCTAAGGATCTTTGGTGAAACAAGAAAAGTGGTTTGACAAGTATTCTTCTTTATTACAGAACAGTAAAACTTTTATGGTAAATTTATTCTTAGATCATAATGTTTCAGGCTAGATATATGTTTATGTGACAACATGATATATCAGTTTACAAACAAGGAGATATAACTCTAATACAAAACAGTTTGTTATATATGTATAAAGTATAACCATTTCATAGGGATGGCAAAAAACCCCGTATCTGATAAGGAACCTTATCAGATACAAAACAGTTTGTTATATATGTATAAAGTATAACCATTTCATAGGGATAGGCAAAAAACTCCGTATCTGATAAGGAATCTTATCTTTGACCCCGATTTGACTGGGGAATCCCCAAGTTGACCGGTGATGGGGACAAGGAAATACGGGAAGGTTTTATTTGAGAATCATTTCTAATGTGAGTACTGTAAGAACCAATCTTG
This sequence comes from Dittrichia graveolens, assembly GCA_038502395.1. Classification (NCBI taxonomy): domain Eukaryota; kingdom Viridiplantae; phylum Streptophyta; class Magnoliopsida; order Asterales; family Asteraceae; genus Dittrichia; species Dittrichia graveolens. Next base: position 96,992,235 of record JARJIL010000003.1, on the reverse strand, counting down.
GCCCTTATTAAAATAAATCAATGAACAATAAAAATCTCAACTTATTATGACACATTAATGAGGGTTTTTTTTAGAAAAATCAAGTCTTGCCTTTTAATGAAGGTCAACCTGAAGGCAATTAACGGTTGGGAAAATATATAAAGACCAAAATATCCCTATTAATGAGCATTAACGGTGATTACAAATGGTTCTTGCAGTACTCGTATTAAAATCGATTCTTAAATAAACTTTTCAATAATATATATATATATATATATATATGGAGAAATTCAATCGAGAACTGTTTTTCATACAAGAACTGTTTGTAACATCATTAATGACTCTTTAATAGGGGCATTTTGGTCTTTTATATATTATCTAACTGTGAATTGCGTCTGGGTGAGCCGTCATTAATTTACGAGACTTGATTTTCCAAAAATATCCCTCATTAATGCGTCATTAATAAGAATTTAATGTGTTATTAATAACCCATTAATGTGTCACTAATGAATCATTAATGGTCGTCAAAATTTCTTAACCATTGATTAATTTTAATCAAATGCTAAGTTTGGTTTTTGTAGTTCTTGTACGAAAAACACTTCTCATTTGAACCATATATATATATATATATATATATACTATATAATGCATTTACCACCTAAAAAACTCTTAATTTTAAGAAGAGTAAATTTACTAAAATACCCCTCCTTTAAGTCCACAATGAATTTAAACAAATATTACTCCTATGCATTTACCACCTAAAAAACTCTTAATTTTAAGAAGAGTAAATTTACTAAAATACCACTCCTTTAAGTCCACAATTAATGAATTTAAACAAATAAATATTGAAAACATAACCGACAATTAATGAATTTAAACCAATACTTATAACTGAATTATTTCTAACCATATATTTTTAATATTAACTTTTGATTCATGAGATCACCATACTTATAACTGAATTAAGTCTAATCATATATTTTTAATATTAACTTTTGATTCATAAGATCTCCTGCATTCCTGTTTTCAATCAATCAAGTTCAGGAGATCTCACAAACACCAAACAAATAAAAAAGTCAAAGAGTTGAAATTTATAAACATTGCATTTTAACTCAATTACATAATAATTGGAACTATGAAACATTACACACACATATACATACATATATATAATGAGCAACTTTATGATTCAGCCATGCGACAAAATTCTTCCAGCAAACTGAAAGACAAATAACCCAGAGTTAGCAATTTAATTCTTAATTTCAAAGTGGCTCTCGCAAAGAATCTTCACAAACTCATATTATCTTCATCTCGCAAGGAATCTTCACAAACTCATATTAGCTCTTTGTGATTATTCTGCACAAAATTCATCACAACCTTCTCTTTATTCGCCGTCGCATTGCGTGGGTACCCCACTAGTATATATATATATATATATATATATATATATATATATATATATATATATATATGAGTGAGATCAAATAAGAGTGATTTTTTGGTGAGAGGGGTAAGAGACAACTAGGGAATGACATGTGTCATAACTAACTAAAGTGTATAATAGGCACTTAAAAATTTCAATTAAATGAAATTTAAATAAATCCCCATTATATATGGAAAGAAACAACCATTAAATATGGACATTGTTTTGTTTCTTTCTCTACAAGTTCAATTCTTTTCATCTGCTTATCAAACTCCCGACCTCATAGAGTATATGGTGGAAGTTTGAATTGTTAATAATTTTTTTTATTTGTTTGCTAGATTGAAGTTGGGTTATTCATTTTCATCAATTTTCTCTTGATAACCTTGATGACTATTTTCATCAATTTCCCTTGATGACTATTTTCAACTATTTTTATCAATTTTCCCTTGATGAATGTCATCTATCTGTGTATATTTTTCTTTGTGAAATTTAGATGTGTAATACTTAAATTAGGATGTTCACCAATTTTTAAATGTATGCTAATGTGATTTTTGTTAGGAGCGTGAAATAGGAGTTACTAGAATTTTTAAGTTTCTAATTTACCCTTAAATATGATTAATATGGTAGGTACTAATCATCATTTTTTGACTAAACTCTGTTGACTTTTGATGAGATTTGTTAAACCTCCTACCATGATTCCCCTCTTACAATAACCTTACCCTATATATATATATATATATATATATATATATATATATATATATATATATATGTTTGTTGCATGCAAAGAAAGCCTTAGACCTTTGTGACGTGTTGGTTGATATTCGATTTGGTTGTTAAATTATTATATAATATTGGCATGTAACAATAATTTTATTATTTTCATCTTGTATTTTGTAAGTAGGAAATTAGTTGTAGACTAGTTTATGTTGTTTTTGTAACAAGGTGAAGATTTTAACCAAGTTGGAGTTTCAAGTTCATAAAGGCATCAACCATGGTGTTTGGAATCTTTTGCAGGACAAGTGGGAGAGCTTTAAGATTATCCCAAGTAAAATATGCCATTTTTATTTTAAATCAATATGTTTTATAGAAGAAAAAAAATTAGATGTAGCGAAAAATAGTGCATCCGAAAATTGCTGTATTTACCGAGAGCTTGAAGGATAAAGGGGGTACCAATATTGTATTAAAAAGTTTGGAAATCGTTGTATAATCACCGGGTATGAATCCTTAACACTTTGTGATCATTTAGATACCGATTTTACAGTTTTTGATCAAGGATTTATAGGGTTTCGAGTCGGTTCTATGAGTTCGTAATACACAGTTGAAGCCGAGAACAAAAATGGAGATTAAAACATGTAAAACTTGATGAAAATGAAATTAACTTGGTAGGGTTTGGTTAAATGATGTTTAGAATGTATTGTGATAAGAATCATGTGATTTGATTAAGTTTTGGTTGAGATTGAATTTAAACCCGTCGGTTGGATGTTTATGAATCGTGAAGCAGTTAAGTCTGAATCACCAACTTAGATGACTAGTCAAGTGTTATGTGAATCATGAAGTTGAGTTGAGTCCCCTAGGGGACTCCTCGATCGCCAAGCTGTGAAACTTTTTGAATTGCGAAATGCATCTAAAATCTAGATCGTCAAGTGTCATAGGGCACTGGATCGCTAAGTGCATCATAGCATTGGATCGCGAAGTGCATGGCAGACTTAGAATTTTGAGGGTTTTCATAGAGAATCGGTGTGAGTAGAGTATGTAGCTCTAGTTGATGATTAATATTGTAAAAACCTTAATTGTAGGTGACTACCGGTAAACGCGAATCTTCCGAGTACTTTTGTTGTGTGTGTTGTTTATTGTTTGCACTGCAATCAAGTGAATTACACTAACCTGCTCATTAATCTAGTGTGAAATATGCTTATTATTATTAAGTGAAAGTGTAACTAATGTGTTTTTGATGTGTAGTTAAGGGTTGTGTAAATGGAGTGAAAACACAACTCAGACACAGAAAAGATGTAAAACCTCTTGGGTGCCTTAGGTAGTCAACCGTGATCCCAAAAAGTGAAATCGTTGTAAGTGCACTTTTTCGGTATTATGTGGATTGATTATTGTGAATCGTCTATATGTGTGATTATTGTGAATCATCTATATGTGTGGTAACTTGTACATTCGTGGTATAGTGTGCAAGTAGGAATATTCGCTAAGTTTTACGCTTACAGTTGTTGTTTGAATCTTTTTAGAGTAGGATCATGGTAAAGCTCCGACGCAGTGAAAGCAACTCATAACTAAAAATATTTTCCACATGGATGTTTATAAACGGTTTTGTTGTTATATTACTTTACAAATTAAGAACAACATTATTTCATTTCAAAGTATTGTATTATTGACGTGTAGTCCGTATGTGGATCTTAAATCTTGTTTAAATGGTTTGGTTTGTACTCACGATTACTTCTAAAAAAAATTGGATTTTTTTCTTAGACTATCTTCATCAGAGGTTATTACACCTCCAAGTTTAAAAGTGCTTTCCCAAAAACCTTCAAAAACCAAACCAAAAAGAGGGAGACCCTTTCCGTTTCAACCAACTAAAAAAAGGAAAACATTTAATTAATAAATTAATTGTTATTAATAAAGTGTTTATAGATGGGTAATATGATATACAAAGTTTTTTATGATGTCCCACAAATTTTTTTAGGTATTTCAAAGTATTTGTGAGTTAAAATATCAAAGTCCTTAAAGATTTATATCAACAAAATATAGTAGTCAACAAAACACTTTAACATCAAGTTGAGATTTTTTTTGTAAATATTATCTTTGGTTATAAACATCATTTATTTAAAAGATGTCACAAAACATAAGACACCTAGGAAAGCCTTGGCTTTCAGCTCAGCTGATCCATCTCCTTCTCTTTTCCCAAGGATCCAGGAATATCTAAAATATAAAAAAAAACACCCCGGTAAGCAAACATGCTTAGTGAGCACACAAAATCAAATTAACATCGTAAGAAATGCACAATAATTTGCAAGTAAATAATCATTAACATTCACCACTCACCGTTGATACATACTAATCATTAACATTTGCAACTCCATTGATCATATACACTAACATTGAAATTGCCACCCAGACATACAAGTCATCACTTAGGACATGGAAGCACCATTAGACTTAGTATAAATGCCACCCAAGCTATTCAAATGCAACACAGGCCACACATCTGCCACACAAATCGTTATTACACCACATAGATCGTTATTATAGCACACACGACATCCTTATGCAACACATGATATATGTATGTCACACATGCCAACCATACGCCACACAAGCCATAAGAACTCGCCTACATGATCAATAAATCAAAACACACCATACTAATCACATAAACATTACACAATCCACATGCCGTCAATTATATATAATCATAATTACATAAAATGCCACACACATGACGTAAGTAATTATATAATCTACATTTCACCATCAATATAGTCAAAATTTACATAACACGCGATTGAGGCCAATTAGCATTACATGAGCTATACAAATAAGCAGATCATCACACAACGCGTTAAGAAGAGTCGTGATACTCACCGGTGGGTGTGACGAAAATCAACACCCCAAATATTCACAACTAAACCCAAGCTTAAATTAGCGAATATTTGACCCTACAAATGATAGAACAACACTTAATTAAATACACTTCGTTCAAATCACAAATTCAAGTGAACACACTTGATCAAGGCATCAAATGGCCTAAGACACCCTCATCATTAACTAAAATATGATACGAAAGCATCCCATGGTTCCTTAAAGAGGCTTACACAACCAATTCATCCAAATTTCAACTTTTATACAAAAATACATATATGTAATTTGACACTTCTACATTACTTCAACATTTTGACCAATCCCAAATTGGATTTAGCTTTTGATATCTAAACAAAACTTAAAGCATGTATAATACATCAAAAACCGAGTTACGGCTGATTTTATACGATTTTTCAAAGTTTGCATTGTACTGCTTATGGTCTGGCACGGCCGTGTCAATCTTAACATGCCCGTGTTGAGCTTCAGACAAGTCTGTGTTACCATAAACCATCCTAACTCAACCAAAATATCATCAATTTGATTTCTAGGTTTTTTCCAACACTTATATATGACCAAAACAACATATAAAAACATCATTACATCATAATCACTAAATTTGATCAATCCAAGATTAATTTACATAATTTTACTAACTTTTGGCCCATTAGCCAAACCCATTCTAGACTATCATTAAGCAACTTTTTATTTCAATTTCAAACTCAAAAATTACCCAAGAAAATAAGATAATAACACATCTCAAGCTCATCAGCTCCATGTTGATGAATCCATACCACTACATCCCCATTTTAGGTTACTAAAACTTCATAATTAACACTAATATAGGTAGAATAACTTACCTTGATGTTGAATAGATGAAAGAACACAAGAATTAAACTCCAATTGGGTTCTCAAGTTTCTGGCTACTCTTTCTCTTTCTCTCGAATTCTCCAGAGAAGTCACCACCACATTTTGACTTTATAAAGTCCAATCCCTTTCTTATATACTTATAATTTTGGGCAAATGACAAAACCAACCTCTTAAGTTCATTTCATTAAACTTTAGACACAACTAATTTCATTTGAACAATTACTTTAGGAAATGTCAATATTAACCCATCAGCATCATATAATAATCAACAACAAATAACCATTTAATCCAAACTAATATAAATTTTAACATAGACACTAAATGAATTATGCATAAAATTACTTAATTTTGGGTGTTAAAATGTTGGTGTGAAGAATAAAATTTTAGTTTTTGAGTCTCCTTGCACTGTAAGCAATGTTTTAAAACCCGGGTCTAGTTGAACCGGTTGACCCATGAATTGGCCAGGGTGACGGTTCAACAATGACTGGGTTAATGCATATTTTTGCCTGGGATTGAATCGGTAGGTTAAGTCGAACAGGTGGAAAGTTTAAAAAGTATGCTTGACGAGCAAGAACAAGAACCGGCTTCTCAAACACAAGACTATATTTATTTATTTTACATAAATTAATATAATCATGTAATTGTAGTTTACTATTAATCTATTATGTGATATTTAATTATATAAAAATTGAAAACTGAACTAACTTGGTGATTAAAAACTCAGGTTTTACAACATTGATTGTAAGTGGTCTAAGACCCTTAAACATGTGTCTAAGGAAATTAGTTTACACATCTATAAAAACAAAAATATTATAATTATTATGCATAATTGCAACAATTATCTATTTGGAAGGTGTTTTTTCAATTTATAAAATTAATTTATTCACAAAAAATACATCGTTGAAACTATGTTACAAATTAGTAAGGTATATATTTTTTAAATAAATAAAATTTATAATTCTTCTATCTAAAAAGACTAAGGGGTTGTTTGTCCATTTAGCACTGAATGCTAAATCGTTCAACATTAAGTGTGGCATTAAGTGTGTTTGATTGACGTCTCTGAATGAAAACCGTGCTGAATGAAACAGAAGAACCGTGTTGAATCATTTCAGCCTAATGTACATTCTCAATAATTAAACACCAAGTATTTTACTTTAATACTCTTTTTTTTCACACGTTATGTTATTAAATAATAATATCATATCTTATAATATAATAAATCATTATTAAGATTTAAATGATAATTTATATTATTCAGAACCTTTATTGTTTAATCATTTTTTAACGGTCTCTAAAATTATGATATAAAATATTTTAAATGCCCCCAAGAAAAATGCAAAAACCCTTCCTTTGGATTGAATTAAAACTTCAAACCCTAAAATAGCAAAACCCTTGGACTTGGTACTCATATAATTATATTATATATACACCGATTGAATAAACCCTAAATACCGACTAAAGGCACGTCACTCGAATTTTCGATTGAAGATCAAGCGTACTGCGCCTACGTCGTACATCAAGGTATGCACACCTGCGTTTTTTTGCATTTATTTTGTTACTGAAGTTGTTCGTTGTTCTAAAACTTCTAATCTGATATATTCAAGCATTCAAACAAACAATTGAGATTTATGATGTTGTGTAATGAAGCATAGACAGGCCTTGCATCTAATTTAAGAACTAAAGCAAGAACTACGCCTCTTAAGGTTAATTACTAGATTGATGATATGGGATTCTGTATTTTGATTTGAATCAGGGGTTTTTGTTGTTGACAGCTTTAGTAAGTATTAATGTCTTTGTTTAAATTTGTGTTGGATACGGTGTTGAAATTTCAACCCAAATTCAATCCATATGTAAAATGCATTTTAAGATTTTGGCAAAATGAATGAAATTTGAAAACTATGTTTCTCAGCTGTTAGGGATAGGGAATCTATAATGGAGTTCCTGATATCAAACCTGAAACATGTCATTTAGCTGTGATTTAAGGCGATTTACAGTCTCAGAGGACCGGTTTGTGGGGGACCCTTCGGGTGGGTTACCCAAAAAAAATCAAGTGCACCAATAATCATCTTTAATTTGGCTAAATTTGCATCAATCATCACATTAAAACTTATAGGTGAAAATCATTGTTTTTGATATATTGCGCTGACTACCATTGATTTGTGATTACCATGTTTCCACTAAGTTTTAGTATTTGATTCTGTCCATCAATACTCTCTCCTAATACATTTATTTGACACACAAACATGTTAATATTATATATGTGTGACAGATACATATTCTTTCTAAGCAAAATTTCATCCACTGCATTTCTGATGGCCACAAGTAAGTTAACTTGCACCTTCTTTGCGACTCTTTTTCCTTATGTTTTTGCCTTTTTACCTCTTATGTCGATCAAATTACTTCTAAAATTGCTGTTGTTTGGTTTTGCTTTGGTTGTACAGCATTGTGCAAGTATAGTGTGAACAGATTAGAGTAAAGCAAATCCTTTTTTAGGGAATGTCTGGGATTGCTTTTTAAAAGCTTTTATTTGCTTATTGCGTTTTTATACAACAAGCAGTTTTTGAAGTGTTTGGGATTGCTTATCTAAACTGTTCATCTCAATTTCTTTTTGTGCAATAAGTAGTTGTGAAGAAGTTTTGAGTTGCTTGCTCTAAACTGCTTATTTCAATAAGCAATAAGCAGATAAAAAGTTTTAATTAGCAATCCTTAATTCCCTCTTAGAAATGTTGATTTGATTTTTTTATGCTGCCTGCAGTGATAAACATTTAAAAGAAAATTTGTGCTGTTTATAGTGCTGTTTTCTTTTTCTTGTGGAAATCATCAATATGTACTCAAACTGATAAGAGCTCTGAGCGTTTTTTCTTCTAAAATACATATCTGTATAGTACATTGAATGCATCGAGGACATCTTCATTGATTTATGATAGAAACGGATCAACTTAGTTTTTTGGAAAGATAAAACCTTGAATTGGAAATTACACTCGCACTTATTATTGGTTCTCATAACAATCTTGATAATCATGTTTTCAACATATGTTGCATTTTACTAACTGCCTAGTGTTTTGACTTTAGAGGCTCATATTATGCCATAAAGTATTACAACTAAAGTTCAGCTACAGTAATTTTGGTATATGAACTCTTCATTTATTTTTAACTTTCTGCCTGATGGTGCATTGATCTTCACAGGACTTCAGTTTGAGAATTCATGTGAAATTGGGGTGTTTTCAAAGCTGACAAATGCCTACTGTTTGGTAGCAATTGGTGGCTCTGAAAATTTCTACAGGTTTATTCTTGTTTGGAGTTGTACTGCTTTATATAATATATCATTCGCGATTATAGTACATATTAGAATCAGTTGAATTTTTGGTTTTCAGCACATTCGAGTCCGAGCTAGCAGATGTTATCCCTGTGGTTAAGACCTCCATTGGTGGCACAAGAATAATTGGAAGGCTCTGTGTTGGTAAATAAAGATTTTAGAAGCATTTGAAATATATTATTCGGTTTTGAACACTAATTTAAATTACTTTTTGTAGGTAACAAAAACGGGCTTCTCTTGCCTCATACTACTACTGACCAAGGTAAGACCTTCCACTTTCATTTTCTGTTATTATTCTTTGAGCAGTATCTTCCTTCAACATGCTTTCTTGTGGGGTACTCAATAATGCTACCTAGAAACTAATGTAAATATGTAATAATTAGGGAAAATAATATAAAGAAAGATGAACATCTATCATACCTGTAATGTTACTTATGAGTTAACAATAAAATGACTTAATTTGATGATTTGTTTGTGTGTACTTTCAGAGCTTCAACACTTGAGAAACAGTCTGCCTGACGCAGTTGTGGTTCAGCGTATTGATGAAAGACTATCTGCCCTTGGAAATTGCATAGCATGCAATGACCATGTTGCCCTAACCCACACTGATCTTGACAGGGTAAAGATCCGTTACATAAAACTACAATCTAAAATTTAAATTGCTGTTATTTTTTGTGCTATCTTTTATTTTCTTTTTTTGTTTAATGATATTATCATTTTGTTTAATTAGGAAACAGAGGAAATGATAGCCGATGTTCTTGGTGTAGAAGTTTTCAGGCAGACAATTGCTGGTAATATTCTTGTCGGCAGCTACTGCACATTTTCAAATAGAGGTGGCCTGGTAAGAACACATTATTATATAAAATGCTACCTCTGCTCTTCATCAAATATTGAGTTCACATGTTTTTCAGGTTGGGTAACAAAACAAAACGGGTTAGTTCAATATACGGGTCAGGTTGACCTGAAACCCACATCTGATATTTATTCAACCTTTATAAAGGAAAAGTGACCCTATTAGTTCTCTACTTCCAATCTTTTCCCAAAAATAATATACTTTATAACAACACATGTCTTGCACTTCAGTTAGTATATAACAAGATTAACAAATTTATGCAGTGTTACTAGAAACATCATTAGAGTAACCTGTTACTTGTTAAAAGATGGTGTGGCATATAGTTTACACCAAATCAGCTGCTGCATCCTTTTGTTCTTATAAAAACGAGTTTCTTTTTGTAGAAACTTAAAACTTTTTGTAAAACTAATTATTTAAATTAAAAAAATCTGTTTAGATACCTTACTTTATAAGTTTATATTGTTCGGTTTTGAGTTGCATGATCTTGATTGATCATTACTTTGATTAAGTCGAACTCAAGTTTTAGCATGGAACATGGAGGATGCCATTGTGTTTGAAGAAACAAAGTGTGTGTGTATATGATAGATGAAAACCGAGAAGATATATATATATATATACATATATATATTAATGAAGAATGATCGCACACTCGTTCCATCCCACTTACATCATATTTATAGGCAAATCTTGGGAGGGTGCATGAGTGGAATAACCGGCCAAGTCGGTTATATGGAAGTTACCATTGGTTTTTCTAATAACTGATTGTGTGACACACTTGATTAATAAATATTAGATAACCTAAGTACAATAATGTCATAAAACTTATACTAAGAACCAATAATAACATAAAATGACTTTGAAAAATGATAATGATATTTAGAATGGGTAACATATATATTAAAAAAGAGTTGTTTTTTAATAAAAATATGTGACAGTTGATTTTGCACCCACATGGTTGTAACCAATGCCACATTAACCTTTGACAAGTTATAAATTATTCGAATAAGGTTTTAGTAACATTATATAAGTTCATACGTTCGCGAAACTTTTAGCAGAAGATGTAAGTACTTGGATCGTGGAAAATTTGGAAGTAAAGAACTACTCTCTACTAATAGTCCAATAGGGTCAATTTTTTCTTTTTTAAATGTGCTTATTAGATGTGACTATGCAAGACATTATTACATTAATAATTTGGTTTTTATTTATATATTTTCCCATGTGGCCTGTTAGAAATAAAACATAACCCAAATTAACCCCTTTACAATGAAATGGTTCTTGTATAGGTGCACCCTCATACCTCTATTGAGGACTTGGATGAGCTGTCAACTCTGCTTCAGGTTCCTTTGGTGGCGGGCACAGTTAACCGTGGTAGTGAAGTGATAGCTGCAGGCCTAACGGTTAATGATTGGACCGCTTTTTGTGGGTCGGATACTACAGCAACAGAATTGTCTGTAATTGAGAGTGTTTTCAAGCTCAGAGAAGCCCAACCCAGTGCCATTGTTGACGAGATGAGGAAGTCATTGATCGATACCTATGTCTGATAAGCCCAAGATGTTAAAGCCCAAGTTAGTTGTTGCTTACCAATAGCCAACTGTGGTTTTACTTTTTTTTATTTGATAATTGCTATCTTGTTTTAATGGTTGTTTTTGCTACTGTTTTAATGTAAGAAAATGTTACCAACTTGTTTGAAGGTTTATTAAAAAGCTTGTTCCTAAATTATTTAAAAACTGTTTATATCAAATATTGAAAGGTAATTTTAATGTCACTCAATCTTGGTTTAATTGCACGAATAGGACCCAATTCTGACCCACTATCATGTCATTTTTTTGCAAACTCCTAGAATTGTATACTGTATTTGTCGAGAAATCTGAAACTGTATGTTTAGCGTAATCTAAAACTGGTTGATTGTTGGTATTGTACCTGTTTGTTGATGTGGCAGGCTCAGCTCTGAAGGCTAACACCGCGGTAAAGTATCCGGTCATTTAATTCTTTATACATAGTAACATGCTAGATGATTGTTCTTGTCTTGTAAAGTAGTAGGTTTTTGTTTATTTATTTTATTTGGACTGTATTTTAGGGTACACGTAAATAAAGATATAAATGAACAGAACTTATACCCAACCTCTTTTCTGTCGTGAATTCTTTTTAGTTTTTACAGGCCAACATGGAGATTATTATGTTGGTCAATTGGTCGAAGGGTGTTGCTTTTTGCCTTTTCAAAAAGTTGTGTATGCATACCATGAAACTTTTTTAACCATCCAAAATAAAATAAAATAAAAAATAAATAAAATACAGTAACTGAATAGAGAGATTTGTGTAAGTCTGTACTAGAAGGTAAAAGGCCAGGTACATATTATTATTATTCTCCATTTAAGGCTCCGATTTCCTTTCTTGATCAGTTTGAAAGTAAAAGGCGTCTAGCAGTCTGTTCTTTTGGGGTGAAGGCTTCAATAGTGAGAAAAAGATTAGTTGGGTCTCCTGGAAAGCTATTCTCGCTCCTAAAACGAGAAGGGGGAGGATGCAAAAAGGTGGGGGGGGGGGGGGGGGGGGGGGTGGTCTGGAGTTGCTTGTGTGGTGGTGGTGGTGCCTAAAAACCGAGCCTAATGCTCTTTGGTGTAAAGCTATTACTTCTCTTCATGGTTTCCTTAAAAACTCTTGTATCGATCCCTTAGGGACTAATTTTTGTTTCTGGTGATGCTCATCTCGAGTATATGTTTAGCTTAACCCAAGTTTTTCATCTTAAATTCTTCATATATTTGTTTATTTAACTTGCTAATATCCTTCATATCAGAACCTACAATTAGCATATCATCTGCATAGAGAAGTAGAATGATATAGGAGCCCTTGAATTTCTTTACATAACAATAATGAATTAATGATCCATCTCACATTTTCTATACCTAGTTCTCTCCATGAAGTCATCAAACTTAAGGTACCACTGCCTACGTGTTTGTTTTAGAGTTTAGACCATACACGCTCCTTTTTAGTTTGAAGAACCAATCTTCTTTACCAACAACTTGAAACCCCTCGGGTTGTGTCATGTAGATATCCTCATCAAGGTCACCGTGCATAAATGTTGTCTTAATATCTAATTGCTCTAGATGTAAGCCCTCTACAACTACAATGCTTAAGACCAATCTATTGGTAGTCATTTTCACAACGGGAGAAAAATTTTCATTATAATCGATCCCCTTTTTCTGTTGCCTCTTGACTACTAAATGGGTTTGTAACGTTTAGACCTATCATACTCTTCCTTGATTCCGAATACTAATTTATTTTGTAAGACTCTTTTATCTGACGGAAGCTTTGTTAAGACCCATGTTTTGTTCTTGTTTAAAGAGCCCGTTTCTTCTTTCATTGCATGCTCCCATTGAGACGAATCTTTCTGCTTAACCGCTTCCTAATCTTCAGACTCATCACTATTAGTTGATTCATGTTTAATACCGGCCTTAGTACTCCCATTATTCTAAGTATCCACCGACCCTCTGTTTCTGAAGTCATCATCTTCAAACCCAACCCGTTCATTTTGATCCTTTGAGTTTGTTGTGCTCCTATCTTTATAAAGCTCAGTCCCAAAGCTTGTAGCCCATAATATCTGACCCATACCCAATGAAAGTATATTTCTTGGCTTTTGCATCTAACTTGTCACCATCTTTCATTAGATCATAGACACTGCATCCAAACACCTTTAAAGGCTCATACTTTATTTCTTCACCTTTCCATTCCTCGTCTGAAGCCCAACGGTATTGATATTCCCCAGTTGATAAGATGAGTTACAGTGTTGACTGCATCAGCCAAAAATGTTTTTGGAAGCCTGACATTGAGTCTCATACTCCTAGCCCTCTCATTCAAAGTTCCATTCATCCTTTTTGCACAGTAATTAGTGAACTATGTGCTAATGTATTCTCCACCATTGTCTGACTTTAAGCACTTTACCTTCAGGTTAGTTTCCATTTCAAAAGCAAATTTTCATTTCATAAAAGTATTGAAAACATTAAACTTGTTTTTAAGAAAGTAAATCCATACCTTGTGTATTAAATCATACGAATGTCACATAGTAGTTTGATCCTCCCAAGGAAGAGACTCATGTTGGTCCATAAATTTCCGTGTGAACAAGCTCTAATTTCTAGGTTTTCGGTGTCTGGCCCGTCTTCACAAAAGATCCTTCTTTTTCTTACTGAGTACACAAGGTTCTATTAGATAATATAGATTAGGGTTTAGTATAAGATGGCCCAGCCCTATTGTATAGATAAGCTAGGGCCTATTAGGGTTTCTCTTGTACCTTTGTACTATATATATAGTTATCAATGTAATACAAAATACCTACGGGGTTTCATTGTTCTACAGGTTCACGGAACTCAGAATCCACTTTCTTCAAATCTGGAAGCTTTCCTCTGGCAATGAGTATTTTCATTCCCTTTTCCCTCGTATGGACGAGTCATTGATGCATAATCTAGATGGACTCAACTTGATGTCCATTGCATTCATCCCATTATTAGGAACTTCAGCAATGTATAAAGTACTTCGCTTTTTCCCTTGGCGATTACAAGATTCCCTTTAACAACTTTCCATTGCCCTCTACTAAACATAACTTCATATCCCTGGTCATCCAACTGCCCAATAGAAATCAACATTTTCTTAAGGCTAGGAATGACCCGAATGTCCTTCAATGTCAAGTGGTTCCCAATAAAGTCTTAAGATCTATATCACCCATCCCTATGATGTCAAGAGTGTGGTTATTAGCCAAACGGACTTTACCAAAATTACTTATCCGCAGATTCTTCATCGTCTTCGTGCTAAAAGTAACATGAAATGATACATTAGAAAAATCCAAGACTTTACTGAATTCTCAACACAACAGATAAGGACATCTTTTAAATCGTCAATTGCTGCATTCACCTCTTTCCTTTCCTTTCCTTTTCATTTGATTGTTTAAGGCATTGATTCCTGAAATGTCTAGTTTCTTTGCAGTTCCAGCATTGAGTGTGTTTTCTCGATTTTGACCAGCTCCTCTTCCTTGACTTTGATCTGCCTCTATCATTATCCCTTTATTTCTTCCTACCTCTCCTTTCAGTGCTTAGCAAAGCACGAGATGATTCTCTAGAACTTCGTCTCCTTATATTGTCTTCTAGGAAGAAATCACGAATGCCCTCAAAAATGAGTTCAGTGTTGTAAAACTCGGCCCATGTGATTGACTAGTCGGCACCTAATCAGTAGTCGGACATAAACCTTGGCGAATAGTGGCTACTCAGACTAATTCCTCGGTTTACGTCAAAGTCGGGGCTAGGCGACACTAGTCGGAGCTAGGTGGTCAACGAAGTCAAAGTGTTTTTTTTTTTGTTTTTTTTATTAAACGCACAAGGATACTTTATATTTCCTTATTTCTTGAGTATTATTTTGATATTTTTAGATTTGGAATTGAATAATTCATAGTTCACAACTTAATTTTTGATAAGTGTTAGATACTTCAAAGTTCAACGGTGTTTTGAACTAGTATTTGAAGACTTTAACAATTATATTAGTGTTTTAAACATATTTTTTGAGTCCTATGAACTTTATATTTATATTTGAGTATTTATGAACTTTATATTTATATTTGAGTATTTATGAACAGGGGAGGGTTCATGCGAAAAGGACTTTATTTACGAAAAGTGCGAGAAGTATTTTTAGCCTTTGATTGCCTTTTGATCTAATGGTTTAAATTAATCAGATTTTTCATTTTTATTTAATTAAAAAGGTATAGTTGTCAACTAGATTTTTTTATCTCTCCAATTAATATCTCACTTTTCTCTCTCCTACGTTTTTGTTTTTTTAATGTGTTCATAAGTAAATATAATAAAAAAACGTTTTTCTATATTTTATTTATTAATTTCATAATAAATATGATTTAAACATGTGTTCAACAGTAAACATGGGTAAAAATAAAAAATATAGATTATTCATTTGTGTTTTGTTCAACAATAAACATATATTCATCAACAAATATAATAAAAATGTTTTTAAATATCTTTTTTGTGTTCTATGTTTATTTATTCTTTATAGGTTGAGTTGTTAAATGTTTGTAAACCATTGTTAAATGTTCGTTAGTAAACTATAACTAAAAAAGCTTATATTAAAAATAGAAGTTACACAATTTTCATAATTACCATAATATGTTCTTTAGTGAACAAATCTTAAAAAACAAACAAATCTGCATTTTAACAAAAAAAAATGAACACACTAATTTGTATTTTTTTTTAAATTCAATAATGAACAAACTATAAAACTATTTTATCCTAAAGGTTCCTTGATAAACAAAAGGGCAAATTGCATGAATATACAATAAACTTTGTCTTAATTATCATTGTATACAACCAACTTTATTTTTTTTTAAAACGATACAATCAATTTTTATAATCCTCCCATTGTATACAAGTTGTTGTATACTATGAAAATTATGGAAAAGTTTATTGTATACAATGGTAGCTAAAGACTAGACACAGAAAAAAGTTGTCTGCATACAATGAAATTTATTTGAAAGTTAGTTGTATTATTTTTAAGAATTTAAAGTTAGTTGTATACAATGACAGTTAAGACAAAGTTAATTGTATTTTCATGCATTTTGCCCTAAACAAAAACCATAAAAAATAAAAATAAGTTATTAAAACTAACAGATCTATGAACCGTAAAAAAAATTATTAGAAGCTTACAAATTCATAAAAACACATAAATTTACATTTTAAACTTCTCACGCAAAGAATAAATCATACCAAACTCTGATATTTCTCTTGTTCACCATACATAAACATAGATAAATTATAAACTAATTAGGGATTTAAAAACCAAAATATTTATAACTCTCGTTCCTCAATGAACGTGTATAATCAAATAATTAAATAAAAAAAATACTATCCAAACACCCCTTAAATAATGGGAAAAGGATGAAGTAGAGAAAGAGATAAGCTTAGTTAAAATACTATCCAAACACCCCTTAAATAGATACGAACAGTTTTTTGAAGATCAGGACCGAAATAAACAACTACAGGATATATATATATATATATATATATATATATATATATATATATATATATATCATCTCCCTTACTTCGACGGGACAGTAAAGATAGATTGATGCTTCTTGCTCCTTAATGAACAAGTACAACCAAGAATGGTAAGAAGTCGGACCGCCGCTCGAGATCGGCTCCGGTGACGGCTATATATGGTGCTCGGTGGACATAAAGGCCGATATGCTTTCCGTCATATCTAAACCCGCCATGCTTTCCGTCAAGCCCAGATCTGACAGTGGCTTGCGGTGCGGCGGCATCATTGAAGGAGGCAGCGAATCGGAGACGGTGATGGACGAAAAACACATCAACGGTGACCGTTGAACATAGCTAAACTTCGCTGGCAATGGTGGCGGCTCAAAATCGACGAGAATTGAGATTGGGTGGATACTAGGGTTTTTGAAATGAGGAAATCGGTTAGGTGTAGCACCTGTGACGATGATCAGTGAGAAAACGACGGATGGTTGTAGAGGGCGGTGGTCGGGGGTCGCCGGACGGCGATTGTGCAGAGAGAGAGGGGGGGAGGATGTGTTTTAGAATTTTTGAAATGTGGAGAGGGGAGGGGCGATAGATGTATCAGTCGATAAAGAAAGGGAGGAGGGAGAGGGAGGAGAGAGAGAAATGGGAGATGTTAAATGTCTATATTACCCTCTTTTGGTTTAACTAAATACCAATAAACTTTCTTTTAATTACAAGATTGCCATATATTCTGATAACCATTGATTAATTAATTGTATGGTCCAGATTGCTTCTCGCACTTTTCGCAAATAAAGTGTTTTTCGCATGAACCAACCTCTTTATGAACATGTAGTATATATAATTTTGAAATTTATATGTAAAAAATTCCAATCCAAGTATTCTCCGCCTATGCTAAGTACTCGTTATTCTCCGTCGACCGCCCAGCTTCCACCTAGCGAGTTCTGCAACATTGAGTGAGTTTAGAGAATCCAACTGAACTACTAATAGCAGTTCCTGACCAACTTTACAGTAACGAGGATAACAAAAGCAAAGCTTGAACTTCATCTTCAAACTTCATATCAACAGATAATAAGCGGGAAATTATAGTATTGAAATCATTAATTAATTTGAGGTAACGGACGCATCTTCTTTTATTCTTGTGTTAACAAACTGTCTTATCAGAAATATTTTGTTAGAAGCAGATCATCTAATTTTGGAAACGAGATCAGAGCCATGAAGCTAGAGTCGGCCGAAACCTACTTCTTCTCCCTTCTCTTCTTCGAGATCAGAACCCGAAGTAAAAATCCATCCCCTTCCCGACCCTATTGTCTATCGGGGATTGTTTGGTATAACCTGTCGGGGCGTTTGTCAAACCTGACTCTGACCGACCCCGACCCCGACCCGACTAAAAAGGCAAAAAAAAACTAGAATGACGAATGCTATTGGAAACAAATGGTCAACAAATCTTCGTAACATTATAAACTCCTTGTTTGATTATTTCAAACGGAACACCATTACTAAATCAAAAATAGTGAATTATATGTCTACATGTTATTGAAACATTTTTATAATCTCCACAAATATATAAACATAATATATTTATACATAAATATATAAAACATATAAGTATATAAATATATATAAACATATATGGGGGCGGGGATAGTGTGCCCCGACCCCTAACCCAAAAAAAATCTCTAAACCCGACCCTAACCTAAAAATGTCATCTCTGACCCGACTCCAAAACTAGTCAGATTTAGTTTTGGCTATTGGAATCGGGTGGTTTCATCCCTACTCACATATTATCTTATAGACCGAAAGTCTAAAGATCTATCACATTTCATGATGCAAGACAACACTCACTTTATATATTTATAGACTGAGGTGTAATTATCCAACCCCTTATGATAAAAATTATTGTTTCTTTTTACTAAGTTCTCCTACTTAGTAAATGATTATATGTATAATACATTCATTCTCTTTTTTTTATCCTCTTTCGACACTTATCTTCATTTTGTAAGTATGAAGATGTACATAAAAATATAGTAAACGATATAAAACTTCTCTATTATATTAGAGAAGTGATATATTTTTCTACTATTCCTTCCTATTTATAAGATAAACACAAGTATTAAAATTAATTAAAAAAATAATTAGTAAATTTTATATGTTATCTTGTAATAAGTAAAAAGATAAAATAAAAAGAAATTATATAAAAATATATATTTTTTATTATATTATGTTATCAATTAATTAAAAAAAAGTATATACGAGTGCACGAAATAATGACCTTGAAACATGTTGGTGTTTTCCTCTAGGAGGGTGTAGGGAGAGCAGGGCTACTTCCCGCATGACATGACACAGAAACTTTTTGTTTTCCGTACATTATTTCACATCGAAATTGGTTCTTTACACAATGTATGTATCATCACATACTTATAAAACAAAAACAAGAGAAATGATATATCCTCGTAATTTTTGTTTTTACTTATTTTTTTATTTATTTGATCAAGACAAGTGTTAAAATTAAGGGACGAGATGAGGAAAGAGAATTAGTGGAGTACGTATGTCATCTTGTGATGAATAGAAGTATGAAGTAGAAACAAAAAGTAAGAGGATATTTAATTTCTCATAAAACAAATACCAGTGTTTATCTATCGATTTGGCATGTGTATATAATGAAAAGAGGATAACTATTCATAACAAAGGATAAATTAAAAAAAATATGATTCTATTGGTACCTTATATTATCTAAACGGTTTTTTTATGAGTAAACAAGCTAAATTAAAATTTATATATGAATGATTTGATATATAGGTATGTGAAAGAAGGGAGGCTAAATCGTAACACCCTTTAAAAGATAAGATACAGAAAAAAGAATTAGTGCAAAGGATTAGTTGTTTGATTTACATTTACATTTCATCTGTGTAATGATTTAGGGGTGTGGATC
Organism: Dittrichia graveolens; assembly: GCA_038502395.1. Classification (NCBI taxonomy): domain Eukaryota; kingdom Viridiplantae; phylum Streptophyta; class Magnoliopsida; order Asterales; family Asteraceae; genus Dittrichia; species Dittrichia graveolens. Next base: position 96,972,258 of record JARJIL010000003.1, on the reverse strand, counting down.
ATGTCTACATCTTGGAGACTACATTTCGTACCTATGTGTTTTATAGTTTAATATACATCTTTACTTTTTTTTTTAAAAAATCAAACATTTATGTGAGTGGGTGGGTGTAGCTATAATATGAAATAACAAATGTGATATATCTTAAAACTATAAATATTTAAAAATAATTTAATAACAAAAGGTGTACTTAAAAACACCCATTAAAAAAATTATAGCCTTGAGAAACGCAGTTAACTAAAGAAAACCACTAGTGCCTTTCTTTTGCTTATTTTAAAGTACTTTTGAGTAGTTCACTGTTCATAGCTCAACAAGTAGAGAAAGGAACTCTTTTGGAAATTGACAAATTAAATTCTCTTTTTTCTTTCACTTCCAAGGAAAACTTTTGAAATTTGTTTTTTTTCTTCCCATAAATCTTGTAAAACCAGTCAGAATTGCAGTAATAAAAAAATAATATTTTTCTGAATTACCACTTTTACCCCTCCAGTCAAATCACAGTGCTTTACATTAGCTTTCTTGAATCCATCTTTTTGTCATTCTGGAAGTCCAAAGCAGGCCTTAGGAAATGGCTAAAGATGAAGATTTTAAGCTTCTCAAGATCCAGGTCCATTCCTCTTTCCTTCTTCTTTTTCATTTAATTTTTTTCAGTGCGTTCCTTCTTAATTCTTCACAGTCTTGAATTATTGTTATGTTTTCTAGTTTGCTTATTTTTTTATTTTTTTTTAAATTTTCCTTTGTTATCCACAGACATGCACTCTGAGAGTGCACCTGCACTGTGAAGGTTGCAAGCAGAAAGTCAAGAAAATACTTCAGAGAATTGAAGGTGGTTTCCTCTTTCTCTTAGCTTGTGTATGCAGTGATACATTTAGCAAAATGTGATGTATGTTTTTATAAATTTATGCAAAATGTGGTATCTTTTGTGAAATAATGCATGGCTGAGACCTTTTCAGAGCTGAAACTTGTGAATCCAGAGAAATATACAACTCTTTTTTACATAATGTGCGAATAATAGTATCATATTTGCTATAGATTTGGCAATTCAGCTCTGAGTAAAGAAATTACCTTGCGTTACTGTTTCTTGTAGAAAGTGAAATTGGGTTTTGTTAAAGATTGAAAATTTATGCAAATATGGGATGTTCTTGTGATGTAATGCTTGGTCCAGCCCCCTGAAACGTACATCTCTCAATGCATGATGTACAAGTCATAGTTAAAAGTCTTGATTTGGTCGTGTCAGCTCTAAAAAAAACTATTCCATTCTAGTGGAGGTAATTTGAAAGGAACTATATTTTCTTGTTTAGCATATCAGATGCAAGTTTTCATGGATTTGGTAATGTACAAGTTTCCATAGCACTAGTTGTAAATTATGCAGGTGTATACCAAGTGAGCATAGATGCAGAGCAACAGAAGGTGACAGTTTCAGGAGGTGTAGACTCTGCAACTTTGATAAAGAAACTTGCGAGAGCTGGGAAACATGCTGAGATTTGGTCGAACAAGTCAAACACCAACCAAAGTCAAAGTCAAAATCAGCAAAATCAGAAGGGTTTGTGTATGAAAGATGACAAGAAAAACAAAACCCAGAAAGAAAATTTCATCAAAGGCCTTGAATCATTGAATAAGCAGCAAAAGGTTCAACCTTTGACCTCTGGAGGGGATGATGATGATTCTTTTGAAGATGATGAGGATCTGAGGTTTCTTAGAGGAAAAACAAATCAATTAGGGATTTTGAGGCAGAAACAACAGGAAGCAGCTGCTGCAGTTTCTGCTAATAATCCAAAAAATACTAAAAACAAAAGTCAACCCAACAATGGAAGTGGGAAGAAAGGTCAGAATGTGGGAGGGCAAAAAGGTAACTTCGAGAATTTGAATGAGGACAAAAGAAATGACTTAACCTCCATAATGAACGGTATTGGTGGTGGTGGTGGTGGTGGTGGTAATCTTGGAGGGTTTGAATTGGCTACTGGTGGTCAACATATGATGATGAACATGAATGGGTTAGGGTACAACCAGCAGCAGCAGCAGGAGTACAACCACTCAGGTGCAGCTGCATCATTGATGATGAACCTGCAGAACAGGCAAGCAATGTATCAGAGGTCTCCCATGATGCCACCAACCACCGGCTACTACTACTACAATTACAATCCTGACCCTTACCCATACAACGATGGCTACTACTACACTGGTAGCAATGGTGGTGGAGATAGTGATGGCAACATGTTCACTGATGACAACACAAGCTCTTGTTCAATCATGTGAGCTTATCCGATCTTAGTATTTACTATAAAAGATGTTGTTTGATGTAATTGAGGATGTTCTTTATGGATCTTTTCTTAACCAAGTTGAACTTAGTAGTTTAATAAGGCTTGATCCATTTATTGCTTATTAAACTTTTATTTGTTGTTACTAAGCACTGTATGTATCTGTTAATCAAGTAACTGCCAACTAATATAATTTATTAATTTTGGCTTATTTTTATAACATGTTCAATACATCAAGTGTTGAAAGTTAAATATATGAAAATTGAAGTTTTAAGATTGATATACATAGTAAGAAAATATGTAATTATGTAAAGTTTAAAGTCAAATCGTTACGTCGATAGGGTAAATCTTTAAACTGTTAGCAATGGTTACCCCAATCACACCTATCATACCGTAACGTTAGTTTTTTTCTCATATCACTCAACCGACCACTTAAATCCATAGTGGTTTCTTCCACCACAACAAATTTTAGAACCCACCTTATTTATAAATTTCACATTAAATTTAATAATACTTAATAAACTAAAAATAATAATTTTAAAATATTAGGAAATAAAATTACACTTTTAAAATAAATTTCATTGGTATGGCGGCTTCTAGATGTCTTCCGGTGGTTCTTCCTTCAACAAATTAATTTCTATTAGCGGTGTTGCTAACTTGAAACTTCTTCCCCTAATTCATGGTGTGGTTTGATAAAAAAAAGAAAAAGGAAAAAAAATTCAATTCTCCTTTCACGCCACCGAAGCTTTGCAGCGGATGCCACGCCAACAGGTAACCACACAGCTATAGGATGGTTTCTCTTCCCAGTTCCCACCATAGTGTGATGGGGTGTTTTCACACCGATTCTATCACCCACTCCAACCTCTCTTAAAAACAATTTTAAGTAGTTATTAAAATAACAATTCTCATTATTCAGATGTTTATTTAAAATTCTTATCAAACAACGTATCCTATTTAGAAGTAATTTCATATAAAGAATTTAAATTATAATGAATTTTGAATCATTTAATGCTTATTATTTTATAGAAGGGGGTTGAACTGTTCTAAAGTTAAAGTATGAGTAGTGAAACTGTAACTCACCCTAATCCTAAAGTTTCTGCAACTGAAAGGCGTAAATGCGTCCTGTGATATCCTCTCTCTAGCCGGATTGTCTCACGCCGGCAACAATGTCACTTTTATACCACACTTCAATCTTCTCCACCAACTATGGCCGGAAAATTCCCCTCCGGTTTGAAGCACTCAACAGTTCCAAACACAGAAAATTTCAAGTATCATGTTCGAATTCGTATCTGTCGAACAAGGTCAGTTTAAGCTTGTTTAAATACGCTCTCAATTTGAATTCTTATATGAATTTGGCATGCTTTTGTTACATATATTCGATTTCATTGCAGTGGAAGAGACCGTACACCAGCGTTTTGATTGTGCCCACAGGAGTCGGTGCTTCAATTGGAGGTTACGCCGGTGATGCTTTACCCGTTGCTCGAACCCTAGCTTCTGTCGCCGATTGCGTTATCTCTCATCCTAATGTATGTCTATGTTCGTTTATTCTCTGTATTTCTTTTTTCTTACTGTAATAATGTAATTTATTGATCCAAACAGCTGCGTGAATTCAAGTTATCCCCTAACTCCAACCCCTAGATATTAAATGTTTCATAATTTCAGATACCATTCGGGATTACTTCAACATTTTCTGAATGTTGGAAGAATTTAAACAAAGAAGTTGATATTCTCAGGTTCTTAATGCAGCAATGCTTTACTGGCCAATGCCAAATGTTTTGTATGTGGAAGGTTATGCTCTTGATAGATTTGCTGAAGGACTATGGGCACTACATCCTGTTCACCACAACAAGGTTTCATGTCAAACTATTGATTTGTTTCTTATTATGCCATTAAAAATGTTACATTTCATCAAAAAAAGTTTCTTATGTGTATGTTCATTGGATATTATGCCATGTAAGCAGGTAGGATTGGTTCTTGATGCGGGAATTGAGGAAGGGCTACGCATACGTCATCTACAAGTAGTTGATGCAACACGGGCTTCTCTTGGTTTGCCAATTCTTGAGTATACTGTCACTGACACACCTTTAGAGGTAGCCGTGCTTCTTAATATATTATCATTGTCTAATGTCTAGTTTATACAAAGAGAAGAGTTTACAAATTTCAATAAAATAGGAATTAGATATCCATCCATATCCTAAATTTGAGAAGTGCAGGTGGAGAAGTGGGTAGATCCAAAGAGCGGGCAGGCAACAGGAAGGATAAAGCATCCTGGTTCTTTATTAAGAGCAGTTCAATTATTGTGTGATCGGTCTATGGTAAATGCTATTGCTGTTGTGGCTCGTTTTCCAGATGATGATATTGAAGATGTGGATGACTATCGGCAAGGGAAGGTAACATTGCGAGGTGTTTAGATGTGTGTTTCAGAAGTGCTTATTGAATAATCAGAACCAAATGTTCGGGTGTAGAATATAGTGTTTGGGTGTGCTTTTGTTGTTTGAAGTTGTGATACTCAGGTAATCAAATGCTTGCGATTATTTACAAGCGGGCTGATAAGAAAAAGAGATCTTTTAATGTAGAAATGGAAGTAAAAGTCTATCGAATTAGGTTAAAGAAGGGTTAAGTAGGTGAATTTGCATTATCTTTAAGATAATTATTATTGTTGCAATGAGAAACTGACTATTTAAGAACTCCGAAGCAGGATATGTTTGTCCACTCATTAAAGAATAATTATTAGGACTTCAAGTTGCAATAATAAGATAAGCAGTTCCGGATGCAAATCCAAAAACACCCCCTTAAGGTATAAATGATTGGATACCACAGGAATTTTGCTTTAATCCCCTCTCAACTTGTACTCGGCTATGTTTCCAGAACTATTATTATAAGTTATAACTTGTATCTATATTCTATCTAATGCTTTCTACATCTGATCAATTTACAGGGAATTGATCTACTTGCAGGAGTAGAAGCCATTATAAGCCATTTAGTAGTAAAGAATTTCAAGATTCCTTGTGCACATGCTCCTGCTCTATCACCTCCTCCACTTACCCAATCTTTATGTCCAAAGTCTGCTGCTGAAGAAGTAAGTTAATTTGATCTCGTTGCTTTATATACATATACATATTGACACACGCACATGCACCCATAACATACGTCTAATTTTATTTTTTTATTTTTATAAATATCTTATAAACAGTTGGGATACACATTCTTGCCATGTGTGCTTGCTGGCTTAGCTAATGCACCACAATACTTGACTGATAAGTCTGAGTTTCAAGAAAACGGTTGCATAGTTGGAAGTGATGTTGATAGTGTCATTCTCCCAGCAGATGCATGCAGAGGAGATGGCGTTCTTGCATTTGCAAACAATAAGACCAAGGTAATTCAGTATTATTTTTTCATTATCCTTTTTGCCACTCTTCACTTTGTTCTGCAACTATCTTATTTTGCCTTTGGCTTTAAAGAAAGGTTTATTGCTTAAAGCATTAAGATATTTTACCTACTGATTATAGTACTGTACTCCGAAAATTCACACTAGGAAGAATGTACTTACATTTTCAATCGTAGCAATATACTTTCAACTTTTCATCAATAATAACAACATTATTGACTTTATGGTTGCCATGATCTACTATATGAGTGGTGTTATAAACCTTAAGTATGTTGCTATTTATGATAATTTTGATAGTATGTTGCTGTAATCGGTAAAACAAGTGTCTTGCTAAGCAATAAACCCTCAGAGAAAATAAAACGATATGATGTTATGTAACATGAATGATTATATTTCAGCCGCTTATTATATGTGTGCAAGAGAATGAAACCGTGCTCAATGATACTCCTGATAAACTGGGAATTGACGTGGTATGTTGAAATATAACGATTTTACAAATAGATTTCTACAGCATGTATTATGCATCATATTCTTGTGGAACAAATTATTGTTTTTGCAGGTAAAAGTTTCGAACTATTGGGAAGCTATAGGAGTAGTTGCAGCTCATAAGGCTGGAGTAGACCCGAATTCCCTCAGAAGGGACAGGATCAAGAACATTAGCACAAATTCATTAATTTCTTCTTATGGTTTTGTACCTTCAATTCCTAGAACATTGGCTTGATCAACCCTAGCTAGAGGTTTTAAACTAGGTCTCAGAGGGGGAAAAGATATATATAACCAACTCTCCAAAATTCATTAAATTAAGTTTAGGATTATTATATAAAATTACAAATAGATAGATTTAAGTAGTTTATTTATTCTTTGTTTAAGTGCAGGTCTTGTTGCCTTTTGAAGATAGGATTTGTTACTATTTACTAGAAAAGAAATCTCAGATGATATGTAACTTGCATTATTACACATATTGTAACTGACTTGATTTCACAGGAAGGATTTTGCATACATATTTAAATTATTTATTTACATTTATGCCACCGTCACTTATATCCGTAGATTGTTCCAATTGATTGACGGCTGAAGATGGTTATATGTTTTGCTTGACACTTAAATATTCCGACATAAACTTTGCACGAAATACAACTGTCGAAAGCTTTTTAGTATGATCCAGATTTGCACTACAAACTTACGAAAGGTATAACCACCCACCACCACGTGACCATTCTTGACATTTCACAAGAGTTCACGTGCAACTTAATTTCAAGGCTACGAATAAATGGTTTTACTTAATAATATATATATATATATATATATATATATATAAATACACACTCACACAAGTAAAGAATTATACGAGTAAAAAAATGTACTATTGACTCAACTCTCTCGTGCAATAATTAATTGTATATTACACAAAGTAATAATCGTACGACCACTTGTACAAACACATAGTTGACCGGCTAGTATTAATGCTCGCTGTCATGCAGTAATGACTTGTACCTTGCGCATTATTACTTGACTTGAATCATAAGCTAAGCTAAAGAAACCAGAATCTTGACCACCAAATTTTCATTCATTCATGTGAAAGGAAATTCCCAGGCAGAAGCCTCACATGTACATCTTCTTTCCAATTGATTTATAATAATTGTATACATGAGATCAAAAATCAAAGGGTAAATTAATTTCTACCCGAAATTAACCAATCAATTATAATCTCCATATCTTCAAGTATCCCTTTATTGACAAAAAAGATCCTCTTTAAAAAACTAAAGACTGAAACACCTTCGTTTCATAACGACCATTGATCCGGTACTGTGAGAAAGTAGCTGGTCATGGCTTTCCGGAACCTTCTCTTGTACTGTTTCGGAGAAATTATGGTCGGTGATGTGTTCTTGGGTCCCCCTAGGATCCCGGATGCTTTTACCCATGTCTCGAGTTGCTTATCCCACGTATACTGTCTCATGAAGTCGATGATCCCGAGAACCAATTCTTTACTTGCTTCATCCACTCCAACCAACAAAGAGTAATCCATTACGTCAATTGACTGCACAACCAAAATGTCACGAGATGCACATGAAATAGATGAAAATGTACAAGTTTAAATGCACATAAGACAAGTACGAGTGCATACACCCTTTTCACGTAAGGGCCTTTGAAAAAGATTAAAACTATTTTATACAATTTCTTGAAGGAGTTAAATAATGTGTAGTTCGTGAAGAAAGATTAGATTTTTATTTCTATATGACTAGGGTCTACAGGGGTGTTCAGAGACATATGTATGCGAAAAAACTATATATTATAGGTCAAGCAATCAGAGTTTTGTACCTACTTCCAGAATACTGACTATTTACGGGTCATTTTATAGGTTAGAGGGCAAAAGATGATTACCGCCAAGAAAGATGTGTCATTCCAAACAGCTCTTTCAAGATTTCTCTTAGCTTTGCTTCCAAGAAAGATTGGATTCGTACGCAAAGCCTCCAGTAAGTTTGTATCTAGCATCGTTCCGGTCGTATTCGTGTTATAACGTGACCTTGCAGACCCCTTGAGATCATAAACCCTAGAAATACTTTTCTTGAAAAACAGATTCTCCATCACCAACACATGTGTTTTTGCTTCTTTCCCACCTCTCAAATGCTTCAAATTAACCTATCATTACAATAACATCAGGATTAACTTACACAGTTACACAGCAAAGCACAGCATCAACAAATTTGATTCTGAAAAAATATATCAAAAGTCAAAGTCAACCTGATAAATCCCCACGATTTTAGCAAGACAAGTTGGACTTCCGGAGTTCAGTGAATCAGTCAAGTATTTGAAATACTGTGGTGCGAATTCCTCAAATGAATCTAGCTCGGTTTTAGTGACACCTTTTATTATAAACCGTTCATCTAGCGATTTTGCAAAATCGGCGTTGCTTTTTCCTCCTTGTGCACTCCACCTCCTGCATCGGCTCAAAGAACGCATGTAGTCCTCTTCACTAGGACAACATTTCTTTCTAAGATTATCAAACTGCTTTGCAAAATAACACGTGACTGAGAATTTGACCTTTCCCCCAGGTCCTGATTCGTCCTCAAACGAAATTGTTAAATGATGGGAACTTTTGGCATCTGAAAACAAGGATCCAATGGCAGTTGATGGATCTTCTGAACCATAGTTACCATATTGCATGTAATCAAAATCATTGGAGCCAAAAGGTTGCCAAGAAAGCTTTGAAGCCACAGAATGATTTCTATTGAGATGTGGCTTATCCGTAAACCATTCTTCATACTCCTTAGAGGCAAGGGCATACGATATTATGCTTGTGGGCTCATTCTCATAAACAGCAATCACCTTGTTTTGACCAATCATCAGACGGGCCCCATCAGGGATAAAAGACATTCGGGAAATGAACGTTGGATTGGTCCTCCATAAGAATTCCAACCTCTGATCTTCACGGGGGAATGCTTGTGAGTAGCTCCTTTGTATGTTGCAAATGGGATCTTTATCTTTGACTTTGACCATGTGTGAATACTGCCTTGAGTCTTGATTTTTTATTCTTTCTTGTAGGGTCAGGGCAGAATCAAAGGAATAAACTCGAGCAGGTGACGAAATCAACCTTCTAAAATGTGGATTCTCTGGTCGGGTCAAAGGTCCGGTCCATGCAGAGTCAATCTTGTCAGATAGAAATGATGCAGCGGAAGTGTGTCCTTCATTGAACTGATCAGAAGAGATTGATTCTGAGATCTCAGAGAAGACACTAAGATCCCGAGGGGATTCATCGGTCTCTTCCTTCAGGTCAATTTGATTGGATTCCGGGTCAACGGCTGCATTACTATGGTCAAAGACATGTTCAACAGTTGAATAACTTCTTCGGTGTTTGACCTCAGAATTGGAATCCAGAGATAAGAGCTTCCGATCCCAAACATGCAAACCGATCATTAAGTAATGTCTCAAACGATTAAGCTCAAAAACATCAATTTCAGCAACACCTTCACCACCTGGTTGAAGCCGATCCTATTCAAAGAAGCAAAACACAACTGAGTAATATTATAAACATCAGATAAATTTCAAATCTTTTTAACTTTGTCAAGATAATAAACTTACTATGTATACATCTCTTTCTCTAATTAAATCTTTTTTTAACTTCTCAATGTTTCTGTTTAACTCGGCGGTATCTGAAACCCCAAGTCCATAGCTACCAGAAATACTCTTTTGCTCAGTCTGATGTAGTACATCAGATATCTCATCGTACAACGTTTTTGTCTTGCTCAGTAGCTGATCTCCACAAAACAAAGAAAGAAAGTATCGTTTAACCAGGGGTAACAATTTTGACCCATTTGCAAGCGAGTAATTTTAAATATATTGCTCAAAAGGAAGCTGGTCAAACATGTCAAAAGGCACAGAGTCTATTTGATGCATTAATCCTACTAAATCAGTTCATCAAAATAAATCAGATTATTAAACAATATAACTTTTTTAATCATATTTGACACACTAATTAATAATAACAAAATTAAAATTTTTAAATCAACTCACACCAAAAAATACTCGTTTCAACCAGTTAACCCACTTCTAACTTTAACCAACTAAAAATGGCAAATTTAGATTTATATCCGCACCTCTTCTACTTCTTTCTTTAACCAACCCTCTTGAACATGCCCACTAAACTGTAGTACTGATGGCGGCAAACGAACAGAAAGAATATCGATTGGAGAGTAGCGGAAAAACACAACCATACTTCCCAAGCTGTAGGTCAAATACAAGGTAGATTAATCACAAATACATACAAACATGTGTATTTAATATTTTAGAAAGACTATTTTACCCATAGAAACGAAGGCAGTCTCTTTGAAGAGAATGGCCACAGCCCGCAATGCGATTAGCAGTTGCATGATTTGAAAAACTAAGTTCCAAAAATTTCCCTAAAGAGAGACCCCAAGCAGCATCAGACATAACCACCCTATGGGTTGCAGGTGGGACCCCGTTCACAGGGGAACACCGGAGACAACGGTGCCACATCCATATCTTTCCATCTTTCTCCCCTGGTAAATTCAGGGATGGAAGTCTCTTAACATTAATTGTTAGGTTTCCCTGTGGGTGAGTGTAGCATATCACATGGGCTTCGGCTGGTTTGTTGCAAGATCGACATGATGATGTCTAAAACAAAAAACCCAAATCAAATCAAGGATTACACATGGAACAAATATAAAATTTTTCTTTAAAAAAGGAAAAACTCTGCTTAACCTGATCAAAAAGATCATCTTGGAGGTATCTCCCAAGTGGCTTATCAAAGCAGCCATAGAACTTTATACGCAAGAGTCTTGAGCGTTCACATACATTACCATTTAGCACGCATCGGCTAGAAAAAGATACTAATATGCTCTGATTATTATCAGATGCTGAATAATACTCATTTGAGTCATCCAACACTTCAACTCTTTCGGTTGATTCACACGATATTATTTCTTCTTCCGCAGCAGGGCTCGATGTGATAGTTGTATTCATCGTCAGATGAGAGGTTTGATTGTCAACAGCTACATCATGTTCGCCAGGTTTAAGGGAGTTGGTAACTTCAGAAATAGGAGATATAGTGGTTTCTGCATTTGATCTTTCGGACAAGGTTACTGAGGGCTTAATAGTCATTTTAGGTAAACTAGCACCCTCGTCAGCCAAGAAAGAAGTTTCAAGGGATAAATGATAAGCAGCAAAGACAGCATACTGAACAACATGTTTGACTTTTTTTAGTTCTTCCCTACACAAGCCTTTTAGCAAGATCTACAGAAACACAAATCATTAATCAAAATTAAGTAGTAATCAACAAGATAAAGGAATTGTTAAATTTAGCCAAAAAAAGGAGAAATGGAATTGTTACCGTGCAACCTAACCGCCTGGGGCAACCATCAAAAAACATCAATGTCTTGGATGGTTTCTTGGTGAACTGATTGGCGGTTTCCTGGTTTTCGGTGAACTTTTCTAATCGGAATAACTCACATTGGCCTAACTGTGCGGTGGGGATCTTATCAACGGATGGAGTTATAGGAGCACCCGTGCACCGGGATATACGCTCCAATAAAGCCCGCTTGATATTTGAAACCAATGAAATCTCTTTGGCCAAAAGATACTCTTGTGCATATGAAGATACACTCTTTTCAACCAGTAGCACATTTGGACGACGGGCCTCGATTCTTGAAACAATCATCTTCAGATGATCAATTTCCTGATTTATATTCAGTTCAATGAATAATCTTAGTTTCATTGATCTACGAAAACAGTTTACAACTTATAACCTGTTCACTATTACAACTCTTAATTGCAAAAATTTGATCTTGATATTTGGATGAACCCCTGAAACTGTTTCTGATTTTCTGACATTTTAAGGGTCAAACAAATATTTCTCAATAATCAGCTCCATCCCCGCTGTTATCAAAACTAGTTATTATCTAAAGCTTAAAATTACATTACATTGTTACATCACAAAAAGTTTTCTTTCTCAATAGAATGTCATTTTTATTATTTTACCTATTATATTTGTAATACAAAAAAGCTTAAACAACCAAACATCTGATTAATACAACTTCAAACAGCAGAGCAGATCCAAACACTGACAGCCGTTTAATCAAGGCTGATTATCTGATTTCGATTATTTAATATTACATAAACACTCTCAAAATGCACATCCAAACACCCATAATAACGAACCTGCTGCAATAACGTCTCCATAGAAGCAAGCTGATTGTGAGTACGTTGGTACTCAAGTGCTCCACCTAAAATAAGCAACCTAGGGTTCTTGTACTGTGACGTCATGCGCTTGTGCTTTATATTTTTTGTACAAACTATGCCTTTAACGAACATGCTGCATGTAGAAGTTTAAAAATTTTTAAATCACTGACATCTTTCTTTTTAGAGAAAGACGGATTTCAAAAATCTTTTTTTTGGTTACCTTTCGTAAGGGGTTCCTGACGCTATGCATTTAATCTTTACATAGTCCCCGGGATCCATGCTGCCACCTCTACTGGTATCTGGTTTCACAAAGTTAGCCGCTTGCCATGCCAACGATGTTATTATATCAAGCCAATCATCTGCTGCCACGTATTCAGATTGTAATAGCTGAGATACAAGAGCTCTAAAGTGTCCCTGAACAACGCATTCTAACGGTTTCTTATGCTCCACATTTTTGCCATTCTCAGAAAGAAGGCTCGTAAGGGTGTCACTAGACGAATAAACGTCGCCCGGAGGGCCCATTTCATCATCATCATCAGCATACGTGAAGAAACTGATTTCTTCATCATCTGGTGGCAGAGGAAACCAAATAAGACCATTGTTTTCGAGATCTAATGGCTCTTGTTGGTCACAAAATGTCGGTAAATCATCTTTATTGATATGTTCGGGTTCTCCAGGCCTGTTTTGGTGGCTTTCTAAAACAGACGCCACTGGTTCGTGGTCAACGGAACCATCGGTTAGAGACCTAGGAGTTCCCTCATCATTGCACTGTACACAACGGTTAAGTCTAGTGGAAGTTAAGTGGGTCCCAGATGGGCTGTCAGAAGGACTCGAACCAATAGACATGAAATTGTAAAATTCATGTCGGGTATTGACAATACTCGACTCTACATCTGAGGTGTCAAGACTATATGGGCTCACAATGTTTTTTGAAGAATCCTCTCCCTCGTCTTCATCGCTCCTACAGTTTATTAAGAGAACAAAAATTCTGAGTACAATTTCAGAGGTAAAGCAAGTTAGAAGGTAGAGATGAATGAATCGGAATTATCGTTCAAAATATTAATATTCATCCATTCTCTCACCAAGATGAAGGTGTAAAAACACAGTGGAATACAAATACATATATTTAATTTGGGAGTGTGTAAATTTGTGCAATATTCTTGGTTCAGATTTAGCAGGAATTTTAAATTTTAAATGTGTTATTATGACTTCAAGAACCATAATAAGATTAAAAAAATTAGCGAACTAATTTTACATTTATCTCAGAATTCAGTTTTTTATGGCAAATCTTACCTGATTATTAAGATCTGATTATTATAATCATTTTACGCAAACTCTCAATATTCAGTTAAATCGCACATCCAAACACCCTTATAATCTACCGTTCAAAAAATTATAAATATTTTTCTTGATGAACTACTATAACGTATTAAACTTATGACCAAATAAATAGTGCACATAAATAAACTAATTTGCTCGATTTCACAACCATACCTGCCCGTGGAGTGGCGAACAGATACTGCTTTAAGAGAGGACCCGTAAAATCTTTCGCCAGAATAATTTGGTGACGGTGATTCAGGGCTTTGAACGGGTGAATCAGAAGGATGTATCTTATGACTGAATTTTCCTCCAAATTTCTGTTTGACATGAAAATTGGCACAAAATTTGCAAGATCGGATATCAAGCCCAGCTTGTGTGCCACTTTTTGATTCAACAACAAAAGAACCATAGCCTTGCACACAGCTCTCACAAAACAATCTGCTACACCGCCCACAGTTGTAACCAAGGCAAGACTCTGGAACTCTTGATTCACATTCAAAACACAGGGTTTGACTCTGACTACTATCAGCCATTTTGACCTCAACAGACAGAGAACTTATATCACTCCTTCCCCAGTCAATCCAAGATCTAACCTTCTCAATCAAATCTAGTAGTGAATTATCAGGCACTCCCATCAAATATCAAATCCCACCTCAATGAAAACCATACCACAATCCCAAATTCTGGTTTCTATCCTATGTCAAGAAACAGAAAACTATAGAACCCAAAAATGAAAAACAACTTGGGTTTTCTTTAAAATTATTTAGACTGTGAAGTTATATGATGAAGATTGATGTTTTTTTTTCTTTTATAAATTGAAAGATTCAAGAAAGGAACTAAAAGGTCTCCTTGAAATCAGAAAACATCTGAAATTAGTAATGTATTTACACAGATCCTGTTACTATAACGACATACAACCGAGAACAAGTTCTTTTTTTCTTCGTTTCTTTAATATGTTACTATATAAAACCCCACAAACAGTAACCCCCGCTAACCAATCCCAGAATCATCAAGATCAGAAGTTCCTAAAACCAATTGGAACATCAAACACAAGAGATCCAGAACTTAATCCCCAAAAAGGAATGAAAACTCAGATCATTTGTCATATGAAACTACGAAACCCTTGGTTAAACCAATCAATAAGGGTCTGGACAAAAAAGGAACAAACCCCGTGTTTTAACTTTTAAACACAAAAAACTCACACCAAACTTCAATTTCATCAAAAGCAAAGTATCAAATCGAAGAATTAACGAGATTATAAGAAGGGGTTTAAAGAACACAGAGGAGGAGAATGAAAAGGAGGAAGAGATGGAGTACGTAAGAGGTTCCCTTTGTAATGGAGGAAGAAGAAGAGGAGGAGGAGGAAATTAGGGCTCGCATCTCCATGTGAAATTGAAATTGAACCATCTGCTGTTGTTTCTTGAGCAAACACAACACTTTTTCTGCCTGCTTTCCCGAAGTTCGCGGCAATGCTTTCATTTTCAGTAATCAACAACTGCGTATAAAATATAGAAATACGCACGCATATAATCCACCATTGATTATTATTGTATTCCCTGTAGAAGAAGCAGGAGAGGAGGAGTAGTCGTCTTTTGTGTTTCAACCCTAATTTTTCTCCCCCTTTTCTCTCTTTTAGACTGTCTCAATCGCTATCTAATCTAATAGAATCTTTACTTGTAATGACTCCCTATTCGAAAGCGATAACTTTCCCTTTTTGAATACTTTTACATAATCACCCCTTCAACTCTTTAACAACTTATAATCCCTCATATTAGTATAATTGTTAACAAACAAGCCAAATACATACATACATACATACATACTTTTTAATATTTTTACTATAAGTTTGTAAATATTTTTATTTGTCTTTTAGACATATTTAACGTGTTAATACATTATAGATATTATATTATTATAAAAATCCTCATATAAGTTCTTATAACTAATCGCGTTATAACGTTGTAAATTTAAACTTTACATGATTTTTTATATCATCTTTATATTTCAGTTTTGATTAACTTTAAGATGTTAATTATGTGATAGTAGAAATATGTTGATGTGATACAAATCAAAAAGAATGTAATGGTTTTAAATAAACTACATGAATAGGTTAATATATGGATTATAAAAGTTTTACTTTCTTATGTGCGGTTTTCTTTTACAGACATATTTATATGGCTTACTTAACCATATATAACATTTAGTATGTCAGTGTATTATGCCTTCTTATAGTTATTAGGTCATGTATTAATATGCATTTAATACGTAACATATTTTACTTGATATATGTGTTTGAATATCTATGTCAATGTGTGGTTGTATGGCTAAATAAAACGGATTTTTTAACCGAATTTGAACAAGGCCATGCTATTTTTCTGGATAATAAAAAGATACTATAATCATTAAATCACTTTTAATAAAAGAAATTCAATTAATAAACTAATAAATAAATAAGCAAAAATATACAATTGTTTACTGTTTTTCATTACTTCCTATTTAAAACATGTGGGGTTCCTTGCGTAAATTAGGAATAGTTGAGGTCCTTCGTTGTAAAGTCGCTTTTATACACTTGGTTGGTATTGTACCATACTCCTGCAAGGAATTAAAAGTACTAAGTCGAGTCAGCAACAGCGCAATTCTGATTTGATTTTGATTACCTCCTTATTGGTTTTAAAGCTGCAATTAGGTATTAATTTTTTAAGAGTTAATTTAATAAATTGTCCTTTAACTAACTATAAATTATAGGTTTAGTCCTTTTTTTTAAAAAGTTGCAAATTTCATCTTTAAACTATCATTTTGTTACATGTATTATCCTTTCTAACGTTTTCTGTTAACTTGGACGGTTAACTTTTTCAAATTAACTATTCTACCCTTATATTTATTTTTATTTATTTCATTAATAATAAAGTAATTATTATTTATCCCTATTTTCTACCACACCGCCTCCTCCTTCCACCCCCCCTTTATCTGACATTCACTCATTCCCTTCCCAGAAGTACCATCGCCAAAACTTCCTCCTTGCAAGAGAAAACAACCGGCACATGACCTCCCCTAGCCGGACAAAACCACCGCAGCTAACTACCATCTTCGTGTCACTACATCACCAACACCTGCGATCTCAGGCTCTCGCTTCTTCAATCTCTTTCTCTGCCTTAACCACCGCCGCGCACTACCTCGCCGGAGAAGACACCATAACAAACATGTCTCTCTCATCTCCACCACCATCGGGCCCCACGCTTTATACCATCTCCACCGCCATCGTGCACACCATAGTTGATGGATCTAAGTTCTGTTTAGCATCATCTCCACCGCCATCGTGCACACCAGACGAATATGAGGAGTCGTGGTAACAGGTTATGATTTAGGGTTTTTATCTTCATGTTCATCATTGATCTTTGCAGATTTCTTCATCTTCATGTGCGATTTAGGGTTTTACTCTTCATCTTCATATGAGATTTAGGTCTTTTCTCTTCATTTTCATGTGCAATTTAGGTGTATGGGTTTCGTTGTTTCTTTGTGTTCTTGGTGATTTTTGACTTTTTGGTGCTAGTAGAGTGGTATACGGCAGTTGATGGTTTCTGATAGTTGTATTCAAAGATGGATGATGGTTCTTTAATCTGCTTTTGTTTCTCAACTTCGGTTGGTGGTAGATGGTCTGAGTGGTATACAATGGTGGTTTTAGGAGGCGGCGATGGTGGTTGGTGTTGGTGGTGGGGGTGGTAGTGGTAGTGGTAGTAGTTTCAAGGGCAGTACACAGATTTATCTTATTACATTGTTGGGTTAATTCAATTTAATTGTGTAAATATAAATTTTGATTTTTTTTAATTCTTAAAAAGAACATTAGAAATCAATTAAAATTAAAAAATAAAGGAAAAGACCTAAATACCCTTGTATGTACTTGACTTAACGGTAGAAGTTAACAGAAAGCGTTAGAAAGGACAATACATGCAACAAAATGGTAGTTTAAGGATGAAGTTTGCAATCCATGGTTAGTTAAAGGACCATTTATGAAATTAACTTATTTTTTAATTACTATTAATTATTTATTTAACCTGCTTCCAATAAACTCATATGTATTTGTTGTTCTTCCGACTAAATTAATTATTAATATATCTAAGTAATAGAGTAAATTTAGAAGTAAGTTAAGTGGGTATTTATGGTTTAAAAAAAAACTAAATAATAAAAAAATTCATTAATTTTATTTATTTTTTTCTTCATAATTTTTACACTTTTCTTCACAAATACGTAAAAAGATTTTCTGAAAGATTCAATAAGAAGATATATAATTTGTCTTTAGATTAATCCTAAGCTTTAAATATTTTTAAAAAATCCAACGTTTTCATGAATCGGTAGAGAACAAACTCAACTTTATTTTATAATTAATATTATCTCAATCTTTAACACTCATTAATGCAATTCTCATCTTTTCAAAGAAAATTTGTAATACTAAAAAAACTCTTTGATGCATATTGATCGAATAATAATAATTAACTAATTTGTATTTATTATGCACATAGTCTATAGTCCATAGTATTTAAAATCTTTTCATACTCATGGTAACTTGTACATTTAAAAAATCAAAAATACTCCTACTCCCTTTTTTTGTTAATTCTATATCCTTTTTATTAATTCTAAATAATAATCATTGTCATTATATATTAAGACGAACAAATACCCCTAATCGCTCACTTAATATCTTTCTTGATTCTCTCTTTGCAAGCCCTACCACCGCCACCTACTCATTCGGTGGACGGACACCACCTTTGAACGCCGCAACCCAGTCATTTTTTATACCTCTTCAAACTTTAACCACATACTGCCAGTTTAGGGTTTATCGCCGCCTCCTTTGACTCCGACCATCAGAAGCCGCCAAACCCATAAGTATGTATAACCTTAAACAAACCCACTCATAGAAACTCAAACCATAAGTATGTTCAGTTCTTAGACAAACCCACTCATAAAAGTTGCCCAACCCATAAGTATGTCTAACCCTTAAACAAGCCCACTCATAAAAACCCAACCCATAAATATTTATGTTCAACCCTTAGACAAACCCACTCATAGAAGCTGCCCAACCCATAAGTATGTCCAACCCTTAGACAAACCCACTCATAGAAGCAGCCCAACCCATGCTCAAAACCTACAACCCATACAAATAGTAAATGTACGTGACAATAAGAAAGTAGACTTTAAAACTCAAATAGTCATCCGTAAAAGAACGAAGAAGTACGGATCATTGGGTTATCCACCTTGTTTCACCCTATGGAAAAATCAACCATGCAACAATTAGGGTGAAGTTAATGGAACCCATTGGTGTATCTATTTTCTCATAAGCCGCAAGTTTAATGATCTATCATATGACAGTCACACTCACACACTAATACTCTCACAAAAATAGGAGACTCACGCATGGATATTATTTACTTTATGTCGCCAAATAACACTAAGCTAATAGAATAATGAATATTATTTAATTATTAAAAGAATAATAAACTCTCGGATCATAACAATTGATAAAAAATTCAAATAAATACAAATCTTGTTAGCATTGTCTCAATTCGTTGTTAAAATGTTTGGAGCTATTTGAGAAAAATAGAAAAGCTCATTTAAGGACTTTGTAAGCGTTCTCTTTGAAAGCGGGTTAGAAGCTAAGAAGTTAGGGAATGATGCATTTGTCTAATGTGTACAAGATCCTCATGAATTCACTAGTCCTGGTAATTGTCTATGAATGAAGAGCGTTTCATTTCACTCAGGCAACTCTTAAAGAGGATTAGATGAGATGTTGGTACTGTTAAACTAGTTGTCAGAACAGTTCAAGATATGAGAATCTAGACGGTGAAGTCACCCGCAGGAAAAAAATCATTTCATTCATTTGTAAAACTGCTAAGAAAAATTTCCCCAATACCTTCTACACTAAATCCTAATTAATTATACTGAAATTTCTCACCCATATAAGCCTTGAAAATCAATGTCATATAGAAAAGTTTTATCATCAACGCAACCCGCCTTACGATAGTAATCACGCTGACACTTGAGCACTATAAAAAAAGTAGCAACGATTTTGTCTGGAAATACAAAATTGGTAGTGTTTGACAAAAGAAGTTGTAACTAGAGCTTAAATGATATAGTCATATCTTCTAATATAAATAAAACACTAACATATATCAAATTTATTAAACGGTCCTAACGCTACATTTAATAAAATAAACTTCATTGTTTAATCTTGATCATCCATTTAATCAAAATTGGAATATCAATTTTGACTTTTCTTGGTCAAAATTGAAAGAATCAAAATTATTAGAAAATTTTCATACATGTCCTTAAACATTAAAATATCATATTTATCCATCATAATTTACAAATATTATATTTATCTTTTATAACATTTCAAAATATCATTTTTAGTTCTTTTTTGTTATAACCAATAAATAATTGACATTATAACTTTAATCGTAACAATAATGATCGATGACTTATACAAGAAATACAATAATGACGATTATCGCTATTTTTTAAAATTATCATTTATTTCGTGTTTTATAATTATTTATGAAACACCTTATTATTTATTGAAGCTTTAACATGATACTTTAAAACAATAAAACTTCTTATTTAAATTGTTAATTTTGATTTTTATCTACACGGAGCATGCACGTAATCTTTGCTTTTGAGTACATTGAATAAGCTCGTTACGGCCTCACAGATATACGTGATCACGCATCACACTTTAGTGAGTGATATACTCTATAAGGGTAGTAATGTTCCGTCATCCACATAACATCTGTAATGAGCTTTTTCTTTATTTTATTCTTCTTTACAAATACGTGTTTTCTTAGTTTTTTTGAAAAAGTGGATCCAATAATGATACCACGAACAACTTTTACAATAGACATTCAACAATAAGTTAATAACGCTGACGTATTTTATAATAACAATTATTACTATGTATAATATTTTGCAACTCATTTTATAATTTAAAAATTAATAGCACTTTTACATGATGTAACCTGATATTTAGGTTTCCATCAACTTGAGAATGTTGATGATTTGTAGATAAAACGCACGTGAAATACACATGAGTTAAGAGGACCATTAGTGCATTCCAAAAGGTTTGTTAAAGAAATTAGATATTAGATATGTAAATAAAAGTTAATTGCAAGATGAGCAAATACCCAACCTCATGTTATGTATTATATTAATTATTCACCTTGTAAAAAAACTAATTTTGATGAAAATAATTTGTAATATTATTAATGATTTATTAATAGAAGTGTTTGGTTTTATATATATATTCTTATATTTTTTCCTATTTATCATCATACTTACAAGATCAACATAATTATTAAAATCAATAGAGAAGACGAGAAAAGTGAATTAGTGAATTCCACATGTCATCTTGTAGTAAGTAAAAAGATAAAGTAGGAAGAACGACCAAGAGATTGTTCCACGATGTGGACTAACACCCCACGATGTGCGACATCGCATTCTCTATGTCATGGAGACCAACCCCATGCCATGCAACACACAAACACGTATATGTGTATGTTATGTGCATTTAGATATATACGGTTACATACATATACATACGTATAAGGGATGTAGGTGATCAAGATGCAGTATTTTTAGACAAGATGCAATATTTTTAGATAAAATATAGTTGTTATATATTAGATGCAATGGTTTTATATTAGATGTAATAGTTTTTAAATAAGAAATAATTGAATATCTCAACCAAGATGTAATAGTTGGAGTGGACTTTATGTTTATTAGCTGAGATGTAATGATTTTAAGTTGGATATAGTGATTTTATAGACAAGATGCAGTGTTCCTAGCGTTCATATTTGAAGACTATTTCTATTGGATCCTCACCCTATAGTGAAAAGATCATTTGAGAACCGTTTTTATTGTAAATACCGCGAGTACCATATGTAACTGCCATGAATGCTTATTAATAGGGGTATTTAGGTCTTTTATATAATTTTCCAACCGTGAATTGCGTCCGAGTGAGTTATCATTAAAGATCGAACCTTGATTTTTCCGAAATATCCCTCATTAATAAGTCATTAATAAGTCATCATTCTTATTGACCATTGATTTATTTTAATCAAAAGTCAAGATTGATTCTCACGATACTCTTAATAAAAGTTGTTCTCAAATAAATAAATAAATAAATAAATAAATATATATATATATATATATATATATATATATATATCAAACCTTCATATATTGTAAAATCTTACCATCAAAGTGTGTCATGTAATTTTTTTCTCTATATCACGCTACTCATTTAGTGCTAAAAGAAACTCGATAATACAGCTTGAGAGGGCTTATGCCGGAGTTCATGCTAAGGACATCACAACATCTCAACATGATCAAGAGATCATGCACTTCGTCATCCCTCTATAAAGTTAATAATAAATTGTTATACATAACCAGCATTAGAATATATAAAATCATTATCAAATGATAAAAGGTAAATGTTTTACATAAATCATATATTCATATATCTCCCAAAATAAAGATTGTTGCACTTCGTTCATAAAAATGTATCTAAGTATCAGATCCAATAAAAAAAATATTTTTTTAAAAAGATTTGTGTTATTTCACTTACAAACCAATTAAATAATGTAAATACATTCATTTGAATAATTTATGGGTGTAACAAAACCTGAGTTAGCTACCTATGGTTACTTTATTGGTATTTTTACACTTTTTTTTTTTTACATTTTACATTTTCTAATTTAATAAGTAGTCGCATTCTCAACAACTAGCCACATTCTATAGAAGTCAGCTGCCACTAATTTCTTTAATAAAAAGATGACTAGGATTCAACTAACAACTTATAAAGAATAGAGAGACCATTTCCATGCATTTATTTATGTTGCAACAACAATTTATTAAATAATTATAGTATTATATATTTTCCGTTTTCTTATCCAAAATCGACTAAGGAAAGCTATATGTTTAATACATCAAACCTATAAAATACACGTACTAGTTAAAGTTTTCCCCAAAAAAAAATATCATTTTTATAGGGTTTAATTTATTAAAATATGTTAATATTTACATGTTTTGTTATTGTATATATCTAACTTTAAAGCATGCTATTTAATATATTAAATTTTCAAAAGTTACAATTTAGTGTATAAAAAAAACCCGTTGAATAGATAACCAACCATCTTTTGCCTTCGGAGAGACCTTTCTTCAAACTTTCACCAGAGACACATTTGTTGATCATCTTCCTCCAAGAAGTCGCCAAAAATGATGGAGTAATATCGGTAGATGATTCAAGAGAAGTTACGTGCGCAAGATAAGTCACCAGAAATAATGAAGTCGTCATAGAAGGTAAGATGACTGGTGGTAACCTTCTATCATAAGTTAGAGTATACTAAATTGTAATTTTCAAAATTCAATACATAACATGGTAGATTAAGTTGAATAGATACAATAAAAACATATAAATTAGATACGTATAATAGTAACATGTGTAAAGTTGTATACATTTTATAAAATAAACTAGAGAAAATATAAAAAAAATAGTAAATTTGGTAAAGAAGATATTCTTGTTTGAAAATGGGGAGAAAAATCCAATACCTGGACAAGAAACATGAATGGTCGCTTATAAAATCATGAAATTGAAAAATAATACAAGAATCCAATACCGAAAGCTATCCAATAATTTGATTAATCCATCTAAATTTGACATCCTCTTTTAATTTGTATATATTTATCATTTATATATTTCATATTATTAATATTAATAATAAAAAACTGAAAGTCATCTCCATCCGTTGCTTTATACAATATATATATATATATATATATATATATATATATATATATATATATATATATATATAATATACCTTAAAAAAGTAACATATAATTCATGCCCACAACTAACAAAAAAAGGACAACCAAAAAACAGACAGGGTTTTATCCTTATCAAAATCCAAGTCATCAAATAATTAATTTAAATGGATTTTGATTATTGTATATATAAAATACATATACGTAAGGGATATGTATGTATATTTGCATTTACAAACTTGCCAAGAACATTTGCAATGCACATGTTATTCCCATATGCATGTGTAAGTCATATTTTCATCCATGTTTCGTGAGTTATGCTTGTTTAATTTGATTTTGGTCTGTTTGATCTCCGAAAGAAATTATGGTTTTGATCGATGTATCTAAAAAGTTATAGATTCAATCATTTCTACCTAAACTTATTTTACTTCTAGTCTCTAATCCACTAGATAAAGTGTTAAAAATTTGTAAATGACCATTTACTCTTTTTTTTACCTTCAAGTTTGTAAAATTTTCACTTTTAGACTTTGGATGATTTTTTTATTTAGACATATTTTACCATTTATTACTAGTAATATTTATTTAGTTATTATTATTACTACTAAATTAACGCTAATTAAACATATTATGGGTCAATATCATGTTAGCAACATGAATTTGATTGTGAATCTTTCATTTAATCTAGGTTTGTAAACAAACCCATCGTTCGACAAGTGTTCTTGAAAAGTCTGGTGGGAAAATTTGTTTGTTTCATAAACGAGAACATGAAAAAATATGTTCGTTTATTTAAACCAATGAACATAAACAAGTGTCTCGTTCATTTATGTTCAATTATATATATATATATATATATATATATATATTAAAAGCATATTTTATATTGTTGTAAATATATATTCCATTTGTAATAATATACATTTTTAAATTCAAGTTATTTTTCTTATCCATGATTGTTTTTATCCTTGGCCTAACTTAAAACCTCACTAATTTCGATTGTTAGTTGTGTTATTTAAGTTACTTAAACACCGATTCATATTATTTGCATCACGTATCAATGGCACATACTTCTTCTAAAGCTATAATTACTACAGTGCAAAAATAACATGTGTTCACGTTTCTAAAAGATGTCACTAGTGAATTCGATAATTGTATCATCAAAGTCTGGGTAATTCTTATGTCAAAGTCATTCTTCAATGAGAATCTAAAAAAATCCAGTCTTTGACATGATTCTAATGGACCAAAAGGTAATGTAAAAAATATATAATTTGTATAGTCTTATTAACTTTTTTATAATTTGTATTACTTTACTTACATGTCATATATGTACGTATCTCCAACAGGGTTAGAAGATTACTGCAATTAGGAAAACGTTGTTTAGTACGTATGTTTGACTCTTAGTTAAAGGGTGGTTTGTATATAATTTTGAACTTCGGGCCGGGCTGTAACATACTCTCTTAATTTCAAGTGATAGATCACGTGGCTATGATCAACTTTTACCAACACAACATCTTTGAGACACTGATGATATTTATTCTCCTAATAATGAATTCAACCTCTTAAATTATGAAGATGTTAATAAGTCTAGAATAAATTAATTAAACAAGATGTTTGGATAAAAGGGGAATATTGACAACTTAGTTTATATTATAATTATAACTAATTTAAAATAACTATAGCCTATTAAAAACTAATTAAAATGGTAATTTGGGTGAATTTGATCTTTCAAAAGATTAGGAAGGGTACATATGATATTTAGAAGTTTGGTTCGGTAAATATGATATTTTAAAGTTTAATACACGTATATACGAAATTAACCCAAATATAAATAAAATTAAATGAACAAATAAAACAATTGTTCGTGTTCATTCGTTTAAATATTCGAACAAATTTGTTTGTTGATCATGTTCATTCATTTATTAAATAAAAATAAACATAAAAATTATATTCCAACTTAATACCTTCAAACATTCCATGATTAATTGATTCTCTCATAATTCAGATTAAACTTTCCACCACTATAACAAACAAGAATGGAGAAAGATGATCGTCTTGTGTAATACCTCTTTTGGGTTCAAACTCTTTAGTGGGAGAAGCATTTACTAGGACAAACATAGACAAGGGTTTTAAACAAACTTCAATCCACCCACACCGTTTTATACTAAACCCTATTAATTAATTTGCTTTAAGACTTTTAAAAGATACTATATATATATATATATGCAGTCATAAGCCTAACTTTGAAAATCATACATATTTCGATCTTTCTCCTAACAAAATTCACAGATTGACTTTTGAATATTTTACCATGCAACAAAGGCATTTTAAACTCCGATATCACACGTACCATTTAATACTTTCTTCGATCTTTGCACTTTCGATACAATCTTGTATATATCACCCTAATTATCCCAAAAACGATTAATTGCTTTCATAAAATCTTGGTCAACGACACCTGTTTACCTACAATCTACATAAGTACTGTATTATGCATATAGACATATATATATATATATATATATATGTATGTATGTATGTATGTATAAAATAAGTAGAAAACATGGTAGCTTTGGTTGAGCTTTCGGTTTGGTAAGATGATGGCATCTTTGATTGGTATGCGTTTGTGCCTAAAGAATGAAGAGTCGTTTTCTTGATTAATTTAATTGTTTTAATTGTCTTTTTCTTAGCGTCTTAATCTTTTATTTATTTCCTGATTAATTTAATTGTCTTTTCTTAGCGTCTTAATCTTTTATCATTCTATATGCACATATATATAGTTTTTATATACGGCGGAGGTAGAAAAATAAGTAGTGCAAAATTAGAGGTGTTCTTTGGTTGAGTTTTCAATTGTTTGAGGTTAACGAGTTTATTAATTTTTTTCTTAGCGGGTCAAACCAAAGTGAATCGCACATATTTATGCATAGATCGGCCCCTGTTCAGAATAATTGTTTTGATTCTTTTTATTTAAGTTTTTTTTGTTTATGTTAATTATGGTTTATGTTAAAGCATTATTAATGTTACATACTCACATAAACATAAACCCAAAAAACATTTACTCCTTTGTAATTAAACAACTATAAAAATTGCAAACCGTAATTTAGGGGTGTCGAAAATAACCGATACTCGAAATAACCGACCGACCCGTTTAAGTTTCGGGTAGTTCAGGTTGGTTATTTCGGTTAACGGGTAAAGAAATCCGGTTAATCGGGTACCTGTAACCATTACGGTTCGGTTATCGGTTAAATAAAAAGGGTTCGGGTATACCCGAAATACCTGAATTTTTAAAAAAGTTTTTTTTTCATATTTACCTAAGCCCAAATCTAATAATCAAAATTTGAAATTCAAACATCCATAACACCCAAAATACCTGAATTGCTATATATATTTAGGCTAAAGCTTAGTCGCTGAAACATATTGTTTTCATGTGTTATATATATATATATATATATGGTTTGAGACTTGAAATATGTTGGTTTAGGATATATTTTGTGAAGCTCGACAAGTTTTTATGTATATATCCTTTTTTATATCAATTATATATATATATATATAACAATTAAGTTGAAATAAATGAGTGACTGTTATATATATGCCATTCATAACTGAAATAACGAATGAGTTACTAAAAGTAACATGAAAAAAGTGACTCAACATTGCTTATGGCATATATATATGGGTGCATGCTAGCTATATATTATTATATATTGTCAAGGATGATGCAATTCATCTCACACTTGTACACAAATGCATGTAAGTTAGGTTTACGCACATATATGTCTTTTAATTTGTTTTGATAGAAGACGTTGTATATACATAGAAGCTCGAAAGGTAATTAATGATATATTTGTAAAACAATTTTCCATACTAGTAGCTAGGGATGAAACTTAATACATTGATATTTTTGTGAAGTTTAACTCGGTTTTATCGTAGTTTTGAGAAAAACTAGATCCGAGTCTTGATTAGATGATGTTATTTTGTCATGGTGACTTGTACATTTTGCTTTGAAACTTGTTTAATTGCTATGAATGGTTGGTCCAATTAGGCAATTATATAAGGCCCAATCAAAATTAAGTTTTTTATCATATAACTATACTTGGCCCAAAAAATGTAACAACTAATTCGGGTATACCCGACCCGTACCCGAATTCTAACCGAACCCGATACCCGTAATGTAGAACGGTTCGGTTATCGGTTAAATTATCTATATCAAAATATCCGATTTACCCGACCCGAACTATCCGAAACCCGATGAATATACCCGAAAAACACCCCTACCGTAATTACTTGATCAATCATAGTTCCAAAACATCATCTCCACCACAAAACAATCACCAAACTAAGCATCCAATATATAAAATTCAAATTTATAACAACTATAGTTGAAAATTGATTTATTTAGGGACATCTTAACCTTTATAAAATAACCCATGAATCATTTACCATTTTTTATATCCCTTATTAAACGATGATATCTTTTCATAATAAATAACTATAAATGTTTGATGAAACAATTTGTTATATTCGGAACCAAATTATAGAAAGTTATTAAATTATTTATACGATTAATTAAATATTTAAATTATTACTTAGTCCTTGTATGGTCAGATATATATAAAATTAATTAAGACGTACAGAAATGTATAAATGTTTATCCTTGACGTTTGATTTGTTGTACTAGTTATATGGTTTTGGTAGATACAATGTATGTATGGGTATGGGTTTGATGAAGAAACTGGTCACTAATTAATGGATAATTAATATATATAAAGGGGCACATTATATTTAATGTGAAAAGGATTAATATATGCACAATCATTTACAAGTCATCTCTACGTGTGTTTTTGATACAATCTTAATAAGATGTAGACACACCTTTCATATATGTTTCTACTAGATTAAGACATGTACTAAATTTAAGAAACCAGAGGTATAAGGGAATTTTACATATATATACATAGAAACAGGATCCTTTGCGAACCCCGCTGGTCAACAAAGGTAGGCCAAATATATATATATACATAAAATCACTGCATCTTGTTTAAAAACACTGCATCTCATCTTTACACACAAAAATAATATACATATATTATTTTTGTGTGTAACGATGAGATGCAGTGTTTTTAGACAAGATGCAGTGATTTTATGCTAGATGTAGTGATTTTATACTAGATGCAGTGGTTTTAGATGTATTGGTTCTTAAATAAGAATCCGCCGATCAAATACCAGTAAAAATTATTTTTTAAAAAAAACCAAGTAATTAAGAAACGGTATTTCGTTTTCAGTTTTATTTCACGGTACCTAAATTAAACATATAAACCGACAAAATTGGTTCATGTATTGTCATTTTCTTTGATTAAGAAAGGAAAGGAAATTAAATATTATCACAAAACGCACGCATGCTTCAGGTTTACATATATTTCTCGATCGATCTTTTTCCTTTAATTACTTCATAATCTAATGTATGAACCTAAACTATTGTTAGTGCGCGTAGTAGCCCTTCACTTCTCACGGCCTCTTCATGAGCCACCATGGTCCCGTCATCCTTACTACGCGCGTACGGTCTTCGCGTGATATCTTCATCATCTAGGATTTTTGGTAACTGGTAGCACCTATAATGATAAAAATAAAACTAACTATGGTTCACGGTGTTTCTCGTTGATCGGGTCAGGTTAATCGGGTTTTGGTTGTTGAATGTATTTTAGGGGTCAAAATCTAAAACTAAGCACAATTTTATATGAACCTCAATTAATTAAATTATTATTTTAAAAGGTAAATGAAAGTATTAAAATGTATAATCGAATATTGAAATAAAATTTATTTCCATTAAGTTATAGTGGCATCCAAAAATCTGATTGGTAGCAACGGCTCGAAAAATTCAGAATTTTTTAATACACTTGCAAATTTGACTTGTGGTCCGTTTCATTGTTGGACAAAGGGCAAGTCCACCCCGCCTTCGATCACCACCATCATAGTCGTCTTCACCATGATATTTTTTTGCTTCTTAATTTTACAACAGATACATTAATCAACGGCGCATCAACGATCATATTTTGATCCTACAAAAATCCAATCTATTTATAAACTCGACAAAATACTAAATCAATCAAACCAAATTCCAAAACGAAATTTTACAAATCATTAAAATGGATGCATACAATGCGATATCATCTTCGATCTTCCGATAAGGATATCATGCAAGTTGTGAGCGAATGTGTTAGAAGGATGACGGTTTCGAAAGCGGTCTGAACCAAACCGAATTTGAAAATCCGAAAAGTTGAAAACAAAAAGATTAAAGTTCATGACCGAGAACCGAACCATAATATAGTAACGGGTTCCAATTTTTTTGGTTAAACACGTACCTTTTCAAATTTTGGTCGGGTTCTTGGTAAAATCCGAACCGCTGAAACCGAAAATCGAAACAAGGGAAGTATTAATATAAAAATGTGTAAATCAATCCGATTCAGTTCTAGTTCTAGTATATTTTGAATGAGAATTGAATTTTTTTCTTTTCCTTCTATAGTTTCGACGTAAATATTAACGTATAATCCTATTTTATAAGAAAAATGATTTGTAGGGCTACAATATATATGTGCTTAAATGTTAACGTAGAATCCTATTTTATAATATATAAGATACATGCCAATCATTGAGCGATTAAACATAAATTAAGATTGATTTATTAGGTATGTATAACATTACTCATTTGATAATAAACATAGTTAGGACACCATGTTTTTAGGACAAGTTTTGTGTTAGATATACATGAGTGTTCGATCACGTTATGGCACGTACCTAAATTAGGTCTAATTAGGACTCTTATTACTACACGCTTATACTTAAACATATGTTTTTGGCACTCATATAATTAATTGTTGGTGCAACATCTAATTCCATCATAAAAAATTATATATTTTAGGAAACCATAAAAAGATCATTTTTATGGTATGTTACGATGCCATTTTATCAAATAAAACATTGTATTAGGATCGTAAATATATTATTACAATGTATTTGTATGAGACACTTATATTATTTACCACATGAAGTTAAACGTCCTATAAAGTAATCTACAGAGGTAATAGTTTTGTTTAACATTTATAAGTTATTAAATATATCACACAACATTTTTATATAATAAGTCAAAATATTAAAATAGTTAATTTATTATATTTAAATTCAAAATATAATTATATTAGTTTGATTTTTAAAAGTCAAATTTGATGCTTCAAATTATATAATAAATATTAATTTGTTAAATTAAAGATTAAAATTATATAATAAACGCAAATTTTCTTTATATATATTAGAAGTCGCGGTTGATGTCATAAATACCAAGAAAGCTTGTCACGTGAAATGTATTCATGTAATTAAAACTTTTAATGAAATAGAGTATCGACTACACCAAACACAAATAGTAAGGTAGATAAATTTCATTTTTTTTATAAATTTTATATTTCTTTCTATTTCATGCTATTATCTAATAAACTATTGTATTTGAAATCTACTACCTTATTTTCTAATATCATCTATTAATTTTAACAAATATTTTGGCTTGTGCTTTTAATGTTTTTTTTCTTGGTTCGCTAAAGTTCCTACATTTGTTCTTAATTTTATTAATTGTATAGTCCTGTTTTTTCCTATTATTGTTATTTTCTTGTTGTTACATTATTATCAATAAATAATAAAAATAATAACAATAATAATATTATACTATTTTTATTACTAGTTAATATTATTGTTATTATGTCTGTCAATCTATGTTTAAGATGATCCCTAATAATTTAGGTTTAAGTCACTTAGTAGACAATATATAGATTTAAAAGTAGATTTAAGGATGTATGTTCTGCTGTAAAAAAAATAACTTGACAATTTAATATTCTCTTACCTTTTAAAAACTATTATTTTGACAATTAATAACCATTAAGTTAATTGCGTAATTCGTAGACAACAATAAATTTGGGGCAAAATTTCAAACGGCGTAAAAATACAACGATTTTGGTTTAGCTACCATAATATACAACCAAGTGTTTAAAAAAAAAATTATACAACCAACTTTTAAATAAAAAAAAACCTTCAAAGTTGACCATTTATCTATTTATTAGGTTACCTATTGCATACAATGAAAACTTTTAGAAAATTAGTTGTATTGTTTTTAATAAATTAAAGTTGATTATATACAGTGATGACTTAGTTAAAATTTATTATATTTTCGTACAGTTTGCCCTAAATTTTAGGTATGTTATAAGTCTAAATGTTAGATGATTAACCTGTTTTTCTTTTGTTACAATAAACCATTGAAGATATTATTGTTTTATTAAGCAAGTTTTAAATCGCTCATTTAATGCTCTAGCTAATAGTTAGATAGAAATTTAAACGGGTAATGCAAACTTCTTTAAAACTAATTATTTGTTTAATCAAACATCAAACGAACAAAATAGTAGTTTAATAAGCAGTCTTAAATCTTACAAAAATTTGTTGTCAAGATCACGATGTTGGTTTTAAGATCTTATATGTAACCATTTACTTAAAACGTGTTAATTCTCAGTAAGATAACTACAAACATAGAATCCCGATCTTAACCATGCGATGGTAAGATCTCGATTCAATCTAATCCTATTTGATATGAGATAGTGAATTAAAATTTTACAGATAATCTTTTTTAATATAAAATAAAATCGTAAATAAAATAACTGATTAATTATGACATATAAAAATAATTTCCATATTATTTTAGTTCATCGTTCTCAAATAGAAATTCATAATAAGATGACTATTAATACAAATCTTAATCATTTGTATTGTACTATTGTTATCAAATTTAAATTTGAATAAAATATTCCTAAAGGGATATCTGATTCAAATTTATCGTTGTCCAAAAAAATGTTTAAATTTGAACTTTATATTAATTTGTCATAAGTTTACTATTTTTTGATATAAATTAGTTCGACATATATAAAAGAAAGAGGCACATTGAAGTAAGATCTCTCGATCCCGAACTGATTAATATGTTTATTCTTGATGATATATACTTTTAATTAATTTACACCTTATTTAACTGATCTTTTTGTTGTTTTTTTAATTCAGTTAGTTGGTAGTATGTGTGTAATAGAATTTGATGTACTGAAGAGTGTTAGAAAATGATCACACCACACCATGGTTGAGTAGCGTGAGTGCAATACTAACGTGATAATGCGATAAAGGTGACCACTCATCACACTCTTAGTTTGTTGGCATACACTCTCAATCAGTCGATTATAAGTTTGTCCACATTGGTTGAGCGGGAGAAAGCTAATGCGGCACTAGATCTCCTATAACACCATCGCCCCTCCCTCCCATCTAGCTGGATAGCCTCTCCAATTGGTTTACCAATTTGTGAGCCTTATCTCTCTCTCTCTCATACTTCTATTTTCCTTCTCTCTATCTCTCTCCTCTTTCTACCTATTCATTCTATTTTATTATTTTTTAAATAGAGAAGGGATGCATGAGATGAGTGTAAAGGTTTGTGAGTTGAAGAGAAGTGGAATGGAAAGCTTAGGTGACATATGAGAGAGTATAGGAAGAGTAAGATTGTGTTGATGGTGTAATATACAACGGTTCTTAATTACTTCTTAATCTCGTCCGAGCGAGATAAGAGAAAAATAAGATGTAAGCTTCATACCTCTATAACAGTACTATCCAATCCCACTTGATTATAACATAATAATTACATATTTTATGATACCAAATCTTTTAATATAAATAAAAGACTAATTTCAATAAAATCTATTAAATAATCATAGTCATATATTTGGATAAAAAATTTAATTTTCAAATCTTAACCATCTATTTTCACAAAAATTAAAATTCAATTTTGACTTTAAATTAAATCAAAATTATTAAAGATAATTTCATATATTTCTTTCTTAAACCATAAAATATCATTGCCCACTTTAATTTACAAATATCGTATTTACCATTTATAATATTTTAAATATTTAACCAAATTTTCTTTTTATCATTCTAAAATATGTTATCATCATTTTAAATTCTCTTTTAACAATAACCTATAAACGCTTAACCTTATTGCTCTTAATTGTAATAATAATGATAGATGAATAGTCTGATTATTCATGTCGTATGTCGTCACTTTTTCGAATTCTCATTCCATTCACGTTTTATAATTATATATTATCTTTTTATTAATGTTTAATATTTATTATTTATTATTTATTATTTAATGTAGTAATCTAATATAATTGAGGCAAAGTTCTTCGGCTTTCTATTGACCCACTTGATTAAAAATTGGAAAAATAAAGTGCTCCTCTACTTATTTGGAATTTAGCAGGATTGAGATTAGGTCAAAGTAATTAAGTAAATGGAATTTTATGTGCACTAGAGGAGAAGGGAAATGACAAGACTGACCTTAATCCTACCCTCTTCAGGAATTCTCAGCCAACCTAACAAAAGCTTTCTCAATGAGGAATTCAACAAAAGCTTATTAAAAGTTGTATAGTAAATTATATAATTTCTTTTTGAAAAATTTAAAAATAAATTACATATTAGTTTTATTGACAAGATTTTAATATCCATATTACTTTTCTCGACTATTTATTTTGTATTAATTAAAAAACCCTTGTTAATAGAAAACAAGTAAACTTATGGCTGTTTCAAGGAAAAGGCTTTCAAAGGTAGAAAGCTCAACAATACAACATAGCACATGGGATGATTGTTTGTTCTTTATAGGACCAAGCTTTTTGAACTTTATAAAATGGAAATTTCATATATACTCTAATATATTTCTACTAAAATTTTTGAGTATTTTTTTACCCTAAACCTAGTAAAAATTGTGTAAGTTTTAAACTAGCACCGTATATATATTTGCAAAGTGAGATAATTCGTACACGAAAATTTTGCAATACCCAATGAAAAGTATAGGTTTGGGCTATAATATTTTTAAATATGTAGTAAAAAAATAGTTAATAGATTTATAGAAATATAAAAGACATAACTATTTATACGATAAAAATATATTATATATAAATCAATCCAATTACAAAGTGCAACGGCGATGATATACAATAACTTAAAAAAAAGTTGGGCACAAATTTAAAAGTTCAAAACAATAATCTTTCTAGAAACTCTAGAAAATCACACTAGTTTTGAGAACACCTAGAAAATCACATATTTTGGTGGGACTTTTGTCTCCAAATGCGTACTCGTTTAAATTAACCAAAATATTTTATTTTTTATAAGATAAAGTAGTTGACTAACTAGTTTATAGAAATGAGTCGTGCATGACCATCTATAGATATGCACAATAAAAAGTTTATTTTCTAGATTAAGATACTTTTTAATATTTGTATCTTGATTTATAGATTGTAGATTTGTAACAAACAAGTGGTGTGTATAAAATAGTTACTATTTTTTATTACTCATAAAAAGACATAAGCCTAAACTTAATCAATGACGATAGAAACTTTAACCAATATCAATAATAAAATAGTGTGCAACCAATAACACCCGTTAGAGTTTCTACAAATCATCGATTTTACCCACATCATATGTTAGGATTTATGCCTTCTCACTCTATTATATCTTTGCGTCATATTCGGGTTACGGTTTGTATTGATGTTTTACTTTTGTATAAGATTTGTGTGTGAGATTTTAGGATTTTCGCAACTTATCAATCAACTTAGGGTTTGTTCTAGATCAATGTTTGATTTAAAAATACTAAAGCTAGCGTTTCTTCATCTCAGATTGTTGTTCGATTTGTTTGAGATTTAGAATTTGCAATATGATATGTTTTTAGGTTAATATGATTTTTGGGTTTGAATAATTGGTTATGTGTTTTTGCAGAATATTTTCAAACCACTTGATTAAGGGCATAGTGGCGAAGATATAGAAAATATGAATGATTAATAACACATTAATGGAAAAATTGGATACCTTTATTACAAATTAATAATAATAATAAATATTATTTGTATTTAGAGATAAAAAAGAAAAAAAAATGATAATGATATAGATATAGATATAGATATATGGAAAGGCAGCAACTTTAATGCAAAGAATAGCAACACCCATATGAGATGATGATCTCAAATTGTGTCAACATTGCAGCACTATGCTTGGCTTGGGAATCAAGACCCCAATGGGAATGGGAATGGGAATGGGAATGGGGAATGGGGAATGGTGGGTATTGGATCATGAGAAGCTTTTGAGTTGACTCAAATTTCACCCACTTTTTCACCTCTTTTCAATTATCATCATTTGGGAAGTTTCAACATTTCTTGCTGCAATGATAATGACCTCAAACCCATTTCACCAAATTACACCAATTTCTTCTTTTTTATTTTATTATTATTATTATTATTATTATTATATATATACATACTAGTGGGGTACCCGCGCAATGCGGCGGCGGTGAATAAAGAGGAGGTTGTGATGAGTTTTATGCGGAATAATCACAATGAACTAATATGAGTTTATGAAGATTCTTTGCGAGATGGAAATAATATGAGTTTGTGAAGATTCTTTGCGAGAGCCACTTTGAAATTAAGAATTAAATTACTAACTCTGAGTTATTTGTGTTTCAGTTTGTTGGAAGAGTTTTGTCGCATGGCTGAATCATGAAGTTGCTGATTATATATATGTGTGTAATATTTCATAGTTTCAATTATTATGTAATTGAGTTAGAATGCAATGTTTATAAATTTCAACTCTTTGACTCTTTCATTTGTTTGGTGTTTGTGAAATCTCTTGAACTTGATTTATTGAAAATAGGAATTTAGGTAATCTCATGAATCAAAAGTTAATATTAAAATATATAATTAGACTTAATTCAGTTATAAGTATAGTGATCTCATCAATCAAAAGTTAATATTAAAAATATATGGTTAGAAATAATTCAGTTATAAGTATTGGTTTAAATTCATTAATTGTCGGTTATGTTTTCAATATTTATTTGTTTAAATTCATTAATTGTCGGTTATGTTTTTAATATTTATTTGTTTAAATTCATTAATTGTGGACTTAAAGGGGGGTAAAGGAGGGGTATTTTTTATTAAATTTACTCTTCTTAAAATTAAGAGTTTTTAATTCTCGGTTATGTTTCCAATATTTTTTTGTTTAAATTCATTAATTGTGGACTTAAAAGGAGGTAAATGAGAGGTATAAAGGAGGGGTATTTTAGTAAATTTACTCTTCTTAAAATTAAGAGTTTTTTAGATGGTAAATACATTATATAAGAGTAAGATATATAATATAGAAATATAATCAATATAGAATCTAGTCTTAATCATAGAACCTAAAGAATAAATCTGGACCATTTGATCATCTAAATTAATGGTTGAGATTTGAAGTTGGCAATTTTATAAATTATTTGAAAACTATATGAGGTAACTGCATAATTGAGGGCAAATATGGAATTATGTTTTGGTAACCACAAATTCCCTTTCTAGTTCCACCTCCCGAAAATGCAAACCGATAACCAAAATGCAAATCATTAGGTTATTTGCATGTTAATGACTTAATATTTTTTGCATTTTCGGTTATTTACATTTTTGTTATCTTTTTTATGTCGGTTGCATTTTGCCTTTTACATTTTCGTTAAACAATTTGCATTTTTGTTATCTGTTTTTTTATTCATTTTCCAGAGCATTTTGCATTTCATCAAAAATTTTGAATTTCCAAAAATAATAAAAATTAGAAAACATTTCAATCCTGGTCTTGAATTAAAGGGGATAAAAAACTGAATCTAATGGTATATTTTTTTTGCTAAAATTCTTAAACATGAATTTATTATGACTATTTGGATGTTTAGTAGATTTTTTTTTTAAATGGAAGTTTGGAGGTTAAATGAGGAAGAGATGAGTGAGTATTAATTTGTAATTATTTTTGCAGTTTTACCCTTACTCTTAATGCCACGTGTCATCACCAGGTTTGTTCTTTAAGTTCTATGAATAAGCAAAGTTCTATATAATAATCACACCCTATATATATATATATATATATATATATATATATATATAAAGCATTTAAGTTTTTTCCTTAAAATTCTTAAATTTTAAGTCACTTAAGATTACTATTATACCCTCATCTACCAAAAATGATTCCATAAAATAAACTTAATAACATTCCTTTTTCATAAATTCCAGAATATTCCCTTTCCATAAATTCCATAGCAAAACTTACAAAACAGAATATTCCGTAAACTTAATAACATTTCATAAATTACAGAAGGGGAAAATATATAATATTCGCTTTTTACCTGCTAAATAAAAATTACAAAATTACATCTAAATTTCATTCACTTTTCACCTGCTAAATAAAAATTACAAAAGTACGTCTTGTGTTTCTCTTGATTAATACCTACCAAAACAACTCCTTACAAACCATTTTTATTCACCGTCTCTGCATTGCGCGGGTACCCCGCTAGTAATATTATAAAGCATTTAGACCAAATGCTTAATCTCTTAATGTTTAAGTAAGTTGAAATGTCCTTAATACCCCTAACATCTTACAAATAAATACTTAAAATTTAAATAAAGAGCAATTACGGTGGAATACTTAAAAACATTCCATTTTGTATCTAATTCCATTTGTAAACTTGGTAAATTTATTATAAAAATGGAAGATGTTAGACCCATTTGTAATATGACAATTTTGTAACGTGGCAATTACGAGTGTTATTGTCTTTAATAAATAATTACACATATTTTATGTAAATTGATAATGAAAGTGGTTTACATTTATATCTATACTATATTATAAATTATTTAACTTTTTTTTCTTAAAAATTTTAAGACTACTATATTTTAAGTAGTACATACTTCTAATACAATTTTTAAAGTTGCATTATCTTTTTCTCTAATTATTTAATAATAATATTCTTTTTCTTATTTTATTGTTTTTTAATAACCAATAAAGGGGTTGATAGCGAAATAAAGAAATAAAGAAAACCAAAAAAAGAGAAAGAAATGGACATTTTGTCAAACAGATTTCATTTTCTGACATAGCATTACACACATATCATAACCTATATTTTTGAAATTGAATATGTTGTCAAGTACAAACTATTGTTATTGCTGCCGTAACACAAGGAGTGGCCCATTACCACTCTTACTGTCTTTCTCGGCTCAGTACTGCCGGCCCTAATATTACCAAGCACTCTGCCATTATCTAAAAATGCTTGCGTTTCTCGTGCAGACATTAAATAAAACATAAAATTTTTTATGTCCTTAAAAACAAACACTACCTAAATTTTTTTAACACTTCAACAACTAATTATCCAATAGATTTGATACTGATTTTCAGATTTAGTGGGCAGTGGCCTAATCGTAATTCCCTTTTGCTCTTTAATTTGTGTTTACCAGCTATATATAACATAATTTTAAAAACAGGTCCTTGAACTTGCTTTCACTTTACATCTCTAGTCAAAACCTCTGAATTTTCAAAGGACTTTATAGCTTCATATACATGTAACTTTTTTTTTTGAGTTCATGCTAGATGTATGGCTAGATAATGTAAGTTACTTTAAACTATGTTCAATATTATACTTTTTAATTATTATATAATACTTTCAATTATATTATATTTTTGTAAATGTATACACGTGAGAATGCATCGTTTTTAATGAAAGCTCTGCTTATTTCAATTTTGTTTCTTTTTGTACATTTAAGAATCCCCAAACTCCAAAAAGGAATAGGTTCGTTCTTCAATCACGGGATTAATGATCAAATTATCCACGCCCACCCATACCAAAAACATGTCTATCTTTGTTTTAACATCGTTGGTGATTCTAGTGCTGTTAATTATATTTTATAAAATAACTTTTTTCGGCTTATTTGTTGATTTTTAGGCTTATTACGACTTACAACAAGAAAATAAGCCGGACTTATGAAAACTAATATCGGAAAATAAGCCCTTAATTAGCTAAAACAAACACACCCTAAGTTTTATATAAACAAATGATCTGAGTTTGGGAAAGTCTTACAAATTGTAAGTTTCAATCTTTGAAAGTAAATTTATGATACAACTAGTTTATAGACCCGTGCACGCATGGGTATTAACCTTTATCAAACAGCATGTAACATTCATAAGCAAATTAGTTCAGAGTCTTTGAATTATTCAGACTACAAAATCATTCGATAATTAATTATTCTGTTTTAACAAACAACCTTTAAATTTCTAGTTTTGATCAAAGGAATATAAATTTTCTCTGTGTGTCTGTCTTTGTGATCTAGTTTTGACCAAAGGGTAATAACCGTATTCTATGATTAGTTGAAGGGTTTAAATAATGTGCAAAGTACTTTTTAGTTCTGCTTGTTGTTTACGAAGTGTTCTTGTCATTTACCCTTTTTATTTTTTTTATTCTTCCGGCCCCAAAAGTAATATTTTGTTATTCATTTATAAATCTCGTGCCATTTTATCAATTTTTTTATAACTTAAGTGGCAAGTGTAATAAAATGTGGGCAAATGAGGCTTTTGTATATCATGTTTTTCTTTGTTACTTTATCTTATGTATTAAAATATTATAAATATTAATTAATTAAAAAGTACCTTACACTTTGCTCTCCTTTAAATTGGTGACGTTTATAATTAGGTTGAACTGTTGAAGTATAACCAAGGTAGTTTATAAGGATGGTTAACCACCCCCACCCCTATTCGTGATTCTCGGATTGGATCTCTTTTCTTATCTTTTTTTGCCACAAAATAATGTTTATTCTATTACTGTCGGTTGTATGATTTGTATATTGTCGCGTTTATTGTGGGAGGGTTTGGTTTATTGTGTTGGAGATATAAGGGGGGTGAGGGTAAGTGTAGGCTGCAAATCCTTATATATGCATTGGAATAAAAATATTGTGCTGCTTCATGGTTTTGTTTGCTCTGCTACTTGGTTAATGGAGCATGAGAGATGGGTTTCAATTTTTCACAATGTGATAGAAGTGGATTAAAGCAACCAGGTTCCCAGAAGTTAATACAGTTGGTTCAAGAGAATTTGTGTGGTGGCTTTTGTCTAATAAAAAAAAGCTATAGTAGGTTTTAATTTGTGGTTTAAAGAGATTTAGCATGTTCTTATGGTTTAGTCATTTTGGTTTTGGATTTGTTCTACATTAAACTAGCTAGTTTGTTTTTGTATTTTGTTATTCTCTAGGTTGAGACTTTTTAGTTTTTATAATATTTTCTTTGCTTTTCAAGAAAATAAATTAAAGTATGTTAAAGGAACAAACTAGAAGTGTTAGGAACTAGTTGTTGTATGCATGTTGTAGATAAATTA
The DNA here is from genome assembly GCA_038502395.1 of Dittrichia graveolens. Classification (NCBI taxonomy): domain Eukaryota; kingdom Viridiplantae; phylum Streptophyta; class Magnoliopsida; order Asterales; family Asteraceae; genus Dittrichia; species Dittrichia graveolens. Next base: position 96,931,535 of record JARJIL010000003.1, on the reverse strand, counting down.
TAGTTTAATTCTTAAATTTTATCATTCGAAAGGCCATTGACCTGACGGTATCAAGGTATGATTTAAGGTGTTTTTGTTTTTTGATCATTGAGATTGAGAGTTCAAGTATTATTGTAAATACATATGCAAATTATAGGTTTTGTGTGTAAGTGTGTTTCCCGTTCAAGCAAAATTCTCCATCTTTGTCTTAAAGTTTGTTAATTATATCTTTGTATATGTATCTTATAACATATTACATATTTTAATACACAACTTAAAAAATAAAATCCTACCACCATGGCTCAAAACCTTACTTGCTCATTCTCTATCCTCGGTTGGTTATCGCCACTCTTTTGGTCTCGTCATCACCCTCTCGTCTGTGAACTGCGGAAATCGCAAGCCACAAGCCAAACCAACCTTCTTTTCAAATTTTATATTGAGTGTGTGTTTTCTTTGCCACCTATAAATTGTGTATGTTTTCATATTAGGGTTTGAGGGTCTAATTGGTATATGTGTGTTTAGGTTTTGATTTGTGTGTTTGTATGTGTTGATTTGGAGTACAAATAAACATTTGTGTTAATTTTAGGGTTTGAACTAGCTAGTTGGGGTGTGTGTTTGTCATGTGCTTTGAACTGATTCGGGTGTTTGGTTAAGATTTAGGGGTTTGTTTTGAAGTGTGTTGATATTGGTGTTTATGGACATTGAAGGTGTTATTGTTGATGAAGATGATGGTGGTGGTGGTGGGAAAACAGTGGTTACTTTGAAGTGATGGTGGCCACTAGTGTTAGGTCGGTGATGACGATGGCTAGCAATGGTGGACCATCAAACATTCAGGGGTCTTTGTTAAATGAGAATAGTTTGACGTCGAATGATTTGGATAATGAACAATGTTCTGAATGGAAATCGTTGTTTGGTAGTTATTTTGATTGAACAATCTATATGATGAAAAATTACCATTTTAATCATATGTTTGTCTTACAAACAAAAAACACATTATTACAAATCAACGCAAAATCAGTCGATAAACAGAAGAATCAAAGCCATTAAATAAATTGAAACATTAATAGAGTTGATTGAACAAAATATCAAAGATATCGAAACCATTAAACAGTGCCATCGAGCAATGGAAGCAACTAATTAACAGAGCCTCGATCGAACCATGCCATTAAATCAAAACAAAGCAACTTGGGTCGGGTCGGGAATAAAATTTAAACACATTAAATCAAAACAAATTTTGATCGTCCTAGGACCCACCTACGTTACAGTTAAATTTGCCCTTCACTAAGCCTTACGTCATATTCATGCAAGCTGGTACGTGGTAGTTGCCATACAAAGAGACCGAAGAGTTTAAACTATGACTAGATCCAAACAATTTAACTTGAAACAACAAACTATATATATATATATATATATATATATATATATATATATATATATATATATATATATATATATATATATATATATATATATATAGGGATGAGATCAAATAAAAAGAAAATTAAAGTAAAAAGTGTAAAATTGATGATTATTTGATCATTTTTCGGTATATATATCAACCGATAATCGTTAGTTCATCATCTTTATTGATTAAAACTAGTTCTTCATCAATTTCTTTTTGATTTCAAATACAGATTTTGAAAACAAAATTTTGGAATAATTTGTTGATGAACAAAATGCTTTCATCTAAAAAGTGATGAATATGTTGGATTCATAAAAAGAAATCGATGAAGAACTAGTTTTAATCAATAAAGATGATGAACTAACGATTATCAGTTGATATATATACCGAAAAATGATCAAATAATCATCCTTTTTACCCTTTTTACTTTAATTTTCTTTTTACTTGATCTCTACCCTCTATATATATATATATAGATATAGATATATATATATATATATATATATATATATAGATATATAGATAGATCCAACAATACAAAATACTGAAATTCTTCTTCCTCTGTTTTTACTTTTAACAAAAATTAAAAAAAATTGAAGACGCTTGATATGAATTTGATTGAATACTACTTAAACTATAGAAAGTTAAACTAGTTGATGTAACAAAGTATCAGTTTTATTTTCTATTTTATTTTCTCAAAATCTAAATTTCCTCTTTTTAAATAATTTACATTTTTTTCATTATTCACTTAATTACTTAAAACAATATTATAATTATATTATATATAGGAGATTGTTTAAACCAAGGTTATCAAGATCGAGATCTTACCTAGGATCGTTTTTGTCTTCGCAAGATCGGATCGTAAGATCGGGATCGGGATCGTAAGATCCTACTAAAATTCATTAAATTTTTTTATATTTTTTATGTGCTATAATTTTTTTATCATAAATAAATTATATAGCATTTCATGAAAGATTAAAACTTCAAATTTCAAAATATCATACATCCGACGATCAAAGTCTCAAATGTTAAACGTACAATAACAATTCACTACCATATATTTGCTTTCACATCATAATAAAGTTTAATACGTGATACTCCTAAACATCTTTAATAAATCTAGACAACATATTTTGCATCATCGTCGCTTTCTTCTACCACCACAACATCTTCTGCACGTAAATCTCCGTCTCCTATAGTGAAATAAAAAAAAGTGATATAAGAGTAAAGTAAAAAACTATCAAAGACAGTATGTAAAAAATAATAGAGTGGAATAATAGTAATATGCGAAAATAAATACCAAACAACTCGTTATCTCCACCACCACCATTAGGGCCGTGAGACGAACTTGCACCATCAAGGACATTAATCTATTCCTCATTTGCGTTATGAAATGTACTTTCCTCCTCCGTAATCCACTCATCATCCGAACAAACCTCATCAAAATTCAACGTCTCAAGGTCTAAACATTGAGCTTCAATACGTTTTTCATAGTTTTCGTCTCTTTTACTAAGTTTTAGGTTGTACATCACATACACAAGAGCATTCATTTTTTGTTGATGTAATCGATTCCTTCTCTTAGAATGTACCTAAATAACAAAACAATAGATGCATTAAGAAGCCTAACATATAAAATAACAACTACGCTTAAATTATAAGGAAAAAGAATGTATTGTAATTTACCATCTCAAAAGAACTCCAGTTTCTTTCACACCCAGATGATGAGCATGTCAAGCTCAAAATTCGCATGGCGAATCTCTTCAACTCCGGGGTTTCATCTCCGTATGAATCCCACCAATCGACCGGGAATTTCGCATCCCTTGTTAGCCTTGCTACTTCAAGCCCAAAAAGTTCTCTTGCATTTCTAAACTCGTCAAATTGACAATCAATTGTCATTGCTAGTTTGCTATCATCACACATTCTTTGCAGGCAAGTATATAGTCCAGCTTTGATGAAACCAGAATGACAATCATAATTAGGACTATACTGAGTCCTTGGATTCAAAAAATAACCGGCTAGATGAAGGGGCCTACGTAGTTGATTCTCCCATCGTTCATCAATTATATCCCATATTGGTTGATACCTAAAAGTATAAACAAAAGAAAACGTGATTCCTATAATCGCATAAAAATAGTAATTAATATTAAAATAAAAATACCTCGCTTGAACATCTTTAAAGTTGCTTTTAATTTGCATCTTCGCACTCATTATTTCTGCATAAAGCTTTCCCATAGCCGGTGTCCTATCCGAATCAACTGTTCGCAGAACCCTTACCATAGGAGTTGCACCTCTAAGACATGATAAAACAGATTTCCAAAATAATTTGTCAAGAATTATATTCTCGACATTTATCCCTTCTTTAGATCTTGCAAAACTACAATTGACCCACTTCTCGGATGCAAACATCAAGATCAATGGATTTTTTAGTTCGTGCAGTCGACTAAGTGTTAGGTAGGATGTAGCAAACCTAGTTGCTCCAGGTCTAATAAGTTCTTTCCCTTTTGTGAATTCCTTCAACATACATATCAATCTTGACCTGTTATAAATAAAACTTGTTATCTTTCGGGCCTTTGCTATGGTCTCTTTATGTTCTTCGACTTTTTTTTCAAAGTCCTCTAACATTAAATCAATACAATGAGCTGCACAAGGTGTCCAAAATAGCCTCTTCCTCTTTTCCATCAACATCTCACCCGCGGCTTTATAATTCGCTGCATTATCCGTCACTACTTGAACCACGTGTTCTTCACCTATTTTCTCAATGAAGTCATCTAACATTGAAAACACTTTGTCCTTCGTCTTGATAATATCAGATGTATCAATCGAGGCTAAGAAAATAGTGCCTTTAGGGCTATTGACAAGAAAGTTACAAATTGATCGATGCTTCATATCCGTCCACCCATCACTCATCAACGTGCAACCGGTCTTCTTCCACTCTTTTTTGTATTCTTCAAGTAAGGCCTTAGTGTAATCAACTTTTTTTTGTAAGTAAGTAACTGTCATTTCATGGTAAGATGGTGGATCAAGACCTCTTCCAAAGTCACCAATCATTTGAATCATCTTCTTACACTCGGGATTGTTTACACAATTAAACGAGATAGCACTTGTATAAAAAAACCTAGCGATTTGTTGGCAAACTCTTTCTCGGTCGTCTTTTTTAAACATCGCATTCATTGTGCTTTGACCCTTCCCTTTCTTGGAAACATAGCTATCCATAACTTTCCCTTTGTTGGTCCTATCGTACACCTCTTCATCTTCATTAATCATCGACATGCCTCTCTTTTTCTTGGTCGAAATCTCATTATCTTCTAGTAACCTAAGAAACTTGACTTTAACATCTTCAGGAACTTTTGGACAAGGCCCAACATTGTTACTTGTCCGAGCTAAATGATGCTTAAATCGATAAATTCCACCGGTATACACCACATCACAATACTTACACTTGACTTTTCTATCGCCTAGGTCCACACCATGCTCCCACCCAACATCAGTTCTAGCCCCAGATGTATTTTTTTTCATTCTTTTGCTTGTAGATGATGGGATAGAAGTAGATGAAGGTGCCGATGCTGAACTACTAGCCATGACGATAATAATACAAATGTTGGGCTGCCTACAATAAACAAAAAATAAATACTTCCATGGCTTTACAAGGTGGAGTTGAAATGATGCAATGAAGAGATTGAGATAATGGGCTGCCTACAACATATGGAATATACTAATGGGCTGCTTACACCATACTTGATCAGAATTAAAAGTTCCACGATGAGCAGGAGCAATTGTGTATCAAATATTATGAACAACATAGTAAAGTCAATTAATTCATATTGTTAACAACAAAGAAAGATTAGGAACCAAAAAAATGGGCAAAATATGTTAAAAACAGAGAAAGATCAGGAACCAAAAAATCAGGCAGCATATATTCATTAACAGTCTCTAATACTCAAACAATGCAACAATAAAAGTCTGTAATCCTAAAAAACGAGTACCTTCGAACTGATTAACAATGCAACAAGTTCTATTTATACAATGCAACAATAAACAGTCTGTATTCTCTATGAATTGAGCTACGATTATTAAGAACGAGTACCTTAGAATCTTGGCAGTGAGCAGCGCGGATACGAGCAGCCAAGAGAGGTTTAGCAGCGCCGATTGGAGCAGCGAGGAGAGATTTAGCGCCAATTTAGCAGTGAGCAAAGAATCATCGCTGATTTAGCGCCGATTGGAGTCAACGAACGGGAATTTGGTGTGCTTTAGTGGTTTGGAGGGCGCATGCGTGAATTTGGGGCTAATAGAAACAAACGGTAAACCTAGCAGGAATATGGGCCAATTAAATTGGATAAGAGATTTGGGCCGTAGGGGACTAAGGGGTGTGGGCTAATTTTGACAAATTAAAGGGCAAGGTAGGATCGGATAGCTAGTCGATCCTACGATCCTAGTTACGATCCTACGATCTTGTCCCGATACTATATGAATAACGATCATGCTACGATCCGGATCGATTTTTAAAAGTAGGATCGTAAGATCGTACGATCTTACGATCAGGATCGCGATCCTGATAACACTGGTTTAAACGATAACTGTTTTTTGTATGAGAAATGTAAGAACAAATCTTGATTTTTGATAAAAACAAATCAATTACTAAGAATTAAAATAGTTCGGTAATGGTCTCTTCAATGAGAGTTGTTTTTAGAAAATCAAGCCCCATAAATAATAATCCATCCACTAGGACGTAATTCATGGTTAAGTAACCATAGACCAAAATATCTCTATTAATAACCAAAATACCCCTAAAACTGTTTTGGAAAATCATTTGTAACTATAACTAATTAATGCTCATTAAAGACTCGTTAATAGAGATATTTGGTCTTTTATATATTTTCTCAACCGTGAATTGCTTCTGGTGGACCGTCATTAAAGAGCACAGCTTGATTTTTTTCAAAATACCTCTCATTAATGCGTCATTAATAAGCCGTCATTTTTATTAATTATCGATTTATTTTAGTCAAAAGTCAAGATTGGTTCTCGCGATACTCATATTAAGAGCGATTCTCAAACGAACTCTCCCATATATATATATATGGAGGTTCAATTAAGAATGCAACTAATCGTGAGAATGAGAGACTTAATCCTAATTCTTCATTTGATTTGATCAGATGATCTACTCTGGCCATTTTATTAATAACCCAGCCATGAATTACGACGGGTGAATTGCAATTTTGAGATTTAATAGATTAACATCGAATGAATGACTATGATTTGTGATCTCATTCTCGTCTAAAATCTTAATTCTTCAATAACCCTCCTATATATATTTTATATATATAAGGTTTAAATGAGAACTGTTTTTCATACGAGAATCAATGCTAGCCCTTAATTAAAATTAATTAGTAGCTATGGAATTTTTGCTACTCATTAATAATTAATTAATAGCTCATTAATCAGAGATGTTTTACGAAAATCAAGTATCGCAAATTAAAGATGGCACACTTAGATGCATTTTGTGTTGTTTAAATACATAAATGACCAAAATATCCTTAGTAATGATATTAATAACAATCCTCGTATGAAGAACTCTTAACTTTTTCGGAGTTATAAGTTTCTTATAAGTACTCTTCTAATATTACAAACCTTTCGCCCCTGTGCCCCTTTCCATGTGTAACTTTTAGCATTTTTTCAACAAGTTTTTTTAAATTTACACGCATTAACTAAGTTTATACTGAAATATTTGTAAGCTTTTGGTTTCTTCTGTTGAGTTAACTTTATCTTTTATACTATCAATTCTTTTACTTTTATTATTTATTTATTTGTTAGTTACTTTTCACGGTTGATTTAAGAATCTAAAATTATAATGTTCAATGAATAGAAGACATAAGAAATATATTTCGAGTTCTTTTTTCTTTCTTTTTTATTATTGAGTTTTTTTCTTTTATATTTTTTATTGCTATGTTCGACGTTACCAATCTTTTTTCTTCCTTTACATTTATTCATTGTTTATATTATTTAAATATTAGTTTTTGTCACTACAATACACGAGTTATAAATACCTCGTTAGTCATAATCCTCGAAGAGTGTACTAGTGGTGGTATCATCACATCTATTACAGATTGTAATGCACAAGGTATATCGTATTATAGATTTCAGTCATACATTCTCATTATATCATGCAGCCCCCTTAAAATCGTAATAGGTTAAAATAAAAATGTACAAATGTATATCTCTTTCTTAAAACCTTATACACGCCCGCGTAGTTGAGTTTTACGAAAAACAACGGACAATGCTCTATTTTATTTGATTATATGTGTTATATATAAAAAATCCGCAAATGTTTATACATATTATTTGGGATCGTGAGTTCTGGTTTTACATACTTTTTAAAACTTTAAATTAAAATGTTTATTACCATGAGGTTATTTGAAATTCTTTTCATTTAGTTTTAAATTTACTATTTAATATCTTAATTAGTTTGAGTTTTTAAACATTTTATTGTGAAAGATTTAGTTATTAAAATTGTATATGAATATATAATGACATCTTCCATTTACTTATATGTGATAAGTACATTAGTAACTTCAAACTTAAAATACTATAATGAACTAAATGTTTCATAGTATTGTATAGTAATTGTGTGTCTATAACATAAAAACACACACACACATATATATATATATATATATATATATAATATAATGATCTTAATAAATAAACACAACAAACATATGGTTAATTTAAATACTAACCTCACTATACACAAGCAAAAGTAGATTAGTTATTTAATTTCCTAAACTTAAACTTGTATATTTGGATGTGTATACAACTAAAATTCAAGTTTGACCATATTTTGCCATGATTTCATAGTCAAATAAAATATGGCACATAAACAAAGAAAAAAGTCGACCCCGTTCCTTTTCAATTGAAGCCTATATCGTTATACCTCATAATAACCTATACAATATTGAGACCACCTTCTCTTACCATATCATATCAGATTTGTGTCGCTTTATACTTATTGACACACGAGCATTAGTGTAAGATTCTAGCTATAGAATAAGCAGAAGAAAGGAAGCCAGAAAGATCAAAAGATCGAGCAACATAAGAAGAAACAAGAAGACTCGAAAATGGTTTTAAGACGAACACTATGTTCTGTCTCTTTGATATTGTTGTTGTTGTTATTGGGTTCGGCCTTGATGGGAAGCGATGCAATACGAGTACTCCAGGGAGGTGATGCAAGCAAACCCTTGATGGGTATCAGTTCACCCTTACTGGGTTCGCCCTTGTTCAGTATGCTACCGAGAGGTATAGTGCCGCCTTCTGGTCCATCACCATGCCATAACATACTCGATCGCAAGCGAACCCACCACCAGCCTCCACCTGTGTTTATCCCACTATTTCCTCCCCCGTTTCCCCCTCTGTTAACTCCTCCATATTCTCCTTTGTTTCCTTTACCGGTTGACCCTCCTCCTCCTCCACCTCAAGATGATATAACATGTCCTTGAATATTAACGATCTTCCACGCTTACTCAAACCGTCGAAACCTGCATAGAATAACTAAGAGATTCTATATTTGTATCAACAAGCAGACGACAGAAGTTTCGCGGTATCAAGTATGATCTCGATCTAGGGCTTGAAAATATTCACTAGCATCATTTTTTAAACTTTTTTTAGCTTCATTGTACTTGAATTCTTCTTGATATAGCAATCTCATTGATTAGTTTCTCCTTAATTTATAACCGAAAATTCTAGATTTCTTCGCTCTTTGGCCATGAGTTGCTTTGAAAGATTGTGATTACAAATATCATTAAATATATAGTTTTGTTTGATTTTTGCTTGATAGATATTTGAGATCAAAATTATTTTTCATAGATTGGGCCGGCCAGTTTGATCGGTTCATCTACAAAGTAGAAACCACCTTCTCAGTCCGCCCAAATTAGTGGAGCTAAGTTGAATTTGTTACATTTTCTTCATTACAAATATGATTGATTTTTGTAATATACCGATTCTTTTTCTTTGTCTCATCTCTTGGTTTTGGCACTTATCTTGATCAAGGAAGTAAGAGAATAAGTAAAAAGATTTTGTAGAAGGATATATAATCTCTCGTTGGTTTATTATTCTTTTTTTTACGTAGCTGTTTTTCCTGCATTTATAGGTATTTAAACATGTATATACCTTTTTCATGGAGTTCTATCAGTAGTTTCGTGACATACTTTTTCATGGGACGGTGGTAGGGCGTGGTGAAGGTCTTTGCCACTACACGGGGAGTGTAGTGGGGTGGGGGGAACGTGTATGTTTTACTTTTTTTTCTTTTTCTTTTTTTTTGTTTTATGTTAATTTGATTTTTTATTTATTAATAAGTTTTAGACGTGTCTTAGAATTTGACGTGATAAGAAGTGACCATTGTAGGGCTGCTGAATTGTGAGTTGAGTTGTGAGGATGAAAAGCTAACGAGATAAAAAGTGCACTACAATTTAAACCCGATTATTATAAGAATATAAGGTTGTTGACACTGGTTGGAGTGGTTGTAGCATCAAAATGGTAGTGCCTGATTCGCCTTTGAAAAAATTGGAAATGATATTGTAAAATTAGGTATTTTACCCAATTGCAAGTTAGAATAAATAATTTGTTATATGAAGAAGGTAACAAGGCTGAGGTAAAGTAGAAAGCGACTGTTTATATTTGAGCACTACTAGTTAAGCCACCCAATTCAGTGTTTTTTTAAAAGGCAGACTTGGCAGCCATGAATATACTTTTTCACAATAAAAAACCATCTTTTTCAATATACATGTACCAAAAGAGTCCTATAGCTTTCTACTTCTCTCGACTGATGTATGCAACCGTAAGGATTTAATCGAGCCGAGTTAAGCTGAGCACTGTCGCACTCGAAACTCAACTCGACTTTAAAACTTGAGCTTGACCGAGCCTCATATCTCAAGCTTGAGAGTCAATGAACTAGATGACACTCTCGAGTTTGACTTGTCTTGACTAGAAACAATAGTAAATTCCTTTAAAACATCACTATGAAACTAGATGTTAGTCGCTAACTAGTTGGATATGTAGCCATGTAAGTTGTATATCCATTTATAAAGGGAAAAATGAAAACTAGCATAAGCTCAATTAGACTCGCAAACATGACAAACAGAGTAGTTTGAAACTCAAACTCGGCTCCTTACTCGAATAGCTCAAGCTCAAATGCTCAATTTAGTTAACATCGAATTGATTTCAAATATTTTTCAGGTTGGTCTCGAACAACTCACAAGTTGTCTTAACTTGATTACACTCCTAATGCAACGTTACAAAAATGGAGTATACCATATCGAAGCCGGAAAAAATCAAGAATATGAATATCAAACAGCAAGTACACTAGCTCTGAAAATATTAATAAATAACAACTGATGGGTTACAAATTATTATAGCATAAATCCTGTGAGAGGCAAATCCAACCTACACAAAACTTTTAGCATCCAAAACAGTAAGATTCTGAACAAAAATATTTTGTAAAGATATCTACAAAAACCAAAACGGGTACGTGAATATAAGATGTATAAAAACATAATGAAACGGTTTTACGCGATCTTCTTGTTCATGTTTTCGAAAAGTTGACGCATTTGAAATCTCCAGATCAAGAAGTAGACCAAACCAAACCCGATCAGTACATAGACCCAAACCGCCTCATCACCACTCTCATCCTTTGATCTTACTTCTGATATACTAAAGCGGTCCCTTTGTGAATTTCCCAAAATGCCCTCTTTCACATGACCATATAACACATACACCCTGTCCTCTGCTCCTACAGTTACTGAGGTCGGGAACCTTTCTGAGTCAAGGGCAGTTTCATCATAAACCACACCCTCACTCCAACTATCATCACTTTTGATGAAATAAAGTTTATATTGTGACACCACCAAGAGAACACCATCACTTCTGATGGCAATGCCATCAGGGGCTGTTAATTCCCGGTTTAATTGAATCTTTCTAGCACTTCCATCCTCGGGATCGACTTTATACAAGTTACCCGTGTTTGATTGAGCAACAAGAAGGTACCCTTTGTTACAGTAAGCAATACCATTGAGCCCACACGAGATGTAGGGTGTTGTCGGGTCAACGGGTGTTTTTGTAAAAGTCTTGGATTGAGAAGAGATAGAAACTTTACCTTCAAGATCAACTTTCCAGATCAAGTTACTAACAGAGTTGGTCACAAAGGCGTTACCCGAGAAATCAACAGTGACATCATTGGCCCCGGCTGCTGAGGTGGAGGACTCAGGCTCATAAAGGGTGGCAAGAAAGAGTCGCTTGTGGGGGGTGCGTAAGTCATAGGCAGCAAGGGCACCGTTGGAAGGTTCTGAATGGCTGTAGACCACGGCTAGGACCCGTTTATGAACCATGTCTACAGTGACACCGAGGAAAGATGAGTTAGCGGGGAGGAATTGGTCAGACACGAGGGTGTTGACCACACCAGCATCTGATACGGTTAAGAGGGCCGAGTGGCGGAGTGAACCGACTATGAAGTGTTGACCGGTTGGATCCCATGATAAAGACTCTGGGTAAAGATTGGGTGATTTGAAATTGATCACATGGGGTGAGCTTGCGAATATTGGAGATTGAAAAAGGCTGAACATGGTGGTTAAAATCAGTATAGAAATGGTTATGGTGAAAGACATGATTCTTGAAAAGACTTTAAACTTTCTGTTGTCGCAGTAATAGATAATCCACCTGAAAACAAAGATCAAAGCTTTTATATATAATTTGTTGACTCAGGTGATTTCTCTTGTAAAAGAAGTTAGCATTTAGTCAAAATCAGAACAAAACAGGATAATTAATCTTCTTTGTCAAGACAATGCAGCGCCAATTAGAAAAAAAGATAGAAGTCAGATGCTATACTCTAATTTCATATTGATCAACTAAATTTTAACAATATCCACGTGGTTGACCAATTTGCTTACACTTATGGTCATTGCTAGAAGCGAGTACATCTTGTTAATCCTTTAATTCAATTAAAGAAAAATCCACCATGAATTACACGTTACCTTTATTGACTAATGTTGATATTTATGTTACCTTTCTCGGCAATTTTCCAAAAAAACAAACAAGACTGATGTAACAGCCCTGCTTTCAGCCAAATGTATATATATCTGTGTGTGTGTGGCAAAAGTATATGTTTTATAACATAATGTCATCATGCATATTAACATATGATACATAAATTTTTTTATACATATTAAGTATGGCCATTAAGATATCCAACGCACAAGATATAGAATGAAGGGATGTCTTGCAAACGGACCTTATTGGGCAGCCCTTATGTGGACCCGAGGTTAGAGAACCTATGAGAAATTTGGCATACTTACCATATAACCATGAGATCTCAAAGAAATGTTTTATACTTGAAAGTGGTTTACAAGAAAGATTGTTTTTAGCCTTTGATTTGGCTAAGTATTTGTGAAAAATATTTATCATGAAACCATAACTACTCACTAAGCTTAAAGCTTACATATTCATGTATGTATCTCTGGAACCAAGGAATAAGGACAAGGTGAATCATGGTTAATATAATAAATTTTCATAAGTTGTACTTTTCCGCGTTCCGTTGCTGTAATAAACTCTATTATAATGAAATAAAAGTTTAAGATATGAAGTTCTTTGATTTACTTGTACTAAAGGCAAGTGACGATACCCCCGGTAACGGGATGTCACAAGTTGGTATCAGAGCCTTTGGTTCAAGTGAACTAAGTTTGGCCTTAGAATTAGACAAACCTAGACTTGAGCTTAGGACTTGAAATTATCCAACAGACAAGGTTACACAGATCGGAGAAAGACTCAAAACTGCACAAGATAGACAGAAAAGCTACATCGATAAAAGAAGAAAGCCGATTGAATTCCAGGTATGTGACATGGTGCTATTAAAAGTATTACCTTGGAAAGGAGTTCTGTGTTGTGGCAAAAGAAGGTAAATTACGACCACGATATATCGGACCTTATAAGATCATTGAAAAGGTAAGTGTAACACCACGTCTCGGCATGAAAGGGAGGCTACTCATACGATACATAAACAGAGCAAAACTAAGAGAATATTTCTTAAAACAACCAAAATCAACTACCTTATAAACTCCTGCTAAATTGGTTCTCAATCACTTGCCATTATGTCCCCTAGATACCTGCCGTAGAAAGAGAAAAGAAAATTGCAACTGAGCCAAATGCCTAGTGTGAAGATATATATATATATATATATATATATATATATATATATATATATATATCATACATAATAATAACAATAATAATCGAAGCAAACATAAAGGTGTGAAAATCAAAGTTTCCAAATCAAAATACTTTCAGAAGGTCTTTCAGTGTCAAATGCAAACATACCATATTCATACATATCATATCAACAATTCATATCAAATCACATATCGTATCACATCGAACTCCTACAGAAAACGCATACACTTGCACACCGTCAACAGACAGATATGACAAATGCAAGACTTTTGTACACTCGACCTGTAGATCCAAATGTACCCTACAAATGTGAGATGGGTGTTGGGCACCACACTACCATCCACCATAACATAACATAACATAACCTACAAGTTTAGGGTCGACCCATACGCCTCCTAACCAAAATAGCTCTCGGAGCTAAACCCTAAGGAGATGCCGTGGACCGATCACACCACCACAGAAGGTGTAACACCACCGGTGCCCCCAATGATGTGCCTATGGTACCCCCATAAGTGGTTAAATAGCTCAATGCATCAATACCATAAAATATCCAAAATAACATATAGTCCAAAATATAATTTTGTGTTCCACAAGTTTTGAAAAACGCTGATAGTTAAAATAATACTCAAAATATTTTTAAGAAGCATCATGTGGAACATATCTAATAAAAAAAATATAGGATATCATAATATCTTTATAAATCCAACAATAGAAGCACATCGAAAGAAACAATATTTCAAATATCAAACTTTCAAAAAACAAGGATCAACGTTGAAAGAATAGTAGGAATTCAAAACCAATATTTCATATTTTGAGGACAAGAACTAATACCGACGAACATGAAAGGAATCAATTAAAAAGTCTTATTTAAGAGAGGAATCCATACGAACAACTATAATAATTATAAGAGAAGCTAAGAATTTGTACAAACGAGCATGAATCGAATCAATCAAGAACCTTTAGTTAAGAGATAGAATTCGTACCAACGACTATAATAACTGTAAGAGAAAGTAAGAATCCGTACCTTATTTCAAAATTCAAGAAGTCCAAACGCTACTAATAGCTTCAAGTTTGATTCCCTTTTCCTCCATTTGTATATATAGGCAAAAGTTCAAACGAGAACTGTTTTTCGTACAAGAACCGCGAGAACCAATCTTAGCCTTCCAATTCCCCCTCCTTCAATTGGATTGCCCACCCATGTATTCCTAACATGCACCCTGCCACACTCAATCTCTCACGCTCTTCATCCATGAATTCCACTATCCACTTGAACGGTCAAGATTGGTTCTCGCAATTCTCGTACGAAAAACAGTTCTCGTTTGAACCCTCCCCTATATATATATATATATATATATATATATATATATATATATATTACCATTAGTATTTATCTTTATTCTCGTTCTTTTCTTTTGTTGCTAGTCTAGATTGTTCTATGGTTAAACCTCTCTTATTGGTATTATTTTTCTCAAGTTAATTTGGCATGTAGATTTTCTAAGTTATAATGGTTACCCAAATTAATTTAATAAAATCCAAAACGTTAGACAATTAACCCTTACAATAGATTTTTGAATAGATGTGTGTGTGTGGATATATAGGTCAATTATGAATTGTCACTAACTGTTTTAGAACTGTGAGTCATTTCTAGTCTTATTAGTAATCCCTACAACTTAATGATTATTTTCAAGTCCCTTTTTTTTATCAAAACTTTGGTGATCATAAGATTTTAGGTCAATAAAGATACTTTAGATAAGAAGAGTTATTCATACTTGATCATTACTACTTACGAAGTTTATAATGAAGATGAAACAAGATTTCTGTTTATACTATGAACGGTGAACCGGTCAAATTAAGACATGCTTGAGTAAAACAAGATTTTAATTAAACCCTTGTTTCCCAATTCAATCAGATCGTGGATATTTGAGGAATTTGATTAGTTCCAAATCAGAAAGGAAAGTCAAACAGTGATAAAATAGAACTCTAGACAGCAACCTACAAAGGGATTTGTTTCGGATCAGACGTGGTTCTAACTAAACAGTAGCCTATAGTTGTTCTATATCAATGAATATCCTAATCTTATTATGTGAACACTATGAAGCAAGAACAAGATAATCAATCTATGTTAAATCTCTCTATTTCTTAATAATTCCAACATTCAATTATTCACTGTTTATCTCATTTACCTATTTTAAAAGCAACTTCCAATAAAGTGTTAAATGTAATCTCATGTTTCCCCTGTGTTCATAATATACCCAACGATTCCAAGAGAAATTCGCCAATTCTGGTAAATATGTGAATTAAGTCCCTTAGTTCAAACATGTAACAGCCTTTAGTTTAACTACTAAGTTATAGAACTGACTTAAGTATGAACACATAAGTGATTAACAGGCTCAATTTAAAGGATTTAGACACATTAACATTATAGCTTCCGGTATTCATTCAAATCGAAATCGTGGTATTGTAAATTTGGGTTTAACCTAACCAAAAGAAATCAATACAATCAAGCTGATCGAAACGGAAGGAACTGATCGATCGAAACAGAAGAAGAAATCGAACAAAAAATCGAGACTTTCGTATCATAGGAATCGAACTAACCTCAATCGTTGCTGAACTCAAAGTGGTTTAGCCCTTCAATCAGTTTAATTGCCGCCCTAATCGCTCTCTTACTCTCTCTCTCTCTCTCTCTCTCGTTCTCGATTGAGAACTTGATCGCCGATAAACGGGGTCGCTCTCCCTCTGGCGTTGAGAAGTCAAACACACAGAGCAAATTTTAGGGCTTATGGGTTTAAATTCAATGGGCTTAATCAAATGGGGTAAATGGACTTAAGTTAAGTTGATAGACTACTTCAATAATACGCTAATAATGTTATAATATTTAAACAATATTATTATTATTATTATTAATAGATTTTGTTTTATATGCTGATGTATATTATAACAACTTAAACATAGTTAATATGTACAACTAATCTTATTGCAATAACAAATTATAATTACAACTATTACTATATATAATTGTCAGTTTTAAAATGCGCATAATGCATTATGGGTAGTGAATTGTTATAATTTGTATGTTGTCTTCTATATTTTTAAGTTACATTTTAACTCTCGATGCGATGTCACAATTATTTTAAGCTTCTTTTGTTTCAAGTGAGAGTGAGGAGTTTGTCTCTACCCTTACTTTTTATTCTTTTATAAATTATCACATTATAATATATTTAATGCTCTTTTCTATTTTAGTTAATAACTTAAAATTTTATCACTCAGAAATTTCTGATATACCCTTTAAATAACCTTCATTTCTTTGTCATACTTTATACATTCACCAATAAATATACTTTAATAACTATATACTTCTCCACTCATAAAAATAAAGAAAAGGATTGTTTTGTTGCTTTTAAAATTTTGTTTTGAAAATAAAAAAAGGAGTTAATGGAAAGAAAAAATAAACAAATGAAACAACATGTTACCCGATTGAAACTATTCGCCGCGATGATATTTCGCAGGTATCATTCTAGTGAATTAAATAATTAGTTGTCGTTTACAAGTTTTCCACTGTAGATAGTTATTAAGCGAAGAGGAAACATAATTTAACTTTGAATGTTGCGTTATTTAAGATATTAAGATGTTATATAAAAGTTTAATTGTTATAATTAAATTGGTTAAAACTTTTTAATTAGTTTGATATACGAGATAAAATAGTAAGTTTGAAATTGTTAAAATTAAGAGACTACAAATATTGAGGCAAATACATTATATACAGTGTTTACTTGTAGTCAAGCCAACACCTTCCTGTTCATTTTTACAAAGGACATGAATGTTCTTTATCTGTTGGTCTATGTCGACGACATTATTTTTTACAAGGAACAACCCATATCTTACTTGTTTCTTTATTTCTCGCCTAAATAAGGAGTTTCTCATTACCGATCTTGGAAATTTTAACTATTTTATTGGCCTTGAAGTTTCCTATCTTGACTCAGGCATCTTCTTAAGTCAACCGAAATATGCTCATAATATTCTTGCTA
Organism: Dittrichia graveolens; assembly: GCA_038502395.1. Classification (NCBI taxonomy): domain Eukaryota; kingdom Viridiplantae; phylum Streptophyta; class Magnoliopsida; order Asterales; family Asteraceae; genus Dittrichia; species Dittrichia graveolens. The sequence continues at coordinate 96,913,922 of JARJIL010000003.1, read as the reverse complement.
GAGCTCATCTTCTGGAGGCTAAGCCAGTTGCCACTCCTCTTTCCACCCTGGTCTATTTTACAAGTCAAGACACTCCATTTAATGATCACACTTTCTATCGATCTCTTGTCGGGGCTCTTCAATAACTTACTATTTAGCAACCTGATTTGTCATACGTTGTTAATCAAGTTAGCTGGTTCCTCCATGCTCCAATGCAAGATCATTTTAAGTTGTAAAACGGATCCCACGCTATGTTAAAGGCACTTTATCTTATGGTCTCTCGTTTTTACATACTACCTCACCTACCTTTTTAGGATACTCAGATGCCGATTTGGCTTGATGTATTGAAACTAAACGCTTTACCTATGGCTACTCCATCTTTCTTGGTGGAAATCTTGTATCATGTAGTGCAAAGAAACAACCAACCGTGTCTCGCTCCAGTTGTGAATCTGAATACAGTGTATTGGTGAACACTACCGGTGAGATGGTCCAGATTACTCATTTGCTTTGAGAACTTCATGTTTTACCATCTGGTCGTCCCACTCTTTTTTGTGATAATCGCAGTGCTCTATTCTTAAGCCAAAATAGCCAAACACGTCGATATAGACTATCACCTTGATCGGGAATTAGTCCTTTCAAAAAAGTTCTACACCAAATTTGTCTCTACGCATTTGCAGCTGGCTAACATCTTTACCAAGAGTCTACCGCGTCCGCTTTTTGAAGAATTTTGGTCCAAGCTTCGTGTGGGTCCTCCCCCTCTTCGCTTACGGGGAGGGGGGATAATAGGAATGATTGATACGAATCCTAGTTTATAGGATGAGATTGTGTCTATCCTATAATTTTGGAAGTTTGTTATATCTTGTACCTTATATATTTTCAATACACATCTCTCGTAATTAAGGTGAGATTTCACAAAACCTAACAAGACAAGATGACATCAAATTCTTATGTCAAAAAAGATTAAAGGTGCAAGAAAATATCTCAAGGTAAAGGCTACAAAGGAGGGTTTGAGAATACAGCTTCAAGTCCATGTTTTTACCAATTGATGTTTTCTTGAATTTTTCCACCAACAGTCAAGAATCCCCAAAACAGCAAATTTAACTCTAAATTGGTAAAATTAGAAACAACTATTAGGGTTTCAAAACTGTGTTGAATGCCACGTTGATAATCGTTGATGCGAGGATTTAGGTTTCCCCAAACTTCTAGAAATTAGTGATTTAACTATGGCTTAGATTATAGAGTGATATACAACGAGAATCCGGGTGATTGTTTTTTTTTGTTTGTTCATGCTCGTTCTGATTAACAATCCAAGCGATTTAACAAACTGAGTTTTGACTTTTGACTTTGCCGTCTAAGGTTTGACATAAATTTGGGTTGTTTTCCGGATTTTGCCTCACTACTTTGAATAACCTCATTTCTTACCTTTTTGTTTTTTTTTTTGGCAATTTTATATATACCCCTATTAAATTACAAAATATCTTATATACCCAAAGCATGCTTTAAGATCATTATATTTTATGCATAAAAAACTTGTGCTTTGGATATATATGATATTTAACAAGTTAGGAGACTTTGAGATACAAAACATCTAAAGGACTACTTGGATTCAAAACACATTTATACCACTATGATCGAACACATGAATAAACAAGGATCTGAACTACAATTTATATGTGAAGTCCTATATCCATAGTTTTGGGGATCACTCTAATTGATTCACCTCAAACAGAAACCATAATCTTAAATCCATGTAACTGTAACCTCGTCATCGGAACTAGACACGTAAACTACTTTGACTTGAAATTATCGTGGATAAAATAAAAGAAGCAGGTTCAGTGGAAGAAACAGAAGAGAAAGCAATTCAAGCGGCCTCAAATGATTTTAAAGAGAACAACGGAAGACGAATATTCACTTTCAAAGGCACCCATGCATTCTAGAATTATTGACATTAAGATTTTGTGAGCGAAGGATATTCTCTCGGATAATGGTTGCTAAAACATGTACCGATAAAGAGTCATTGGACCCAAAGAGAACTTCTAGCCATATTTTTTTTAATGGCGCAAGCTTCACTAAGCTTATGAGGGAACTGACTTTCTATGAGTTGAAAATCTCTAGCTCCACTAAACTTAATTTTGAATATGTTAATGAACATAGATGGTATAATTATTTGACCTCCGAAGAAAAAAAGCCTTGGAAGCCAAGCTTGAGGGCCAGCCCTCGGTATGGGCAAGAGGGGCGGCCACCCAAGGCCCAAAAATTCTATGGGCCCATTTTAATCAACCTAGATATAATAAGCTTTGCAGTAGTGCAATCGTTAAGGAAAACTGAGATAAAAAAAAACAAAAAGATGCATTAAAAGTAACAAAGCAACGTTCAATATTTATATGTACGTTGACCCTTATTGTTCACCCTTCTTCTTCGTTGTAGCTATTGACCCTCCTACAAGTACAATCAAACTTTCACTTCAGCTGCTTCTATAAATCAAGAAGTTCACCCACAAAATCGGTTTCTTCCTATAATGACGTCGATGTGGTAACATTTTGCTTCTCGTCTTCCACTGTAACATCTTTCACTGGCTCCGGCCACACAACTTTTTTGTAGAAGTTTCAACATTTTAGGCCTCTAGAAACGACGACGACTACACCGCTACTACAGGCGGGTTTCGTTCGCTACCGATGGATCAAACAAAGATTAAATCTTTCAAAATAATGAAGTAGGAGATAAATGACAAAAAATTTACTTATATATTTTAATAACTTTAGAAAATACCCTTTTTTTATTTTTGCTCAGGACCTCATGTAGGTTTAAACCGATACTATCAAGCGCCGGTCCAACACCGATCCGTACAAAAACTTGTTAGATTCCCACTTTCAACTTTCCGTATTTGTCTTCATAGTCGTCTAAAATATTATTAATGATCAACTTCCATAATAATATAATTATCATTAGACTATGTATTTCTTTTAAATATGGCGGTGTGACGCATTGAACCGATAACGCGCGTCTTCAATTTTATGAATACACTTTTTAATTTGTGAAATTCTTTTCTACATTTCAATTTGATCTAGTAACGTAATCTTACAGTACCAAAGGGGCTTGCTCTTGCGGTAAGGGAGTTTTCCCGGTGAAGGAGAGGTCTTGGGTTCAAGTCTTTCTGGAGTGTTTCTTCCTAGGAGTAGCTGAGGGTCACTCCCTCATTGGTAAAGCAGCCCTATCGAATTAATTAGGGGGTGTAGATGGAGTGGATCGAAACCGGGACCCTGATCAGTTCAACCGTATTTCGATCATGTGCCTCTACCGTTGAGGCGAAGCTGTTCAAAAAAAAAACTTAATCTTACAGCACAAAAAAGAGGTTTAACTTTTAAAATTATTAGCTTGATAGTTCTTTTATTTTTTCTTTACTTGACATGTTTTTTATAATTATCGTTGGTTTCATTGTCGTTATTATTCAAATTTTTAGGGGTTAAAGCAATAAAAATATTAATTAAAATGTATAATATTGGAGGAAATATTATTTCCCGTAGTGTAAGAGAAAATAATATTTTTCTTAATATTAACAAGCGAAAATATATAATCTTCAAAGAAGTAAAAAAATATTACGTTTAACAATAAATTTGATTGTAGTTGGTAAAAAAGGGGTTTTTTTTGTCCGTGGAGGATAAAAAACACCCAACAACAATTATATATAAAGTGTCAAATAAAGTAAATAATAGATAATATCTATATAAGTAAACCAATTTTATACCTAGAAAAGATAGATACAATTATAATAAGGTTTAAATATGCTAAATAACAGTAATATTTTTTCTATGTTCTATTATGGTACAATATTTTTTATATATATAGTTAATGAACTCACCAAAAAATCTGTCGTTACGTCATTTCTTAACTTGCAACTTGTTTAGCTAGTTAACAAAAACATGGTAGCCATTCAATCGACGTTTTTGCTCCATTATTGATCGTTTTATAATTTTTTATAAATCATTGTAAATAATCTTTTTATTTTTCAAAAGACATCAAGTTCAAGAATTCTCATCAAGTGAATTGATAATTAAAGTTGAGTATATCTTAAACCAAATCATTCAATACCCTCTTACCAATTTTTTATCATTTGACTTGTTTTAAACTCCTTTTTAGTCATTTTTTTGCATTAGTCTATAGAAAACCCGACTACCTTTCCAAATGAACAAAAATCATAACTTTTTATCAAGTATTCATTAAGAAGTTTGAGTTTCAAATGTTAAATTTTTGCTATTACTTTGAAAACAATACAAAAACAATGAATTTTTTGCTCAATTCATGATTGTTTATGTAACATCCGTCCTGCATCAATTGGAGAACGGAATGAAGCATGCCTTATAAAAGTGTTAATACATCTCCTCACAAGAGGCCTTCTGGGTGGAACAAGTGTTCCATACCAGAAATAATTGAGCCACTAGGGCAAAGCAGACAATATCATGTCACGGGTTTGGGCCATTACAGATGGCATCAGAGCTGGACGCCGGACTGACCTGCACAAGGAGGACTTATGTCTGAAGAGGGGATTTGTAACATCCGTCCCAAATCGGTTGGAGAAGGGAACGAGTATGCCTTATAATTGTGTGAATACCTCTTTTAGTATAAGACCTTTTGGGTGGAACAAGTGTTCCATACCAGAAACTAAATTATGAGCCAGTGGGGGCAAAGTGGACAATAACGTGCGATGGGGTTTCGGCTGTTACAGTTTGTCTAATTCTTTTTATAGATCATTGTAGATAATGATTTTATATTTTAAAGGACACCAAGTCCTTTAATCTTCATCAAGTGTAGAGTAAGAAATCGACAACTAAAGTCGGATATGTCGTTTATAGATAACTTGATTACATTTTCATATACTAAGAATCGTTACTTTTCATCAAGTATTCATGGAGGATTTCAAGTTTAAAATCTATATTTTGTGAATGTTAGAAGTGAAGAAAACAATGGGGGTAGATGACATACTATAACTTGTTAAAATCAACAAAAATGACATAGTATAAAAAAAGTTGACATACCATAATAATACATTGGGAAAACGTTACTGCTATTTAGCAACTTTAACCTTTATAATAATAGTAGTAATGATAGTAATAGTTATTATTAATAATATCATTATATTAATACTAACTATATTAGATGCCCATGTGATATACGTGTTGGTTTAAAAAAATAATAAATATTAAACATTAATAAAAAAGATATAAAAATAATTATTATACACGAAAAATGAGAATTTTAAAAAATGGTGACTGTCGACGTCAACACTCAGACATAATTGCAAAATTGTGATATCATAATACGAAGAGACATGATTGTACTTTTTGTACAAGTGATCTATCATTATTGTTACAATTATGACAATAAGATCAAGTTTTTATCGATTATAATTAAAACGAATTTAAAATAATTATAAAATATTTTATAATAATAAAATTAAGAATCTAGTTAAATATAATAATTTGGAATGATATAAAGAGTAAATATGATATACATAAATTAAAAGCAAACGATGACATTTTAAATTTTAAGAAGAGTAAATATGACATTTAATTAAGGTTTAAGATGTGAAAGGACGAAAGGCACTCCTTTATTAGAATTAGAATTATAATAAATAATATATAATAGTAAGAACAGTCATTCATTCATAGTATAAATAAATTAAACAAAATGTAATATAGTAAGAACAAAATGCAAGTTTGTACGTTTTATATATCAGCTACTCCATATTAACTAATTAAGTGACGTAATGATTTGGCCGGAATTAAACTGAAATTAATTAATTAATTAAGCCTTTTAAAACCCTAGCTATTTACTAATTACTTAAAAATTCATTTAATTAATACTTTACTTATATTACATTAATTAATTAATTAATTGGATGGATATTTGTATCGACTTTAATTGCTTGTTTGTTTGTACGTACGTACATACTCCTTCTAGCTAGCAAGTTAAATTAAGATTCATTAGGTTAAGATATAATACTTACAATGATTTTAATATTTTTATGTTCATATCATTTACATACTTGTTATGAAACCTAGTAATCTGAAAACATTTGTTATAGATATAGTGGAGTATGCTCAAATAATAATTTTTTTATAATTTTAATATTATTGGTCATATTATTACATTTATGTTTTTTTTATACTTGAAAGGTTTATTACAAAAAGTTTATTTAATTATTATAAAAATATTTATTACATTTATGAAAAAAGAAATCTAATTAGAAAAAGAAATTTAGGAAGTATAGTTGTATTAATTATTATATTAAAAACAAGATTTATAATTTGGAAAGAAAAATAAATCTAATTATGGAAGGTGTTTTTTTAGTTAATTAAGAGTGTTTATATATAATGTATTCATCCCTATATGTGTGTGTGTATATATATATATATATATATATATATAAAGAAGTAAGAAATACTATTTTTCATATATATTTTATTTAATAAAAAGGAAATTAATTAACCTTTTTCAACATTTTTATTTTTATTTATATCTATACTATATTATAAAGCATTTAGGTCATTGTAATCTCTTAATTTTAAGTAATTTGAAATTACTAATTTACCCCTTATTTAAACATATAAGGAAACCATTATATGGAGTTTATTAGATTGTTAAATACCATTTTTATAAGTAAACCTTTTATAATAAATAATGTTTAAAAAGTTAAGTCAATGAAAATTAATTTTCAACCTATATGATATTAAATACAATTTAAAAACTAAATAAAAAAAGACCTTCATTAAAATAATAGTTTAAATATTTTATCATATAACACATTTAAATTTAAGTATTATAAAATACGTATAACTAAAACTCGTAAACCTAATAACATGTAATTTAAGACATTTTCGGATTTTTTAAATGGCTCATGTAATCAAAACAAAAGGTTTAATTTGTAGTGTATTTAATATTCTTTGTGTTTCTCATTTTATTATTTTTAAACATCAATAAAAGAGTTATAAAGAAAATAGAAATAGAAAAATGAGAAAGAAAATAGATATCTTGCGAAATAAAATTATTCGATGTCATCATTATGTGTGAATATAATAGTCTTAGGTTATAAATACGAACATATTATCGAATATGAATTATTTATAACCGCTATATTATACGTGTAGTATGCTAGTATAAATAAATTGAAGAAGTTGCATGAATGAATAAAAGGGACCTTCGCTTTCATCTCATGAGTTGTACGCGTACTAAATTGAGCCAAAAAGTTTATAGATTCTGGAAACTTCTAGCGCTGCTTTACGTTTACACACATCTCACTACAATTACAAAGATATAAACTGATCAAGTTTCAAGAACATTCTACACATCTGTAACCCTCATTTGCCAAAATAAAATATCTCACCCTAGATATTTTCTTTCCATGTTGATCGATATTTATCACATTTGCATGGGTCCACCCTCATTAACCGCCATTGAATCACAGATAAAGAACTCTATAACAAGCCCTGTTGTCCAATTCACGCCCACCCTTCACCGCCGCTTCTGATTGATTTCCACAGCCTCAATAAGTTTCGGAAGAAAAAAAGAAAAAGATTTGTATCTGTGAATTTTGTTGTTCTGAGTTCGAATTCAGGAAATTAAGACGGAGATGGAATCAAATCAACAATGTCCGTCGTATTACAGTGTTTTAGGCGTTTCAATGGATTCCTCCGTCGAGCAGATCCGCCGAGCTTATCGTAAGCTGGCTATGGTATTCTTCTTGTTCCTGCTCTGTTTATGGAGTTTATAATATGATTATTAACAGATTCTGATGGTGAAATTGGATTTCCTTTGGTGTAGCAATGGCATCCTGACAAGTGGACGAAGAACCCATCGCTTTTGGGAAAGGCTAAACGAAAATTTCAGCAAATTCAAGAAGCTTATTCAGGTAATTATCGGTTTTGTTATGAATTACGCGTAATAACTGTTTTATAACTTTTGAGTTCTAATTTTGGGGAGTGAAACAGTGTTATCAGATGAGAAAAAGAGATCAATGTACGATGTTGGATTATATGATCCTCACGATGAAGAAGACGAGGTAATTTGACAAATTTCCTCTGTTTCTAATTTCTAATTTCTAATTCACCCATGTTCTTGATTCTGGTTTTGATATTACCTACTAATTACCATGTCTTCTATAAATATCATGCTAATTACTTGCTAAATCGCCATGTTTCTGATTAGGGGTTTGCTGATTTTATGCAAGAGATGTCATCTTTAATGAAAAGTGTCAAGAAAGAGGTAAGTAAACAACTACCCCTGTTTTTCAAGAAATCCGAATTTGACTTCCATGTTGAGTTATAAAAACTTCCATGTAGGGATTTTTGAGGTTGCCTATTGAAAGTAGTAATTGTTAAAAAGTAATTAAAAACAGCCCCTGAGAATGAGTGATTTCAATAAGTAAATACGAAATAACAGTTGGAAACTAAGAATGTCTAAATCTTTATGTTTGACAGGAAAAAAGTTACACTTTTGGTGAACTACAAAACATGTTTTGGGAAATGGCGGAAAGCTTCAACCATCCAAGCTCTGACAGTAATCATTGGTCACAAGAAATGTTCACTTTCAATGATGATCCAAGAAGTTCAAAAAGATCTCGAGCCAACACGAACCCATTATCGGGTATCGGTATGCAAGAGACCAAGTGCGTATGGATCCCATAAGGTCGCCTTTTGTGAACTCGAGGGGAAACTCTTTTCATGATCGGTATCGGCAAACTCTTATTGATCGAGCTCTAGCGACTTGGAGATGACGAAATACCGCGTGCGTTTGTTTGTTTGTTATTGAGCTTGAAAATTGCTTAAACAAAGCAAAGAAATGCTTTTGGGTTCAAGCTTGAATCAATGTGAGGAGAGAGCACAGATTATGTAATTGACATTCATTGTAAATGGGAACGTGTTTTCTTGTGGATTTTGAGTGAGTTTGTTTTTATAGTCCTTCAAAATTGCCGCATTTGCATTTGAGAAGTGTTTTTGTTTACTTTTACGGGCGCAAGACTGTAGCCAGAACCCCTAGTGCTTATCAGCTCGTAAAGTTGAGCTTGTATGTGTTTATGATCGCGTGTAGAACGACTTGCACGTGTATAAGCCAAGTTGTTCATAGGTGTAGAGTCCTTTACTATATCGTCGTTAACAAGTTCCTCGGGGCGTGAAGGTAGTATATATTAAGGATATAGAGCCCACTGGATCAACACAACAGCCCACTACATCAACACAACAAATACAACAGCCCAATGTTGCAATACAGCAAGTTTAGAATGTAAATTGTAATCCAGTTGTATAGTCAAATTAGTTCCGATACTCATTCCCGTAGAATCGTTCTTCTCTAACGATGTACGTAATCTTTATAAATCATGTAAATCTATGAATCAATTCAAGTCTTTCAAAGATAATCTCTGTACCTCTTTATGGTATCAGAGCCCTAAATAGCTCCTTTGAGTTCAATTTCGATCCTATCCATTCTCTTCTCCTTCAATTTTCATGGCAACTATCATCGAAGTTACTGCACACACCCATTTTCCAATCAAGCTTACTGCAAATAATTTTCCTGTTTGGAGAAAACAGGTCCTTGCAACCCTAACAGGTCTTGGGTTAAACACCTATGTCGATGGCTCCACAGAGGCTCCACCGAAACTTCTGCCTTCTGACATCACAAAGCCCAATCCAGCTTATCTCTCTTGGTTTCGTCAAGATCAAATCCTCCTTGGGGCTCTACTCGGAAGCTGCTCAGAAATCATTCAACCGATTGTCTCCTCCGCAGATACATCTCGTCAAGCATTCAAAAGGCTAACTGAAAGCTACGCCAGTGTCTCCAGGTCACACATAATCTCCTTAAAGTCAAGACTTGCAAATAACCCTAAAGGTACAAGATCAATCACCGAATTTCTCCATGACATGAAGACATAGCAGATGAACTTGCATTAGCACAAAGTCCAGTTGATGAAGAAGATTTGATTGTTCATATCCTTAGACAACTTGGTGAGGATTACACTCACATCTCATCTGCTCTCAAAATTAGAGACACACCCATTACCTTTCCAGACCTGTTTGACAAATTAGTTGATCATGAAAGAACTCTAAAAGACATTTAGCAACCATCTCTGATTGCTACAGTCAACAATACACAAAAACATCCAAATCGGTATTTTCCCAGATCAGGCAATGATAATCGATCTTCAAATCGGTTCAACAACACCTCTGAGTACTGGCCATCTCGTCAGTCTGGTCAATACAGTGGACACAACAACTCTCAGCGAGGTAATCGTAACTCCAGCTATTGTCAATACTGTAACATTCATGGCCATTATACTAAAGATTGCAGGAAGCTAGCTCGGTTTCTTAAGGAGAACAACATCACTATATCTATGAACTCAACAACAAATCCAATGGTAAACACCACTTCTGCCAGGCCAACTTCACCCACCCCACCATGGATGTTTGATAGTGCTGCTTCGCATCATGTTGCTTCCAATCCCGCATCGTTTCACACCCTATCAGAATACGGAGGACCTGATGAGATTGTGTTAGGAAATGGTAAATCCTTGTCTATCTCTCACACTGGTCATACTACTCTCTCCACTTCATCCCGTCCTTTAAACTTACACAATGTCTTATTCGTTCCTAAATTACGTAATAGTCTTATCTCTGTGGCTAAACTTTGCAAATCTAACAAAGTTTCTATTGAATTTTTTCCATACTTCTTCTTGGTATCTACTATGTTGCCATTTGCTCTCTACGTAGGCTTCCCAACATAAATTCAGCAATCACCTCCAATTCATCGCTTCTGTCTTAGCATCACAAGTTGGGTCATCCGTCAATAAAAGTTTTTAAATTTCTTCTTCGTCATTTAGGACAACATTGTAATAAAGTATCAACAATTTCCTTTCACTGTAATGCTTGTTCTATCAATAAAAGTCATAAACTACCTTTTGGTGCCAATTCTTTTAAAGTCTCTAAACCTTTGGAACTTATATATTCAGATGTGTGGGGTCCAGTTCAGTCTTCAAATGATGGTTATACCCAATGAAACGAAAATCTGATGTCTCCATCTTATTTCCTCAATTTCGCACTCTGGTTGAAAAATATTACAACACTCCTCTTGTCTCCCTATTCACTGATAATGGAGGTGAATTCATCAAACTAACCTCCTACCTTCAACACAATGGAATCTCTCATTTTACCACTCCTTCCCATACTCCAGAACAGAATGGGATAGCCAAAAGACGTCACCGACACATTGTAGAAACAAGTCTTTCTCTCCTTCATCATGCTAACCTACCTCTTACATTCTGGTCTCATGCATTTCAGACCGTTGTCCATCTTATCAATCGACTTCCTACACCTATTCTTGACTACAAGTCTCCATATGACAAGCTTCACAACACTTCCCCTGCCTACCACAAACTCAAACCCTTTGGTTGCCTCTATTTCCCATGGCTACGCCCTTATTCCCCCTCCAAGCTTCATCCCCGTTCTGCATCATGCATCTTTCTAGGCTATTCTGCCTCAAAGTCAGCCTACAAATGCTTTGACCCCAATTCTAATCGATTGTATCACTCACGCCATGTTGAATTTGTAGAACATACTTTTCCTTACAAAACAGATGCATTACCTACGGTATCTCTTCCATTGGCTGATGATTTATGTCGTATGTCATCTGATCACTCCAACACATTCTCTCAAGATCCACCTTGATGTCCATCAAAACTTACTACCTCCATTCCACCATTAAACACTCATACAACCCCACTAGATCCTCCTATCTTACCAACATCTTCATCGCCCACTCCGCCTTCTCCATCTAATATTTCAGCTCCATCCTTACCAGCAGCACCTACATCACTACAACCTCTTCTTCATAAAAGACAGAGAAAACTCAATCCCAAATATTATAACCAAAACCTTATAAACTCTACTACTCTCCATCCTATACCTCATACTCTTGAACCATCTACTCACCATCAAGCTCTAAAAGACCCAAAATGGCGTAGTGCTATGGATTCTGAATTCAATGCACTTCTTCACAACCAAACTTGGGATCTAGTTCCCTTTTCTTCTCACACACCCATTGGATGCAAGTGGGTGTTTCGAATTAAGCGTAAACCTGATGGCTCAATCGATAAATTCCAGGCCCGTCTTGTGGCAAAAGGTTTTCTTCAACAATATGGGAAAGATTACTTTGACACCTTCAGCCCGGTTACTAAACCTGTTACCATTCGCATCATTCTCTCCATTGCACTTTCCAACAATTGGCATTACGTCAACTCGACGTTAACAATGCATTCCTGCATGGTACTCTACACGAAGAAGTATTCATGACTCAGCCACCCGGTTATGTTCATCCCCGGTACCCTAATCACATTTGCAAGCTTAAAAAATCGATATACGGCTTAAAACAGGCACCTCGTCCCTGGTATATCGAACTCACTACCTTTCTTCAAACATTTGGTTTTCAAAAATCTGCCGTTGATGCCTCACTCTTCATCTACAAACTTTCCCATATTACTTGTTATTTCATGGTTTATGTTGATGATATTGTGCTTACGGGCAATGATCCTAACTTTCTAGACCGATTCATCAAAGCTTTAAGTACATAATTTTCGCTAAAAGACATAGGCATGCTTCATCATTTTCTAGGTGTTGAAGTGATTCCTACTCCTACTGGTCTCTTTCTGTCGCAACACCGCCACATTCAAGATATCCTTAACCAATTTCATATGGAAGGTGCCAAAGATGTAACCACTCCGTTAAGTATTGAACCTCTATCTCTCACTGATCAGTCACCCACAGTTGAGGTTACTCCCTATCGCAAACTCGTTGGTTCCTTACAATACTTATCCTTCACTCGATCTGATATCTCCTTTGCCATAAACAAACTCTCTCAATTTATGCATGCTCCTCGTTAAACTCATTGGAAAGCTCTGAAGCGTGTTCTTAGATATCTCAAAGGAACCATTCATCATGGTCTATTTCTAAATCGTAACTCTTCCTTACAACTCTCAGTTTTCTCTGATTCTGATTGGGGTGGTGTACACAGCGCGGGACGGTCAACTACAGCTTATCTACTACACCTTGGCACAAACATTGTTTTATGGAAGTCCACAAGACAAAAGACAGTTGCACGGTCATCTACTAAAGCTGAGTACAAAGCATTGGCAAATGCCTCAGCTGAACTTATTTGGTTAAAGAATCTATTACAGGAACTGGGGGTTCAAGTGCCACACACGCCAACCTTATTTTGCGACAATACTGGAGCTACATACTTATGTGCGAATCCTGTCTATCACTCTCGCATGAAGCATATTGCACTTTACTACCATTTTGTTCGGGAACAAATTGCATCTGGTCTTCTCAAAGTCCTTCACATCAACTCTCAAGATCAGCTAGCAGATATGTTAACCAAGCCTCTGTCTCGAACTTCTTTCTTGCGTAACAGATCCAAGATTGGAGTCTTCGATAGATCCTCCATCTTGCGGGGGCGTATTAAGGATATAGAGCCCACTGGATCAACACAACAGCCCACTACATCAACACAACAAATACAACAGCCTAATGTTGCAATACAGCACGTTTAGAATGTAAATTGTAATCCAGTTGTATAGTCAAATTAGTTCCGATACTCATTCCTGTAGAATCGTTCTTCTCTAACGATGTACGTAGTCTTTATAAATCATGTAAATCTATGAATCAATTCAAGTCTTTCAAAGATAATCTCTGTACCTCTTTAGTATACATTTACGGTGCTGTGAGCTCTTTTCGATCTTCACACTTGAAAACGAAGATAAACACGACTATAATCTTGGTTTAATTTCTTAATTAATTAAGATTAGTCTATTTGATGTTTCAGCGTACGCACGTCAACAACAACTCTAATACAAATCTCACTAAACGCGACATCTATTTGACCATTGTACCATGAATTTAGCCCGTTTGACCCTAGATGGGTCTTCTTCAATCAGAGCTAGAAACATGTAGCCATTTGCATGAAATCTTTGACTCCAAAGCGCACAGATTTCATAGGTTGTAAACCTTCCCAGTTGACTACAACTACATGCATCAATGGTTAGTGTATAGACATGAACTAGTTATCAAAACCCTTATTTACAGTACAACTATATTCAACGACACTTGCCTTAATCCTGATACGAAGCTGATTACATTTTCACCCCTACTAGATTTGTTTATTGCAAAAGAGCCACTTAAGCTCTTGATTTTAATACGTTATCATATGATCTTATTCCATGATATGATTCAAGTCAATCATATTGTTGGTCCTGTACGTAACAAATTAGTTTTTTCTGTGAACAACCTTATAATAAATGTCAAGTGACGGAGAGATGGAAAGGGTGGAGAGAACCTTATTCTATGATCAAGTACCTTATTTTTAGTGTTTGTATGTAATTCTAATTTTAAAAAAATTGTTGGTAGAATGGTGGGATAGAAATATGACCACGTAAAAGATTTAGTTTTAGAGTAATAGAAAGATGAAAATGGTAGGAAGAAAAAGCTAATGTGAGCAAATGGGATGGAGCCCGGAGGGGTAGAAAGATGATCAAACCCGAGTGACCTGAAACCAATTCGAGTTAATCTTGTTCGACTAACAAAGACCCGGTTTGGCGGTTTACAATTTCTACTTTGCATTCAAAAGAGAGTATCATGTTGATTCGATCTTAGGCATTCAGAATTAGTGTTCTTGTGAATACATGAACACAAAATATGGATTGTAGGTTGTTAGTCCCAGATTAAATACGCAATAATACATGTTAATTTGTAAAAGGAGGTTGAATACAAACTTAAGATATTTTAAATTTGATGCACATACAGATACTTTTAATATAATTCTCGTTGATGTATATCAAGAATTACATATACAAGGAAGCAGAAATTCCAAATACAATAAAAGATGTCAACAAGTTTGTCTGACACATAAACTAGCTTCTCAAAGACAACTAATTTCTAAGAGGTTCAACACACGAATAACTTTTTCTACACTATTTGCTAACTCTTGAAACTTGCTTTTTGCTTAAGAGCAAGAGCTTGTTATTCGAGAGAAATTTCAGTTGAAGTGTATTGATCACCAGGATCCTTGTTACCAAATGAAGCATCAATTGCTATATATAGAACACGACAGTTCTACTGTTGAAGGAGAAGAGGGATTAAAGTGGTATGGTTGAATAAGATATTAATTGTAGAGTTAGCGGTACAAAAAGTAATATTATCTTAATTAGTTTCCCAATAGGATAATAATACTTTTTGAGTGGAAATCCCACTAACAATATAATAATATTATTTTCCATACCTATTTGCTTTGTAAGAATCAACTGTCTTGTCATTGCTTTTTGTAACACCCACAAACCTGGACTAGTAGATTAGCGGGTTGGCGGTACGTATTTAATGGCGTTTAAATTGATTATATAATTTTATGAGTTACTTAATTTATTAAATTAATTAATTGATTGGAAAATTTATATTAATATGTGAAGTATGCTTAGATATTATATGTATGCATGTATGTAAATATGTTATGTATGTATGAGTGTTAAGGATGTATATAATTGAAGAAATAATGTGTACGTGTATGTAGATGTTGTAACGTCCCAAAAAAAAAATTTTAAAAAAAAACATAATTCATTCATAATCATTAATATCGTAATTACACATCAAATTGTTCACTGAATAATCATCCATAATTAATTAAGTTACAATCATCCTCATTGTCTGTAATTAAAACTGTTACTGTTGAGAACTATGTAAAAGGGTTGCGGAAGCTTGGGAATTGAGCTATCATCGCTGCGCTGGAGCCCCGCCATGGTCGCTACCTGAAAAGATGTGAAATAACAATTGTAAGCCAAAGGCTTAGCGAGTATACTACTTACAACCAAATAATTCGCATACTACTCAACTCATACCCACTACCGTAGTAAGTGGTCTCATCATACCCGTCACTAGGACGGTCTCGTCTCACCCTTTGTCATCACAACGGTCTAACATACCCGGCACCGGAGTGCTGGTCTCATACCCGACACCGAAGTGTACGGTCTAACATACCCGACACCGAAGTGTACGGTCTAACGTACCCGCCACCGGAGTGAACGGTCTAAATATACCCGACACCGGAGTGTATGGTCTAAACATACCCGACACCGGAGTGTACGGTCTAAGCACGATCAACTATAACTCGTATATTCATACATATCTGTTATTCTCATACATACATAGCATCTGGAATCTATTCAAGTTATAAGTGAGAATACTCGCCTGTCAGCTGTTCCTGTCACTCTGTTCTTACTGTGCGACTCAACCGTTTTCTCTTTAACTGACTGCTACCTGGTTCATGTCTAACCATGGTTAATACTGGGCTAAACTGTTACTTACGGAATGTCGCATGACTAATATGAAAGTCGCATGGACTACTACTTGGTACGTGAAAGTCGCATGAGTTTCTACTAAGTGTCGCATGGGACACTATTCATCATGTGAAAGTCGCATGAACTCTACTCAACCATGCAAAAGTCGCATGAACTGATACTATGCATATGGAAGTCGCATGGCACACACACTGGGACTTGAAAGTCGCATGAACTGACATTAAGCCATATGAAAGTCGCATGGCACAGAATGTTAAGAACCGAAAGTCGCATGGCATGTTCTCAAAGTCGCAGAACTAGCATTTCTCACATGAAAGTCGCATAGAACAAATCTGAAAGTCGCATGAACCTATATTCTACTCATGAAAATCGCATGGACTTATACTCTATACACAAAAGTCGCATGAACTCACATACAACACATGAAAGTCGCATGAAACACTATTCACCGCATGAAAGTCGCATGAACTGAGGCTTAAAGTCACATGGCACAATACTCATACACTGAAAGTCGCATGAACTAATATTTTCTATATGAAAGTCGCATGGAACAACATACAAAGTGCCAAAGTCGCATGAAAATACACCTGGGTTATCTGAAAGTCGCATGGCACATAAATGCGTCCATGCGACTGTCGCACGGCACAAGAATGTGCCCATGTGACTGTCGCATGAACCAACATCTTCCCTGTAAGTTCAACTTTTTGAAAAACCCATACTCCATAGCCATAATCAAGCTTTCTTAAAACTCAACCAATTGAACTCAAACTTGTTGCAAAACATTTCTCCACTTATATAAAACCTTTCTTTAAACTTAGAATCATATTATATCAACTTTCAGGGTGTTCTTGGTTATACTTTCTCCTGGGTTTTTCTTAAACCTTCAACAACCCAAAAACCCATATTTTGAAACATCCAATCATCACTCAAACATGGAAAGAAATGATGTCTATATGATTCTAAAGAATAGAGAGACAGTACCTGATGATTTCTCTGCTAAAAATCTCAAGTTTCCAACAATGGAAGCCTTCTTCTTCTTCTTTATCGTAGCTTCTCCAATGGCACAGAATCCTCACACAAAACTTGAATGAATGCAACAGTAGCTTGGCTCTTGTGTGGGAGGCTATGCCCTAAACCTCTATTTATACTCTCAAACCCCTCTTGTGGGCCTGGGCCCATTTCCATATCTCAAGGCCATTTTACAATCCTAACTCTTATTGGATTGTGATACATATAAGCTCACACTACTTAATAAAATTTCCATCCACCACATACACATATATAAATATATATACGAAACATAAGTCCATCACTTAAATAATTCCCAATCATCATGTGCATAAATCATCAATAATATTCATTAAAAATATTCTTGTACATATTGAAAATGTGGGTATTACAGATGTATATGGCAAGCATATCTCCTGCTCATTATATTCAAAAGAAAAGGTGTAAGTGTGTGTAGAAAACCTTCCATTGAAGAAAGCTAGAAACAAACAAACTAGAAGTTTCAAAGGTGTAGGATTTGAAGTTGTTAATTCAAACAAAAGGTAAGAATATGTTCATAACATGTATATGATCATCTTGGTATGCTTTTATGTAGAAATACATGATTATATAAAGAATCACCATTGATGGAGCTTGAAGCTCAAACTCATTAAGTGGGTTTTGATTATTTGATGATTTAACATGAGTTTGATGTGTTTTTAATGCATGAATACATGTTATTAGATGTTTGTATATGTTTTTAGTAAGTTTATGAAGTTCTGGAAATTAGCTATGGAGAACTTTGGTTGGCTGTACGTTGAAGAAGAAGATGATGATTCTTGAATATCGAAGTTCGCGGCGCGACACCCCTTTGGGTCGCGGCGCGATCCATACACTTCGTATTTGAAAGGTTTTGTTTGAAGTAGTAGACCTCGCATTCGAAATGGAACCACTCGAATATTTGTCGCGACGCGACACGTCCAGGATCGCGACGTGAAGCTTCGGCTTTGCATTCGAAAGTGGCGCTCGAAGTTGATTCACATTCGAAGTCATGGGGGTGCTCAAAAGCGCGTCATGGCGCGACGCTTGAGTAGGTCACGACGCAACCTTGTTATTTCAGAACTGATTGATATTGTTGATCGTTTGTTGTGACATTCTTTTAGTATATTTTTGTGTGAAATTTATACGCTACATATGAGATTTATGTGATATAAATATATGAAGATATATACATATGATTCAGAAACTGATATCGGTGATTGTTGTGTTTTCAGTCAATACCAAGGCTCAGTAATATTAGACATCTGAGTACAACTTTTGAGAACAAGAGGTGAGTGGACGTTAATCGCGGATGGTAAAGATTATGGTTGATGTTATTGATGTGACGCATGCGTATGTGATTGGTAGACTGTTAAGTCTGATTGTTGATTGTGATTGTTGATTGATTATATCTGTTGCATGATTATTTGACCGATACACACTCTTTGGATGATATCGAGTTGCGTTTGAGAAGTCAGCTATGCGTGAAATTGGGCTGGGCTCGTCTACTGGTTGGTTGACCAGTGGTAGTCTTACTGGTGCATGCGTTGCATCAGAGGGAAATTTCACTGTGCCAATTCAGTAGAGGGCTATCGGTAAACCTTTGCTTTGGCCGGCATTGGTTGTAGGTTCTGCGCCGAACCGCCGATCTTCTTGATTGTGTGATTACATGCTTTGATGTTGACTTGATGTTTGCTTTTGTGTTTGACCTCTACTCACTTAGCTTTGTGCTAATTCCCCTCAGTCGTTGCTTTTGTAGGTTTGTGAGTTTATGGTGTTTACAGAAGAAAAAGTTGACCAGACTCTGATTTTGTGGTAGAAAGAAACGAGCTAGTGTTTTTATGTAACACCAAGATATTTGTTTTATTAGCTTTGAACTAATGTTGATGTTTGTAAATATTTGTAATGTTTGTAAAGCGGTTTGTTAATTAAGCTTCCGCAACGCGTATTTAAAAAAATGGCTTTGGTTTTCCGATGTTACACTTTTAGCTTTATGGGTTGCCATGTTCTTTTTGGATTTAACCATAACCAAAGATGTTGTTGTCGTCCATGCTTTGGTATTTGATTATATCTTCATGATCTTCTTTCGATGGTAACTTTAATCTTCTCTACAGATTGGAGTTCTATCCATTTTGTTTCACTTTGTGTTACAAAATGTGCATATATAATTACAATATAAAGATCTAAGGCTATAATAAACAACACATGTTTAGCCTTTTGACTTAAAAACATTTACAAAAGAGCTAAAGTAATCTAAGCTAATCAAGTGTACTATAAGCACAAAATTAAGTTTCTCAGCCTAAGTGTTGATGGTTCAGTTTAGAGTTATGCTCAACTGATCACATATTGCTAATTAAGGATTGTTCAGTGTATCACAAATTGCTCAGCTGATTAAACTGTTAGACTATGGAGGGCATAAGCTTATCAAACTCTATGATCGGTTGATCTAAGTTGTTCAACTGATCATTTAAAGTGATGAGCTTATCCAAATTGAGACCAAGTGTTAAAAAGATATACTTAACTGATTGACATGAAATGCTCAGCTGACCACTTTGTTCCTCAGCTGATAGTATTTTGGTCACTCAGCTGATGGATGATTTTACTCAGCTGAAAGGCAAAACTTGTATTAGCGGATGGTTTCTACTCTTGTATTCTTTAGCTGATCTTCTAATGTATGCTTCTGCTGATACTTAGTATTTAGCTATTCTTCTGCTAATACTCTATACTTGGTAAATATTCAAGTCAGAATCTTAACAACACATGTTAAGATTCATTCTTAGTCTTTTTAAATTATTGTTTTTGTTAACATCAAATCCTATATGTTTTAATAGATAAGTTTGATTATTAGGTTGAAATATTTATCTCCCCAACATAAGTCATCAAAAAAGCAAGTATTGAGCGATTTTGCTATAAATTAGAATTGGGGATTTAGGGTTTCGAGGTCACTATGGGGTCAAGGGTAGAGAGGCATTCACATCAAGCTGATCTTGTGCCTTTAGCTACACTAATGAGTAGAGAATTGACAAGTGAAAAGATGGAGACCCCATATGTGAGTTATGAATGTGTTGCTCAATCAAGAAAAGGTGAAGATTATTTCATGATGAAGACGGATTGCCAGAGAGTTCATGGGAATCCTATTTCAAAATGTTGCCGCCATTTGCCTTCTGAACTTGTTGCTAGGCAAGTAGTGAAGGTAATTTTTGTTTATAGTATTTTTTTATTGGATTATGTGAAATTTTCAATATTTTAAATTTTTGGATGATGGTATCTAAAACTTTTACTAACACGTTAACCTAGTTATCATACGCTTAACATTGCAATTTACAAGGGACAAATGTTGTGTATACAAATAGCAATATTTTATGTTTGGTGTATTTCAAGGAAAATTGCACTATTTTCATTTTGGAATGATTTCTTGTCAAAATAACATATACGTTCAACATCAGTTGTTATTTATAAATAATTTGATGGCACAAAAATTACAGATTAATCGATTTGTTGATATCTGACGAATCTTGAATCTACAAGATGCTTTGGGTATGAATGAAATCTAAAAAACACATTTCTATTAGATGATTTATTTAGGAAGCATTAAGAACAAGGGGACTCAAGGACGACACAACCTGCATGAATATGGTGCCACCTCATAATCCATTGACACCGGCTTCTCCGTCCTGTAAAACCTAGGGCAAGCTCAGATCTTTATTTTCGTGGTTCTGCTGGTAACTGTCTGGTGTAGGTCAAGAGGAACTCTCTGAAGAAGGTTCGGCAATGTTCGTAGAAAGGTAAGTTTCGTCTTTTTTTACATTTCAAATTTCATATTCTGAACTTTAAGGGTGTTTGGATTTGAGTTTTGTAATTTATTATAGAACATTTCTACTTCAAGTTACAATAATCAACTTTTAGATGCTAAGGGAGTGGAGAGCGGTAAAGGGCTTTGTTATAATTGTTTGATTTTAAATTTATTTTAAAATGTGTAGATTGGGGAAGGATGACATGGGCGGTTCATCCACTTCGGGACTCTTCACGTGTGTCCTGTGTCAAGTTTACCTGGCTGCAAGTGAAGGTATATCGGTTGATGGTGCTTCTGTCTTCTCTGCAAATTTAAAACCGTGGCAAGGTCCGCTCCTTTGTGTAGTTTGTCGTGATAAAAAGATGCATCGGAAGGAAAGCGACCCGTTGGAATCAAAGCAATTTAAAAACCCTAGATTCATTTTTCAACCAGAAAATTCTTTGGTTTTTTCATTGATAAAGAATTTAATAGGTTGCAAAAATCAATAATAATGTTATAATGAGTTGTATCGTACTATCGTACGTGCGTTTAAGCCTTGACCATATACTAATTTTGTGGAATGTTATTATAGAACTTACATATTCAAGAGTGTGTTGTTCAATTTATCAAAAGAAAAGTGTTTATTGTTTTTTTTCCTTAAAGTATCTTAATCAAAATTCAAAACTTCAAAAAAGTTGAAAACAACTTTCGACCTTTTATACGAGGAGTAATGGAAATTGGTTTGTTAAAATGCATAATATGTACCATCACGACATTTTTGCCTCTCCCTTGTTCTTACTCTTAGGGGTGTTTGGTTGAAGTGATTTTATGAGAATTAAAATCCAATTCCTAGAAATTCCAATGTTTGGTTCATCATGGAATTGAAATTTGAACGAATTAAAATCCATAAGGGAGGGAATGTAAAATCGTTGAAGATAAGGAAGGATTTTAAATTCAATGGATAAGGTAATATGGTTTATTACCATTATACCCTCCATCTACTTTCATCGCATCGCCGGTCGTCATTCGTCTGTCATCTTTCATCAGTCGTCGTTCGTCAGTCGCATCCCCGTTCGTCGTGTAACGACCAAATTTTTTCAAATATTTTATTTTATATTTGTTAAGAAGACGATGTAGCCATTACTCGAATCATTAAGAATATTAATAGGATTCTTTTTGTAATGTTTGGTATTATTTATTGTCCTCTTAAACAAATAGGACTATGAGGACTTTAAATGAATAGATATAATTGGTTTGGGGACTAAGATGGTAAAAATAAAAGATAATGGGATTAGTAAGGGTCATTAGGGTTTAACCCTATTGTCTTTAGAAAACAACAGACGGTTGTTTTGGTCGAGATTTAGGTTGTTCTCATCGAACAGTAATCTGCCAAATTGGTGTACATGGCCCATGTACATAGGTGCTGGTCACGTACAGCCTCGTGTAAGGCTACACGGACTGTGTAAAGGTATAAGGGCCATGTATAGCCCTTGTAGAACACATGCCATGTAGGCCTTATATGGACCATGTGACATAGAGCTACATAGGCTGTGTAGGGGCAGAGTACACAATGAGTGTACATGATCAATGTAGGTCGTGTACAGTAGTCTGTATAGCTACACGGTCCATGTATTAGGCCGTGTAGCATTTTGTTAGAGCTTGAAAATGAGCCATTGAGTTCTAAATAGTTAAATATTCATTGTAAGTGGTCATTTATAAGCTTATAACATATCACATGGAAAAAGATAATATAGAGGGATCTTAAATTACAGACATTGAGGTGAGTTTCACCATTCTATTATATATGTGAGATACTTGTAATTATATGTGTTATACGAGATGTTGTATTATGTATGTGTTTGTGAATAATTGTGATTTAATGTGATGCCTGAAGGGCAAAGTAAGAGAAGCCTAATGACTATAGAGGTGCCTAAGTAGTAAGATGAGATGTCTAAGTGACAAATGAGATTGCTTTAGAGACAATATGATAGCCTGAGTGGCAAAATTTATAAACAAAGTATAATGAGACAAGCTTTAGTGCTTGGTGATGAGCCTGAGTGGCATAATGTGTTTATTTATTTGATTGTATGAGTTGACGTTATTAATATCTGAGTTTATATATGTATATATATATACATATATTGCCGAACATTTAGATAGTGAACTCACTAAGCCTAGTGCTTATCAATGTTTGATCTTCTCTTTTTAGGTAAAGATCGGGGTTAAACTCCGGTAAAAGATTGATGGTTCCAGTTCAGTTGCTGCTTTTGTTATTAATACTAACCTTTTGTAAATCAATCTCAATGTTAAGTTAAGATGTTTTGTTACATTATCAATGAAGTACAATATCATTTATACTTAATTTAAATGAAGTGATATTTAAAAAAAAAAATGGGTCCTTACAACAAATTCGAATAAGTAAGGAATTACGGGATATTTCAACACACACCAACCTCTACAAAAATCTTGTGGAACATGTTTCACGACTACCAACAACATTTGATTTATGAGATAACATTTTTTTAGGTTACATATTTTAGTTTAATGTAATTTTTGTTATTTAAATTCTATAATAATATTTTTTATTTCATATAATTTTTGATCTTTTATTAATTACTATAAATTAATTAATGTAATTGTTTTTAGAAAAGTTGACCCGATGAAGTATGAATTAAATATGATGGTTAAATGAAAATTAGTATAATACGTAAAAAGATGATGTATCATCTTTCTCTCTATAAATATATATATATATAAAGAAAATCATTTTTGAAAATGTTTCTTTTTTAAAAATCTATTCACAAGTCACATCCTATTATTTTTTTAATTTTGACTACTACTAATAGAAGTATCTGATTTCTCCATTATTGGTCTTGAGGAACCGTTTTTTATAATTCTCGGGTCCTAGGCATACCCGAATGAAAACATAGTTTTTAGTTGTTTTATTACCGCTATTTCAAGAAGTTTTAGAAAACCCTAAACCAAAATGTGGTGATTTCAAAGGTGAAGCTTCTACCACCATCTTCAGTTTTAAAGGTTAGAGTTTGAAAATCGGTATTTTTTAACTGCTAGCAAATTTTCAAAGTAGTTAGCTCATTTTCAAGTATATTTTGTAAAAGAATGACTATAGTTTATCAAAACCATCATATAGTATTGGTTTTCTATGTTCAATTGCTATTGGTATTCACAGTGTAATTTTTTGTGCTCACTTGCTATTGGTATGCTAATTTTCTGAATTAGCATGAAAAATAAATTTTCATATATTAGAGTACTTATGACATTTGTTAGATTGTATCTGTAGCAAATTAAAAATCTAATTGACAATCCGACAGACAAAAACAACTAATATAGTATATAAAGAAGTATTATAAAGAATATGAACTTTCTTGTATGTATTTATTTCAAAATTTTTATATCTGACTTGTTTTTTCTTAATTGTATAAAAGTGAAAAAAATTCCTATCATACTTGAAACATATATTACATATATAATATATATTTTTTATTACGAAATTAATGTTTATCATTTACTTTTATATCACTTATATATACATGAGTTCTTAAGCTAGTAGCATATAATAATATGTGTGAGTGATACACTAAATGGTCTCTAAATGAAACATAGTTGTAAAATTCAAAGTCATGAATCATGATATAGATCTTTAAATTTACAAAACAAATCTTATAGTTCAACTAAAAACATACATAGCACATTCATTTCATTTGATCAAATGTTAAAAGAAGGCGAACACCCTTTTCTTTCAATGCCTAACTTTATGTTTGTGCCAACCTTACTCACATGCCCTTCACTAGGTCCACTTTCCCAATGTACTTATATAATTTATTCTTTCTTTTTTATAAATAAATCAAAATATTATATATGCTACACATCCGTATCAACAAATATATATTATTTTTAAGAGCTTAATTATTATTTTTTCACGAAAGTTTGAGTTATTCAAATAAATATATAATTCATTAACTTATAAAACAACTAAATGGGTTGTATCTTATATAGAAGAATCAAATTTCAATAAATCAACCCTTGTTATTTTTATTGATTAAACCATTAAAACTTATTTGTGATTTTCATCAAGTTTTACATGTCCATATTTTTATGAAGATATGAAATTATGAATGACAAGAAATATAAAAATGTATGCACTTCTAAATTTTAATCTTAATATATGATTCCGGAATCTATTCAGGAAATTATATCCCTTTTAGGAAGAATGCAACTATGTAAAGTATTAATCATAGAGATATAATATATTATAATACATTAAATACAAAAGACGAATGTTATATATAATCTAAAAATTCTTTACAAAGAATACACTTTTAGTTCAATAATAAACTTAATGCTTTCCAAGTGTGATTAGTTCTCACTTTTTAAGTTATTTTTATCTTATACGATGTTCAATAATAAACTTAATGTTTATTTCATTAAAATTTATTTAACTGTGTACATTATTATTAAATCCATTATTTAATGTACTTAATTTTTAAAAGTTATCATTTAGTGAATCTAAAGATTCTTCTAATAGATAATAAATCATCTTTACAATCTTCAGTCACCGCATACACCATTCTTTCAACCCTTTCACCGTATACACATTTGCCTGACATCTTCTTCAAAGATGACTGGCTTGTGGAATAAGAGATGAGACCTTTTTTGATCAAAATACAAACAAATGAGTCACCGAATACGATGGAGTATCATCTCTACACGATCCGGAGAAGTCGCCTATAAGGGAGACATATTACACCATAAAGTAGTTGGATACATACATTAGCAACGCATATAAAGTTAAATACATTTCGGTAAACGTACTAAATCCTTTTATATATTACTACAATAAAAACATATAACATATATGTGGTGAATATTAGGCTATGGGTATAGCAATCCCCCAACCTAAATTAACCTAAATGCCACATCACTGTCACATTAGTTTTTTTTACTTTTTCCTTCTCAACCCAATTAACCCAAAACCCAAGTAGCACCCTTTCCAAATCAACCCCAAAAAACCAAATATTTTCTTCCTCCTTACTCTCTTTACAAAACAAAAAAAAAAGGAAAAGCAGCTTCAGGTGAGTCGGGTTTACAAAACTGAAAAGGAAAAATAGAAGGGGAACCCGAAGGGGTAGTAGGGGTGTTCATTGTGAACCCAAATGAACCCGAAGCCTTCGGGAATGGCTATACGGATGGCCTTACATAAGAGCATTTGTAGTGGTTGCATCATACCTACCAATCATGGCCACAATGGGCCTTTGATACTCATGTTGCGCCATATCCGTCATCGTTTTGTTCTCGGCATGACGTCCATAACGAGGATTTTTCCTTTGTTTTACTTTATAATGTTTATATGCAACAATTAAGCCGAAACAATCGAGAATTGATCGAGACAAAGATGACGACATTCAACACTATATAAGAACAATAAAAAAAACTCGAACAATGTTAAAGATGTGTCGGAGGAAGACCGCCGACTTATCAAAATGGCAAAGCAAACGATTCGGAAAAGATATAAACGTCAATAGATGTGATCCTTTTTATTTAAGTGTTTTAAAATAAAGTTAGTTTACTATTTTATTTTTAACGCATTTCTTAATATTTAATATAATTTGTAATGTATAAATTTTATATATTTTTATAGAAAAATATAAATTTAAAAAGTGTGTCCATTCATGACAATCATTGATAGGAGTATTTATTGATGGGTTACTCTAACGGTCAGTTATATCAGCTATCATATCACAAAAACATAATTTTTAGATGAAAATCGGATGGGGAAACTTATTAATCCTCCCAAAATAAATACAATTTAAAATTTGACAAACGTTTAATTTGATTACAAATATTTTCAAACATATAAAATATATTGTTGTTAAAATATCAATGCAACAAGTAAATAGAAATATTTATTTTTATTAAGATAAAAATAAGATAGATTTAGCGATCAACCAAAAAAATCCAAGGTTAAGCATGGATTTAGTTTAAATTAAGAAAAAAAACATAAAATATACAACCTTTTATTAGTTAAGAAATAGATTCATTTTAATTAATTAAATCAAATATTATCTTGTTTGAGATTTTTTTTAAAAATTGATGTTTAGATTATTTTCATTTTAAAATTTAAGTCATAGATAATTTGTTTATAGTTTTTAGTAAAATGAAGTTAAAAGTATATTATTTGCGTTTTGAAGGATCAAATACATAAATACATATAACATAATTGAATAATCACTCCATATTTATCGAAGAAAAGTGATTTTATGAATCAAATTTATAGTTCAGAATATTACATTAATAACCCTTGAAACAAATATAATAAAACTCATGCAATGTTATTTTTTATTACTTTACACATTAAGTAATAAATTAATTTACTTTGCAAACATTTATAAACTGAGTTATAATCAAATCCAAATATTACTATTTAAAACAAACGTTTTGTGTTCGTTTATCTGGTTTTGATTGTCAAAAACATAATATATTTTTTGGGTTAAGATTATTTCATCTTTGTTTAAATATAATTTATTATGTTTTGTTGTAAACATAAAAGTTGGACTTACAAATAAAATCTTCTTAACTTAAAAAAAGATTCACCCTGTCACGGATTCAAACTAAAAATAAGTAAAAAACAAGAAGTGTAATTTTGTCATTTTAAATTATTGAAACCAAATTTCAATTTCATTTCTTGCCAACCAAACAGATTATAGATTCAAATTCAAATTCCAATTCCTTTAAAGATTTTATTTCCCTTAAAAACATTCTTCGAACCAAATGGTACCTAAGTATATTTAATTCACAATAAAATCTAGAAAAAATAAATAGTGGAACCCTTTAAATAGGCCATGTACATGCACTCCCATGGTGTATCATGTATGCCGGTGGCCATCACAAAATCACAAGATTTCTCCCAAAAACTCTAAAAAATAAACATCTTTACAACTTTCCGGCGCCGGCCACCGCCTTAAATAATGCCGATACATTTGCGAATTCTCATTATTCTCACCCTTGTTGCAGCAGCTCCAATCGAAGGAATGGATCAACAGCTCGACAACACCACCACAACTACCACCGTCGCCGGTGGATCACCGGATGACCAAATAAAGTGCGGCGGTTGTCCTTGTAACAGTCCTTGTTACAGTACTAGTCCTCCGCCGCCGCCGCCGCCCAAGATGCCGACTCCAACAGCGGGACTGAACTGCCCTCCGCCTCCAACTGGAGGTGGATATGGGCTGGCTCCTCCGGCGTATATTTACATAACTGCTCCACCGGGAGATCTTTATCCCGTAAACCCATATTTCTCCGGTGCCCACCGCAGCTTCTGGGCGGCGCCACCGTTTGTGGTGATGTTTGGATTGGTTGCGGTGCTTATCTTTAACTAATTTCGTCAGAATCGATTAAGGTTTTCGATAAATAGATGGAAGATTCTCATAGCATGGAGATTAATTAACCTCTAAATAAATAATATCGTTTTTTACAAGTCAATTGTCTTGTAGTGTTAATATTTTTTTTTTCCTATTCCTGATTTAGAATTTATCCTGATCTTGTTGTAATCGTATGTTAAAACGTTAGCAAAAATATAAAATTTTAATAATGCAAGTTATATCTTTGACTCCACCATCTACTAGAAAAAATATCATTACCAACTCTCAAATTATGTTGGTAAAAAAACTATTTCCGTTCCGTTAATCTTACGTTAGTATTTAATTTTGGGTCAAATATGATTTAATCATCAAAGTTATTTTTTAAATGGTTACATTTAACCTATTTTTAGAGGTTAATATTCTAAACAACCCCATAGTTATCTTAATATCATTTCAAACACTATTTCTTTAACCCTTGTTATCCCCATTTTACCCAAATACCTTCACCAGTTCTCTCTCTCTCTCTTTGCTCTGCTCTAGTCAGCCCTCAACCCCTCCTCTAGAGTATCCACTGCCACCGCCGGTCACGGCAACCATCACAATTGAAGACTGTGAACCTCTTGAAGACCGCTCGCCGCCACTGGAAGCAAATTACCACCGCCACCTGAAGCCCCTGCCATCGCCAGTCACTTTTATTCTCTCTCTAATCTATCACTCTCTCCCTTAGATTCTCTCTCTTCGATGGTGATGAAGAAGAAGGCGGGTGTGTTTGATTTCATGTGTAAACGATTCTGTTCCAGAGTATGATTTCCAAATTTGTTTGACTGATGGTTGAAGGTATGTTCATCGATGTACGGGATGAAGGTGAAGGGGTGTTCAATCAACTATGAAAAGGGTGAAGGGTTCGTTTTGTGTAAGGTTAGTTTGTGCGTGATGTTCATTGATCTTTAATAATTATATATAAGATTTTGTTCTCATGATCTGAAGATTATGAAAACGATGACTATAATGAAGATGTATAGCCTAGATCTTCAATATGTTAGTCACACAGTTTCAAACATTCAACAAGAATTTTAAGAAAAAATAAAAAATTAAAGAAATATATTAGTTAACCAGTTAAGCAGGTTAAAGGTAAATAAATGGGTAAAAGTAAAAACCAAACAAAATTTAAGGATCAAAATGATCATCAAACGAAACTTTATGATAAAACCATTCAAAAAAACTTTAGTGATTAAGCCGAAATATAAGTAAAACTTTAATGATTAAAACATATATATGAGCCTTTAATTTACTAACAAAGATTGTTACCAACATCTTTTTACTTTTTTTTAAGTACTAGAATTATATTAACAAAAAAGGGCAATAGATACATCCACTTCCTCAACTTGAAGGAACCCAAAATGCTCTTAGATGAGGCTTAAGAAGACTACAAAAACCAAGCCCTAACTCACAAAATATCAAAAACTATGTACTAAAAGCTTCAAATCCTGTCATCCAAGAAGGCCAATTAATACCACTTTTCTTATTCTTGTAAAGTATCCATAAGCGAGTTTGTCTTTGAATCAAGAGGAAGTTGTCTTCTTGTAATATTGATTCCTTACACTTTAAGAAAGGTATATTAAGCTTCTATATATACATTTCTTTCTATGTGATGAAAATCTAAATTTAATCTATAGGTTCAAGAAAAACAAAGGATGTGATATTGTGATGATCGAGAATAGTTGTGCATAAGTGTATAAATGAAAATTTATATGCAATTTTGCAAAATTAAATACGTTGCATTCCATCTTGGACACTACCGCTGTGTTCCCAAGTTTTGTTTTGGAGAAAAAAGAAGAGATTTGAAAGGAAATTAAAAAAGTTTTGTGTTTCCGAGTTATTTTAAGGAGGGAAAGGAAATGATTTGAAGGGAAAAGTTGATTAATTTTCTCTCCTAAACTTTCCTCCTAAAAGTGGGAGAAATTGGAAGGAAAGGAAAGGAAACTTTTATAACTTTTCATAAGTGATAAAAATTACCCTTAATCATAATAAATAAATTTAAAAATAAAGGGTATTATTGTAAAATGATCCTCTTTTCATTTCTTGCTCTCCAACTCGGGAACACCAACTTTTCTCTTTTCTTTCCAACTTCTTTTCCTTTTTCCGACTCGAGAACACGAAAAATCAAAATCATTACCTTTTCTTTTCTCCCATTAATTTTCTTTTCTATTCTTTTATTTTCTTATCGGATCTCGGGAACACAACGTACAAGTATGTTATGTAAAAATAACAAAAGATGGAGCTTATATTTTTATATAGGTGTTTCGCAAAATATCTTTAATTGTATCTTAAAAATGTAAAATAATTTAAAAAGGCATGGATAAAAATTAAAATAAGAAATACAATTAATTAAAAAATATTTAAGTAATTTGATTCATCACAAGCTCTAACACCTTTTAGAAAAAGCTACTTCACATAAATTTTCAATTTGAAGATTTTAGGAAGTTTTTTATTTTAAAATAAATGCTTAATTTCTAGCTTTTAAAAAGATTTTTTTTCTTCTTTTTTTCAAAAATCAAAAGCTACAGCTTCGAAAAAGACTCTCCAAACACATTATATGTGTGTAGTTACTAGTTTATCGTCTGTTATGTTGCAAAGTAGTTTAAACAAAATTTCATATAAGGGTATAAAATATGGCAAACTACTTTAAAATATAATGACCTAACCAATTTTAATATTAAAAAAAAATACAATCAACTTTTAAAACTCCTACAATATTGTATGCAATAGTTTACCTGAAGTACAGGTATCCGGTAATTTTTTATTTTATTTTGAATTCATGTGTTCTTAAATATGTTCTTGTGTGTTCTTTGTATGCAATAGTTTACCTCAAGTACAGGTATCCGGTAATTTTTGATTTTATTTTAATTTTTTATTTTGAATTCATGTGTTCTTAAATATGTTCTTGTGTGTTCTTTGTATAAACACCATAACTACAATCTGTATAAACAAACCTAATCTTTAGGATTAAGATTAAAAAATCACCACAAAGAAGATAAAACACAATCTAGATCTGGAAACCGGATTAAAACCCATTCAAACTATGGATTTAAGGAAAAATGCAATTTGAAACCTAACTCAGATCTAGAAACAAAATTACAAACACATTCAGATCTAAAAATGTGAGTTTAAAGGCAAAATGCAACCTTAAAACCCATTCAAACAAGAACACGAAAAGTCATTTGAACAAGAACAAGAAATCATATCAGATGAAGTATAGTGTAGATACGGAAATTGGAACCTAATCGAGTAGCAGTGGTGGTAGTTTAAAAGATAGTGGCCT
Organism: Dittrichia graveolens; assembly: GCA_038502395.1. NCBI lineage: Eukaryota > Viridiplantae > Streptophyta > Magnoliopsida > Asterales > Asteraceae > Dittrichia > Dittrichia graveolens. The sequence continues at coordinate 96,882,060 of JARJIL010000003.1, read as the reverse complement.
TTGAAGGCGGCGCCAGTGGTGGTGGTTTGAAGCACCATGAACCCTAAACCGAGGTCTTGAAGTATCGAACATGAAGGCGGCGGCAGCGGTGGCGGTGGTGGTGGGTTGAAGGCGGTGGCGGAGTGGTGGTGATTTGAAGCACCATGAACCCTAAATCGAGATCTTGAAGAATCAAACATGAAGGCGACGGTGGTGGTGGTTTGAAGCTGCGCTGGCCGCGGTAGTGGTGGTGGTTTGAAGCAACGGTCGTGGTTACCATATGAACTCGGCAGTGGTGGTGGTCGGTTACCATATGAAGAATCAGACCATCAAACTCCAGAAACCGATTGTGTTGGTGGTGGTTTGAAGAGGCGGCAACAATAGTGTGGTGGTTTGAAGCGGTGGTGGTGGTAACCATATGAACTTGGTGGCAGTTTGAAGTGGCGGTGGTTTGAAGAGGCTAGAAGACTTGATTATGAGAAATCATAAATAGTGTTAAGATTGAAGATCTGGTTTCATGACTTTCAAAAAGAAAATATCATATTTTCTTATTTTTTTAGGATAAAAAAATAAAAAAATTTATGTAATCGGTTGTTACCGGTGTTTAAAGGTGAGATTGTACATAACGGGACGAATAAGCAAGCTGAATGTATTTTTTTTAATTTTAAAGTTGATTAGATACAGTGGTAACTTAGCTATAGTTTATTATATTTTAAATCAGTTTGCCATAAAATACTTGAAATATGATACATGTTAAAAGTCTATAAAGAAATAACATGATTTTGATATAAATTGTTTTATACATACATAGAAGTTTTTTTTTTGAACCAATTTTATTCGGATAATCGTGAGAATCAATTTCAACCGTTAATTTTGCATAGAATATAAAGTGTGTCACTAAGAACTACAATTTTAAAACTTTAGTTAAAATAACTTTCAAATTTAAAAGAAAAATAAGGTTTTATTTCTATTATCTATATATAACACTTGTTGCAACCCGGTTATTGTTAATTTTGGATTTTGCTAATTTACGCCATTTTTATTTAAAACCAATATGTTAGTATTATTAAGTATTTGCTTCAAACCACGTCAAATTAGCTCAAATGGTAAACACTCCTCATTTACATCTATTCGGTCATCCGTAGCGCTTCAGCCGACCGCCCTTCGGGTTCATTGGCTTGGACTGGGTCGCTTGGGAGCACCACTATATATGCCCCCCCCCCCCCATCAGGTTACCTCTCGGCTCCCCAACCCGATGCACTCGAAACCCATTTTCTTTTCTTTTTTCCTTTTTGACCATTAACCAACGTTTTTAAAAAATTCTTTTTTTTCTTTCTCCCCTATAAATACACAAAAAGTTTTAGTTTTACACAATATGGATTCACCACAACCCGCTTCATTGACCGCATTGTCAAATCCGTATCAACCAATGAGCTCATCCGTCAAGAAGACAAAATATTTATAAGGTTGATTCTAGAAGAGGCAGACGCAATTTTAAGTAGCACCCACGAGTCGTCAACAAGAGTCAAAAGTGAAAACTTAGAAAGAAGTCGGGTAGCAGTAAACAAGCGGCTTTTACATGACTATTTTTGTGATAACCCTGTTTATTCAGCAGAGATATTTAGACACAGTGGTTCCGGATGAGCGGACAACTATTCGAACGAATGGTTAATGATTTAGAAGTAGAGTGCGTGTATTTTACACAGCAGTGAGAAGCCAGAAGGAAAAAATGTTTTTCTCTGATACAAAAGTGTACTTCCGCTATTTGGCAATTGGTATACGGAGTAGCTACCGAATTGCTTGACGAGTACATGAGGATGAGAGATAAAATGTCATGGGATTGCCTACACCAATTCTGTCGAGGAATTGTTGAACTTTATGGTAGGCAATATTTACATAAATCTACTTACGGTGATATTCAACAGTTATACACCGCACATTAAAAACATGGATTTCCCGGCATGCTCGACAGTGTGGACTATACTTATTGGGTATGGGCAAATTGCCCGGTTGCATGGCGGGGTCAGTTCATGAGAGTTGATCATGAACACCCGACAATAATGTTAGAGGTTGTGGCCTCACATGATCTATGGATCTGGCACACATACTTCGGTGTTGCGGGTTTCAATAACGACATCAATGTTTTCAATCAGCTACTCATCTTCAACAACATCTATGACGGAAAAGCATCCGAGTGTCCATTTGAGGTGAACGGAGTCACCTACAAGCACAAATATTATCTAGATGATGAGATATATCAAGAGTGGACTACTTTAAAAATTATTTACGTGCCCACAAGACGATAAAAAGAAAAAGTTCAAGTCGGCGCAAGAACCGGCAGGGAAAGATGCTGAGCATGCTTTTGGCGTGCTTAAACAACGCTGACACATACATCATAATCCGGCACATAAATGACATTCGACAAGACTGAGAAACATAATGTACGCCTGTATCATATTACATAATATGATACTCGAAGACGAAGACAATGCAATTTGTAGTTTTGATGAAAACGACATTTTATCGTCAGATATCGAAACACAAATAAGTGAACAAGCACACGCGGCAACCGTACGAGAATTCAAAAACCAAGAGACGCATAATAACTTTTGGTCGGGTTTGGTCGAACATATTTCACGTATCAAATTTCCCGGCAACGAGGACAACTAGATGTTAATATTATTTATTATTCGATTTAGAGTTTTGTAATTTTTATTTTCTAATAATAATGTTTTATCAATGTTATGAAATTTTTATTTTTATTATTTGTTATATTTTAATTTTTACCATAATCTGGTTTTGAATAATAGAGAAAAAGTAATATAACGCTAACAAACTTCGCTACATATGATTTCCTTTGATTTTTTTTAATCTGTTTATATTTCATTAGTTTTCTTGAGGAAATGACTTTATCCCAACCATTTATTATCTTTAGTTTATTAATTTATACATTTCTAGTAAACACTAAATCACTCCAATCGAATAAAATATACATGTGTGCAAATTTCAATCTTAAAAGAAACACTAGACTTAAACCTTTTGTTTTGGTATATCTCATTTTTATTATTTATTAAAATAGCAAACATATGTTATTAAAGTGAGTATGTGACGTTATAAGATTTTATGAAAAATAAAACTTGGTAGATATTCTTCCGATTGTTGTGAATATAATGTTTAAAACTTCAAAATCTTTTTTCTTTTTTTATTTTACTGTTGCTATTACTTTCAAATTTATGACACTATGACCCTATAAGATTGTATGGAAAGAAAACCAAACATTTTAACCGGATGTTTAAAAGGTTAAATAAATAGTATCTTTTTACCATTTTTTATAAAACGGTATTGGTTTATAGTTTGTCTTTACTGTATGACAAATAATTTATCGATATCTTTTATGGTAACAAGAGATCCCTTGTCTCTTTTGAGATCTAATTCCTTCGTGTTCTACCGAGTCGCGCACACTCATACGCAAATTCTGCCAAGCAGTTTCAAGGTGATAAGCTGGTATGGGGGATTCTAGACTTGATTTGAAATATAAAATGTTATTATTTGTGTGCACAGTCAACAATGCGGTGAAGTTACATCCAATGTCATGAGACACTTAACTTTTACACTTATGAGTGTTTATAAATCGAGTAGTATTGCAACCCCAGTTGAAGAGTAATTAATGAGAAATAGTTTCGTAAATGTTATAATGAAACAAAAGTAAGTTGGTATTTAGCTTACGAGATTATCAACCAAGTTATAATTACTTATATATATACATATATATATATAGGAAGAAGTTCATTTGAGAACCATTTTTATTGCGAGAACCGCGAGAACCAATCTTAGCCATCCAATTTCCCCTCCTTCAATTGGATTGACCACCCATGAATTTCTTACATACACCCTGCCACACTCAATCCCCCCCCACGCTCTTCATCTATGAGTTTCATTATCCAAAATGAACGGCTAAGATTGGTTCTCGCAATAAAAACGGTTCTTAAATGAACCCTCCCCTATATATATATATATATATATATATATATATATATATATATATATATATATATATATTAGTGTAATAAATATATGTGATTAATTAAGTTGATCGAGAATTAATTGAATGATTTTGGTTTAAATCGTTTGAATTTTCGGATAATATTTATTTAATTATATTTTATAATTTTCGATCATATAACTAAATAAGAAAATATGTTTGATTAAAACTCTATTCTTTGGTTGATAATGATAATTATATCTTGAATTGATCCTAAATTGGAAAAAGATGATTGTCCTAGAATTTCCAATAAGTATAAATCGAGTTCAAATCCTTATAATTAGTTTAGACATTTCCCCCTCTCCCTCCTGAGCCATCACATACCAGTAGAACACTATCCTCACCATTTCGGCAGACTTTTCTTGAGCAACCTAGATAAGTGTATACACCTTTTTAGTTTATTCGGTAAAATGCCTACAGAAATGGTGGGTATTCAATCCTTCTTTTTGCCATAAACATTGAAATCCAGAAACAGCTCTCCATTTTTCTCAATTTTATTCTTGATTGCACTATCCTCACCCTTTCTTCTTTCTTGTAGTTTCCAAAGGTTATAAGTTTTGGGTTTTAACGGTCAAAACAACCATATGGATACAAACTGGTTCACACGAGTTTTAACAAAAACGCAGTCTGCATTTAGTAAAGATGATAAAAAAAATTGAAATGTTATTACCAGAACAACGGATACGGTTTTGAAACGAATAAAGACCGAAACTTTAAAATCCATAAGCAAGATCTATGTTATATCTTAAAATTTCTATGTATAAACTTAATCTACAAGAAAGATAACATCTTTACATCGGAAGTTAGAAGTTTAGTCTACTCGTAATGACACCTTACAAGCTCCTTTGGGTATTGCCTTGTTGTCGTCGACTTTAAGAGGAGAAGGAAAGGGATAGAGTTTTTTTTATTAGATTTAAACTTAACCTTTAAATATAACCTTAACCAAATAAAAGATAAGATACATTATCTAACTAAATCTAAATACCAATCATTTTATTATTATTATTATACTAAATACAACAATATAGATTTATTTTTATATATTTAGATTTTCCAAAAAATCATATATATATAATCGAGGTCGAGCTTCTACAATTTTAAATTAGTCTGACTCGATTAGTGTAAAGCTCTGCTCGTTTACATCCATATCCTTGAGTGTCTTATAACTTGGACGCGACATTACTGGATTGCTGATTGTGCACACAAATTTAACAATAAGGCCATCCGTATGGCTTCCTCTTTTCCCTTTCCAACCCCAATGCCACATCAGCGTCACATCAGTTTTTTTTACTTTTCCCTTCTCAACCCAAATCAACCCCAAACCCAAGTATAGTCTTTCCCTTTTCAACCCAAACAACCCAAATATTTTTCTCTCTCCTCACTCTCACTAAAAAACCAAAAAAAGAAAAATAAAAAGCTGACACCTCTTTCGGTTTGGCGGACCCGATGCCAAAAAATTTTTATGCAACCCGAAACACCTGTAGGGGTGTTCCCGATTGTTACCATGGAACCCAAAAGAACCCGAGAGGCAGCGGGTTCTGCCATACGCTTGGACTAAGGGGCTTACCTTGGTTTTTAATTCCTCCGCCATCTCCTTTTGCTGTTACTTTCTCTCTCTACCTTTTCCGCAATTCTCAGTAGCACACATGAATTCTCATTCCTCAAATTGATGGATTTGATTTTAAAAAACGGTGGTTAAACACAATGAACCGATGAATTTAAGATAGTGCGAGGGGTGAAGAGGTTGATTGTTTGGGAGAGATCGAGTAAAGAGAGAAAATTCTTTATGAGAGAGGAGAGTGTGTGTGCGAGTTAGAGAGAGAAATCAAATAGGTCATAAAACAAGGAATATATGTTTGTTTGGAAACAAGGATAAGAAGGAAAATGACAACAATACCCCTTATTTAACCATCAAGTGTAACGTTAGTTAGTGTAAAAGATGAAAACTAAAACAAAATGCCAACAACAGGGTCTGTAGGTGTAATTTTCAAAGTTCAAAGATTAAATCTGCAACTTAAATACAATCACAGTGACCATATATGCAATTAACTCAAAACTTATTATATTAGTTGTATTATCCTCGTCTTATTTAATATCCGATAACATAAGTGTAGATATATCAACATTCGATTGACAAATACATATATAGTCAATGTATAGCACCTATGATTGTTGTTACACACGCAATCTCTTTAAATAAAAATTAAGTATAAAAGTTGAAAAGAAAAATATTTATAGAATTTGTGAGAGTAACAACGATCACTTATATTATATGCTTTCTAGCATTGTATTTTTTTTTTCTCACAGTTATCACTTGATTCATTAGTACATAGCTTAAATGATAAACTAGTTATGAAATTAATAGAATGCCTATGCTACATTCAAAAGAAAATAATATAATACATATATACGTGCATTATGATTTGTGCCATTGTTTAGACCTCGAAGAAGTATACTTCTTTTAGAGATTGGGGTCACTTGGATCAATCAATTCATGAACAAGATCCAAGGAAATTAATAGTATGATAGCATATGAAATATGAGTTGAAAATTAAAAATATAAATAAAACACTAACATTCATTGATGAATTATAGAATTCAACCATTTATTTATTTAAAAATTTAATTTTAAACATTTATTTTTATTAAAACTGAAACTCCATTTTAATTCTAAATCGCTTTTAAATTTAATTTTAATATAAGATAAAATAAATAAAATTTTACAAATCATTTAAATTGTGTGCTAAAATATTGAAGCATAATGTTTAATATAGTTCATAATTAATTCATAGTCCTAAGGGACTAATTTTAGTGTTTGAATTAATGTCGTCAATGGTCCAGATTAAATTTTAAAAATTTAGACGAAATAGCATTTTCGTAATTTTTCGTATTTCAAATGTGATTGTATACTGAATCACATGTGATTGAATATTAAAATTTCAGAACTATGTTTTTTAAATGGACTTTATTAAACACGGCTCTAGATTTGATATCTTTCTTGGTTATCTTGTCTCTAAAAATAGTATATAAAATATTTAACTCATAAAATAAATAGTGTAAGGCTATTTTCACCGTATTTAAGCAATGATATCTTAAAACGGATCACAAATTGCAAGAAAAATCGTATGTATGTTGTTTCTTTATATATTTATTTGTAAGGGTATTCTGGATATAATATTATTTATTAATCAAAAATATTTTAATATAAATAAAAGACTAACATTTACCAATTTTATTAGAGAATTCTTTTATTTAATTAAAATTAAATCTTCACCATTTATTTTGAATAAAAATTAAACTCAATATAATTTTAAATAGTTGAAACTATAAATCTCAAAAATAAATATTGGTAAATCATTTAAATTGTGTGCTAAGATTGAAGCATATATGGCGAATGTTGTTTTAAGTGTTTAACTGAAGTCAATTTAATGTATATAGAATGTTTATCGTTAATGTTTGTTTGATATATAGATAAAAAACAAAAACAAAATTTAATTAATCTTCTTCCTTTAATATAAATAAAAAACAATAAAATTTATTAGAAAATCCTAGTAATGGATTTAAATAAGATTTTAATTATCAAATATGAAGGTAAAAAATGAGATCCAGTTTTGATTTTATTTGATCAAAATTTAATTCACTCTTGACTTTAATTTGAATTAGAATGGCAATTTTCATGTAAATAAAACTAACTTTGTTTAGTTACCATTATATACAACCAACTTTATTTTTACTAAAATGATTGACTTTCATAAATTTTTCATTTATAGAAGTTGTTGTATACAATGACAATTATGTTAAACTTCATTGTATATAATGTAATTAAAAACCTGACACAAAAAAAAATTGTACGCATACAATCAAATGATTATGAAAGTGATTATATTGTTTTTTTAAATACAGTTTTTTGTATATAACGGTAACTAAAACAAAATTCATTGTATTTTTATGTAATTTATGGAATCAAAAATATTAGCGAGAATTTCATATATGCTCTTTTTAAATCATAAAATAATGTAGTTTCTCACCCTAATTTACAAACATCATATTTACCTATTAAAATATTTCATAATATCATATTCAATAAAAATTTTAGTTTTATGATTTAAAATACTTTATAATCATTTTTACTTTTTTAGTTATAATAATAAAGACTTAACCATATTGACTTTAATTGTAATAATGATCAATGACATGATATACAATCACGTCTCTCCATATCATGATATCCCTTTTTTAATGTCACGTCTTCCCTCCCCATCGCTTCAACGCTTCCAACGCTTGTCCGGGTTTTATTGCCGTCTATCGTCATTTTTTAATTCTCATTTATTTCGCGTTTTATAATTATTTAATATATTTTTCTCTATTTTTAATATTTATCATTTTTAAAACAACTTATGTATCATACAAGAATATAATCTAGATTAAATGCATGTGTGATGCACTAGTTAGTTTAGAAAATAATAAATAATAAACATTAATAAAGAAATTAAATAATTATAAAACTTGAAAGTAATTAGAAATTTATAAAATAACGATAGATGGTGTAAACAGTGGGACCAGGGTGGAAGCTAGCATTGACACAAGAATGAGGGCAAATGTGATGGTATAAACATGTATCATGATATGAAGAAACGTAATTGTATTTTTTGAACAAATATTGATCATTATTGTTACTATTAGAGGCAAAAGGTCAAGTCTTTATCTATTTAAAATTTTAGAACACATATTAAAAGAGCAAACTGTGCGAAAATACAACAAACTTTGCCAATATTGCCATTATATGCAATCAACTTTATTTTGTACCTAAAAATACAAACAACTTACAAATTTTGTTCATTGTATACAACTGGTAACCTGGTTACCAGGTTACCGGTTATTTCTTTTATTTTTGAATTTTTTGAATTAGGATATTCATATCTTCTTGTGTTCTTCAAGATATTCTTCAAGTTCATAAAAGATGAAGCAAATCAAAATGAATGAAGCAAACAAAACAACCTGAAGTTATGAAGAACAAAACAAAATCAAAGCAAGATTGATTTTATACAACTAACAAGAATCACAAAGTCAGATGAAGCAAAATCGAATGACCAAGAATGAAGCTATGAAGAACAAAATTAAGCAAACCCACATAGATCTGCAAATCTGAACCAAGTGAAAACCAGATCTGCAAATCTGAACATCATTTTATAAACCAAGAACATATGAAATTATGAACACCCATTACCCAACACAACCAATCGATTCATGAACCTAAGTGAAAAACGCAATCTGGAAACTGATTCATAACCAATAACATATGAACACTCAAACCTAATCACTTGTATCATATTTTTATCTAGAACCAAAATCAGATATGGAAGAAAGTCACAACTTATATACATGCGATGAAGAGATCTTAGAAAGGAATAACGATTGAACCAGATCTTAGATAAGGGCGATTTCAAAATCAAAATCAGCTCTTAGAAAATATAAAGGAATCACGATTGAACCAGATCTTAGAAAATACGGGCGATTTCAAACTGATTCATAACCAAAATCAGATCACAAAGGCGATTGAACCAGATCTTAGAAAATACAAACCTTGGCCATGTGAACCAGATCTAAACCAAAGACTTGCAATCGATTTCGATTTTAGATATGGGCGATTTCAAATACGCGATTTCAGAGACCTGCAAACCTCAAAGCATCTTCGTTTAGGGCCTCAAAATCGTGTGTTTATCCAAATCTGAATCGGAAATTGACTTGAAGTTTTCATGGTTGCAATCGATATGTGTTATTAAACCCCTAAACACAGATTTGAAATTATGATCTGAAATGCAAGATGAAGAACTTAGAAGTCTATTGTCATATATTTGAATCGCAGGAAGAAGAAGTGTGTTGTTTATATCTATGGATGAATATAATCAAGAACATTCATAATCCTAACCCAGAGAATATATATATATATATATATATATATATATATATATAAAATCATAAAAACCGGATGGTTACCGGTTACTAAAGGTAATCTGTATACAATGAATAGAAAATGGAACTTGGTTGTATTTTTAGGTACAAAATAAAGTTGATTGTATACAATGACAATTTAGATATAGTTTGTTGTATTTTCGCGCAATTTGCCCCATATTAAAATGATAAAACTAAGAATTTAGTTAAATATGATATTTTAAAATATTATAAATGGTGAATATGATATCTGTAAATTAAGATAAACAAATAAGATAAAGTTTAAAGACATATATATAATTATCTCTAAAATTTTATTCCATTTAAATTTAAAATTAAATCTAATTTAGACAAAAAAAATCAAAATTAGTTTTGAGTTCTTATCAAGTTATCAACATGGATGGTCATACAATGAAAATGAACCTTCATATTCATTTTTTTTACATTCTCTACGTCCTATTCACATTATATCAATTATTTAAAGAAGCATACACAAAGTACTAATTCTGCCTAATCAAATTCACGAGTATTATTGAACACTTAAGTATTTGTCATAGGACATTATGACCCTCTTGTATTCACAAAATACTCTTAAATAGGTTATTTTGACAAGATTCTAGTCTTTAAGCCAAGGAAAAATATCTAACCCTGCATGTACATGATGATGAGATTTTAACCAACAATTAATTACATTCTTTCGACGTCCTGTAAAACTTCTTAAAAGCGTGGATAATTTTGTTATCTCTTGAAGAGGTTTATCGGTAAACCTAATTAAATTATAAGCAAAACCGCCCATTATTGCACCTATCGATGGGCCAACTAAGTAAACCCATATTCCCTTGTACTTGTGCATTACAATTGCCTGACCAAGGCTCCTCGCAGGGTTCATCGAAGCCCCCGACACTGGCCTGTAACAATTTATAACATTTATTACATACAAAGTAATACATGTGCAAATATTGAATAAAAACATTTGTATGATCATGTAACCTTTTATGTTGGTCTTTTTCCTATGAGAGTGTAATAGTATACTTACCCTGCGATAAGTACATTCACAAGTATCGTCATTCCTATGGCAATTCCAGCCAATTCTCCGGTCTATGATCACAAGAAAGTGATAGAAGTTAGGTTTAAAAAACAAAAACTTCATAAACTTAGTCATATAGTTGACCAAATATGGATATTATGTTACTAAACTGATCGATTATCTGTCGTGACACCGGATATGACAAACATTAAGAGAAAGGTGATAATAATCTCAAGAACTAGCGACCAAACATTTGATCCTTTTGGAACCATCCCAAAGTAATATTCTTGTTCAACTTAAAACAACAAACACAATGTGGCACTTGCGAAAATCGATCCTAGTAGTTGCCCTGCTATATACGAGGGCACTTGTACGTATTATCGCATAAAACATATACAACATCGAATTAAAACTCCTAATGCATAATTCCCTTGAATTCATGTATATATTCTTATAGACATATACTGCTCATATTTGATTGATCATGCCTGTTTATATGGAAATTGTCGAAAAATCGCGAAGGTTATGGTAACCGCGGGGTTAAGATGAGCCCCGGATATATGCCCAACTGCGTAAACCATGACCATGATGATCAAACCCCACGCTACAGACATTCCCGAAAATGTTATCGGGCCATATTTTTTGTCCACAACAAACGTACCACAACCTATGAATATCAAGAAATATGTCCCGACGGTTTCTGCAAACACTTTTTGGGTAAGGACCACCACCTCTGGCGACGAACAAAGGGTCGAACCATCGTTTCGTTTTGGTGATTGACTTTTAGCTAACTTGCCTTCTTCGAGATCTCGGTTATCTCTAGATGACATTGTTTTTATGTAAACTAATAGAGTTGTATAACTTGATGACCGTCCAATAACCGAAGAAATGTGAAGAATTTTGTTAGATTAGTGAAGATGATCTTCATTTACGACGTGATTAATTATGGTTGTAAATGAATTTTCTTGTATAAATAAGCGGTTAAGCTAACTTAGAGAAATTTTTGTGGATGATATATAGGATTTCTAAATAGAGTAAGTAAATCTTCAATTCATATACATAAATATGAATTGTGCGCTGACAAGACTTAAACCCTCAACCTTATAGAAAAGAGTATTTTTTTTTCACGACACCTAATACCGTTAATTGCAAGCCCTTTTCTTATATATCATTATAATTTTAAACTTGTTACAAATTTTGAAAGTAAAGATTAAATATTATTAATTTTAAAGAGGTGTATAAAATATGGTCCGATCAAGTGCCTAACCAGTCGACGGTCTTGTTTTGGTTCGGTTTCGATCTACACTAGTTCACTCCGACAGTCTTTTCAATTTGATATTTTCGGATTGGTTTTTATCTTTCGGTTCAAATATTTTCGGATTTGGTTTTTCAAGATTCGATTCGAATTTTTTCCCAAAAAATTAACTTATCGAATTTTATTCCCACCATTTTCAATAAAAGACGAGGAAAAAAGAATGGTGTTTGCATGAAAATCAAGAAGAGAAAACGATTTGACTAGAAACTTGCTAGAATTACATGTTTGACTGGGGATGACATAACATGCAACTTTTTAGTAGTTAGATCATGATCTAATTTTCTTCCTAATATAGGTGCTTAAAATTAGGGGAAAATATGATTAAAACAAGAATTAGTAGATTCTAAGTGATAAGAAAAAAACGCGGAGACTAGATATTTGACAATTTTTTATAAGCCGGTATTTATTAGGATTTTGATTACCATAGACTTAATGGTTGTAAATAAGAATAAAATAGTCTGCCGGAAATTTGACAATTATTCTTTGTTGGGTTGTAGTGTATATAGTCTGCCGGGGATCATTTGAGGGATGGTAAGGTGTATATTAGTGCAGGTGGTCGGTTGAGGATGTTGTTAAATCTTTAAATGGGTCATGAGCTGATACATTTAATGGAGTAACAACAGGTTCTCGGTTAGGAATCGTGAAAATACTACTTGTATTTTGTGAATTGCTGTTGCAAAAGCTATCAATAAGAAATAAGAATAAAATAAATTAATTTTTAGTTTTTAAAAATGGTAGTCTTGTTTTATTTTTAAAAGGGTAAATTGCACGAAAAATACAACAAACTATTTCAATATTGTCATTGTATGCAAACAACTTTATTTTGTATCTAAAAATATACACAACTTACAAATTTGGTTCATTGTATGTAAGTTATCTATGACAATAGGTAATTTACCAGTAACCTTGTCAAAAATAAAAGAACTTTGATACCTAAAAATACAAACAACTTTCAAATTTTGTTCATTGTATACAATCAGCAACCGGTAACCTGGTAATCAGGTCAGCGATTGTGTACAATGAATCAAAATTGTAAGTTATTTGTATTTTTAGGTATAGAATAAAGTTGGTTGCATATAATGACAATATTGGCATATTTATTGTATTTTCGCGCATTTTGTCATTTTTAAAAGGTAACTATCAATACTATGGAAAGTTAATTATAAAGAACCGTGACTGTCATTTTTAAAAAATGAAATTACCGTTTTTATTTCTTTTATCCACCATAGTCCTTACACCATATTCTCGAGTTATTTTTTGGAAAGGGGGAGGGAATGAAACAATTAGTGTGGTGTGTTCTTAAGTTTTTTTAAAGATGGAAAGGGAGGGGAAAGAATAAACTATTTTGTTAAAAAATCATCCTCCAAAATATGAGATGATTTGGAAGGAATGAGTTCCTCTTTCCTTTTCTTTCTTTTCCTTCTAGCTCAAGAACACAACCTATTCATCTCTTTTTCTTCCCTTTCTTTCCCTTTACTTTTATTTCCTCCCTTTCTCTTCATTAAAAAACTCGAGAACATGGCGCACCGTGGTTATCATCCTCCTGTTTATTATTGTTTAAATTTAATTAAAAAATTACTATACCATACATTTACGGGGAAATTTTTTGGTCCTTTTGTATATTCGATGCAAATCAAATATATAATTAATCATCCATGAAATTAATAAAACGGATGCTGGAGGAAGTGGTAAGGTGGCAATATTTTGGGACTGGAGCCTCAGGTTCGAATCTTGGCTCTTTCTAAGTTGATGTTTTTTTTACTTTTCTCAGCATTTTCAATATAAATATTTTGAGGCACGAAACAAAAACAAAATCTATTTTGACGGAGTGGTTTGGAGGGTTTTTGTTTTAAAGGAATTAGTCTTGGGTTCTACTCATGGCATCAACAATCTTCTTGTTTTCATTTTCTGTTCTTTTTTCTATCCTTACTTTCCTTTCTCTGTTAATTAAAATAAATTATTTTTCGCATATATTTTTTTTAGAAGTTCTATTTCAGCCTTTTCATTTTTCTTTCTTTACTTCTTTTTAAATTATTAATTGTAATAATCAAATTATTAATTGGTTAAATTTACTTTAAATTTTGTTTTAGCAATTTCACACTTAATATTTCTTTCTTAATTCTTCTATTTTCATTTTTTTCGTATAAATTCAAAATCAATTTCTTTGTTTTTTTACCATTTTATTTAGAATAAAATTATTCTTTTATTTGAATTATTATTTATATAAGGGTTTAGTTCATCATAAAGTATATAAGTTGTCACGTTTTTGCTATTGTATGTATCGGACTTAAAAATTTCTGTTGTGTGTATCGAACTTTTATTTTGTAGTTATGCGTGTATTAAAGTTGTTATTATATATACTAAACTTGTATATTTTTCCTATTTTATGTAACCAAAATACGTATAGTAACAGAAAATTAAAAGTTTAATACACACAATTAAAATTTTTAAAATTCGATACACATAATAGCAAAATGTGACAACTTTAATACATTGTTATGAACTAAACCCTTTAGATAACTACAAATTATTGCAAAATAAGTTACTTGCCAGTTGAAATTTGATGTGATTTAAATTTTATATGCAGTTAAATAAGTTCAATTAATTAGAGGATAGTAATTTATAAATTGTTTGATAAAAAAATCGATAGATTAAAATCAATATAAATAAAAGTTTCATACCTTCATAAAAAATGTACGTAATAATAATAAACTAATGCGCGGACTATAAATTCCCTAGTTTAAAAACAAATCCTCTATGTTTGACCAAAGTTAGAACCGAGTTTGAAACGCAGCGGCGGATCCAGCTTGTCAAGGTCAAATGGTCAATGACGTAGATTCTTTTTTTCTTTTTGTTGAAGGATCGTGTATTCGTATGGGCTAAAGATTTTGGGCCATTAAGGCCCTAATCAATAATTAAACAAAACACCTGCGACACCTCGATTGACGCCTCATCCCTCTCGGCTCTTGATTGAAGATTTGCAGACCGGCAGTCGGCGCACTCCGTCCTGGTCGAACGCCTCCATTCTCTTTCCTCGTCACTGGTAAGCCTCAACTCTCGACTCTCGGTATCCTTCTCTCTCTCTCTCCCTTTCTCAATTATAATTTCATTGTTTCTGTTGAAATTATACTCCCATCTAATTTGGCGCTCAACTTAGTACTCAACAAAGGAATTTGGAAGTGATTTAGGGCTTAATACTTCTGTGATTCAGGGCTTAATTTCTGGTATCACTTATGTGAATAAACCATTACATATAAATAATCAAACTAAACGTACAAGTCAAAACTATCTTCTAATTGTTGGATTAAGTCACATCAACCGCACATACATATGATATTCTTACCAAGAAATGACCAACTATAGGTGATCTTCCAGCATAGAAGTTCATCTTGCTGATGTATGAGATTTTAAACTATATAATGAATTTTTGTGTCTAGAATGTGTGTAATTGTCTTAGAGCTTGAATTTGGAGTGCATTTTCCATCCCCTGATATGCAAAACATTCTAAAACTTGTTTTTTTTTATTGCAAATTCTGGTTAAAAGACCACTCCGAAAAGAAAGCCAATTTTGGCAGATTAGTTTTACTATCCAACAAGTTTGACCCCACCCGTTTTAACCGAATATGTTTAGACTTTTATCTAAGTCGTCTTGCCAACTTTAATGGTGCCCCACAATGAAGAAAAATCCTGAATCCACCACTGTTCGAAAGTAATTGGGTTCATCTCAACTCGGCAAGGTCACACACCTTGTCATGACTACTCGCCGTGTACTCGGCTTTGTAATAAGAGTCTTACAACACTGCTCAAAGCCTCAAACACAGAATTGAATTTATGTCAGTATGGTTTAGTGCAGAAATGGCAGGTGAGAGACGGGTGCTGACACTTGGTGGAAAAGGATCCTCCCTCTCTTCAGCCTCCGTATTTGAATTCTCAACTGCTTCTCCTCCTCCACTCCTCAAAATCGATCCCTCTGCTATTGCCAGGCTATCTTCATCTTCTTCTGGTCATAAACAGAACTCGCCACCATCTTCTTTCAAGCTTCAACTCACAGTGCCTGATTTTCTAACGGCTGAGGAAGCCAGGGCTTCAATTCTTCTGATTTTAAACAAGCTCTTGCTTGGTGGATATTCATCCTCTTCTGCTGCATCTCAGCTGACGGATATCTTGAATGATTATAGTACTCAATCCCTCACCATTGACCTTGATTTGAATGGGCAACAAGACATTGATCTTTTAAGAAATTGCTGGCCAGATACTACTCTTCATGGTATCTGTGCTCTCCTGGACTACACCGCCACCTCATTGTCCACAGTTGCTGATGCTGTTGCAGCCTTGTCTTGTGAGGCCTTACAGAGCGACACTTCCACCGCCTTTAATTTCTTCACGGACTCCGGTGACGGGTTTTCTGACAAAGATAGAGCTTCAGTTGCCAGTGATTTCAAGGTCTTGCTTAACGGGTCGAAATTGAAAAGTAATGTGCAGTATGACCAAGTCTCCGGCATTCCCATAATTCATGGTCGATTGAGGTCTTTATGTAAATCAGTCCACTCCTCAACTCGGGTTGAACTGAATTCTATCCCATTAGTACATGGAGCTGCCAGTAAGGACTTAACTTCACTCTTCTCATCTCTTGCTTTTGCACTTCAGGATCTTGGTGAAAGTAGTTGGCTCCGTGCAAAACTTTGTCTTGACAGTTTGGTAAAAGACAACTCATTTCCTAGTTTGGTTGAAAGTTTTAATGCTGGATGCCTGAATCTTGATGATTTGAATGCTTCCATTAAGTCTTATGTTGCATTCAAGATGGAGAAAAACTATATCAGGTCCTTGCATGAAATTTATACTCTATCTGAGGCTGTAAGAAAGATACTTTCGTGGGAAGCAACAATCTCTTTTATATCACTTGAGGGGAGTGAGTTGATACAACTGCAAGCAGATACTGATGGAGTAAGTGTAAAATCAGAGAAAAAGAAGGACAAGAAAAAGAAGGTTATGGGTAAAGGCACAACTGTGTTAATGCAGTTTGTTAAGGATAAATTAGGGTTTGTGACAAAAAAGGTAATTGATAGTTCATCTCTCCCAGAGAAAGTGGCGCAAGGTTTTCTCTCCTTATTGGATTTGAAAGACTCTGGCTTTGAACATCTACTACAGAAAATAAAAGAAGTTGTTGACAGCAATGAAAGCAGAAGGCTTCCAAAGATCCCCAAGGTAACATCTGCGATATTATGTGGATTTCTTATACTTGGGGGTTCATTCGATCTTAAGTTAGTCATTTGTATCTTAATGTATATCTTTTTGATACTACAGGGGACTCGTGATTTTGCAAAAGAACAGATGGCTGTAAGAGAGAAAGCGTTTTCAATCATTGCCAACGTCTTTAAGAGGCACGGTGCTATGGCACTTGATACGCCTGTATTTGAATTGAGAGAAACGTTAACAGGAAAGTACGGGGAAGATTCAAAGTTGATTTATGATCTTGCTGATCAGGTGACTTAAGCATATATTAGGAGATAAAATGGAATTATTAACTTATTTAGCTGTTTGTTTTATTTTTCTTTTCTCTGTTATCTTCTTGTGATATATTAAATTTTAAGCCACATCTTATTGGTTTTTCAGGGTGGAGAGCTTTGTTCTCTGCGGTATGACCTAACAGTTCCATTTGCTAGATATGTTGCTATGAATGGTCTCACATCGTTCAGAAGGTACCAAATGGCAAAAGTGTATAGAAGGGATAACCCATCTAAAGGAAGATACCGTGAATTTTATCAATGTGATTTTGATATTGCCGGTGATGAAACTATAGGAGCCGACTTTGAGGTGGTTAAAATTTTGACTGAACTGCTGGATGAGCTAAATATTGGTGATTATGAGGTAAGTTTTCTGCAGAGATTACCCATGACGTCTTCATTGTGCATGTATATGTGGAATGTGATTCATAAAACTCCTGTAAACTGAGTTCATGTTCATATTGTAATGCTTATTCTTGTTACTAATCTCTCTCTTTCCTGGCTTTTTTTTCCTTTTTATTTTGTTTATTATTATTTTTGTTCTTACCCTAGATTTTATTGATCAAAATTTTTTTTCGGCTGTTAATGCATCAATTTACCTTACAAGTTCTTTCCAGGCTTCCGCAGACTAATTTTATTATCATGTTATGTATTATCTTTACTTTATTTTCCACAATTAACATTATTTACCTTTCTGTGCAGATAAAGTTGAACCATCGGAAGTTACTGGATGGAATGTTGGATATATGTGGTGTACCCTCTCACAAGTTTCGAACAGTTTGTTCAAGTATTGACAAACTAGACAAGCAATCTTTTGAGCACATTAAAAAGGAATTGGTAGGCAAAGTGCTCTATGTTGATATTGTTTGAAGCTAAGTTAGCTATGATCAATCATTTTTTTGACAAATTCTAAAGATGGTAAAGCTCTATGGTTCATGTTCCCTTGCTAATGTTGCTAGGGACTGAGCATGGTGCGTAAGATCAGCAATAGGTGCATTGCGCAAATTAAATTAAGATATATGACTTTTTGTATCTGTCGGTTTTCTTTTGTTTCCCTTTTTATCTTTATACTTAAGGCCCAGGCTCACATTTGATTGGACATTTTAATAAATAAATATAATAGGGACATGCTGAGGCCCTGCAATCTTATTGTTTCATGTCATATTTTTCTGACAATCTTGCGTCTTTATTTTTCAGATTGAAGAGAAGGGCTTAGATGCCGAGACTGTGGAGAAAATAGGTTCTTTTGTGATGCTAAGAGGGCACCCATTGACATTATTAGCAGAACTAAAAAAAGAAGGAAGTCAATTTCTAAAAAATAATTCGTCAAGTCAAGCATTGAATGACTTGGAGAAGTTATTCCAAGCTTTGGATAACTCAAGATCTGTTGACAAAGTGGTTCTTGATTTGAGTTTAGCTAGAGGCCTTGATTATTACACCGGCGTCATATATGAAGCTGTTTTCAAGGGGGCTACTCAGGTCTGATTTCTCTTTTTAATTTGCATGTTATTCTAAGTTTTATATATCTGTTTTTTCATCTAGAATTGGTAATTTTGACCTTTTTTGCATATGAATTTGTCAATTTTGGTTGTTTTTAATCTTAAACTTGTCCGAGGTGCAATTTTACATCATTATTGTAATAATATTGTTTGTAATCAAAATTGTAACTTAAATAATTATAAAATATTCTTACTAATGGAGGAAAATCGTTTGCGTGACCTGGCCCGGTTAATCTCAACTGTAGTAAAATTGACCTGTCAACCAGACACACTCATCTCCGCACAGCTAAAAAAAATTCTCTTCTGTTGCTTCTCTTTGCAAGTTTCTAATACATGATGTGCATGTACATGACCGGTATGCTTATGTTTACGTCTCAGGTTGGTTCAATTGCTGCTGGTGGACGTTATGACAATCTTATAGGCATGTTTGGTACAAAACGTGTTGCTGCAATTGGTGTCAGCCTGGGAATAGAACGTGTATTCACAATAATGGAACAAAACCAAAAAGACGAGAAGCAGGTACATAAAACCACCCATGGATCAATTTATAATCCAACCGTATTTTGTTTGATGCCAGCCATATGTTATTAGTGAACGAACACTCTTTTGTTTTGGTTTTGTAATTAATAGCCACTGCGAGCCAGTGAAACACAAGTTTTGGTGAGCATACTGGGGGATGACTTGTCTCTAGCAGCTAAATTGGTGAGCATGTGTTGGGATGCAAAACTGAAAGCAGAGTTTATGGTCAACAAAAGGCTGTCAAAGCACTTTGACCGTGCCAAAGACTTTGGGATCCCTTGGATGGTGATTGTAGGTGATCGTGAAATTAAAGAAGGAACTGTTAAGTTAAAAAACAAGGAGGCTAATGTAGAGCAAGAGGTTCCCACAAGCAGTTTTGTTGATGAGCTCATCAGACTTGTGAACAAACCCCAGGTAACAGAAGTAGAAAGAAACTGATCGAGGTCAAAAATTTTCTTTAAACCTTATAAAGCTGTAGTATTTCACTTGGGAAAATTCCCTTCTACACTACTTGTTAGACTTGATATCAGAAAAGTACGTGGTCAACGTACATTTTCTTTAGAACCATGCATGCATTTAATCATTTATTTTGAAATGTGATTGGTAAAATTTTTTGGAACTCTCAAGATGTGTGCGACATTCATGCGGTTGTAGAATATTCTTTCTACCTTATTATAATAGGGTAACGCCGTGTTGTTCCATCTCTTTTAAAGGAAACCGAGTAAATAGTCATGGTGTTAATATGCAGTCTGAAAGTAGACCTTGCTTCATGAATAATTTTAGCCAAATAATTAATTAGGGGGTGCTTGGTTCATTTTAAGTAGAGTAAATTTCATCCTTTCTCTTTTATTATGATTGATTACACCCACGGAAAGGTACATTTAGTTTTTGAAAGTACATGAAAGAATTTTTTTGTGTTTGGATGGATACTTCTGATCTTTTAATTGCGTGGACGTAGGTTTATTGCACTTGTTCCCCATCCTCATGTGACTTGAACATGAGGGGTTTTTGTCAATTTCATACTTTGTCCTTCACGGCTTCACATTCCCAAACGCGTGTGCGCACACACACTTAATGCTCTCTTCTTCCCTCAACTGACAATAACCTAGTTGGATGTTTATCTCAGTTCTCCCCTATCAGCCACCACCTCTAGCCCTAATCAACGATAACCTCTCCGTGACCACTAGGCAATCATCAATGCTATAGCAAGCTCAAGCTGCCGACCCAACAAAACTCTAACAACCTTGGCTAACGACGAAAACATGTGGTGGAACCATGTATTCGTGTGTCCATGTATGGAAACACAATTGTGTTGAGATAATCATCCAGAATTTTTTGAAGTATTTCCCATACAATCGGGTTTTTTCCCCCAAATTTATGAACACCGTCTTTGGGAGTTTTATGTTCGAACCCAGATTCAGGTTTTTTGCTCGAATAGATCAATTAGTGGTTTTGACATGATTTTGGTAAGGTTTTTGTTCAAACTGATGGATTAGGTTTTTAAACAATTTAATTTTGATAACATTTTGTTTGTTCATACTAACGATGAAATTGATTTTGATTTGTTGTACATTAATTATCTTTATCCTGTATAAAACAAAAATATGTTGATGTTGCAATTCATATTGTAGCTTATTTTGAAAATCAAAGACTATTAGCTTATGTAGTTATGTAGCATGAAATTAAGCTCCCTAAGTTTTTATTCAATGCATCAGTCATAGATTTCAATGAGAGGATGATTGCTATTTCATATGCTTTGCATGTAGATTTCTTCTCAATTACGAGGGTGATTTAATTTCATTCAATACATCAAGAGTAGACATTAATGGGGTACGATTGTTATTCCATATGTTTTGTCTTTAAAGCCTCTCAATTATGAATATAAGTTAGTTTCATTTAATGCATCAGGAGTAGTCTTTAATGAGAGACCATTGCTATTCTAGATGTTGTGCCTTTCGCGCTTCTTTCACGTCAATAAATGTCAAGATTCTTTTTAGGTTTGTATCTTTTTAGGTTTGTATATCATTTGTTAAGGGAAGTTAACGCTAATGCAGATGGTTGGAGGATTAAGAGCTGTGTAGTGTGTTTGTGGCATCAACGTATGTATGTGAAACCTTCCGAGAATAATATGAATATGGTGTTGAGGATTAGAATGTACTGTCGTCGTTATTAATATATTATTGATTTATCATTCAATCTTTGATATATTTTTGCATTATTTACATGATATTTCTCTTTTTTGAGCTTATTAAATTATTTTTAATTTTAAGAGACGAGACTTTCAGTTACTGTAACAAAGTACCTGTCTTTATTTAAAATGAATCAAAGATGTCAATTTTTGTCCAATAACTTTTTTGATAAGTTATGTTGAATTTTAAGAGTTGGCCATTTATTTTGAAAAATAACAGATCAATTTGATCATTAAAAATGGTAAGAACTAATGATGATAAATTTTGTGAATAACTTAAAAATCTTATGAGAAATGGTATTCTTTGTATATAGTGAAAGATAGTACTCACTTTGTAACTCAAAACAATGCATTAATTGTATGTCCCTCTATTTGCTTTTTATAATTTGTTTCAATGCTTTTCAAAATATAATTTGTTTTACCTAAGAGTTTGATAGGTTTAATATTCGCTCGTAATTTGAGCATATGCAAGCTATGTACGAACATGATATGCAGACATGAACATATTGTGAGTGCTTTTCTTTGCTCTTATAATCAAATATCAACTAAGCATTATAATACATATGAGAGATGTGTTTACTAAGAGACTAAAACATATTAATTTATGATTATGAGAGATGAGTTATGAAGGAGAGAGTGTGTGAAGTTAACAAAAATCCAGTCACGTGTAGGTTAATGAGAGTCAGAATTAGAGTTGTGTTCAATAAAGTCCATATAAAAAACATAGTACTAAAATTTTAATATTCAATCATAAGTGATTCGGTATACAATCATATGTGATTTGTAAAAGCATCACATATGAATTACGAAAATGTCACTCCGTCCAAATTTTTAAAATGCAATTTGTACCATTGATGTCATTGATCCAAAGGCTAAAATTAATCCCTTGGGACTATGAATTAAGTATGGACTATATTGAACATTCTTCGTTGGAATTAAGTTTCATTATAAAACAAATTCCTTCTTAAATTTTCTAGTAAAAAAATTTCCTTTATAGTAAAATGATTATTGGTGTGTTTGGTAACAGGCTTATTGAGGATTATAGAGGTTTGGGATTCTAATTTTCATAATCTCCGGCCCTCTAACCTCGTTCAGGTATAAAAATCTTGAGGACATTATTAAAAACATAATCCTCTAATATAAAAGCATTCCAAGTAACTTATAGATATGTCTTGTGATTATCAATTAATCAACCTCAGCCCTAGCTCCAGCCAATTTTGCTAAACACACCGTATGTATGATGAAGCTTTAAATTAATAAAGAGAAGGGGAAAAGCTCGTGAAACTAGCTACTATCAACCTATTTTAAGTGAGCGAGTCTACTCCATCAAATATATTAAAAGTTTATCGGTTTTCTTATACCACGCGCAAGGCGAATGAAGCATTACAGGTCATTGCGGAGGAGAAAGAAGGGTGAGCATCTTAACTGAAAAATCGAACCATAACCGATAAAACTGAACCATTAAAATCGAACCAAATGAAAACCGATGGTTCGGTTTATAAAATTTCATTAACCGATAGATAGTGGGTCGTTTCGGTTTTGTACATTTAACCGAACCGATAAGGATTTATTATTTAATTGTTTTATATATTTATTATTTAATAATTTGAATTTTTGTTCATTTATGGTACATCATGCAAGTTATATTTTTGTAAAAGCTTAAACTTTGTTACTTATTATGTCGTTTCATTCATGTATTGGATTACTAGAGTCGTTATAAATATTGAACACTTGATTGTTTCTTTCATGTGGGCTATTAAATATATTAAAAATGAATTCACAAGTTATGGATTGATGGAGGCCAAGAGTTGTGTACTATCGGACCCAATTTGTGTATTAAATATACCTCTAGCCTACCGTTTTGTATTTTTCTTATAAAAAATAATAGGCTTAGCAAGTCATAGAAAATAATCAATTATTTGGCCCAAATTTGTGACTACTATAAAACAATAATAAATATAACTCATACTCATATTCTGAAATAACGAGCCCATTAAGTTTGGCCCAACTTAGTATAACGGTTAAACAATAAAACCGATCTGCTATCACAAACCGTTAACCGCCCCATTAAAAACCGGTACCAATTGGTTTGAAAAAACACATAACCGATATTATAGGTTATTGTTCGGTTTGAAGTCGAAACCGACCCAAACCGGCCCATGCTTAGTCCTAAGAAAGATTCAACCTCTTAGACCATCCGTTATGGGTAACCCGAAGGGGGCGAGTATCTTCAGGTACCTATCGGGAACACCAAAACGCAAATATCGGGTACCCCAATCGAGTAACCCTCCGGGCTTATTTACTCGAGCGAGAAGCATGACCCTCCCCCACCCACTCACCCCCCTTCACACACACACACACACACACACACACACATATATATATATATATAATATGAAAAAGGTTTGGGTAAGGAAAAGAAAGGTATAACATTTGTTTTGGATAGGGTAAAGAAAATGAGAGAGGGAATGATGTAACGCTCACGTAGTATTGGATAAGGGAAAGAAAAAGAAGAGATATAAATAAAGGCCTAGGAGTAAACTTGACTTAAAAACTTACTTTTGGAGAAGTTAAATATTTAAACCGGAGACTATTTGGAAGCATCTTAGGATTCGGCAATTCTTTTTTAAATTGTGTTGATTTTTTGGATAAAAATTTGAGTTTTTAATTCACCAAAAAAAAAAAAAAAAAAACTTTAGATTTTTTAACCCAAACAATTTCCCCTCGAAAGGTTTACTTTTCCATTTTGAACTTCAATTATTGCTTTTTAGCACCAAAAACGGGCACACATAGCCACATATATCATATATGCATATACATAAATATAAAGTGTGTGCGTTTGTTTTTAGTAATATTTTTCTATATTTTCTCATTATTATTTAAACCTCTTACAAATTTTGACAGAAAAAATTAAATACTTTATTTATTTTTACAAAGGCGTATTAGAACTTTTGTCAAATATTAAAATAACATAAAGAATTTACATAACAAAAGTTTATATACATCAAGAAAAATTTTACTTTACTTTTTATATAATTGAAATGGTAAAAAATGTAAAGTGGTTAAAACCATTTAAATTAAAGGGAAAGATAATTGGATTTTCAATTTTTCATGGTCCAGATGTTAAAGTGGATTATATTATGTGTGTATAATCATGATATTATGTTTCTTTGAAAACTTTCTGACGTAAGGGGAAATGTAAAATTATTTTTTTTAATATTAAAAAATGTAAAAGCAATTTTTCATACTCTCTCGTTATAAAGAAACAAACATTTTTCAATACATAGTAGGAACAAAGAAAATTATGACTTTTAGAACGTTAAGTGAATTATACATTATTTTTTAGGGTTTATTATATCTAAATACAACCAACTTTGTATAAGTTATCATTGTATGTAATCAATTTTATTTTTTGTCAATAAATACAATTAACTTTCTTAATTATTTCATTATATACAAGTTGTATACATTAATAACTTATCTAACATTTATTGCATTGATGTGTACAAAACCATTCTTGTGTGCATAAAATACACAATCAATCTCAGGTTTTAGATATTAATAATCAAAAGTTGAGATTATGACCAAATATGCACTTTATGTAATTCAGTTATGCAGTTTCCAACAGATTATGCATATTACATAAATTGAATATGTAGTCTTAATCTCAACCATTGATCATCCAAATCTAAATATTGATATTGGTTTTGTAGGTTTTGTATATAAGGCTAGTTCTGTATTGATTATTGTTCTATATGTGTGTGTATCTTTAGACGTATACCGATTGGATTAAATTAAAAAATATAAATTTGATTATAAAAAGATTCTACAAAAAAATTATGATAATATTATGAATGAATTTTTTATTCCTAAAAAATTTACTCATTTTTAAGAGATTTTATATCTCTATGTATGTTTTACAATTGATTTACTATGTATATTAGTATTTTTAAACACCGTAAACATTTAAAAGTTACTTTAACCATTCCCGGTGTTTATACACGGTTTATTAAGCTTATATATTATATATAGAGGAAAGCTTAAAAAATCTGTCTTTCGTAAGAAAACCGCGAGAAGTATCATGGCTAAGAAGTATCATGGCTCATGAATGGGCTTATTAATGACTTGTTAATGATTTATTAAAATAGAGGTATTTTGAAAATTTTAAGTTAATCTACTAATAACGTATCAACTAGGATGCAACCCATAGTTGAAAACATATACAAATATCTAAAATATATTTATTGATGAGTAATTAATGTTATTACAAACAATTTTTCATTTTCCTACGAAAAACAATGTTTGTTTAGACTTTTCCCAATATTTTTATTGAATAGAATTATATAAATGTGATTATTTTAAAGAAAGAAAAAAAATAAAGTAGGAAGTGTTTAGTTGTAAGGAGGTGTGGATGTGAGGCAGCGGCAGATAGAATGGTCCCTCCTCCGGCCACCAGCCATGCCACCATGTCCCTCCTTCACCCTGCCTCGAAAGTGACTTCTCTCTACCACTTCTCTAATTCAACCCAAATATCTATGTTTTTATTTCCTTCTTTTTTAAGTCCCGTCTTTTTCTCAATTTCACACACACACAGTCACACACACACACACATATATATATATATATATATATATATATATATATATATATATATATATATAATATCTCTTTTTTTATCTCCAAGGAAATTATATTTCTTTTTCGCTCATCAAATCTATTAATTTTTTCTTGAAAAATTATATTTCCTATTACTTTATAATCTTACCGTTGGATTATGATGTATGAAATTCATTTATTTTAAAATAATTCTTAAGATTTTAAAATTAATAAGCATTAATTATTTATATTTTGATGTTTCACTCTTGTTTTAATATACTATGTTTTTTAATTTTTATAACTATACTTTGATAAAGTTAATTACGACTAATTGTGTATCATATGGGCGTCTAACAAATGAAGAGGTTACGTATATAAATGATTACATTATATCAATGAACATCTTTTTTATCAAAATTATTTTTTAAGAGTGAGTAATTTTGTTGTAAACAAATGAAGAGGTGAATACATAAATGATACCATGATATCAATGTTAAACATCATGGATTTATCATATTTCAGTTCAGATAATATATGTTAAAGTGAGCTTTCATATTATTTTTATGATTCATTATACACAATGATATACTTAATTCCTTAAGGTTCCATCTTTATAATGATGTAAAACTATGAATGTAGTAGACAAAGAAGTAGTACGTACTAAAAATACGAAAGCTCGTGTTGATTCAATATTCAAACATTCGATAAATAGACTGTTTTATTAGTTATTTTTTCTATAGATACGATTGTAGTTTTTTAAATTATTTTATATATTTTATTTATAAAATCTTATATGTTAAATGTTTTAAGTTTTTTTAAGCTTATTTCATGTGTGTACAAATCATTTAACTAGTTAGTAATAAAAATATAAAATCTTATATTCAATCAATCCGTCTTTAAATATGCAAGCAAATAACAATATGTTTGAACAAGTAAGCAATAACCTCAAATTTCTAATTTATTATCTCACTCACATAATAATAATAAAAATAATAATAATAATAATAATAATAATAATAATAATAATAATAAAGATAAAATAAATGGATTACGTACAGTGTTATTAACTAGCTTTTTGTTTTTTCAAATCTTTAAACCATCATAGATAGTGCATGCTCACCTGAGCTTCAACTAAGAAGTTACAACATATGCTAGCTAGCTTGTTAAGATGAATCAAAGATGAACACATGCAACCATATATATAACCTAAATGAATCCAAACTTAATTCCAATCGGTTCTAGCTAGCAGCTGGAACAAAATCATCTCATTAAACAAGAACCAACATGAACAAAGTTAACCAAACGAAATCAAAACATCTAAACCAAACTCTAACTTGCGGGATATATATATCGATTCATGAGATCCTTTGGATTGGAACTCAAATCTCAAACAATCGATTAATTCATCAACACTTACGCACCCTAGTCCACTTGTGATTTGTACAACAAACACACGTATGTACCCTAATTCATTGCGATCTCTGAACAGATCGAAAACAAACCCTCTATATATGCAACTGATGAACACTTATAGTACCTGATTCTAAGTTGTAATAGTATTTTATATTAATAAAAGATTGGTTCAATTCTTTTTTATTTCTTCACTCTAATAAATTAAGTGTTGCTTTATTTGAGTTGGGAAACCATTTGTGACAAGGGAAGTATGTAAGTGTATAACCTACATTACAAACTATAATTGATTTATGTGATATGTATGGTATGTAAAGAGGAGACCAAAATAGTATTATCTATCAAAAAGCAAAGATTTGAAAAGAGAATAATAATCAAGACACGTGTCAATCAATTAACGGATTAGACATATAATTAGGTTTATTCATTAGTTCTTTTCCAAAGATTTCAAATAAAAAAAACTTTGTTTAAACATTTGTCCGTCTTTTTTAGTAGAAAACCATATTTGGTTTTTAACAAATCAAGAAATTATATTTGTAGTTCAAAAACATGTAGAGTTAGAAGGTTTTAATTTCAAATAAAAAAATTATTTCTTTTATCATGTGTAATGTGTCCTTTGCCTTTCTTTCATTAGTTTATGTCTAAGTAGCATAAATTAGGGGTCATACATTCAGACTATCAGCATCCTTTCTATATAACTCTCTCGTCTTTTTTTCATATTAACGTCACAACATATTCCACATCCCATGCTCTACGCAAAAGACGGATACGCATAGTCTCGTACTATATTAAAAGATTTACCTTATCTACTAAATGGCATTCTATATTTAAAAAAGAAAAAAAAGGAGAAGATGGAGCCATTCGATCACTCTAGCTAGGATGAAGTGTATGACATAATGGCCCCAATTGACACAAATGGGTAGTGAAATAAAGTTATTTGCTTACAAAAGTCTACAAAAAGTGCTTTTTCTGGCACAAAAGTGAAGTTAATGTGCTTTGAAAGCCAGCTCCAAATCTTGTCTAATTTTTATCATCTTTTTCTTTACTTTATGAGGATTACTACAAGGTATATATTCAATTCTTTGGCATTTGAGCATATGCATGAACATGAAATAAAAGGTTACATATTATAGCATTTTTTAAACTTCTTTACATCTTTTCTAGAAGAAAAAAAAAGATTTGCCTTCATATTCATAGTTTTAGATATGTATTAATTATGATCTGTTCCAACAAATATTTAAATTTAATCTCAACACCAGTAGAAGATCATAAAAGTTAAATTGTTTTAATCATTGAAATTTAGAACAACTTTTCTTTTGCAAGTTCTTTAATAAGTGTAGTTTTACATATAAAAGGTTTCAAGTAACGTTATTTGAAAGCACTATCACAAGTATTAGTACATAAAAACAGAATTTCGCACACGGGCAATGCCACATGATGTTCTAAATCGACTCCAATTAAGTTAACATAACAAAAAAAGTACTCAATCTTGTTTGGACGGAGTGTTAATTTAAAGATAGAATGTAAACAGTTATATATACCTTTTATGGAGAATAGTAGGGAGAGAATGAGTTTAAAGCAATTAATTAGATTAAAAAATTACATATAAAAACAAAGGATAATATATGTATATATATTACACTAATTAATGAACATACATGCCAATATACAACTATGATATTGTTTATTTAGTCCATTAAATTTGTCATCTTCCCTTGTTTTCCTCTACAAATCAAAACCCATACATCTGTTGAGTGGTTTCTTGGAAACTTAGTATCTAGTTTGGCAATTGTAGTTTTTGGGAGCAAGATCCTTATATCAAGGAGAGGTGCCTCAAATCAAGACAAAAAAAATCCATTTTCCAATTGTTTTGAAGTCTTTAAAGGAACTTTCTTTTCCTTCAATGCACTTGTTTTTAGTGATTCCTTGAAGAAATCCCAGATTTGATTTGCTTAATTTGTTCTCACAAACCAAGAAGAATGTAGTAAACGAGAGTTATTGGTAACGCAATCAGCATTCCAAATATCACCCTGTAAAATTTATTAAAAAAATATTGTTAAAAATGGAGCAGATGATAAGAGAGGATTAGTATAATTAGCTTGTACTTACGCAGTGCTAAGGATTGTAGGATGAACGTTGTATTCCTTGGCGAAAACAAACGGTACGATCCCCTGAGGAAGGGCCGCCTGTATATTCGATCATTCATTAAAATGTGAATTAAGTGTATATATGTAAGTGGGTGACTAAAGATATATGACTAAGGACGATATGATATGATATGATGAAGGTTTAATTAATTACCTGGACGATGGCGACATGGAGGAGGGTACCACGGAGGCCAACAATAATAGACGCGGCTGCCATCACAGCCGGTCCTGTTAAAAATCTAACAGCCATTGAAAAAGCAGCGACTGAGTTTCCACACGCTATTATCTTTGGTTGAAGCGCCATGAAAAGACCTTCAAAACACAAATTGATTTACAATTAGCTATTACGTATAGGATCGACCTTCTTCAATTCCATCTTCTTCCGATGATGATTTAATGTAATTAAGTGTACGTACGTTATAACTAACTATTACGTGATCGACCGATCGATTTGTTTTAAAATGAATATTTACAGACAGATTTGACATCATAAATATTCACCGTATATTAATATTAATGGTTTCTTTTCTTAAAAATGAAAATAAATTAAAATAAAAGAATTAAACCCAGCGACATGATAGGATTGATAGCTAAATCTCTATCAAAAAGATGTACCCACTACCGTCTATTCTTCAATCATTACGCTCCCGATATATAAATAACAATCATTTCTCTTCTTTTTTAGATTAATACTAAATGACAAAATATACATGATGATTTAAATATCACAAGCCATAAAAAATTTAAACCAAGATCATTTTAGAAATTTTAATGTTTATATTTCGTTTCTTATTTAAAAAGTTTATAAGTGTAATATCAAATTGGTATTATTTTCTATTATTATATTAATACTAAAAAAATATTCTAAATTAATCATTAATAAACCTCACCTAAGCTAAACATGGCCATTCCAAGACCAGCATCCGAGAGTATTGAGATAGATTTTTCTATTATTTTCGGCATTGCCACATGCCACCTGTCATCATTAAACTCGTTAAATAAACATGTATATATATATATATTTTTTATTTATTATAACTCTTACATACTAAATTATTATCTTGCTCTAGAAAATCACATGTAATTCAATATTTTGACTTGATAAATAATGCAAAATGTCCCCCCAATCTTTGTATAACTTCTTACTTTATACCGGTCTCATGTTTTAATAAAATAAAAAACTAAACAAACATTTTATTTTTTTTAAAAAAAAATTATAGTCAAAGTGTACGAAATATATTAATTACCTGAATGAAACAAGAGACCAGATTAGACCAATGAGACTCGAATACGTGTTCGGGTTCCGGATAAGCTTTCGCCACACCATTATCAATATTAATCGGGTCATTACACTCGCCGGCGGCATCAGTTTTCCGGCATTCCCCTCAACAACCGGTACCTCCGCCGTAGAGCTTGAACCCAGTTTCCTTAACCCAACTGAACCCTCTTTCTCCCTCTCTTCATCTCCGAAATTGAATTCATCCCGCCGGAATTCCCCGCCTGTACATTCTCCGCCATTATCATCAAATCTACGTCATAAATTAATTCTATTCGAGAAAAGTTCTAATATACCTTTTGTTTCGGGGTGATCGGAGGAGACAACCATCCGGATTTCTTTAGCGTCGTCCTGATCGGGTCGATTTGAGTGTTCCGTCGTCGCTCCGAATTCAGTACTGCCGAACACATGCAGTCCACCGGCTTCGGAAACCGGCGAAGCGCTGGAGCTCCAGACGAACATATGGAGTTCTTTGTCGTCATTTTTCGCCTTGGTTTGTGAGACATTAAGTTGCGCCGCCGTGTGTGTTGGTTGTAGGGTTTTTGCTGTTTTCGTCACCGTGGATGTAATCTCCGGGTTCGGAGCCGGGTAAGATCCGAAACGAGGAGAATTTAATGGTCCAGGAGCAGTACTCTCCTCAAAATTCGACGGCCGAGGTGTTGGACCTCTCGACGACTGAACGGAATACATTTCCGCCGGACCAAAATTAGATAACCGACCACCGGGAAACCCCATCATAGAGTAGAAATCAGAGTGATTAAAATTCGATCCTCTTGGAGTCTGGTTTCTCGACGAGCTCAAACTATAGATCTCTGCCCCGGTCAAATTCGACGGCCGGGGAGTCATTCCGGTTAGCCCAACCGACCTTCTTGAAACATTAGATTTCCTCACCGTCACATGAAGCTTCCCGTCGTCTCCGATCTCAGCATCGGTTTCTAGAAAATCATGGCCGTCAAGCGATACGACGTCGGATTCCACCTTGAAAGACACAATCGATGCGGCAGTTTCCGGAAACTGTTCCATGATCAGAATCTTAGCCCCACGGTATTCGAACAAAAACAACAGTAAGGTGTACCAAATTATACACTGCAGCACCACCACCTGCACCATCAACGACCCCGAGTATTCACCGTACATCGCAATCAGCAACGGAATCCCCATCACCAGAGTGTTTGGTAGCGTCGATAGTGAGAAAATCGTAATCATCCATTCTAAACTCCCGTTTTTTGTGAAATTCGCCCAAATTCCGAGTACCACCAGCATGATGAGCTTCTGGAGGGTATCGGCGGCGATGAATCGGAAGTTCATCTCGTACGGATTATTCATAGAAATGAAGTGAAACGAGAGTAGAGGAACGGCAAAAATAGCAACGAAACGGTTGATGCCTGAGCACTGATCGGGGGAAAATATCTTCCACCACCGTACACTGCCGTAAGCGAGAATCATAGCGACGTATAGCGGCACCATCGCCGCCATTACGGTGTAGAAGTCATGCCCGGTAATCATTACGGCTTACTGATCTTTTACCGGCGACTGGTTGAGAAAAGTGCAAATTGAAGTAATAAACCGACAGATATCTGTATCAAATTCTCAAATTGCCGGCCAATGTCTGTGAAAGTGATGACTGATTGAACAAATTAACAGAAAGAACAGATGGATAGAGAGAGAAACTCATAAGATATGGCCGTGGAGTTGGAGAGAGAAAGTGATTGAGTGAATGGTGTGATTGAAAGATAGTGTGTATGGAAGAAGGTATATATAGGTGAATAAATGTGAAATAGGATGTGTAATGTCCACGTGTAGTTTGTGTGGTTTGACTTCATCGTTGACTACGGAAACGGGTTGGGTCGGGTAGGTTCGGATTCCTATTCTTTTACCCACGAGTACATAAGTCTTTGAAAATTGAAATATCAAAAAAAGGATCCAGTTTCCTCGACGAAATTCTTTCAAAAGGAAACCTACGATTTTTTTATTTAGATTTTAGCTTACTAAAATATATCTTATTTTAGATGTTTTGTTATTTTATGTATTTAATTTTATAATTAAATGCATCAGATTTTTAAAAATTATTACTTTGTGTATTAAACAAATATTTGAATAGGTAACCGTTTATTTTTATCATTTTTTGCCATAATGGATATCTTTTTGACATCTCTTTTAGTGGTTACATACACATATGCCCGTCATATTCCCCAAGGACGATAATGAGGCATGAGACATTTTCCAATGTATTCATAGGTAAAAAAAAGGTCACGAGAGATTGTGAAGTACCTAGATGATTCAAGAGATATCATATATATTTGAGAAGTCACCCTACCCTGATGAAGATACTTGAGAGTTGAAACATTCAAGTCGCCATAAGTGGTAAGATAACCGGGTAGTAATATGTTATTACAAACTATATTATATTAAATTGTATAAAAATAAATACAAAAATTACACATTCCTAATGGTATATATAAATATATAATCTCTAAATATAAATAAAATACTAACTTGGATCATCAATCATATCCTTTCGATTTGGTAAATTAAATCCAACCCATACATTTAAATTGAAAATTCGATTTGATTTGACTTTTAGGAGTCAAAGTTCGTGAATAAAAATTATTAGAGATAATTTCATATATGTCATTTATAAATATTAAAATATCGTATTTGTTCACTCTAAATTATAAATATCATATTCACCTTTTATTACATTTTAAAATATCATATTAACCAAATTCTTAATGTAATCATTTTAAAATATTTTATAACCAGTTTTAAATTTTTTCTAATCATAACAAATAAATATTTAACCTTATTGCTTTTAATTGTAACAATAATGATCGATGACTTGTACAAGAAATACATTCACGTCTCTTAGTATCATAATTTCACGTACGCTTATGCCATCATGTTTACTCCCCCCTCATGTCGACGCATCTACGGCTGGTCTAGGTATTGATGCTGTCTGTCACCATTTTTTAACTCTCATTTTGTTAATTTTTTTAATTATTTAATATTTTTTATTAATTTTTAATATTTATCATTTTTAAACCTAACCTGTTTATTACACGGACATTTAATCTAGTGATTATAATTATAATATAATATAGGCATGCGACATAAGCTTTCAAATGTTTAATAAACTAAGGACCAAACAAATATCTAGTTAAAATAGGACATAAGAGATTAATGAAGAGTCCCTTTCACATTTATTATCAAGAAAATAAAGACTAGTGGAAACCATAATCATTATTAAGTGACTAAAATCCACATTAATTAAATCAAAACGTTGTTTTCATTTTTTCATTTTTTTTTTCATGATTGGAGTTGCATGGCAAATGATGTCATAGCGGTCGGAAGTAATCCCACAAAGTATCAATATTTGTTCGTTTTTTAATTTAAATTAGTGACCGCTATTAAAATATAACTATAATTAGCAACTTAGCATAGATGAAAAAATTAAAAAAATCATGCTCAATTCGTGGTTCGGAAGAAATCGCACGAAGGATGCTTTAACTATAAATTGATGAAAAAGTTGTATGGCTTGAAAATGACATTAACTATGTATACTTTTCTTCCAAATTTTCTTTTATCTCTTGTATAAATGTTTTTTTTTCTTTTTTTGATAAAAAAAACAAGGTCAGTCAAGGATATTGTTTGTAAGTTGTATTTAATAAGAAAGCTAACACTTCGACTTATAAAGTTAATTTATTCATGAAATATGCAATATTTTTGAAATTATGTTACTACTTAGCGAAATATGTATTTTCCTTAGATGAAACAATTTTTTTAAGTGAAAGTATAATCTCTTACTTAATAAGTACATGAAGATTCTTAAATTAGTAAGGAAGCTAGAGAATAACATATGCAAATGGAGTTATAGATGTTTAAATATTCTATTCTAAGAGCATACTAAGAAAAGCATCCTCAAAACAAAATTAAAATAAATCTAAAAGATTTTAGTTACTACTTAAATAACAAATAGATTTAACTAGTTAATGTTAATAGTTATAAATAAGTAACCTATTACTAATTACCAATTTAAGGTTATTATAACATGATATCTAGAAATCTGGAATTATGAACTATTACAAAAGATAACCCTAACGTTCATACCAGAAATTAACAACCTTTTAGCAAGAAACAATCTTGCAAGCGGCAAGCCAAGGAAAGCCTTTCAAGGCACAAACGACCTTTTGGGCCAAAGAATGTCCTTCTAGGCTCTGGGTTTTGGTGTTCTAATATTTCAAACTCTAGACTTCAACCTTCGAAATTACTTATAAAAAATACAGTGCAGATCGCCCAACGTAGTGTTAGGAGTGGTTGGTATAACCACTCTTAACATTAATATCAAGGGACAAGGGCCACTCCTTATGATTTTATGAACAAGTGTGAACCCCTGATTGATACCTCAAATCTCACTATTTAATGAGTTGTAGTTGTCTTTTCATATAACTTTCACTCATAAGTATAGATATTCACCTTTACTAAATGAGATCTTGCTCTCTCACCCGCATCTTCTATTTTTCTTCTCCATTTTGAGAAGGATTGATGAACAAAGGCAAGTCGATCGATTCCTTTATACCCCAACTACGATCAATCGAAAAAAGGAAGAAACTATCCAACCCAATACAACCATAAACTCCTTTAATGATTTGCACTAAAGCCAACATTTATTTGCTTGAACATGTTCTTAAATATTCAAAGACAAAGGAATGTTCTTGAAAACAAATTAAAGTAACTCTTAAAAAAATATTAGTTAGTAGATAAAGATTAATTAACCATTAAAGGGTATCTGGCCTAACGTTATGAATGGATGTAAAGTGTTCATCCATTATTGAGGTTGAGAGTTTAAATCTCATTTAAAATAAAGATGTATC
The DNA here is from genome assembly GCA_038502395.1 of Dittrichia graveolens. Taxonomy (NCBI): domain Eukaryota; kingdom Viridiplantae; phylum Streptophyta; class Magnoliopsida; order Asterales; family Asteraceae; genus Dittrichia; species Dittrichia graveolens. Next base: position 96,845,735 of record JARJIL010000003.1, on the reverse strand, counting down.
TAAGATTTGTACGAGATTATTGTTCAAACAGTCATTAAATGTTAATTAAATTTATTAGTAACTAATAAGTATTAAATAAAGTTAACCTAGTTATAATTACCAACTATTACAAATCTATTATGAGTATTTCCTTCAATTTCTATGAACTTTCTTAGTTTTATCCTTACAAACTCTAACATCATAATCATTATACTATTATAGTTGATACATAACCTTATTTATAAGGGTAAAAGAAGGTAGATTATTTTTAGTTATAAGTTCTAAACCTTTTATTTATTTTTCTTTTGGAAAATTGATTCTCTCCACTTTGTACTTTTGTTCCTTTGAGACACAAAGGTTGGATATGAGAATTTTTTTAAGCTTAAAACATAAGCAAAAAGTCGATAATTAGATCAACAAACAGGGAAATAAAAGTAACTTTAAAGTTGATAATAAACATAAATATATAGTCTTGATTCGTATCAAATCAATATTGAAATACTTTTGGACCAATTTTGAATGATATATTTCGATTTTAACAACTAAGAATTGCAACCGAAGAAAAAGAAGTAAAGGTGGGAAGGAAGGAAGCTAGGCCCATTCTTGAAAAGTTGTCTACTCCAATGGCAACTTTTGCCCCTCCATCAACATGTGTTATTAGGGCCATTCTTTGTAGGGATTTTGGGGTTTTCCTAATTGTCGTTGACACTTGTTGTCATGTCAAAGAAAAAAAATGAAAATAAATATATTATCTAGGATAAAAGAAACTTGTCATAAGATGAATAGGGAATAAAATTACGGGTGATAAAGATACTGAGAAAAAATTTTATATTATAAACATAGTTTGGAAATCGTCTAAATAGAGAAATGTTGAATAAGAAATGTTTTAAACAAGGTTAAAAAATTTATTATAGGGAAATGATCAGTGCGGTTAACTGCACTTGATTCAGGGGTGTTCAAAATAATCCGAATCCGAACATCCGAATCAATTATCCGAAATTTTGGATACTCGGAATTCGGATATCCAAATTTTCGGATTCGGATAGTAATATTTTGAATTTTTGGATATTTCGGATATCCGGTTTTGAACACCTCTACCTTAATTTAGGTGTAGTTACACTCACATATCACTTACACAATGGATATTTCAGTCATTTGAATGTTTTAATAATTTAAGTGATATGTGAGTGTAATTACACATAAGTTGGATACAATTAACTGCAAATATCATTTCCCATTTTTTATATGGTTATCTACTTTATTTTTATTTTGAAAATTATGTTTCTAACTCATATTTAATGCATCGATTATTTAGGAACAAGCTCAAAGCAACCTAGACTATGAATTTACTCATTCTAACTTGCTACTACTATGCATTTTGTCATCTCTATTGTCAATTATCATATATAGACCATCGGTAGATAACGAATGAAGATAATATAAAACCAATGATTAATTTGTTTTCTAGTTACTCATCCTAAGAGTTTTCTTAGCAACCGGACTTACATTTAACATTAGAGAATCGTGGTTGTAGACAAAAAAACATAGGATTAGAATTTGATTCCCGAAACTCAATCTTAAACTAAATGTCACCGACCGTTAAAACACAGTTACAAGAAAACCGAGTTTTAACTATTTTTGTATACAAAGAAAACGACTTCTCCCCTAAAACAATAATGAACCATGCAAAAGCAAAGCTATTTCCTACGCGAAATGATTGCATTAAGACACCCAAACACAAGTTTCATTTTATCGTGAAAATATCTCCTTTTTTTCTTTTTTCTTTTTTCTTTTTTTGCCAACTTCACTAGTTTAATTTTAATCTTTTTATATAGCTTTCTAAAATCTGAAGTATGATTTCCATTAAAAATCAAAGAAAACGTATAAGCATTAAAGTTACTTGAATACATTCAGGTGTCGTATATTATGTTTAGTTGTAAAAATGGAATTGAAATTGAAATTTAATACACCTTACCCACCACCGACCACAACCCACAACCACTACCAACTACCACTAACCACTGTCACCCTAATCAATCCCTAATCATCGACATCGCCAAACCACCACCATCCCCATCATCAAAGCCCTAACCACCACCATCGCGCTAATTGAAGCCCTAATTGCCACCAACGCCACCCCTAATCGACTTGTGAAAAAGAAGTGTTTGGGGCGTAAACTTGTGAAGAAGAAGGGTTTATGGCTGGAGGTGAAGGAGCATTGAGGCAACAACGAGTTAGGAACGACGAAAAGTTGGGAACAATGACTTGTGAAGAAGGGTCTTGGGCGGCGACCTATTCGATGTTCTCACAGTGGCGATTCGAGTTGGGAACAGCAGCGATGATGACGGTTCTCACGTTGGGAACAGCGACGACGACGATTCAAGTGGTGGGAGTTTGTGAACGTCGGCGAGCGAAGGAGATGAGGTTGTGGTGGTGAGTAGATCACTATGGATGATGGAAGGAAAGTAAACTCCATCCAAGGTTGGATGGAATTTGAAATCCTCATATGGTGGAATGTTTTGATCATTTATGATTACTTTTCTTTCCTCATTTTTGAACCAATCAAAAGAATTTGTTGGAATTAGATTTCAATTTTTAAGAATTTCCAAGAAATCCATCCAACCAAACACCACCTAAGTAGTTTACAAAAAGTGATATATCTCCATTTTTTATAGCAGAACTTACCCACATTCCTAAATCTACTTTAAAATCTACACCTTATTTATTACGAAACTTGAACACAAAATTTTGGGATCATGTTAAACACCTTAAACTGATATTTCTTGTTGGGTTTTTGTGGTATAAAAACAATAAATTAACATGCGCAGCGGAATAAAAATTATTAATTTATTATAAAACCCCATATGTAATCCAATATATTCAATAGGAAAACTAACAAGATAAAAATAAAGATGATACCTTTATTGAGTCAAAGCTTCAAACTTTTTCCTAAAATGCTAATGGAATTTACACCGCTACTACACCACCTCAAATTGTGCTGCTAAATCACACAAGAAATCACCCAAAGTGTGACCGTGTGTGTATCCAGGCGATCAACAAAGCCGAAGGCTTTGCTGGTTTTGGCCAGGAGATTGCAATCCAAATAAGAAGGGATAGATTAGGTTAAGTTGCAATTAAGTTTCTATTTATAAACAAATTTTGGTCTAACTCCATTAAGATTAAGCTCATCTAAATGACTTTTAAATCAATACAAAACTAAACATCATGTTTGAATAATTAACTAGTTATTACAAACCACTCAATTAATTAATAGACTTACTAATTAATCGTCTATTTAAATATTAAATGAATATTTAAATCAACCTGACTTTGATACCATGTTGCAATGTATGGAAATCCCCTTAGGATAGATTGCATTGAACACTAGTATAAATAATACAAAGATTATATAATTTACATAAGACACCCCTATACTATAACATATGTCAATAGTATATATGTTTACTATTTAACACTCTCTTTAATTAATTCAATTGATTAATTAATTTCATACTATCATTGTTAGTTTCCAAATATGGTTCTAGTGGAGTGTGTATAATATTAGAAACGGTGACAAGTGTTATCTATTTCGTGCACATACATTAACATTTCTTAAATTATCATTTAAGTTATTAATTACGAAATCACATAGTTAATAACAACTAATAACTTGTATCTGTAACTAAAATCCAAAACACAACTTACAATAAAAGTCGAGACATAAATGTTGCACATGAACTAAAATCCAATACATAAAACGAGACGTGACTATTGCACATGATAATTTATTAATATATATTTGTTGTATTTTTGCTTTCAGAACTCACTCTTAAGGTTTTTAAGCGAGTCTAGCTAATTTTATACCGTCTTACTTTTGGTGGCTATTTTTTAATTAAAGGAATTTGTTAAAATAAAATGATTAAACAATGAATGATTTTATGGTTTGAATAGTTCAAAGGCTCTGAATGAATCTACAACTCAACGTGACATGCTATTTGATAAAGGTTCTGAATGAAGCAAATTATCATTTAAACCTTAATATATAGTGATATATTAAATTATTGGATAGATATGATTGTTTATCAAGACAACGTGTGAAAGAAAGAGTATTATGGCAGAATACTTGGTGCTTAATGATTCAGAATGCACTTTAAGATATAATAATTCAGCAACATTATGTTGAATCATTCAGCACAGTCTTCATTCAGATGCAGCAATTAGCACAATCTTCATTTAGTACTGAATGGTTTTATTTAGCAGCAAACAAACAATCTCTAATTAATTACATTTTAGGTGCGTCCATGCAATGAAAATTTAATAAATTGGCTGGTGTTTAGATTAAAAGATTTATATATGTGTAATTAATGAAAATAATTTAGTAGTTTGAACTTCGTGATTGGCTGAAGATGAAACACAAAAATAGATTAAATGACCTCCTCATATATTTGATCGAAGATTCACTCTCCATTACACTGCCAAGAATAATGTTAGTGCAAGAAGGAATCAAAGGTATAAACCTAGCTTCATACATTAATGGTGATTAAAATCCTACTCATTAATTATGTATAATGTTTTTTTTTTACATACAATAGCCATCCATGCATGCAAGTATGCCCTACATCACATCATCTGAATCATGCCTTGTCATCACCTCCAAAGCAAAAAATGACAAAAGAAAAAGACCAAGTCATTGTGACACTATGACATCAGTCGAACCCTAATAAGTCATAATCACAACCATCAAAAGTTTGAAAACATGATCAATCAACTTTTAAATACGAAGATCTAGTGAAGTTTCGAGATTAATCAAGACCATATATCAAGCACCTCAATCACATTCTAATTGTAAGGTCAAAATAGATTTAAAAATGTTAAACCAGATAAAGAAATTCTATAAGCTTTACGAATTTTTTATAAAATGTTTGGTTAACCACATTAAATTAGAGAGTGGATGATTTCTCCTTCACAAGAGGAATGTTGCTAGCTCAACTCTCATATGTCATAATCAATGTTTTGTTAACTACAAGCAAATTATAATCGGTTGAATGTCTAGTCTTTTTAAAATATCAAAATCTACATATTTTGTCATTACAAAAAGCATAAAATTAGTTTTGGATCTATCTCAAAGGGTAGTGTAAAAAGAGAGAAACCGGTCTATAGACAGCAGAGGGTGGAACCACGATTCAACCGTGGTGTGATCACACACCTTCTAACGCATCCACCTTTTGATCTTCAATATTTTATAAATCGAAACCTTGTTTGTCAATTGTCATTTCGATTACCTCTTGCAAACTAAAAATACTCTTTATAATATTCAGATGATCGATCTTGTGCTAAATTCAATCAATGTTAAAGAGACTAGTTAACCAGAAATTAACAATACTGAAGAAGCTTTATGCTTACATTGTAAGTGATATCGCGTTATTTAGATATATATTCATTGCGATAAATGGCGCTTAAATGTTAAATAATACTTTAAATAATGACAAATGGTACTTAAAGTGTCTAATATTCATTCACAGGTCATAAAATACTCAATGGCGAGAGTTTGAGCGGAAAAGACGGAAAAAGACTCAAGAAACTAAGAAAGATCATAAAGTCATGAAATCAAAGAACGCGACGCGTCGAAGAGATGAACGCGACGCATTATGTTGAAATCAAGCAAACTTGTCGGGCAAGGCTGTTAGGACGCGACGCATTCCCGGCTAGATTAGAACTCTATAAATAGACATGTTTCATTCGAAAAAAGGGATGCTAACCCTTCCAGCCGGCCCTAGACGAACGAATATGAAGAACTTGGAGCTCTGGAGCAGGATTCTTGCACTTTGATTGAAGATTGAAGCTTTTGAAGTGAAGATTAAAGGTTTATCTTCCTAGATTCTAAGTTTAGTTGCTTATTCATCATGTTTAGCTCTGTTCTTATGAATTTCTATGGTTGTAATCCTCTGATTATGGGCTAAACACCCTGTATTCTCTATTTGGACATGATTACCTTTGATAATTAGTTGGATTTCAATGTTTGGATTGCTTTTAATGATATATTTGTTATGATTGCTTTCCTAAAGATCCAAGTGTGATCAAGTTCTGATTTTTAGGCCTAGAATATGAGTTTTCATAGGTTGTATGACCATTCTTCCTTTGATTGCTTGAATTGTGAATTTCTATGACCATTAGGATTCATAACTAGTGATTGACCATATCCTAGGGTTAGGCTTAAAGATTGGAACTTAATTGTGCTTGCTATTGTCTTGGATGACCATTCTTTGATAATAAGTTGATTTTGTGAATTAACAAATCAAAAGATTAAGTCTATCATAACTCGAACCGTTTGGCTAGTTAAAGATTAGTTAACTGCATGACCATTGGGTTAACTGTCTGAAACTATAGGGTTAGTGAGTCTGACCAGGAGATCTAACCACTTTAGAAATCGGTATATTGTTTTAAGTTATCCATTGCACTTCATTGAAATCTGCTAATTTGATTAGGGAATCTGTTGTCCGGGTAGGGATACTTCACTTCTTATTGATTAAATCCAAGTTTATTTTGCATTCTCTCTTTCTTAACTTTGAAATATGAAGTTTTGTTAGTTTTAGGTTTGATTGGAATCGTTGCTTTCTACTGCTAAATTGCCAATTTCCCCCTGTTTATTGCTTTTTAGTTTTGATATTATTTAGATAATTAGTTTAATTATATCTAGAATCATACTCGTTCCCCGAGAGTTCGACACCCGTACTTATTTTCTATACTGCTACACGATTAGGTACACTTGCCTATTGTGTCGTATTTAAAACATATACGGTTTTTACAAATTTAAAACTGGTACGTAAATAATTAATTATGTAATTATGACAGTTTTAAATTCTGGAAGTTATTATAAAGCATTAATTATGTATTTAAACTATCTTAAATGCTGGAAGTTATTGTAAAATAATTAATTATGTAATTACATTCTAACAGTTTTATATAATTAAATTTTTGGACAGTTTTAAAGTGTTTAAAATCATTACTGAAACATATTATAAATAATGCTATTTGAGTTGTACTGTTTTAAAAGTGTTAAGATTGTTGCTGAAAATTACTGTAAAGCATGTTATGTTACTTGTACAACTTAACTTAAAAAAATTGTCTTAAAAAAGAGCTAAATGTTTTATAGAGTAGTAAAGATTATATATATAGAGAGGAATACTACGTAAGTACGATATCATAATCAACATTATAAGATAAATAGGGGTCACACTAGTTAGAGAGCGGAATGAACATTTATTGGGGGATCATAATCCTCATCATCAGTAATAATTTAAATGTTAAATTAATATAATTAACTGTAGTAATACTTTTAAAATATCATTTTAGAATAAAGTAGTATGTTAACAAAATGATGTCCGGGTGGTCAAAGTTTTAAAACGTTACAAAAAATGAAAACTTTAGGTTGCGTTTACTTTTAGCTAGAAAATTTCTATAAAAACTGACAACTAGAAAACTTGTTCACTTACATATTTTTTTAGAAAAGTAGAAAACTCGCATACTTTTTGCTTTTTCCTATTTTTTAGATTTTTCTAAACTCTCTCGCTTTTCCGACCAACTTTTTTAAAAAAATATTTTAATCAAATATGTTTTTCATTTTTTTCTGAAAAATGAAAACTCCACCCCTCATCTAAACATGTTCTCCAATTTTTTAGAAAACGAAAACTCCATCTTTTTTTAATAAAAAACAAAAACGAAAAACAATTTTTTTCTCTTACTAAACGCAGCTTATCTTCTACTTTGTTTTTCGATTATTAAAAATCAAAATTTGAATGCTAAACTTATAAAAATTTTCATTTTATCATAGTATTCACACACACACACACACAAATACATAGTATTCACATATTATATTTTTGTATATTATGATGTGGGGTGATTTGTATGCTAACAACATTTTATCATATGCAACAATCATGACATTCATATCTTTATAGACACATTATTCATTATTTTTAGCCACGTATTAAAAAATACAGGGGCGGACCCAAGGGTAAGCCAACGGTGGCATGGGACACCATCCAATTTTGCCCGCGTAATAATTTTCGATCTAGTGTAGTGTAAATTTTGATTTTTTCGAGATGGTGCTACCGTCCATTTCAAATCTTAGGTCCGGTGCTACCATCAATTTCAAATTCTAGGTCCACCCCTAAAAAAATATAATTGTCTAATTAACCTTTTTTATTATATAACAATTGACAAACCATTATCATGTACAAATCATCTAAAATTACACATTGTTTCTGCTTTACCTTTCTTCTATCTTATACTCGTACCACAAGTTACTTTTGGAGTTTTGGACATACAAATTGTACTCCTTGTAGCTATAACAACCAAGTATAAGTTAAATCTTTGTACTTCACGCTATAACAACCACATATAAATTCGATATTTCTCAAAGCACAAATATGTTTTAAAAAATTATATTAATTATAGTACATGAGAAGAGAAGATAAGTAGGAGAAAAAATAGAAGGATATATTACCTCTCTTTTTTTAAATTTGGTACGTGCCTTGGTTTCTAGACCCGAAATAAAAATAAAAAGTTCATAAAACAATAAGATAAAGATACATACATGGGTTAGTGTGTGTGTGTGTGTGAAAATGAAGTAATGAAGTTAAGGTAGAGTGGTCCAAGTTGAGAGGTTTAAAGTGAGGGAGTTTTTATGGAAGTTAGGAAAGGGGGGCATGTGAGCCCAAAGAGGTGCATGTTGTCTGCCTAATGGCCTTCACCCCACGCCCAATCACCCATGCCCATCTAACCATACCCATCCAACTTTCCCGCACCATCATCAAAACCTACCCCCGTCACACCCATCAACAAGTTTGTGTGTTAGTGATTGGTCCCTTATATCTTAGCTATATATATATGTTACATCAACTTTAATATCTTTATTATTTGGTCTACAAAGTTTTTATTTTTTATTATTTTCTTTTTCATATATATGCATGTTACATCAACTTTAGTATCTTCTTATTTTGTTTGCAAAGTCTATATTTTTTATTATTATTAAAAAGCAAATGGTATAAAACCATTTTTTGGAAGAATATGTTTTTTATGAATAATAATAATTAGTTTAATACTCGTATTTTGTTCAGGTAACATTTTAAATAAACACATAAGACTGAAAATAAAACATAAGGTTATCTTTTCTTCATTCGTTTTAACTTCTTAAGTTGTTCTTTGGTATGTAAGACTCTTGAAAACTTTTTTTTTAATGTGTAAAACCTGTTTCTTCAGGTAAACCAAGATAGTAGCAAACAACAAGTAGTTAAAAAATTAAAAAAAAAATATTACGGGTTACCTGCTAATAGGGGTGGCAATCATGTCGTGTTCGTGTTGGCGGGTCGCGGGTTGACGGGTCAGGAATGACTGACACGAACACGACCCGTTTAATTATACGGGTCAAGGTACATGATTACACTAAACACGACACGACCCACGTAACCCGTTTAAATATACGGGTCGGCAGGTCATAAACGGGTTCGCGGGTAATTAATGGGCTGACGAGACAATAGATCTAGTTTTACTAATTTTGTCTCTTGTTTGTTAAAATATACAATTCAAATGCAAATTCTAAATAAAGTTCAACCCTACCTAGATAGTTTAATCCAAATATAAAAACTTGATAATTCTAAGAACACTTAAGCTACAAGTGATGATGTCTACTTTTAGTAGGTTCAAAACCGAGAAGGAACAAAAGCCAAAAGGGAGATGATGGATTTATTTATGATTAGGTTTACGATAACTAAGGAATAAGATAAAAGCCTAATAGCCAAATAGGAAACATGAAAATATAAGGATAAATAGAAAACAATAAACTATAAAAAATATATACGGGTTGACGGGTCGACACGTGAACCCACAATCCAACCCGAACATAACCGTTTATCTATATGTGTTGGCGGGTCAACCCGAAAATGTCCTGAACCCGTTTATGCTCAACCCAAACCCGTTTATTTGGGTGTCGATTTCGTGTAGTATCGATAATTGCCACCCCTACCTGCTAAACAATTAAAAGGTAGACAAAAAGGTAAAACTGTAAATAAAACAAAACTTAAAGGACTAAACAAATATCAAACAAAACTTTGTGATGAAAGCATAAAAAATAACTTTGATGGTTAAACAAATCGTGATCATCATCTTCTTTCTTCTTCCATTATTCGTTAGTATTTCATATTATGTTTCCTTGGATAAGTTTTGTTTGGGTTTGAATTACATATGAGTTTTCATCGTCATCTTCCATAGGGGTTTTAACTGGGTTTCATCTTTTTGGTTGAACTGTCTTCATCCCAAGTGATGGGTTTTGTTTGGTTTTAAATTGCATATAAAATTCCAACTTTTGTTAAGGTTTGAAACCGGTCATGTATGAGTTAAAATTGGACGTCTTGAAAAGATTTTGGTTCACAAATAGATTCTTTCATCCGATGACCGATATTGATTACATCATCGACCATATAGTTAAATAAACCTATTTTATAGTCACTCGTCTTCATCGTCAATTTGGTTTGAAAACCACGTTCACTAATTTGTACAGAGACCGGCTTCTATTATTGAAATTTGGTTTGAATCAGTTTTTTCATGACTCGATTGATTAGGTCCATAATTTGTTCAAAAATTTGTTTTTATCGTACCTTCGTACAAATCTTGACATAGACGATCGGTTTGTAGAACTAATCACATTTGAATTGGTTTCATTGCATTATACCTATATGAGTTCATCGCATTTGGCTATTTGTTCATACGATTTGCAAATTTGTTTAGATAACTAATTTTAACATGGGTTTATAGATTTGAGTGAACATTAATGTTCTTCATGTTTACAAAGATTAATGTTCTTCACGTTAAAATGATTTTTTTAAGGCAAACCTGCTAAAAGGATGTCATGATACATACAATAACAATTTTTAAAAAAAATGGATTAATTTATAAGTTTGAAATATGGATAAACAATATAACAAAAATGGTAAAGTTTAATATTTGAAGAAGATAACCCTAAAATACATGTTATCTAATGCTCAACAATTTCAAACGAAATAATGTTATATTTACGTACATTTTAAAACAATAAAAACTATATAAGAAAATCTAGTAATAAGTTCATGTGTATTTTTCGGTTTAAAACTTACCCAAAAAACTAAACCGAACCATACATGTTTACTATATATTAAAGAAAAATCGGTTATGATGATATCAATTTGTTTTTAGAAACCTTTTCACCAACCGTTCTCTTTATTTCTTCAAACGACTTACGAATAAGTTGTTTCTCAAATACTATTTATTTTCTAACGAAGACTTTAGTCCATATATTAACCTATAATTAAAGCTCAAGCATCGATATATGAAAAATAACAAAAACTACTCACTGGCAGCTTAGACTAAGGTGAGTACCAATTTAACCATTAACTGTTATGTAGTACTTGTGGATTTGTTGATACCGTTAGACATGATGGTTTAAAGAATATGGTTGTGATCAAGATTGTAATTCTTAGTGTGATCATGTGTACACTAATTTGACCTGTTAATTGGATGATTGGCACGAAAATGAGTTAGTGTTGAATATTGGTTAACAAATAACCACTAACAAGTAAAATGAATATTAAAGATTAATAAATTGTGCTTCCAATAATACGAAACTGATGTTATCCAATTGAATGAGCAAGTTAGTAATAACCCATGAATATTATGTTTAAGCAATACCAAGTGTAGTTGTTAAATAAGTATAGGAAGGTAGCTCATGAGTATCTTGAATTCATGTGTACTGAATACTTACTGTGTTCAAAATCATTATGATATGATGAATGTGATGCTATTTTTACTAGGTACACAATGATAGTGAAGGAATGTCTGTTTTATGAGTTATCCAATGGTTCTACGCCATGAAAAAGTTGGTCCAACTTACGTGTCACGATGCGGCGGTAGTCTTGGTCGCGACGCGGCGGTAGTCTTGGTCGCGACGCGACCAATGATTTTCAGTAGTGAAGCTTTTGTTTCTTATTCATTCGCGTTGCATGTCTTATGTTATTCCATATGTGAATCTAGTACATGGTTATGGTTGATATAAATATATGTGAATATATATATTTATGAATTAGAGACTGATTTCGATATGTTGTGTTCTCAGGAACTGTGAAGACTCGGCGACATTAGACAACTGAGCGGTGTGATTGAGAATCGAGGTGAGTGGAGGTGGACTCATGAATGGTATTGGTTGTAACTTGTATGGTTACTTGGTATTAAGATGATTGCCGTCTTAATAGATTGTTTTGTCTGATAAATTCTTGATTGATGATTGGGTAACTGCTTATGTATTATTTGATCGAGTTACTATATGTGTTCATGGCATGATGATTACTTGGTGTTTCTTTGAGATCAACTGCTGTGAATGGGGCTGGTAGTGACCAGCTGTTGTTAAATAGGACGGGTAGAGGTCAGTTGTTGTGAATGAGGTTGGGCCCATTTGCTATTGATTGAGTAGTTGTAGACCTTCTGATGCATGTGTTGTATCGAAAGGGATTTAACTGTGCCAATTGGCAGAGGGCTATCGGTAAACTTTTGCTTTGGCCCACATTGGTTGCACGTTCTACAAAACCGCCAGTCTTCTGGATTTGTGTGATTGACTGGTTGATTGAGTTGACCGTTGCTGATAATTGATTGTTTGTAGCTTTCATTTACTTATCTTTGTGCTAATTCCCTACTTTTGAACCCGTTTTTGCAGGTTTGGTGAGTTCAACTGTTTAGTTGGGGTTTATGTGCGAAGGGGAATTTGATTTTGTAAACAGTGTAATGTATTTGTGGATGATTGTATTTATGAAAAATAGTAACGCTTATGCAGCGATTAAAAAAATGGCTTAAGGATTGCGTGTTACATGCTTGATTTCCCAGTTAAGATCATTGAGCCAGATTTGCAACCCTGCGAGGTATGATGCCTACTGATCATGTCAGCACACCACAATGTGATAGGATAGCACTGTTTGTGTTATCATGCGATGTTCTATGTCCTGTGTGATGTTTATGGTTATGTTTGTATTCACTAGCTTTTAAAGCTAACCCCCTCTAGTTTGTATACTTTTGCAGATGTTTATGTTTAGCGGTGTCGGGGTTGCATTTATGGTGTTAGGACACTCATTGTTCGTTAACAAATACGATGGTCGGTCTATATTGATGTTGGTAACACCAGTTTGTAAATTGAAAATTGTAACTCCTCAAAGTTTAAAAGCCCTTGTGACTAGGTGTTATAAAATATTATACATGTTTATTAAACTAGAGGGGCTAAAACTATCATTTTGAAAGATGATAAGGCTATGGGTTGTTTTGTAATTCTTGAAAAGTAGCATATATATATATGTATGTATGTATGAGTATTTTGACTTGTATTAAGTCAAACCTTTAAGCATACACTTCCATACATGCATACAAGTTGTAGCAGTCACTTTCTTTGATTCTAATTCACAACACATAAGATTTAGCAACTAAATTCAGTCTTATAGTGATCATATAGCTCAGGTATGTTTTGTTTGATTGTTTATTGGTGTTAGTAGGTCAAATAGAGATTCAATGGTTGAATCTATGATATTAGCATGTTATATGTGTTATTTGTTGTTGTTGAGGTGTTAGTAGCATTAGTTTGTGTCAGACAAGTGCTGGAAACGCTTGTTAGTGTTATGGGATTATTTTTGGTTAAAAAACAACAATCAGTCGGTGTAACTGTTGCTGATGTAGAGGAGGCACGGGCGTGCCCATAGAGGGTACGGGCGTGCCTATCACCTTGTGACTAACCTTAGTTCTTAAGGTACCCCCGTGCCCTGGGGTTAAGGCATGGGCATACCTGGTCAAAGCATGGGCGTGTCTTAGAGATAAGGTGCGCCCATGTTTGTAGAGGTCACGATTAGATCTGAGGGTAAAGCACAGCCGTGCCTGCAAGCAGGTATGGGCGTGCTTGTGCCCTGTTCAGCTTTAGTTGTTTAGCAGAGTTGTAAGCTTGACACATTGATTGTATATTGCTTGTAGGCAATAAGTAATTGACGTACTAGCGGTGATACGGTCGAGTAGCACTGTTTGGCATATATCTGACCACTAAGGTGAGTATACTATTCCTTTAGTATAATTAGCTTATGAATATGTGCAAAATGAATAACATGATATCTTTGTTAAGTGATTTACTTGTTATATGTATACAATGTGTAGGAGAGGTGGGTAGCTATACCGAGGTGTAGCTATGCAAGGGGAAAGCAGCAGGGTATAGAGTTACGCGTGAGGTGTAACTTTGTACTGAGAAAAGTGGGTACCTAGCTACGCGCGAGGTGTAGCTTTGTATTGAGTATAGTATCAAGGTATACAATGAGCTGTATACCAAGAGCAACTGGGGCTAGGCTACACACGAGTTATAGATATGTCCCAGAACAGTAACAGTTTGTGTAGGTTTACAATGTTATAACTTGGATGCGAGATATCCTAGGGAGATTTTACTCCTGTTAATTATAACTTGTTTTCAGTTAGTATGTTCATTAAGTGGTAGCTTATGTTTTGGTGTTGTATGTTGCAGGTGACACAAGTTCTAGCAAGGGTAAGATCCCAGCGTAGTGATCAACTGGATAGCTCCTGGTTTTGAGAAACAAATTTTTGACACAACTTTTATAAATGTTAGCACATGTTTTCTCAGAAATTGTATTTTTGTAAAACTCTAATATATTTTGGGTATTAACTCGTAAGATAATGTTTTTTGATTAAAGTTGAAAAAGTGGTGTTACAAAAACCCAGTTGGGTTATTTTAAATAAAAAAATAAACTGATAAGACTTCCACAGTTTGATTATCAAACTGAAATATGTTCGAGTTCTAATTTTTAAAAAGTCAAAATTATTTGGTAAAATCGCGGTGTTATAAGTTGGTATCAATTTTCTAAATAATTTAGTTTGTTAACATTTAATATCTTAACAAAAATATTTAATAGATACATGTGTCTATTTTCGTGGTTATTTATGTAAACACTTATAGCAATTAAATTAAAAAAATTTTCAATTTTGATTATACTATTTATACTACAATTTTATTTTGGAACCAATTTAATGATCGGACTTATATGTTGCGGTTTCTAGAATAAATAGTAAAAATGATTTAAAGGTTATACTTTGCGATGAAAAAGACGACCCTACAAATAAAATAATGAATATTGTTTATAACGAGGTTCTATAAAAAATTGATGATAATTTTATGTATAAAGCAATTATTTATTATATACGTTAGTACTCTTTAATATTATAAATATTTAAAAATTTTCTTAACTATCTATATGTTTATACAAAATCTGAACTAAATGACCGTGTTACACTTATGGGTGTCAATTCTAGACACAACAAGAATACGATACGAGAATAAATGGGTTTTGGTTAACCCACAAACAATAAAATTAAATGGGTCGTGTTCGGGTTGAAAGACGGTTTTGCAAGTTAACCCGCCAACTCGTTTATTTTTATGACTTTCTAAAAAATTCAAAATTTCATTTTACCCGTTGTAGCCCTAATTAGTCGTTCCCAACTACAGCCGACATCCACGCCCCTCTGCCATTCACGATTTCATTCTCATTCTCACGCTCTCGGCTCTCTTCAATGCCGTCACCGTCACCATCCTCGTCGCTTTTGCCATCATCGTCCCCCCTAGAAATACAGTACATTTCCTTGTAAGAATACACAAATGCGGCAAATGCCCACTCCTTCGAAATTGCCCTAACCTGCCGCCACTTTCTTCCAGTCTTCCATTTTCAAATTCCAATTTCATCGACTCTCACTTCGGAAATCGCCGTCGCCGCTGCTATTCCACACCAAATCGTCTCTCACACGAAATCGCCGCTGCAAGTGATCTTCCCTAATCTGTTCAATCTGTCTGTAACTGGAAGCATTGTGTTCTACGGTAAGGTTACTGCTGGCTGTGTCTGTGTGTGTTTGTGGACTAATGTTGTTCATAATTTGTTAGTTTAGCTTCAATCATCTCCTAATTTGATATTTGGGTTCTCATTTATGCTTGGTTGTCAAAGTTTAAACTTGATAGGTTCTTCAACACTTTTTTTGGTCACCCCTTGTACACTTATGTTTATCAAATTCTGGACTAGAAGTCTAGAACACATTTGGTTAGTCTAAACCAAATACATTGCAGTCTAAATGAAAAAAGAACTGCAGCAACATTTTTGTATGCCTTGTACACTTATGTTTATCTAACAGTGGACTAGAACACATTTGGTTTAGTCTAAACTAAATACATACTCACAAACACTTAATTAGTAAATGAAGAGTCCACTAACATACCTCTCATTTACAGTGTTTGTGAGGTGATGCTAGAAACATATTTCTTATCCCTAACTTTATAGTCTAAACCAGAAAGTCACGCAACACATATGGTAGCACAATTTGTTAAAACCAAAAATCTGAAAAAACCGAAAACTGAACCAAAACCGGACTTAAAACCGAATGGTTTTGGTTTTTCCAAAAACTGAAATTTTCGGTTTTACCTCAAAACCGAACTGAACACACCCCTAGTAAGTGGCCCCCAGCCCTTCTTATGCAGGCCCCTGTTGTTGACTAGATGAGATTGCAAGCGCAGAAACGTTAACACGGAGTAGCAGTGCGTTGGTTGCCGGCCGCTATCCGCCACCCAATAGTGCGTTGTTACATCGGCCGCTGCTCAATGTTGTCCCTGAACCTTTCGTTGGCCCTGCCGATCTCCTACCCTCGGTCCACCACTGACACTAGTTTCCGACAAAAGAGGTTCTGCTCTCAGTTCTCACCCAAATTTGAGGTAAATCTCAACCCTGAGATCTAAGTTGGTTAAAATTACAAAAGATTACATCATATTATGATTAATTTGATTATTACTTGTTGAGTTTAAGTATATTAGCATGTAAATGTTACTTCTTGATTGGAAATTCTCAGAATTGGGGCAACAAAATACAAATGAAGTTTTGATTTGAGCATATTAGTATGTAAGTGTTTGATTGGGTTATATAGCTGATTAAGGTTTCAGTTTGGCATTTATATAAAGTTTTGATTTGGCATTTAGGCTTAATTATGAAGCATAGTTTTTGCAAATGCTAGCTTGTAGTTTAAGACTGCATTAAACTGCCATTTTCTTGATGGAAATAGTTTCTTCACTACTCCACAACATGCAGTAAAGCAGGATCAGCAATTTTTCTTAAAATGGGGAGAAACTATTTTCGGGTTAATATGACCCATCCCGTTTTGACATGTATAGAAATTTTATTTGTTTCAATGTGTCATCCAACAAGTCCAAGTTATAGGTTAGTTATTGTTTGATCCTTTGACAAGCTGATTATTTAATTGATTAATAGATAAGAAAGACAGCTTTATATTTTGTTTAAGTTAGTTAAGACTAAAAAATGACAATTTATTTATATTAATTATGATAAAAGAAGATATAAATTAGTTATTAATCGTTTCCTATCATCTATAACTCCACCAATCATCATTTTTCTTCCTTAACAGTATTATTGAGGATGAGAACTTTATAAAATAAGGTATGAAACGGGGTAAATTTTAACTTAATAACTGGTTTTGTTGTCATAAGCATAATTGGAATCACTTGATCCAAATATTTTTATCTGATTATCAAATAATCATCTTCATAACTCATGTTGAAACACCCCTGAATGAAAAACAAACGATTATGATAATGGACAGATAACAAGTTTAATATGATTCAGGAATCAAAATTGTTTATAGAATGAGGAATAAACTGATTTCTGGTTTTTTTAGTTTGACTAAAGATGGACCAAAGGAAGCTAATTATGCTTAGAATTTTGAGGATGAAATAGCTTTAGGTATCTAAAAGGTCTACAGCATGTCCCGAGAGAGAATTTATATAGGCCAAGCTTAGCCCAAAACAAGTTTGGAGTTGTTTAGAGCCATCTTTTTTGTGTGTAATAAATTTTAAAGTTAGATTCAGAAGAACAAGCATAATAAAGATAAGAGCTGGATGTCATTATCTGTATGTGACGTTAGGAAGAAAAATAAGTGGAACAATAAGGACATCATACAATACTGGTGAGCTTTTTCTGCTCCCCAATTATATTTAATGTTCTAGGACTGCTAGATTGGAGCTTGCTCATTGATCATGTTCGATGAATTATTTTTATTCACGTGTTGAACTTGTATCTTGTTCTTTGTCGGCCACTATGGTTCTAAAGGCATTGAGTTATGCCGCATACTTGATACTTCTGCTTTGGTTAAGTAAAAGTGAAACTAAATTTTTTTGTGGTGAATGTAATGTAGTTAGAATTATAGTTATTGGATATCATTTGAACAGATGGCCGTTCTTTCCTGCAGTTATTTAGTTCATTTGCTTCCCCAAAAAGAGACTTTCGAGTGTTTGCCACGTCATCAGTTGTAAATGAGGCATCAAATTTCATCCCCGCAGCTCCAATATCTTTGCCTGAAGGACCATGGAAGCAGGTAGTGGAAAATCAATTTTCTATATCTTTAATTTATAATTATTTTAGGCAATTGCATTGGATTTTCTGATGTCTTATAAAGAGCTGAGGTAGACTATGTTCTGTGTGACACTTCTGCTAACAGAGTGTCGGTACTTTGCTTTTTGCCTATGAATTTGTTTATTGTTTGGGCACTTTGCACTGGTGTTTACTTTAATTCACTTTACATTGTGCTCTTGTTGTACCTTACCTGTCACTTTGCGCAGGTAATGAAAAATCAATTCCCTATATCTTTTCTTTATAGATTATTTTAAGCAATCGCATTGGAATTTATGATGTTTTACAAAGAGCTAAGATTATTTTTTGTGTGACACTTCTGCTAACCGCATGTCCCTACTGTGCCTTCTGTATATGAGTTCTTTCATTGTTTGGGCACTTCGTGCTGGTGCTTAATTCTCTTTATGCTGTGCTTTAGTTTCACCTTATAGCAAAACCGGGATCAATTTGTTTGTGATCCCATATATTACCAATAGGGACAGTTTTATGTCTTGTGAAAGATGTAATGATCTGTCAGTACCCCATGTTTTAAGGAAGATTGGACAGAAGAGGGAGGATTATCATTTTATTAGGACGGATACTTATCTGTAACAGACATTATTTCATTAAGTAATAAAAATGTAATTTAAGTATGTGTTAATCATGATACTTGTAGTGTAAGATACATTTGGTTGACAAATGGATCTTATTTGAATGTTGGTTGAGGAGGGGTTTCGTTGTCTAATAGATAACCAAAGGATTTATTATGGGCTAGACATTGAATGTATAACTTTTCAGACTTGACTTTTGTTGATATGTCTAAAATTCAGAAACTCTAACATGGTGAAAGTGAGTATTGGAATTAGAGAGGAACTTTTTCAAAAGGCATGTGTGTGTGTTGGTGCATCCCCAGAAAGAAGAAAATGGGAATTGAAGGATATAAATAAGTTGTCCTGTGATTATCTTTTTATTGTTGCGCTTATGTTTGATCCTAAATCTGTATCTTCAAACTGAAGTTAGTTCATACACTGTTACTTTTCCTTCGGCATCACCCATATGTTGCGTAACTACTTTGCAAGGCTTACACGCTCTTCAAATAAATAATATATTGTTATAATAAATTGTAAAACAAGTTATCATTTACTTCAGGTTACTTCCCTTTAAATTTGATTCTCAAATAAGGAGCACTGCTAGTTTATTCGTGTTTAGTGTTGACCACTTGAGTCTTGACTTTTTTTGCATTGATATGAGCTTGAATAAATGATTTTGATTGTGAAGATTCCTGGTGGAGTTACTGCTGCTGCGGGATTCAAAGCTGCAGGAATGTATGGAGGATTGCGAGCCTTAGGACAGAAGCCTGATCTTGCACTAGTGACCTGCGATGTAGATGCTGTAGCGGCAGGTTCGTTTCAATCTACTTATGTTGACTTCTTACTACTTAAAAAGGCTTAATCATTTAGAGTGTAACATGGAATTACACATCCTGTAATTAACCTATGACATGGCATCTTTTGACTTCCTTATGTCAAATTTTCTTCAGGGATGTTTACTAAAAATGTGGTTGCAGCTGCACCTGTTATTTACTGCAGAAGTGTTTTAGAAAAATCGAAAACAGTGGGTTTTCTCTACACCTATGTTTTTTTAGTACCAAATCTCCTGAATGTATCTTACTGACTTCAAGCAATGCAAACTTCTTAGGCTCGTGCCGTGTTGATAAATGCTGGGCAAGCAAATGCAGCAACGGTAACTCCATATGATTTTATTTGAGACATGGGATTTAAATTCTGGTTGTCTGCAAATTGTGTCCTGTAGGAACGGTTTAAACCCTTGTTCTGTATGATTTGGTTCGATTTATATCATAATTCATGAACTAGGTGATTCTTAATTTTATTCACTAATGACAACCAGGAGTTGTGAGTTCTGACAGAGAACTGCCTAAGAGTTCTTTTGTGATTCCAGGGGGATGCAGGTTTCCAAGATGTCATAGACTGTTCAAATTCCCTTGCTAAGGTATGTGAACCTCGGTAGGTTCTTATATTTTTATTTTACATGATGCAAGTGGTGCTAATATTCTGCGATTCTACAGTTACTTCAAGTAAGGCCAGAAGAAATCTTGATAGAATCAACTGGTGTGATTGGTCAGCGAATAAAGAAGGTAAATAAGAGCAAATCATTTACTGTTGATTTTTGAAAAGTGTGATTGAGTTACCATGTTATGTGCAGGAGCCTCTTCTGAGTTCACTTCCTAAATTAATAAGTTTGCTTTCTCCAAGCGTCAAGGGGTAGTGCACTAATTTCTCTCAACTTATGCAGTCAAAATTTTGTCTGTCTTTTTGATCTTTTTCCTGGATTATTATTGTTTTTTCTATGTATGCTCCACTGATTGTTGATAGTACTTTTACTTTGGTAGAAGTATTATGATAAGACTCGAAGAAAAATAAAACGATGGATACTGAAATTGAAAAGATAAGGCCCGATTCGAGAAGGGCAATTCTCCGATTACAGATTCAATCTGAAAAGATGAAAAATAATGAACTGAACTAAAACAAATTACAGGAAATTCCTTAAAGCTAACATGCCAACGTGGTTAATTAACCGACTCTAGAAAGTGGCTAAAAAAATGCTTGTCCACTACTTCAGTTTTCTCGCCAGTAAAAGGGTCAAACAAATAAGTCAAGAGTGAATTGAATTGGCCCTTTTCTTTGACCCGGTCCTTTCTTCGTGAGTAGACTTTTATCGGGTTTGTATCATTACTTCCCGCCCGGTAAAACGCCTTGTCCTCAAGGCGAAAAGATGGAAACTGGTTGGTCAATAAGTCATAGTTTTCCCATGTAGCTTCCTCGTGGGGACGATGACACCAACGAATTAAGAGCTCTAAAACAGGTTGACCAGCTTCCATGACCCAACGGTGAGCTAACACTGAATGAGGTTGTAAGTCGACTTCCCAATCTTTGGTGATAGGTAAGGGGGCTGGAGTGTCAGAAAAAGAGCCACGAGCCGGTTTTAGCATAGACACGTGGAATACCGGGTGAATGCGAGCGTCTGGAGGGAGTTCCAGCCGGTAGGCCACCTGTCCCACCTTATGGGAAATACGATACGGACCATAGAACCTGGGCGACAACTTCTCGTATCGCCGTTTAGCTAAACTCTTCTGGCGATATGGCTGGATCTTTAGAAAAACATAGTCCCCTTCCCGAAACGACAGTTCTCGACGTTTGGTGTTAGCTTGGTTGCGCATTCGATCTTGGGCCTTGAGTAAATTACCGCGAAGGAGTCGAAGCATATCGTCCCCGTCAATTAGTTGATGTTCCAGATCGGCGTTCTTAGTTTCACCAGTAACATAAGGAGGTAGAGGAGGTGGTTCTCTGCCATACACAATAGGAAAAGGAGTCATGCCCGCCGCTGTGTGAAAGCCCGTGTTGTGAGTATTCAGCCCAGGGTAGATAAGAGCACCATTTGTTTGGTTGTTCATGAGCAAAGCACCTTAGATAAGCCTCGAGGCATCTGTTAAGCACTTCAGTTTGTCCGTCCGTTTGTGGGTGGTAACTTGTGCTCATTTGTAGCTTTGTTTGACATAAACGAAACAGTTCTTGCCAAAAGTTGCTAAGGAAAACCACATCGCGGTCTGAAATGATTGAACGAGGAAACCCATGAAGACGAACGATCTCCTTACAGAAGACGGATGCCACTGCCTTAGCTGTGAATGGGTGAGTTAAGCATAAAAAATGAGCATATTTACTTAATCGATCAACTACAACCAGAATGGTGTCAATCCGATTAGAAGGAGGTAAACCCACTATGAAAACCATTGATATATCTTCCCAAACACGCAAAGGAATAGGTAACGGCTGAAGTAGACCTGCTGGGGATAAAGTTTCATACTTTTGTTGCTGGCAGGTCAAACATTGTTGAACAAAGTGACGAACGTCTTGTTTCATTTTGGGCCAAAAATATTGAGCTGAAAGACGTTTTAAAGTCTTTAAAAGACCTCCGTGACCACCAACAGGGGTTGCATGAGCTTCATGTAGCAATTTCTGCCGGAGCTCCGGAACATCAGGTATTACCATCCGATTTTTGTAAAAAAGGAGTCGTCCGGAGTAAGAGAATCCAGGGACTGCAACTGCATTAGTAGCCAGCTGTTTAATGATGGTGCTGGTGTATTCATCGGAATGCAAGCCGGTTTCAATTTCAGCTAAGTTTGAGCAATAAGGCATTGATAACGTAAACAAGTCAATATCGTGGGTGCGGCGGGATAAAGCATCAACTCCTCTATTTTCTTTGTCCGCCCGGTGGATAACAGAAAAATCGTATGGCATGAGCTTAAGTATGAGGCGTTGTTGCTCCGTGGTAGTTATTCGCTGTTCCAACAAAAACTTCAGAGTATAATGATCTGTACGAATTAAGAAGTGGCGTCCCAGCAGGTAGTGGCTTCATTTTTGAACTGCCAATACCAATGCAAGCAACTCTCGATCATACACTGATTTAAAGCGGGTGGTAGGAGAGAACCCTTTGCTAAAGTAAGCCACTGGGTGGTCTTCTTGAGAGAGTATAGCCCCTATCCCGTCACCAGATGCATCACATTCAACTGTAAAAGCCTTCGTAAAATCAGGTAAACGAAGAACTGGGGTGGACATTAAAGCCTGTTTCAATGTTTGAAAGGCTGTGTATGCTTCTGGTGACCACTTAAATCCATCCTTCTTAGTAAGGGCTGTGAGAGGTCGTGCTATTATCCCGTAGTTACGAACAAATCTGCGATAGTACCCTGTAAGCCCAAGAAAACCCCGAACTTCCTTCACAGAAGTTGGAATAGGCCAAGACTGGATGGCTGAAATTTTTTCTTGATCCACATGTACACCTGCAGGAGTAATAACATGACCCAGAAACACCACTTGGGCTTGGCCAAAACAACATTTAGACATCTTAGCAAAAAACAAATTGTCTTTAAGTAGGGAAAGAGCCTGCTCGAGATGAGCTATATGTTGTTCCATGGTATGGCTGTAAATTAATATATCATCGAAAAAGACCAATATAAATCGCCTCAAATACGGGCGAAATAAATCATTCATTATCGATTGAAATGTCGAGGGGGCATTAGTCAGCCCGAAGGGCATTACCTTGAACTCGTAGTGGCCGGAATGGGTTCTGAAGGCAGTCTTAACCACGTCGGAGGGGTTCACCCTGATCTGATAATACCCAGATCGCAAATCCAGTTTGGAGAACACTGTTGCACCATACAATTCATCTAACAGTTCATCGATATTGGGTATCGGGTATTTGTCAGCCACCGTAATTTTGTTCAAAGCACGATAGTCCACACACATACGCCAAGTGTTGTCCTTCTTTTTGACCAATAAGACGGGGCTTGAGAATGGACTGGTGCTCGGTTGTATAAACCCAGCAGTTAACAGCTGGTCGACTTGTTTTTCGATTTCAGCTTTTTGGGAGTACGGGTAACGGTAGGGGCGAATATTAGGCGGGATGGAGTTGGGTAACAGAGGGATGTTATGTGAGGTTGAACGGAAAGGGGGAAGGTCTGTAGGTTCATGAAAAACCCCTTGGTATTTAGCGACTACAGGCTGTAACGGGTCAGGTATCGCGGGTGAGGTATCAAGATCAACAGCTAAATGTTGAAAAGAAGCTGACTTTTGAGGACCGGATGAAATACCTTGTAACTTGTATTTTCTTCCATCTATAGTAAAAATCATGAACATCTCGTTCCAATTCGCCTGAACGGTGTTGAGTGTTGCCAGCCATTGGATGCCAAGGACGAGATCTGCCCCCCCAATCGAGAACGGATAAAAGTCTTGAATGATTTTCAAATTTGGCAGCTGCACAGAAATGTTCTTGCACAACTGGGTGCATCGAATGATATCCCCATTACCGATTTGCACACCAAAAGGGGTAATGGTCTGAGTTTCCAACTTCAACTCACGAACCATTGTGTCAGAGATGAAATTATGAGTGGAACCACCATCCACTAAGATTAATACTTCACGTGTACCTAAAGTACCTTGAAGTTTCATAGTAGTAACATTGGATTTACCAAATATAGCATGCAGACTGATTTCAGCAAAACCTTCTTGGTCCCCTATTTCTTCGTCTTCCCTGGTGGTGTCAACATTCTGTTGTTCTTCGGGGACTTCCAACATTTTGAAGGTGCCGGTCTTGTAGCGATGGCCAGGACCATACTTCTCTCCACAACGGTAACATTCACCTTTCAAAAAACGGTTCTGTTTTTCGGTCTCAGATATGCGTAAGGGTGCGGGTTGAGTTATTGGGCTTCGAGTGTTGGGCTGAACTGCGTTTTTGGTGTCGGGTTGGGTGGTTTTTGAGGTTAGCTGCCATGTAGATCCTCTATTTAGTTTGACGCCCATTTTTGAATCATATTCCAAAGCTAGGCTGGCTGCATTGTACACAGTCCGTGGTTTCTGGATGCGCACGTCAGTTTTGAGTTCCTCTTTGAGACCGTTCAAGAAAATTCCCAACAAGCAGTGTTCTGGCCAATTGGATACTTTGGACGATCGTTTAGCAAATTCTTGGCGATATTCTTGTACCGACCCTGTTTGTTTAATGCTACAGAGATACTCATCTGGGTTTTGGTATTCTGCTGGACCAAAATTTTTCTGGAATGCGTGGGTTAATTCTTCCCAGATGGTGATCGTTTGATCGGCTGAAAGCCAAGAGAAAAGGTCCAATGCGTCTCCTTCCAAATGCATAGAGGCTACATCGACTTTTTCTTCATCGGGGATTTGGTAATAACGGAAATACTTCTCCCCCTTTAAGATCCAACCTCGTGGATCTCCTCCAGCATAAGTCGGAAAATCAATTTTGTTGTGAGGTCGATACCGTGGTTGATTCCAGGAAGACCCCGCCTCGTCCGTTCCCCCCTTGATTTGTCCCTGTTGTGCGAGTTAGATTTAAGCGCTGCTACATCCTTCTGCAACGCATCAATTGCCTCTAATTTCTTCACGATCGCAGCTAATTGCACCGCTACAGGGTCGGGTGGATGAGTACCTTCATCTGGGTTACTCCGGGTCTGCACCATCCTCTCGATTTCCCGGCAATGGAACCAAAATGATAAGACTCAAAGAAAAATAAAACGATGGATACTGAAATTGAAAAGATAAGGCCCAATTCGAGAAAGGCAATTCTCCGATTACAGATTCAATCTGAAAAGATGAAAAATAATGAACTGAACTAAAACAAATTACAGGAAATTCCTTAAAGCTAACATGCCAACGTGGTTAATTAACCGACTCTAGAAAGTGGCTAAAAAATGCTTGTCCACTACTTCAGTTTTCTCGCCAGTAAAAGGGTCAAACAAATAAGTCAAGAGTGAATTGAATTGGCCCTTTTCTTTGACCCGGTCCTTTCTTCGTGAGTAGACTTTTATCGGGTTTGTATCATATTATCTTATTGAAAGTTAATCTAAACTTGACTTGACACATAGCTTAATGAAAAGTTTGATTAGGGGGTCAAATGTTCAAAATGTCCCTTGATAAGTAAAAAATTTAGAAAACTTGCTTACCAACTTTGAAGTTGCAAGTTTTCAATGAACAAAATGAATAACCAAGGCTACCAGAGAAGCAAGATGTTGCATTTTTTGGGGCTGGAGAGTATTGAACAGTGTTGTAGAAGTCGGGCTAGGCGGCCGCCTAGGCGGTGCTTAGTCGCTCGGCGGTCCTTGACCTTGCAGTATATATGCTAGTCGGTCTAATTCCAAGGTCCTGGTCAAAGTCGGGTCTTAGGCGGGTCAATGGTCAAAAGAAAGTTTTTTTTAAAAATATTTTAAAGCCTCATGAAAATTAGGGCCATTCAACAACTGGGGTTCATATCATTGAACAATACGGGCAAGAAGATGAGTGACAAGGAAGTAAATGAAATTTGTGTTTGAACTAGTAGTTAATGTCTTGAACAATTATTAGTGTTTTTATTTTCTAAACGTATGTTGAGGGTCTATGAACAATTATATATATATATATTTGACTATTTATGAACATGTATTATATATAATTTTGAAATTTTTACATTAAAAAATCCAATCCGAGTACTCCCGCCTAGGCCGAGTACTCACTACTCTCCGCCTACCGCCCGGCTCCCGCCTAGCGACTTCTACAACCTTGGTATTGAATTTAAACTATGTGTTTGCAGAGCAGATTCTGCTGCTGTAGCAATAACAACCACCGATCTTGTGAGCAAGAGTGTGGCAGTAGAGTTTGAGGTATGTATGGACGTGGCAAATCTTTTTATTCTCTCATGGGGTTTGTTTATATCGTTTTACAACTATATTGGATCAAATTGTGGTCATATGACATGTTGTATTTCACTAATTCACCAACTTATAAGCATGCGTTACATCGTTAGTTTTTGTGTCAACATGATTTGAGCCATTGGTTTTGTTTATGTATATGATCTAATCTTTGCATCACGTGGGTCTTTTTTATTTGTAATAGGTGAATGAAGGTGTGACTATAGGTTTCATTAATGCAAAGAGAAATAAGATGGGACTCGAATGGGAGAATGAAGGAAAATGGCATTATACATATATATGTATGTGTATATATATACACATATACATGTCCAATGGATAATTAATAACACATGCTTTTTTTCTACTACAGAAGAAATTAGTTATTTCACAACAGATTATGTTTTGATTCTCTGCTCAAAGTTTGTTCTTGAGGAGATAATTAGGTGTTATCCATTTGGGGAAAACAAATGTTTCATATAACTTATTTCTTATCTAGGTATTATTCCTATTATTGGAGATTTAGGGCATGGGAATACAAAGAGATCTTAGCCCAGTGGTAACAACGATTCTTTACAACCTATGAGTTTGAGTCTAATTTGATGAAAAACAAGTGGCTTAGCATAACCTGCTTGTGGGTTGTTAATCATATGTTTTATTATTCTTTTAGATGAGATAATTTATGAATTTCATTTACTAGAAGTAAAAGGTCGTATTTTACTTATTTGTATATGTTCCCAAATTCCCAAGCAAGCAATGAGCCAAATTGACTTCAATCTCAAACTGTAAGTATGCAGTTTTCTTTTCGCATCATATTCTTTGAATGTACACTGTTTACAAGATTAGTTTGCGTTAGTTGAAGTTGAATCTAGTTTCTTTAAAGAGTAACTACACTCACATGGATTGTTCTCATTTTTGTTGTGGTATATTAGTCTCAACATACAACTTTAGCCACAATGGTATAAGGATTCACAGGTTAAAGAGCGAATTATCATTTTTTTCGAATGGTTTTTGTAGGTTGGTGACTCGCAAATAAGAATAGGGGGAATGGCAAAAGGTTCCGGAATGATCCACCCAAACATGGGAACACTTCTTGGTGTATGTAACTATGTATTTCATGGAGTAATGTTGCTATACTACAAAAGTGTTGCAATTTTTTTATTAAATTGTAAAACTGAGATGGTATAAAACACCCTTGTCAGCACTGAAAACAAGATGCCCGTTCTTATCTCATTTCTGCTCGTCAAGTTTTCAGGTTATAACCACTGATGCTCTTGTGGATACTGATGTCTGGCGAAAGATGGTACATGTTGCTGTTAATAGAAGTTTTAACCAAATTACTGTGAGTAGCATCATTGTTGGTGAACTTGATTATCCTTTATGTTCAATGGCACTCTTTTATTACTCTCTGTCTTAAAATTAAAGGCAGCAGCTCTCTTTTTGTGGGGTCCATTAATAAGTATAATGTTTTTGGGCCAAGTTGCAAGCCAATATTACTGCTTTTACGATTAGAAGTCATTACAAAAAGTTGGTAAGATAGATTCTAATCCACAAGATTAGAAGCGAACATGGTTCAGTTTTGCATGATCTTTTGTTTTTCGAGACAGAACTTGCGTGTTCAATTTGTTGGATATAAAAACTGCTAACTGACCAAAACCAAGGTGGTTCTAGATTCTCGGGAGGTTTACAGCGTTGAGTCTTCAAGAATGAACAAGTAATTAAAGATTTGTGCATCATATTTGGATATCAAAATTAAAGAATGTTTGTTGATCTAGTTATTGCAAATTTCAATTATCATAAATAAATAAATAAACACTTCCACCCTCAAAAGCTGGAAGTGGAGCAAGAAAATTTGTGAAAGATGCGGAAACTTTACAAACTTGCTATGATTTTTTTTGAGGGAGCCAAATTCTTTAATTCTATATTTTTGTACTCTAAATTTTTAATGCCTTGTTGAAGCATAAAAAAATGGAGATCGCACTTGCTATAGCCCCTCCCTACTTCCGGCATTGCTCAAATTCAACTTGAGTTCATACTAGAGTTTCTTATTTATAAAATATTTTTTCCTAGCAACGAGTTTACATTCAAGTTGTAATAGTCATTACTCATTAGTTTACGTTTAAGTTGCCATGATATAGGAATGATGCTCTTCAAAAGCATCATTCCTATATTGAACTGCTAACAAATTCAAACCGGTGCTTGGGGAAGGTTTTCTCCTTTTCCCCCTGTGTTGGCCCTTCCATAAGATTCCTCCATTTCCAGACAGTTGAGGGCTATTCTAGACATCTAACTGATAGACACCCACTCATACTAAACACTAATTTTGTAGGTAGATGGAGATACCAGCACCAATGATACTATTATTGCTTTGGCTAGCGGCCTTTCTGGATCTAACAAGATATCTGAACTGCACAGTTCTGAGGCAAGACGACTACAAGCGTGCCTTGATGCGGTATGTTTGAAGGCCAAACTTTACATATATCCCTGCTTTCTGTTGCACATAAATTGTTACAACTACATCTACATACGTTGTTTGTTCTTCCTCAGGTGATGCAAGGGCTTGCCAAATCAATAGCATGGGATGGAGAAGGTGCAACATGCCTAATAGAGGTCAGCATAACTTAATCATAATCTGTTTGTGTCGGTGGGTAACATGTCAAAATGGGTCCTTGTCAGTACAATTAACTAGTGTTATACCCGTACGTTGTCCGGGACAGTTTTTATAATGCATACATACATACATTATATATATACATGTGTGTGTGATGTGTGTCTTTATTCATGATCAACATCATTAATAAATCTAAAATACTTGGTACATGTTTAATTATAAATTTTTGTGTAATGTAAGAGAGTTTCGACATTACATTATTAATAGACATGTACGAAGTCGTACATTTTTTAAAACTTAAAAGACGAAGGTTGTTAAGCGAATCTACAAACTACGAGTATGTCATGACAAAAATATAAACAAAATAACTTTAAATTAACAGAAAGGTTTAACACAAGAAGAAGCCATTGTGAAATTTGTATCTACTTAAAGATCGCATATGTACAACTCTATAATAATCGTCAACGAAAGTGGCAGCGGCAAACAACGGTGCGGTCTTGGTCATTGGTGGCAGTGATGGCATTGATTGGAGTTAGAAAATTAATTTAGAGTTTATTTGCTCATTTTACTCTTTTCAATAAAAAGAAAAACATAATGAAAAAAATAAGTGCATGACTTAGATTGCTTTTTACAATAGTTTTGGTTTTATTTTCTTATATAATAAAAAGAATGAAATTGTTAAACATGTTTTATATTGATTTCATCTCGTCATTTTATATCAATGTCATCACCGATCATCACCACTGCCATTGATATCCACACTGTTGTTGTTGTACTACCAAAGAACACCTTTAAATTGCACATGAGCGTTTGTCCAGTAAAAAAACCCAACCACCATTGTACACAATGTTATGACCCATGAGGCCATGATGCTGGATTAATATTGTTAGATACTTATGTGTAAATATTTAATAGATAATCATATAATGTTAGTGTAACCTTTTACTTTAAAGAATATTTTTTTAGAAAAAGTACAATAATATGAAGGTTAAATAAAAATGAACAAAATACTCATTGATTGAACATAATCTTTATGATTTAAAACTTTTGAATGTTAGAGATATCTTTACAAACATTTGGTTAATATCTGACTTTTGTTTTTTATATGGTCAACATTTAATGAGGAAAATATAACAATATGGGTATCAAATCGAAGAGAATAAAATAATCAAAAATTTAATATAATTTTTATGTTTTTTAATTTTTTAATGTTAAAGATAATTTTATTTAAAAAATATAAAGGTAATGTTTGACTTGGTATTAGATGTATCTTAACAATATAAATCTTGTAGTTATGTAATATTTGACTTGGTCAATGTGTAAGCGCCATGTCATATTTACACGTCACTATTGACGTCATCATTTAACTGCCACATAATCAGTTTTTCTCTCTGCTCCGTGAACAATATATATATTAAATTTCTTTTTGGTACAGGATGAAAAGAGTCGTCCTTAGCTGGACAATGGTTTTAAGAACCAAGTGTACATTTCCTCCTATTAAAATATTTGGGGAAGTTATACCAAGCATTATTTTTGATATTTCATGTGTATTTATAGAAGCATATTGTGCAGGTCACGGTAACCGGTGCAGGCAGTGAAGCTGAAGCAGCAAAGATTGCACGCTCAGTGGCATCTTCATCACTTACCAAGGCATGATATTATGGACATCTGCGTATGATATAAACTCTTGACCTGAAGGTTATGTGGCTAATATATTTGTATGTTTAATCAGGCTGCAGTCTATGGTAGGGATCCAAATTGGGGACGGATAGCTTGTGCTGCAGGGTATGCAGGAATTCCATTCGACTCAAATGCACTCAGAATAGCACTTGGAGATATTCTGCTCATGGATGGAGGGCAACCACTTTCCTTTGATAGGTATACCAAATCTATGATCATACACTTGGTATATATTGTAGCTCCTCCCTCGTAAAAACATATATTAGCTAAAAGGGGAACAGTTTAAATGGGTCAAACATAGTCTAAAATCTATTTTAAATGCATATAACCTCCTAATCATTTCATTCTAAGGTTAGATTCTTAATGTAATCTATTGTTTTGTCAACATAACTAACACATAAACTATTAATAATATTTTTTTTAAGAAAATGAGCTAAAAAGTGTTTGTGACTGAACCCAGCCCCAATTGGCCCATTTTTACCTGTGGTAAAACGGGATTCGTTTCAACCTGAACCCAGTTTGGCCCATTAACCAAGATGCTCATCTTGCCACCTCTAGTACTAAATTCTAAGAACCAAGGGGTTGTTCCAGGTCTGCAGCTAGTAATTATCTGAAGCAAGCTGGTGATGCACATGGCACTGTTAAGATTGAAATTTCCATAGGTACCATGTCAACAGATTCATATGCATAACACTTTAATATCTCCTTATTCGCCCTTTTGTTACTGTGAACCAAAACTTTATTTTAAAAATGCTTGAAACGTATTTTATGCAAAGTTCAACGAAGAAAAACTTAACACAAGGGCATTTATTTTTTCTTTTTTATTTTGCTTTTCACTTTTGGTTTATCTGAATAGGGGATGGACCAGGAAAGGGATTAGCTTGGGGCTGTGATTTGAGTTACGATTATGTGAAGATTAATGCAGAGTACACCACCTAGAGAACGAGAGCAGAAGGCTGATGACATGCTATGTGCTTACACATCTTTTATATGTGTTCCTGGTGATTTGATAAACTCAAGTTAAGTTCAGTAGCACCTTTTGCCTGCAAACACAATCAATTATTGATCGACTGAATTCATATCCTTTCATCCAGCAATGATTGTGAAAGGCGTTATCGATCACAATCAAGTGAAATGAAACGATGAAGGCGATTCTATAATAAATGTTGAATTTGTTTGCTTGATTATAAAGTAAAAATATTACATCATCATTCCTGGGTCTCACTTTAAACTACATGATTGGATTATACATGAGCATCCTCAAGTGTTGAATAATCATAAAAAGAGATGAATTACAAGTTGAGAGTATATCCAATGCAAGTAAGATGTTGCTACAAATTGCATCATTTCATGGAGTTAATAACTAACATATAAACAATCCCAAGGTCCTTTTCAACCAATAGAAAGTGTTGTTTGGTTGCAGAACCATAGAATCAAAAGGGAATGGATCATTATTTATGTGGTGCTTGATGGGTTGTGTTTATTTAAGTTAATTTAAAAAATATAGTCCTAAAATTTTAATATTTAATCATAGGTGATTCAGTATATAATCACATGAGATTTGTAAAAGCATCATATGTGAATTATTAAAAATTACGAAAATGTTACTCCGTCTAAATTTCTAAAATTTGATCCGGACCATTAATGCTATTGATTCAAAGGCTGAAATTAGTTCCTTAGGACTATGAATTAATTATGGACTATATTGAACATTCTTCGGTGTTTGATTAATGGGTACATAATTCAAAGTTCAAGATTATATCCACGAGTTCTTGTCTTAGAAAAGGATTGAGAAGATAAAGTCGGACATATTTTCAAACTATTTCTTCGTACGAGAATGTAAAACACAAAAGGAACCATAATTTCGGAGCAAGAAAAATGC
Organism: Dittrichia graveolens; assembly: GCA_038502395.1. NCBI lineage: Eukaryota > Viridiplantae > Streptophyta > Magnoliopsida > Asterales > Asteraceae > Dittrichia > Dittrichia graveolens. The sequence continues at coordinate 96,812,838 of JARJIL010000003.1, read as the reverse complement.
GTTCGAGATGGTCTTTAGTCATTGCTAAAAAGAAAAGACAGTTTGCATCTTTGATTGTTCCCAACAAATAATAACTTTTCCATATATGTGCAATATAAACTTAAATGGTTGACATTGTCTTTACATGATTATGCTGTTAAGTATATTATTTTATAAAACATTTAGGTCTTTTGTCTTAATCTTTTAATTTTGAACTAAATGAAAATTATTAAATAAAGTAACTATTTTGTGGAATTAATAACAATCTTTTATACCATTTTAATAACTAAACCTTTTAAAATAAAGATTATTTAAAAAATTAAATCAATGCAAATTAACTTAATAATTAAACTATTCAAATCAAAATATTCTTTCATCTAATAAATATTTTATTTAACTATTAAAAATTGTTTATAACTAGAAGTATTAAATCTTAATAACATATAACTTAATTTTATAAAAATTACTATATTTTTTTAATAGATAATATAATTAAAATAGAATAGAGAAATAATGTCAACACTCTTGTTGAATTTTACCGTCCATGTAAAATTGTATTAACCCATTGTAATTTAAAAAAGAAACACACCACCCATGTTTTAAAAACGAACAAGTTATTAAGAAAAAATATTCGTCACCATTACATTATGCTTGTACAATGTTAGTATGTTAAAACCTATAATTAATAATATATACTTAACAAAAAAAAAGCAAACAAAATTTGTTCATTACAAAAATTCAAGACATGTATAAAGATTGGGCTAAAATATTAAAAGATAGTCCTTGTTTTATTTTAAAGCCCAACAAATTTTTCATCTTCTTTCTTTTCGTGTTCTAGGCGACCAGTTCACCCTATTTCAGTGAAGATTGAAGAATCGGTTGAAGATTTGAAGGACGATCGCTGAAGCTACTGCCCTCGATTCAGTGGATTGAACAGCCGCACATAGCCCTCGGTTAGGTATGTTATCTAATCTCCGCCCTAATTTCATGAGATTTTTTTGTGTGTTCTTGTTTGATTCAACATTTCAGCCTTTCAGGTTTGTTCAATTCAACATATATAATTTGGAAATGGCACTGTCGTCGGCTTTTCGTCGCGTGCTAAATGGTTCGTCTTCGATTTTGACCACTCAATCTGCGTTAGCTCGTTTCAGCTCAACTTTAACCGCCCCAAAGCTCTTTATCAGCGGTAAGTTTACCACACAGGATTATGCTTGAACTTTTGACTTCTTATTTCGTAAGCTTGAACGAAATACCTTATTTTGCCAAGTCAAGTTTCATGTTCATGGCTGTGATAGTTTAGCTATACTATCCAATTCTTCAATATGTCGATGTTGTGTATGACGGTGTTCCGGTGATCAACTACCAGGATTATGTGTTACTTGTAGGGATTTCGCAAATGGTAGAAACACCGTTACTTCCTGGCTGTGTAGATAAACAATGTTTGTGACTTGTGAGCGATTTTCATTGGAAACTTAACACTGAAGTATTCTTGTTCATTTGATCTCTTCAACTCTGATTTACAAGTTATACAAATGCTCATTGTATTATGAAAATGTGTAAATTAGGATGAGCTTTCATTACAATGACATGTTAAATGCTACAGGTTGATCTGAACTCTGTGGGAGGTGTTCTGACCTAGGGTTATGCAAGAATCTCGGAATTTAAGTCTAGTGTAATCTAAGTGAATTATTATGTGTATAGTTCAACGAACTTAAATTATTCAAGGGTGTACTTCTTATGCTTCCAGCTGAGTGTGTATCTCAGCGTAGTTTTTGTTTTCTTTCCTTTTCTCGACCAAGTTCGAGATAACTACAAGAAGGAAGTGATTAGGGTTAATGAGATAAGACATTATGGTCTCCAGTTGGGAATCCCTGGTCGGTCTATTCTATTCGTTTGCATCAAATATGAGCTCTGAGCAAATGGCAATACCAAATGGAAATTTGGCTCCAAATCTCCATTTACTTTTATAAAGAATTCAAGCAATTGGATCCTGACAGGCTGACACTTTCTTGATTGTTTTTGAACATCTTTTACAGGTCTAAACAGGAATACAACAGATGAAAAACTTAAAGAAGCATTTGCACCTTTTGGGCAGCTTGTTGAGGGTAAATAAATTTTCTTCATTTTTATTTTCAATTTCATGTCTGACCTTCCCAGATAATTATACCATGGTTCTCAATTTTACAGCAAAAGTCATCATGGATAGAGCAAGTCAAAGATCAAAGGGGTTTGGCTTTGTGACATATGCATCGATAGAGGAAGCAGAGAAGGCACGTGAAGAAATGAATGCAAAGTTCTTGGATGGATGGGTTATTTTTGTTGATCCTGCAAAGCCAAAAGAGTATAGGCCTCCTCCCCAACCCGAATCACAGCAGTCGTCTGAATTTGGCTTCAGAACAAACAAGACTATCGGTTGGTGTGGCAATTAACTACTTGCTTGTTCTTTAAATTGTTGACAATTACTATGCAAATTTGGTAGTTGGATTATGTTACACTTACCAAGTTTCCATGGCTTTGGAATTTAGTATGTTGTTACATAATATGGGATCTTTTTTTATTTTTTATTTTTTTCAAATGTGTATCTGTTTTGACTGTAAAATCCAAGAGCTAGAGATTGTACAAGTTCAAATATGATTTTGTAACCCTTGAAATTAGACAGGAGACGCAGTAAATGGATCAAAATGTTTCATCGTCCATTGTCACAACGTCACGTTATCTCACTTATCAACTTCTTACACACATACAGAATGAAGAGAAAAAAAAGGTTACCCAATTTCACTGTTGCCACCCTCGTGTTACCATGGCGGTCATTATGCTTGCCCCTCTTGATACTACGGCCTGATAGTGAGGGATCACCCCCTCGCAGACTCGGATATGCTCGCTTTTATATGATCGATTTTTTTTCTTTTAATTATGTCATGGCATCTTTATCATTTAAAAGTTCAATAGTTTTATTTATTATACTCTTTTTTATTAAATTTGACTTCACGTTACAAGTCGGAGGTGTTTAGATAAACGCTATCGGATGATTTGAATAATGTTCTAGAGTAATACGAGTCTATGCATTGGCGAATCTAGTGTAGAATTGGCGGGGTTTTGGGCTCCCAATGAATGCCCGTTAATAATAGGTCCATAGTGTTTAAAAGAAAAAAAAGAGGAATTTAACCTAAGAGGAGTAAGAGGCCCCTAAGACGAGATTGCAAACGCGGAAACGTTACAAGGAGTAGCAGTGCGTTGGTCGCCGGCCACTATCTATCGTCCCACAAGTGTGTACGTTGTTCCATCTGCCGTTGCTCAATGGTGCTCCTATTGACCTCTACCCAATTTTGAGGTAAGTTTCTAACCCTAAAATCTAAGTTGGTTAAAATTACAAAAGAGTATATCATAATATGAATAACTTATTATTACTTGTTTGAGCATATTAGCATGTAAATGTTGCTTCTTGATTGAATTCTACACGAATGAAGCTTTGATTTGAGCATATTAGTTTGCAAGTGTTTAATTGTATTCGTATTAGTTATATAGGTGATTAAGGTTTCAGTTTGACTTTTATATAAAGTTTTGATTTGGCATCTAAACTTAATTATGAAGAATAGTAGTAGGCAAGTTAAATGCCAGCTTAAGACTACATTGAACTGCCATTTAAAAAAATAAAAATAGAAATAGTTTCTTCACTATTCTATTCTATAACATGTAATAAAACATGATCAACATTTTTTTTAAAAATGGGGAATATTATTTACGGGTCAATATAACCCGACCCTATTGATATGACATGTATATAAAATTTTATGTGTTTCAACATGTCATCCAACAACACAAGTAATTGGTGCCCCATAACCTTAATAGAAAATTTAATTCAAGACAAAATTATTTGAATTAATAATAAATTTTTTTGACTTAGGACTTTATTATTATTTTAAATAAACTTATATGCTTGTAAATTATTGAATTAAACTTATAAGCTTCAAATCTTAAATAAACATAAACTCTAATAAATCTAATGACCAAAAAAACAAACTTTCCAATTACCCACTAAATTTATCTTTCACTTTCTTTGATAGAATTTGAGTTTACTTTTTCAAAATGTATCAAACTATACTCTAATTGTTATTATGTGTATTTATCTTGCAAAATTGTTTATTTGAGTTATGTGTTTCCTACGGGTTTCTTGAAATTAACAGTCGAACTCAAACGTGATATTTTTCAGATTGACGTGTGAACCTAAATCAATTTCAAAGAACAAAAATTGAGAACCAAGAGCGATTTTAAAGAATATGTTCATCAATTTACAGGTCCATCAAGTTTAGCATCCATATATGTTATAACCGATCTTTCAAATTACCCAGATCTGTTCTAATCAAGAACCAAAATAGATCTTAGAGATCAATCATAATCGAACATCAAAATCAAATCAATTTTAACATCTGATCTGTCCTAATTGATTTTTATTAGGTTTGAAACCCAAAACAAAATCAAACCGATGGTGTTCTTTGAATATGAGATTTGAATTATTTATCTAAATTATTAATTTGTTCTTGTTCGATTATGTATCCACATATGAGTATTCTTCTCCGATTATGGGTGTGTTCGGCAACGGACTTATAGGAGATTATAGGGATTTGTGATTCTAGTTTTCATAATCCCCAGACCTCTAGCCCTGTTCGGTGTTACAATCTTAAGGAGATTATTAAAAACATAAGCCCTCATAAGTCCAAAAAATAAAAGCCTCTTCAAGTAGCTTATGACTTGAGCTTGGGATATTAATTAATCAGCCCCAGCCCCAGCCTCTTTCGCCAAACACACCCTATATATCCACAAACGTTTTTGTTCATCAGTTATGTTTTTGGTGAATAATAAAATAATTAGTATTAAAATAAACTAAAAATACAATTTAATTTTTTAAAAAGTTTGATGTATTAAAAAGTAATTGTATAAGATGGATCACATAATAACAATTTAATTATAATTTAATATATTTTTAAAAAGTAGAAAAAAACTAGTAGATTTTACATCTTATAATCCTAGATGGTTAGGATGAATTTAGGAAGAAATATATATTTTTCGTCTAGATAAAACAATCACGCTCCCTCCCTTTGTTTTTGTTATCGGTCAATGGCACTAACTCTTCTTAAAGTAATCCTCTTCTTCTCCGCCCTTCACCGCCTTCCCCCGCAACCAACCGCCATTCCTTCCGCCACAACTATCACCTTCCCCAAAAAAGCCCATCCCACTAAATCCGGCTATCTTCCGATCAACTCCACCACCGGTTCTGCCATTTTCTACGTCTTCTACGAAGCCAAGAACCGCAAGAACGTCTCTCTTTCCCAAACCCCACTTCTCATTTGGCTTCAAGGTGGTCCTGGATGCTCCTCCATGACCGGTAATTTCTATGAACTTGGCCCATGGATAGTGAAATCCTCTGTGCGGCAAAACATCGAACACATTACGCTCAAACGCAATCCTGGTTCTTGGAACCGAATATTCGGTCTTCTGTTTCTTGATAATCCCATCGGAACCGGATTTAGCATCGCTTCAACACTGGAAGAAATCCCAAGAGATCAAACCGCTGTGGCGAAACACCTATCAATCGCGATCAACAAGTTCATTGCTTCAGACTCTGTTTTCGAATCACGCCCAATTTACATTACAGGGGAGAGTTACGCAGGAAAATACGTGCCATCAATTGGGTATCACATCATCAAAAGAAACGCCAATTTATCGATTTCAAAACGGGTAAATCTTCTTGGATTAGCAATCGGAAATGGGTTCACTGACCCGGTAACCCAAGTAACAACCCATGCTCAATCTGCTTATTTTCTGGGATTAATCAACCAAAAACAGAGAACCCAATTGGAAAAACTTCAACTTGAAGCTGTTCAATTAACCAAAGAACGCCATTGGAACCGAGCTACAACTGCAAGAACCAAACTTTTAAACATGTTGAAAAACATGACTGGTATTGCCACATTGTTTGATTTCAGAAGACTAACACCTTACCAAATCAACAGAGTCACTAAATTCTTATCAGATTCTGAAATCAAGAAAATCTTGAAAGCAAACGAATCAATTGTTTATCACGAATGCAGCGGCGTTGTTGGGTCGGCATTGAACGATGATTTGATGAAGAGCGTGAGGTATATGATGGAGTATTTGATGGAAAACAGTAGAGTTAAGGTTCTGTTATATTCTGGGCAGTGTGATTTAAGAGTTGGGGTAGTGGGAACTGAAGCTTGGGTGAAGAAGATGAAGTGGGAAGGGATCAAAGACTATTTAGAGTCAAAGAGAGAGATATGGTTGGTCAATGGTCAACTTGCAGGGTATGTCCAAAAATGGAGGAATTTGGTGAATGTAGTAGTTTTGGGGGCTGGACACCTTGTGCCAGCAGATCAATCAGTGAATTCTCAAGCAATGATAGAAGATTGGGTTCTTGAAAAAGGGTTGTTTGTTAATAAAAAGATGATTGAGAGTTTGACCAACAAGTCTCTAATAAGTCAACTGTAGCTGGTGTAGATTACAAGTAGTATATAAGAACTTGGTAGAATTGACTATAATTGGAAAGTTTTGGTACAACTCTTATGAGTGTAGATTAAAAGCATGGTAAAAACTTGGTAGCATTGTCTATGGTTAGAAGTTTTATTTTTTGAGTAAGTAATGTTTTACATAAAGTAAATTGTCATAATAACACTAACATCCATAATATAACAATTGGGGCTGTTATTAGATCTCATGTGCATTGGGTGGAATCATATATATTTCATATTCATTTATTATTTCTACATACAAATTCATGTTGATTTTAATACATACATCCAGATTGGTATCCACACATGGAATATGAAAAATAGATATTCATTCTATATTTTTTTTAAAGTTGAGAAGATTACGAACTTGTAAATGAAATCGTAACATAAATTGTTAAAAATCTAAATACAATGTAACAACAAATTATAATGAATAATACTTGCTTCTCGTATTTCGATGTTTGTTTATGTTTTAATTACTTTATCTTACTTGAATAGGTTAAAAAATGATTTAATCACTACAATTCATATTTTATTTCGATGTAACTCTTAAAGTTTTTTTTTTAAATATTTTTATCTTTAATTTTTAATACTTTTTATTATTACCTTCTTTACCTGTTGACAACATTAGATAATTGTTCCAAACACCCTCTAAATCTCCTCCCAAAACAATAAACTCTTCCCACCCTCCCAAATACAACCTCACTTTCACACACACACACACATATATATAAAGGGAATAACTTAGCTACATCATCATGTAGCAGTTAGCTACATGATGCACACACAAATACTTGGTGGAGTCACCATGGTACATAGTGTATAAGCAGGGCTCACCAAGTGTTTGTGTGTGTATCATGTAGCTAACTGGCTACATGATGATGTAGCTAAGTTATAACCATATATAAAATATATCTCACACACTGACACACACATCGAAGCTAATGTTCTCAATAGGGCCGTCTGAAATATTTTCAGAGCCATAGGGAAAGATAAAAATATAAGGACCCCTAAAAATACTAAAATACATAAAACAAGCTAAAATATATAAAAAATACCAAGAAACAAACTAAGTAATTAGTATACAAGTACGAGTTAACCAGTTGTACTAAACAAACTACTGAACTAGTAAACAAACTTGTAAGGACCATCTAAAAAATATATATATAAAATATTCACATACCATATTACAGAAAAACTTATCATGTACACAAAATTTACCAATTATACTGTTTTGTAATCATTTGCATATAGTAAACTATAATTCAAGGACGTCACAAAAGTATAGTATATTTTAATTTAGGAGCTATCTTCCTTGTCAAACAACTGGGGCTTTACCGTTATTCGTTTCCGTCCATCCTGTAAAATAGTAGTAATAAATAAAATAAGTTTTTGCTTAGTAAGCATACAGACCAATCAATTACTATAACTACTAATGGTAAGAAACATCTATACACTATAAATCTGTATAATCTATACATCTATATACCTGTAATACCATATATTCTGTATGTCTATATAACTGTATTACGGAGATCCAATAACACATATTGGATCTCCCTTTTTTTCTCTACTTGATACCAAGTCTATACTGTAAATTGAACTATAACAAATGTTCTACTGTATCATATATTCTGTATTACAACCGTACTGTAACATATAAGTGTATTGCATATAGCATTGTATTGCTTCTATACATCACGCATTTATAGTAAAGATAAGTTTAGTACACTCACAACACAGTTCTAGTAATTTGTGCAATATTCTTAGTTCAATAAGTCACATAATCTCTAATCCATAACAGTTTCTATATGAGAAAATAGTATTATGATACATGGTCGTGTAGCTATCTACACAAGCTGTGTAGTACTAACCCTACACGATTGCATGTGGTTACACAACCTATGTTGCCTTAGGGTCCTACACGGGTCGTGTACCCCTACATAATCTAGCCTACATAGGCTCCGTAATCCTACACGGACTCCGTAATTGTACACGGGCTGTGCACGACAAACACAACTAATGTTGTTCACCCGAACAGTTGCTGTTTTTGACACATTTTGTTTCCATAAACCAATTTTTGACTCAATTGAGTGTTCCTTACACTCAAATAACTTATATAATTGTTCAAAAACATACTAATTAACATCTATACACTTTAAATATACAATTACACCATAATTAGACCTTAATACTTGAATTTAACTCATAAAAGAGGTCAATAACATCATACCTTTTGTTCAATTGCATAAAGCTAATGTATTTCTATAATCTCAAACACAAAACCAAGTGTTTTCCATCATCAATATCTTCCAAAATTCCTTCGACATTGATTTTAAATTTCAAGTGCTTTTATATTTTCAACTATGGACTTATGACACATTCAGCACTTGAACTTTCTAAGTATAAAATTTGGCAATTCTAGTCCCTAAACTTTATTAAACACATATAATTTATTAGTATTCTATATTTATTTTAAATAATTAAACATTAAATTAAAGATATTACTTCGGACCTTGAGGTGTTACGAAACTAATATGCAAATATCAATTAGTTACAAGATAACCAATTAACTAAAATAAAACAAGGCAAAAAGTAACTATATGAAATCTAAACATTTAATAAAAATTATACTAGAAATCAAGGTACAAATATTAAAAAAAAGTTTACACCTTTGATCAAGTCTATCTTCATAGCAAATAGCCTTTGATTTTGATCAAGTACCGATGTCTTGGATTGCAAAATCCCGAACTATAAAGCCTTAATTTCTCTTTCCAACGATTGTGTAATTTATTCCCCAAGTTGCAAACTCACAAACTATTTTTTGCTGAATCGATGATGTTTCCATTTTTTTTTCCCAATGGCCAAACAATACAAGCAATTGACTATTTGATTTATGCTTTGTCACTTTATTTTTGTTATTGAGTCATCTCTACAACTTCTTTTTCCCATTTGGAAGTAATTACTTTTTTCCTTCTCTCCTCCGAATTTTAGTTTTGGACTTAACAAAAATAGGCTTACATATATACAGTATAAATATCTAAAGATAATAAGACCTTACTAGTCATGAACCCTGGGCAATTGTCTATGTTGCACATCCTATAAGACGGCCCTGGTTCTCATGATCGAGATGGGTTTGTGATGAACAACAAGAACGACAAGCAGATTGTGGTAGTAGTGAACAATAGGTAGTGTCGGCAGCAAACCTGAAGGATTTGTGGTGGCCAATCTGCTTCTCTCACCTCTATGTGCTCTCTTTTTCTCCTCTCTTTTAGCAAGCCTCTAATAGATTCGAAAGTGAGTTTATGGATATATGTGTTCATGAATCGATTTTTACAGATTCAAGGATTTTTTTTGTTTTGAAGTTTGCAATAGATTTTGTTAGTTTGTAATTTGGTTTTTTCATCTTGGTCTGCTTGTAGATCGATTTCTACAATTGCTTTTGTAAATGGATGTGTAAATCGATTCTGTGATTTGTTCACGTTCAGTTTGGATGAATTGGTGAGTGTAGTGTATCCAGGTGTTTTTGGATGAATTGATGAGTATATTTTCAGATATGTAAATAGACTTTTTCAAGTTAATCTGGTGGTTTCAAAGTTGTTTTTCATGGTTATGGGTTCTATTTCCACTATGAACAAAGGATGTAGTTTAAAAGTAGGTTTAGAGTATGCATGTGTTCTACTATTAAAAAAAATCTAGTGTTTGAATCTCAAGAACAAGTGAGAAACACGAAATCAATAATACTAATAACAATAATAAAAAAAATCATTGGCTACTCTAATGTCTAGGAAGAAAAAAACAAAATACATAAATATTAATTTTTAACATATGTAACGGTGAAAAAATAAACAAAACTATTAACTTGTTAAACACGCCATATAAACAATGTGTGCCTTTCCCCACACCCACCCACCCACCCCTCACACTGTGGTGGTGTGGCAATTAGTATGAACCACGGTATGATGGTTCCACAATGCTTCCGAAACCACCACCCCTTCTCTACTCCCTTTACTCTTACTATTCTTTGTACTCTCTAAACATCCATAGACACTATATAGTATATACCATACAATTCTTCTTTAGAATACTACTAACTTGATCATTGAAGGGCGAATCATGGGCCTTCATTTTCGGGTCCTCATCTAACATGTTCATTTAATGTTTGCATCCGAGTCCATGAAGGCCCCACCTTGAATTTGATCATCAACACTAAAACTAACAGGTTTACAATTCAACATTAGATTTGATAAAAAAAAATTAATCTTTTGACATTTCATAGTCCGTTCTGCTTCTTTAGTTCTTCAGCGTAGCACAATTTTTTTTATTTTACTTATTTTGATACTTTATAGGCAACGCCATTAATTACGTGATTACAGATTTTGCGAGTTTAATTCAATAATTTGTGAATTTGTATGCTTTCAGAGTTATCAATTCCTTAACTGTTACAAAGAACGCATCATTGCATCACGTAAATACGGTTTTTGCTTTTGGTTTTGGTTATAGATACTGTGATTTCGTCCATTTGGACATCTTTAGGGGCTGGTATCATATTTAATCATACTATGTCAGGGTTTTCTTAATCAATACACGGTCTATCACACAACTAACACATTAAGTCACTACTCAATCACATCTTTATATTCACCACAAAACTCCCAACACTTAGAAAACAAAACAAAAAAATTGTCCAACCAGCATGAGGATCATACTGGCCCTCGCATGGTGATCATTCGGCGATCATACAAATCACGCCTTACAATCTCACATTGGACACCACTCCGCCCCTCTTAGAGTCTAGTCCGGAGCCATGAACCTTGTCACATGCCTGGCACGTGATAGATATTCTGGCTATTTTACCGTGTAATTAAGGTTACTCTTTTATTTACTTTATTTATATATATTTATACAAACAAAAACACTTGGAACAAGTAAATACCCTAAAACTAAGTGAATCAAACACAAATACAAATCAAAGACAAACACATAGACCCTATACTAACCAAATCATAGGCAAACATAAATAAATCTGAAACACCCTAATCAAATTAAAATCCAAATCTGAATAAGATAAATTTAAATTCTTATCCAGAATAATAAGAAATTATTGACTAGACTTGAAATGGCCATATATAATTAAGAACAAAAGCAACATATACGTAACTAAGGAAACATATTATTATTTATTATTACGAATAAATAGACACCTAGCTAAGAACGTTTTCATCGTCGCATTCATGTACAAGGGGCAAGTGGCAATAATATCTGGATTCCAAAAACTTTAACTTTAATAAATGTTTGTTAGAAACACCAACCTCACTTACATGTTTCACCATTTAGTCGACCTGCATTTGGCTGCTGCTTTTCCACCATCGTTTAAGTGAGGCTTAAATGTTCTCATAACCTCCTCGTATGTTGGCCTTTTGTAGTCCACTGCCTGTTATTTGTTATTATTCAATATGTCATATACCCCATATCCATGCAAAAGTTTATATATGGAGGGAAGATATATATATATATATATATATATATATATATATATAGAGAGAGAGAGAGAGAGAGAGAGAGAGAGAAGGTTAACCTGTTCAATGACTTCTTCAGGTCTTGCCCATTTCCACTCCGAAAATTCTGGATCGACTTCACCACTCGCCAAATTGATTTCACTTTCATCTTTAGTCAGCTTCATGAGGAACCTGGTAATTGCAATAGCCAGTTTCTTATAAAGGGTTATTCAAGTCATTCATGTAATTAACTTTGGTTTGATTTTATTTTGATAAACCAACTAATTTTAGGTCAAGGAAACCGATTAAAACCTTTCAAAATTTGTTATTCGAAGGTAACACTCTCCAAGTCAGAAATTGTCAAAAGTTACCAACACTCGGCTTCTCTAATTACCTTAATTAAATAAAAAATCTAGAAAGAAATATGGGTGAGCATGGGTACCGAAAATACCAAACCATACCGACACCGTACTGGTACCGAGTTAGAGTTTTCAGACCGGTATTCGGTACTTGAAATATTGCTAATAGGTGGACTTGGTATTTGGGACTAGTATCGAACCGACTAGGTACCGGTACTGTATATGAATACCCAGTACAGTATTTTTAACCGTCTTTGAACCAAATTCGGTACTCGCTAAAATCAGTAACGGTACCTATCAGCATCATGCTAACCCCCCCCCCCCGGGCGCGGAAAGAAAGGATTAGGCAAAAACAAAAGGGAGGGAAGGATTATATTCGGCTTACCATTTTTGTGCTTGTCCATGCCATTCACCTCCTCCCCATAAACGATTCACTTTAGCTTTAACAGCAGGTGGGAAATCATAAGTCAGCCATTTTGGGACCTATGCATGGAAAACCACATTAGCTATTTCATATCCTGTTACGAGAAGTGATTTTACAATATTTCCTGTTAAGAATTATGAACAACTCGACTGGTTTGAGCAATAGGTCTAGTGTAAATAAGTTGTAATCTCTTTAATAACAAGTGTCATTAGCATCTTTTAAATCTGACATAATCAGTTTATTTAAATGAGAATCAGCCATTCAAACTATGACTATTAAGATTCGGGTTCCAATTTGTAGTAGCTCTTTATATAATTTGCATATTTGCACATTAAACCCCTCTTCCTCACCCCATATTGGTATATAACTGAGAGATGCATATGCATCACCAGATATTTATTATGATATGAAACTAATAAACTCATAAAGAAAAACCATCACAATTCACAACCTAAAATTTGTTCACAGAGAAGACATACACTTCTTCTGTAAAGTAAGAAAAGATATAACTATCAGTAGTCAAACGTGTTAATTTTCAACTTCAGATTCGTCAAGTGTATCTATTTATTTTTCGAAAAGTATGACTAGATCAAGCTTTGTGCAGAGCAACACAAATTGGAAAATGTTGCTGATAAATTGGTAAAAAAAAACCTGCACAATTATGCATTTGATGAGTACTGATGTGAGGTCAATAATCTTCTGTGTATTGTAATAAAAAATTATGAGGAAGCATGAGGCATGAAGTTGAATTATAATTTGAAACTAACCTCCGCAATTATTTCAGCAGAAACCACTCCAGTTTCTTCTCGAAGTTCCCTAACTGCAGCAGATGTTGGCTCTTCCCCCTCTTCGATCCCTCCCTAACAACGAAAGTTAAATATTAAATACAAATTTTATTGATAAAATTTTGATGGAAATTGACGGAAGACTGACAAGTAGAAGCTTTTAAGAGGATTTGATCTTAAGACAGTAAGCCCAATGTTTTTTGAGTTTAGAAATCAGAAGAATGCCATTTAAATCAAACACATCCAAAAATATCTTCCAACTATATGGAACAACAATTGATATGCAAACTGATACAGTGTTACTAGCCTAAATAAATTGTGAATTTCAAATTAAAAGGCTGCTAGATAATTTCAAGTGTGACTACGGAGTAATGAAATATGAATATCAAAAGTGGCTTTTGGCATAATTGGTATAGAACCAAGCTTATTGACCTAATGGTTGTGGGTTCAAGACTTGATGCTATAGACTGATGTATTTCATTATTTACCTTGGCTCCTCAAATAAATAAAAATAAAAATAATAATGTAGCCTCACCTGAGGCATTTGCCATGCTCCTGGTACATTTAATCTAGAAGCCACAAACACCTGCACGCAATCAAAGCATGTTACGATGTTCCTTGCATCTATGAATCAACTACGAAAAAAATTCAAAGTCTCATACACAAAAGAATAAACAAATTGCACGGGTGGACACGAATGAAAGGTAGCATTAGCATACTGTCCCGCTATCCTTAGATTATAGAGTGCCAGAATTTGAAGTGAATATATTATGAAGAAACTTTACACAATTAATCATACTTTTCTACACAGGTGATCTTTTTAATAACTATGAAATGACACAAAATGTAGGAAATGAGTAGTTTTTCATTAATTGATTAAATTGCACATGACAGGTAAGGATTTGCTAGCTTCTACCAAAATGCAATTCTCAAGGTCAGCCATAGTTGTTGCAGAATTATGTTGGCCTATCACAAATTTTCTAGCAGTAAACATTACTTTCATGGAATTAAACTATACTCCTAAACTTGGACAAAAACTCCTGCAAAAATTTTACATGGCATGTTCATGAAATAATATGATTTGTTAAGAAAAGAGCAGGTATTATCTGGCCCGTATCCAACGAGAGTTCAATCATTAAAAAGTTTAAATCAAATTAAATATTCCATCAATGGAAGCAGACCAAATTTCCATGTAAATTAACAACTTTCTCCAGATCCAATACAAAACCACAAAGGCCTTCACATGCACACCATTAGAAAATTACGATAAGATTTGATAAATGAATAGGAAATATATTAATAATAAGACTGGTAAACCAATTTTAAAAGCAACTTCAACGAGAAGGCTCGTCATACACCTTTTTTGAGAATTATTCCCAGCAATATTATTTTAATCAAATTTCAACGCATCAAACACCTAAGAAACGTATTAAAATATATTTCCTTTCCAATTCCAAGTATCAAATGATTAAAAGATATTAAACTTCAAAGTAAAAATAATTGCATCATGCTAGTTTCTGCTTCCAAAATCAATCAGAAACACATCTCAAACTTCAAAACTTAAAGTCCATACTGATTTTACATCAGTAGCAGAGAAAAACAGGAATACGAACGCAATTGAAGTAACGACATATCGTGATTTTAAACATAACATAACGAAATTCGAACTGAATAAAATGAAACCACTAATCGTGAATCCGAGTTCCAGCATCTACAACACAAAAAATCAACAACAGTGCAGAACTGTACGAACAGAGTAATTACAAATTACAGAAAAAACGAAGGTTGTTTACCAGATTATCGGAGTTGATTAGACAAACGCCGACGTTAGGCCGGTAGCCGGAAGGCAGATCCTCCATGGAGATGATGTTTTTGGAGAGAGAGAGAGTAGAGAGAGAAAGTGAAGAAAGTCAATGAAATGTCAGTGTAAGAGCGTGTGCGTGTGTACATATATACTCCGAGAGGGATGCAGGGGAAGAATATAAGGTGAAGATGACGGAGGATGCGAGTGAGATAGAGATTTAGGGTCCGTTTATCGTGCGCACCCTTCAACTTACATTTCACTAAGATAGGATCTGATGCCTGCTGCCCCACTGTCTTATCGTGAACCCTTGTCTCGCGGCTTTATAAAATATAAAATAATAATAATTAAATATTAACATTAAAAAAAGAAATAATAGATGTAGTTAACATTATACATACCGGGTGATGTTCATAAAGTGTTAGATATTTTAAAAGTTTCATTATTTTTATTAAGCTCATTATCAATAAGTTTGTAAATGTAATATTACTTATCATGAGTAATATTAGACCACGTCACCACATATATCATTTCCTTGAATAACAATAAGGTATTGATTGTTTAGATAAATAATTAAATAGTGATGTAAAATATATTACATTTTAAGTTATTATTATAGTTGCAATACATCTTTATTGGTAACATATTAAATCGCTTCATAAAAAGTAAATTATGTGAAAATACAATAAATAGTCAATTTGCTATAAGAAGTGATTTGTAGGTATGTTTATAAAACTTTCGTGCAAATAACCATGATCGTGAATGACACATTTGAACCAGAATATTCTTAATACATTTGAACTGTGTTTTCTGGGTTGATGTGGCGACGAAGGGTTTTGATGAACAAGATCTTGTTTCTTATTTTCCCATATTAAAAGGCAAAAATAAAGAAAAAACGAAAAAATCGGTAGTTTACAATTTTTTTTGAATAACGAAGAAGAAAAACTAGTTTTAAGCTTCGACATAGTTATCATCCAAGACTAGCAAGCTCAAAATATATTAACGATAGTTTACAATTAATGAAAAGAAAGGTGGAGGTACATGATAAGTACGATGGGGCACACAGCGGGCTATGAAAGATAAAGGGTAGGTGGCGTAGGATAGCTGTGGTGATGTATGGTGAGGTCAAATGGGTTGGGGAAAGTGGAAAGAAGACAAAATGTAATGGGGCTAAGAAATAGCGTTGACTTTCAGTCATTTAAGTGGGAGCACCTGTTATTAGTTTCCTTTTCTTTTTTTCTATTTTTTAATCATTTTTATACCATTATACTTGTGGTTGCAATTTGCCACTTTAACCATCATTCAATTTAAAGTTAAATTATTGGAAACAAAACCATATACATTTAAATGCAAATATGAAATTCATATAATGAAAATATTGCTATCTTCAATTTTTAAAATATTTAGGAAATGCTTGATTTAGGGTTACAAGGCGGCTAGCACGACATGATGAATTATGCTACAAATCCATTAAAGTAACGGTCAAAACACAATGACAGAGAGAATGAATGATAGATAAATTATAACTATTCGCGTAACATTGAAACATTGTTACATGCTTTGCAAGTACTGTTATCTATAATGTTCTATTAAATAGGTATTTAAAATCTATAGTACTTAGTGTATAGATTATAAATACTTAATAAATTAATGATAGATCCGTGTTAAATAAAATTAGTGGTAAATGATGTGATCTTTTCATTGGCTTTAAGGAAGAATTAAGAAATGAAAGTCAACATCTTGAGCAAATGGGATCAATTAGCCTGCTGAAGTAGCCGAAGAAATGGGTGTCTAGGAAATTAGATCAAAGATCAAGTGGTGAATGTACTTCAGCTTGGCACCTCATGTACGTTCTCAATTGTAGCTCAACTTCACCTCATGTCTACTTCATTTAGTATGAAATGCTTTAATAATAATAATAATAATAATAGAGAATAACTTACCTATACTATCATGCAACAAGATAGTTATATAATGTACATACAAACACTTGGTAAGCCCTGCTTATACATTATGCACCATAATGACCCCACAAAATTTTTATGTATGCATAATGTAACTAACTGGTTATATGATGTTGTGTTAAGTTATTTCTATAATAATAATAATAATAGTAACTACTACCTTTCCAAAAAAAATCTACAATACTTAGTTTTTTCTTTCGACTTTCTAAAATAGATTATAGGCCTATTTTATAAATATTGTGGAAACAATGCTTGAAGTACTCGAAGGCATGGTTCTACTACTAAGGGTTTCAATTCCAACTACAAAAGAACAATTGAATTGAAATAAAATAATAATTTGGTAAAGATTAGATTTAGCTAAAAAATTGAAATAGGATTATGGAGCTCTGATTAGGGAAAATGCGAAGATTTATAGTAAATTGTGTTTGAATTTCTATCCGAGCCCATGGGTTTTTCCGAAATTGATGTCTCGTTCTCTCCATCAAATCCTCACCCGCATTATTGACAGGAAGCAAAAGACCTAAATTGGGTGATTCCCATGGGGATTTAGACGGTCTGAGGGACTCAAACCTTGCATGTCAAAAATACCTAGTATGAAGAGGAAATCAATTCCAATTGTTGATTAAAAAATTTGTTCAAGAATAATCTTCTCAATAGTATCTTCCAGAATTCGTATTGAAAGATTAGGGATGGCAAAAATAAATCGAATCCGACGGGGAAAACCGAGCTAAACGGGACGGTTTCGGGGATGCTAAATGGGGACGGGGATAGTGAAAAACCGAATAAATTAAGCGGGGACGGGGACGGTGATACCCGCCCCGATTACCCGATTAACCGGCCCGATACCCGGCCCGATTACCCGATTATATTTTATTTTTATATATTTTTAGTCTATTTTTATATTTTTTATTCTATTTTTAAGTATATATTATATATTCATATGAAGTTGGAAGATTGATATAATTATAATTTGGGTCATCCTTGAACACTTAATGTTTTAAAACCATTTGTTAGGACACATTTGAACACTTAATCATTATCTTGGATCATTTTGTATGTATTTGTGGATAATGTATTAATGTTGTATAAGTTTAGTATAATAGTTTTTTAAAACTCGTGACTTTATCTAAATAGTGACGAGAATCCCCGCGGTGAAAATTACCCGTTTACATTAAACGGGGATACCCGTTTTCCCGCGGTTTTCCCCGGTTACCCGATGGGGATCCCCGTTTAAATCCCCGCGGTTTTTTAAGCGGGGACGAGGACGGGGGGACCAATCCCCGGCCTGAAACCGGCCCGTTTCCATCCCTGTGAAAGATGATTGGAATTTTGGAATGATTGAAAATTGAAAAGGAAAGATTGACGAATAGTGATTTAAGTAACGTGAGAAGGAAAACAAAAAAATAATTAGGCCTTAGAATAATACTATGTAGAATTATAATGTGTAAAATGGTGCAAAGTGTCACTAAAGATAGTTCATCTACTACTAACAGTAACATAGATGTATTTAAAAACATTTACTTTTAAACGAATTTAAGTTATATATATACCAAATCATGTATTCTTAATTTTAAAATTAGCAAATCAATTTTTGTTGTACGTGTAAAAAACACTAGTGGGGTACCCGCGCAATGCGATGGCGGCGAATAAAGAGGAGGTTGTGATGAGTTTTGTGCAGAATAATCACAAAGAGCTAATATGAGTTTGTGAAGATTCTTTGTGAGATGGAGATAATATGAGTTTGTGAAGATTCTTTGCGAGGGCCACTTTGAAATTAAGAATTAAATTGCTAACTCTGAGTTATTTGTCTTTCAGTTTGTTGGAAGAGTTTTGTCGCATGGCTGAATCATGAAGTTGCTGATTATATATATGTATGTATATGTGTGTGTGTGTAATGTTTCATAGTTCCAATTATTTGTAATTGAGTTAGAATGCAATGTTTATAAATTTCAACTCTTTGACTCTTTCATTTGTTTGGTGTTTGTGAAATCTCTTGAACTTGATTTATTGAAAACAGGAATTTAGGTGATCTCATGAATCAAAAGTTAATATTAAAAACATATGATTAGACTTAATTCAGTTATAAGTATGGTGATTTCATGAATCAAAAGTTAATATTAAAAATATATGATTAGAAATAATTTAGTTATAAGTATTGGTTTAAATTCATTAATTGTCAGTTATGTTTTCAATATTTGTTTGTTTAAATTCATTAATTGTTGACTTAAAGGAGGGGTATTTTAGTAAATTTGCTCTTCTTAAAATTAAGAGTTTTTTTATGGTAAATGCATTATATAGAAGTAAGATAAATAAGGTTAAATCAACTTGGAAGGAAAATTTTCATAGAGATGTCAATGCACACTTTCACTTTCATTGATTAGGGGATATCAATTTTTGACACAACTTACACAAGGGATTAACACGAACACACGGTAGTATAAAATATTTTCGAGGTGCGAGGTAAAATTAAAAAATGGGTTCGTAAAAATACAATATATAAAACGTTGAGTAAGAAACTTATAACTGTAAGTACTTACTATAACAATAGATGAAATTATACAATTGACAACTGAATAAGTGTTTTTTTCAAAACATGATTTTAAGTTTTTAACAAATAACCCACTAATATGCAAATACCAATTAGCCAATTACAAACTAAGTAAAATTAATAAACATTGATTCAATAATTAAAATCTAATAGTTACCAACCAAGCAAATTAATAAACAAATTACTATGCAAACGTCAATTAATTACCAAATAACCAATTATCAAATAAAAAATTAATATGCAAATACCAATTCAATAATTATACTAAGTAAATTAGTAAATAAACTAATATGTAAATACCAATTAGTTACTAGATAATCAATTGACCGAACAAAAAAAAGTAAGTAGTTGAATAATTGAAATATAAGCAGTAAATAAAAATTAAACTAGAATTGAACGAACAAGGATTAAATAAAAGTTTAGACATGTTTGATAAGTTCGAAGCATTTCAAATCTCAAATATACCTTAAATAAGTTAAATTTCATAATTATATCTTTCCAAAAAAGTTTAGGATTTCATTTTTTCCAAGAAAACCGAATAAGAATAAAAGATTGTGATTACCAATTGTGTTTCTTCTTCCCAAATTGTATGATTTCATCCCAAATGGTCAAACGATTTTGTATATTCTTCGTAAACTACCAATCGATTTTTCATGAATTTACGATTTCTTTATTTTCTTCCCAAATGGCCACTACTAGAAAATCAGGCATCACACAGTGATTTCCTACCGACCAATTTCGGTAGGAAATATTCAACAAAATGTTCACGAATTTGAGTCATAAAGTAAATTTTCAACGGACTTTCCAAGAATTTCATTGGAAATCCGAGAAAAATGGTTTTCTCATAAAGCTTTAATCCATGGTCGATTCTGCGTAAATAAATATGAAGAAAACAACAATTTTTCACAGATTTGTCAAACACAAAAGAGGGTGTTGTGTTATAATGTGCTAAAAGATATTGGCAATTGAATATATGATTTATGCTTAGAGTGTGAATTTTGAATCTTTAAAAAATTCTTAGTGTTTACAATAATAACTCGTAATACATTAATTAAACTAGGCTCAAGTTAACCATGTACATTATACATACACAAAAGAAAAAATAGGTCTCTCTAATCCATGGGTCTTGGACAGTCGCCCCTTTCACACGCCTTTTAAAACGGCTCTGCACGAACACAACACGAAATTGAGTTGACTCAATAATGGATCGACATAAAAATGATACGAAAAATTATGGATCAAGTTCTAGTCAACACGATACCCTGAAGTTAATACGGTTAGCTTGAATAACACAAAATCTTGAATTTCTTAGTTTAGACTTGGAGTGAACAAATGGAATGTAAAATTATGAATATCATCAAGGTGCCAAAATGAAAAAGACAAATAAAACTGGGATAATTGCTTCATACGTGTATTGTATTATGTATTATTAAATGTTAACAATGTAGATAAAAAAACTGTGTGAAAATTTTTAAACCGAAAACCTAATCCTATTAAATTTCATTTATCAAATTGAACAAAAACTATTAAATTTAGGTACGAATATTTTCAACAGACATACGTAAAAAGATGACTGGTTTATTTTACGAAAGTGGGTCAATCCGAAATATGACCAGAACCTAACATAAAACCGATACGAATCGAACCTAATGTGAAATTAAATAAAGTAAAAAATGGATTGACAAAAAATAACATGAAAATACGTCGACACGAATATGACAATACCTATTAACCTAAACCCCGATTGGAATTGACACCCGTATTTTTTATGATTATCTCGTAAACAATGGTAGTGCTTCTTACGTCATAAAAGAATTTGTTCGTATTTTTATGGTCGAAAGTTTAGCCGGGAATAATCATAATTAGGATCAAATAATTAAAAAAAGGTTCTCAGCTATACACTGATAGCAATAATAAATAACAATTTATATTAAATGTTAGTAAGTATGTTTAGTTGTGAACCAGAAGTGCGAGTAATTATTAATTAATTCAAATGATGGTGTCTTTTAAACTTTGATCGAGGAGGGACCCTCGTTTTAAGTTTTAACTACCAGGCCTCCATCTGAAGCTATCCTCTCCTTTCTCTTTTGGTTTTGGTCCTTTTTTACGGTTTTCTTTTCTTTTCCCTTTATATTTAATTAATTATTTATATTTCCTTCTTTTTTCCTAATATTTCTTTTTAAAAAGTTGTTTATACCGGATCAATTCCGAGTCCAAGATCTTTCGAAATTGAACTGATCATTCTTAAGAACCGACTTACGGACAATGTTTAGCTATCTTGTGATTATACCACTAGGCCTATACCAAAGATTTGCGCCGAGGGAGTAAAGACTATACAAGTAGGCCAAAACCTCGGAGTTATTTTTCTAATATTTCTAAAGTTTCTCGACTTTTTAAATAATTAAACAACCTCTGAACGAAACATACATTATATTATTTATCAATTGATGAAGTAAGATGATAATTTATCATGAGATTTTGAAAGACATTTTAGTAAATTTGCAATAAATTTTTTTCCTTAAAATTATTATTATTACTCAAAAGATCCTTCATTTAACCCCAATTCACATATACTTTTGAATTTTGTTATTATTTACTATTATTACTGGATAAATACCAGTGTGATACACGGGTTGATTTAAAAGATAATAAATATTAAAAATTAATAAAAACATATTAAATAATTATAAAAAGCGAATGAAATGGGAACTTAAGAAAGTGATGACAGACGACGTCAACATTTAAATCAGCAGTAGAAACGTTAGCGCGAGGGGCAGGGTAAACATGACAGCAGAAACGTGGTATCATGATTCGAAGAGACGTGAGTGTATTTCTTGTATTTAGGTCATCGATCATTTTTGTTACAATTAGACACAATAAAGATAAGTGTTTATTGGTTATAAATAATTCTCTTGTAATGATTATATAATATTTTAGAATGATAAAACTAAAACTTTTGTTAAATACGATATTTTGACATATTATAAAGGGTAAATATAATATTTGTAAATTAAGATGGACAAATACAATATTTTATGATTTAAGAAGGGCATACATAAAATTATCTTTAATAGTTTTAATTAATTTTAAAGTCTAAATTGAATTCAATTTTGGCAAAAAAAAGAGTCAAAATTGGATTTTTTTTAAATAGATGATTAAAATTTAATAATTAAAACTTTTATCTAAATTTAATGGATAGAATTCTTTAATAAATTTTATTGAAATTTGGGAGTTAAGAGTAGTCGTCAATTTTATATGTGATGTCTAGAAAACACATTTACCTGGAAAAAAAATACACTTATGTAACTTAAATTAAGTTGAGCTAAAAATATTATTCCACTTAGAGGAGTATATCACTAAAAGAAATGAACTGACATTTTATTTTTCATTCATGTTCATGCACCCTTAAAAACTTAAATATTTTTAAAAAGTGGATCAAATAATCAATAAGTTCGTTTTTGTTTTAGTTTTAAGATATCAATATTTCTTTTCTTTATCTTGTGGGTATGGATGTTACACTCCCTTTGGTAATATATTTATGTTTCAGTTGGAAACGGTGAGTTAGAGATATGAAATATATCAAAATAGTATGTAAGAGATAATTTGATAAAGATATCACATGGGAGACGACTTATATATATCACATAATTTGCCATACATAATAAAAAATATTTATTTGAACTATAATACATGTAAACATGTGGATGAAAAAAATAGATAGTACGTTAGTGACAATGGCAAATTCACACTTAAGTCGGAGGTAGCCCATGTTACATGTCAAATTTCACATGTAGCGTAATACTTTTCATAATCAAATATATGTATGTGAGTCCAAAAGGTCAAATTTGTGTGTGCAACGCATAATTTTATTATCTACTTAAACTACCTAATTAAACAATATAAAGAGCCCAATAATAACAAGCTACAATCAAAATAAGTTCAACTAGAAGGGAAGAACATGTCATCGACCTTACCTTGCAAATTCATTTCTAGTTTCGTAGTTTCTCATTCTTTCGTGACATCAAACGACGAGTAGAAGAGCAATAGATGACGAGTAAAGGATAAGAGGCGGCGAAGTAAAAACTATGATACTATGGTGGTGCAATAAGAGGTATGATCACACAGTATATATCTTAAGTCTTTTCACAACAATGATACTTTAAATGAGGAGTGTGTTAGTAAATTTATCATTTACTTATTTAAATGTCTGTAAGTATAGAAACACCTATTATAAATGTTTCTAACTAGGGGTCGAAAAACCAAAAGGTCCAGCATGAATTGAAATGAAAAAACCGATATCCGTAAAACACGTAATCCAAAAAATAGGGATCTTGTTGAACACGAGACGGGTTCAGATTTTAAAGTTTGTTATTCGAGGATACCCACCCCGCATGCTTTTAATTTATTTAAAAAAATATTTGTTAGTATGAAATAACAAAAGTCATTTGGTAAAAAAACTTAAATTCTTTAAAACTACGTAACTTACCTCTAGCAACACTCGCTGTCTCCCCCAATTATTTTTTTGAGCTTTGACATCGAAAGTTTGCAAGCTTGCAATAGTCGAGAGTTCAACATGGAGACATTGAAATCGATCATTAGTGCCAACTTCAAGTTTATTTGTTTTTTGTTTCTAGGAGACTCTAATAGAAAATCTGTTTACATCTATTGTTGACTTATTTCTACCATTGTTTATTGTTGACTTGTTTCTAACATTGTTTATTGTTTTAATATTAATCTGAACTTGTTAAAACCAACAAAAATAAAAAATAGCTCAATTTTAAGATACCCGTGACCCGATCCGCAGATACCAATCTCCCTTTAGGTACCCGCAACCCGATCCGTAGATACCTATCTCCCTTTAGGTACCCACTGTCTGCGATTCGGTTTATAAAACCAAGTACCGGCCTCGTAATGACGATTTGAAAAAAATCAACTACCCGTCCCATTCCATCATGTAAACACCCCTATTTCTAACTGCACACGTCAAATAAGAGATATTTTAATCCTTTAAGATTTTTATTTTAGTGTTTATTAGTATTACAAGGATAAATGGTGATGCCGAAAAAACATGAACTCAAAAACAGTTTACAAAGATCGAAGTATCCCCACCAGCCAAAGGCAATTGGAGTAGGAAAAACATGGTCTATGCGTATACACAAATGCTTTACTAAAAAACACTCCTCCTTAACAGATTCCCCCTCGCTTTCTTTCTCTCTCTTCTTCAATTTCAGTTTCCGGCAACAACAAGAAATTTCAGATACAACCAGAAGATAATTTGATCTTCTTGCTGCTAATCATCATGGATGATGATGTAGTGCACCGAGTTTTACAAGAAGGTGGCCGTGATTACTACCAACAAACCCCCTCTACGTCCTCATCATCGCCATCTATCCTCCAGTCTCTTCCCCTCCATGCGGTAGGTTGATTTTCGGTTTTCTTGTATTGGGCTTTCGTTGTGCATGTCAGGTGTTTGATGAAATTACCCAATGAGTTTTTTTTTATCTTTTTATGTTTGGATCCCGACCAACAACATCATTGTCCTAATTACTTCGATTAAAGAAGTCTGCAGTTCGATTTCATTGTCAGCTTGACCTTTTTATGAAATAATCTTGCTGTGCTCCAGATAAAGGGAGTAACTTTTCGATTTTTAGTTTGAAAGGGCTTATTTTGAATTCCCAAATTGACATTGATGTAACATTCATAAAATTGAAAAAAAGTTTGATAATTACGTTACGTTGTGTTATATCTTTAACAAATCAGTTAATATCATTTTCTCATTTGAGAAGTTTCCTGTTATAAACTAAATATAAACTGTGACTTGTTTTATTTTTATCTGCAAACAAGTTTCAGACGCAAAAGTCAAACAAACTGAGTTTGTATTGTAGTTGTACCTAATGTGCGAAGAAGTTACCTTTTGTTATAATCTAAATCAATCAACTGTCAAGTAATGCAAGTTTACTCTGATGCAATTTGATTGTGTCTAATCAAAATCAATATGCAAGTCATTTCCATTGCTGACCATTTAGGTAGTAGTTAACTGGAAACTTTGCAGTGTTTGGTTTGCACTTTAAATTATGCCAGTCTTCTCGAATGATATGATGTTTGAGACCAGGTGGCATGCCTACATGAAACCTTAAATGGGAATGGAAGCTTTATACATTTGCGAAACTGCATATTGATAAATTTGTAAAACTTGATAACTTTTCTAGTCATTATTTTGTGGTTTGGATTGTTTGTAGTCTTTTGATCGGGGCTATTACTTGTTGGTAAAATCAATTCAAGAGCTTCGATCGAAAAAAGAGGGTATTGTAGCAGTTGGCATTGGTGGCCCTAGTGGATCTGGTAAAACAAGGTAATCCTGATATAGTGACTGTTACAATGCACCTACTTTTTGTTGTTTCTTATTGAAATTGGCCTTAAGTAATACATACAAATATATATGCAAATGGACATAATCACATAAAGATGCACATACATGACGTCTACAGCTTGGCAGAGAAGGTGGCGTCAGTGATTGGTTGTAGTGTCATATCAATGGAAAATTACCGAACTGGAGCTGATGAAGGGAATGTTTTGAATTCAATAGATTTCGATCTTTTAGTTCAGAATCTTCAGGTATGGAGGTTTTTCTTAAAAAATAAAAGACCAACTTAGATTTGTTTACTTTTACATTGTCAAAGGACAAACCCGTTTTCTTTTTCTTCCATATAATTTGAAATTATGAACCTGTCTCTATGATGCAATTTCATCACATGCAATTTTGAAGTTGGGTTGTCTTTTTTGCTATTTGAACTTGTTTTATTATAGAAATGCTTGCTCGCTAACTGAAAAAAGAAAATATTATTTGACTTTATCATCACTGAAAACTCTCTGGTTCACATAGGATTTGTTAAAGGGGAAAGATGTATTTACACCAGTGTTTGACTTCCAACAAAAAAGACGCATTGGAACTACAGAAATCAAGAGTACTTCCTTCGGGGTGGTGAGTATACACGTAACTGCCTTTTTACATGTAGACTAGCTGTTTTACTTTTTGTATATTTTCTAAAGTGTTTGTTTCAGGTGATAGTTGATGGTACATATGCTCTCCATGCAAGACTACGATCTCTGCTAGATATTCGTGTTGCAGTGGTAATTACTTTTTATCAGATTACGTGTTACATGTTTCCTTTATCCTCTTAAAATCATGTATAGTGAATGAACTGTGGTTACATATGTGGTACAAGGTTGGTGGCGTACATTTTAGCCTACTGTCTAAAGTGCAATATGATATTGGAGATTCTTGCTCGTTGGACAATTTAATCGATAGCATTTTTCCGTTGTTTAGAAAGCATATAGAGCCAGATCTTCACCATGCACAGGTTGGAAATCTCAGGTTCCATATTCATATCTTATATCCTCTGTTTCCTGATAATATTCTTGTTTTTCTGCAGATCAGGATTAACAATAGTTTTGGTGCCTCGTTTCGAGATTCAATTTACAAGCTCAAATGTAAAAGCGAGGTAGGTCTTGCTTTCTTATTTAACCTTCCTAGTTATCATTTTATGCCAACTTTCTTAGGCTTAGTTTGTAAACTCATTTTTAAATTATCTTGTATACTTGAATCAATTCAAACTTTTGTTTAATTCAAAACTTTACTGATAAAAGTTTACATGCATTCGATGTTTGTCCATTTACACGTGCCACACTATCCCATAAATGTTATGAGAATCTTGATCTGTAAGAAATTTATCTACTCAAGTAGTTCAGCTTAAAATCACCTGAACTAAATTTGAGTTGATACTGCATCTAATTGCATTTGGTCCAAAAATATCTACAATTTCGAACCTCAAATATTAACAGAACAGGTTAATCGTCTTTCTTTCCTTCTAATAAGCTTGCTAAAAGTCTGGGAATCCAAACAATTTACAACACAAATGCTCATATTCTTCATGATGCTGGAGGTTGGATAAATTTACCTTGCAATTATGATGCTTTTCTCAACATCCTGTTTATTACCGGAGATTTTGCATTTTCTTTGAAATATCTCAGCCTTAATTTGTTAATATTATCGCTTGAGCTTTTTAATAAGTCAAACTGTTGTATCAGTCAGAAAGTGAACAATCAGCCTACTCTTTTCCAAATAAGGAAGTACAGATCGACAAGTGAGTTATCAAATTGTTATATTTCTTTTGTTATGGTCCTTTTATATACTTATTTTTAAAAAACTAACGAACACAATGAAATAAATTAATCTTTTCCCGATTCTTGATAATTCTCAGTTTCATTGAGATGTACTTAAGGCCTCCATCTGCTAGTGAAGAAGCACACGTTAACGATTGGATTAAGGTCCGCCAGAGTGGCATCAGATACTATCTTTCACTTGGTGACCAAAGAATTGTTGACAAACATTTCATTATTAGGCCAAAAGCTGAGTTTGAGGTACAATAACATCTCCTTATTCCATCTTTTTACAGAGTTCAAGGGTTCTAGTTCTTTTCCTTCTCTATCACACACTTTCTCAATAAAAATTTTAACAGGTTGGAAGAATGACCCTGGGTGGTTTGCTGGCTTTGGGGTACTGCGTGGTTGTAAGTTATAAACGGGCATCAAAATCAATCATTAACGGAGATCTTTCAATATCCCTGGAGACTATAGATACACTTGCTGAAACATACGTAGTTCTCAGGGGCAGAGATAGAAAAGTATGTTCTTAATTCTCATCCTTTTTTTCTTTTTCAAGGATATTTTTGTCTTTTCACACTGCTCCTATGCATTCTGTTTGCATAGATGGTCGAAGCAGAGGCGTCAAGGCTGGGCATTACTGGCCCTTGGATCACTAAATCATATCTTGAAATGATTCTTGACAGCCAAGGTAACTTCTTTAAAATATTTTTTAATTAATTTAGGCATTTAGACATATATTCTGCTGTTTTTTAATTAATTAATTATTATTTTTTTATTTGCAGGTGTTCCACGCCTTAATACACCACCTCCTTTGCCTACAATATCTTCAGGCATACGTAGAGAACCCCTAATTGTTGCTCCAAAACCGCTTCGTATTCGACCTGATCTTGTGAACAGGGATGATGATATATCTCAACCGTGGACCCGATCACCCACCAAATCCAAAATGGACCCGGTTTTAGCCCCGTGGCGGTTCATGTCATCTGATGGTTCGGTTGTGGATGGGTCTTCCATTGGTATATATGCTATCTTTAATAAAAAAATTAAATGAAATTTTTTATTTAATTTGTGCCCATAAATGCATTGGTTCATCTCATCATGCATATACAGATCCTTCTTCTTTTAGGGATACACTGCAGCTTGCCCCAATGCCTGATTCTTTTGATCTTGATAGGGGACTACTTCTTGCTGTTCAAGCAATACAAGTAAGCATTATGAGATTGGGTTTAAAAGGTATTTTTCTGATACAAATCAAACTGGCAAACAAAAAGTAAAGATAAAAAGATAGTTTTATCAACTTTCAAGATGTCGATCGGCTCTCCTATAGTTTAACTTCGAGAGGTAAACCAACACTCTCAATAATATTAGAAGAGTGAATTACACACTTGGTCCTTTTAAAATTAGGGATATTCACATTTGGTCCTTTAAGTCAAAAAGTTGCAAACTTAGTCCTTTATTTTGAAAAATCGCACACTCTTAGTCCTTTAATTGCACACTATTAGTCCATTATTTTGAAAACTTTAGTCCTTATTTTAACCATCAAAGGACTAATAGTATGCGATTTTCCAAAATAAAGGACTAGGTTTGCAACTTTTTGGTTTAAAGGACCAAAAGTGAAATAACCTTACTTCTAAAAGGACCACATTGTAATTCACTCATATTAGAAATACCACTCAATTTCTGCATAATAATTAATAAAACTATTACACTAACAACCTATTTATAATGAAAGACAAAATCTACTCTTAAATAGAACTCTTAACTCCTAATATTGATCTAAAATAGACCTTCTCTAAAATTCTAAATAAAACATATCTTCTAATAATAATTTCCTTATCTACAACAACATCAACAACTATACCGATCTTGAGCGGGTATAAGGGATGTAAGAGGTAGATAATCGTACCTCACGCGTGGGTAGAGTTGGTTGCTTCTAGAAAGATCTCCGATTTAAAAAGAGAAGAATCAAGAGCCTTATAAAAAAAGATTTGAAATGACTTGAAAGTTGGAAATTGCCTTAAAATAATTAAATTAAGTATGCGACAAATGTATCTTTGTATCTTTCAGGACTCCTAGCAAAGAAAAAGAGCATCTAATCTAATAATTGGTTTTGGAAAATTACCAATATGCTATTAACTTAAATATTGAACTTAATTTGCTTTAAAAATATTATACTTAGCTTTATTTATATTAGGTACTAAATTATAATAGTAATATTGAAAGATGCAGACTTAAGTAACTTCGTGTTGTATCATATTCTCAAAGTTATGATGATAATTATAAATAATTGTGTTCTGAATCTTGGAAAGTTTAGTAGTTATTTTCATTGACTTGGGGCTTGTTTGTTTGTTTTACTCATTGACTACGGTCTAGATAAAGTATCCGTTTAGGTATACTTTTATTTGTTTTATTTGCTCAATAAACAATTTGGATGATAGTAAATGACCATTTTACCGAATTTTCAGGAACAACTACCGAAAAATATACTTTTTCATAAATCTTTGAATTGAAGTTGAGTTAATGTTTGTTGATGTTCGTCCGGGTGTAACATGTGTGTGTATGCCATCGTAAAACAAAAAGAACAAAACAGAAATGGGAATATATTCAATCGGATTCACTGGAATATATGGATGATATAAATGTACAAGTATACATCCTTTTATAGAGGTGGTGACCGCCGGTTATGGTGGTGGTTGGTGGCGGCTGTTTGGCCGGCCGCTATTGGCGCCAAAACTCCCTCCACAACCGATGTCACACATACATACATAATACTATAGTCTTTAAACATATTTAATACAAATGATGAGATAATTATTTCTAACAATTTCCCCCTTAATTATCAAATCATTTGTTCCTAGATTCCTTCCGTTTCTTTATGTGATGATGATGAAGTCATCATCTGTCATCTCGCAAACTTGATCGGCTTTTGTTGAGTAAGCTTCAATTTTCGGTCTTCCTCTTCCATGTCTAGTGCAACGGGGTCTTGTGCAACGAAGTGAGTGCTTGTAACATCATGGCTATGACCATTGCTCCCTTGTGAGCGGATGTTGACCGAACCGTTTTGTTGGCCAGTACCAACTTTCGGTTCAAAATCACTCAAGAAACGACCAAACCTTTTTTGGCCAAAAACGAAAAATGCTTGCGGAAGTGACAAGTAACGAGTGTACAAATCTTGGAAGTTTCCCCTGTATTTTTCTGGATAGCCGAAACTTATGGCGATTTCATCCCAATCTCCTTTTGTTATTGTGTCAAAACCACCTGAATTGGAGACGGGCTTGTAGAAATCGAACAAACAAATATGTAATCGGGCAAGATAAGGAGGTAGTGCGATTTGACTTCCGTTCATTTCGAAGAACCATTCGATTGCTTCATCGAATTTTCTTTCAAACAACTTTTTGTTTGAATAGCATACCTTATCCTTGTCGACCAAAACCATGAAGGCTATAAAGTCATCGAAATTTTCGATGATGATTGGTACTAAATTTCCATCAATTTCAAGCAAGCTTTCTTCCGTGTTTTCTTGATTATTTCCCATGGGTTGTTCTTCCATAGGTATTTGACGATGTATGCCCATATGAACAACGGTACATGTAAAATGTGTTCCCTTCAAAATTGACTTCAAATCCTTGAAGTATGAGCTGCTTCATGCTTAGTACATTTATATTGATACCCGGAACATAAGCAACATAAGGTACCATACTGAACACATCTTCATCTTCAATCTCGACTTCTCCTATATCATGGATCGAGATAGATCCATAGGTTTCTTCGTTCACCATGCAGTTTTCCTTTAGCGAGATGAAAAGGTCTTTCTCCGACGTCATGTGTTGATAAATCTTTGTGTTCACGTCCCAAATCCTATTCCATCCTTTTACATCCGATCCTTTTAGCATATAGTCACCATTGATCAAAATTCGATCGATTTGACTTTGTTTGAATGGCTGCCTCGGTTTGTAACATGTTTTCCTTTTCGACTTTGATGGACACTCCCAAGCAAAATGTCCAATCAAGTGACATCGGTAACACTTTTCTCTGCGTATACGTTTCTCCCCGATTTCCCATTGATGTGCCATCCTTTTAGTAAGTTGGCAAGTTCTTTGCTTCTCCTGTTTTCTTTTTCTTTATTGATGCCAATCGACTTCCACTTCAAATTGTTATTTGAACAGCCTTCCTTTGATGTTTCTGCCTTCCACGGGTTCGATTTTTTTTAGCAGTGTTGTTTCAAAGTCTCTGCAGATCGAATGTAATGATCTGCAGATTCTTCGATTTTTCCAAAAACATGCAAACGTGATCTGCCATGGCTATCTTCGGTGTTGGATTTGAGTGGAGGATCGAGCCTGGGGCTCTGATACCATGTTGATGTTGGTCCGGGTGAAACATGTGTGTGTGTGTATGCCATCGTAAAACAAGAAGAACAAGAAAAACAGAAATGGGAAATATTCAATCGGATTCACTGGAATATATGGATGATATAAATGTACAAGTATACATCCTTTTATAGAGGTGGTGACCGCCGGTTATGGTGGTGGTTGGTGGCGGCTGTTTGGCCGGCGGTTATTGGCGCCAAAACTTCCTCCACAACCGGTGTCACACATACATACATAATAATTACATAATACTATAGTCTTAAAACATATTTAATACAAATGATGAGATAATTATTTCTAACAATGTTATCCAAGTGGAATAATGTTTGCCCATGTTGGGTATTTGAAGTTTTTTTTAATACATATGGTGATTAATGTTTCAGTTTACTTGCCAATATGGTATTTGATGGGTGAGCTCGCATGAAATCTGCAGAATCTCGCCGAATTCTACAGAAACTTGCTACAAAATGTTGTTTAAGATAGATGGGGTGGTCCGGGAGGGGGGTGTTTGGGACTATGGTATAAGGTTAAAGATACTAATTTTCACATGTAACTCACAGAAAACAATGGTAAGTAGCCGGAATTAAAGGTGATTCAGAGGAATAATGGTGGTTTTCATTCTAAAGTGGATTGGATTTGTTCTCTCGAAGGAACTACTAACTAGTTGAGAAAACAATAAAAAAAACTCTGTAAAAAAACATTACATATACATAAAAAGGTCATCGGAATGTTTCTTACCGGAGAAGATGAACGGAGGTGGTATGTTGGAGGGAAAAATCATCGTAAAGTGGTGTCCAGCTCAAATGGTTACCAGGAGTACCATATTGGTACATTAACTAAAACATTAACAATGATATGTGTAGAAAAAAAACTTCAACTACCGTATTGATACATTGAGAAACGTTGTTACACTTTATTAACTTTAAACCATTGAAGTTTTAAATGACAAAAAAAGTGTTTACCTTATTAGTTATTTTTCTCATAAAAATATTTTACATATGGAATAAAATTCGCAAGGACATGTTGTTCAGATGTCTAACATATAACTAGTAAAATGTGAATACATATATAATAAAAGTCAAGAACTCAAGATTGATAATTAATAAAAATCAAGATTGATGATTAATAAGAATCAAGATCTAGATTTGATTAATAAAATTAAAAATAAATTTCATCCTTTAAAAATATTTCTTTATATAAGAAATCCACAATTTAATTTACAGAGGGCTTGTGAAAAAAGTTTAGTTGATTAATATGACCTTTAAGAAGGATAACTTAATAGCAAAAGCAACATCTCCATGACTCTCCAGTTAACTCATGGCATCATGCTTTTCTGGATAAAGTAGAAAACAATCTTTTATGTCCTACCACATTACATCCATTAAGTCAAAATCAAACAACACCTTACTAATAGTATACTCTGTCTCCATATTTTCAGGCTTTGTTGGAGCACAAGGGGCTGCCAGTTATAGTCGGAATTGGTCTCTCTCTCTCTCTCTCTATATATATATATATATATATATATATACACACACACACATACATATACTGATTCAGTAATTCAATGGATTTAACATGGTATGATATTCTTATAGGAGGTCCAAGTGGGTCTGGGAAAACTAGTTTGGCTCGTAAAATGGCAAATATCGTTGGTTGTGAAGTCATATCCCTTGAAAGCTATTATAAGTCTGAGCAAGTAAAGGACTTCAAGTATGATGACTTCAGATCACTTGATTTAGCTTTACTCACAAAGGTACTGAGTTTCTTCGTTTGTCATCATTTGGATCATATAAAAGCCCCTTCTTGATGTTTTTGTTATTACTTTTTGTATTTGGGCTGCTCTTTGGAGATAAGACCAAATTGATTGAGTCTCACCTGGCCCCTTTTGTTTACGTAAAATATTTCCTCTGTTTCTTGCTTGCAGAATATTCGTGATATCAGAAGTGGTCGAAAAACAAAAGTACCTGTATTTGATTTGGAGAGTGGTGCTCGCAGTGGCTTTAAAGAACTTGAAGTTTCTGAAGATTGTGGAGTGGTATATCATGATAACTACACGTATTACTTATTTATTTACGCATATATAAATAATAGTGATAATTTAAACAGGTGATAATTGAAGGTGTTTATGCGTTGCACCCTGATATCAGAAAATCACTGGACCTGTGGGTTGCTGTTGTAAGTTTAGCTCTGGACTCTTTCAACTAAGGTGAATTGGGCAGGTTGATTAACGGGTCAAAATGGTTTGGATAAATAGGTCGGATGGGTAGGGTTGACCCGAATACATGTCCAAAATATTTAAGATTTCTATAAATGATTAGTGTGCTTATACTATTTCACTAATAAACTACTATTTTTGAATATAATGATATAGGAGGCTTTATGCATTACAAAAAACACTTTGGGAAATTTCTAACCCATTCAGCCATTTGACCCGTTTCATCTTAGCTAACTTTTTGGAATTTACCCATTGAACAGTTAGAGATGAAACACAAACCAAATTCACCTATTCATTAATTGATCGAAATTACCATCACTATTGATGTTTTGTTTATTTTGTGAAGCGAGCTTGGCTTTATATGAAACTACTAGATTTTATTTGAGTTTTATAATTGTTGTATAAAATGCAGGTTGGAGGTGTGCATTCACATCTAATTTCTCGAGTTCAAAGAGATAAAAGTAAAGCAGGTTGCTTTATGTCTCAAAACGAGATCATGACGACTGTGTTTCCTATGTTTCAGCTACACATTGAACCGCACCTGGTTCATGCACATGTTAGTTCATTTGACCCTGATATAATAACTTTATGTTACTCTTTACATAAGCTTATGATCATTTTATCTTGCAGCTGAAAATACGTAATGATTTTGATCCTGTGCTTTCACCTGAGAGTTCATTGTTTGTGTTAAAAAGCAACAAACAAGTAAGCTCGTTATAGTATCATATACAAGTAGTTAAGAAATGCATTTGAATGTGATTCAGTGATTGTATTTTTATTTATTTATTTTTAACATGCTAAATCCTAATCCTAATACAGGTGGCTTATCAAGATATCTTAAAGTTGCTCGATCCTGCAAAGATCTGCAGTTCAGCTCAGAGTTTTATTGATATTTATTTGCGTCTTTCTGGAATTCCTGCTAATGGCCAGCTAACAGAGAGTGACTGTATGAGGGTGAGAATATGTGAGGGTAGATTTGCATTGCTGATAAGAGAGGTCTGTGGGTCTAAAAACTTTCTTATTTATCTTTATTTAAATATTATTTTTGGTCCTTGTCTTCTCATAATCTTAGAATTTGCTGTTTTCTTTTTATTAGCCTATAAGAGAAGGTGATTTCATAATTCAGCCCAAGGTGGATTTTGATATCAGCATCAGTACAGTATCTGGTCTTCTTAATCTTGGGTATGTCACACGCTTTTTCATTGTTGATTACTTCTCTATAGTAAACGTTGTTATCTATATCTAGTTATCTACCATAAGATGCTTATAAACTTTTTTTCGAGGGAAGTTATTTATTTATTTTTGTTTTACATATGTTTATAAATCTTTAATTTTTATTATTTTTGTTTTAAAAATAGGTATCAAGCTGTAGCTTACATCGAAGCATCTGCATATATCTACCAAGATGGAAAGGTAATTATGTTTGTTTTTGTTTCTTTGTGGGGGTGGAGTTTCTATTTTATCCTTGAGTTCCCAAAGCCACTATTTGGGATCATCATCGTCGTCATCGTTGTTGTTGTTGTTGTTATTAATATAATGATTTTATTTATTACTGGAAATTTGGGTATTTTCTAGCTTCTTATAGAGGTTGATCATCTACAAGATGTGCCGGGACCCTATATACAAATCAAAGGGGCAAACAAAGAAGTTGTGGTAGCTGCTGGTTCTACACTTGAGCTAGACGGTTCATACACCACAAAGGTTTATCTTTATGCTTAATGTTTTACATTAAAACCTAAAATGCTACTTTATCCTTATGTTTCAAGTATTTACAGTTTGTTATTTTGTTTTATGTGTTTTGTTTTGAAATTTTTTAGAGTTACCTCGAAATAGTGCTGGAAACGTTACCACCATCAGATAGAAGTTCAAGTGGGATTCATGCTCATCAAGCTGCACGGTTGCAAGAGCTTGTTGACAACATTCAGTCTCAGGTTCTCTCTCTCTCACACACACACACACAAAAGTGTTTGTATTGTCTTGTTGAAGGGTATTAAGGCCTTTGGTTGTAGTTGTGGTGCAGTTGTTGTAAATTGTGGTGAAATTTTTATTTATGTTATTATTCTAATTTTAGATTTTTGTGGGTAAACAGGGTAGCAGTTCATCTTCTGAATCGTCACCCAGTAGGGAGGTTGTTTCACCAGTGGAAAGTGTGATTGAAGACATGCAGTCAAGAATCAAGAGACTCGAGCGGTGGCAGGCAATTAATACGGTGAGTGATTTCAGTCATTTTAAAGTTATCATAATTAATAAAATTTATTTATAGAATATTTGGAATAAAAGTGTTTTAGGTCAAAACAACCGGACCTGGCCTGTTTTGATCTCGTTTTAGAAAAAAACGTTTTGACCCGTGACCCAACCCACTTAATATGAACTATTTGACTAATGGTCTGCAGGTGTTATGGACATTCTTGATGTCTGCTTTTGTTGGATATTCGCTTTATCAAAGGAAGCACCAGTAATTACAAACTTTCTGGCGATTTCAAATACCAGCACTGATTCTTCACAAAGCACATGAAGTGTAATTTGCTTTCACCAAATGGTATGATATCAAAGCTAACCCAAAGAAAAACTATTGACTGTTACTAACCACATAGCGGTAACTAATGTAAAGAACTTTTCCTTTATAATTATAAATGGTCAAATCCAAAGGCAATAACATTATAGTGACATGTATACTGTTGTAAGTTGTATATTGCTTTGGATTTGTTCATTTTTTGCAAAGAACATAATCTTGTTTTTGGTCTCTTCTAATTCCTTCCCCTGTATTGAAGCGATCTCACACAACAGTATTACTTTTATTTTATTAATAATCTTACATTACTGAACTTCTTGTTGCTCGTTTTCTTGCGCTTGCAATTCATATTCAAAATCAACTGTTTCGACTAGAACGGTTTGTGTGTACTATCTAATGATTAATTCTTGGACTTTTGTTCCCTGTTATTGAAAAACAAGGGCCTGAAATTCCGCATCCATTGCCCTTCTGTTTTCCCAAGACAATTTCGGCCTAAATGGTCAAATTAGCGAAAACTAAACCTATCATGATTACGAAACCAGCTCGAATGAATTCTTGATGGCTGCCTAGAAAGAAATGTTGTATTCAAAGAGATGATTCAAGTTGCCAAAATTTCATAAAAAGGTCAAAACATATATTTAAATGCTTATCACATTCCCTTATAGGAAGGACCCTTAACAATATTTGGGTTCCTAACTACAACCTAAAAAACAAGCATCTAAATCTTGGGATTACATTGCTGCAATACATACATCTTTTTCTTTCTTTCCCATGATCATACTAATCTTATAATTGCAACATTACATGTTTGTTCCATCATCCGTGGGTTGATGACACGACTTTCATCGATGAAAATAGTGATGAAACGGCTTCTCCTACCGTCAGGAAAAGATTATTCGTTTGCAAGAGATTTTGGGTTCCATCTGCTTTCTGCAATTTCTCAATCACTTCTCCAACGGGATTCACCAATATAAGCTGTAGACAGATTCAAGATGATAAATCTAAAAAACTTAAGCCATGAAATGCTAAAAAAATAAATTTATAACAGTTAAACAAGGCTACATAAAACATTCAGTAAAAAAGAAAGAGAGAGGATAAAATACTGAATAGAACTTGCCTCAACACCCCTTCTTTCCAATACCCTTTTGAGTTCTTGGAAGAATGTCACTCCATTTGTATCAATGGCACTTACAGCTGAAAAGCACGCAGAAAGAAGCCAACATTTTAAACCTTTTAATTATTAGATATTTCCAGTATTAGTTTTATTTTTTTGAACTTGTGAAACTGTGTGGATTAACATATTTTAGTGGTACTTTTATCCTTTTTAGTATCAAGTTGAGTTTGACTGATAAAAAATTGCTTATGAGATTGTCAAGATTCTTTATACATGTATAATCCAGAAGAATAAGTTAATTTAAACAGTTTTTAGTTACATTTAGGCGAATTTCAACCGATCTCAAGCCGTTGTATAACAGTTCGAAATCTGATATTACTTAACAAGGTAAAAGGTGAAATTTGAGAATTACCTTCAAGATCTAGAATTACAAATCTGAGACCAGAATCCTTTTTGGTTTCTTCTTCTTCCTCATAATCTTGTATCCACCTCAAAATTCTTCAAAAACAACAGAAAAGAGATGAATTTCACATAGCAAGCAGAAAAACAAAAACATGACATTTTGCAGCCATGTAAGATGGTTTCTTTGCATTGCAATAATTTGTCTTAACTCATTCATACTTGTAAACTCTTTTTTTTAACATTTATGCAAAAATAACTGTTTACTTTGCAAGATAAAAGGGATCCATTAATTTAATTTAGTTCATAAAACAAAAGAATAAAGAATGAATTACCTTTCATTAAGATAATTGGAGTTGGCAAAGCTTATTGGAGCCTGAATGCTTAAAATCAAGAAACCTGGGATAGAGACAGCATCCTTGTACTGATGTTTGTTCCTAAATATGTCAGTACCAGGTATGTTCCCTAAAACAACTGTCTTAGGTCTTGTCATCTGCAACACCATCTTGAATATTGATATTCCCACCTAATAAACCATAATTTAATTGATTATTATTTTTTAACACATTTGCTGACTCTGCTCGTGTATAAGAACAGTACTTACAGCCAATGCAAGTCCTTCTTGGACTGATATAAAGATGACACCGAAGAAAGCGCATAACAACACCACGAAATCGAATTTATCGACTTTCCATATCTGGTAAGCGGCTGGGATGTCGATGAGGCCAATGACTGCGGAGACAATGATTGCTCCCAGTACGAGGTTT
Source organism: Dittrichia graveolens (assembly GCA_038502395.1). Classification (NCBI taxonomy): domain Eukaryota; kingdom Viridiplantae; phylum Streptophyta; class Magnoliopsida; order Asterales; family Asteraceae; genus Dittrichia; species Dittrichia graveolens. The sequence continues at coordinate 96,773,416 of JARJIL010000003.1, read as the reverse complement.
GGTGTGTACCGAAACAATGGCATCAAGAAAAGAAGTGTGACCATAACCGTCACTGCCATGATTATGTTCGAGACAGCTGTTTTGGCCCCCGCATTATGGTTCACAGCTGACCGTGAAAATGCACCTGCGATGACGGGTTTGCAGTTAGAGTATAATCTTCAACATGCGCAAGTTGTTAGGTGTATGAAACAGGTGGTTTTACCTGTAGTGATGTAGCATGAAGTGGTAGAACCAACGACATTCATGACTCCAATTGCGATCATTTCTTTGTTACCATCAACCTGGTAATTCTTTAGAGCAGCAAATGTTCTTCCAACAGCAATCCCTTCCTATGTAAAATTTAACAGTCATATGGGGTTACATTAATTGTTTAAGGTGAAACTGAGAGTTGTAATGCTAATGCAATGGAAGTTGTATACTTACAGTGAGTGAAATGATGCCAGTAAGGAGACCAGTTTTCAAGACTAAACCCATATGACTTCCATGAAAAAGCAACATGTTCCATGAGGGTGGATTTAATCCTTGTTCTAAACTTCCAATCTGTTTAACACACACATATATATAAAGTAATAGCAATTAGAACACTATTTATGTTTAATTCAATTCAAAGTAAGTAACAAGTTAATTAATAAATTTTTTAATAAAACTTACCACAGAAATGCCATGGTTTTGTGCTTTGAAAACATAAACAAAGATTGTGGAGAGAACCACTGAAAGCAGAGGTGCTCCTGCTGATACCCAAAACAGTTTTGGTTTTTTAATGCTCTGCATATATATATGACACATTGTTAAAGACTTCTTCTAGTCGTGCTCGAAGCGTTTGAAGATAAGAAATCTATAACGAACATCTATGAATCAAAACCCGACCCGACACGAGTTCTTTTAACTCAAGGTACTATTAGTTTGAAAGTACTTTAATAATATTTAAAAATTCCATATATAATTTCAATTTTTAAGAATGTAAATATTAAACGGATTAATTAGTTTGCATGTGAATATAAATACAATCGTAAATTTAAAATATTATTAAACAAAGGAAAAAAGGAATTTGGTTTCATAATAAAGAGAATAATAATGGGGATAAATATTTATTAAAAACATGGAGGGCAGTCAGGTTGGTGATTCTCGTACCGACTTAAACTCGTGAATTAATGTGTTTTTGGACCACCCTCGTGAGGTGTTGTCCCCCATGCCATCCATCCATGTGTCTCTCTGTTTTTCTTTACCCTCGTGAATAGTGTTTTTGGACTCTCCTCGTACCGCCTTAATTACCTCCTAAATAAATATACTATGTTTTTTTTTCTTTTTTTTGGCGGCTACTATATTTTGTCATATGATTTTATACGAAACGATACGTTATGAACAAACAACAACAAAGTCTAATTTTTTTATACGATTGTTAAGATGTAAACAGTTATATTTCTATATTAATCTGCGGATAAAACAACTGTTAATAAACATTTATACTTACAATATGTCTTGCCACGAGCAAGAATACAAGAAAACAAAACCCCATCAAGATTGTTTGCCATGACCACTGCATCCAAGAATTCATGTTAATCCACACACACACAGTAAATGAAGTAAAAAAAAATAAAGATGCTATGGATATTTTAACTGAGCGAATAACCGTCTTTACTTTTCTTGTTTCGATTTGTGTATTTTGATTTTTTCAAGGTTAAAATATCACTTAAAATATTATTTTAACTTTATCTTTTTAACCAAGTTTACTTTTCTATCTTTTACACCTTATTCTTCCGTACATTTTAATATTGTAACTACTTGTCCCGACGATGACGGTTTAGGGTTTAAGTTTTAAGTCTTGGCTTTGGCTTCGGCTTCGGCTTTTGTCTATGATTATCGTGATTTATCCGTTTCATATCGAAACAAATAATATGAAGTACCTCATTAGTATGGTGAAAAACAGAGGACATAACAGGGACCAAACCCATCTCTTTAGTGAAATGTGTGATGCCAAGAAGTGCTTTCAATTGCTGAAGTGATACTATGATTGCTGCTCCAGCCATGAATCCAATAAGTGTAGCCTTTGACAAGAAGTCAATTATGAAACCAAGCCTACAACAATAATACATCAATGTTTATAATGTTTTTGTACATTATGCAACAAAATCTATACATTAACTACAAAAAAGAAAATAAAAGGATTGGTCCCCTTTTGGGCAGGGTCCACAGAATGTTTTTCCACAAAGAGAGGTCAAGGTCAAACCACCTGTGGATTTTCATTTGACCACAAATAATAGGTTTATATGACACCGACCACTGAAATCAGATCAAATTGCGTGTTTGATCTGATTTCGACGGTTAGATTAGATCGGAGTAACGTATGTGATCTGATTTTAGTAGTTAGATTGAGTGTCGATGATGATAATTGGCACTGGATCACAATGTTATGTTAAATCTTTTTCTTAAACAGTTCAAGAGAGGGTATGAACCTTAGAAATCCAAGGGAGGCTTGAAAGAGGCCAGCAAAGAAGGTAGAAGTAAAAGCCAATTGGAGAAACAAAAGAGGGTCTAGGGTAGGTGACACTTCTTGTCTTAGCATTGACCCCATCAAAAGTGAAGCTATAGAAACTGGTCCAACTGCTAGATCTTTTGAGCTCCCTAGCACAGCATACACTAGGGGTGGCACAAAACTTGAATCTACAATCATTTAAGACAAAAAACAAAAAAGTTAATCCAATACACATCTATAGTTAATTAAATAATATTTTAAGACATGCACTTTTTATAATATTCCATACTGTTTGTGTCAATTGGTCTTATGAAATGCAAAAAGGAACATTGAAGTCATGGTGCAAAGATTCTTGTTGCACTTATCTCATAATAAATGTATGTTATACATTCATGTAAAGTATAGTGTCTTTTTGGCATTTTAACAAATTAAATTGTTAAAAAAAAAAAGCCAATCACTCGTGTTTTCGCGAATACTAGCTCTTTTCAAGTAGGCCGATTTGAATCCTGTGGAAGGACAAACAAAATACTTACATAGACCAACAATAGGAGGAAGATTGGCAAGCTTTGCATAGCTTATACCCTGAACAAAAAAACCACAAGACCAAAAACACATATTTTCATTGTTACATAGTTGTGTTCTCTTTATACAAAAATTATATTAAAAGAAGATAGAATAAACCAAAAGAAAGGAGAAAATTTACCTGAGGAATGGCTAAACTAGCAATTGTGAGACCAGAAACAATATCAGATTTGAGTAGATTAAGGTTGTAATGAGGACCCCACTGAAGGATAGGAAAAATGTACTGAAAACCAAGCAGCCATTTCTGCTGAGTGGACTGTCCTTTGAACTGCCTAAGAGGGTCATCAGGAAAGAAGGTTTCCTTGAGCCTATTTTTTAACTTCTGTAAGCTGCTTCTCTTTGGTGGTGTCTCAACCTTATGTATCTCCATGGCTATCTCTACACATGGATTATGATGATCATGAGAATCCAAGTTTTCATCAAACTTGCCCTCCATTCTTTCGGTATATCGAAAGGTTGAATCTTTTCTACACCCAGCTATTTCAAGATAGTTAAAAGAATATGTAAGAGGAAGAACAAGAAGATGGAATCAACATGAGGGGGTGTTTGCATTTATAAAGAATCATGGGTTGGTGTTGTTTTATGTCATCTTATGAGACATGCATCCCCACACATCCATCAACTTTTAGAAGAGAGAGAAAAAGAGATGAGAGAGAGATTTTCTTGATTTTTCTCTTTTTTTTTCAAGAAAAGAGAGAGGTGTGTATAGAATAGTATATGGATGAGGGCTAGTGAACTTTTTAAGATTCTGGGTAAGTTCAAAAAGACATAAAACAAAAGGGTTTTGGTTGGTTTGATGAGTGGATCAATTATTGAGAAGGGTATGAAAAACAAGATTGGTTTTAAATAGGTGTTCCTTGATTGCTACTTATCCATGAATGGTGCACTTCTCTAAGCTGGTTATGAATACTATGGTGGACAGTTGAACTAGGTTTAAATGCACTTCTGATATATGCAAATTAAGATGCTAGAAGGAAAGTTTGTCACTGAGTACCATGGTCGGTATGAGTGTTGCCGATAACATGGACGGTACATTCTAACGGAATAATCGTATATTCTTCCCATAAGATTTTACTTAACTAGTTAAGTCGGTAAGATGACTATAAATACAAGTTAAATCTTACTATATATAGAGTTACTATATATATGGTTGGTACTTGGTTGGACTTGAAATATATGCGGACATGAACAGAGAAAATATTCTCAATTAGAGAACGTATAAAACACTAAGGTCGTTATGTGTATTCTATGAAAGATCAAAACCAACCAAAGTTAGTTAATTTCGGTTAAACACTAATTAGAGACGTGTCATTTCGCACAGAAAATCAAGGATTGTGACGTTTGGATACAATCGGGTCTATTATATATATGACAATTGTACGTAAAGATAATAAGTGTGTTCGGATCCTCATTCCGTTGGATGGAGCCGACCCACGAACCGAAAAACATGAATTTGGCAAAAAGAAAAGGGGACTTTATGGGCAAGTTATGCTTTTTGAACATGTAGGTTGGATTTACTTGGATATGGCAAGTATCACTATGGGAAGTAGGCCATGGCTGGTCATGTTTCTGTTTGACCATGGGATATATATGTTTTCCTACTTTCTTATTAATCAACATTTAACTAATACTTACTATAAAACAAAATTATTATTATATAAAGATCTAAACTTTTAACCAGTTTTTTTTTTTTTTTTTTGAACTGCAGAAATATATTACTAAAACCAACCAACCTTTACAAAGAAAATCAGTCTGCTTGTTACAGATTTTGCAAGTGGCAAAAAAACACAAGTCCTTATTTAAAGTGAACAATTCATTTAGCCATACATCACCATTTTTCTAATACTTACAAAAGCTATCTAAACCGAAACTCCTTCGGCCGCTGTGAACCGACCTAATCCCATGTCGAGCTCGGGTTGAGCACCCATTGTAGCCATAAAAGCTAAGCTAACGCTTTTCTATTCACCAACCACGAGAAGATTTTACGTTGCGAGTCGAGCATAAGTTCTAAAAGTTTAGTCTTAATTGCCTTAAAAGATGATTCTGTTCCAGTGCCTCAAAGAAGATTTTATGTAGTTATTGACAACAAAATGATATTTAAGAAAACAAAAACAAAAAGTCAATGGATTATGAATATAGGGGAGGGTTTAAACGAGAACTGTTTTTTGTACGAGAACTGCGAGAACCAATCTTGGCCGTTCATTTTGGATAATGGAATTCATGGATGAAGAGCGTGGGGGATTGAGTGTGGCATGGTGCATGTAAGGAATTCATGGATGGACAATCCAATTAAAGGAGAGGGAATTAGACAGCTAAGATTGGTTCTCACGATTCTCGTACAAAAAACAGTTCTCGTTTAAATATATATCCTCCTCGAATATTACTTAAACATGCACTACAAAAAAAAGAAATTTTTAGGGGCGAAAAATGTCCCCTCAAAAAAGCAAAATGTCGCCGCAATTGATCTTTTGAGGCGATATGTTAAAAGTAAATATAACTCATACATACCAATTTTGACCCATTATAAGTAAATATAACTCATACATAACAATTTTGACCTGTTGGAAGTGAATATAAGCAATACATAGTCATTTTGACCCGTTAGAAGTGAATATAACTCATACATAGCCATTTTGACCCGTTAAAAGTGAATATAACTCATACATAGCAATTTTGACCCATTACAAATGAAGGGGAATGTTCATTTGAGAACCGTTTTTATTGCGAGAACCGCAAGAACCAATCTTAGTCGTTCATTTTGGATAATGGAATTCATGGATGAAGAGCGTGGGAGATTGAGTGTGGCAGGGTGCATGTAAGGAATTTATGGGTGGGCAATCCAATTGAAAGAGGGGGAATTGGACGGCTAGATTGGTTCTCGTAGTTCTCGCAAAATGAACTTTTCACTACAAATGAATATAAGTCATACATACCAATTATGACTCGTTAGAAGTGAATGTAACTCATACATACTCATTTTGACCCGTTATAAGTGAATATAACTCATATGGGATATATATGATCCAACATACGTACTAATTTATTTATGTTCACTCCTTAGTTTATGTATTTGTAATTTATGATTGATACAACAACCACAGATCTCCATATTTTAATACAAGGTAATAATTATAATAGACAAACAAATATATATTTATTCATAGGTGATGGCAATTTTTTTTTAGATATTCGGCCAAATCATGCTTTCCAAACTTGACCAAAAGTAGGAATTTTTTCAAACAAAGCATAAACTTGATTAGACAATTCGTCTAATATTGGAAAGATATTAGTCTTCACACGTTTTTTATTGTCTATTTATTTATTTTTTTAAACGAAATGAAAATAAAATTTATTAAAACTAGCAATATACTAGAAGAAAGTATAACCACTTAAGATTACAATAAAAGCATGGGGATCACAATGTCAAACTTTCCTATCCAACACTGCTTTCTTTTCAACCTATGTTTTATGCGAAAGAAAGACGATGCTTGCAACGAGGAAGGTAGATTACCAAGCGATTTGCGAGGGGAGACGTTAAAGACCAGCTCATTCCAATACCACCAAATACCCCACATATATACATATGAGCACGCAGGCCGAAAAAAATCAGATCCATAAGTTTCCTTAGACCTAACACCGAGCCCCATCTGAATACATTATTGTGATTAACCATGTCTAACAACGAGGTCTTCCACAAGTTTTAAGACAATCGAATTTAACTTCAGCCGATACGTACTTCTATGCTCGATCAAAATCCCCTATTCCATTCACCATTAATTCCCATATATACATCTCACATCATTATCAAACAACAATCTTTCTTTTAACAAGCATATTTTACGATGATCCAAAGTATAAATATTAGGAAATAGCAATTTGAGAGGACCCGACGAAATCCAATGTTCATTCCAAAAAGAAATATCAGAATTGCAGCCAAGACTTGTCTGAAGAAAGAAAGTCACCTGTGGAAAAATAGTTATAATCGACTTCCATATAGCCGATTGCCTCTTCAGATTGGAGTAAGAAGATAGGCCACCATTGATCCCATGAAAAGCTTGAATAACTAACCTCCAACATATGCTAGCTCTTAAATGCCTAAAACACATAAATATGGAAAAAGATTATGAATTGTTTGTAAATGAACGAACATAAACTCCGTACATTATAAATAAACGAATACAAACAGAGTTTTCGGTAATTCATTTATGTTTTCTTTCTATTATCCACCCGAGGAGGGTTCATAAAAGAACCGTTGTTATTGTTAGAATCGTGAGATCTAATCTTAACACTTGATCAAAACAAATTAATGGCTAATAATGGGGAAACGTTCATTAATGGCTAATTAATGAAGGGTATTTTGAAAAAATTAAATCGGTATAAAAATGACTCATCTATCAGGATGTAATTCACGGTTTGATAAATATATAAATGACTAAAGTACTCTTATTAATGAACATTAATTGTGGTTATAAATAGTTCTCATAATTGTTACATCAAGAATAGTTCTTAAACGAACTTCTCTCATCCACTCTATATATTAATTTATATATGTATAATAATAATAATAATACTAATAATTGAATAATATAAAATTATAAATTAATTAAGTCTGTATTTACATTTGTATATTTTAAATTAGTTCAAAATGCAAACCAAGATGAATAAACACAAGCAACCTCACTTTATAAACTAACCAATAAAAAATGATATTTTGTTCACCTAAAATTTTGTGTTTGTTACGACTAAAGTTAAAAGAATAAACGTAAACAAGTTTTATTCGTTTTTGTTTGGTTTGTTTATAACCCTAAAACTAGTTAAATTAAATGCTAACTAACAGTGTGTTTTATTTTGCCTTGCAAACATTTCTACATAATTTTGGCTAACAAACTACTATTGATCTAATGTGATTGGTTTTGTCTTACAAACAATTGCATATTTTTTTTAATAATTACTAAAGATTGTTTTTAGATATCATATTAATTATAATCAAGTGGAGTTTATCAAACTATATATTAAATCATACTTGTATGTTTATTTAAAGTAAACAAATTTGTTACATGACATTTGGTTCATTCTTTGTCTTTCTTTTTCATAGATGTTGCCTACATCTATGAAGCCTTTTGGGATGGTATCATGTTCTTGTGGTATCTTGCTTTGAAGTGTTGTTGGGGTATCCAATTTACACTATAGGATATCAAATAAATTACAATAAAGAAGGATGCCTAGAAGAGAATCTATAATTATGAGCTTCACTCCTTACTAATTTAAGATTTTATAACTTTATAATCAATCTTCATCCCAATCCTTATCTATTGAACTTAATCCATCCACTATAAATATAATTGTAAACATTCTATCAAATTTAATAAAATTATCTTGAACTTTATTTTTCTAAGGTTCCTACTTTTGTATTTCGTTCAGTATTCTGTACTGAGTTCTTCCTATTCACTACTTTTTTCTTGATTGTCACGGTCAAATACCCAAACCTCTATTACAACTCAATTATCTCCTTACACCTAGTGCTACCCAAGTTTTGTTCAGTTTCTAACTGCTCAAGTCGTCTCATTGTCGGTTAATTGAATAGATATGAAGTCAATAGCAATTTTACAAACAAAAAGCTATTGTTATTGGACTTTTTACTGAAAAATGATTGGGTTAATCCGACACCCTAAAATTTCAATGGTAGCATCGTAATTTTAATTGATACATCAATATATAGTCAACTAATGATAATAACTATTCATGATACATTACTAAAAGTATAGACATTTTGGGGGTTAATTGAGTTAGTTTTATTATATAATATTTTTTAAAGTTAAAAAATGTTTGGTGACGAATTGTGATAGTATTTTCATTTTCTAATAAAAAGATTAAATATCTTTATATGAAGGGTAGAGTTTTCGTTTTCTAAGAATAGCGAAAAACATATCTAGATGAACATGAAGTTGTGAAAATTTCATTTTCATTTTTTTTGAAAAAGTGTACAAATTTTCCGGTTTTTAGTTTTCTTTTCGAAAAAGTTTTCCTAAAATGCTAGAAGAGTTTCTTGGAAGTGAACGAGGCCATGCTAACGTTTAGCACGGAGATTTTTTTTTGGTTTTTTATTTCTAGTTTTTAATAAAACTATAAAAGTAGTGGAAGTATAATTTTTAAAAACATATTTAGATTAAGGGCGGAATTTTATTTTATCTTTTGAGTAAATTACTGATTTGGTCCCTGTGGTTTGTCAAAAATCACCAATTTAGTCCTTTATATTGAAAAATTATTGAGATGGTCCTTGAGTTTGTCAATTCGTCACAATTTCAGTCCTTTAGCTAACTTTCCGTTTAAATTGGTGTTACATTTGTCTTTATTCAAGGGTATTTTAGTCTTTTCATAAAAAAAAAATTTAATAAATATTTATTAAAAACCTTTACCCTTCCCCTCCCCCTACCAACCCTTACAAACTCTGAGACTCTCTCCCCCCCTTCTCTCTCTCTTGGTCTCATTATCTCTCTCTCTCTTAAACTCACCACCACCACCACCGCCGGAGTCCACCACCACCACAGTTCAAGAACACCACCACCGATCTCCAGTAAGTCCACCATCACTACCATTTGGGAAGTCCACCATGAACTGTGACATCCGTCACCAAAAACAGGTTAGTTGAGTTTAACTTGTTATACGACCTAAATCTATGTGCTTGTGTGATACCTAAGGTCTAGTAGATGCTAGAATTAGGTGTTATATATGTCTAAATTCTTCAAATAAGATAGTAGAGCTAGCAAGTGGGAGAAACCTAAGTTTTTATGAAGATAGAGCATTTAACCGATTCCTAGTACACAATTTTATCGAACAAATGTCTCTAGCGCAAGTATGGATGAATTAAGCCCTTAACTAAATAAATAATACCAATATTAATAGTATATAAATAATAGTTAATACTAATAACTAGATAGCAAGTTTAAAACTCACTCAAAAGTTGTAACCTTAATAAGTCAATATAACACATAAATGGTTAACCACACCTACAAGAAATAAATACATACAACACTAGGAACTTATAATAAATAAATAATAATAATATAATTTATATACATAAATGTGTATATATATATATCGGCTAAGGCTTAAATTAATAAAAAGAAAGATAAAACCAATCATCAATTCAAATTAAATCTCTACTCCTAAACTAATTTAAGTAATAATAATGTATATACATATAAATATATCAGCCAAAAAAATGAATCGGCCAAGAGAGAGTTTTGGGGGAGGATAGCAACTAAAACTCAAATTTGAATTCATATATACTTACCTAAACTCATCTAAACATCCTAAACACCCCAACATCCACCCCATCGAAATCTGCGGCCCATTCTCTCTCTCCTCTTGATTTTTTTCAAGCATACACATCTTCATAATTGTTGTTCTTCAATCCTCAAGGAAAGCTTGTGTCTTTGATCTCCATTTGAGAAGTTTAGGTATGTACATGTTCCTCTATAATCTTTAATTTCTTCTTCTTGTTTCTTTGCATGTAAAACATGGTTGATGGATTAAACACATCCTAATCACACATAAAGTTATGATTTTGATGTGTTTGGTTAAATATCAAACCCAAAGGATTGGTCTATTTGATTTAAAACTTAAAGAACAAGAACCTATAATCTGGGCAGAATATGTACTAACTTTAATAGGCCATATCTCGACCAAAACAGAATAAAAAAAAATCTATTCTTGACACTAAAAATAATTTCTTTGAGTCTCCTTTCATCTCCAACTGGTTTCATACAAAACTAAGTTCATTTGGTCGCTCAAATAATTAAAATCGTTTAGGTGCGCAAATCTGTGATTTCTGACAGTTTTAATCTACTAACTTTAATAGTTCAAAAACTTATTCTAAACATCACGAAAATTCTTCAAAATAAATATGGGGAATATTCCATGAGTTTTCAAGGTACTGTAAAATTTCAGAATTTTTTAAGTTGGTTTTCTATTTTAATTAGTTAAAAACATTTTTGTTGTCAAAATCTAGAAGTTTAGGGAATTTCTATAATCAGAGTTTAAAATATTGTAAAACATTCAAATATCCGAATTGGTGGAAAAAAATTTATATGAATGAAGTTTTAAGTGTTTTTAAGTTACTTTAAAAATTTTAGATTTTATTAAAGTTGTTTAGTATTTTAAATAAATAAAAACTTTGAGACACGCAAGCTAAAGGTATTTTCTGATCAACACTAATTAAAATATTTCTTAAAAATAATAGACATGTTATTCAACTCTATAAAAAATTATATAAAATAATAGATACATTAATATCTCTTCCGTAAAAATTTAGGAAAATAATTAGGACGTTTAAATCATTTTAAAAATACATAAAGCTTACCCAAAATTTCAGAATTTAACATACACATTTGAAAAGGAAAATAACCAAGGTTTGAAACCTCAAATATGTATATTGGGGTTAGGCCCAAGGAATGGATGCCCTTATGTAACCTACAGTAAAACTTAATCGCGAAACCTAATTAAATTTAAGGTTAGTACAAAAGAGAACTTTTACGCATGAATAGAATATAACTTAGATTATACGATTGTTTGTAGATTTCCGAGCACGTTAAGATTCAAGTGACAACGTGAGTACTCGTGGCCCCTTTTTACTATATTCTCGGGGGAGAATGACACTCAAACTCTCTTTTAAACTTTTTATGCCTTGATGACTATTTCTTATTTATTTTGGACAACTTATGTGACGTATATGCAAAGACTACTTGTTGCTGGTTGATGACTATTGATTCCTATATTCCTATGAGCCAACGGTTTATGCTCCAGCTGGGTATGCTATAATAACTGCTTGAAAGACAATGATTTGATTCCCATTGATTCCTATTGAACCTGGTGGTTTGGATGTTGGTACAACATCTACACGCTTAACATGCTATACGTGCACATTTGTCCTACTTAAACAATTTACACGGCAACTATGCTATTTCTATAAACCTGCGAGCTCACCAACTTTATGTTGACATTTTCGAGTGTTCATTTTCAGGTAATGCTAATAACCATGCCTAAGGAGCTTAGGTGACCTAGATAGCCTTAGCGTGACATGGGCAGTTGACTAAGTATTCTTTCATTTAACTATGCTATTATGAACTTGGATTTTATAAATTGTTGACTATGGTTGTCGTGAAGTGACTTGCCACGGCACAAGTCTCCTCTTGTGTCGGGGAACGTCGTGACACGTTGGTGTGAACTCATTTAGTAAAATTTTCTATTCATATATCAATGTGTTATGACGATCCTCTCCGTCGCACCTCGTGTTTCCGCCAAGGCGGGGTGTGACATGAACCCTCTATCTCTCATCCCAAGCTCTCTCTGTCTCTTTTTCTTTCTCTCTCTATAAAACCTCCACCACCACCATGTAGACTGCCACCACCACCGTTCAGAAATACCGCCATCGCCACAACCCTCACTTGATTTGTGTCACCCGTCACGTTTCTCACCATTTCTCTTATCTCAAGCTTTCTCTCTCTACTCTATCTCTCTCTACTCTATCTCTCTCTATGTGTAAGACTACCAACACCTTCGGTGTTTTAGTTTGCATTTGAATCTAGGGTTTTGCTCCCAAAATAGGGTTTGTTTGGGTTCCACATAAGTCCAGCGAGTTGACCATCGACGGTTGATTATAGTGTGAAGTGTGTGTGGGTGAACGTACTCGACAACCGGAGACTTTCTTGACGGCTAACGACTTCCTCAACGGCTGGCGACTTCCTCGATTTCCTTTCGCAGTCCTAACCCTCGATTTCCCTTGAACCTCGATGATTTCAACATCAAACCCTCAATTTTCCTTCAACCTTGGTGATTTTACTTCTATTTTTATGAGAGAGAAGCATAAAGATGAGAGAGAAGCAGAGAGGTGAGGGAGAAGGAGAGAGAGAGAGTAAAGTAGAGATAAAAGTTTTTTTTAGAAGATAAGATTGTTAGAATATGAATTTATGGTGAAAAGAAATATTTAATATATATTTTAAGAAAAAGAATTGTGATAAAAAGACTATAATACCCTTACTAAAAGACAAACTAACTGTCAATTTAAACGCCGTTAAATTAAAGGACTAACATTGTAACGAATTAACAAACTCAAGGATCATCTCAGTAATTTTTCAATATAAAGGACTAAATGGGTGATTTTTTGCAAAGCACATGGACCAAATCAGTAATTTACTCTTATCTTTTTAAAATGAAATATTTAGCTAAATGGAGTTTTTATTTGAAGTTTTATTTTTAAATAATTTATTTTCAAGTTTATTAATTTTTTAAGTGAAGGAAACGAGGATCTATATTTTCTTTTTTTTATTAAGCCAGGGGATGTTACTGAAAACCCATTTTAAAAATGTAAAATTATTCTTGAAAAATAAAATTAAAAATGTAAAACATTAATTATTTTAAGTGAATTCAAAATAAATGTGGAAAATAAAAACGTGGACGGCAGGATTCGAACCTGCGCGGGCAAAGCCCACATGATTTCTAGTCATGCCCGATAACCACTCCGGCACGTCCACCACCGTGCGATGTTGTTCAGTTTACTTCTTATATCTCTACAAAATGTTAATTTTGTTGAAAATGTTAACCTTTTTCAATATATAATACATAGAGTTGCTAATTGTATTTATTTACTCTGATTCTTTTATTACAGATTGTAATGTAATGTAATTACTAACGTTCGTTTGTTTTGGTAAAAAAAATACATCTTGATCTAATAAGAGGTTTTAAAACATGAATTTTTTTCATTAATATCTAAAAACTTCTTAAGACCGCTTAATGAATCAGAGATAAAATTCATTTTTATTACCTCTTAACAAAAGTCATGTTTCATTCTAATATAACAATCAGACTCATTTCTCCAATTCACATTGGCATTGCTGCTCCACACACATTGCCTTCTTCTCTAGTACTTTATACGTCACCTTTCACTGTCTTCCTCACAGTCACCGCTAGCCATGGCATGCCATAGCACATTTCTTTTTTTTTTTTAATATTTTGGTTTTAATTCACTATATTATTATGGTTTTGCATTTGTAATTAATATTTTATTTTATAATAAGAAAAATTGTACACTGCTTTAAAAATGTAACACTTGGATACTTACAAACATTTTGATGTTTTAAAAAACAAACAACAATATATGAATAAATATTTAGACAGAATCATCTCTTAATTTTTAGACATGGTATTCAAATTTAGACCTAAAACTTTTTAAAAAACAAACTACACCTGAAACAAATTACGTCACCATTATACAGTCAAATTAAATAGGAAGAATCACACCCTAACCTGTATAGAGGAGGGTATCATTATTAATTCGCAATATATTATTAACTTTGATGATTTGATTTCATCTGATAAATCTTATACTTTTTAGTTCTTTCTCCGCAAGACAATCATAATAGAAAATATTTTTTTTCTTTTTTGAAATGCAGAAAATAAATTATTTATAATTTAAAGGTTCATGAAAGTCTCTTTCAACTAGACATGATGCAACATTCCTCCCTATAAAGTCGGTAAAATGCTAATCAAAGAAAAACAAAGGCTAATCACCCAACAATAAGATATTAGTTACTAGAATAAGGGGATGTTCGGGTAAGCTTATTTTTTTAAGTTTAAGCTTATTAGTTTTTTAGTTTATTCGCTTTTTAGCTTTTGGACTTAATAGTAAAAAAATGTTTGTATAAACTTATGACTTATAAGTTAACAAGTTCTTTTTAAAAAGTAAGTTTGCTTAACTTATTATTATAAAATGACTAAAAAACATGTTTACATTTAAAGAAGAGAATGTATTTGAAAAAGTAAAAAGAATAAGAGTATATATGTAAATATACAAAGATAAATCGATGTGGAGAAAAAAAGTTATTTTCACTTTTATGAAAGATAAGCTTATAAGCTTAAGCTGATAAGTTAAACTAAACACTAAATTTCCCCAAAAGCTCAAAAAAAAAGCTAAAAGGCTTAAAACCCCATAAAATAAGCTAAAACAAACACCCCCAAATATTCATGTATCCATCAGATTGGTTTTATAGAAAATATATATTAATTGTAATTATATATAAAATATATTATTAAATAGAGGGAATTGGAATGACAAAGAGTAAATGAATACAAAGAAATACAATGAGTATTCCAGAATATTATCATTACCATTGATATTGCTTGGTTAATATAGGTAAATCTTAGGGATGTAAACGAGCCGAGCTACTTGCGAGCTACTCAAACTTGAATCGTTAAAAGCTGAAACGAGTTGAGCCTTAACGAGCTCGAGCTCGAGTCTATATTAAAGCCCATTTAATAAACGAGCCGAGCTCGAGCTTCAAAGAGTGGGCTCGCGAGCTTAAACGAGCTCTATATATAATACAATTTGTATTTTATATGTTTAATTTTTAATAATTATATATATATATATCATTTTAATAAAAATATCAAAATAATACCCGAGCCTAACTTAAACGAGCCTAAACGAGCCGAGCCCGAGTTTCATAAATATTAAACGAGCCGAGCTCGAGCTCAAGATCATAAGCTCTAAACAAGCAAAGCTCGAGCTTAAAAAATCCTAAACGAGCCCGACTCGATAAGTGTATGGCTCTACTCGGCTTGGCTCATTTACATCCCTATAGGTAATCATTATATATATATATATACACATGTATGTGTGTGTTATGTGTAGGTCGATGGCGGTTGTAGTAGACGATAGTGATGATTCTAGTGGTGGTGGTGGTAAGTGGTGTTGATGGTGGTTGTGAGTGGCAATTGTAAATTCCGCTGATGGTTGGTGATGATGGCAACAACCGCCGGTGGTGATGGTCGGTGGTGAGGACAATGTTAGTTGAGGCATCGATTAATGTCAAGCAGGCTGTTGGTAGTTGATGACGGCGGTGATTGCGACCGGCGGTTGTGGTAGTTGGTAGAGGTGGCAACGAGATGTGGAGGTGGAGGCGGAGGTGATGGCGATGGCAGTGATCTATGATTGTGGTAGAGTGTGGTGATGATGGTAACGTCTCGTTTACATCCCTACCGGCGGGATCTATGACAATTGACAATGGCAAGCGATGGTTGATGATGGCGTTGATTGTGACGGGTGGTGGTGGTGGTAGTGGTGATGGAGGTCGAGGTGGTAGTTAGGGTGGTGATTGTACGACGAGTTACACTGGTCTGGTGGTTGCTGCAATGACAACGACGTCTGTTCGTGGTGGCGACGGAGGTAGTGGTAGCGATATTGGCGGTGGTCGCACGTCGGTGATGATTGGTGGGAACACACAGACCTGAATTAATTACCTCCAATTTAGTAAAGAATGATTAATTAATCGTTAATGGATAATGATTGATTATGTTACACCTAACCAAGATTATTAATTATTACCATTTCAATTTCCTACCCTCTAAAACTCTTAACCAAGCAATTATGATATCCGAATAAAATGAATAAGAAAGATAAAAAAATAGCGTATTTAGTATGATCGATGTATAAGACATATCTAGTTATAACATAGTAAAAGATTTAAATGCAACTTAATTATATGAATAAATATCTAATTACATGTAATCTTTGTTTGTTTACTTTTTATAGATGGTCGAATGATAAAGTTAGATAATAATAATAAAATGAAAAGAATAATTTAATAATAGTAGAACAGAAAAACAGGAAAAACAATTAGATGAATATAAAATTACATAAAGATAAAAAGACTAAGTTCGAATAATTGCACATTTTTACCTCCTTTGTAGAGTAGACCCTCTAATTAATATGTCTGAGTATGTTGACCTCTAACGTGGTGCGTGTATATATATACTAGCATCGTACCTGATAATACTGTGGCGGTAAATAGTTTCGCATTTACAACATGCCGTTTTTAATAATGTAATGATATGTTATTCGTACGATTCAATGTCACAAATAAGTTTTTTACAGCAACATGTCTGTTTTTTCAAATTTTCTTTTATTTGCATTGACTATTTTATTAATTTTAAAAATAAATTCTAGGATATATTAAAATATGAAAAAAGATTTATATTTATGAAATAAAGAGGAGAAGTTAATAAAATTTTAAAAATTATGTTGATGTGGGTGGATAATTGTGTTTGTGTGAGAGAGTGTGTTAGTGGGAGAGTACATTTTTAAATGATTAAAAAGTTGAAGTAAATTATAAAATAGAGTGAAATGTATAAAGATTGAGTTGATGAAATTAATTTAAATAGAATAAAAGGTCAAGATTTTGTGCTGGTTGAATTTTAAAAACTCTTAAAATTAAGTAGGTGGGAGAATGTTAAATGATTTATATAGTAGTATAGATACACAAACATTTTTACTCTCTAATTAATACACATACACACATTTTTACTCTCTTCTGTAGAGTAGACCCTCTAATTAATATATACGAGTATCTTGACCTCTACCATGGTATAAAAGGCATGGATACAATCTAGAGGTAGCAATCGTGTCGTGTTCGGGTTGACGGAACGTGACACGAACACGACCCATATAATTATTTGTTAATTCAAATGCAAAATACTAAATAAAGTTCAACAATACCTGGATAGTTTAATCCAAATACAAGAACTTAATGATTCTAAAAACAATTAAGCTACAAGTAATTAAACATTAATAATTCGATGATGTTTACTTTCAATAGTTTCAAAACGACAAAGGAACAAAATGGAAGCGATGAATTTGTTTATAATTAGGTTTACAGGGACTAAGGAATAAGATAAAAGTTCAATGGTTAAATAAAAAAAATAAAAAATATAAGGATAAATAGAAAATAAAAAAATATCAAAAAAATATATGGGTTGGTGGTTGACCCGTGAACCGCAAGCCAACCTGAACACGACCCGTTATTTATTCGGGTTGGTGGGTCAACCCGAAAACGACCCGAACCCGTTTATGCTCAATCTAAACCCGTTTATTTTCGTGTCGTATCGATAATTGCCCATTAATACAATCAACAAAATCCTAAAAAGTTATGCAATTGCAAGGTGTCCAAATTCTTATGTTACGGAGCCCAAATCATTCAACAAACTTATTGGTACGTAGTATACACAAATCAAGACCCACTCAGTTACTTTATGATCAGTTAAATGACAATTAATTAATGTTAAACAAATTAATTAATCAAATCAAATCGTAACTAACATACTTACATTCATATACGATACACCCCACTACTACTTTACGACGTCACTCTATCTTTCTTTAACCTTTTCATCTAGCTACCATCTTTTTAGATATTTAAGCATGCATTCTTAATTAAACTATGAAAAAGAAAAAGGAAGAAACTGACCGAGTGACTGATAGGTTAATGAATCTTAAATACGTACAAATCATGTACGTGGCTTTTAGCCATGTTTTACATCATTTATCGTATTTTTATGTTGATTATAAGATCCGGTTGGTGAAAGACCTCTTGGCATCGGAATTGCGTCACAGAGCTCAATCATGTGATACTGTTGATGATTATTTTTTGAGACATAAAACTCGAGTTGACCACTTGACATGTGATATTCTCAATATTACCGGATTCACACCATCGTTCAGATCGTAAAGGCTACGTGATTGGTGCGTGACTCACACAAGAACACTCATGCCACTTGGTCATGTTATCTTAAAGTAAACTTCAAAAAGGTAATTATAAAATATCTCCTAATCACTCTATTTCTTAACATAATTTAATTTTCCAAATTAATTTCACCGGCTCTCTCTACTATGGATAAGGAATACAAATAAAAAATTTTAAAAAAATTGGACAATTGGTTAATAAGCCTTGGATGCTAGCTAGATTTTAGCTAGCTTCTTTGTTAGTTGTATTTCTTGTTTGCCTGTTTCTTTTAGTGTTCTATTGGCTCTCACTAGAGGATCAAAACAAACTAGGAAAATTCTATATTCTCCTACAATATACTCTTAATTCATCCTCTAACCCACTAAGTTGTGACGTGTGTATTTCATTAATTCTGTCTTTTCATCTTCACACTTGATTTTAACACACGCTTTGATCATGTAAGTAGGAGGATGAGTACGTAGGATGATATTACGGGAGACGAAACTCTCAACAAACACATTAACAAGGGCATGCATTGTGTAGAACTTGAGAAGCAAATTAAAGAAAAGCATATATAGAAAATAATATATATGATCATATGCAAAAGTTCAAACTAGAACTGTTTTTCGTACGAGAACCGCGAGAACCAATCTTAGCCGTCCAATTCTTCCTCCTTCAATTGGATTGCCCACCCACGAATTCCTTACATGCACCCTGCCACTCTCAATCTCCCCACGCTCTTCATCCATGAATTCAATTATCCAAAATGAACGATCAAGATTGATTCTCGCAGTTCTCGTATAAAAAACAATTCTCGTTTGAACCCTCCCCTATGATCATATCACTACACTTTGTTTTCAGCTTTTGAAATTCCATTGACATGTATGTATATATATATATATATATATATATATATATATATATAGGACCATCACTTTTACATGAGAGAGCATCATAATATCATATCATAAGAGGGCTTTTTAGCTGTCCAACGTTGAGAAAGTACTTGTGAGAAGATAAGAAAAGCAAGGTTTAAGTAAAGACATGGGTTGTTACACTTTGCGTGTTGAGTTTTTATTTAAATATTATTAAAACATATATTATTCTATAGATAATAGTCAATGTGGTAGCTACTAGCTCTTTATATATAACTTTGAGTTGACTGTGGCCCCAACTATATATGATCCATGTGTCTAGCTTATTCAAATTAGCATTCATGTGACATCTAGAGAGAGATTTCCAAGTTGCATTTTTCGTTGTTTAGCTTCGTGACAAATTTATATATACCCTTGTTAAATATTAAAATATATATTATATTTACTATGTTTAATTAACAAATATCATATTTAACTTTTTTAATTTTTCATAAATATCAAATTTACCTAAATACTTGTTTTTTTTGTTTTTTTTTAATATTTTATTATTAATTTAAATCCCTATAAAATTAGAAAATAAATTAAAATGACTATATTACCCTTCACAAGTAAAGAGACGGATAGTACCTGACCCATTTCTTTCAAAATCCACATCCCATGGTATGTTTTCATGCTCATTTTATCATCCTATCAATCATGTTAAAAATAAATAACATATGTATAGGGAAAAGTTCGTACGAGAACTGTTTGTAGCATCATTAATCACTCATTAATAGAGGTATTTTGGTCATTTATATACTTTTTCCAACCGTGAATTGAGTCTGGACGAGTCGTCGTTAATGTGTGAGGCTTGATTTGTTCAAAATATCCATCATTAATGAGCCACTAATGAGCTAATCATTAGTAATTAATGAGCCAATCATTAGCCGTCAAAATTATTAACCATTGATTTATTTTAATCAAGGGACAAGATTAGTTCTCATACAAAAAACAGTTCTCGTTTGATCTCTTCTATATATATATATAGTGAAAAGATAATTTTTGAGAACTATTTTTATTGCGAGAACCAATCCTAGCTGTCTAATTCTCCATCCTTTAATTCAATTGCCCACCCATGAATCATCACATGCACGTTGCCACACTTGATCCCCCCACGCTCTTCATTCATTAATTCCGCTTACCAATTGAATGTCTAAGATTGATTCTCGTAATTCTCGCAGTAAAAATGGTTCTCAGTTGAACTTCTCCCTATATATATATAGGGAAAAGTTCAAACGAGAACTATTTTTCATACGAGAACTGCGAGAACCAATCTTAACCGTTTAATTCCCCCTTCTTCAATTGGATTACTCACCCATGAATTCCTTACATGCACCTAGCTAGCTACACTCAACCCCCACGCTCATCCATTAGTTGTTGTTGTTGTTATTATTATTACTTTTTCTATATTTTCAATTGTTTAAAAAAAGAAAAGAAAAGGTAGTCGGCAAGTCACTTCCACACTAGACAAACCGGTGACACAACAACATCTTACTTGCTATAGTATGTTTAATACATTAAATGGTAGATTGAGATGATAACTTGAATACATTTTTAAGGACTAAATCCTAAACTAAATTACTCAAATATCACTTAATTAATTGCATTTCATAGCTTTGCTTTTGTATTTTTTAATATAATTTTACAATTTTTAGTTTCAGTCACAATTATTTTATCTAACGCCTCGATACAAGTATAAGTTTCAACTAAAGCTAATTTCCAAACATATCCTCTAGAAAATGTAATCATTGCTTTAGAATGTGACATTTGTTGTACTAACGTGTTGTTGTGTTCCTTTGACTTGTATGTTTTGACTAATCAGGTTTATCAAGATAATACATACGTACACATAATCAATTTACTCATATATATAAACCTCGTTATGTGCACGACATTACAACTTTAGCTATATATAATTGTAGTGTAATACAAACTTATTTTGTTTTCTAATTGTATTATTAGCTAATGTTCAATAATATTGGGGAGGAAGGAATCGATCATGGATATATGATTTAGACAGTTAGTAAATAAAGTATGAAATAATACAGGAAATACACAAATGACATCGAAATATTGTACTGAACTAGGATTGATTGATTTGTTTGTACATACATCTATATATATAGTGGTGGTAATGGCGTTACGGCTACCATTTTGGCGGCGGTTGTCGGTGGTGTTTCCACAACCAACCCACACACATATAAAAATGTGTGTTACACACTTATTCCTAATTAAATACTATTACATAATAAATATTTGTTCAATAATGTACTAATACTAAAGAATTAATGTTAATTAAAAGTCTAATAGCTAAAGTAACCATATGACTTACAATCACTGTTAAAAAAGTCAAATTTTTTTAAAGGCAAAATAATGCAACTTTAAGGACCATGTTCCGTAACAAGAACTTTTTATGAGGACTAAATATGACAACTTTTAGGACCATTGTATATGCTAAGAAATGAAAGGTGTAGGAAAGATTTGGTATATTCTAAAGTGATAGCCATTTGAAAGGTGTGGGCCTAAAATCTTTTTAAACATGGATTCTTTCTTCTTCCCACTTAAATCTCATAAGATGGATAACAGATTGTGGCCTCCATTTGATGCAAAAGAATAAAAAGGAAAAAAAAAAAAGAAAGAATAAGAAAAAGATTATGGTGTGACAAATCCTTTTTCTAAGATAGAAATTTAAAGAATGATTAATCTTTATCATGATTGAAGTTGTAGATGTAGATAAGTTTGTTCTGATTAACTTATATTTAATCACATATTTCGTATATAAAATCTTTTGTGGTTGAAAGAATTAGAGCATGACATTATATTTGGCCACTTATATAGTGGGGTGAAGAGGTAACACAATATTAGAAGGACCAGAAATTTTCGACACAATAAATCACTCATAAAGTTTCCGAGAGAATTCCTAGAAACCTACAACATATTTGAATAAAAAAAAATATAAGAAGAAGCAGGGAGAAATTTTTAGGGAATTTTCGAGGATGAAAATTCCCTAAGAAATTCCTCGTAAAATTTTTAAAAGAATTCTTAGAAATGTACAACATATTTAAATCTGGTAATTTAAAGACAAATTGGCGAGATACTTTCGATGAATTTTCAAGGCCAAATATCCCTCGGAAATTCCTGGCAGATATCCTTAACAAAGTCTTCGTAAATTTCTGACGGATTTCCGAGAACCAAATTGGTTTTTTATATAAAGGCACCTTATGGGCGAGTGATTGATCACATACCGCGACCAGCATAGGGGCAATTACGTTGGTTTTTTTTTCTCATAAAAGGAAGTTAGAAGCTGATTCATAAATGAAAATCTAATAATTATTATTCATTACATTGATCATTATTTATAAAATAAAAGAAATACGAGGGAAATTTTAACAAAAATCCTAATAGACCATGACTCGATCATAGTATTTATTGGATATACATTAGTTTAAAAGACAAGAAATGTCTAACACGATAACAATTCTTGACGACTGATTGGTCTCTTTCAAGAATCTTTGTAAACGTTAGGCAAGAATCTTAAACTTGCAATAGTATTAACAAAATCATAGCAAAATGTTGATCAGCATAATGATGATAGTGGATGGAGGGCGGTTGCACATTCTATGGTCGTCAGTGGTGTTTTTGCCACATTTGTAATGCCTCCCTTTATCGGACCACCCATCCACCATCTCTTCTTATGCATATAATGTTCAACTCAAACACGTTTCTTTTAAAGCCATAGATTCTTATATTGATTATTACCAGAAAGTTATGCTAAAAATGGTCATAAATAACATATATATTATGTGGTGTTATATCTACAACTTGTAAAGTCAACTACTAGTTGATATTTGTCTTGCGACAAATGATATGTGAATGGTGAACGTTGGCTCTTACTTTTTTAACCTACAAATTAAATTAACGATATAAGTCAGAGAGGCATCAAAAGTTTTTAATGAAAACTCACCCAGATGCAATTCACGATTGGAAAATTATATAAAAGACCAAAATACCCCTATTAATAAGCATTAATGGTGGTTATAAATTGTACTCGCGCAGTCGCGCTACTTACAATAAAAATAATTCTCAAGTGATCTTTTCAATATATATATATATATATATATATATATATAATGGTAGATACTTGATCAAAAGAGAACATATTTTTAAGGAAGACCAGACCTGAGCTTTGAAATTTTGATCTAAGGGATACAAAACCGATGCATCTACTATACGTATCTATTAAAAAGTTATATGCATCTACTATATTTATAACCTTTTACATTTGTCTTTTAATATACTTTAAAAGTCTATTGTATTTATGTTATTATGAATTAAAGATAAAGGTTATTTGTCAATTTTTTTGATTTTTACAATCATACTTCGTATACGTTACGAGAATAGTGTTTTCCCTGAAATCTTTACCCTATAATGATAATTATAACAAAGTTAATAGCATTTTGGATGCATTTTATATATTAAATTAGTCTTAAATTTTGATATAACGTAATTTACACGGATGAGAATGTAAATCATTAATTAAGGGAGAAATAGTAATTTGAAGAGTGGTCGAAAGGGACACCCAAATCATTGCATTGTTATTATTCGTTAGTGTGTTCCAATCCAAATGTCAAACGACAATAAACTTCTAATTATACAAGATTCAATGGCACGTGGTCTTTTCTTCTCCATCAATATTTATTAAATAATAATAATAATAATAATAATAATTATTATTATTATTTCAAGACAAGTGATTCAATGATGCATGAACTTCAATGTGGCTTGTTGACTCAAGTCTTTTCTCCGTGTTTAAATCAAATTTGTTGAAGAAATTTGAGTAGATGTTTTTGATCTAGCTAGTAAAGAAGCATAATTTACAAGGTGATGGTAACTTTTAAATACTTACATGTTTCATTGATTTGTTATATAAGGAATCAAAGGTGGATACAAGAATTCGAAACAAGGTATGCATAATAATATAATAAGGTCATCCCTCTTTATTTTCGAGTCTTTAGGTTCAGGTTATTCAGAATTCAAGATGTCTAGTAAAAAAAGACATATGTTTTCATATTTCAAGCCAATATATCACCATTCTCTATTTTAAAATGAGCCACCAACTAACATGCAAGAATCTTTTACCTGACTTCAATAATTATTAAGGTGTAAGGAGTGGTCAAACACTATCACACTCATCATAGCGTTATGTCAGTTTTTTTCCCAATCACTTAGCCTCGTAATGATCACTTCTCACTATACCAAATTATGAGACTCAAATATTACTTAACTAACCAATCAAAATTTTACAAAAACGGTAAAAATCCAAAAAGGCCCCACCTCCCCTTACCACACAAACCATCCACATATGATAAACACCACACTCATCCTCTCACCACACTTTCATGTAGGGATACCATACCTCAACCCCCGGATGGTCACCCCACCACACACTTATAACACCCTTCACTCGTAAGGAATTACATAAAAAAGATCATTTGGAATATTGAAAAAGTGATAGAAAAAACTTAGTAGTATGCCTAAATTTATAGACAAAAATTGATGTTAGTATGATAGAATAGATCTAAAGAAGACTTAATGTTTTTAACACTCGAGTAAGTATCCAGATTTCATACATTGTGACGAATTTCTTGAGGTTCATGGTCGTGACACAAACAATAAAGATTCTTACGAAGGAACGTCTAGTGAGCTGAAACAGATTCGTAATATATTACTACTTTTGTATGGAATTAACGACGTTGGTGATTTATTACTACAATTAATTAATTAATATTGTATATCTTGACGAACAGGTACGTCTTTACGAGAGTTTTCTTAATTTGTAAAATAATTTTCTATTATTTTTGTTTTCTCTTTAGTAGTTACATGTGACTTTATAAATTTTAATAAAAAATTTAATTTTTAAATTTTTGTAAGAAAAAACTCTCACTGCCTTTATCCTGACCTTGTTGCTGCTAGTTTTTTATTTTTAATATTAGGGGAAATAATAATAGATGTTGTTTATATTATTAACGTTACGACTTACAATAGAATTTTTTTTTTCCTTCCTTGCAAGTTGCAAACACAAAGCTGGGCCTTGAATTTGGGCGGCCCCTTCGTAACATTTAATTATAATAGTATGAGTAAGTGGCCCACATTCAATCAATTTTCGGAGCCTAATAATAGAGCAAGTAAGAGTACGATTGATTTTTTTCAACTTTTTCCGATTTGTTTTTGACAATAACAATATTACTTGGATCGTGTTTAAAATACGTTATAAAATTTATGATTTTGAATTTTTGATCCTATTATCTTGTATCAAGAAATTAGATTTGAGATAATTCAAGAACAATAAACTTATAATATTTCAGACAAAATTCAAGATCACAAAACACATAATACGTTGCTTGTTTATGTTCCTTTAGAGACAAGATTCAATAAACAATGTAAGTAGTTGTCGTCAAAGGATAAACAATGTAAGTAGTTCTTGTAATGCATGCTTTTAATTATGTTATCGCTTATTAAGTTCAACCCATTCTAGGGTTTTATTTGATTGCACGTGCTTTTTTTAATCCAGTTGGATTTTAAGATATGAATTCCAAGATTTTTCCACATGTTTAGGCTTTTGTTGATCATCTTTTAACAAATGTTTCACTCGTACTCAATTTGTGTTACGTGTTTTAAACGAGTGTTCTTTAGTGTCTCATATGCGATATGAATCCAACAACATTAATATGTGTTATTGGTCTCAAGAATACGAAATAGATCTGTGCTCATATTTATCATTTCTAGCCTGATGTGACTTAATTTGCTTGTTCTTCAAACATATATGTGTTTAAACAATTTGTGTTCTTGGTTAAATCATTTTTTTATGTTTTAAGTTTGAAGATGTACAACATGATGATGGAAGATGAAGATGATGACCTGCTTCCTATTATTTAAGTCCTTAATTACGTATAATGTATTAAATATGAAAGTTGATAGTATTTTTTGATACAAAATAAAATTTATAATATTTAACATCTTTTTAAAAATAAAAGATACAATTGAAAGGATCATTTTAACTTTCTTTATACTAATATTTTTGGATAATAACTAAAAAAAAGATATATAAATTAGGGTACATACTAAATTGGGTTAGGAAATCTTTAAAACTGAGTCCAAATGAATCTTTTGTACATAATAATAAAACTAGTAGAACACGGAGCAAACCACGCTTGTCCCCCACGACACACGAAGACGCTATTACCTCACTCACGTCAAATCCGGCCGCCGTCCCTCCGCCGTGCACGTGCACTCCACCACATCAACACTCTTCGAATCTCCCTCTCTCTCACCTCCAACTTCACACATTACATTCTCTGATACACACACACACACACACTCTCTCTCTCTCTACATCGGCTGCTGTATCTATATCTCCGGCGTATAAAGGGGGGCAAAAGGGAAGCCCCTTGATTCAGATTCCCTACACCTATAATGTGATTTCCACTTGAGAAATGCACGCTAAAAATCGGCTCCCCAGCAGTGGACACAATACCCCTTCGCCGCCGGCATCCCCCCTCCGATCCCCTCGTCTCCGCCACCCCCGCTCCGGGAAATCCGCCGCTCGATTCGCTCTTGGTGTTTCCAATCGTTCAGTCGCACAACGTGTTGCCTGGATCGTACTATCTGTTCTATTACGTCGTCAAGGGGTCTTCCTTTTCGCCCCTCTTCTTTACATCTCTGGTATGTTGTTTTACATGGGGACTGTGTCTTTCGATGTCGTTCCCGATGTAATTAAGGTCCGGAGGGCTCCCGGTTCGGTGTACCGGAGCCCCGAACTATATGCTAAGCTTCGCCATGAGATGGATGCTGATAATTCGACATCCGATGCGGTTAGTGGTTTCTGAAGTTAACCCTAATTCGGTTTGGATCCCGTTTTTTGTTAAGATCGTGCTCCGATATTTTGAATGATCATAACGTACTTTAACAGTTGTGTAATTGATTGAACATGATTAGCTTTTAGTTTATAGGAGAAATTACAATACTTCTTCATCTGATTCTGCTAATTGCTTCTGTGTACTGTGAAGAATTTTAAACCTGTGGAGGTTAAAATAGCTTATATTTAAAAATATACTATACTCATATACAGATTGAACATGAGAGACTAGACGGATATGATAGGTTTCAGTTTCATTTGCTTTTGCTAGATCTGTGCTCGCAAATGTTTAAGTTCAGCTATATTGGTTTCAAATTACCATTGCTAAGTTGAAATTCTGGGTTCTTGAGAAATAGAGAGTTGGTAATAGCTGTAGATAAGTATAAACAACCACTGGAGATGGTACGTTTACAATTTTTCATTAGATTTTGTGAGTAGGATATATAAAATCCATATCTTCTATATTTTAATTGGAATTAGGAGCTTGAAATGAAACTACTATGTAAGTAATTCAGTACTGAGGTCTAGAGTGGTAAGCAGATCAGTTTAACAAGATCAAAACAAGACATATATATAGATAAATATTTGATGCTATCTTCTTATCTCGTATTCTCGTTTGATGGTCCAAAATATGGAGTGAAGCTTGGACTATAAAAGAGTCGATCTTTGCTACTGCTTGATTGGTATATTCAAACTGTAATACTGGTGATGACTCAAATTCTTTTGCTGCCTTTGATTTGATGTTCTAGCCTTCTAGGAGATCATAAAGAGAGAAGAATTTATGTAGTTAGCTCTATTAATATGCAACTGAACATTGATGGCTGTGGTTTGTTAGGATTTTAAGAGCTACACGCCTTCTGGAACAGCTATAATGTAGAAAATGATGCTAAATGGTGCAGTTGGTTGTGAGTCTATCTTTGCAAATTGCACATTGTATTTAATAATTTTTAGGTATTAGTCGATGCTCTAATAACATATAAAGGGTTCTTTAAGAGGGGGATAGAAAGTGTGGCATGATTATGAAACCACCATTGTGCTAACTTGCTTCTTTTGTAGAAAGAAGGGAAAAGCATGATTTGGACATATCATTACTATTTTCCTATTGGATTCTTATAAGCAAACAAAATTAAGTTTCTTTCCTACTCCCACTAACAAGGATTTCAAATGCGCATTTTTTGGATTGAACTAGTTTTTATTAGGGAGAATGTTTAGTAGGGGTTAGTATAGGATAACCTAGCTTGACTGTATAGATGGGCCGATCGTATAAATGGGCTAGTGCCCATTTAGATTTCTCATCAGGGTTTTTGTTGTATCCCTTGTACTCTATAAATAGAGATCAATGTAACACACAATACCTACAAGTTTTTCGTTATTCTACAGTTTCAAGCTTTTAGCATCAACAAAGAGATTTCACAATTTTTTAGGGAAATTCTTATAGGTATCTGGTTTGTGTGCTTAAGTAATCAAGTATGAACCACCAAGTGTTTATATGTATATGCTGTGTATTAATCGAACCTATCATTTATGTACAAGGGGTGTGGTATTCAAGGAATCAACTTAAAACTACTTGTACCAAGCAATTTTTATTATAAGCAAATAAGCACCGTCTGCATTAATCCTTAAAATGTAAATCAGCAGGCTGACACATATGAATGTTCTTTTCATTCACAAGATAGTTGATTTACATGTCTGTCGTAGGATATAACCTGGTATTATAACTTGAATCTGGAACAAACATTCCCATATTATGGAACTTGTTTTTTTATGCTTTTAACATAATTTCGGGATGTCTTTTTGTAATGGTATCTGTATTCTGTAGCATATAACAGGTATGATTTTAGATAACTCTCTTCCTCTGCTACTTGTTGCTGATATATATCACTAAACTTAATGTAGATGTCAACAATATGGAAACATGCCAAAGGTGGAGATTGGAGGCCTTGTATAAACAAGTTATCAGGAGGTATGAACACCAATGCATTTCATTCTTTGAATTAGGACAACTATATGGAAACATTTAAATGACTTTTTATTTATGGAGAAATATATCTGATTTTTTCTTCCTTCAATTCTTCATAGCATTACATTCATCTATGCGCATTTCTACATTTTCTTGCACACATGTTCTACGAGTTTTCTCTTGGAAGTAATCACAAGTGTGACCTTGCGTGAAATCCAGCTATGTATAGTGGGTAAGGCTGGCAATCTGAGACACGAACCTAAAACCTAACTCGAGCTGAACATGAAACGGGTTGATACGAAACTGACACGAAACTAAAACGGGTAAAAAATTGGTCAACACGAACATGGCACAGAAAAAAATCGGTTCAGGTTCAGGTAAAACCCGCTTACCTTAAAATGACCTCATTAACCGGATATTGTTGAATAAAAAATTAGTAATTAAAAATAAGATTATATAGAAATCTAAGTGAAAATGCAATAAGTTAAAAATTGGTCAAGTTTAAAACCTAAAAGTAGCGCTCAAATGAAATTGAAATTCTAAAATATAAAATCTTAAATCTATTTATGAATCGAGCCACTTAAGATCAGAACCGTAAAACGGGTCGACCCAAGACCTGACTCGAAGCCGAAAAACAGTGGTACGGTTAAGTATTTTAAAGTCAATTGTATTATGAATTTTTTTCTGGAAAATGGGTCGGCCCAAAACCCGGCTCGAAAATCCGTAGTTTGGAAATTTAACCCGTTTCCCCCGGCAAAATGGGTCGACACGATACACGACCGGATCCGAACACGAACACGAACTAAAGAGACACAAACTGAACCTGATGCGAAATTAACTTGGGTCGAAAATGGGTAAACAAGAAAACGACACGACCCATTTAACCTGAACACGACCCTGATTGCCAGCCTTGGGTAATTAAGCAAATTTTTTCCCAACTTGTTATTTCTAAAAAGACCCATTGTATTGTGCTAGTAAGAACATCTTTTCAACTTGTATGTGACGGTAAAGTTCGAAACTTTTTATGTGTTGGAAGTATATCATTCATTCATTCCATAGGAATTTCTTACCATCTGTTGCTCACACTTTAGTTTGTTTCGATTCCTATCATTGTCTCAATTCATTAAGCACGCTTTTCTTTTAGGCTTGCCGGAGTCAAATGGGTACATATATGTCGAGGCAAATGGCGGCTTGAATCAGCAAAGGACATCGGTAGTTTACATATTTGATATTTTCATATGAATTTTCTTTCTATTTTTTATAATAATTTTGCTAACCACCTAATGACTTCCTATCTCTAGATTTGCAATGCAGTTGCTGTGGCTGGCTATCTTAATGCAACACTTGTCATTCCCAATTTTCATTTTCATAGTATATGGAGAGATCCTAGGTTTGTTAACATGATCTTCAAGTCTTCAACTATACCATGATTCTTTTTAGTTTTTTTGGTTGAATTATTGCATTATTTATGTGTACTTTGTTATTGCAGCAAATTCAGTGACATATACGATGAAGAATTTTTTGTCAAAACATTGGAAAATGATGTACGGGTGGTTGACACAGTACCTGGATACTTGATGGAAAGATTTGATCGCAATTTGACTAATGTATTCAACTTTAGAATAAAAGCCTGGTCACCCATTCAGTACTATAGAGATACCGTTCTTCCAAGGCTTCTTGAAGAAAAGTAAGTATACTTCATGCTCTATTATATAATATGGTTTATTAAATATTGATATTTTTTTAACTATTTGTAATTTTGTATTGTTCAGGTTCATTAGAATTTCTCCATTTGCAAATCGATTATCATTTGATGCTCCCCCTGATGTCCAACGCCTTCGATGTTTGGCAAATTATGAAGCTTTACGGTTTTCAAGTCCATTACTGACAATGGGTGAAACCTTAGTTTCAAGAATGAAAGAACGCAGTGCAAACAATGGTGGAAAGTACATTTCTGTTCATCTACGGTTTGAGGAGGTCGGTTGTCTTTTTTTTTAAACGAGTTTTTCCTGGTTAGGGCTCCTTCTGGGGTGCTGAGCCTTTAGCTCAGATGTACGCGATCTAACCAGTTTTACCCATGGCCGTTTCCTAAGCATCTCTATGGCCATCCCTAATTGAAACCAAGTAGGACTCAAACCCTTGACCTCCCCTATGGGGGCAAGTGCTTTACCCACTAGGCCATCAGGAAATGGCTGTGAGGCGTCTATTTCTTGATGTAAAATGACATATGGTGCAATTTATATTATTAATTAAAAATATAACATAAATGTTTTGTCACATATTATTACCCATGATTTCTACAGGATATGGTTGCCTTCTCATGTTGTGTATATGATGGTGGAACTAAAGAGAGGGAAGATATGATAGCTGCTAGGGAGAGGGGGTGGAAAGGGAAATTTACAAAGCCTGGTAGAGTTCTTCGACCTGGAGCCAATAGGGTTAATGGAAAATGCCCCCTCACACCTCTAGAGGTAAGCTCTTTTGTTACAAACATTTATATTATTAACTGAAAAGGAGATTCCCAAAAAAATGCTTAATTTTTGGTACGGGTCGAAAAGAGCCAGGATCAGTTGGGTTGGACCTGAAACACTTTACTTCCCCTAAAATTTCGAACTTTTTTTTATAGATGTCTTATGTACTAAGCGATTTAGTTATATATAAGTATTAAAAGACATTGGAAAATTCAACTCGGTTGATTCAATTGACTTGTTTCTTTTTGACCCGTTTGAGCCATTATTTAGTATACCCATTTGACCCATTTTTTTAGTTTTTCCATTTTGACCACCGAGAGAAAACATACATTGAATCGATACATACGTAAGTAAATGGATCAAAATTCCACTTGTTGGATTTAGATTACATCTGCTTATTCATTTTCTTCAACTTTCTTTTGAACTTTTTTAGGTTGGCTTGATGCTTAGAGGAATGGGATTTGGTAAAAGTACATCCATCTTTCTAGCATCTGGGAAAATATATGATTCTGAGAGACATATGGCTCCTCTTCTAGAAATGTTTCCTCTGTTACAAACAAAAGAGATGCTTGCATCTGCTGAAGAACTTGCACCTTTTAAGGTTTAATCGTCCTTCTTGACTTAACCTGATTTCCAAATCTAGCTTATGTCAATTCTTTGACAGATGAAAATTATTAAATAGTAACCAAGTTTCAATTGTGTTCCATTAAAGTCACTCAAGCTCTTGGTCAACTGTAAAAACCAAAAGTTTCAAGGTTGTTCCATTGTTGCGGAATATTTCATAACTTGTTAAAACTTTGTCACCTAAATGGACCATTATGAAACTTGGTTACTATTTAGTGGCTTTTTTACTTTCAAAGTTACCAAGTTTAATAATTGTTCTATTTAGATAACTTGGTTTTAATCATGTATGCACAACAATGGAATAGCATTGAAACTTACTCAATTTGAAAAATAGTTTGAGCAGACTTGAGTAGATCAATAGTGAAACTTGGTTACTGCTAAATGACATTTTCCCTTCTTTGACTGATTCTTTTAACTGCTTGTAGAACTATTCGTCGAGGATGGCTGCTATAGATTACACTGTATGTCTACATAGTGAAGTATTTGTGACTACTCAAGGTGGAAACTTCCCCCATTTTTTGCTGGGCCATAGAAGATATCTTTTTAACGGGCATTCGAAGACAATCAGGCCTGATAAACGGAAGTTAGCAGTATATTTTGACAATCCCAAGATCGGGTATAAACCTACATTACATATGCATAACATAGATGTAGTTCATGAATGAAACACAACCCAAATTGATCCCTTTTTTCTATTTGGTTATTTTGTCTTTCAGAAAGAAAAAAAAAGTCCGATTTGGTTGTGTTGTTTTATCTCAACTGGGTCCAATTAAGAAGGAAAAAGGTTTAAACGCGGTGCAAGTGGCCCAATGTTCATTTCTATTGCATAAAATCTAAATCTTTTTTTCAAAGGTTTAAACGGTCATGGTAATATTATTGTGCTGGTAACATATTTTTATTCATAAAATGCTCAAGAAATGGGCAAGAGTGTTTTCAGGGCAACCCAACCCGGCCCTGCCTTGTTAGACCCTTGCTAAATGAAGATTCGTTTCAACATGAATCTGTTTTGACCCATTACATACCCACCCATCTTTCCACCTCTACTGTGATGCCATGCTATTTATATGAGATGAAATTGTTATAGGAGTATAGGGCTTAAAACAAAACATGCATTGGCAATCTTACAAATAGATTCTTGTGTTGGTACCCCATTATTTATCTTCTAGTCTCTTTAAATGTCTTGCTGATGGTTCTATTTCACTATAATCATATTTTCTGACTGTGAATTCCAGCTGGAAAACATTCAAAAGGCACATGTTAAGCATGCGAGTCCATAGTGATGCAAAAGGAATCGAACTTAAAAGGCCAAACGATTCGATATACTCGTTTCCATGTCCAAATTGCATGTGCCATACAAATAAATCAGATGATTCAAGAACAGCATCCACACCATGATTCTAGGAGTCGACAAGATCAAATGGGTTTCCCGGGACCCAGTTTTCAACACTCGGGTGCACATTTTGTGAGCTAACATTGAAAATTCTTTATTTTTTCTCCTCTAAAGCTTGAATAACCAGCATTTGGAGCTTCAAAGATGATAAACGAAGATGAACTTCATGCAGATGCTGTATCGAACAAGCGGGATTGCAAATATGTTTTAACCTTGTTGTTGATGTTAGTTTGTGTACAATAGAGCGAATCTGATTTTTAGTACATTTGAGTTTATAGCAAAATGTTTGCTTGCTACATTTGGGAACCACATTTTTGGGATCCCTTAAGTTCCATGGAATTATTAGTGATGCGTATTGTTATTCATGATTTGATGGTCCAAGGAATAGGATGATCATATGAAAAGGGGATAAACTATTACCTTGATTGTCTATCAGATAGTCCACTATCAATGATTAGTCTAGGAGTTGCTATTGTAAACAGCTACGGGTAATACTGGTTTGACTGCGTACGTCAAAGCAAAGGCTTGACACCTCCGGTATAACTTGAACAAGTAAAATCCCCTTAAATAAAAAAAATATATCAAAAGGGGATAGTGTAAAGACTATCGAGTCTCGAAGAGGGACCGATTTTGAGGATATTTTTTACAGTAGGTTTGGTTGTGAAAAGAGTAGTGATTAGGTGTTGTTTGTTTATTAATAGGTTCTGAGTTGAAACCTGAATATTATGTAAGAGGTGATTTTGATGTCTAAATGTTCATTCATATTTTACTGTTTGTTTTTTGAAATAATTGAATGGTTGTAACTATCTGTATTATAATATTTTGTATTAAACTGTTACATATTTAATTAAATTTAAACTTTTCTAATTGTAAAGTAAAATATTTTAATAACAAATATTAAACCATAATAATATAAGGAATAAGAGACTTTGCTAAAAAAGTCTTGGGTTTAATTCCGACCCTTGTTCAGGCACCCATGACATGTGATCATGTCTACGGGCAGATACTTAGAAAATGGTCGGCTTGAATCCATAGAATCCCGAATGCAGAGTTAGCTCGGTGTAGAATTTGTTTTTAATTCTAACAATCCTATATACTTTATTCGAAAAATAATCAAATTTTTTAGTTCCATTTAGTTTTGAAAAACTTCCTTTTTCTTTAAAGTAAAAAACTAGAAAACCCGATTACACATAATACTTTCTTACTTATCTAGAAAGCCTTCAATTTTCTTTAAGAAACCTTCGATTTTTCAACTTTGCTATATAATAATATTGGAGTTGTGTTCAATAAAGTATATTTTAAAAACATATTCTTGAAATTTTAATATTCAATCACATATGATACAGTATAAAATCACATGTGAATTACGAAGATGTCACTCCGTTCAAATTTTTAAAATTTAATCTGGACCATTGATGTCATTGATCAAAATGCTAAAATAAGTCTCATAGTACTATGAATTAATTATAGACTATATTTAACATTCTTCAATAATAATGATAGCGTTAATAATAGTAGTAATAATAATAACAAATTTAATATAATAATATAAATAACAATAATAAAACAATGATAAAATATATTAAAAATAATAAATTAATATCAAAATAAGTATAACGAGAATAATAATTGATCGTCACTTGGCTCCCCTAACCTGACTTTACTCGAGCCTTTTTTTTTTACCATTTCACAATAGCTATTAAAAACACTTCCTTTTTTTCTCCTCTCTCACTCATAAATACATCACTACACACTTTAAAATTTTTATCTCAAATTCTATATTACTCTCTATCTCTGTTCTTCTCTTCTACTACAAAAAATTTAGTTTTTACACTATGGATTCACCACATCCGCTTTATTAACCGCATCATCATAATCCGTATCGATCGACAAGCTCATTGAGTAGGAAAATAAAATTTTTGATTCGAGAAGCGACAAACTTAATTTATGATAGCACCACAGAATTGTAAGTAAGACTTAGAAGTGGGAACATAGAAAGAGATCAAGTAGCTCGAACGAGCGGCTTATAAATGACTACTTTGACGATAACCCTGTTTATTCAACGGATATATTTAGGCGGTGGTTCTGGACGAGCAGACAACTATTCAAATGAATAGTTGATGATTTAGAAACAAAGTATCTGTATTTTAAATAAAAGTGGGAAGCTAGAGGAAAAAAAGGTTTATCTCGATACATGTAACACCGCAATTTCAGGGTAAAAATTTTGACTTTTAAAAACCTAATTTCAAACATATTTTAGTTTGATAACAAAACAACGGAAGTCTTAAAACATTTTCTTTATTTACAAACTGGTGTTACCAACATTAATACCGACCGACCATCACACCCCAATAAGCAACAAATGTCCTAGCACAATAAAAGCACTCCCATGCCCAGGCTAAGCATGCATCTGCAAAAGCATACATATATACTGGGAGAGGGTTAGCTTTAAAAGCTAGTGAATACAAACCTAACCCTAAGCATCATGTAGCACATAGG
This sequence comes from Dittrichia graveolens, assembly GCA_038502395.1. Classification (NCBI taxonomy): domain Eukaryota; kingdom Viridiplantae; phylum Streptophyta; class Magnoliopsida; order Asterales; family Asteraceae; genus Dittrichia; species Dittrichia graveolens. The sequence goes on along the minus strand of JARJIL010000003.1, from coordinate 96,737,034 downwards.
ACATCATATTCTTCACATCATCATAAGCATGGTAACATGGCAACATAGATACATGCGAGTCATATAACACAGGATTTAACAAATAATGCTATCCTATCACATAACGGAGTGCTGATCTGACCGACAAGCTTTATATCTTGCCGGATAGCTAATCCAGCTCAACAATTTTCTACCAGGAAATCAGAAACTACCATCCGTGCTGGATTCATCACATAAGTGAATCACCGTGCTCGTTCAGGAGCCATAGGCTCAACAGGCTTAGCCATTTAAGGCAACCACCTCGAGTTTGTAAGGAACGTTATTCGAGTACCGTTGATCCCGAACAATTAAAAAAAAGAAATAAACTAAAAAAAAACTAAAGTACGATTACTAAAAATACAATAAGCTAAAAATGAATAGGATGTATACTTTTGTTTAATTTCTTGACACATCATGTTATGGTTATGGATGTGTAGTATGTTGTTTTATTGTCATACCACGTGGTGTATTAATTATTCATGAGAATTTTCATTTTTTTTTTTCGCTTTTCAGCAACTTTCATTTTAAAATTCAGATTCTACGCTCTGTTGTCGAGTTAAATTAAGGAGGAGAAGGAAGGGATGTGAAGAGTAGGAAAAAAAAATGAAAGGATAGATAAAATTCCCCACCAATTATCTTAAAAGTAAGAGAAAATGTTTATAACATAAAAATAGTAAAATAGCTCTCTCATCCCTCCCAACCTTCCCTTCTCTTTTTAAAAAAATCTTAAAAACACAGTTTCCTTTTGTACTATTTATCAGTCATTTCTTTCTCCTCTTTAAATTAACTCAAGAATAGACCACCAGTTTCTCATTTTTCCAACTTTTTAGATCTTGCAAACATGAAGGGTGAAATATGGAGATCCCCTTGGTCTAATATATCAATGACAAGTTTTTTTTTTGTTTAAATTTCAAATTGTTGAACGGTTATTTTTTTAAATAAATATAATATTTGATCATTTTTATCATTAAAAAAATAAAAAGAACATTATATAAAATGTCATAATCAATAAAGGTTTTTAACAACAATTTAGAAATTTTCAATAAAATAATAATTACTAATATAAAATTTAAAATTACTTTTAGTTAAAACTTTTTCTAAAATTAAATAATGTATATAATAATAAAAAATAAAATGGCATTGGAGGTTTTACAATGAATAAGACTTCTTATAGGTAAGGGTGATTAAAAGTATCTATTTAGGGGGGGGGGGTTGTGTTTGTTTAGGTAGAGGGGGGAGGGCGTCAAAGGGGATAAACTCAATTTGGGAAAGTATCTTAAGGGTGGAAAGTCACTTACAAAGAGTGGGAGTCGATTTCAAATGATCGTTTGGGAAATTGGTGGGGGAGGGGAACACAACGAGCTTTTGGGAAGAAAAATAGTGTTGGAACTTTACTCTCAAAGAGAAATTTAATAGGCTATTTCGATTGGATAACAACAAGCAAACTAGGATTTCAAAAAGGGGTGCATAGTCGGGGGATGCTTGGAGTTGGCTTGGGATTGGAGACGGGAGCCTAGGGGAAGGGATTTGACGAACTTGAGGAAATGGAAAGATTGGTCAACGACAAAAAACCGGGAAAGAACTTCCGAGATAGAGGAAAATAATGGCCGATGGCATCTTCACTACAAGAAAACTCAAGGAAATGATCCAAGAGGCGGAAGCAAGCAATGCCTAGATAGAGCATAAACAAGATGGAACCACATAACACCAAGAAAAATAAACATTTTTATTTTGAAGGTAGAAATGGGAAGATTACGGGTGAGAGAAATCCTCAATGATTTCAAGATAGACCTACACTCCATTCTTTGCCCTATATGTGAACAGGAAGTATAATCAGTCAATCATGCGCTAATCGGATGTAACCAAGTCAAAGCTATATGGATTCAAGTGGGAAAGATCTCCTGTGGCTTAAACGCTTTCTCCAAGAATTGGGTTTCCTACAACAAGAATATATTATTCATTGCGATAGTCAAAGTGCTATTGACCTCAACAAGAATTCAATTTATCATTTACGCACAAAATGTATTATGTCCACTATCACTAGCTTAAAGAAGCAATTGAGAAAGAAGAGTTGAAGCTTTCAATGGTTAACAACAACAACTATCCCACAGACATGTTAACTAAGGTGGTGACATCTGAGAAACACAAACTATGTGTTGACATAGTTGGACTAACGAATGATCAATGGAGACTAGGGGAGGGGGAGATTTGTTGTGTTCCAGCCTCCATGTTTGACTCCAAAGACATCATAGCCATCATAGCTACAACAGCTTCTTTTTGTTGAAGAACATGTCCACCAGCCAAAGAAAAAAGAACTTTGCCAAGTGAACGCATTTAATGATATAATGGTTGACTTGTGTATAAATAGAGGTTGCACTTTCTGTTGTTAGACACCAAGAAAAAGTGAGAAAATCTTAGAGTGAGAGTTGAGAGAAAAATGGTCAGTTGTTTGTAATAGTCAAGTGTGAGTGTTGTTCCTCCTATTGTGATTATATTCTCGTCGTTAATAGAATAATTTTCCGATCCTAACATGGTAGAACAAATGTGCGAAGTGTGTTTGGAAGAAGTTGAAAAAAATGGAAAGCCACAATTCTTATTGTCAAGGAAGGCTTAGCTACAACCGTCACATTGTTTTCCAGAGTTTAAAAAGGAAAGAAAATGGAAAAGAATCAATTCTTCTATATCATCTCACTTTCGGTAGAAAAGTAGTTAAGATAACTTTGATTTACTTTTTCACTCAAAATACTTCCATTTTCTTCTTTAATTGAAACTCAAATAAGGGTTTCCTTCCAAATACATTTCTTTTCCTCTTGGGAAAAAACTCGAGAACACAGTAGTTAAGCTTTCTGTGATTTAATGCAGCCCTTTCTAAAGTGTACGAGTGAAATAAATAGTTAGAAGAGATAAGGAGTATTTAGCTAGTCAAAATAATACGCTTTTCATCTTTTTTTGTACAACATAAAATAGTATGCTTTTCATCTTTTTTTTTTGTACAACATAACTCACATACCCTTTGAACATACTTATGAATCTACATCTTGTGTACTACTAAACTTGAATCCAAGATATTAAAGACCACCTTAAATATTGGATATGTTTGATCAAATGCCCTTTGATAGTAGACTTCTCATCTAATAAGGCCAAAGGAGAACTTCGAGAAATCTGATATTCTTTTTAAAAAAGGTTAGAACCATTGCATCCTGAAAGAGTTCTTGACATATTGATACAGTGTGATGTGTGAAAGAGTAGGATGCATGGGTACTATTATTAAAAACACTTCATCATCTAATTAAAATGGCTAAAATAACAAGATATTAAAAAGGAAATGATATATATTATTCACAACACATATCATACATAAGTTAGGAGCTGGTTGTTAAAACAAAATGATTAATCACTGAATGATTATGTGGTTTGAATAATTTAAAGGCTCTGAATGAACAACCTGAATGATGCAAATTATCACTTTAATCTTAATAGTGATATATTATATTATAAGATATGATTGTTTAACAAAACAACGTGCAAAAGAAGGAGTATTAGAGTAAAATACTTGGTGCTTAATGATTCAGAATGCACTTTAAGGTAGAATGATTCAGCAATATTATGCTGAATCATTCTGCATAGTCTTCATTCAGAGACAGCAATCAAACACGTTAAATACTGAATGATTTATCATTCAACGCTGAATGGTTTCATTAAACAGCAAACAAACAACACCTTACTTATATAAATATCTTGAATGAAGGATGATAGTCATATCAAGATTTCTCTTTAGTATCTTATTTAAGATATTTGTGAGAATAATATCATGTATACATGGTAGATGCACTTAACAATATGTATAATATCGTCCTCATTAAAACTTTAAGACTAAACTCACAACAAAATTGAAAAAATAAAATATTAAAAGTTGAAATTTAAAGTGTTTTTTATCCTATATTAGATTAGATGATGTAAATATTTTTGTCTTTGTAATACACAATCTTTCACAAAAAAAAAAAAAAAAAAAAAAAAAAAAAAAAAAGTGGATTTAGCTAACCTAAATGACAAGAAACAATGGATCCGAAAATAAAAAAATAAATAAAATATTATCAAGAAGCCAACCGCCATTAGCAAAACTTGAGAAAGATAGAGAAAAACTTCGACTTGGGTTGAATATTTGCATTTGCTGTTTACCGATTTCAGATCACCTTGCAAGGAACAACAAGAGATTAATTTAACGATGGGAATCGTCGGAAATATGAGCTCGGACCAGCTTCAGTTCTTCAACTCTCAAGGTATGAACAACTATTATGTTATTCACTAGCACTATCTTCTTTCCTTGATGCGTTTTAACTTTAATCAGCTTATCTTATAGGGTATCTAGTTATTGAGTCTTTTTCAAGCACTGAAGAAGTTGAGGAGTTAAGAAAAAGGATGAATCAGTTGCTTGATGGCTTTGATACTTCTTCCTCTGCTTCAATTTTCTCCACCAAGAACCAGGTTTATTTCATTAATTGGCTGTCTAAATCGGAAGCTTTAAGCTCCAATTTCTACACAGATTTAGCATGTTGAATTAGGGTTCCAGGAAGTAACAGTGTTTTTTCGATTAAATTTATGAGAATATACATTGACTTTGCTGTTTACCTGTTCTGTTCAGCAAAGGACAAGTGATGACTACTTCTATGAGAGCGCAGAGAAGATTTCGTTTTTCTTTGAAGGTACATGGTAATATCTTGAACACGATTGATTTCTTAGGTTGATGTTTTTGATTAGTAATCAAATATTTAGCATACCTTCTAAGGAATCTTGAGAATCGACCTGATGTTACTTGTATTTTGTAATGATTACCAATGAAAAATGATGTAGATTTGGATTGAAACTTTGTATGCAAAGTGGAAGTCATTGAATTTCTTTGTATGCAAAGTTTTACTTGTTTCAATAGACAGACATCCGGTTCGAGTTCGATTTTGATATGGAAGATAATTTGCACACTTTTACTAAATAGTAATTGACTAATTGAGAATGTATCTAGCTTTTAGTATGCTGTGCTGAAAGTTCTCTGATTTTTATACAGAAAAAGCATTTGATGTTGATGGAAAGTTAAAGCAGCCCAAGGAACTTTCTATAAACAAAGTTGGACATGGTATGTGAATATTGGACTCTTCTATCAAAGATAACGAATCTGTAGACATCTTCGTGTTAATCTCATTGAGATTCTACTTGTGAATTTGATAATCTTGATGTATCGTAAAGTGTAAAAGATGTTTCTTGATGTTCAATTGTGTAGCTTTACACGATCATGATCCAGTTTTTAAAAGAGTCTCTTGCTCGGATAAAATGACAGTCATACTCCAGTCATTGGGATACAAGAGGCCTGTAATCATTCAGTCAATGTACATATTCAAGGTAATAGTGTTGAAAGAAATAACATTTTGTATGCATTTGCGGATCCAATTTTTTTTTTGAAGAATTCAAAAAACTTGGTTATATATTTGTTGATTTCAGCAACCAGGTATAGGGGGTGAGGTTGTTCCTCACCAGGATAATTCGTTTCTGTATACCGATCCACCAACTTGCACAGGGCTATGGTTGGCCTTAGAAGATGCCACCATTGTTAATGGTTGCTTATGGGCAATTCCCGGGTCTCACAAAGGTGTGTGTATGTGTGCATATGTTTTTATACTTTATAAGCTCTGTGAAACTGTGTGTGATATACATATATTTAATTCCAGATGGGCTGGTGAGACGATTTCTTAGAGATGATAAAGGTGTTCACTTTGACAAGCCTTCCCCATCTTATGATCAAAAAGATTTTGTTCCCTTAGAAGTAAAAGCTGGTTCGTTGGTGGTTATTCATGGTGATCTTATTCATCAAAGGTTGTATATGAAGAAAGTTTTCATTTAGTTAAATTTAATAAAAGCATCGTGTTTTTTCTCTTATTTAATCTTGCAATTGGTATCGATCTGGTTTGTCACAGTTTCGAAAATCAATCCATACAATCAAGGCATGCTTATAGCTTGCATGTAATAGACACTGATGGTTGCAAATGGGCTGCAGACAACTGGTTAGTTTTTTTTTTTCCTTTTTTTCTGTACAATCGACTTGCAATAATATCCGAATGCAGCATAAATGCTCAAATAGGGCGTTTAATTGTTTATAGCAAAAGTCTTGCTATTAGTAATATTATTATGGGCATAACATAATATCTTCTTCCTTTGGTGTTGCAAAGGCAAAAACAGAAAAGAAAAAAAAATTATTTAACTCTAAACTTTCTTTGTTAGAGAAGAAGAAATAGAAAAGAGAGTATGGAGAATATGATTTTCTGCATATTCAAAACAGTCAAAGACTACATAAATATATACAAGAAAGAAAACAGAAATAACTAACTAAACAACTAACTATAACTCATATGTCAATGAAAACATTCTTACATACGCACGTAACCCCTTATCATGCATCCTTTTAGTTAGTAATATTAGGTCTTGGATGGTTTTCATTTTATATGAGCTTGAATTAGTATATAATTAGTGATTGAGATCCTTGACATATCTTATGAATTCGACAAGTAGAATATGCAAAACCAAAAGGGACTGACTGATGTGTGAACTATTCCGATTTCAGGATTAGAAGGAACGTGGAACCTGAGCCCCTTTATGCATCTTAGTTTTGCATTGTTTCCATTTTCGAGGTATGTTTGTAACAATATGATCTCTACGGAACATGATTTATGCAATCTTCGAATGCGTTGATTTGGATAGTTCAGCCAATAATTAAAGACACTTGAACACATTCTTTTTCGTTATCTAGATTCTCTTTCTTACTGCAATTCATCATCTATATATATACATAATCTATTATTCTGATAATTCGATATATCTTATGAACTTTGGTTTCCGTCTTTCGATTACCAAAAACATGACACAAAAGTTGAATGAAATGTAAACCGCTAATACGAAAACCTGTCCCAGTCAAACTAAATCCTTATAAATTAAGGTGGTTTTGAAATTGACAACTATATGTGGCCCAAGACTGTGGAAAGACAAACATTCCAAGTCCAAACCTAACCAAAAGGAGAAAAAGATAGGTGGTGGATGTAAAGTAGAGCATTTATGAGGGTGGCATTTTGGAAGTAGTACAATTAGAAAGGGTCCCAGTGATAATTGTAGAAATTAAATTTGGTATAATGATTATTTGTACCATATATTTCCCTTTTTACAGACGTGGTAGATCGAAGCATCAACTTCAAGGCCCATGCTTTACGTACTCAACTCACTTTTCAGAAACCCAACCCTTCTTTGCTTTGTTTGTTGGACAAAACATCCATCAGCCATAAATTCATTTAAGACTTTGTTTTTGCATGTTGTAAGTCCCTAAATTTAAATAAATTTTATAAAGATGTAACCTTTGCCCATGTTGCCTAGTCTTGAAGATGTAAATCTGAACTATGAACACAAAGATAATTAATTTTGATTTTTAGGATATGAGATCCATAAGTCACATAGGGAGTCTCGTGGTGGTAGTGATAGTAGCTTGTCGGATGAGAACCTGAAATATACTAGACCTGATCTCTTACACTTGATCACTTGCAAGATTTCCGAAAAACAGGAGTGAAAGACACCTAAAAGAGGCCATTAACAATACTCTGTTACACCGTATCTTTAAAGAAGCCGTTACCACATTGATGCTAACCCAACACAAATGCTAAAACGGAATATCAACACGACAACAAACCAACTTAAAGAACTAGATTGTTCATCAGGATGAAAGCGGAAAGAATGTCTGGCGGAGAAAGCTTGTGCTTAATTACATAGATCGGATAAAGCCCCAATAGAGATTCCAATAGGAGAAAGCACGGATGTGGAAAATCAACGAGTTCAAAAAAACCTTACGAGCGACAAGAGAAATTAAGAAACACTAGAAAGATAGACCACTATTCTTAGGGGCACTTCTTAGAAGAAGATTGACGTAGTTTTAAGTTTGTAAGTATAAACGCGACAAAGAAAACCGTGTTAGGGGCATAGATGAACTCATATGTTTTTCTTTTTTTTCCTTATATTATTTTACATTACAACAATATTTTTCCCCAAGAAAAACCCATTGGTAACTATCTCCTCGTTAATTAACTAGGACTTGTCCTAGTGGTATGGAGGATTTTATCCCACGGTGAGGTCTCGAGTTTGAGCCTTATTGTGAGGGTTTCCGGAAACAATGGAGGAGGTTTACTCTCTAATGACGCGTGATTTAAGGCTCGCATACTGTCATATATGGATGTTAATGCGGACTTAGTCCAGTAATATAAGTTGGCTGTTAAAAAAAATCATCTCCTCATTAATTGCACACTTTTATTTTCGTATTATCATTACAAAAATTGCACACTTTTATTTTCGTATTATCATTACAAAAATTCAAAATATCTTTGTAAATATTCGTCAATATCATTCTTAAACTTTAAAACTATTTTATATATTCAAAAGTGACAATTTTTATCTTCTATCTCGTCATGCATGCCCATAAATTAATATAAGCATAGTATAAGTACGAACATGTTGATGAAATTCAAGTATTTTTTTAGAAAAAAGAAAATACAAATGATGAGATACTTGATACTTGTTCTCTAAGGATTTTGGTTTCTAGGTTAATTAATTATCAAAATAACCACCTTGACTGACGTGGTTTTGTGGTAGGCGATCTAGAAGATCTTAAAAGAGATCAGATTTAGCCTTAAGTGGGTAGATATCTCGGATGGTCAGTGAATCATAAGAAAATCCCATAGGAAACGGTTAGGTTGCGTTTATTAGATCAAACATAGCTTGAGGAAGCCGCTTTTGAAAATAGGAAAAATTGTTATTTTTGCCAAGATACTATCAACTTTTTTCAAGTTTTACCACCTTTTTTTTAATTGTACCAACATATTATATATCGACATTTTCTTAATTTTACTAACTTTCTTTTAGTTTTATCAATTATATAACTAAATTTACAAATTTTTTACAATAAATGTATACTAAACTTAACTATTTATAGTTAATTTTTTACTAGCTTCTTTAGATGACATATGAGTTATTGTTTGATAAAAATACAATAAATCTATAAAGTTTTATACCAATAAAAAATAGTTAGGTTTATTGGCTTATTTAAGTTTGGATAAATTCATTATAAGAAATTTTATATGTAAGTGTGGATAAATTCATTATGTTAAAGAATATGTTTTTTATGTAAATATATTATTAAGTATAATCATAAGTCAAGCTAGATTTATTATTTACAAAGTTAAATATATATAGTTATGTGTTACGATTAACAACTCTGTTGTTAAAAATTACTTATGATATACACTAGTTCAAATTAAGATATAAGATGATTTTATATATAGTTTCCAATTTAAAGTCTTGTTTGGTAAAATTTGATGAGTAATTGAACACAAAATCTCAAAATTAACTTCAATATATATATATATATATATATATATATATAAAGGGATGATTATTTGATCATTTTCGGTATATATATCAACTGATAATCGTTAGTTCATCATCTTTATTGATTAAAACTAGTTCTTCATCAATTTCTTTTTGATGAATCCAACATATTCATCACTTTTTAGATGAAAGCATTTTGTTCATCAACAAATTATTCCAAAATTTTGTTTTCAAAATCTGTATTTGAAATCAAAAATAAATTGATGAAGAACTAGTTTTAATCAATAAAGATGATGAACTAACGATTATCAGTTGATATATATACCGAAAAATGATCAAATAATCATCCCTTTTATACTTTTTACTTTAATTTTCTTTTTATTTGATCTCATCCCTATATATATATATATATATATATATATATATATATATATACACACACGACACTGATAATAAAAGACTTCTCTATAAGCTATCAAATCATAATATGTATTTTATTATATTAATATGATATTATCCTTTACATGATAAAACAGGAGAAGAAGTTGTAGATAGTTATTCTCATATTTAATTAAAAAGATATAATGTGTACGTTGTTCTATTGTAAATTTCACACAAGATAAAGCCCAGGGATGGGTAACACTATCGCTCATAGTCTCATTCCACACTACCACAATATCAACTTTTGATCACTTTCACCACTTAACTCATCTTGTAATATTCACTCTTCACACCAAATTTTAAAACTCACTTTTAACCCAACAATCATGTTATTTCTATCATCCACTCTAAGCACTCTTAAAATGTTAATATGTTATTTTTTAAAACAAAGGTTATATTGTATTTGTGAGTTTATTTGAAACTTTAAAAGTATAGAGAAAAAGGAAAAGAGAGTGAGAAATAAAGAAAAATATTTTTTTATAGTATTGAAATAAAAATAAAGGTAAATCATTTGAATTTTTTAGAGAAAAATAAAAGAAAGCTTTAGATAATAAAGTTTATGATGAATTAATTTATTGTAAAAATTCTAAAAACGTATTTGTATAATTGGTAAAAATAAAAGAAAATTGGTAAAATTGACAATTTTCTCGGAAAAAATATGTGTATATTAATTAATCATATATTTACTTTACTCCATATATCTGTATATATATATGTAACATAATGATATATTTGTAGCATGGTATGTAGCATTGTCATTGCTTAAGGGCAAAAAAACATAATAATATATGGTATATTACATTTTGATACAACTACCTGATAAAGACACACTCATGTCCATTTACCATTTACCATTTAATTACAAGTGAAAGCGCTGACTATCAGCTTTCAGTTGGTTGTAGTCCCTTTCAGCTAGTAGTAAATGAAGTACTTTCTCATACAACCACACTAGCTAGCTAGAAAGTACACACCAATAAGCAACTTTCAAATGCCCAAAGTTTTCCCAAAGAAAGAAGTAGCTAGCTAGTAGCAAAACCTACAAGAATAATGAAGAGAAGGAGAGTTTCCAAACCAACAACTTCATTTTTTCTCATCTTGGTACTCTTAGTATTCGCTCATTTGCCTCGATCAACCGCCCGCTGCCATCACGGTCATGCATTCGCTAGCAGGAAAGAGATACCGTTTGAGACAGCAACACGAGGTTTCCATGCAGCAAATGACCCGAAGATTAATGGAGTCGATGAAGAAGATAGTTTCAATGATGATAAAAGAATAATTCCCACAGGTCCAAACCCTCTTCATAATTAGTTTCACTAATCAGATATATTAACCCTCGCTCAAATTAAAAGGTTTGCCGATCGATTAATGTTGAATCTTAATTATTTTGTAAACTAGCTAGTATTATTATGTATCAGTTGTTAATTAATCTTCGTAATATTATTTTGTTTCTTATATATATATATATATATACATAGAACTTAATGTATTATGTAATTAACTCCTAGCTTTCGTCTTACTGGCTAATTAATTAATGTAATTTAGGGGGTGTTTGATCAAATTGGATTAATTACGTTTTCAAAACTGCGCGAACATTCGCACATTTTAAAAAATGCAATAAATTGAAGATGGAGATTCCATCCAAACGCTCTTTTATGGTAATTAGCTCCCTGTGCAAAATACACTTCAACCCTTTACATTGACACGGGCCTATGCGCATCCGTCACGCGTTATGTCATTGGTTGGTGTGGGTTGATGGCAAACACCGTTATCCCCTCCATGGGTTGAACACAGTCACGCACACGGAGTTTAAACTTTTTTTCTTTTTTCCTCTCTATCTCTCTCCTCTCTCCTCTCTCCTAAACTTATTTTTTTAAATAAAAAATATTACGTGAAATGGATATGGGGGTTTGTGGGAAAGAAGGGGATGAAGGGAAAATTGATGTGGCAATAAAAAAGTATGGGATATATGCTGATAGCCTTAGAGATTACGTTGTAGCTAGTACTAGTGAGAGTGAGAGTGAGATTAGGCATAATTTTCTTTTAAAAGCTACAAGTTTTATATCATTCTTGTATGCTTTTAAAGGGAAATGCCACTTCTTAGACACCAAAACAAGTAGTGTGACATCCTTAAAACACCTTTTTAGTCCATAAAATGCATCAAAACAAAGTAAATTCCTGCTAGAATCATATAATCGTTTATTTATGTTTGGGAATTCGATTTATGACCAATCAAATTTTATAGAATATAAGTATGTTGTCACAATAAAGTTCAAAGACAAGGCCTTACGATCATTAAAAATGTTGAAAAGTACAATTCTTTTGTGTTGTTGGATTGCTCCACGGTCTAGATCAACTACGATAACATGGGTGTTTGTTTTAGCTTATTACAGGCTTATAAACTTGGTTTACTTTTTATAAGATCATTTTGTTACTTACTTTTCATTAGTTCGACTAATTTTCCTATCCCAATTTATAATAAATTTGCGAGCCAGAAAATAAACGGAATAAAGTCAGTAAGAGTGAACGGAGTGGAGGTGTGGTGAGTGTGTGGTGGATTGACAACTTATGGGTGGGGTGGTACCACTCTATGAATGTGTGATGAGAGGAGCGGTGTTTACCATATGTAGGGAGCGTGTGTGGTGAAGGAAGTGGTGCCATTTGGTTTTTTACTAATTTTTTTAATATTTTGATTGATTAGTTAGATAATATATGAGTCCTGTAATTTAATTAGATGAGAAGTGACCACTATAAAACTAGATAGCGATGTAATGAATGTGATGATATTGACCACTTTTTGTACTTTAAAAGTAACCTGAATTAATAAGCCTGTAATATTTTAACCAAACACATTTAATAGTGGTGGCATAATATGACAATTTCAACAATTTTATTTTGGGATTATTTATGATCTCATATTAAAGTTAATTTTGTGTAGTGATAGGGTATGTTTGGTAAGAAGCTTTTTGAAGTTGATAGCTATTTGTTTTGAAAGAAAATGCTACAAGTCATGTTTAGATGAAAAAACTGAAAGCTTTTTTTAAATAAAAAACCTTTTTGAAATAGAAAATTAGCTGAAGCTTTTTATATGCCAAATTACCTAAATACCCTCTTTAATTGTTTTATAATTCATCTTATTTTTATAATATGTCCTTTTTGTCATTTTACATTATTAATCTCCAGCTACAAGCTAATTTGCTAAACATATATATAACTAAAATATTCAACTTCCAGCTCCAGCTTCTGGTTATTTCCGCCAAAGATATCCATTATCCGTTTAATTACTTTATTCGGGTTTGGGATATATATTTTGATGTAAATTTCTGTTAGAATAAGGATTTGATCAACGAGTCAACTAGTCAAGTTTGAGTTATTTAGAATTGGTTTGGATCGGGCCTACTCAAATTCAGTTACTAGGCCTGTGAGCCGGTTACTGGCCCAGAAAAACAGAAAATTGGTTAATGTTTGAATGAGAGTTCGTGTGAACAAATATATGAAAACCTTAAACAATTACAAAGAAAAATTATATTATTTTCTATTATTTCCTTCTACTTTGTCATCTTACTCACCAAAAGATAATATGTTTAATCTACTGTTTCTTGTTCCTCACTTTCTTCATTAGTTTTAACACATGTTTTGATCTCATGAATAGAAAGATAAGTAACAAGATTTTATAAAATGATATAGAACCTTTCTTTTAAAATAGAAACAAAATAAAACAGAAAAGAAACAATTAATTACATTAAGGAACCGATTAATTAAGCTCACAAGAAGAAATATACTAAGGGTGTGTTCGGCAACGGGCTTATGGAGGTTATAGAGGCTTTTGATTTTAGTTTTCATAATCCACAACTCTCTAGTCTCGTTTATGTGTTAGAATCTTAAGGGTATTATTAAAAACATAATCTCCAATAAGCTTTCAAAATAAAAGTCTTTTTAATTAGCTTATGGTTTGTACTTGAGATTATCAATTAATCAGCCTCAACTTCAGCCTCAGCCTCAACTCAGCTAATTTCGCCAAACACACCCTAAAACCTCAAATAATTAAATCTCCAAATCAAATGCGACTTTATTAAAACGTTAATGCTCATGGAGGTGACGAAGGAACACATCTTTTATGCCCTTCAACTCAATACATATTTATATCAAAACACATTTAACATAATACTAGCATTATACCTGCGCAATGCTGCGGTGACAAATAGTTTTTTGTTTACAATATGTCGCTTTCAAGAATGTAATGATATGTTATTCGCGCGATTCAATGTCACGAAAAAGTTTTCTACAACAACATGTCCGTTTTTTTTCAAATTTTATTTTATTTACATCTAACTATTTTATTAATTTTAAAAATAAATTCTAAAAGACATTAAAATAAGAAAAAAGATTTATATTGATGAAATAAAGAAAAAAGTTAATAGGATTTTAAAAATTATGTTGATGTGGGTGGATAATTGTGTTAGTATGAGAGAATATATTTTGAATAAAAAGTTAAAGTAAATTAGGAGAGAATAAAATAGTTAAAGATTGAGTGGATAAGATTAATTTAGATTAAATGAAGGATCAAGTTTTTATATTGATTGAATTTTAAGAAGTCTTAAAATTTAAGAGGAGGGAAAATGTTAAATGGTTTATAGTAGTATAGATAATTTATTAATTATTAATTTAGTGAGAGTTTCTATATCTTCTACTTATTCTACTGTTTATAAGATCAAGATAAATGTTAAAATTAATAGATGAGATTTAAAAAATTAATGAATTCCACGTTTTATCGTCTAGTAACTAAAAGGATGAAATAGGACGACTTGTTGAAGGAAATATAATTTTCCAACTTTAATATGATTATCACCTAGGAAGAATGTTTAGTATAGTCCATAATAAATTCAGTCTTAAGAGACTAATTTTAGTCTTTGGATCAATGCCATCAATGATTCAGATTGCATTTTAAAAATTTGGACGAAGTGACATTTTCGTAATTAACATGTGATGCTTTTACAAATCACATATGATTATATACTGAATCACTTGTAATTAAATATTTAAAATTTTAAGATTATGGTTTTTACATGAGTTTTATTAAACACAATTCTATTCACCTATGATTGAGTACGTGATCTATAATTCCATTTTCCAAGAAGTGCCCATTTCCTGTTTCCACGTTTCTCGCTCGCTGGACTTAAATGCATATATGCTTCTACCTACTTTGATCCATGCGTCTCTCATCACTCGTAGTTAATTAGCACCACGTACCAAGTAGATCGATCATGTACGTATATCTAAGCCACAGATTTTATGTCGAAGCAATCTGAAAAGAAAATACCCTCTAACCGCTGTTAACTATACATGTAAACACCATCAATGATCCACTTTTAATTAATTAAGTTTAATCACTTCAAGAAAAGAAATCCTCTAGCGATGAATATTCCTGTCACTAATAATGAAAATGTCAAAGACGACTGTATAGTGACGAATATGTGGGTGGTCACATTCTATGACTATTTATAACAACTAGCTTAATACACTGAATACGAGGGACTGTTAAAGTATTTTAAATATTAACGGTGTAAAAACTTAAATGTATAATAAATTTATATATGGATAACAAATAAAAAAACATTTATGAAAATTAAAAGATGAAAAAAGAAAATTGATAAACTCACATATTTGAGCTAATAATTGTTAGTAAAATTAGGGATTGAAATATAATCCGTTTAAGAAGACGAGTAACCCTTTTCAACCTAAAATATGCGCTCAACTCAAAATAGTTGTTAGTGGAATTAGGAATTTACATGGGATTCGAGTAAGAAGAAGGGTAACCTCGTTCCTACTTAAGATCCCAGTGCTCATCTCAAAACTTACGGATTAAGACTTTTAACGTAAGAAACTTTTCATTGATTTGTTGTGTATGGTAAAATCTTGTTGTGTATGGTAAAATCTTGTTGTGTACAAATCAATTCTCAAGGAAAAGCTTTAGCAAATTATTTCCCTAAAACATTTTTTCAATTTACAAAATTGTTAGTTATATTGGTTTGTTGGTTAGAAAATAAGAACGATAAAACATCAAATCATTCATTTGTTGCATACTAATATAAAACAATATGATTTGATTTTTGACATATATATATTTATTTATTTTGAAAGAAATATGTATTACCAGGTGAATTTTGTAAATGTCAAAGTTAGACAATTTTTGCATTCTAGCGATTACGAAGGGTTATTTTCATGAAAATAAATAATAAATAATAATAATAAAAGGGTATAATTCGAACCAAGTCTCACATTCCTAAATTTTTTTAGCTCTTACTTTACATTCATTGATATTATTTTATTAATTTAGTAGATTAATAAAAAATATTAAAAAATTAATTATAAAACATGAACTAAATGAAAATTAAAAAAATATAGACATACGGCATCAACGCACAGATTAGTGGTGGAATTATCGATATGAGGTTGATGGTAGACTTGATGACAAAAATATATTATCATTATACGAAGAGAAATGATTGTATTTCTTGTACAAGTAATACATCATTATTGTTAATTACAATTAAGGCAATAAGGTTAAGTATTTATTGTTTAAAAAAATTAAAATGATTATAAAATATTTTAAATTGAAAAAATCATGAATTTGGTTAAATATGATATTTTAATATTTTATAAATGATAAATATGATATTTATAAATTAAATTAGGCAAATATCATATTTTAAAGTTTATGAAGGGTATATATGAAATTATTATAATAACAGAAAAGTCAAAATAGGAATAATATTGATTAGATAGATGGTCAAGATTGATTAATTAAATTTATTTTATTAAATAATGTATTAGGATTATTCAATAAATTTAATATATGTTTGTCTTTTACTTATATTAGAAAATAGAAAAAGAATTTATACTGCTAGGTACTTATGTGCTACCGTATTCTCCTACTTTTTAATAAGTCAATATTAAAATATCTAAAATATTGTTTATTAAAAAGTATTTGATTAGTCACACGTAATATTTAATATATATTAAAAGAAAAATGGTTATGATGTCATTGTTTTATTTTTAAATTTCTTCGTCAATCCTCCACTTTATTTTCCCAAATGCTTATGAACACGTTGTTTCATCAAATGTCACTTTTTAGGTAATTTAGTTTGTTAATTCTTAAATATTGTAATAAAAAATTTATTTACATCATTTAGTAAATAAATCTACCTATTGTCATGGTTATTTATGTTAACATATATATCAATTGAATTATATTAAAAAAAAATTCAAATTTGATTATAAAAAGGTTTTACAAAAAAATTAATGATGATGTTATGTATTAATTTATGGTTTCTAATAGATTTACTTCTTTTTAATAAGATTTTATATCTCTATGTATATTTTATTATTGTTTTACTATATATTAGTACTTTTTAACATTATAAATATTTAGAATCAATATTTATACACAGGAATTTAAGTTTGTTTATCTATACTATCTTATAAAATATTTAAGTCTTTTGTTTTAATATCTTAATTTTAATTTACTAATTTACCCTTAATCTTAAATTAAATAAAAATTATTAAATAAAGTAACTATCATGGTGTGGAGTTAATAATAATCTTATATACTTTTTTAATAACTAAACTTTTAAAAATAAAAATATTTAAAAAATTAAATCAATGCAAATTAACTTAATAATTACAAAAATTATTAATTAAACTTAATTATTCAAAGTTACGTAGAATTAGAAGTATTACGACACATCTATATAACTTATAAGTATATAACCTACATTTATAAAAAAAATATGGATTTTTTAAGTAGGTAATGTCATTAAAATAACATAGAGTTATAGTGTCAACAGTCTAATTAGATTTTACCATCAATGTGAAATTTCAATAATCAGTTATAATTTAGACAAGAAGCATACCACTCCTATTTTAAAAACAGACAAATTATTTAGAAAAATATTTATCGTCACTATATTACACGAATATAGTGCTAATTTATAAAATATATGAATATAAATCATGCACCAACCGCTCAGTTAAGAAGATCCTCTTTCTACATTAATAAATAGACAATGAAATTATTTGATTGCCCAAATCTTCTTCATTTTTTTAATCTTTTTTACCTCTATACTGCATGGCGTGTCAACTCTTTATTATATCATTGTAAGACTTAGAAACATGGCCATGAATCATGTGTTAGCTTGGAAATCATTGATCATATATTCAATTCTTATTAAAATAATTAGATTAGGTTTTTGGGCAGTTTTAAAAATAATAAATATTAATAAAATATATTTAATAATTATAAAACGTGAAAAAAATAAAAAAAATGACAACAGATAGCTTGAACAGTTAGATAAGACATGCAAACGAGCCGAGCTGAACTCGAGCTTGACTCGTTGCTAGGTCGTTTAACTAATTAAGAGAACTCGAGCTAGTTTTGAGTTTGTGTTTGAAGCTCGAGCTCGGCTCGTGAGAGTTTTACATGCTCAAGCTTGGCTTGTTTATTTTATTTTTTAATTTAATTATTTATATATATAATAATTTTTTAAATATTAATTATCGATATAATAACAATTATCGATTTAAAGATTTATTATATATATTAATGTTTATTATGTGAAGATTTTATATATATATGTGTGTGTGTGTGTGTTAAGTTAACAAACTTGTTTAGGCTTACGAGCCTAGTCAAGTTTGCTAACCGAAGCTCGGGCTTTGACATCATTTATAAACGAGCTTCAAGTGATACTCAAGCTCCGCTCGAAGTCGTTTAGGCTCGGCTCGTGACAAGAATTTAGAGAGTAAAGCTCGAATAACTCACAAGTAACTTGGGTCGTTTACACCCTTAACTCAGACCAGTAGTAGAATTGTCGACGTGACGGTAGAAACATGGTATTATGATACGAAAAGACTTGATTTTATTTCTTGTAAATGTCATGGATCATTATTGTTACAATCAGAAATAATATGGTCAAGTATTTTTATTAGCTATAACTACAAAGAATATTGAATTATTTTAAAATATAGTAAAATGATAAAACTAAGAACTTCGTTAAATTTGATATTTTGAAATATTATAATGGTAAATGTAATATTTATAATTAGAATGGACAAATTATAATATTTTAAGGTTTAATAACAACATGTATGAAATTCTCACTAATAATTTTGATCCAATAGTCAAAATTGAATCTAATTTTGACTAAATAAAAGTCAAAATTAGATGGTTTAAATTGAATAATTAATCTTTTATATACGTTGATCTTTTATGTATATTAGAAGATTGTCTATAAAAATTACATAGTTTCCTAGTATGTAGCTTCTATAATTTTATTTATACTAGTTTTAATTTTTAGAAATACACATATAAAATGCAATTAATATGGTTTTACACTATGATTATCAAGCCGAGACAATTTGTGAGTTACTCGACATCAATTAAAAAAAAACAAAATCGACTCGATGTTAACCGGGTCTAGCTTGAGCAGGGAGCTGAGTGGCCGAGTTAAATTCGAGTTTCAAACTACTCTGTTAGTCAAATTCGCAAGCCTAATTGAACCCATGATAAATTAATTTATACCTTTTATAAATACATATACTACGTACATATTTATCCTTAATTACTAATGAATAACATCAAATCACATAGTGGTGTTTAAATAGGCATTTACTACTTTTGCGAGTTAAGTCGAGCTCTAGAGTATCGCATAGTTTGACGAGTCTTGCTCAAGTTTAAGATTTAAGACTCTGTTGAGCTCGAGTTTTTAAGCCGAGTCCAGTTTCGAGTAAACCAATCATATATGCAAATATATATAGACATGAAATAAAAAGATAAACAACTAATTATTTAATTATTGTGATTTACAATTGTAATTAATTAGTTTTGAGTATTTGGGTTGCAATATTTGAAATCGATTATCTATTCTTGAGAGTAATAAAATGTAATTTTAGATATATACTTTGGTACAGCCTTTTCAAAGTAATTATTAGTTTATTGTAATTTTAGCATTTAAAAGCAATTACCTACCTTGCCAAACAATAAAAAACTAATTATTAATAAGTACGATATAAAATAACATAATCATATCTAATCATTATTAACACAATTAGAAACACCCTCTAACTATTTAAGGAGGGTTTGAATAAGTTTATTTTTTTAGCTTAATTTTTTTAACTTTCTAACTTATGAGCATATGACTTAAAAAAGTTTTTGAATTAGCTTATTATTGTAAAAAGGGCATGCTTACATTAGAGAATTTCTTTTAGTTTTGGAAAAGAGAAGGAAAAGTTGATTCACGTTTATAAAAAGGGTTAATTTCATATATATTCTTATTAAACATTAAAATATCTTATTTACCCAAATTAACTTATAAATATCATATATACCTTTCTTAAGCTTTTATAATATCTTATTTACCCAGATTAACTTATAAATATCATATATACCGTTCTTAAGCTTTCATAATATCTTATTTGTTTAGTTTAACTTATAAATATTATATATACTCTACTTAAGCTTTCATAATATCCAATTTGTCTAAATCATCATTTTATCAATTTTTAATCATTTTAAAAGAATTATAATTATTAAATATAATCAAATGACTATTATACCCCTCTTTTAAATCTATTTATAAAATTTCACCTATACCCTTAATTACTAAACTTTTTAAATATCACATTTATCCAAGTTATATATACACACACACACACACACACATATATATATATATATATGATTCTATTAATTAATTTGGATGATCAAGTACGGTTCATACATGGCTGTGTGTGTATAAGGAATTAACTCACCAATCAAGAAATACGCTAAAAACATATTTTGAAAACAGTTCTAATTCTTTCAAACAAAAGCATTATGCAAAAAACAATAATTTTTTAAAAGAACATTTTTAAACACAAATTTACTAACACTTATGAAAGATATGATCATCACTGGAAATAAATTGTCTACAAACAAATGAAGTATGCTGGCATGCAAATATGTTAAATGGTGTCAAAATCTGATCACCTCTCTACATTGAATCGATATATATAAGCATACAAAATAAGCTTTCCTATAAATGAGGAAAGGATAATCAAAGAGATAACCACAATATTTGAATGTATCTAGTCTAAATATATATCTAATATATCGACTAACATCCCCCCTTAGTTGGAGCAGGAGGAGGCCGGATGCTCAAACTGTGCCGAAAATCAACAAACAGCTGTCGTGGAAGGCCTTTGGTGAAAATATCCGCAAATTGATAGGCGGACGTGTCACACCCCGCCTTGGCGGAAACACGAGGTGCGACGGAGAGGATCGTCATAACACATTGATATATGAATAGAAAATTTTACTAAATGAGTTCACACCAACGTGTCACGACGTTCCCCGACACAAGAGGAGACTTGTGCCGTGGTAAGTCACTTCACGACAACCATAGTCAACAATTTAAAACAAGAACATACGAAATAGTTGTTCCCACAACCCGGGACAAGTATACGGGGCTACAAGCCCTTGATTTATAATAAAATCCAAGTTCATAATAGCATAGTAAAATGAAAGAGTCCTTAGTCAACTGCCCATGTCATGCTAAGGCTATCTAGGGTCACCTAAGCTCCTTAGGCATGGTTATTAGCATTACCTGAAAATGAACACTCGAAAATGTCAACATAAAGTTGGTGAGCTCGCAGGTTTAAAGTAAAAGCATAGTTGCCGTGTAAATTGTTTAAGTAGGACATATGTGCACGTATAGCATGTTAAGCGTGTAGATGTTGTACCAACATCCGAACCACCAGGTTCAATAGGAATCAATAGAAATCGAATCATTGTCTTCCAAGCAGTTATTATAGCATACCCAGCTGGAGCATAAACCGTTGGCTCATAGGAATATAGGAATCAATAGTTATCAACCAACAACAAGTAGTCTTTGCATATACGTCACATAAGTTGTCCAAAATAAATAAGAAAGAGTCACCACGGCATAAAAAGTTTAAAAGAGAGTTTGAGTGTCATTCTCCCCCGAGAAATATAGTAAAAAGGGGCCACGAGTACTCACCTTAGTTGTGGGTTGTCACTTGAATCTTAACGTGCTCGGAAATCTACAAACAATCGTATAATCTAAGTTATATTCTATTCACGCGTAGAAGTTCTCTTTTGAACTAACCTTAAATTTAATTAGGTTTCGCGATTAAGTTTTACTGTAGGTTACATGAGGGCATCCATTCATTGGGCCTAACCCCAATATACATATTTGAGGTTTCAAACTTTGGTTATTTTCCTTTTCAAATGTGTATGTTAAATCCTGAAATTTTGGGTAAGCTTTATGTATTTTTAAAATAATTTAAACGTCCTAATTATTTTCCTAAATTTTTATGGTAGAGACTTTAATGTCTCTATTAGTTTATATAAATTTTCTAGAATTTAATAACATGTTTATTATTTTATAAAAAATACTTTAATTGGTGTGGGTCAGAAAATGCCTCCAGTTTGCGCGTCATAAAGTTTTTATTTCTTTAAAATACTAAACAACCTTAATAAAATCTAAAAATTTTACAGTAACTTAAAAACACATAAAAATTCTTTAATATAAATTTTTGTCCACCAATTCGGATATTTGAATGTTTTACAATATTTTAAACTCTGGTTAAAGAAATTCCCTAAACTCCCAGATTTGACAAACAAAAAGTTCTTGTCCAATTAAAATAGAACATAAATAGAATAAATTCTAATATTTTCTACAGTGATTATAAACACTCTAAAGTTTATCCATATTAAGTTTTAGGCTTTAATTCGTAGTCTTGGATAAGTTGTGATGTTTGAAACTCTGTTATCGAAACCCTCTAGGATTTCCAGATTCAACAACAACAATGTTTTTAACTAATTAAAATAGAAAACCAACTTTATAAACTGAAATTTTTACACGACTTCGAGATCTCATGGAATATGCTCCAGATTTATTTTGAAGAATTTTCGTGATGTTTAGAATAAGTTTTTGAAATAATAAACTTAGTAGGTTAAAACTGTTAGAAATCACAGATCTGCGCATCTAAACAATTTTGATTATTTGGGTGACCAAATCAACTTAGTTTTGTATGAAACCAGTTGGAGATGAAAGAAGACTCAAAGAACTTATTTTTAGTGTCAAGAATTGATTTTTTTCATTCTGTTTTGGCCGAGATATGGCCTATTAAAGTTAGTACATATTCTGCCCAGATTATAGGTTCTTGTTCTTTAAGTTTTAAATCAAATAGACCAATCCTTGGGGTTTGATATTCAACAAAACACATCAAAATCATAACTTTATATGTGATTAGGATGTGTTTAATCCATCAACCACGTTTTACATGCAAAGAAACAAGGAGAAGAAATTAAAGATTATAGAGGAACCTGTACATACCTAAACTTCACAAATGAAGATCAAAGGCACAAGCTTTCCTTGAGGATTGAAGAACAACAATTATGAAGATGTGTATGCTTGAAAGAAATCAAGAGGAGAGAGGGAATGGGCTGCAAATTTTCGATGGGATGAATGTAGGGTGTTTAGGATGTTTAGATGTGTTTAGATAAGTATATATGAATTCAAATTTGAGTTTTAGTTGCTATCCTCCCCCTAAAACTCTCTCTTTTGGTTTTATCTTCTTTTTTTTTAAACCTTTAGCCGTAGATATATATATATATATATATTTTCAATTTATTGTTTTCATTATTATTATTATTATTATTATTATTATTATTATTATTATTATTCTCTTGTAAATTTTATCTTTTTTAGCCTTAAGCGACTTACTTATTA
The DNA here is from genome assembly GCA_038502395.1 of Dittrichia graveolens. Classification (NCBI taxonomy): domain Eukaryota; kingdom Viridiplantae; phylum Streptophyta; class Magnoliopsida; order Asterales; family Asteraceae; genus Dittrichia; species Dittrichia graveolens. The sequence continues at coordinate 96,713,383 of JARJIL010000003.1, read as the reverse complement.
TAAGTTCCTAGTGTTGTATATATTTATTTCTTGTAGGTGTGTTTAGCTATTTATGTATTATATTGACTTATTAGGGTTACCACTTTGAGTGATATTTAAACTTGTCATCTAGTATCAACTATTATCCATATATTATTAGTATTAGTGTTATACATTTAGTTGAGAGATTCATTCACCCATACTCGCTCTAGAGACATTTGCTCAATAACCTTGTACACTAGGAATCGGTTAAATGTTCTACCACCTTATTTGAAGAATTTATACATATATAACACCTAATTCTAGTATTTACTAGACCTTAGGTATCACACAAGCATATAGATTTAAGTTGTATAGCTGGCAACGATGTACAAGTTAGACTCAACTAACCTGTTTTAGGTGACGGATGTCACAGGACGAAACATGCAAAACTCGAATATGGCCTAGTGCGACTTTCTCGCGCACAAAATGAATGTCCATCTCAATATGCTTGGTCCGCTGGTGTTGAACAGGGTTCCCGGAAAGATAAACAGCAGACACATTATCACAATAAACTAGTGTAGATCGTTGAAGCGGTCGATGAAGGTCAAGAAGCAAGTTACGCAACCAACATGATTCAGCAACAGCATTGGCCACACCGCGGTATTCGGCTTCCGCACTTGACCGAGAAAGAGTTGGTTGACGTTTTGCAGACCACGAGATGAGGTTATCACCCAAGAAAACACAATAACCTGATGTGGAACGGCGTGTATCAGGGCACCCGCCCCAGTCAACATCCGTATAAGCCACAAGCTGAGTAGAAGTGGAGGGGTAAAGTTGCAAGCCCATGTGTAAAGTGCCCTTTAGATATCGAAGAATGCGTTTCAATGCATTGAAATGTGGTTCTCGTGACGCATGCATGAACAAACAAATCTGTTGAACGGCGTAGGCAATGTCCGGGCGAGTGAAAGTTAAGTATTGCAAAGCACCTGCGAGACTGCGATAAGTTGTAGAATCCTTTATAAGAGAACCATCCGTAGCACTTAATTTGGAATTGGTATCTACGGGGGTTGAAACAGGTTTGCAGTTGGTCATATGAGCCCGACTCAAAATAGATTCGGCATACTTTGGTTGAGATAAGAACATGCCATTAGAAGTCCGAGTGACGGAAATGCCCAAAAAATAAGAAAGGGTGCCAAGATCATTCATCTCGAATTCTTTCTTGAGAGCAGAGATAAGCGAGGCCCGTAGTGAAGTAGATGATGCTGTAATGACAATATCGTCTACATAAAGCAGAAGGTAAGCCAGATCATTGTTGTGCCGATAGATAAAAAGTGAGTTGTCACTCTTACTGCAGACAAAACCAAGAGTGAGGAGATGTTGAGCAAACCGTTGGTACCATGCTCAAGGTGCCTGTTTAAGTCCGTAAAGAGACTTACGTAACCTGCAAACATCACCTGGAAAGGAAGGGTGAGTGAACCCAGGGGGTTGATGCATATAAACCGTTTCATGAAGGTCCCCATGTAAAAAAGCGTTCTTAACATCCAACTGATTAATGGGCCAATGGCGGCCCAACGCTAAGGAAAGAACCGTACGGATAGTAGCTGGTTTAACAACCGGACTAAACGTCTCATCACAATCAATACCAACCTCCTGTGAATTTCCGTTAACAACTAACCGTGCTTTATACCGTTCAAGCGAGCCATCTGCTTTAAATTTATGACGAAAAATCCAATGGCATCTAATAATATTAGCATCAAGCGGACGAGGAACTAGTTCCCACGTATCTTGTTTAAGTAAAGCATTAAATTTAATGGTCATGGCAGAGTTCCAATTAGGGTCTAGGAGTGCTACTTTGGGAGTGGACGGTATAGGAGAGAGAGATTGAGTGTGTAAAGAAAAAGGGACATTGGGTTTATAGATCCCGCTCTTTGAACGGGTTTGCATGGGATGATGCGATTGTGGGGAAGGAGGTGGGTTTGAGCCAAATGAGGCAGCTACGGATTGAGAGGAGGGGACGGGTTGAGGGGGTAGCGGGATCGTCGAGGGGGTAGAGGTCGTAGATGGAGATTGTGATTGAGAATGATGGATTAAGTAGGGAGAGGGAGGAGGGTCATTTAGAAAGTCATAGGTGGTTAGAGGAGATGTGGGAGAGGTGGCGAAGGGAAACATATCTTCAACAAAAGTGACATGTCGAGAGATTAAAAATTGTTTGGTAAGGGGATCGTGACACAAGTAACCACGATGGTTAGAAGGATAGCCTAGAAAAACACAGGGAATGGAGCGTGGGGAGAGCTTGTGAGAGGTGGTGGAGGATGTGTTAGGATAACACAAACACCCGAAGGTGCGAAGGTGAGTGTAGGATGGATTATAGTGATAAAGGGCCGTAGTGGGGGTAGTATTGTTAATGGTGGAAGATGGAAGAATATTTAGAAGGTAAGTGGCAAAGTGGAGGGCATAATGCCAATAGGAGGGTGGGACGGAGGCGTGAATGAGGTTGGTACGGATGGTATTATTAATGGTGCGAATGATGCGTTCCGCTTTGCCATTTTGAGGAGAGGTGTAAGGGCAAGAAAATCGAAATTGTAAGCTGTGTTGAGTGCAAAAATGATGAAAGTCATTGTTGTTGAACTCACGACCATTATCACACTGAAGAGTTTTAATTTTCTTGTCAAATTGAGTTTGAATGTAACGATAGAAGGTAGTGAAAACCGAGTATACTTGCGATTTATATTTTAGAGGAAAGGTCCAAAGAAAGTGTGTATAATCATCAAGAAGAACAAGATAATATTTGTGACAAAAAATAGATGCAACAGGAGATGTCCACAAATCAGCATGTATTATATCAAATGGATTAAAAGTAATGGAATTAGAAGAAACAAAACTCAAACGACAATGTTTGCCAAGAGAACAAGCATTACAATTATCAATATTTCTAATGGAACTAGGAAAAAAATTATGTCTAAGTGAACTAAAAGTAGAAGATCCTAGATGCCCGAGCCAATTATGCCAAGTGGAGGAAGAGACGGTGTGTAATGCGAGACTAGTGTTGTTGGTAAAAGGGTAGAGATCACCGGAACTGTTGCATCTCGTTATGATTGTCCCCGTTTTGAGATCCTTCACAGAAAAACCATACGGGTCAAATTCAATGGAAACATTGTTATCACGAGTGAACTTACGTACGGAAATAAGGTTTTTGATCAGTGTTGGAACATGAAAAATATTATTTAAAAAGTAAGGACGAGTGGGATCCGAGATGGTGGAGGAACCTAAACCGCTAATGGGAACACTACTGCCATTACCAACTAATATAGAATGCGGTTTACTTAAAGAAAATAAGCGAGAAAAATTACCTGTGCCGAAAATCAACAAACAGCTGTCGTGGAAGGCCTTTGGTGAAAATATCCGCAAATTGATAGGCGGACGGAACATGCAAAACTCGAATATGGCCTAGTGCGACTTTCTCGCGCACAAAATGAATGTCCATCTCAATATGCTTGGTCTGCTGGTGTTGAACAGGGTTCCCGGAAAGATAAACAGCAGACAATCACAATAAACTAGTGTAGATCGTTGAAGCGGTCGATGAAGCTCAAGAAGCAAGTTACGCAACCAACATGATTCAGCAACAGCATTGGCCACACCGCGGTATTCGGCTTCCGCACTTGACCGAGAAAGAGTTGGTTGACGTTAAATGGTTTCAAAATCGGATCACCTCTCTACATTGAATCGATATATATAAGCATACAAAATAAGCTTTCCTATAAATGAGGAAAGGATAATCAAAGAGATAACCACAATATTTGAATGTATCTAGTCTAAATATATATCTAATATATCGACTAACAAAATATAAAAAACCATTCAATAGTAATTATTCGTACTAGCTAGAAGTATTGCCTATCAAATTTATGCAGATGAGATGGTTAAGCAACATTTTTTGGCTCCTTCCACAAATAGATTTATAAAGATTAGTAAAAGTATAGATGAAATATTATAAATAGATTTAAAAGAGGGGTATAATAGTTATTGAATTATATTTTATAATTACAGTTCATTTAAAATGATTGAAAAATGGATAAAAATAGTGATTTGGGCGAATAAGATATTATGAAAGCTTAAGAAGGGTATATATGATATTTATAAGTTAAATTGGACAAATAAAATATTATAAAACCTTAAAAAGTGTATATATGATTTTTATAAATTAAGTTGGACAAATAAGATATTTTGATATTTAATAAGGGTATATATGAAATTAACCCTTATAAAAAAGTGTATATAGGTAAATATACAAAAATAAGCTTATAGAAGAGAAAAAAAGTTGATTCAAATTAACTTATCAAAATGACTTATTTTTACTAAAGATAAGACTATAAGCTTAAGCTCATAAGCTAAGCCAAACAACAAAAAAGTTCATAAGTCCAAAAAATAAGCTAAAAATTAAAAAAAAACCTAAAATAAGCTAAAACAAATACCCCTAAGCATAGTTAATTACCATATTTAATGCCATCAATATTATGAACAGATTAAAATATTGTGCTGGGAAAAAAAATCAAACTCAAAATTTTGGGTAGATTATGAGATATGGTATGAGTTTTTTTATTTAATTTCTTTTCTTGGGTAGTAAGGGGTTGTTTGTTTGTTGTTGAATGCTGAATCGTGATTCAGCGTATTTGATTACTGTATTTGAATAAAAATTGTGCTGAATAGAACAGAAAAACTGTGTTGAATCATTTTACCTTAAAGTATATTCTTAATCATTAAACATCATGTATTTTAGTTCAATACATGTTATTTTCACACATTGTCTTGTTAATATAATCATATCATATCTTATAATATAATAAATTACTATATATTAAGGTTTAAATGATAATTTACATCATTCATTAAGAACCCTTATCAAATAGCATGTCATATTTAGATATGATTTTATACCGAGCCTTTGAATTATCCAGGATCCTAGGATTATTGAGTGCTTAATCATTTTGCTATAGCCCTTTGAATATATATTGAAAATGAAATATGACGAAATGGTTTACTCTCATATTTTTGTGCAAAATCATGACTCCTATATTAGCACCTTGGATATGATTAAAATTAATTCGATGGATGATGTACATATTAAACTATTAAATTCTAAACGTACTTGTTAATGTTATTAGAAATTTAAATTAATTATTTTAGTGTACAAACTATTGTTTTAATTAATTAAACCGATCAGGAGTAAATTTTAGGAAACGAAATTTAACTCTATAACGAGATTATATATAACCCAAAGAATAATAATCCTAGCTAGCTAGCTAGTCAAACTTATAACGTACTGGAATTGAAGTTAATTTTTATCAAGAGTGAAGACGCGTGAAAAACAACTTGAAGAAATTAACAAGACACTGCAAGTTGGGGGTATAAATTAATTATTTAATGCATGTGTAGATCGATCGATTAATTTGAAAGTGAAAACGCCGACGACTACGTCGACGTTTTGAAGACATATGCAAGGGCATCAAATTTTTCAAAAAATAATATATATATAGTGATCGGGTAAGTAATTAAAGTAACTCTTTAATTCGTGTGCGTTGCAGAGTGGCATCAAATTTTTTCTATATAAAGCTAGCCTAGCCAAGGGTGTATGACCACCAAACTCACCAACTAAATCTTTCTTAGAAGTCGGTTTTTTTAAAAGAAGAATGGCTCTATCAGGGAAGTTAATTGGTTATGTAGACATCAGCAAGACCGGAGATGTTTTTCATGATCTTTTTAGGCACAAACCACATGATATAGTTTCGATTACACCCGATAAGGTTCACGACTGCGAGCTTCATGAAGGCGAGAGGGGTGTCGTTGGATCAGTCATTTCCTGGCACTACACTCATGGTATGTACAATACTTACCAACAGATTTATGATTTTGGTTATTAATTAGTAGTTCATAATTAACTACATTAATTAATTAATTAATCTATATAATATATGATGTTAACTTTTATAGCTATTTTATGTATTAATTCCATCTGCATGAACAAAATAAAAAGAGGGAAAGAAGAAGATTTGCAAACAGATAATCGAATCAGTGGATGAAGAAAGACACTTGACAGTGTTCAAGGTAATTGGAGGAGAGCTAGTGGAAGAGCTATACAAGAGTTTCACAATCATATTGCATGTTGAACCAAAGGGTGATAAGCAGGTGGCTATATGGACCTTTGAGTTTGAGAAACCAGACACCAGTGTACCATATCCAACTTCTATGATGGATTACCTTTGTGATCTTGTTAAGGATTTGGATGCCCACAACAACCCTACTAAGTAGCCCTTCAGTTCTTATTAACTAAAGCCAGAAAATGATAGGGGTTGAAGTTGTTCTTGATTTGTGGTTTTCTGATTGAAATAACAAGATGAGGATGGTACTTAAGTTGAAGAATAAACTTAATAAGAGGTTAATAAGAGGCACATATGCCTGCTTCACTGCTTGTCTGAGTGTTTGCTATATAAATGGCTTTTTAATTAATTTCTTCCAATATCATTAGGCATGATATTCTTTGTGATCATGCATATGATATATGTATCAATATTATCCTAGTTATCCCTTAATAATATTGATTTGTTATTATCTTTTGTTTATATATATCTTTCAGATGTGTTTAAAACTTAGAATTGAAGTAGTCGAATGATACAAGAGTTAATTTCATAAATGGTCTTTTAACTAACCACATATTGCAAGTTTAGTCCTTTTTTTTTAAAAGTTGCAAATTTCATCCTTAAACTACCATTTTTTTGCATGGGCAATCCTTTGTAACGGATTCCGTTAACTAGGTCCGTTAAATTAAGGGTATTTAAGTCATTTTACCTTTTTTATTTTTTATTAGTTTTAAATATTTAATTTTTTTTATAAATCTTTTCTTATACTCTATCTCTCTTCCTTTTATAAATTTATTTTTTATAAATTTTTTATTTTTTAGAAAAGATTTATAAAAAAAATTAAATATTTAAACCTAATAAAAAATAAAAAAGGTAAAATGACTTAAATACCCTTGATTTAACGGACCTAGTTAACGAAATCCGTTACAAAGGATTGCCCATGCAACAAAATGGTAGTTTAAGGATGAAATTTGCAACTTTTTCAAAAAAAAAGGACTAAATTTGCAATCCGTGATTAGTTAAAGGAACATTTATGAAATTAACTCAATGATAAAATGATCAAAAGATAGTTATCGATCTTAATTAATTATTTATTATCGACAAAAATAATTTGGTTTCTAGTCTTTAATTGATGCATGGTATTGGCTTTTCGAAAAAAACTATTGTTGATATATATATATATATATATAGAGAGAGAGAGAGAGTTAGGTTATATTTAGAACCATCATTAAACATAAATCCAAAGAATCAATCTTAGCCAATTATTTAAAAGGATAAAAAAGGAATTAAAAAAGAACAATAGCTATGCCTCCTCAACCATAATTAGTTTTTTTTTAAAAAACTCATTAATCCTTCTAATAATCATAACTATATCATGTTTAAGATTTTTAATAAAAAAAACTATATCATTAGCTTCAGTTTTTCTTGCTCTTTAATTCAAGACCACTCTTCCCAAATTTTAAAAATTTTATTTTGAAAATGCAAATATTTTCATCACAGCTGAAAATGCAAATATTTTACTTTGATTTTCATCGAAAATACAAAATTCAAAACTGAACATGCAATTGTGGATGAAGACTATAATTAAATCTGAACATGTAATCCTCTTTAATCTAGTCTTGATATATTTTGGATATTTCTTCAAAAATGCATGTTTTTTATATTTGCATTTTCATATACCTGTATGTACATATATTTGCATTTTCAGCTGTGATAAAAATCAATGGTATAATATTTTTTTTGCATTTTCAACTGCATATACATATATTTGCATTTTCATCTGTGATGAAAATATTTGCATTTTCAGCTACATGTACATACATTTGCATTTGCATTTTCATATACCTACATGTACATACATTTCCATTCAGCTGCATGTACATACATTATCATGTACATATATCTGCATTTTCATATACCTACATATACATATATCATGAAAATCAATGGTATAATTTTTTTTTGGATTTTAAGCTGTGATGAAAATATTTGCATTTTCAAAAATAAAGATTTCAGAAATATGAGAAAATGATCTTAATTTAAAGAGGATTAAAAAACTAGTAGATTGATATAATTTTTTTGCTTAAATTCTAAAACTTAATTAGCTATGATAAATTTAAATTTTGGGGGGTAATGTTTTATTTACTTCATAGGAGAGAAGGAGAGAGAGCCGGTATGGATCGTAATTACTAAAAAAAGAGAGATAAATTAATATATTTTTTATTTATGCCCTTTTATTGACTTGTAATTTGATAATTATGTATAATATTACATATTTGTCACTCTTTAATCTTAATCATTGATTAAGTTAATCTAATATCCAGATTTAATTATTTAAGTTCTATGAATAATAGTGGTTCTATATTGATCCTATTTATATATATATATATATATATATATATATATATATATATATATATATATATATATATATATATATATATATATATATATATATGAATGACTGTAACGGTTGAAAATATATAATAAGAAAAGGCCGGGGTAGTTGAATCAGATCATATGATATTGTTACATAATATTGTTTTCCTCGTGAGTGATTAGTAACTTAATTAATGTATTTAATTCTTAATTGCGTCTGTCTGAGTGGCAGCTAGCCAAATTAATTTTCTATATAAAGCCAACGGTGCCTGACCGAAAACTCACCAATCCACTCTTGTAAACAAGTGGTTGATTTTTGCCATAATTGGTGAGAATTTTATTTAAAAAGAAAAATGGCTCTATCAGGGAAGTTGATTGGTTATGTAGACATCAGCAAGACCGGAGATGTTTTTCATGACCTTTTTAGGCACAAACCACATGATATAGTTTCGATTACACCCGATAAGGTTCACGACTGCAAGCTTCATGAAGGCGAGAGGGGTGTTGTTGGATCCGTTATTGCCTGGCACTATACTCATGGTATGTACGTGTATATACATTCTGCGCATGCGCTGCTGCATTTGTTAATAATATATACACCAATTTATGAACAGATTTATATATCATACCATATATGTTAATATAATTAGTTCATATATAAATGTTAACTTTTACGCTTTAATTATTTCTGCATGAAAAAAAAATTAAGAGGGAAAGAAGAAGATTTCGAAACAGATAATCGAAGCAGTCAACGAAGAAAACCACTTGATAGTGTTCAAGGTAATTGGAGGAGATCTAGTGGAAGAGCTATACAAGAGTTTCACAATCATATTGCATGTAGAACCAAAGGGTGATAAGCAGGTGGCCATATGGACCTTTGAGTTTGAGAAGCCAGACACCAGTGTACCATATCCTACTTCTTTGATGGATTACCTCTGTGATCTTGTTAAGGATTTGGATGCCCATAGCAACCCTACTAATTAAGAAAAGTAGCCCTTCAATATAATTAATTAAGTTCTCATAATCAAATTAAGACACAAATGGGGGGCCGGAGGGAAATTGTGTGCAATAAAATAAAGATGGTAAGTTGAAGAATAAACTTAGAGGCAGACATATATATATATATGCCTGTTTCTTCCAATATCATGCATTCAGTTCTTTGTGATCATGTAATATATGTATCATATATATATATATATATATATATATATATATTATGTGATTATCATATCCTTGTTATCCCTTAATGATATTGATCATAATTTAAACGTTATTATATTATGTTTATTAATTAATTATGTCTTTCACATACAATCAAATCTTATCTTAAATCAAAGTAGTTACATACTTGAAAAATGATCGAGCTAAATAGTACATATATATACATATTTCATGGCACATATATATATATATATATATATATATATATATATATATATATATATATAAATTCTGGATGCATGCATGTTTTATCAAGTAGCTAGCTAGATCGATCGAAAATATATAATAAATTCATCTCAATCTTTAATTAATTTGTTTTCTAACAATTAATGAATTGGAAGTAGATTATAAGGTTTTAATTAGCTCCATCGATCACTAGAAGAAAAATGAATCCACCAGTCTAGTGCACTACAAAGTCTACAATATTAGCTAGCCAACCACGCATCAATTAAAGAAGTCAACCAAGAAAAATCTTTAACAATCAAAAGTCAACAAAAGGTTTTTTAAGCAATAACTCTAGCTAGCTAGCTACTGTGATAAAAATTAATACACGTACGTACGTGTTTAAAACTGCACAAGAAAACACTTCAAATTCACCTAATTTTACAACTTAACAGATCGATCGATTGCTAAAATCATGACTGTGAAAATAATTAACATGTTGAAATTGAGATTTTATCATATATATAAAAGGATCGTACGAATCGGATCTAAAGGCCTATTTAAATGCCTTAGGTCCGATAATTTAAACGTGTTTTAGTTTCCATCAAAATTAGCTCATATTAAATATTATGAAATTTACTTTTATATGCATGTCACTCTATCATTTAATTAGCCCATTTAACTACGTACTTTTATATCTACAAATTTAAATGTAATTACTTTGCGAATTAAGTAGGATTGGATCGAATTATATATGATCTTATAGTAATTAAGATTATATGTCTATAAATATTAGAATCTATACATTTTAAATAAATGAAATCGTACATTTAAAATTAATGAAAATGATAAACACAACCCTTAGGGCTGTGGATAAAGGTAAAAATATGTGGATTTAATTTTATAAAAATGGTAATAGTAATTCATGTATGCAAAGTTGAAATCTAAGTAAAAGATAATTAAAGTGAATTTTTTACAAACATAAAAAGTTGATTATAAAACATGAATTTTAATTGTTATATTTAGAAATTAATATTACTTTTTTTATTTTTATACACAACCCTAAAAGTTGCATGTGTTTATCATACTCTTACAATTAAATTAGGAGTTAATTACACGGATGGTCCTTTAATATATGTCCATATCACATTCTTAGTCATTTATTTGAAAATCTTGTAGTTTTAGTCCTTAATTTTTAAAAGTTAAACATGGATGGTCCTTTGTTCACTAACTTTAGAGTTAACTACAAAAATGGTCCCTGTGGTTGTCACTGATTTTCACTTTTAGTCCTTTAACTTTAAAAATTACGAAAACAGTCACTGTGGTTGTTATTTTGTTTCACTTTTGGACCTTTAGTCTAACTGTAGTTAAAGTTGACTGTTAGTCAAAGAGCATTTTGGTCTTTTCCATGGTTATTCTAGTTACCAAACACACAATACCTATTATTTTGTTTCCAAACACCTATTTTCAAAGATTCTTATTTAATCTATCTACCAAACAACCAACAACCTTTTATTAATTCCCCATCTACATTGCATTTCTTATTTTCATCTTTATATCATCAAGTTCTTCTCTCTCTCTCTCCCTCTCCATTAGGACAAACTGTGATTTAAAGGTCGCCGTCGGTGGTTGATGGTTCGCCGAATCAAACTACAGTTAGTGTAAAGGACTAAAAATGAAACAAAATGACAACCATAGTGAGTGTTTTCGTAATTTTTAAAGTTAAAGGACTAAAAGTGAAAATCATTAACAACCACAGGGACCATTTTTGTAATTAACTCTTAACTTTAACAGTGTTAGTGTTAACTTTTTTAAAATGTCTATTTTACCCTTTCTAATCTATACTACTTTATAAACCATTTAACATTCTCTCTCCTCTTAGATTTTAAGACTTCTTAAAATTCAATGAATATAAAATCTTGACCATTCATTTAATCTAAATTAATCCCATCCACTCAATCTTTAACTATTTTATTTTCTCCTAATTTACTTTAACTTTTTATTTAAAATATATTCTCTTATACTAACACAATTATCCATTCACATCAACATAATTGTTTAAATCTTATTAACCCTTCTCTTTATTTCTCTCCTAATTTAATCTAAATTAATCCTATCCACTCAATCTTTAACTATTTTATTTCTCTCCTAATTTACTTTAACTTTTTATTTAAAATATATTCTCTTATACTAACACAATTTTTAAAATCTTATTAACTCTTCTCTTTATTTCTCTCCTAATTTAATCTAAATTAATCTCATCCACTCACATCAACATAATTTTTAAAATCTTATTAACCCTTCTCTTTATTTCTCTCCTAATTTAATCTAAATTAATCTCTCTACTCAATCTTTAACTATTTTATTCTCTCCTAATTTACTTTAACTTTTTATTTAAAATATATTCTCTTATACTAACACAATTATCCACTCACATCAACATAATTTTTAAAATCTTATTAACCCTTCTCTTTATTTCATCGATATAAATTTTTTTTCTTATTTTATTATATTTTAGAATTTATTTTTAAAATTAATAAAATAGTTAGATGTAAATAAAAGAAAATTTGAAAAAAAAAACGGACATGTTGTAGAAAACTTTTTCGTGACATTGAATCGTGCGAATAACATATCATTACATTCTTAAAAGTGACATATTGTAAACTAAAAACTATTTGCCACCGCAGCATTGCGTGGGTATGATGCTAGTATTACATAAATGGTCCTTTAGAAAAACTTAATAAAATTCAGAATTTCTTATTTCTCACTATCAATCATTCAAATTTATTAATTAATTATATTTTTAAGTAAGTTAATTATTAATTAAAGTTAATAATTTTATTAAGAGTTAATTACAAAAATGGTCCATGTGGTTGTCACTGATTTTTATTTTTAGTCTTTTAACTTCAAAAATTACAAAAATAATTAATGTGGTTATCATTTTAGTTCACTTTTAGTCCTTTAGACTAACAGCCATTAACTTTGGTTGTTAAAGTGGGGGCATTTTGGTCATTTTACCTATTATCCCCATTTTCAAACATAATTCTACCTTTTGTTCTTATTTAACTTCTTGATTACTTTTAAATATACTTAATGCTTTTTAATCAACAAAAATAAATAATTAAAATTCTAATTATTCTTTAAATCAAATGAAATGTATAAACTACAAAGAAATCAAATACATACAATAATAAATGTACAAGCAAAATCAAATACATACACAAAAGCAATACTACAGATGAATGTATAAGCAAAATCATTTCTACAGATAATGTATATGAATCTGAAACGTTTTTAGGCTTTAAAATGAAATAGCCCGATTTATCTGATAAATCAAAAAACATACAAAATCAAAACGCAAAACCCCATATTGTACTCGTGTGTAATCTTCAGTGGTTCAAAGGCAGTGGTGTGGCAATGATGTCCTCGAAAATGGACAGATGGTTGTAGCTATCATGCGGTGGTGGTCCGGCAACGGTGGTGGTTTGAATCTAGAACACATTTATCCCACTAGTTGCATTCATCCTACCAACATTAGACGCTTTCATCCAATCCGAATCATATGAACCCTAATCGCACCTTTAGGAACCCTAATTGCACCTTTTATGAACCATATCGTGTTTGTACAGATGTGTATGCTCATAAACCCTAATAGTTTTGTACAGATCTGCTAGTCAACTATCCCTAATCATGATGGCTTCTTGCAGTTGCGAAATCGGTCAACCAACGAAGCGTATCAGGGAGGAAAGGGGCGTGTGGTGGCACGGTTTAGCTTTCTGGCGAACATGGGGATGGTGACGGCGTTTAGCTTTCAGGCGAACATGGTGGTGGAGTTTAGCTTTTCCGGCAGTGGCTAGAAAGAGAATGAGAGAGGGAGAGAGGCGTAGAAAGAGAGACGTCGAGAGAGAGGTGTTTGGTTTTTTAAAAATACGTAGAGAGAGAGTGAGACCGAGTAGAGTGATAGAGCAAAGGTGTGTTTGTTAAAAAGGTTAAATAGAGAATCTTTAAAAAAATATGTTTGAAAACAAGAATAAGAGGTAAGGGTTGTTTGGAACAAGGACAAAACAAAGAAAAGCCGAAAATACCCTTTGACTAACGGTCAACTTTAACTGGAGTTAGTCTAAAGGATCAAAAGTGAAACAAAATGACAACCACGGTGACTATTTTCGTAATTTTTAAAGTTAAATGATTAAAAGTGAAAATCGGTGACAACCACAAGGACCAATTTTCTAATTAACTCTTTTATTAATAACTTCAATTAATATTTAAAAGTTTTTTAGTTTTTGTTAATTAATCTATTACTATAATAATTTTATTTGATTATGAAAGGGTTTTGCTCACGATTCTCTCCGCAGGAATTAGGGCTCGCGGAACATTCAACAAACCACTGCTACCCACCATCAAGAAGCACCGCTGCCGCCCTAGATCGACCCCACCATCACAAAATCTTCAATCGGTTTTCACCCTTCTCATCATTGACAATACTGCCACCGTCTCATCACCTTTTTCTGCCGTGGACCTAAACCCTAAATCAAACCACCGCCCTACATCCTCCATCAAAGCGCAGTTGCCGATCAAGCAATCCTCGCATCTCCTCACTTGCTCATCGCCAACCAAGCAACCTAACAGCCAACCAGCTCTAACTCCACGTGTGTTGACTATTTTGAATTTTCTTTCGTTAAAATTTCCCAACCACCACATCTCTGCTCCGCCATAGCTACTACCCGCTCACCTCACCTCGACCACCGTAGCACCGCCACTACTTCTCCATCGCCATAATCACCAAGAACCACCGATGCTTACTCCCATCTCATACCACCGTCACTTACTCGATTTTTAGTGTACAAAATCTAATTTGAAACCTACACACACACACAAACACTTAGATCGAAAACATCTTCACACACTAGATCTAAACACATACATAAACACACATACACACTCAAAACCTGTTTATGAAAAAGCTTAAAGAGAAGAACATAGTGGCGGAGACTAAGGAAGGATTGCTGATGGTGGCGGCCTCGGAAAATGAAAGGGAGAGATAAGGATGAGTGAGAGTGGGAGTGAGGGTTTGAGACTATTAAGAGATAACGTACTTGTCTAAAAGAAAAAACATAATTTTTTATTTTTAATAATAAAATAATTTTTAAATGATTTAAAATTAAAGATAATGAATAAGGACTAATTGTGCAAATGGTAAAATGGTCATTTAAAAAAGTTTAATATTTTTTAACGGCTAAAGGACTATCGATGTTCAACTTTTAAAAATTAAAGACGGAAATTGTAAGATTTTCAAATAAAAAACTTAAAGTGAAATATGAACATATATTAAAGTACAATCCGTATTATTAACTCTTAAATTAGATAGGAGTTGAATCTCAATATATTTTACAATATTGATTTTCGTAATTTTAGGGAAAGAAAATAAAGATTGTGACCACGTGTATGATTTAATATGAAAATGGCATTATCTATAAATAGCGAAAATCTATAATTAAATTAATTGATTGTACGTGAAGATTTGGATTTGAGATTTAAAGTCAAAGAACTAATTCACATTATCGTTTACTTAAATATTAAATACAAGGTTGGCAAACTGTCACATACTCACATTTTTTAATTAGTGTCTATTTGATAATATATAATACGTAATTGATAACAAAAGTACAACTTACATACTATAGTAATTACAGGTCACATTATTATTAAATTATAATGTCATGTCAGCATAAAAAATACATATATAACTTTTATTTTAAGTATCAACTAGTTTCATGTGAGCAATTCTCCCTAATGAATATATAAATATATTTATATAGTTTAATGCTTTGTTTAACGTGACAGATTTAATTGTATGATAACCGCTCAAATACATACCTATAAGAATACATACGCTAATGTTTTATAATCATGTAAATTATGTTAAAATATAATAAACTTAATTTGATCTAATTCTTATTGTATGTAATAAGTATGTAACGAAATTTAAGTAGTATTTAAAAATATAACGTGATTACTATTTAGATCCATTGGGATGAGATCAAATAAAAAGGAAATTAAAGTAAAAAGTGTAAGAGAGATGATTATTTGATCATTTTTTGATATATACATCAACTGATAATTGTTAGTTCATAATCTTTATTGATTAAAACTATTTCTTCATCGATTTTTTTTATGAATCCAACATATTCATCACTTTTTAGATGAAAGCATTTTTTTCATCAACAAATTATTCAAAAATTTTGGTTTCAAAATCTACATTTGAAAATCTCTTTTGCTCTGTAAAAAGTGATGAATATATTAGATTTATCAAAAATAAATTGAAAAAAAACTAGTTTTAGTCAATAAAAAGAATTTTTTTTATTACCTCTTACCTTTTTTATCATAAAATTCTTTTTACTTGATCTCTACTCTAGATCCATTATACGTAAGATGAGATGCTAGAAAAAGGCGCCAAGTTACAACCCGTTTGTAGCAATATTTTTCAGATTCTGGCTACCTTTTTCAGGTTCCGACTATATTTTCCGGTTACATCTATTTCTATTTTATTTTTTCACTTTTTGAAACCCATTTAAGTCTTTGGGTTTCGTTTGAAGATCCGAACCCCATTTATTTTTTACAAAATCGTCGCCTCACCAAAATCAATGGCCACATCCAAAGTTATTTTGATTTCTTTTTTTTACTTGGAAATCTTGTAATGAATTCTTCTATAGTTCATAATTAATTCATAATTGTAATGGACTAATTTTAGCCTTTGGATAATGATATCAATGGTTCAAATTAAAGTTTAAAAATTTGGGCGGAGTGACATTTTCGTAATTCACATGTGATGCTTTTACAAATCACATGTGATTGTATACTTAATCACCCGTGATTGAATATTAAAATTTTAATACTATGATTTTTAAATGGAATTCATTGAACATAACTCATGAAAGTCATATTAAATATCAGAAAGATTATGTTTCCTCTTACTAGATCTTATTATGTCATGCTCCTATTCACTAGATCAGGACATGTGAAATACAATAATTCTTCTTCATTTTCTCACTTAATTTTAACACTTTTTTTATTTTGTGACTAGGAGGATAATTGAGAATACAAAGTATGAGAATATAGAACTTCTCTAAACAAAAAAAGTTGAAGAATATGCGTAGTCATTTGACGATAGACGAAATAAATTAATCAAGCTGGTAAAGTTCATTCACGATTGCCACTGGTCAAAGTCGTTTGATTTCTTATTTGCAAAGTCTTCCACTCAAGGGTGCGTATATTGTATTTAGGGTGTATTTTTAGGATAGACCTATATTGTATTTAGGGTGTATTTTTAGGAACAAATCGAAGTTTGTTGAATACAATGAAAATTAAGTCAAAGTTTGTTGTATTTTAATACAATTTATCCTTATGATATCAATGAAATTTTCTTTTAGTCCTATGATAACCGTTCTTAATTACTCTGTCTTATTAATGTTGAGATTTTCTTTTACCTAAAGAAAAAGGAGACATTATTCGATACGTAGTAATGACAATTATTGTTTTGATTGAACCCTTGAAATTTATTTTTCATTTTAAAATTCAAAATATCAATACATTTATATACAAATGCATGTATTTAAGGTTATCTAAATGCATAAATTAGTGTATTTATAGTAATATACGTAGATGAATGCATTTCTATAATGTGCAAAAATATAAACGTTTTTATGAAAATAATATTCTTTCATGTTAATTTGTATATAATGTTGTATATAATATATGAGTACCCTGATATGATTTTAAATTTTATTAACAATTAAATGTGTATATTTATGTGAATTTAATATTGAATAATAGTGTAAAATATACAAAAAAAAATTGTCCGTATAAATACCTCGCAAATTTGTGAGGGATTTCCGAGGCTCAAAACTCAAAAGTATTTTTTTAAATATATTTATCACTTTAGAATACAAATAATCAAACATATAGACTTCTATTTGTAAATACATATATTTAAGGTATCTGAATGCATAAATTAATGTACTTATAATAACATAGGTATATTGATATGAAGTGGTCATATAGGGTGGTAGTTGGTTGTATCGGATATAAATGAGTTGTAGTAAGATACTTATAATTTTGAACATTGAGTGTTTTTTATTATGTGTTATTTGTTCATATTTAGGTAGTAACTTTCGTGTTTATTTATTTGTTTACTAATTGTAGATGCAAAGGTTGAAAAAGATGATAGTAACATCATAAGAAAATGAACAAACTTTAAGACAAAAATTGAAAGCATTAAGATTGTTGACCCAGATCACTACTAGAAAAAAGCGAATTTCCGACTACAAAATTCGTCAGAAATCCGTCGGAAATAGCCGTTTCTGACGGATTTCCGACGGATTCAATCTGTCGGAAAAAACCTCGTCGGAAAAAAAAATTGTGACGGGTTTTCCGACGAAATGTAATATTTCCAACAAATTTATCCGTCGGAGATTATTGTTTACATAGTGCATTTAAACCATAATTTCCGACAGAAATCTGACAAATTTCCAAGGCATTATGAATGGTTTTTCAATCAATTTCCAACGGATTTTTTTCGAATTTGCAACAGATGTTTGACGAAATACCAACATATTTCCAACGAATTTTCGATTCATTTTCGACAAAGTTATGACAATTTTCCGACGGATTTCCAACGAATTTCCAATGTAAGTTTGACGGATTTGCAACGAGATTCTAATAGATTTGTGACGGATTTCCGATGAACTTCCAACAATTTCACAACGATTTTTAACCATTGCGACGAAATTTCCGACAACTTTCTAAAGAATTTTAGACGGATTTCTAACGAATTTCCAACGGATTTTTGTCAGATTTTATACATATATAATTTCTACAAATTTTCAACGTTCCTAATAAACTTCAAACCAATTTTCCAGAAAATATATAAAAAAAGAATAATACATATCGAATTACAATAACAATAACAATATATAACATAATTATAGCGATTATACGTAAACATCTATAAACAAATACCAAACATCAAAATTCAATAACTTCAAATTTAGCAAATATCCAAATATTCCAAAAATCATTTAGTCAATGTGCTAACAAGCATTAAAGTATGCAAATAAGTTTTGTTTAAATAACAACCAATATCGATATTAGCTAGTTGGGACGCGGGGAGCCTCTTATTCAAAATCTTTAAAATATTATCCACCTTTTCATTTGTTTGCTTAGTTTTTTCTTCTAATCGAGTCACCCGTTCTTGAACATCATTCAACCTTTGTATCTGCATAGTTAAATACATACAAATTGGTAACCATCATAATTAACTTTAGAGTACATATCAAATCTTTACAACTTACAAATATTATACTACTATAGTGAGTTGATACTTTATAGACCCATTATAACTTATATCACACAATATGTGACTAAAGAAAATAAATACATACACGTTATATCTAATATTCCATTTTTTTACATATTATGACCCACATATGACATATTAGAACTAGAAGTTATACTAGATATGTCTAGGTCACATTGAGCTAAAATAACTTGTATATGAACTAGTATGACGTATGTAAAATGTGGCATTAATATTTCTAAAATAATCATTAGAAACCAATAGTGCACAAGATAACTCGCACAACCTATTTCAACCTAATATTACACACTTAGTCCACTAAGACCATTATAACATAATTTTCTATCATTTCATCCACAATCAATCATACTAGTAATCTTGGATTGGAATAACCCGTATGAAAACTACTAGATAAGTCATACATACGTTTGAAATATATATGACATTACGAATCCTAATGTAGCATCTTTCTATTCAAAATCTAATGGAAGTTTATAGCTAATAGAAAGAAATAAAATCAAGTTTAAAAAATATCTAACCTGATTAATAGTTTGATCACTAGCTTGATACGCATTTGATGTGGCAGTACATGACATCCCTAGAGCACGGCTATCACCGAGAACTCCAAACAATCTCCCTTTTTTCATCTCTCCGATAGCGGTTTCCCATAGATAGAATTTCTAAAAACTTCTACCTCAGATACAGGACCTCCGCGTTCTTTTTCCTACAAAATTCAAAATTGAAAGCCAATATGAATATATAAATTTGTTAATTGCTTATGGAAAATAATAGTCGAATAATCTTGCCATTCTCGACCGCTGATGATCGAAGCTAAGTGATCCTTCCGAGTATACAGAAATTTGTCCATCAACTAAGGTGATCCTGTCATAGATAATGTTAAATCCATAAATAAACAAACGGTGAATATTATTTTCTTCTAGAAAAATTATATTTTCTCATACTACATCTCTATATTCCATCATTCTACCTACTAGATGATTACATGTGAATTTCGTTAATTTTATTTCTTTATTTCCTTCACTAATTTAACATGAATACAAAGTAGAAGAATATAGAAATATCTTTGTTCTAAATGGGATAAGGATTTTGGCGTTACATATGCATTAAATCGTCACTAAATGATATCTTATAGTTTTGCGGTGCTCTTGAATTGATGTTTTCCAAGTTGATAATTATTCATGTATCATTTCATTGCTTCTACTATGATATATCTCTATTATCATGAGAGTAATAATGGAATGAGAAGGGGGTGAGGTATAAGGGTGGGAAGGAGGTGGGGGTGTTTCCCATGGGGCTATGCTAGATTTGCTTAGGGGTGCATACCACACTAGATTTGCTTAGTGAATAAGGATTATGCTCAAAAGACTTCCAACAAGGGTGAATTTATTAAAAAGAGGTGTCTCTTGCATCAATGATTTGTGTTCATTTTGTAAAGAAAAGATAGAGGAAGAGGATCACTTGTTCCGTGATTGCCGGATTTCTTCTCAGATATTACAACAAATTTGTCATTGGTGGAGTATTGTTTATGATAATATTTCAAATTATGGAGATCTCTTTTATTGGGCATATTGCTTGGGGTTCAAAGGTAAAAAAGAAAACTCTATTTTTGGGAGTAATTTTTTCATTTGGAAGCAAAGTAACAACAAGGTGTTCAATGGTGTTAACTCGGTGTGAAGCTTTAATATGTTTAACCAAGTTCAAAGTCTCTCCTACTTTTGGTTTAAAAATAGAGGGCAATGCAGATTTTGGGAATTAATTGGATAACTTGGTGTAATAGGCCCATGGATTGTTGTTTGTAATCGTTTTTCTTCTGCTTTGTATGCTAGCATCTTGCTAATTTTTTCAGTTTTCCAACAAATATGTATTAGTCTTTTGCCGCTAAAAAAAAGTGTGGTGTGGAGTTTGGAAGTTAGATGGCCCCAAACTTAATTTGTCTCTTATTTTTATTTTATTATTTTGTTTTTATTTAATTGATTTTTGATTAATAGTTATTTTAGATCGATTTCGTAATTTAATATGGTGAGAAGTAATTATTACGAGATTGAATAGTCAACAACGAAAATATTGATGTCACAGTATAACGAGTATGAGAGTTATCAATCTGATGCTCTTCAAGATTCTAAGAGTTCTAGAAGGTTCTAGAGTAAGTCGCATTGCATTATTGATTTATTGAAAATCGATTTTCATGACTCGCTAATAGGTGAAGAAACCAATAATTCCTGGAATATAGAACTTATTACCCTTTGCAACTACCCATTGCAACTACCCATTGCATTATTGATATATTAAAAGCCTCCAAATTGTTTGACTTGACATGATCAATTAAGTTATTGGTTTCAAAAATCATATGAAGTTTTTCTGACCCTAAAAATCAATAGCTCATAAATACAATCTTTGAATAAGATCGAGGAAATATTATAAAAGAATAAAGATAACCCATTTGAAAAATCATTGGTAGCTACTTGCAGTAATCAGCTGACTAGACATAATGGTTTAAGTTTACTATATATACATACCCACATGCATTCTGAGTACTTAGCTCTATCAAACAAATTAAGAAGCCTAGATCGAGTCTCTTGATCGATAACTTAATTTCGAGAATCAATTAAGAGATTGATCAATGGCTCTAGCGGGCAAGATAATGATGTATGTGGAGATCGATTCGAGTGGGGATCTGTTATACGATATTGTTAGATACAGACCAAATGACATCTCTCAGATGTTGCCTGATAAGGTTCATAGCTGTGATTTGGTTCATGGTCAATGGGGAGCCATTAAATCTGTCATTTCCTGGAACTTTACCTATGGTAAATATGTATATAAAGTATTATAATCACTAATTACTAATTTTATAGTTAGTCTAAGTATATATATGTACGTCTTGAATTTAGTGAATTACTTTAACAAGGATATTAATTAATTAATTGTATCTTTTGCATGCATATATGGAAAATTAAAGATGGAAAAAGGGAAGTTATAAAGCAGGAAATTGAAGAAGTTAATGATGAAAAGCACAAGATAGTGTTCAAGGTACTTGAAGCAAAGTTAATTGAGAAGATATACAAGTCCTTCAAGATCATATTTCATGTTGAACCCGAGAGCGATGGAAGGTTGGCCGCTGTTACCTTTGAGTTTGAGAAGGTGAATGCACACATGCCTTATCCAACTGCTTTTATGGACTATCTATGCGATGTTTTCAAGGGTGTCGATAAATATAACACTAATAACTAGACCTTAATTTTTAAGGTTCTCTAGTTATATATATTAATGTACGTATCAAAATATATATGTTATTGTTATCTTTGACGATATATGTATAGTATTCTATCAATAAGTTGTTACATAAAATACAAAAATGTTATACTTTTATGTTATGTTACAGTGTGACACCAACAAAATTAACAAGCATCGATCAAATGTTACAATAGTTATAACTAATTAAACTTGTACAATTTCGTCATCTTCGATTTTTAAACGATGATTATCAACAGGAGTGATCTGTATCTGCACTTCGAGTTCACCACTTTCAACATCTTTCAATTGTAGAAGCATATCTTGTGTGATTGCATCCTCATTCCAGATGATATAACTCTCGTTGGCTAGGTCGTTATGATCAGTAGGTTGGACCGTTTCGAGTTTAGTACCAACGGGGAGGTGTTGCAAGTCATCTGTCCCCATTTCCAAACACTGGACATACGGATTTATATCTACGTTTGCTATCCCCATGTTATCATCTTCACTAAATGTGTCTTTATCATACACAGTCTAAAATATAAAAATATGTCAGTTCGTTTAATCATTTATTAACATAATTATAGATGTTAGAAACCAAATTTAGCTAATATTATATATATATATATACACACACAATGTAAACGAGTCGGGCCCCAATCCGGTACTCTCGAGTTGGCCTTCCTTTATGATTTTTTATGATTGACTTCGGCTCGTTTAAAATACATGAAGCTCGAAACCGGCTCATTTAGGCTCGAGTATTATTTTAAATTTCATCGAGGAGATATATATATATATATATATATATAACAATTGAAATAAAGGAATATTATATATAAACTTAAAGTCTTAAACGAGCCAACCATTTGAGACCTGAGCTCGGGCTTGTTAGGCTCATGCGTGTTCGTTAAAGCTTGGATGGTTTAGATCTTTTACCGATCCAAGATTAGTTAGCTCGCGAGTAGTTTTACATCTCTAATCCATTTTGTCAATTGGGTTTGTATGAAGTAGTTGACAGTTGATAAAAACTCAAAAGTAAATCATAGAATTGTTATCTTAGCTTGTTAATTAAGGAAACTGATCAGTTAGAAATGGGTTAATAACTTACTAGTTTGATTGCAACCTTGGGGTCCTTGATGGTCATTGTCAAATCGCAATCCCACACAGGATTGCAATTCCCCCTCGCCACCTTGGTCTTCGTTTTCTACATTAATTAATTAATAAAACACAAAGCTTTGTGTTAATTAATTAAGTTATTAATTATCCCAGTAGTTAAGAAAATAATAACATGGCCTAATTTAGGTTAACCTCGCATAGATCCTCATAATCATCTACATTCTTGAAATGCAGAAGAATATATTGAACATCTTATAGGCAATACATTTATACATGCAGCATCTTAAGGGAATTAATTCTTCAATTATATATATCGACAAATAATTAAACAAACAATATATATATATATATATAATCTGTATGTAATTATATTCATGTAACAAGTTTCGAATGATTAAAAAAAAATCAAAAATCGAATATGAACCTGATGATCCAAGGTTGCAACGACATAAGGATCACTGGTACCACGGGTTCTATCACGAACAGCAAGATTCGTCCCTTTTTTTATTGTTAGCTTCAAAATTCCTGTCACCCCTTCCATGTATTCAATCTCCCTAATCTTAATTCTTTCTTTCTATTTAATGATCTTAAGTAATTACTTTTGTTGATGCATCAAAAATGATACATTCATCGTTCAGGTTTATTCTTTGTTGATAAATGAAGAGAGAGAAAGAGAGGCTTGAATAAAATGGTTGATAGATAAATAAGGAGCTAGATCCATGTACTTGTGACTATATGAGGTTGAGGGCTATCATCACAAAATATTTAATTGGAGTTAATTATATCTTTAGTCTTTGCGATTTACTCAAAATCACACGTTAGTTATCACGTTTTAATGTTGGTCTCTAACTCACTTACAAATACAATAGTAATCTTACCGTATTCTTTTATTTATTTTGTAACTCTAAAATCATTTAAAAAAAGACTCTCAATGATTATTATTACTAATAATTGTAGTGGAAAGAATCATGGATGTGCAATAATGGGTGGTTATATATCATAGACGGTTCATGCAGTAGCATCTAATGACTATTTCTTAGTATGACTCGATTTTAGGGTCTCGTAGATTTATCTTTGTGAGTCATTTTAAGGGTTTCGTCAATTTAATCGGTTGTTCTTTGCGTATGTGTTACGAATTTGGTTCAGATGCTTCATTGATTGTTTACAAAATCTTCATCTCACAGATTTCATATATTCCCAAGGTACTTTTCCTCTTTTATCAGCGAGATGAAATACCCATTAGCGAGACCGTAATTTTTTTAAAAAATTTTGCCACGTGTCACGGAGATATTGGTCGACGAGATGACGGTTCATCGGCGAGGTCATCTGGACGCTATATTCATAAAAGAGTTTTTTTTGTTATTTTTTTTACTTGAACACTTATATTTGAGCCTATCTAGGTAATTGCTTTTAAATAATATCATGCAGCCAATTTAAATGACTTAATTATTAGCCCATTTTATTATATTTCATTTTATTGTATATGATAACATGAACTTTAACAAGTTTTTCTCTTTCTTAATGAAGAAATTCAAATATATATATATATATATATATATATATATATACTAGCATGATACCTGCGCATGTGACGGCAACGAATAATTTCTACTCGTTAACATGTCCGTTTTCAAAACGTATGTAGTATGGTATTCATGTCATACGGTGACAGCGAATAATTTCTGTTTGATAACATGTCTATTTTCTTTATCTTTTTTACATTTCCTTTACTTTTCTTTTCTCTATAATTGAAAAAAAAGGTTAAAAAAATAAATAAGTTAATTTGTATTGGCTTTAACTTTCAAATTAATTGTATTGAGTTTGATTTTCTTAAATATGTAAAGTTTAGTTATTAAAATGGAATATAAGAATCTTATCAATTATATTCAATAGTTACTCAATTTAGTTTATATGAATGATAATTTAGTAATTTTAAAACACTTAAAATTAGTTTATATGAGGGATAATTTAGTAATTTTAAAACACTTAAAATTTAAAAGTTTAAGCAAAAGGCATGAATGCTTTGTAATATAGTGTATATATATATATGTGTGTGTGTGTGTGGAGTTAAAAGTATATATAAAAGTTTTTAAGAGCTAGTAGAAACGTTTTATATATTAATTGTAATAGTAAAATTAAATTTGCAGTCTCATTTTGGATATATGTGGGGTAGGAACGTACATTTTATATTTTACTAGTATTGTGGTCGCGCAATGCTGCTATGATAAATAGTTTGTGTTTTATAACATATCGCTTTCAAGAATGTAATAATATGTTATTCGCTCGATTCAATGTCACGAAAATTTTTTCTACAACAACATGTCCGTTTTTTCAATTTTATTTTTAATTGCATAAACTATTTTTTTAATTTTAAAAATAAATTCTAAAATACATTAAAATAAGAAAAAAGATTTATATTACTTTCTTATGTTGATGTTTGATAATTATCTTTGTGTGAGATAGTGTATTAATATGAGATATTATATTTTAAATTAATAAAAAGTTGAAGTAAATTATGAGAGAGAATAAAATGGTTAAAGATTGAGTGGATGATATTAATTTAAATAGAATGATTTAAATTTAAGAATTCATAAAATTAAGGAGGTGAGAGAATGTTAAATGCTTTATATAGTAGTGTGTGTGTGTGTGTGTATATATATAGTATCAACATAGAACCATTTTTATTTATAGAACCTAAAAAACTAAATTTGGTCTTTAGATTAACTTAATCAATGGTTGAGATTAAAGAGTGACAAATATGTAATATTATATATAATTATTAAATTACAAGTCAATAAAAGGGTATAAATGGATAAAATATTAATTTATCTCTCTTTTTTTTAGTAATAACGTTCCAGCCTCTCTCCCTTCTCTCTCATTAAGTAAATAAAAAATTATCTCCCAAAGTTTAAATTTATCATAACTAATTAAGTTATAAGAGTTTAAGCCAAAAAGTTATACAAATTTACTAGTTTTTTAATTCTCCTTAAATCAAAACCACTTTTCCCATATTTTTGAAATTTTTATTTTTGAAAATGCAAATATTTTCATCACAGCTGAAAATGCAAATATTTTACTTTGATTTTAATCACAACTTAAAATGCAAAAACATTATACCATTGATTTTCATGATATATGTACATGTAGGTATATTAAAATGCAAATATATGTATATGTAAATGCAAATATATGTACATGCAGCTGAAATTGCAAATATATTATTGATTTTCATCATAGCTGAAAATGCAAATATTTTCATCACAATTGAAAATGCAAATATATGTACATACAGTTGAAAACGCAAAAAAATTATACCATTGATTTTCATCACAGCTGAAAATGCAAATATATGTACATGCAAGTATATGAAAATGCAAATATATATACATGCATTTTCAAAAAAATATCCAAAATATATTAAGACTAGTATTAGATTAAAGATGATTGTATGTTTAGATTTGATTATCATCTCCATCCATAATTGCATGTTCAGTTTTGAATTTTGCATTTTTAGCTGTGATGAAAATCAAAGTAAAATTTTTGCATTTTTAGTTGTGATGAAAATATTTGCATTTTCAAAATAAAATGTTTAGAAATATGGGAAGAGTGGTCTTGAATTAAAGAGCAAAAAAAACTGAAGCTAATTGTAACACCGGCTTTGCATATACTAGATTTTAGCAAAAATTCGCGTTTTTTTAAACAAACGTGATGTTAAACACGATTAATATCATTAAGCAGCGAAAATATTTACATAAAACATTGTCTCAGTATCTGGTGTTACGCTACAAACAACCGACCATAATGTACATATTACAACACAAGTGTTCCAACCAAATATCCAGAGGTAGGGGACCCGGCTCACCAGGTAATCTATCTTTGATCTGCAAAAGCGGTTAACATGGCACCGTTAGCTACACTTATCTAGTGAGCACAAACTTGGCATAAACTTCATTAGAGTAAGAACATGTATATCAGGCATAAGCATACAATGTTATCCTATCACATTGTGGTGTGCTGACACGATCGGTATAAGTTGTTTCTTGCAGGATAGCCAGTCCCGCTCAACACCAATACACCGTGGGATCAGGCACAACCCTCCGCGCTGGTGGGGGAGCATAAAGCAGTCCACCAAGCATCGTTAACGGAACCAGAGGCTCCTTAGGTAACTCAGCCATTTCTGACTGATTAACCCTCATGATATAAGGCACGACGGTTCTGCAGAACCTACGATCCGGAATGTTACCTCGAATCACCGTTAAATCCCGAATCTCCTGATCAAGGGTCCTTGGGATCCAGCTAACCGGCTGACCTTAACCATGCTTGCTGATGTTCGCGAACACATACACATATCTTGTTCATTTATTTAGCATGCATATTCATTTACTTCTTTTAACATGCAATCACATTCAGTTACTTCTTTATGGATCCAATCTGGATCCCTAGCATACATATCATTACATCTTTACTTAACCGATTCATTCAGAATCAATATCATGCATAGCATTTACTTAACTAAGCGGTTCCAGTACTGGATCCCGCAGGCATACACTTAACTTACTTATCAACTTATGAGCACAATCGTACTCGAATCATTTAACACATAATTCCTGCTCTACTGAGGCTTATGGAAGTCGGTACTCACCTGAGTAACTTAACAGGTAGTTACTTAACTTCTTGCCTTGTCTAGGGTTTCAAGTTCACTTAAAACATTAGGATTTACATTAATCATCTTAGCGTACTTAAAATAGCTACAAAGCCAACATAGGAAATCCCCAAAATCCGGATCCCACACAAATCGGACAATCTGTCGGATTTCCTGAAATCCGATACTTTTAAGGGAAATCCGACATTTTATGAAATCCGATACTTATCGGATTTCAACACTTATGCATTTGGAAACTTGATCACAAAAATGGAAATCCGACTTTCAATCGGAATCCAATTCTTTTATAGGAATCCGACACTTTTGTCGGAATCCGACATTTACATAGAAATCCGATTCTTTCGGATTTTGACTTATAACTTACATGGACATTGGGAAATCCGATACTTATCGGATTTTAGACCCACAACACGGATTCAAACATACGGATTTAAACTTGATGTGGATTCCGACACCCAAGTCTCGGAATCCGACACTTTACTCGGATTTGGGTAACATGCGGATTCCGACACCTTCATGTCTCGGAATCCGACTGTTTCAACCCAGAAACCGCCATCTTCGTCTATGGCTTATTTTCCAGAATTCGATTCATCGTTCATACATTTTTGTATTTCAAAAACATCCATTTTTTATCAACATGACTTCGAAAACACATCAAACCCAAAAAAAAACACCAAACAAACAAAACCCACTTGCAAAATAAGCTTTGCATATTCTAAGTGGTGTTTTGCAAGGATTTGAATATTCATTTCTATTTTAGATCATAAAAACAGTTTCATATACATTAAATCTTAACAACAACAAGTGTTTACCTTGATTTGGAATTCAAAATCACCAAATCCTTGTTGCTTCAAAAAATAGAGGAAAACCGAGAGAGAGTTGAGAAGAAGAGAGAATTCCGATTGTTTCTTGCGTGTATGTGCTTTTAAGACTTTGACCATATTGACTTTTCAAGTCAATATATATATACATACATTTGAGACCACATCCAGAGGCGGTTGCCTCTGGATTTCTCTTTTCTTTAATTACCTTAACTACTTTTAACATATATACATATATATATACATTAACACATTTACACACATAACACATTAATATACATTTAAACTTTCTTCTTATTACATAACTATCTTTAAATACATGTCTAACAGCTAGGCCCAAATCGAGGATGTTACAAATCTACCCCCCTTAAGAAGATTCCGTCCTCGGAATCTACTCAGTGATAAACAGGTGAGGGTATATGTACATGCAGATACAAATATATGTACATGAAGCTGAAAATGCAAATATACCATTGATTTTCATCACAGCTGAAAATGCAAATATATGTATATGCAGCTGAAAATGCAAAAAATTTATACCATTGATTTTCATCACAGCTGAAAATGCAAATATATGTACATGCAAATGCAAATATATGTACATGCAGCTGAAAATGCAAATATACCATTGATTTTCATCACAGCTGAAAATACAAATATATGTATATGCAGCTGAAAATACAAAAAATTTATACCATTGATTTTCATCACAGCTGAAAATGGAAATATATGTACATGCAAATGCAAATATATGTACATGTAGTTGAAAATGCAAATATACCATTGATTTTCATCACAGTTGAAAATGCAAATATATGTATATGTAGCTGAAAATGCAAAAAATTTATACAATTGATTTTCATCACAGCTAAAAATGGAAATATATGTACATGCAGATACAAATATATGTACATGAAGCTGAAAATGCAAATATACCATTGATTTTCATCACAGCTGAAAATGCAAATATATGTATATGCAGCTGAAAATGCAAAAAATTTATACCATTGATTTTCATCACAGCTGAAAATGCAAATATATGTACATGCAAATGCAAATATATGTACATGCAGCTGAAAATGCAAATATACCATTGATTTTCATCACAGCTGAAAATACAAATATATGTATATGCAGCTGAAAATACAAAAAATTTATACCATTGATTTTCATCACAGCTGAAAATGGAAATATATGTACATGCAAATGCAAATATATGTACATGTAGTTGAAAATGCAAATATACCATTGATTTTCATCACAGTTGAAAATGCAAATATATGTATATGTAGCTGAAAATGCAAAAAATTTATACAATTGATTTTCATCACAGCTAAAAATGGAAATATATGTACATGCAGATACAAATATATGTACATGAAGCTGAAAATGCAAATATACCATTGATTTTCATCACAGCTGAAAATGCAAATATATGTATATGCAGCTGAAAATGCAAAAAATTTATACCATTGATTTTCATCACAGCTGAAAATGCAAATATATGTACATGCAAATGCAAATATATGTACATGCAGCTGAAAATGCAAATATACCATTGATTTTCATCACAGCTGAAAATACAAATATATGTATATGCAGCTGAAAATGCAAAAAATTTATACCATTGATTTTCATCACAGCTGAAAATGGATATATATGTACATGCAAATGCAAATATATGTACATGTAGTTGAAAATGCAAATATACCATTGATTTTCATCACAGTTGAAAATGCAAATATATGTATATGTAGCTGAAAATGCAAAAAATTTATACAATTGATTTTCATCACAGCTAAAAATGGAAATATATGTACATGCAGATACAAATATATGTACATGAAGCTGAAAATGCAAATATACCATTGATTTTCATCACAGCTGAAAATGCAAATATATGTATATGCAGCTGAAAATGCAAAAAATTTATACCATTGATTTTCATCACAGCTGAAAATGAAAATATATGTACATGCAAATGCAAATATATGTACATGCAGCTGAAAATGCAAATATACCATTGATTTTCATCACAGCTGAAAATACAAATATATGTATATGCAGCTGAAAATGCAAAAAATTTATACCATTGATTTTCATCACAGCTGAAAATGGAAATATATGTACATGCAAATGCAAATATATGTACATGTAGTTGAAAATGCAAATATACCATTGATTTTCATCACAGTTGAAAATGCAAATATATGTATATGTAGCTGAAAATGCAAAAAATTTATACAATTGATTTTCATCACAACTAAAAATGGAAATATATGTACATGCAGATACAAATATATGTACATGAAGCTGAAAATGCAAATATACCATTGATTTTCATCACAGCTGAAAATGCAAATATATGTATATGCAGCTGAAAATGCAAATATATGTATATGCAGCTGAAAATGCAAATATATGTACATGTAGCTGAAAATGCAAATATACCATTGATTTTCATCACAGTTGAAAATGCAAATATATGTATATGTAGCTGAAAATGCAAAAAATTTATACCATTGATTTTCATCACAGCTGAAAATGCAAATATATGTACATGCAAATGCAAATATATGTACATGAAGCTGAAAATGCAAATATACCATTGATTTTCATCACAGCTGAAAATACAAATATATGTATATGCAGCTGAAATTTCAAAAAAATGATACCATTGATTTTCATCATAGCTGAAAATGCAAATATATTTACATGCAGGTATATGAAATGCAAATATATGTATAAGCAGGTATATGAAAATTCAAATATATAAACATGCATTTTTGAAAAAATCTTCCAAAATATATCAGGACTAGTCTTAGATTAAAGAGGATTGCATGTTCAGATTTGATTATCATCTTAATCCACAATTGCATGTTCAGGTTTGAAATTTGCATTTTCAGCTGTAATGAAAATCAAAGTAAAATTTTTGCATTTCAGCTGTGATGAAAATATTTGCATTTTGAAAATATAAGTTTTAGAAATATGGGAAGAGTGGTATTGAACTAAAGAGCAAGAAAAACTGAAGTTAATGGTATAATTTTTGTATTAAAAATCATAAATATGGCATAGTTATGATCGTTAGAATGATTAATGGGGTTTTTTTTATAAAAAAAAAGCTGATAGGCTTTGATGATCCTGGAAAGCGCGTGAGATGTAATCAAATTTTCAATTTCTTTTTTGCCCTTTTAAATGAGTGGCTGAGATTTGTTCTTTAGGTTCTATGTTTAAGGGTGGTTCTATATATAACCTAACCCTATATATATATATATATATATATATATCCAAATTAAGATAAATAACATGTCAAAACACTGATATATTTCTTAATAAATAAATTTATGTTTTTAGTTAACATAAAAGAAATATTGATTATTTGATATTCTTTGTTTTTCTCAAGCACATTACACATTTTATTCTATATAGTTGAAAGTTGGAACTTCAACTTATAAATACCTCCTTAATAAGATAAATTATATACATTTATGGACTAAGTTAAAGATATGACAAAAAGAACCGTTTGTTCCGAACCAACCAGGTCTCAAAACGAACCGATCTACACACTTTTGAGTCGGTTCCCAATCTTATATTTCTCTTATTTTGGTTTTATATTCCTCCGAGTCTGGGTTTTATCCGGAATCGTTTAAGCGACAAACCATAACCGGAACCTATTAATATATTACGGTTTTGTTCTCGGTCATAACTTTAGAACATGTTACGGTTTCGGTATTTTTCGAGTTTAGTCTAATTCGGACCTTTCGAAACGGAACTCATCTTTGATCTATATGCATTTGAATATGCCAAAAAGTGTACGTTCACTGGCTAGCATAAATTCTACCATGGGAATGTTTTAAAAAATCATCTACTTTCTAAACAATATCTTGTGTGGAACTTAGCTATAGCCTCTTGTGACACATTCATAGTTTATAAAAGTAGAAATTGAACACCTCGCCTCTCTTGCTAACATTTTTATCGTCAATGTCTTATTGTAATATGGTGATAGGCAAACGTTCAAATAAGAACTGTTTTTCGTACGAGAACCAATCTTAGCCGTCCAATTCCTCCTCTTTTAATTGGATTGTCCACCCATGAATTTCTTACATGCACCCTGCCACACTCAATTCCTTCACGCTCTTCATCCATGAATTTCCATTATCTAAAATGAAAGATCAAGATTGGTTTTCGCAGTTCTCGTACGAAAAACAGTTCTCGTTTGACTCTCCCTATGGTAATAATGCTAGGTAAGGCTCATATGTTTAAAAATTATATTATAATCATATTAATTTACAATTTTAAATATTTGAATAAATATTTTTCTTTAAAATAAAAATCTCTACCTTATGCTCCTAACAACTTCATTGCAATTCACACCCATAATTTAGGGAGTGAATGGAAAATTGGAAACGTCCAGTTTGGTCGGCAGGTTTCCCCTATCTTCTAGAATATAGTCATATAAAGCAGAAACCCACGCTCCATATCAAACCAACCAAACAAACCCTAACGCTAATTTTCCCTCCCTCCGGCGATCCCTCTGTTCTTCCCCAAAAAGCTTTCTCCCTTCGTCACTTGCCAATTCCATTTGTGAATGGTGGAAATCTTGATTCATTGGTGGATCTCCCCCCTTCCCTCTAGGGAGATCTCTTCCCCTACCACCTTTTTCTCATTTGGATCTTGCAACGAAGGCTGGTACTACCGCTGCATTGGCGTTGATCCGTGAAACCGGGTTCTGTTTTCGTCCTCATTCTTCTCACGATTCAGTTCAATTCAATTCGATTCCATTTTGCTTGATTGTTTTGTTCTTTCGATTTACGTTATAAACGATGTTGCTCGCAAAGCATAAGAAGAATCAGGCTCCGAAACCCGCCGGAAACCGCCTTTTGATTAGTGTCACCGTTGTCGGAAGCGCGGGTCCTATTCGTTTTGTTGTTAATGAGGCGGAGCTTGTGGCAGCCGTTATTGATACCGCGCTTAAATCCTACGCTCGTGAAGGTCGGCTTCCCGTCCTTGGCTCTAATTTCAACAACTTCGTTTTGTATTGCCCGGTGGTCGGAACAGAAGGTAGAATTTCACCAATTTGTTTCAAGTGTATTGATAATTATCGTTAGCGATGGAATTGAATTGAAAATTTACAGTTGTAAGGGATTTGATTATTTACAGCTCTGAAGGCATGGGACGCAATTGGATCGTTTGGAGTGAGGAACTTCATGCTGTGCAAGAAGCCTCCGAAGGTGGTGGACGGCGAAGGCGAAGATGGAAAACCGGTTACTGTGGGGATAACAAGGAAGAGCTCCGGCAGTTGGAAGGCATGGTTCAACAAATCACTCAATCTCAAAGTTTCTTCTCATTGAATCAATTTTCACAACGGAATCAAATAATTTGCTCATATAATTACAATCTGGATTTCCAGATCTCTACTAGAATTTGAAGTTGCGTTCGAATTCTTGGTTGTTAGATGGTGATGATTGTCAGATGAAATTTGATATGCGGGTCGGATTGGGTTTGGTTTGGTTTTGTTTTTCAAATTTATTAATGTCAACATTTCGTATCTTTGTTTCATAATTTAGTACACGTGTCTTTTGCATGTACAGAGGCGGTAGCGTACTATTCTTAGTATTCTATGCAAAACATCATTTATAGTTTGGAGGGAGAGTTCGTTGTCGCTATCCTGATAAAGATTTCATTTTCTTGTTTTTTAATGTTGTTTATGATGTTGCCCATAACTTCATTCTTGTCGTGTACTATTTTGATCATAAAGATCAGGATTGTACCTCAGACTTTTTAAAGACTAGGAGTTTAATCCGTGCCAAATCCAGAAACTTTTGTCAACGGTTGCACAAAGTTATGGCGTTGAAAACAATCGAATCGGAAAAATTAAATTCAGGTTATTCGGTTATCGGGTTTCTCGGATAATTTGGGTAATTCGGTTCCAGTTGCGGGTATATAAATCGGATTTCAGATATATCCAAATAACCTGAATAAGATTTTAACTTATCGAAATATTTTGTTTTTCACACCATCCCTTGATCTTGTTATCTATACTATTATATAAAGCATTTAAGTTTTTTGCTTAAAACTCTTAAATTTTAATTCATTTAAGATTACTATTCTACCCTCATCTAGGGCTGTCAATGGGGCAGATTGGATCGGATCTTTTAAAGATCTGACCTGACCCGTAGACCCATTTAATTGGATTTGGATCTGACCCATTAGCATTAAGATCCAATTACTTGGATTTGGATCGGATCCATTACTAATGGATCTTGACCCAGAGCGACCCATTTAATATTTATTATTTATAGTATAATTTATCAAATATTTTCTCAACCACTACCCCCACCCTACGTGCCTACCCCACCCCATCACACCACCACCACCCGCCACCGTCACCACCACTACCGACTACCCGCTGCTGCCACCGTCACTGCCGGCCGCTGCCATCACCACCACCACCGTCGCCCACCAGCCGCCGTTACCTTCACCGCCGGCCCCCACCCGCTGCCACCGCCGCTGTCACCACCGGACACCACCCGCCACCACCGCCGCCGCCAACCACCACCACCGCCAACCACCAGCCGCCGCCATCGTTACGGCTGGTGGTGGCGGTGGTGGGTGGTGGCCGGCCATGCAATTAAGTTAAGTTAAGTTTCTCACAGCATGCAACTCCACGAACCGGCCGGTGTGGATTGATTGAAATCCAATCTTGTTTATTGATCGAGATGTACGTACGTACGTGGGATTCATTGCAAAGAAAATTAAGCGCACTTCAATTCGTACGTGTCAATAATTGATCGAATAATAGTACCTAGTGTTATAATTGATATAACTTTTTTTTTGTTTGAACATAATGCATACACATTAATTAATCATATTTAAGTCAAAATTTTTTATATTTACTTTAGGGTTAAGATCCTCTCATGTACCAGATACTATATATAAGCACTTTAATTTAGTATAAATGTTGTGCAATTTTATAAGGATTAAAAAAGGGAAAATTATTAAGGTCCGACGACACCTAACATGCATATATTTGCTGAAGGTTCTGGTAGGAAAGAAAACCTGATCGATCGATGATCAGTCTCCTAACCGGTTTCCTCATAACCAGCATTTTGCTCCACCTCTAATTTAATTATGACATATATATACATACATACAGTCATACAGTCATACATATATATATATATATAGGGTAGAGATCAAGTAAAAAGAAAATTAAAGTAAAAAGAGTAAAAGGGATGATTATTTGATCATTTTTCGGTATATATATCAACTGATAATCGTTAGTTCATCATCTTTATTGATTAAAACTAGTTCTTCATCGATTTCTTTTTGATGAATCCAACATATTCATCACTTTTTAGATGAAAGCATTTTGTTCATCAACAAATTATTCCAAAATTTTGTTTTCAAAATCTGTATTTGAAATCAAAAAAAAAATTGATGAAGAACTAGTTTTAATCAATAAAGATGATGAACTAACGATTATCAGTTGATATATATACTGAAAAATGATCAAATAATCATCAATTTTACACTTTTTACTTTAATTTTCTTTTTATTTGATTTCACCCCTATATATATATATATATTTTGATGTTCATGTTCATTTTGGTGGTCGGCGGTGGTGGTGGTGACGGTGTCGGCGGCGGTGACGGGTGGTGGCCGGCGGGGTCGGTGGTGGTGGCGGCGGTGGGGGTGGTGACGGGGTCGGCAGCGGCGGCGGCGGCGGGTGATGGCCGGCAGCGGCGGGGGGTGGTGGCCGGTGGTGTCGGCGGCGGCGGCGGGTGGTGACTGATAAATTGACGATATTAAATTGTAGTTTAATATTAAATGGATCGACCCAGACAGATCTTGGATCGACCCACGTAGTGATCCAATTAAATGGGTCGACCTATTGGATCTCTTATTGGGGCGATGGATCCAATATTTAGACCCATTGGATCTAATAAATTGGGCAGATTGGATCGGATCTGGGGTAACATCTGACCCATTAACAGACCAACCCTCATCTACCAAAAAATTATTTCATAAAATAAACTTAATAACATTCCTTTTTCATAAATTCCAAAATATTCCCTTTCCATAAATTTCATAGCAAAACTTACGAAAGAGAATATTCCATAAACTTAATAACATTCCATAAATTTCAGAAAGAGAAAATATATAATATTCGCTTTTCACCTGCTAAATAAAAATTACAAAATTACATCTAAATTTCATTCCCTTTTCACCTGCTAAATAAAAATTACAAAATTACGTCTTTGTGTGTCCTCTTGATTAATACCTACCAAAACAACTCCTTACAAACCATTTTTATTCACCGTCGCCGCATTGCGCGGGTACCCCGCTAGTAAGAAATTAAACATTTAAGGATTCATTTTTAACCATCATTTGATCTCGTAATGACATTGGAGTTGGTGTGTGTCACCCTATTTGATTCCATATCATAGAATAGAAAGTTGCCAAGTATTGTACAAATACCCACTTAATGAAACATTTTACATTGGTCAAGTTACTTCATTTGATTGATTTAATCAAATACATAATTAATTATATTTATTAGAAAGTCTTATGGAGACCCATTGTCATTTTATATGCATAATTATAATTATATTTACTAAATACTTGTATTGAAAATATGAGAAGACAAATATAAAACATCTTGAGAGTTTACAACCACGTTGATGTTTTTGTATTTCTCCAATAGTCTATTAAATGAACACAATAGAAAAACTCAACAAAAAAAAAGAAATACGAAAGATCTTATTCGGTTAAACCCGAATAAAGATTTAGCCGAACCGAACCCGAATAAACTGAATTCTTATACGGTTCAGTTAATGGTTAAGTTTTTATAATGAAATACCCGAATAACCTGAAAACCGAATAAAATAACCGAACAACACCCCTAACAAAATTTATAGTTTGTTTCGTTTCACAACTCCTTATTCATTCACACAAGACTCACAAAAGATGCTAGTTGAGTCAGATTAGGTAAACGGATTGAAACCAAGTTAGTAAATTCCATTCAGTGATAATATTTAACCGAACCATAATGTCATACCCTAGAAGCCTAAAAATATTTAAAGAATGTAATACCCGTTCTTGAAATTTAAAATTAACCTAAATATTTTCAATGATATTGGTATTAGTGTTTTTCTCATCAAGAATTTAATATAAATTAAATGGTATTTGGGTTAAGTTAGTAATTTACATGTTGTTGGGCCAATATCTTAGCATGGGATTTTAAATAAATAAATAAATAAATATATATATATATATATATGTGTGTGTGTGTGTGGTAAACAGCAGGGCTGAAGCCTAGCATGATACACACACATTGATACATTAGGCCAAACTTCCTTTTTATAAAATATGTAGCCGCAAGGGAACGAAACGGAGAACGGAGGCAGTGTGTGTTGTGTGCATCTGTCGAGAAGAAGAAGAAAACTTTGAAGCCCTCTCTTCACCGATCTTTGTGAAATCGATTATGGAGCTATCAGGTTCAATTGGTTGTCTTCAATTTGTTCTCGGTGCTGTGTGCGCCGACCAAGCGGGGAGGGATTTGATCGACTATATGCGGTGGGTGTTGTAGTGCAACCGAGAAGAAGATTTAGCTGTATCTCATCGTTTTGAGCTTATTTTGAAGATGAACAACCACGTAACGTTCCTCTCCCTCTTGTGGTTATAAGCACACTATTTTCTGTCAAGTATGGTGCCGATTTAAGTATTTGTGGTTGGTTTCATGTTGATTCGAACGCCACTGGCCAAGAGCTTCAGTGGACAATTTGGGTGTCAAATGCTCATAATTAAATTTAAACCAGAGGAAATGATTTATGATATTGTCGCATTTAATTACATATTATTCGATAATATCTATCATTTCATATTATTAAAATGAGCTTAATTGATTAAATACGTACACTGATTGCTTGTGATTGTGTACAAGTTGAAAACAAGAATCCTTGAGTTTTTTACCTTAACTTTTACTCAATAATTTGTTAGATACAGTTTGTGCATGATCTAAGACAATGACTTGCATGTGTATTTACTTCTGGATCATTGTTTGCTTGTTCTGAGATAATAACATTTGCATGCAATAGAATAGATAACTTTTGTGAGACAATGAGAGTTAAGATTATTCAGTGATACCGTAGATAAACGTTTGAGTCTAATTCACCATACAATGAGAGTTAAGTGTGTTTTGGAGAGATTGAGTCATAATCGGATTAGTAGGACGGATGGTTATTGGTTCGAACACTCTTAAAACTTATCATATTAACCGTGCTTATAACAAATTGAACCTAGGGGGAATGATTCATTGATAAATACATCTTTGTCACCTGATTTCAACTTCTTGAAAATTGTTTTCAAAGTTAGTTTCAAAAACCCCATATATACTTTTAAAGCATTTTAGTTTAACTATCTTATTCCTTAATAGTACATTCAATTTTTATTCCCTTAGAATATGATCCTGATCTTACCCTATTTACTGCTATACGATCGGGGTACGCTTGCCCGTTAATGTGTCAGTCAAATTAAGTTAGATTAGTGTTAAAATTTAAGAATGATATTTGCGTATCAATTTAATGAATATATGTACACCATTTTCCCCAATTGATTCTATCTTAGGGGCAGGTTAGATTGATTTCGTTGACGTTCGAACTGTGGGAATAAGTTGGAAGGCAGGGTTGAAAAGGTTAGGCCCAAATTTAATGAACAAAAAACCCAAACTCCTTAACTAACGACACATTATGAAAACAAATAATCTAATTTACTTTACTTTTTAAAACAAGACTCAATTGCTTTTGACACCTAGGATTAAAAATATTAAGTTCAAGTAGATATAGATGGTGGTGCATATATGAATGAAGTGCATATAAAAATTAGGGGCAAAGGCCCCCCCAATGGCCCAAGAACACTTTTAAAGGGGTATCATGTGTCCAGGTGAGTAGTGGGCGTGGGCTTAAACACAGGCCCCCATTGATTTTGCCTCTCTCGACTAAATTACGACAATGCCGTCTGTCGCTCACTGGCTCTCTCTCTCTCTCTCTCTCTCTCTCAGATATAGCCGCTTCAACCAAAATTTTGCCTCTCTCGTTCGACGTTGTCTCTCCCGTTGATTACCACTCCTCATGATCGATCGAGATAGGGCAGATATAAGAGCTCAATCTCTCAAATTTCTTTAAGTAAGTTCCTATATCCTAAAGCCTTAAATCTCGATTCTTGAAGGTCTCGATTGAACTCTCACTCTCTGTTGAAGTCTCGATTGAATTCTGTTGAAGTCTTGATCAAATCTCTTCCTTTCAGCCGATTGAATTCTTGATATAGTTGATTGTTAATTTATGATAAGTTTGAGTCATCTACTGAGTTAGGGACTTAGGGGCTTAGGGCTTGTGATTGATATTTGTTAACTGTTAATTGTTAATTTATGGTATTTGATAGTTGTTAATTTCTTATTGTTATATAACTGATTGTATGTAGAAAAAGGTATTTTTTTTAAAATGACTACCATCAGGAGCAGGTGGTAGTCACCGTTATTAAATTTAAAGATATGTCACCATGAATCTGAGTGTTAATATATTGCGCAGTCTGGATCATTTAGGCTTCAATCTTAGCTATTACAGATAAGAAAAGGAAAAAGGCTAAGAAATAATAATTTTAAGATAAAAAGATATACATATAGAAGTATATAACCTGTCTCTTTGTAAGTTCTGGTAGCACACCAAACACTGGACAAATAAATTTAGAATGTCTTGTTTTGTTTTTGATCAGTCAAGAAAATAGGCACTGACTTCTCCTCTTGAATTTTACTTGTTACTTGTCAAATATGATCCGACCCGTTTTGATTTGTATAAAATATTCTTAATGGGTTAGCCAACGAGACCTACTTATTGGTGCCCCAATACCATGATTTTCTGGATCCGCCATGATCTAAATTTAATGTAGCTGTGAGGTGGTATCTCATTTGGAATGGTATAATCTCTTTATATCTAGATGTTCAAGCTTCAGATGCTTTAAGTAGTATTTCTTCTTTGATGGTGCTTTAGTATGGGTAATGGTTTTTTGGCTATTAATTTTAGAAGGGCTTGGCAGTCTGTTTGAATTGTGGAATTGTGTTATGATCTCTATTTATGTCAACACCGCAACACATGAGGTCAAGTGATATTTATAAGTAGGTTTAACTGGTTACGGGATTAAGAGTTTGTTGAATTGTAGTTACAAGATAAAGAGTTAGTTGTACTGGTTTTGGCAAGCAAGTTGAATTATAGTTATAATCATCGTATTTGATGAACTTTTGAAATATTAACCAAGTTATGTTGGGTGAATTGACTAATTGTGTTTAGGGGTCAATACGACCCCACCCCACTCCACCCCACCCATTTTGACTTGTATCAAAAAATTCTTTAACTGATTACCCAACAAGTCCTAATTTGTGGTGCCCCCAACGTCATGAATTTTTGGATCCGCTATATATCATTGGAAAACTCAAATAATATCCTTCTAAAACCTCTATTTTAACCCAGAATTCTAGCCCCCTTTAGCTTCATTCTTATCTCGGTTGCTAACCGGTGTGGAAATCATTACAAATAATGATACTTGAAAAGGACCCTATGAATCACTTAAAACCTCATATTCATGCTAAACTGGCCTAAACCACAATTATTTAAGCAAAGCCCAAAGATAGTTTAGTCAATTTGTCATAAACTTTTATTATAGCTTTTAGACATGTACGGATTTGACACATGTATGTTTATAGTTTATTTATGTTCATCTAATTTTGAAT
This sequence comes from Dittrichia graveolens, assembly GCA_038502395.1. Lineage (NCBI taxonomy): Eukaryota > Viridiplantae > Streptophyta > Magnoliopsida > Asterales > Asteraceae > Dittrichia > Dittrichia graveolens. The sequence goes on along the minus strand of JARJIL010000003.1, from coordinate 96,671,535 downwards.
CTCATAAAAATACAACTGTTGATTATCTAAAATGATAAAACAGATAATTACAAACATTTACCAAACTATACATAAATATCCGGGCACATAGACAAACACTTTGCAACAACACTCAATCCGACAGAACGGGGTGTGTGGGAGGTAAGATGTAGACATTCTTACATTTACTTGCACGTATAAAGACCAATTACTGAAAGTCCTCTGGCATAAAAAGGAGCAACACATGAAGAGCCCTTTTCTATAAATAGATATTATCATAATTATAATGTTATATATAATTAAAAATAAATTTATATATATATTCTCCAAATTCAAACTCACATCTTTTTTAACCATTACCCGATGTCCTACCGGGTAAAGCACTTCCCCCATAAGGAGGTCAAAAGTTCTAATCTCATGAGCGTTTCAATCAGGATTGATCATAGGATGCTTGGTAAACAACCATGAGTATACCGGTTAGGCTGCATATATCTGAGCAAAAGGCTTAACGCCCAGTAATCTAAACATAGAACATCATCTGTTTACTAGTTTAATAAAGGTCTAATATGACTATATATGAGTTTTACGGGGTTCTTGAAGGGAAAACTTCATAGACCTCTCTTATTCTATTACATTCGTGTTCCTCTGGCCTGCAGTTACTGTTTCAAATCATTGCCAGTTGCTGTCCATTGCTGCTGCTTGTGATTTCCGGTTCTTGTTTGTTAGCTGCTTCTCTTGTTTCCCTTCCAAAGTGCGGTGCTCGTTGCCAATCAGGTTGATTCCCTTGTGAGTATTTCTTGTTTCTCTTAATTTTATCTCATTCACACTGGTCTTTTCGATCAGATTACGCATGTTTTGTTTCTGATTTTGCTATATTTTTTGATAGTTTATCGACTCATTAAAATATTAATCGAATGATACAACTCTCTAGTCTCTATGATTCGTGCTTATCAGTGTTGTAGAAGTCGGGCTAGGCGGCCGACTAGTCGGCGCCTAGTCGCTCGGCGGTCCTTGACCTTGCAGTATATATGCTAGTCGGTCTAATTCCAAGGTCCTGGTCAAAGTCGGGTCTAGGCGGGTCTTAGGCGGGTCTAGGCGGGTGTAGGCGGGTCAATGGTCAAAAGAAAGTTTTTTTTTTAATATTTTAAAGCCTCATAAAAATTAGGGCTAGTCAAGGTGGAGTTCATATTATTGAACAATACGGGCAAGAAGATGAGTGACAAGGAAGTAGATGAAATTTGTGTTTGAACTAGTATTTAATGTCTTGAACAATTATATTAGTGTTTCTATTTTCTAAACGTATGTTGAGGGTCTATGAACAATTATATATATATATATATATATATATATTTGACTATTTATGAACATGTAGTATATATAATTTTGAAATTTTTACATAAGAAAATCCAATCCGAGTACTCCCCGAGTACTCCCCGCCTAGGCCGAGTACTCACTACTCCCCGCCTAGCGACTTCTACAACCATGGTGCTTATACTTAAGAAATTGTACAACATTGAGTCCATGTTTGAAATTTATGCTTCAGAAAACTTTTCTTATGATTCCTACTTATTTGCAAGTAATTCTGAAATTTGTTAATGTGTCTGGAATGTAGGGTTTTCCTCCAAAGGTAAATCCTTTTTCCCAATGCACCTGAAAGTTGGGATCTGTAATACACAATTTCGTTTCTAATTGGTTTCAAATTAAAAGTTTCTGAGATATATTGTTGTTAAAATCTCCAGCAATGAGGCCTCTTATATGTGTATATATTTAATTGTTACCTTCTGATGTAATTCAAATAAGCAATTTATCACTCTTGGATCTGGTTCTAGAATACGAGATAAAATGTTTTTTGGATGAATTTGTTCATGTGTTTTTATTCACATAAAGACATCTCTCAAGTAAGTGTTAGTATAATGATGCATTTATTCACTATGTTCTCATAATATCTCTGGTTTTAGTTGACTCTCCTGTAGTCATATTTGTTTGGTTGCTGTGTCACAACCTGAAAGTAACTTGGAGAAGAAATTGGATTTAGGAAAAGTTTAAAGATGCCTGTAGCTGTTCATTTAGTTCTTTGCATCCCTGTTTCAGGTGGTTTAATTGGATTGCCATTATGCCTAGTTATGTTGAGTGTTGACTTGTAACAATTGTTGGAAACCATTCACAATGTAAAATCAAAAGTTCAAAACCCATTGTTTGGTTATAGGACATTTCTTATTTGCTGATGGAATCCTCAATATGCAGTGATGATTATATAGTTTGGGTTTATTTTTGGCTAATGATGTTCTTTTTTAGCTCTTGAAAGAAGATTTCTCTCCAAATACGACAATTGATACACCTTGCGCTTTCGATTAGCAGTAGTTGATAGGTTTAACGTAGTTAGCAAAGAAATATTAGAAGCTTAGAGTTCACAAGTTCTCTTAAGTTATAAAGATATGATCATTTAAAGTAAATTTGTTCTTTTGATGCAGTAGATTTATTTTTGATTGCTTATTTATTCCATTAAATATTAATTGAATGATACAATTGTTCATGATTCCCGCTTATTCTAAGTAATTGTATAAGTCTGAGTCTATGTTTGAAATTTATGCCTCAGAAACTAGGCTTCTTGTAATATACTACCATAATCTGGGAATTTGATGTTGTAAAGTGGAACCATTGTTATGATTCCAACTTCTTTGCAAGTAATTCTGAAAATTGTTAATGCTTTTGACTGTTTGGAAATTGGAATGTAGGGTTTTCCAAAGTTAAACCTTTTTTCCAAACAATTCACATATCCCCATGCAACTGAAAGTGGGGATCTGTGATACGCACTTTCGTTTATAATTTGTTTCTTATTAAAAGTTACTTAGATTGTTTGTTGTTAAGAGCTCCTGAAATGAGGCTTCTTATATGTGTATTAATTTAATTGTTACCTTGTGAAGTAATTCAAATAAGGAATTTATCACTCTTGTATGTGGTTCTAGAATACTCTATAAAAAAAATTCTGAAAGAGTTTTTACCGTTTTTTTGTTCATGTGTTTTTATTTGCATAAAAGACATCTGTTCTCATAATATCTCTGATTTTAGTTGACTATCCTGGAGTCATGTATGTTTGGTTGCTGTGTTCCAACCTGAAAGTAACTTGGAGAAGAAATTAGATTTAGGAAAAGGTTGAAGATGCCAGTAGCTGTAACTTTAGTTCTTTGCATCCCTGTTATAAAGTGGTTCACTTGGTTTGCTATTATGCCTAGATGTTGTGTTGACTTGTGACAATTCATGGAAACCATTCACAAAATAAAATTAAACCCCATTGTTTTGTTATAGGACATTTCTTATTTGCTGATAGGGTCTGCGACATGCAGTGATGGTTAGGTTCTGGTTTATTTTTGTCCAATGATACCAAGTCAGTCACTGTCAGCGTGATTATTGAATGTTCTTTTTTAGCTTTTAAACAAGATTTTTCTCTAAATATGAAATTGATACCACTAGCTAGCAGTGCTTGATAGGTTTGTTTAACGTAGTTACCAAAAAAATTATAGAAGCTAAGAGTTCACTAGTTTTCTAAAGTTAAATATATATGATCATCAATCAAACCTTTTCTTTTGATATTATAGATTTGTTATTTGTTATAATTTAAGAAAATCTGTGGTATATTTTTCTTTTTTTAAGGAATGGATTAATTTGATTGTATTTTGTATTTATATTATTGGTTACCAAATAGTTGATTAATTGTCAGTAGATGGTCAGCAAATCCATTTTGTTTACCAAACAGCCCCTAACACCCCCTTCTCTTTGTAACAGTGCAAGGGTAAAGCAGTGATGGAGGACAAAAAAAGCTCTGAGATGAACATTGCCATTATTCATCCTGATCTTGGAATTGGTATGCACACAATGTCACGCGTGAATATTGGTTTGCTTTACTTTGTTCGAATATGGATCAACCGTATCGGTTCAATTCTTTATATTGTCATTTGCGATCTTCCTAGGAATCCTTGTATTTCCCTTTTTTTTATTTCAAATACCATTTAATTTGTTCAATAGAAAAATAAAAAAAAGTTATGTTTGGAATCCTAAAAGTTATGTACAAGGCTTGGAAGTTGTTGTTCTTCTATAATTTTAAACTATTCATGTGTGATCAAATACCATTTGACAATTTTATCAAAATGAGTTAGTTTAAGATGCTTGTCACTTCCCATCCAAGCTTTTTGAAGTTTTGTGAAACTCAAAAGCAATTGCTATTATTTGTTAGTAATCTCATTTCACAGAGCGTAACGAGAACCAATTTTATGATAATATGTAAATATGGAGGCCGCATGGGTTAACATATATATGAAATTTAAGATAAATAAGGGCTAGTTAAGTATTAGACCATTTTGCCTGATGCCCTGATTCCCATGCCTTACTCTTGTTTCATAATGCTGTCCTTTGATTTAACCTTCATTTGGGCCTTCTTACTTTGTACGCCTAATTTTTCGTGGTTATAACTGTTTTATTTTATTTTCCTGTTGTTTAGGAGGAGCTGAAAGGTTAATAGTTGATGCAGCAGTGGAACTTGCATCTCATGGTCATAATGTTCACATTTTCACATCGCATCATGATAGAAATCGCTGTTTTGAGGAGACCCTCGCGGGTAATAAATTTTATTTGCTCATCTTTGAAAAAATTGTGTACATAACCTACAGTTACTTACATTCATATGTAACACACGCGTTCTTGTGAATATTCAGGTACATTTGCAGTTACAGTTTATGGATCTTTCCTTCCTAGACATATCTTTTATCGTTTTCATGCAGTATGTGCATATCTTCGTTGCATGTTTGTTGCTCTCTGTGTGTTGTTCAAGTGGCCATCCTTTGATGTTGTAATTGCTGATCAAGTATCCGTTGTAATTCCAATTCTGAAGCTCAGAAAGTCTAGTAAGGTTTGATAGAATCATATTTTGAATATCTACTTGCGTTACATGTCATGAGGACGTTTTACCAATTGATTTTGCCTCCAATGTAGGTTGTTTTCTATTGTCATTTCCCTGATTTGTTGCTGGCTAAACACACGACTCTTGTTAGAAAGATATACCGGATGCCCATTAACTTTTTGGAACAATTAACAACAGGGATGGCAGATCTAATTCTTGTTAATAGCGAATTTACAGCATCCACTTTTGCTTCAACGTTTAAGCGTCTTGATGCTAAGGGCATAACACCAGCTGTGCTTTACCCAGCAGTAAATGTGGATCAGTTCAATAACCCAAATGCTTACAAGTAAACCATATGCTGTCTGTGTGTGTTGAATTTTCATTGTTGCAGGTTGAGACCTTTGTGGTTTAAGGGTCTTACTTTGGATTTTCATTGTTGCAGGTTGAATTTTCTTTCAATCAATCGTTTTGAAAGGAAAAAGAATATTGATTTGGCGGTATCAGCATTTGCAATGCTTGGGTCTCTTGATGTGACATTGACTATTGCAGGCAAGTGCCTTTGACCTTAGAATCCAGTTCATCTGAATAGAATGTTTGGTTGTCTTCAATTATAATAAGTTGCATCGAGTATATTTAGAAATAAGATAATTTCATCTTGCATTATGTTCTGGCTTATTGTTCATACGTGTTGTAACCTTCTTCTACATGAGGCCGTATTAACACCAACTTCTGATTAGTTGTTTTATTTATCAATTCTATAATTAAAATTAGGCATCTAAGATTCTAAGCTGGACCATTTGCTCTCCTGGAGTAACTTTGATCTAATATAGCATGTGGTTATAGAACTCAGATGGCTGAATTTTATATATAGTTTGTTACTTGGTTTTAAGCTGTGGACCTTTTTCTTTTCATTAATAAATACTTGCTATTGATCTGTTGGAAGGTTATAGCTTCTTATTCAAACACAAGTTTCTTATGTATTTTATGTTACGAGTTTCTCTTCAGGTGGTTTTGATGAGCGTTTAAGAGAGAATGTTGAGTATTTGGAACAATTAAAATTCTTGGCAGAAATTAAAGGTGTGTCTAAGCAGGTCAAATTCATCACATCTTGTCCCACTGCTGAAAGAAACGCTCTTCTGTCTGATTGCTTATGTGTTATTTATACACCAAAGGTGCCCTAAAATCCTCTATATTTTATCTTTTATTTCTTCCTTATAATTACATCCCCCTTTGCACAAAGGAAATCTTAGATGCTTTCCAATTTAGAGATGGTAATTTCACCCTATTAGTTATGTGTATAAATCCTCTATGGCTGCTTCAACCGTGACCTATTTTGACCCTACCCGATCCCGGCCTTGCTACCTTAACTGTTTGTTTAAGGCCAAATATTCAATATGTTATCTCATTTTCCCATGTGGGTCCGAGGAAAAGAATTCAGATTGGTATGAGATGATAGCATTAAAAAGTTTTTATGGTACTATTAAATCTGCTAAAGGTTTTGAACTTGTTGCTTATTGAAATCATGTTATTGGTAGGATGAACACTTTGGTATAGTTCCATTGGAAGCAATGGCTGCCCATAAACCCGTGATAGCGTGCAATAGTGGTGGCCCAGTGGAAACCGTGAAACATGGAGAGACCGGTTTCTTGTGTGACCCGAACCCACAAAGCTTCTCATTAGCCATGGCTAAGTTCTTGGAGGACCCCTCATTGGCAGAAAGAATGGGCACCAAAGCAAGGTCCCATGTTGCCTCAACATTCTCTACTAAAACTTTTGGTGAGCAATTGAATCGTTATCTCATTGATGTAGCAGCGCAGAGCAAACATCACAAACGATCTAAAGTAGAATGAAGAACGCTGCTGATGTATTCACCATATTTACTTTTGCTTTGACATTAGTTCAGAAGTTTTTGATCCATCCGATGTCTTACTTTTCAAGATTCGACTCATACGATTGGCGTTTGTGTAAATGAATATAGAGGAAGTAATTTTTTAAAAAGTAAATTACAACTTTGGTCTGGATGGTTTGTCCTAGTTTGTAAGTTTGGTCCTTGTGTTTCCAAGGATTTAATTTCTTTGTAACATCCTTGTATTTTGTCTCTAAGATTGATGGCCTTTAAGAAAGTCATTAAATACTTAAAATGATTATTTTGTCCTATAATATACAAATGGTTCTCATACTTGATTAATATATTATTTTTCCTTTTTATTTTTTGGTTGAAAATCTAAAGAGAATGGGATTGAACACAAGTGGTTTGTTGGACTTGAATATTTGAGGCATTTTGAATGGTATTATTTGAAGATTTAGGTAAGAAGTTGATTTCTATTTGGGTGAAGAACTGATTAGTGGTATTTACGTATTGTTGTGTATGAATATTATTTGTTGGGTGGTCAATAACGATTGATGGTGGTGAATGATGGTAACAAAGTAGTTGGTGGTGGTGATGATTGAATAACATAAGATATAGAGTAATATGTTCTCAAAATTAAAAGATATGTTAACAGAATTCTAGGTATTATAATGATAGATAAACCAATTTTGCATAACTTGTTGGCCGAGAGTAGCAAATATTCGATTTAGGCAAGTCTATTATATATATACATATTTCAAATTGTATATACTACATGTTGATAAATACTTAAATATAAATATAATTGTTCATAGACCCAAAAAACATGTTTAGAAATTTTAATTTAATTGTTCAAGACTCTAAATACTATTTCAAACAGAAATTTCATATATTTTAATTTCACTCATCGTCTTGTCTGTATTGTTCAACGATTTGAACTCCATCTAACTCATATTCAACTTCCAATTCCTCATCTTCATTCTCCTACTCGAATTTTTCATCAAAAAACTCTCGATCTAGCGCTTCTTCAAGGTACTAAATATTCATCTGCACCCGTGGCTTCAACAACCGTCTCCCATGATAGTCCCGTCTCAACTTCATTTACACCACTTTCAACAATCCAATCTTGAATTTCATCAAAATCTTTCGCTAGAAGTACCTCTCACCTTTCTTTTTTTGTTTTTCTCCATCAAGTTTGCATTAAATTGAATAAAGACATGATTGTTCAATTTTATTGCCTCTAATCTATCTCGTTTTTGTATGTACCTTCAAAGTTATAATTAAGCAACAAAAAGTTCAAGTAAATAGATTGTACGTATTTAATAATTTACTTAATATTTCAAGTTAAAAGATACTCGGTATGCTTCAATTTTTTTTACATCCCAACAAACTAGTGGTTAAAGAAAGTATTCTTACAGCAACCTTCATTAAATGAGGGGTTGAACTACCCAAAGCACTCCATCAATTTGCTAAAATTTTGAAACAAAGATAGTATGAAATTGGTAAAGTTGAAAATGTATAAAATAAATTAATGAAACATTAAATGTATTATCCGGATCATATTTTTCATCACTCACCCCACATCCTTTGATTACGACTACTCGCCCAAAATTTTCTAGTTTTTCCTTGTATATTGGCATCTCAACTATCATGATTTAATTTTCAATGTTATAATCTTTCGGATATAAAGTCTCAATAACATTAGCAACCGCATCATTGGCATCAAGATCATGGTGGACCTTCAAATTGTTGTAAAGGTAATATGGGTTTAAAAGGTAGATCACCATATGTAGGCACGTGTCAAGTCTTCCTTTTATCTTTACTTCAATGATTTATATAATGAGTTCATACGCTTTGTTGTTATTCTCCAAAGCCTCTATGATTTCCTTTTTCGCCTTTTGAAGCTCACCATATACAAAACCCATTGAAGGCTTCTAATCCGCATAAACCATTCGCAAGATTTTGACGAAAGGTGTAAAAACTTTTAAACATAAAGTCACATTGGCCCAAAATGTGAGACTTAAAACTATTGTATAAGCGGATTTTTTTTTCACCGTCTTGGAGAACTTACATTTCTCCCTCTAATCACTAGAAAACATATGCCTAAGTTGAGCATTTTTCTCAGCCAAACTTTACACAATTTATCTTTTCTTTGTAAATTGTCTCATCAACCAATTTTTTCTAGTGAACACAAATAAATATGGTGAGTTTCTTTTTTGATGAACTTACATTTCTTTTCCATGCATGTTAATAAAAGAAATAATAAAAAGATAACAGAAAAAAAAACACCGTTAAACTAATAAACTTAAGGGCTAAGTAAAGAAAGATTACCTTATAGTGAGAGGGCAGCCCCAAAATCTTTTACCGGGGTTATCTTTGGTCCATAAAATCACCTTAGGTGATCATTCTTTATGGTTATAAACCTTTGATTCACCATCAATGGAAGTTAGGGTTTGATTAAAATACGAAGAAGATAATATCGATCGAAAAATTAGAATTGAACTAAAACTGTGATGGTTAAACCATTATAACAAAAAAAAAACTAAATTTACAACTTATAGTTAGTTAAAGTATCAATTGTGAAATTAACTCAAAGTTAGATCTACTTAGTAATTTAGTATGTATGTGGTAAAATTTAGTATGTATGTGGTAAGTGTATATGTAGTGGAAATTTGGAATCAAGTTGCTTCATGGTTGAAAGTAAGGGGAGGGAGCTTGGGCTTGGATGTGGATATATTCAACATAAGAATAAGAATATATGTTTAGTTATCGAAAACAAAAATAAATTAATAAAGTTTTATTTTCTTTTTATTTAAAAATGCTTTCTTTTGCTCGTTCCATTCAAAACAGATCGTTAGTTATTTTTTTTATTTTCACTTAAAAATTATTTAAAATTATTAAATAATCTTTAATCTTTAATATATATTAAAATAATATATTTATGACATCATCGAACTATTTTAGAATATCTTTTACTAATTAGAATCCTTTATTTTAAAATGGCTTCAAATTATTCTTAGAATTTTTTTCGCTAATCATCCTTATTTATTTCCTAAAATGGCTATCAGCTCAAATATGTGAGTATCTCAATTTTCTTTCTTTTATCTTTCGATTTTCACAAATGTTTTTTAATTTGTTATTGATATATGAATTACATGTTTAAGATTTCAGATCATAAATATTTAAAATTTACATAAATAATCTCCGTATAAATAAATGAGGTATTAAACTTAATAATATATAAAAGTTTTATTAATATTATGGTGTGAAGATTAACAATGTTGTTGTGGAAAGACACAAGTAGTGGGAGTGGGCCCTGGGGGATAAATGAAAGGAGCAATTTATAATGGGCCGGCCACTCTTATATGTTGAGTTGTGGGAAGTGTCCCAACTAAAAAAACCACTTTATATAAAAATATCATGAATGAATGAATGAATGTCATACTTCAAAGACTTTGCACCAATCAATAAACCCGCAGTAAAACATATATTTTTCCAAAAGTTAAAATAAATAAATAAATAAATAAAGTTGAAGTTGTGACGTATGAGTTAAAAAATTTATAAGGATTTGTAAGACGAATATTGTATTTGTATGATACTTTTTATAAAAGTACAATACTCTAAATATTTTAAGTTTATTTTTACACATATTGATAAGAAAAATACCTATCCATCAAGATTTTAGTTTGTTTACTATCTACCGGTTAACATATAAATAGAAATTACTTTCTTAATTAGTTTTTGTGAACATAAATAAATTTATTAGTTAAAGTATTTATTTATTGAATATGTAAAAGATCATCAGCAATGCAATGCTTTTATTTAGATGATCCCTAGGATTCCTTTGATTGTCTATCGAATAGAAATTCCCTTTCATGTCCACTCTAATGCCATATATATATATAAAAAAAAGAACTTTAGGAACACTGCATCTAGTCTATAAAATCATTGCATCAAACTTAAAATCATTGCATAATATCCGAAAAAAACATAGAGTTCTCTTAAAACTAGTCCATCATGCGCGAATTAATCGGTGGATTCTTATTTAAGAACCAATACATCTTGTTAAAAACACTGCATCTAGTATAAAATCACTGCATCTTATCTTTATAAACATACTAATAATAATAAAAAAATAATATATAAAGCACAGTACACAAAATTTGACTATATATGAAAAATGTTGACTTTTGGTGAAAGTTTTGGGGTGTTCGCAAATTTTGGTGAAAATGCGAACCATTTGCCAGGTTCGCAATTGATCCCGTTACTCTCTCTCTCTCTCTCTCTCTCTCTCTCTCTATATATATATATATATATATAGGGGACGGTTCAAACGAAAACTGTTTTTCGTACGAAAACTGCGAGAACTAATCATAGCCGTTGATCAAAAAGATGGATGGTCAAGATTAAAGAGTTGTTAATGGATAACCTTAAACTAATCAAACTTATCCTTAATTAATTAAGGGTAATTTGGACCTTTTTACATTGCCCCCAAATTTTTCAAACTAATATATCTCTCATATGAAAATGTATTAAATTACGAAAATTATACCAAATTAACGAGAAAATTATGATCTTTAATTTGAGACCGATCTAGCTATATTTTTTGAAATATTTTTTTTAATATTTGCTGGGTTTTTTTTGGTACAATTGACATTTGCACATGTACAAATTTGCATATGTGCAAATATATGCACTTGTGCAAATGCACAGATTCACCTAGTTTTTTCAGCACAGATGTAGATATGCACATGTGCAAACTTTGCACATGTGCATATGTCGAGAGCTGTGTAAAAAAACCAGCAAACGTAAATTTTTTATTTCGAAAAAATATAGCAATATCGGTCTCAAATTAAGGAGCACAATTTTCTCGTTAATTTGGTATAATTTTCGTAATTTAACACCTTTTCATTTGAGAGATATATTAATTTTAGAAAATATGGGGTAATGTTAAAATGTCCATACTACCCTTTCCCATTTAAAATAAATAAAAAAGACAGGAAATTAAATGATTTGCCAGAAATAATTCTCGTACGAAAAAGAGTTCTCGTTTGAACCGCTCCCTATATATATATATATATATATATATATATATATATATATATATTGAAAAGTTCATATGAGAACCGTTTTTATTGTGAGAACTGTGAACACTAATCTTAGCCGTCAAATTACTTCTCCTTCAATGGGATTGTCCACCCATAAATTCCTTACATACACCTAGAAGAGTAACAATGATTAGAAACCATATAAACAGACTAGATTAGATGTACGTGTAATACGCAGGTTGATTTAAAAAAATAGCGACAAATGACGTCGACACCCAGACTGGCGCTGGAAACGTCGACACGAGGTTGAGGACAAACATGGTATGTACGAAAAAGCCAAATATTTATTGGCTATAACTAAAAAGAATTTAAAATATTTATAGAATATTTTAAAATGATAAATCTGTAAATTTGGTTAAATATGATATTTTGAAATGTCATAAAGAGTAAATATGATATTTTTAAATTAGTATGGGTAAATATTATATTTTAAGGTTTAAGAAGGACATACCGCATATATGAATTTTTTTCTAATAGTTTTTATTCGATTTTAACTTAGAAACGTCAAAATCAAAATTCTAATTTTAATTAAATGGACGGTTAAAATTAAGTAATTGCATTTATTTATTAAATGAAGGGCTATGATTATTGAATAAATTTGATCTATGTTAGTCTTTTATTTCTATCAGAAGATATTCCAATACAATAGTGTTTCAAGGTAAAGCTACTAAATTTAAAGGTTTTAGGCCTCAAAATTTTTAAGCTCCCATAATACACCTTGAAAAATCTTGACTCTTGAGGCACAATAACTTTTTTTATATTAATGGACTAGTTTATTTTAGAATTAATAATTTTTAAAAAAATTATTCATTTAGAATATGACACACTTATTAATATACTTAACGATTGAAAGAACATTAACACTTTTTCAGATGCTTAGATTGCATATAGAATATGTTTTTTATTCTTGTAACGATTGTTCAAGTGGGACAAAGTTTTTCAAATTAAATTAGTAACTAAATTATTTGAGATCGACAATGTCACAAAGAAAGACTAAAAAGACTAAATGGCTTGGTATTTTACTAATTGAAAAAAAGTTATTATATCAAATCGACAAGAAAAGTAAATTTTGTGTGAAAAAAATAAAAATACATCGTAAATTTGCTAATCAAAAGGCCTCATTTTCAAAGCTCACTTTAGGCCTCCAACAACTTCGAGACAGCCAATAAAATTCCACACTAGAATCAATAGGTTGTAGAAACTTGCATTTTCCTTTGTTAAGAGCATGCTAGGGTAACATTCTTTCTTTTAATCATCTCCTTTGGACATGTGTAATAATAAGACAATGTCTTCTTTTGTTTACTACACAATTAACTCTCTAAAAGTGATTTTTGACGTCTCATGTGCACTATTTTCCTATAGTTTTTCAACCACAATGAATGTGTGGCATCTTCACAAATAGGACATGCACTCACGCCTTTCGTATTGTGTAGAGACAAATTGTCGTATATATACCAGGAAATTCTTCTTGTACACCTCTAATTAAGTGAAGGTTCTTAAACCTAGTTTTTGCCACCTATAAATAACGAGATATTTGTTTGAACTTGTTTTCTATTAGGGGTGTGCATGGGGCGATTTTAAGCTCAAACCAAATTCAATTCGCTAATTTCAGTTTTAGGATTTTCAAATCCAATGGTTTCTGTTTTTATCGGTTTCGGTTTTGGTGGCTTCTAGTCATTAACGGTTTGGTTTCGGTTTTAAACCTGAACTTTTTAACATTAATATATAATTTTCTGCACGAACTTGCATTTTTTTTAGCATTATATACAAATTTCAATAACAATATCTAATTTCCATCTTTAAATCAATGTCTTATAAAATAGTTCAACACTAAATACCATTTTCAGCCCGAAGGGAATCATAATATAAATGTCGTTTGAAAATAGGTAAACGATAAATGGAATGAAAAGTTATTGACCTTAGTAATTGAACCTTGAAATATTTTTATGGGCTTCATTAATATCTATTTAATAACTATAGAATTAAAAATAGGGAAAATTACCGAGAAAGGTAGCTTAAATATCAAAAATTTCCAATAACGGTAAAGTCCAATTTTTTTAGCCGAGAAAGGATTATAAATTTTAATTTGTAACAAAAAAATTGTATAATGACCTCTTAGACCTAACAAAAAAATATTATAAATTTCAATTTGAAACAAAAAAAGGTATAAATTTCTCGTATTATACCCTTTTTTGTTACAAATTGAAATTTATAATCTTTTTTTGGCCAAAAAAGTTGGACGTTATCTTTATTGACAATTTTTGATATATAGGTTACCTTTCTCGACAATTTGCTCTTAAAAATATGTATAATATATTAAATATTAGTGGGTTAGTTTTCTAATGGGGTGAATTCTGGTTAAAACCAAACCGAACCATCGGTTTTTAAATGGTTCCAATTTTTTTCAATTTTAACGGATTGGTTTTTGTTTTTCTGTTTTTTTGCTCACCCCTATTTTTTATTTACTGATCCTTAATTCTATTTAGTGAGCTTGATTCATTGTTTTATAGTATTGAATAATCAATTTCTTGACAATAGGAAAGCGATCACATAGTTGATAGTTCTAGAAAAAAAGAAATTTGTATACAATATTTTTTGACATAAATATTACTAATTATTTTTTCTACCACATGTTTAACGATATTATAATACAAATATACACTTTATGCTATATATGATACAAAAAACCAGTTCACAAATCATCCCTCGAAAAAATAACAAACCAACAAGTTTTTAAACAGTTATGCCAAGATAACATTTGAGAATTAAAATCATTTAAGCGTAATAAACTTTTTTTAAAGAAAAAATAAATAAATAAAAGGTCATTTTCGAAGCCCACCCGACAATATTCATATTCATATAGGAAAGTGTTGATGTGAGTTAAGAATTGTTTTTGTAACCCCACGTTTGATGTTGACTTCCCATCTACCTTTCTATCACCACACCCCACCCCACCTTCATTCATCCCCCATGCATTTTTTTAATCAACTTTATTTTATTTTATTTTTTAAAAAACCGTTTATACCTGTTTTTTAATTAGTTTTAAAGACACAAGTACATATAAGTTTTAGATTTAATATATGGGATTCTTCTATCCATACCATGTATTGAAATTCTGGCTTTGGTATGGATGATTCATCCTAATTACTTCCTCGATCACTTTCTGCAGGCACTAATAGACTAATCGTGAACTCTGTGCGGCCGTACCTCCTGTACTCCCTCAAAGATACCCCTTGTAGTTATACATGAGTTTAATTAGATGTTTAGAATTTTTTTTAATGACAAACATAAACTCCATCTAAGATATTTAGATAATAATCAGTTTGAACGGGGAAAAAAATTACATGACATTGATTGATAAAATGATATTTGTTCTTTAGTAAGAGTATACTAATAAAGATGTTTCGTCATTAATCGGTTATCTAAAGACTTTAATACTTCAATTCACAAACATTTTAAGATATTAAAATTTTTGTGAAAAGAAAATATATTAATTTTCTATCGGGAAAATTATATATATATATATATATATATAGGGTAGAGATCAAGTAAAAAGAAAATTAAAGTAAAAAGGGTAAAAGAGATGATTATTTGATCATTTTTCGGTATATATATCAACTGATAATCGTTAGTTCATCATCTTTATTGATTAAAACTAGTTCTTCATCAATTTCTTTTGGATGAATCCAACATATTCATCACTTTTTAGATGAAAGCATTTTGTTCATCAACAAATTATTCCAAAATTTTGTTTTCAAAATCTGTATTTGAAATCAAAAAGAAATTGATGAACTAGTTTTAATCAATAAAGATGATGAACTAACGATTATCAGTTGATATATATACCGAAAAATGATCAAATAATCATCCCTTTTACACTTTTTACTTTAATTTTCTTTTTATTTGATCTCATCCCTATATATATATATATATATATATATATATATATATATATATATATAGGGGAGGGTTCATTTGAGAACCAATTTTATTGCGAGAACCGCAAAAACCGTTTGTGGCCATTGATCATAATTAATCAAAGGTTAATATTAATTGTGGCAAACATGTAATTAATTAAAAACACAACCGTCGTTTTCACTTTTCAAATATGTTAGAGGGGCATTTTAAGCAAATAGCCTAAATAAATGGGGGACCACTTACCCCCACTTTTTAAAAACTAAAATATCTCTTAAACGCAAAGGTATTAAAATACGAAAACTATACCAAATTAACGAGAAAAATATGCTCTTTAATATGACATCCATATTGCTATACTTTTTCAAAGAAAAAAATTTAGATTTTACCGGGTTTTTTTTAGCACAACATTATATGTATGCATATGTGCATATAACAATTGATTTTTTTAAGCACATGTGCATATGTGCACCACCTATTTATATTGCATAGGTGCATCTGGGTGCATATATGCACCGTGCACGTGTGGCATCTCATGCATATATGCATATGCACATGTCGATGTACCACTTGTTTTTTTTCAATTTTTTTTGTTTTTATTAAGTTTTATTCCAACACAGCATCATATATTTGCACATGTGCACGAACCACTCGATTTCTTTTCAAGCACAGATGTGGATAGGTTCACATGTGCATATTAGCACCATGCACGTGTGCATCTCGTGCATATATGCACATGCACACGTATATGGTATACCTAGATGCATATGTGCACGTTAGTCGGTGAACCGTTGGTGAAATGTTTGGTGGAAAGTTTGTTTATGTTCATTTATTTAATAAACAAACAAACATGAACAAAAATATTTATTCGTTTAGTTAAATGAAAGAACATGAACAAAGATACTCGTTTGTCCATTTATGTTTGTGAATGTTTGTTTATCCGTTTGTTTATGTTCGTTTATATGTATGTATATATATGTGTGTGTGTACATAGATAAATATACATATATATATATAGACACACACACACTCTCTCTCTCTCTCTCTCACACACACACACATATATACACGTAGTTAGTGTCTGTTTATATGTAATAATGTTGGGTTTGTATTATATTTGTATGTGCTCATTCGTTTGTGTTCATTTATGTTCGGGTAAAGTTAAACGAACGAACACAAACATAAATATTCATTTGTTTATTCATTTGTATTCGTTTTTTTTGTTTGGCTAAAGTTAAAAGAACGAACAAGAACAAGCTCTCATACGTGTTCGTTCAAACAACTCCAGCGCACGTGCAAGTCAAAGTTGGTTTAGTCAAATGCGTTGCCAACTCAAAAAATTCTTACAAAAAGGACGTGTAACGTATAAGTATTTAATATATAACTTAAATTTTTTTAACAAAAATGTAAATGATTGTGATTAATAAATAAAAAAGAAAGTTAAGAAAAAAATAAAAAGAAATAAGAAATAATAATTTAGCTATATATAAGAATAGAAAAAAGAAATTAAAAAAAACTGGGCGCTAAAGAAAAAAGAGAAAAAAAAGAAAAAAAGAATTAAAAAAAAAGAAAAACTGGACGCTAAAGAAAAAAAAAGAAAAACTGGGAGCATGCATGTTGGGAACAATTTTTTAATTTTTATTTTTATCCTTTTGATCAAACTAAGGTTAAAAAAGACAAGGTGTAAATTAATTGGCCTATATTGGTTCTCGCAATAAAAACGGTTCTGAAATAAACTTCTATATATATATATATATATATATATATTTCCGTGTGACACAATTATTGAGTCTTTTAGCTTCCAAAGTAAACACTGTCCATCATTTTAGTTTGACTTTGCTTCAATTCAAAAATTATCTTAAATATCAAGAACATGAAGAAACATGTACAGAAGGTGATAGGATTACGAGTTCGTATTACGTTTTTTAGAAAGAAAAAAAACTATATATTTCATATGTGATGTATTTATTGAAATTTAATAATTATAGTTGTTATTTAAATAATATAACATTGTATTGTATAGAATATAATCAAGGTTGTCCAAAAGACCAAAATATATATAGATTGCATTAAATATAGTTCTTATTTTTCTAATTTCAGAATATATATAACTTTATTTAACATATAATCTTAATATAGTTTTTTAGGGTGCTCTCTAATATAATCGAGTTTGAACTCTTTTTAATAATAATAATAATAATAATAATAATAATAATAATAATAATAATAATGCGGAAATCCTTTGGACTTTGGAAAACATGCAAATCCTCTTGCTTGATCTTGTTAATTGCATCAGATGGAAGGAGCTAGCGTCAGCAATCTGGTTATGCCAAGCCCATATATATAGACCACAAGGATCATAGCTTGATCAGAGATGCACGTACTGCTGGCCGGCTATATATATATATATATATATATACACACACACACACCATTAATTAAACCTGCTAAATTAAACTTGCTTAATTTGAAGGAGCTTAATTATTGTATCAAACCGATCGAGCACCTTGAAAACCACACCATGTATACCCATAATTGTACGTCTCCAAAGATTTTGAACTCCAGGACAAGAAATGAAGCTGTGATCATAAGTACTTAATTTCTTCTTCCTCTTTGAGACAGATTTATTAATGCTTACCAATGATCTTTTGGCCTAGTGGTTAAGAGGGAGGTGGAAGGCAAAGCCTTTCTTGGAGGTCCTGGGTTCAAACCCAGACAAAGGCGTTTAATTACTAACTTGACGCGTGGCTTGGGACTCGCATACTGCCCTATATGTATGTCACTGCGGACCCAGCCCACTAACATACTAACATAACTTCGCTGTTAAAAAAAAAGATTTATTAATGCTTTAATAGGCAGGCCATTATTAATTTATCGATCATTCTCCACAAAAATAAATTAACTTTGATAGGGAGAATGAGATTCCATTGAACTTGATTTCCAGTCCCTTCACTATCGATCGAATAGCTTAGACTGGATTAACTTGCTGGTCACGAGCTTAACTGAAAAAAGTCCATGCATATATGTCTTCTTTCCATATACACCCACCTCTCAACCCTTGAGTTTTGAGATCCATACATGATAAGAGATCGAGCGATCATCTGCTACAGCTCCTCTACTCACCTGCCACGTAAGGATGTACGCATGACCAGGCACCTTGCCATATATATCCCATTCGTAAATTGCCACAGCTAGCTGCTCCTTAAATTTAACATCCTTGTTTGTTAATTCAAGCACAAACAAACGAGGAAATGTAGATTTCTGGTCATCCAATTTCAAGTTAAACCAAATTTTTGTAGTAGAGCCTGCTACAATATCTAATCTTGGAAAATGACCAAAAAAAATCGAAGCCATTTTCATTCAAGCCTTCCCTTATTCCATATGAGCACGATTTAATTTGTTTAGATTATTATTTATAAGTTTAGTTTAATGTCGTCGTTATACAATAAGAATCTAAAATCATCATAGCATATAGTTATCTGTAAAATAATTAAATATTCAATCCAAGAAGATATAGGAAAAATAAAAAGTTGCAAAAATTAGAAAAGAAAGGCATTTAAATAAAGAAGAAAGAAAAAAAAAGAATTTGAAATCCAATAAGAGAAAAAAACAAAAGGTCCATAGATAAAGTAAAAAAATTGAAATCCAATAAACTATATGAAAAAATTACTTCCTCTTGCCTGGCGGAGCCTCTCCCCAACCTGCTTCTACATCTCTCGTCTGGTTGATAGGGGGTGGGGGTTGAGAGGAACTGCTTAGAAATGTCTAAGTTGGTTGAGGAGTGATCAGTCCTAATAAAACAACATTAAATTTTAAAACATCACTTAATATCCTGTGGCTTTGGAAATAATAGATAACAAAGAAGGAAGTCTTCCTGTGTAGGGGAAGAAGCGGCCCAGTTTAATAATTTCAAATTTTTGTTTCGCAATTTCATGTTCATAATCCAAGTTTTTAGTTTTTAATTCACACTACTACTTTTGTTTGAGCGGTTAAACATACACACATCCCTTAACATAATCCTAAATCTACACTATTTTTGTCTACAACAGGACTTCAACCCACAATCTTACAAGACATCTAACACTAGATACCGTTATACTATTGTGATGTGAGCTATTTCAAATTGCTTTGATCTTTCCCGATTGTTGCTACAAGAGGCATCTTGATGTTAACGTGAGTGTATTAGGAAGGTTCGTGTGGTACACGAAGGATCAAGATGGACCTGCAAAATATAACACCGTTAGCCTCGCCACAAGGGTGGAACCTTGTGGCTGGAATTCGGCGTGAGGATAAGAAAACTAGAGAACTGATGAGAGCTTTTCTATTGAGGGAGTACCAAAGGTTCTATCTGAGATGGAGCACCCCATATATATATACACACACACACACACACACACCACACATTGCATTGAGAGATACTTCCTATTATCCAATAGTTCATGTAGCACCTTCTCTGTTTGGTTAAAACTCTAAACCCGATGACCAACGGTCAGTCTATTGGAAATGACTGATCTTGAGGATCCATAGATGTTGACCTTCTGCAGTCATCTTTCTTGAAATGTTCCTTGTGTCTTATTTGCAATTGTAATCTAATGTATCTTTATACAATGTATTTGGTAAGCTGTAACTCGGCTTTATTTTGAACACCATTGACTTTATGGTCTAGTGTTCCAAACCGAAGGTCGTAAGGTCCGGATGGCGGAAGGTCATGAGGTTTAGCTATGGATCAGCTTTATACCTAAAGTTATTCCTGAGGTTGGTCGGAGTTGTTGTTCTAACAGTCCTTAGGTCCGGTTGAGCTTAATCTCGTACATACACTATCACCAATCATCCTTGCCGGAAAAAAACTTAGAAAACTTAAAAGGAAAGATACGTAAATAATGAAAGAAAGAGGAAATTAATAAAAATAAAGATAAAAAAAGTTAGGAACGTGATAATTATGGGCACTCAGTAAAAGAAAAAGGAGAATAAGGATCGACCCATGGTCGCTTCAGCTAATATGCATGTACCCAACCAAATAACCCAATTGATGTATACTACTAGCATTATAACATCGTCTAAGTTAGATATTATCATATTTACATACATTTTAATGAATAAATACTAAAATAACTAAATTACTCTATATTAAAAACGTATGTGAGTTGACAGCACATGTACTTTTCATTCCCAAAATCTAATGTACATATAATTTTATAACCTTGTTATGTTTTAATTTTTAAAATCTTTGAATAATTACGAGTTTTTAAAAATCCTTCTGCTATTTTGTTTTTTAAAAGGTTTTGTGTTAATCTAAATAGTATTTTTAAACAATAAGAGATGCTTCTAATATCCGGATTTTATTCATATATGACCCTTTGTTTTTATAAAATATGAGAATGTTTATAAATATCAATTATCATATTTAATATTCATCAAAGTTTTAGTGCAATCAACATTATCAAACTTATAATGTAACTAAAATTAGAAAACAATTATGTCCGTAAGGGCTCGAAATACTTATTGTGTTATGGAGGTTCAAGTGACGACTATGAGTACAACAACAAACGTTGGAGAATGTGAGTACGGTGGACGAGTATCGTCCAGGAATGTAAATAAGAAATAAATAATCTGGGAGCGGGAGAATGGCGGAAAAGGTCGAAGACTCGGAGTAGGGCAGTAATGGATGTGGAGTTTAAGTTAGCGTGGGTCAAAGAGTTTGAGGCGGCGCTTTCTTGAATTTTGTTGTGTTATTACTTTACAAGTTTAATTTTTAGATGAATATTTATCATTTATTCAAATAAAGTTTATAGTAGATTTTTAAATCTTAATAAAAAACCAAACAAAAATCCTTCCATCTAAAAAGCTCCTACAAAAATATATTAAAATGTATTAGAATCTTTTCTATAAATAACTACACCTTATTACTTTTAAGTTTTAAAATACTATAAAAAGCTATGTAAAGTTTGCTTTCAAAATTTTTAATTAAAGTAAAATACGTAAAAACACAATGAACATTGACAATACGGTTAACTTTATCTTTATTAAAAAGTACTATTGTAACACCCGTATGTCTTATATATATTTCGATTATTTATAACTATAACTAATTATTAATAATATACAAAATGGTCTTTTGAGTATAAAACATTAAAAATTACAACATGCATACTATACTTTTGTAAAATTTAAATACAATATAGTAAATTTAACATAATAAAAATATAATACTAGTAATATATTTTTATCAATCTAGCTAGTAAATTTTAAAGTAGCATAACCTGTACTCTTGTAGTACTATTTGATTAAAAATTCATATAATATAGTACAAGTGAGAGTTGCACATAAAGGATTTATATCAATAGCTATATATATGTGTGTACCTAGTCTAAATGTAGCTATACTACTTGTTTCAATTTGAAGAACCATGTTTCTAAGATAGGATATTTGTCGATACTACTTTAATACTAGAGTAATGACTAATGAGTTATAAAAGACACTATAAAAGAATCACTAGGAATGTAGTAAATTATTAGTTAAAATATATATTAATAAAGAACCAATAAAGAGGGTGAAAAGTTTGAAGTAATACTAGCAAGCAACGTTGTAAGGTGAGTTTCGTGATGTCTTTACAAAACTGAGATATATGTGATATATTGTGTTTATATATATCTAATTGTCCCATGCACCATGTTTATCATATTTAACGTTTTTCTATCTTATGTTATGCATATTGTTTTTATTCGTGTATATATATATATATATATATATATATATATATGAGTTGTTGGGTAAATAAAAAAATGGTTGGTCGCAGATGTAAAAATGAAAAGCAGGAACAATATTGTTTAATTAATTTGTTTTGCACCGTAATAAAAACAACTTTCATTTATGACTTCAAAATTGTTATGTTGGTTTAGAAATTCCAACACTCCAGGGAAATGCCATATATGATACCAAAACCTGCCAAAGTTAGCGTTGTGTAATAATCAATTGTAAATGTCTAATATACCCTCTTACATTTAGTAATTTACATATATTTTCATCTACTTTAACTGTGAAGACCCTCTTGTAAATTTTCATCTAAAATAGAGTTAATTACAAAGTCGGTCCTTTAAGGTATGCGCAAATCACACTTACAGTCTTTTATTTGAAAATCTTACAAAGTCGGTCATTAATTTTTAAAAGTTAAATACGGATGATCCTTAAATCGTTAACAAATGTTAAACTTTTGAAAGTGACCATCTTACCCTTTACAAAATTAGTCCTTATGAAATATTTTTCATTTTAAATCATTTAAAAATTTATTTTATTACTAAAATAATTATATAATATTATATACTGCATTATTCTTTAATTTAAAAAATATATATAAACAGCCTTTATAATAGATCACATACACACAATCTCTCTCTCTTTTCTCATCTCATCTCTTCCTGTCCCATTCTTGAATGAACACCGACGTTCATCACTCTCTTCGGGGACCACCTTTTGCCGGTCACTGTCCGCTCCGGCAACAAGTCGACTCCACCACCACCATCTCGATTCTGTCACCGTCATGCCTTCATTCTTCTGTTTTTATTTCTTTTGTCTCCAGATCTGTACATAGGTGGTGATTTCGGTGGTGGTTTTTTGGTTGCAGATGAGGTGTGTGGTTGTAGCGGTATGTTCTTCGTTTTAGGGGTTTTCTTTCATTAATTTGTATTAAGATTTGTAGATCACGGTTCGTGTTAGGGTTTAAATTTGGCTTTGGGGGCTGTAGCGGGGTGTGTGTGTGTGTGTGTATGTTTGTACATGTGTGTATGAATTTAGGTTTGAGTTAGGGTTTGCAACCCTCCCCCAAATGATCTTGTTGTGAATGTAGGTTTGTGTTATGATAGTGAATCTGCGTTTGTCTTCGAGTGTTTGTGTGTCAGTGTTCTTTAAGTGTGTGTTTTCTTCGAGATTGTGTGTCCATATGTATGTTCTTCGACTCTGTGTGTGTGTGTGTGAATGTGTGTGTTCTTCGAGTGTGTGTCTATATTTGCTTATTTGTTCTAAATGAAGAAAATGATGGCTAATGAAAAATAGAAATTGTGACTAAAGACTAAAATGAATATTAAAATCTAAAAATTAATATGTAAATGCTTATTTGAAACTGTGAATAAAAAGAAAAAAAGACAAAGTTGAACTAAAAAATTAATTTTAGTTTATTTATTTTTTTATTAAAGGTCCATTCATGTAATAATAAAAAAGATAAAATTGTCATTTTGATAAATTTAACGGTAACTTTGTTAAAGTTAACGACTAAAGGACCAACTGTGTTCAACTTTTGATAATTAAGGATCGACTTTGCAAGATTTTTAAACAAAGGACTGTGAGTGTAATTTAGGCATATCTTAAAGTACCACTTGTGTAATTAACTCTTTAAAATAAAAAAAACTTTCACACACCCAAATTTTACATCTTTGTTTCAAATAAGTCATAAACTCTTAAACTCAAATATGAATAAAGGCCAAAGACTCTTTAGTAGTTAATATTACGATTTGATCTTAAGATCTTACTATATTAAGATTATATTTAGCTAAAACGTATCAATAATCGGTAGGATATCTACAAGCATAAGATCATTTACAGGCTCTCGATCTTGACCATAAGATCATAAAATCTAACTCGGAACTAATCCAACTTGGCTTGAGTTTATACGTGCACAAAACGGTCCAACCAGTCCTTTGGCAATCTAAGATCGAACCGATCCAAACGGTCCTAGACTAGTCTATGAGTCGCGGTTCTAGCCGTTCCTTTTTTTAGTCGACTTTGGTCCTTCATTTGGTCTTTGGTCGATCCCAACCGGACCGTTCTTCTGTACGAACCGGTCCTAAAATTTAGTCGGTCCAAACCTGTTGGTCCGGCCCAGTTCAAGACCGGTCCAAACCCAAAATTTTAATTATATTTTTTCAAATCTCACCAATACCCCCACTATCTCTTTCATTTTTCTTTATACCAACACTCTTTATACTTTCTCTACTCTTTATTCTCTAGAACTGTGAACATCTTTGAATTTCGTTTTTACCGTTCGCGAATTACACACATTTCCGGGTTTATAGTTATTCAATTTTGGATTCAACATTTGGAGCAAGTTTCGTTTTACAACATCATTTTCATTTTCTTTATATTAAATTGTTGTAAAAATAAAAATGGAAAACGGATCAAAAAAACCTGAACCCGAAATCTAAAACTGAAAATGTCTAAACTGAAATTTTCAAACCAAACTGGAAAATACGGAAAATAACTAAAAGATATCCAAAAAATACCGGAATGGTCCATACCAAAACTGGTCCACAAACACAATTTTTTAATAAGCTCCCTAAATAAGCTAATATGCTTATAAGACACCTAAATAAGCTAACCCAAATACCCATGATGTAATATGCGTACCAAATCGGTTAGAGAGGGGGACAAAACATGTCTTATAAGGGTATGATACCTCTTTTAGCATGAGGCCATTTGAGCGAAGTGTTCCATACTAGAAACAAAACCGTAAACCAGTAGAACAAAACCGGACAATATCATGCTACGGGGTTTGGGTTGTTACACATGACTATATTGATTTATAATAATATATATCTATCTTAACAACCTTGTATTGGTAACACATTCTAACCAACCAACCGATTTCACAGCCAACATAAATAGAGTAATATTGTAACATACAACCAAAAAGTATGTGTTAGAGCTTAATCTCTGTTATGGATAGTTATTGGTAGATGTCCTTATCCCGTAATATTAGAATATATATTAGAGATATGTATTATTCTATATAAGAGATTTGAATCTTGAAGACTTATCCTCTTATCAATTGTACATCTATAAATTGAGGATTAACTAATGCATAATACAACTTCTTCCTCTCCGTTTTTTGTTATGTTCTCTCTATATTTACAACACTTTATCAACACAAGAAGAATGGAAGTCTAATCTCTCAAAGCTCTTTAAAAAAATTACGTATGCTTGACAACCGAAAATTCCATACGTTGGCAACCGTTTTTAGAGGTACGATTTCAAATTTAAATCTTTATTATCTAATAATAGTTTTAATTGAGACTTAAAAGATGAAACATAGAACTATTGTTGAATTAATATTGTTTTTTTGAGTGAATTACTGATTTGATTTCTATGGTTTATCAGAAATCACTGATTTTTTTCTTTATTTTAAAAAGTTACTGAGATGATCCCTGAATTTGACAATGTGTCACAATCTCGGTCCTTTAGCCATTTAAAGTAACGACGTTAGTGTTCAAATTTTAAAATTACCATTTTGCCCTTTTATAGCAAAAAAACGCGGTCCATGTAGTTTTCAAATAGTTTCAAATTTAGTTCTTTAACCTTTTTTTAATAATTTACTATATATGTAATATTTATTTAAAACTTTTTTGAATAATATTTATTATTATATTTTTAACCTTTTTTCAATAATTTACTATATATATATATGTAATAATAATTAATATATTTTATTCTTACTATTACTCTCGTTATGTTATTTTACTATCTTTAATACGCATCGTAATACCCTGTTATTGTACATGAATCTTTCAGAATTAGTGTTATATAGTAATTTGCTATTATCTTGTTTAATTTTCTATTCTTTCCGTTCTTTAACGGTCAACATTATTTTTTTATTTAATTCTTATATATACCTCTTTATTCTAAAATTTTTTTATACAACTTATCTTTTTTTTTCTCTCTTACATTATCAATATACTATATTTTCAAGATTCATACCATTAATTTTTCTATCTCAAATGGCATCCTATGACATGAAATGCAAGGATTCACATTTTCTACTTGGATCACTAACATTAACTACTTTATATATTAATATACAATTTCATGTTGGGTTTTAACAATAAAAAATAAACCGTATTCATAAATCGGAACACGCAAGTTTTAACAAAAATAATTTTTTGCTTAAGTATAAAAAACAAAACTTTAATTAAAATCAAATTGTGAAAAAAAATTAAACAAATCAAGATTAAAATTTTAAAACCCTGGATGATCTTTGAATATCAAACTTTTAATAACAATTAATACACTTTCGGTTGGTGTTCTTAGTCGACGAAAATAAAGAAGGAAAGATGGGAAAGATTTTTCTAGTTGCTTAAGCTTAATTACGTAATGATAGATATCGTATTTAAACTTAAATAGATAACCTATCTAATTTTAGATATAATCAGACTATTAAATAAGGTAACACGTTATCAACTAATATTTGAAAATTGTATATTATTATGTGAAAGATAATAATATGTGGAGAAAAAAGGTAAGTTGTATTAATAGTGTTTGAGATTAAATATGTATTTATTTGAATAAAAAATAAAAATAATGTTGACCGTTGAAAAATGGTAAACAATAAAAAATTATGGTAGTATATAATGAGGTACTATAACACTAATTCTAATGGGCTGCTTCACGATAAACAAATATAAATTAAAATTATAAAAAATAAAAAATAATAATAATAAAATATAATTTTAAATACTAGAATAAGAATATTAAATATATATACATGAACACACACATACATAAATGTATAGAGTAAATTATTAAAAAAAAGTTAAAGGACTAAATTCGAAACTATTTGAAAACTAGGGACTGAGTTTGTAATGTTATAAAATGACAAAATGGTCATTTTGAAATTTATAACACTAGCACCATTAGTTTTAGTGGCTAAGGGACCGAGATTGTGACAAATTGTAAAATTGAGGGATCATCTCAGTAATATTTTAAATTATAGGACTAAATTAGTGATTTATGATAAACCACATGTACCAAATCAGTAATTTACTCTTGTTTTTATGCCACCGATGAATTAATGCTTCGAAACCACATTATTTTACTTTTACAATTGGTAACACCACAAGTTAATGATGGCGTTCTACATAGCAAATAAGTGTCGCCACTTATCTAATATTGAGAAGATTTTAGTAATCGATAAAACATGCAAAGTATGTGTTCCATTGAGGATTGCAATAAAATACATTTAAAAGTTAATCCAACCTCAACATTTGAGAAGATAGTTCATAATATTGGTCATTGAGTTACACTGACTTAAAAAGCTTAAATGATGTGATCGTTAGGGGAAGAAAATACGTGTTGCATTTTTTCCCTTCTTCATGGTTTTGTCTCACCTAGTTTTCCCGACAAAGTTTTTAATGATATGTATGTATTATTCTAAATAAGAGATTTCAATACAGGATTAATATTAAATAGAGGATTAATATTAAAGAATTCATATAAAAAACATTAATATTAAATAGAGAATTAACTAATGCATAATATAACTTCTTTCTTTCCGTTCTTACTCTTGTTCTCTCTATATTAACAACAATCTCTAAATATTTATATTAATTTCATATTTTATGATACACTAGTGGGGTACCCGCACAATGCGACGGTTCATTCGTAAGCATCATTGCCTCATCAGTATTACCTTGTATTATTCAAATACACACATATATATTTAAATATTGTTTATAAGTAAATGAAATTTTCATTATCATAAAGGGAAAATGAAATGACAAATCATAATTCATATGCAAGAAATGACCGATATAACTAAAAAATAAATACAACTTGACGAGTAATAATAATTCACAATGATGATTAAATTTTTAAGTTTTATCATGGATTTTTATATTGATTAGTGTTTCATCATTTGAATTAAGTTATATTATAATAAGTATTTTTACTTTAAGTTGGTTCATATGTGTTTATCCATAATGTTTAATGATAAATCATTATATATTTTACATCACCGGGTTACTAAACTATGACAGATCAATATAATATATGCTTAATTATATTTTGAGTGCATCAACTATTTAACATACATCTAGTTCATTATAAATCATATCTACGTTTTGATATAAATTTTATCGTAATACGGCAAAATTAAAAAGATAGTATATTTTTAATTCTTTTATCGAAAGACCAAAAATCAGTGATTATATCGACTATAATACATAGGGAGAATGAACATAAAAAACGAGTAAAACATCAAAGATTTATGTACTCACCGATCTCGATGGATATAAAAAGTTAAAAATGTACTAATTTTAAAAAATATCATATCACGATAAAAATTTATATCCGAGCGTACATAAAACTAAGATGGTCACAAATATATAATTATTTTTTCTCTAAACAAAATATATCACAAGTTATTAAACATAATTTATAAACAACATATAATTAATTACATTAATATACAATTTTTCATAAAACCATCACATGTTTTATACAACCCACTCACAATTTACTTCCAATTCCCTCCCAATTAATTTGAATTTGATGTTAAGGTTTTTCCACTTTCTAAAAATCACATGCTAGAATTTGTCCATTTCATTTTTACATATCATCAATAACATTATTATTTTCATGCCACATTATCACTTTCTCTCTGCTCTAACAACAATATAAATATTAAATTATTTAACAAGTATGACGAATATCAAATTGGCATCAATTGAAATGCTTAATGACGAATATCAATATTTGCGCAAATCTTTTATTCAACTTACTATACTAGATTAAATGCCCTTAGATAAACATGAAAGAAATGAGATTTAAAGAAATAACATAGATGGTTTCAACACTCAACACCTAAACCAGCGATATAATCGCTGACGTGAGGGAAAAGGCTGATGTGATGGTAGAAACGTGATATTATGATACGAAGAGACGTGATTGTATTTCTTATAAAAGTCATTGATCATTATTATTACAGTTATGAACAATAAGGTCAACTATTTATTGGTTACAATTAAAAAAATTAAAATGATTATAAACAAAAGGGTTTAGTTCACTAAAATATATCAAAGTTGTCACGTTTTGCTATTGTGTGTATCGAACTTTAAAAGTTTTTATTATGTGTATCAAACTTTTAATTTGTTGCTATTGTATGTATTATGGTTACATAAAAAAGTAAAAAACTTACAAGTTTAGTACATATAATAGAAAGTTTAATACACACAATAACGAGAAATTAAATATTTGATATACACAATAGAAATTTTTTAAGTCCAATACATACAATAACAAAACATGACAATTTGGATACATTTTGATGAACTAAACTCTAAATAAAAACATAAAACAAAAAAATTGGTTAAAAAGGATATTTTGAAATATTATAACGGGTGTATATAACATTTGTAAATCAGGATTGGCAAAAGCAATATTTTAATATTCAAGAGGGTCATATATATAAAATACTTTTTAATAATTTTGATTTAACTTAAAGTCGAAATTAAATCCAAATATGACCAAGAAAAGTCAAAATTAGATTTAAATGTTTATCAATATGGATTGTTCAAATTTAATTTTATTTAAATTAATGGCTAAAATTGTCTAGTAGATGTTTTTGAGTTAAGTCTTTTATTTATATTAGAAGATAAAATATTTTAATTAATCATACATTACTCGAGAGACCGTAACAAATATGATTTCTTAATTTGTATTCTCGAGTTTATTGCGAAAGAAAAGAAATAAAGAATAATGGAGAAAAACATAATAATTTTGATTTTTTATGTTGAAGTTGAGACTTAAGAAAAAAAGAAATAAAGAGAAGAGTTAATTATACAAATGGTCACTGTGATTTACCAAATTTCTAATCAATGGTCTATGAACTTCAAAAATTACGTCCATAGTCCTTGTATAAAGTAATTTTTTTCAATACTAGTCCAAACTCACTTGAAAGAATCAAATGTCCTTACCTATTTTATTTTATTCTTTTTTAAAATTCTAAATCATATTAAAAATGTTAATTATAATGTAAGTGTTATTAATAAATGATTAAATAATATATAAAATGCAAATTGTTCTTCTACTTATAATTAAAATACTCTCGAGTCTTTTTCCTCATCCACCACCGGATACCATGTCCTACCACCATGTGACACCATTCACCACCGCCTGCCACCAAAATCCACCACCTGCCACCAAAACCCACCGTCATATGCTAGCATCGGAAAGTCGAAATCGGAATCTGAAACCAACATTTACCACATACTACCGTCTACCACCACCAACTATCGCCTCCTTCTCTACCTTAACCTAAACTTGCAAGAAAACTTTCAAATCTAACCAAAAAGATCCAAACCTTAACTCATATCTTAACATGAACACACCCACATAGACTAACACACAAACCTAGATCTGAAAATGAAAACACGAACAAACAAACACATATCTACCATTAAGATACAAAGATTTTGGAAAAAAAAATAAGACAAAGAAGAGGAAAAAAGAAAGAAATACATTAAATAAACCACTAGAAATTAGATACCCGAAGTATATATCTAAAAAGATCCACAAAAAAGAAAAGAAAAAAGGTGCAGAAGATGAGTAGTAGGCCACGGTGATTATGCTTTATGATGGTGGTTGTGGTCTTCTCTAGTAATGTCAATCGCATAAGGTTTTCTAGTAATGCTAGTCGAAGAAGGTTTTTGTGATGCATTGGTTGTGGTCGCAGGTGGTGGAGATGTGTCGGATGCGGTCGTGGGTGGTGGTGTTGCATCGGTTGCAGGTGACGACGATGCGACGATCGTAGGTGGCGGTTAACAGGAATGGGAAAAGAGGAAGGAGATGGATGGGTCATGGGTATATATATATATAATATATATTTATTACTTTTAAGTTTTAAATATATTTTAATATGGTTTAGAATTAAAAAAAACAATAAAAGGGGCAAGACAATTTTGTCATTTCAAGTGAATTTGGATCAATATTGAAAAATTTTGTTTAGCACAAGGACTATTGATGTAACCTTTTAAGTTTAGAGACCACTGGTTGGAAATTTAATAAACCCATGAACCATTAGTGTAATTAGCTCTAAGGAGAATGAAAAGGATCATATTTTGTTTTCCTAATGAGAAATGAAAGGAAGACCGGTCATCTTACACTAATATTTTAATATCCTTATTTTTCAAAATTACTAATTTTAATTACATAATTTAGTCACTAATGAAAAGTTATAAAGAGTTTCTTTTGCTTTCAAAATTTTGACTTTTAAGATGTAAGTTTAGGAGAAAGAATTAAGCAATTTTTCTTAAACAATTTGCATGAAATAGAATAAACTTTATTTAAGATATCATTATATTATAACCAATTTTTTTCTTCAAAATTACGATCAACGTTTTTTAAAGTCTAAAGTTTTTCTCTTACTTCATTAATTTATATTTTGTTCCAAATTAATTAGTTTATCTTCAAAGTAGAACTCAAGAAACATGGTGTTGTAATGGTTATTATATTTAAATCCAATTGGATACATTAAAACAAAATCGATTCTAGAAAAACAATTTATGAAATAAAAAATATCAATTATTATGGTGACGAGGTTTATTGAAAGAGAATTTAGGTCATTTTCAGTAGACAAGTTGTCGTAATATTCTATTAGTCACGGACCATATAATTTACTCATCTCCCTTCATATAAATTCAATTTTGGAACATGGTGTACATCATGCCATGTCATGTGCGGGTTAGCGTGTTAGAATCGTATGATCCGGATCCAATTTACTTATTTGTGTCAGGATTTAAAACGCTAACCCTTATATTTGAGACTCTTTTAATATATGGAATAGCCTATTGACGGGTCATTTTTAGATTGGTAGGTTATTAAAGGATTGACGGGTTATAAACAGGTCAACGTGTTGGAAGGTAGGCATGTGTTTACATGAGCTGTTAGAAAATCATAACTTTTAACATAAGGAGCTTTCTTGTATAATTTTTCATAAACTAAAACTATTTGGAATGTGGATTGTGAAAGTCTTGATGATAAATACATAAAAATTTAGTTTATATATGAAAAGGATAAAAATCTATATAAATATTAAATGGGTTCACGTGTGACTTGTGAAATTTATGTATGATCATAACCCGACCCAGTTATTATACATGTCACACAACTCAACCAAAACCCAACTTATTTGTTATACATGTCAAACCAAACTCGTTTATTTATGTAGGTCAATAATTATCACCCTAGTTTGGATTTTGGAATGCTTAAATTCTAGGCTAATTTCTTCATGTTAAATTCACACATTCTCGGATAAGGGTGTGTTTGGCAACAGACTTATAGTGGATTATAGGTGCTTGAGAGTCCAGTTTTCAAAATCTCCAGCCCCTAGCCTTTTTCGGGTGTTAAAATCTTAAGGGAATTATTAAAAACATAATCCCTCATCAGCTCCCAAAATAAAAGTCTTTTCAAGTAGCTTATGACTTGAGCTTGAGATTATCAATCAGCCCCAACTCTAGCTCTAGCCCCAACCTCAGCTAGTTTCGCCAAACATACCATAAATATTTATTTATCTGCTTATTTATTTCATCATTGTCTCACACGTTATAAACTATCGACGAAAGATCAAGCAAGAATAACTATTTAGAGGGAATGAATAAAGAGTTTATTTCATCAAAATGTATTTAACTTGTCACGTTTTGCTATTGTGTGTATCGAACTTTTAAATTTTCTATTGTATGTATTAAATATTTAATTTGTCGCTATTGTATGTATTAAACTTTCTATTGTATGTATTATATGTTTTTTTTCCGTTTTTATGTATCCAAAATACATACAATAACAACAAATTAAAAGTTTGATACATACAATAGAAACTTTTAAAGTTTGATACACGCAATAGCAAAACGTGATAAGTTAAATACATTTTAGTGAACTAAATTAACCTATGAATAAAATAGATCTAAGTTATTAAAAATTTAATATAACGGTTAAAAACACATCCATCTAACAAAATGCATAGTACACACTATGCACTAGCATATATAAATCTAGTGTTTTAATATAATTTTGTTATCGTTTTAAAAGTTTATTATTTTTTGTTCTAATTTAAAATAAGTGTAATTTTGTCAATTTTTGTATTTTTGCTGTCACAAATCTTTTAAATCATAGGTAGTTTAGTCATTTTAATGTTTAATTATTTAAATAATTTGTAAGAATAATATCATCTAACTTAGGTGATATTAACCTATCATGAATCATTTTCCCATAAACTAAAGTCTCTAGTAGACTTTACAAACTTTATCACTCATGTACGATTGACTGTGAATCAATTAGCTATATAAAGTTCAACACGACCTGTTATTTTATAAACAATTCTCCATTCACAACCATAGATTTAAAGACTCCACAAGAAGAAAGGATAGCTAAAGCATGTAATAATTATGGTTTAAGAATGTTCGATTGTTTGGCTTATGCACATGTAAATGATGGAAAATTGGAACCAAGGATAATAAAGTGCATGTTCCTAGGGCATAGAAAATTAGCATGATATGAATAAAATTCTTCCTTTCTTTTAAACATATTAATAAGGACTTGGTTTGTAAAATGATATTTGAAAAGTCTAGATTTGATTTATAATTAATAAAGCTGAATTCTTATTAATTAAATCTCATTATATGTGACATTGTAAGTTAATTACTAGTATTAATTAATTGTGAATTATGACTTTTAATTCTCCTACTCTCTAACTTATGTTTTTGGATAGAATCATAGTTAATCATATAACCCATAGACCCTTTAATTGTTGTGATAACCTATGGCAATCTTTGAAAGTGCAAAATAGGAACATGTAAAAATTTATCAAATCCCCCAGCTGGAAAAATATAATCATCCCTACCGATCTTTAATTAATCAGAGCCTAACCATTTGAATGAATTTAAGCACAAAAATTATATCATCAGTTTCAAATTTTTATCTTACTGATCTTGACGTATTTTAGATGATCTTTTTGAAAATGCATGTATCCTCTACATTTTGAAAAAAACACAAATACATTTTAAGAAAAAACAGAAGAATTAGAAAATCATAACAAAAAATACAACACAAAACATAGATCAATAATATTTAAAGCAACCAAAACGCATATCATGTGCATATTCATAAAAAAGACTGCATTTTTATATTAGAAACCTATTCAAACATAGATCAACTGTAATACCCGAATTTCCAAAATTTTATAAAAAGTATTTTACCGGAATATTTATGGTGACTTTAGCTATTTTATGTTGTGTGGGAAATATATCAAAGATATTTGGGCTTATATGTTTAAACTAATAAGAGTTTTAGTTGTGAATTGGGCTTGAGAATGTGACTTGGGCTTAGGCCCACAAGAGTTACGGTATGTGAGTATAAATATGGAATTAGGGCGTAGCCCGCAAGAGTTACTACTACTGTTCCATTCATTCAAAGTGTGTGTGTGTGTGTGTGCGTGCTGAATGCCATTCTCGAAGAAGCAGAGGAAGCAAGGAATGCTGTGGAACTAAGAATTTATTCAAGGAAATCACCGGGTAATGTTTCTTAATTATTTAGAATCATGTAGACACCAATTCTTGCTATGTTAAGGTGATGATTGAATCCTTAGAATTTGGGTTTTGGGTTTTTGAATACTTGATAAAAACCCAGAAGAAATATTTAACCAAGAACACCTTATAAGTTGATAAAATATAGATTTGTGTTAGAAAGAAAGTTTTAAAAGGGTGGAGAACCGTTTTGCAACAAGAATGAGTTAAATTGGTTGAGTTTTGAGAAAGCTTGATCTTGGTTATGGAGTCTGGGTTTTTCAGAAATATGAACTGACAGGGAAGGGAGATGCACCATGCGACTTTCAAAACACTTCATGCGACTTTCAAAACACTTCATGCGACCTTCAGCATGCTTTCATGCGACTTACACATCCAATTGGTCCATGCAACATATACATATATAAATCCATGCGACTTACGCATCCAACTGGTCCATGTGACTTATACATATGTAAACTCATGCCACTTATACGTGTATACTCCCATGCGACTTAGTGTGTAAACCCATGCGACTTATATGTGTATTTTACCATGCGACTTAGTGTGTGTAATCTCATGCGACTTTGCATTGGTCCATGCGACTTTCAGTACAGTTCATGCGACTTTGCATTGGTCCATGCGAATTTCAGTACAGTTAATGCGACTTTGCATTGGTCCATGCGACTTTCAGTATAGTTCATGCGACATTCAGTAAGCCATGCGACTTTTAGTATATAGTCATGCGACTTTTAGTAGCCATGTGTGTGTCCATGCGAATTTCAGTAAGTCCATGCGACTTTCAGTTAGTATCTGTGTATCCATGCGACCTTCAGTAGTGTGTACCCATCCGACTTATGGGGAGTTGTAAAGGTTAGTACCCGGTATTAACCATATTTAAACTTAGATCAGGTGACAGTAATTAAAGAGCAACCAAGTAGAGTCTCACAGTAAGAACTGAGTAACGAGGACCGCAAACAGGTGAGTATTCTTACTTACATTTCTAAATAGACAGCAAATACGTTTTATAGTGCCTAAGAAAGTGAACAATAATTTTGGAATTCATGAATGCTTCGTGTAGACCAACACTTCGGTGTCGGGTATGTTTTAAATAGACTTTGCATACGACTGACGATGTGTAAGTAGGTGATAAGTTATGAGACATGTGAATGCACTCAATTTTACATGCTAGTAGTATGTGTGACGTGTTACGTATGTGGTATATGATAATTATATCATCAGTATTCTCCCTTATGAACTAGATAGACTGTGAATATGAATGCATGCAAATGAATACGTGAATAGCTATGAGTTATGACAAAAATGTGATTAGAGCGTTTACTTCGGTAACGGGTGTGACTAGACCGTTCACTTCGGTGACGGGTATGTGCAGACCGTACACTTCGGTGTCGGGAATGAGACCAACACTTCGGTGTTGGGTATGTTAGACCGTTGTGACAACAACGAGTTCGATGAGACCGTCTAACAGACGGGTATGTTGAGACCACTTACTACGGTAGTGGGTATGAGATATGTGTTATTTGATGAGACCGTCTAACAGACGGGTATGTTGAGACCACTTACTACGGTAGTGGGTATGAGATATGTGTTATTTGATGAGACCGTCTAACAGACGGGTATGTTGAGTCCACTTACTACGGTAGTGGGTATGAGATATGTGTTATTTGATGAGACCGTCTAACAGATAGGTATGTTGAGAACACTTACTACAGTAGTGGGTGCGAAGAATGTGTTTGATGAACTGTTTGGATTGTAAGTAAAGTACTCACTAAGCTTTGTGCTTACGGTTGTTGTTTAACCATCTTTTCAGGTGATGACCACGGCGGGGCTCCAGCTCGTGTTTGATAGCTCATCTCCAACAAGCTTCCGCGATGTTTTAACTACCACGAACTTAATTTCTAATGTAATCCAAAATGATTGTATTTGAATTTAAGATTTTTATAGGTTTTCACACGAGTTGTAATTGATATTATGCAGTGCTTCAATTATCATAGACTTTTAACCGTACGATTTGGTATTAGCTTTAAAAAAAAATTGGGACGTTACATCAACAACATTTAAAGCAACCAAAATGCATATTATCATATTCATAAAAAAGGCTGCATTTTTATATCAGGAATATATTCAAAGTTTCAAACATAGATCAACAACATTTAAAGCAACCAAAACGCATATCATCCGCATATTCATAAAAAGGGTTGCATTTTTATATTAGGAACCTATTCAAACACCCAAATATGCATTTACAAAAATGTGTAAAAACCAAAAATGCATCTCGATGATAATTCATACAACCAGAGTTCAACTAGGGATGGCAATGGGACGGGTATTGGTCATTCCTGTCCCATACCCTATTATAAAACCATGTCTCATACCCGGTCTCATCCCGTCGGGTATCCCATTACCGGTATACCCACGGGTATCGGGTATCCCATTTATATTTTTAGTCAATTAAAAAAAATTTAAATAAAATTTTGTTTTATAGAACTTCATGTGAATCACGTCAACAATGAGTTGGATTTTTTAAACTATTATTTTCTAGCAACATTGGCATTCAACAAGTTCGACGTTTAATAAATGTAATACAATCACCATACAAAGTTTGAACTATCTAAGTTTCATAATAATCTAATTTAAATAGTTACATGTAATGAAACGGCGTTCTTTATCAAAGTGTCAAAGAGAAGTGGTGTCTATTAATTTTCTAATTTCAAATTAATTTTTATATATTAATAAAATTGTAATATATATTACATTAATAATAAAATTATAAAAATATAAATGGTTTGTGATAATGTATATATATAAGAATCTTGGAGATTCCCATATGTGGGATTCTCATGTACCTGATCACAAACCATTTATATTGACTAGAAGACAAAACAAATTGGTTGTTTTACATCGGTGTTTTTTTAAAGAACAATCTTGGAGATTCTGGCTATATATCTTGTTTCAAATGTTGAAACAATTTTTAAGGGCTATATATATATAGCACCCAACAAGGAGGATTGTCACTTTGGTGTGGTATATCGATAGAGGAGTTTTAATTACTTAATTCGGCCTCTAGTTCTATGAAAACTCTTGTCATATAATTTCTGACCATCTCTTTTTGTATACGATTAATTAGTTGCATGATTTTGGCTGTACTTTATGGGTTTCATGGCCGGTTTGCATTGTGACTTGGTGGAGTTTTGTTTTTATTTAAATTGCTTCCGTTGCTTTTATATTTTTAAAGTCCACCAAGTTCCAACAATAAGAATCAAACATAGGATCTAGCTAGCTAGTACCATTTGTGACTGGGATTAAAAAAGGTTTCAAACCACCAATGTTTAAGGCAGGGACATGTTGATCGCTAGCAGCTAAGGACGAGGTAGATATTGATGAACTAAAAGTCAATTTTGCAATGAGGATTTGGGTGCAACATATAAGGTTTTGGTGATGAAAGTTTGGAGGGATAGAATTAATGGGTTTTCTTAAATCAAGAAAGTCGTACAAATCTTTCGAGTAGATCAATCCAAAGAATTACTTCGCTACCCTTTTGAATGCACGCTTTAAACTTTGCAATAGTCTTATACCGACTACCAACAAAGAGGAAGAATACATGAGAAGGG
Organism: Dittrichia graveolens; assembly: GCA_038502395.1. Classification (NCBI taxonomy): domain Eukaryota; kingdom Viridiplantae; phylum Streptophyta; class Magnoliopsida; order Asterales; family Asteraceae; genus Dittrichia; species Dittrichia graveolens. The sequence goes on along the minus strand of JARJIL010000003.1, from coordinate 96,632,842 downwards.
TCTCATACGTAAGTGCAATTGATAGTCTTATGTGCTTAATTAATGGATTGTATTAGACCAGATCTTGCTCGCTTGATTAATGTGGTTAGTAGGTTTACTAGTTTAAATGTCCGTGTAAATACACGGGTAATTATAAAATTGTTATTTTATATTTATTTATTTAAATATATAATTGTTTTGTACCGACAAGAAAAAACTCAATATGAAACTTTCTCGAAAACTAAAAAAGTTTTATATTAAAATTAGTTGACATATAAAAGAAATTGATGCTAGCTTTAAAAATAATGTAAAATTTAATTACGGTAAGATTTGTATCATATAATAATTGTAGATGATAAATAAGAACTTGAATATTTATTCTTAAATTAATGTAGTGGATTAAAAGTTTGAATTATATAATAATTCTAACACAAATTAAATTTATTTTAAATGAAAATGGAATTTAAAAACAAAACAAAGTTGGAAAATTGATTTGGAAAATTAAATTGATTTATAATAACGTAACTAATATTTATAATAATATTATTACATTAAAATTTAAATAATATTTTTTACTAACTATCTTATCTCCTATTAAAATTAAATTTTAAAAATTGAGTTTTCAACTTTGACTACTAAAAGTCAAAATTAGACTTTTAGTTTTAATAAAATAAATAAATAGGATTTAATTTTGATTAAATGAAGGGTCAAGATGTTCTAATTAAATTGATGAAGGTTAATTTTTTATTTATATTAGAAGATGAGTAATCCTATAAAATCTTATTGGGAAAGTGGACTAGTGGATTATGTGATATTCAAAGGGGACAAGTAACTTGTATTTGTCATATGGGACTTATAACGTGTCTACTGTTTAGGAAGCTATATTTGCTCAAATTATGGTGGATATCTAGTTAGAAGAATATCATTAACATTTTATCTTAATTTATCTTCTTTAGATGTTGTCTCGGTTGGAAAGGCTACTATACAAAATACAGTTGCCTTGTCGATAAATGAGGCTGAATACATGACAATAATACAAAATATTCTGAAATGCGTATGGCTATACGACCTAATCAAGAGTCTTGATAAACATGGAGAAACCTACTTTGTTTTGTGATAGTCGGAGTGCGCAAAACACATTGTTGCTTGGTTGCATTTCATTCACTATGTTAGTAGATGGAAGGTTTTATGTCCAAAAGGTGGAAACCAATGACAATCTAAGTGTGCTTGAATTTGGTAATTAATGTTTGTGGAAAAGATGGAGAAGTAGTCAATGCATGAACGAAAGGATGGTTTTTCAATCTGCACTACAAGAAAAATAGGTTTTGGATATGAAACTTTCAGCGAGGACATTTGTCCTTGAAAAAGCTCATTAAACGACAAAACGTACAACTTTTTTGACTTTGCAGACTTTGAAAAGTGACCTTTACTTTCAGAGACGACAATGTCGTCGCCAAAGGTGAATTATAAAAAGTCGACTTTAGGTGGTAGAAATCCTGCCGGTTTTCTTCACCGACTTTCAGCGACGACATATGCCGTCGCTAAAGGCTTTTTATTTTATTTTTTTATAATTTTCAATTGATAAAAGGGAACGGTGCCGTTTGGAGTTTTCAGCAACGACGTACGACACTTTCTATCAGGACAGTGTCGTCGGCAAAAATGTCAGACCCATTTAACCTAGTAGCCTCTTTCTCACTTCCTTTCCTCTCCCATTTCAACCTTTTCCATTTTCACAGCTTCCATTTGTTTGGTCAAAAGCTCCATTAATTCTGGCCAAAGCTTTATTTTTTTCCCGACACCTTTTAAATTCCGGTCAAAAACACCTAAAGGTTAGTGTCTTACCTAATCTTAGAGTTATATTATACATCCATAACACCATTGTTTTTTTAGTTTTTATCTATATCGATTTTTCGTCGAGTATCTAACGAATCAAAAATAGGTTATAAAGTTAGGCTTTTCTCATACTTTGCTTATATAAGAGCTTAAATGAATTATTTATGACACATTGCTTCATTTTTAGATTTGTCTCTATTTCCGGCAAGTCTTCAGCGAGTGGAAAAACTCAGCTCATCTCCTTTTTTTTCTAACAATTTTCTAATCTAAGGGGTTAGTTTTTATAAATATCCATATGTAAATCAAGATTAATGGTATTAATCAATTGTTCCTTGAATGTTAATATTTGTTAGAATATTGTAAGAGAATGCTTATATGTTTGATATGTTAGTTTTTGAATCATGTAATATGACGTGTTAGTTGAGTGTCAGGTTAGTTTTTATAAATATTCATATGTAAATTTAAATGTTAGTTTGATAATATAAAATATACAAGTTATATTATACACACATGTAAATCTAATTTGTATCTTCTATTATAGTTGAAAATGGTATATACCTTAAGGTTAGCTTCATTGTGTATATGACATGTTTTAGGTTGATATAAGTTGTTAATCGTATGTTTGTTTACTCGAGTTGAAAGATAAAAAAACCAATGTATTCATGTATTGTTGATGAACATTTTGTTTAATGTTGGTATAAAATATAAAAATCAATTTGTTTAACCAACTAACCATGTTTCTTTTGTATTAATGTTTGGAAGAATCAATTTGTTTAATTTAGTTATAAAATAGAAATTCTAGTAGATAGGTATTTGATAAACTAAAATATGATGAATCTTAAATATAATAATAAACTAAAATTTTTGAAACTATATATATAAGAAAACTAAAATACAAGAAGCTATATAATGAAACTAAAATATTTATAACTATATATATAAGAAAACTAAAATACAAGAAGTTATATAATGAAACTAAAATATTTGAAACTATATATATAAGAAAACTAAAATGCAAGAAACTAAAATAAATGATAAACTAAAATGTATACATTATATATACATATAATGATAAACTAAAATATAAGAAAACTAAAATACAGAAAACTAAAATATAATGATAAACTAATACATATATATATACATTATATTTATATATACACACACATTATATTTAAGACATAATAATTAACTAAGATATAATGGATAAACTAAAATATAATGATAACATATATATATATATATATACACACAAATACATACAGGCATAATAAACTAAAATATAAGATAATTGCATCATAATGTTTTATAGAACAATACATTAACAATATCCGTTTTATACCATAGGTTACCTGTCCAAAATTAATTTTAAAAAGTTTCCGGTTTGGGATTGTTTTTTGAATATTTTGTCTCATTTAGAATATTGATGCATATAACTTATATACTACTTAAGAAAAAATTGGTAAGCATTTCCCCTTTTTTCCTACGAATATGTGTTTTATACGCATATTTGAAGACTTAAGCGGAAATGTTGTCGAATTTTTCTTAAATAATAAATTAGTTAAACGCATTAATGTATGACATGAACATTCAAAAAGTTGGTTAAGATAGCCATCATACTACAGACTATACGTCATATCCTAAAGACATTTAATACAAACGTTTTTATCATTCAAACAATAAATTCCGCCTCCCGTAGCTTTGATAATTAATCCTCACAAATGAAGTTATGACGATTGATAAGAGTTGAACTAGGAGTAGAAATTGTTCATCATCCAAGTTTTTTAACATTCAAATCAGTGGCGAATCCAGAATTGAAACATAGAGGGGTCCAACATAGTTTATGTGACGGCATAAGTTAGTCAGGAGGATTAAATAACTGGTCTAATGGTTTTTAGTTAATATTCGGAGTATTGATAGTATGATATAAATCAAGAGAATTATAAATACCGACACAAAAAGTAAACATATATTTAAACAAATAGCATAAAACCGTTTGAACTAGATTGTAGATTCACCAATTCTTTCGATATATAATCTAATTTAACATAAACATTCAACATAGGTAATACAAAATTAACACAACATATATACCAACACATCGGTATGGATACAAATATAACAAAAATTACCATTCATCATAATCTAATAGAAAATTATAACTTTATAACCTAACCAAAACTCAAAATAAAAAAAGAATTAACTAATACACTTAACAATTTCTTTGTGCAAATTACTATACTTAAGTAGATCAAATAAATAAATAAAACTCAAACGAGAAAAACTAATAAGATAAAATTTTAAATACAAAGCATATAATAAAATATGATATTCACTTGACTAGTTGTCCTCTTTACTTGATGTATTGACATGACAATATAGGGTTTGACCATTAGCTTTTAGAATTGAAAACTTGAGACCATAAAGTTGTGTTTTTTTTCATTATTTTTTCATGTTTTTCCTTCTACCAATCTGGATCTGGAGTCCATTTTAAAATTTTAGGGTGGTCAAAAAGTTATTTATATATACATATATAATAAAAAAGTTCTTTTAAGTGGGATCCACACACCCCATTTGGTTGTACATGGAGTCGCCTCTGATTCAAATTGCCATTGTCGCCAATGGTTTGGCGAGGACTTGTTTCGTCGCAAAGAGAATATATTTTAAATTTGGTTTTTATTAAAAACACACTTTTGCAAGGACTTTGTCGTCGCTGAAAGGTGACGACGACTTTTCGTTGCCGAAAACTTTCACATACGGGGTTACGACAATGACTTTTTGGTGACGATATGCTGTTACACAAAACTTTTAGTTTTTTGGCGCTTTTTGAGACGACTTTTTTCGTCACCGAAAGGTGTTTTTATTTTATTGCTTCATTAGATATTGAAGATATATTTGGTGAAGAACAATTAAATTTTGATATGGTATCAAATGTAATTTCCTAATTTGGTCGATGTGGTGTTGTAATCCTACTTATTTCTTTTAAACTTTGTAGTTTTATTCTAGCACCTTACTAGAGCTATTATCAATATAATTTTAGGTTTTCTAGACAGGAATGATAGCCGAGCCGAAGCTCCTTATCTAGATTTCCCTATTCTTGCTGATAAAAAAAATTAAAGTTGATGATTGTAGTAGTCTATTAGACATTAACTTCAAGTCGGTACGTACGTGTGGGGATTTGTACGTTGGAGTTAATTAATGAGTTGGGACGTTGAGGCAGATATCTCGTAGAGTAGAGATACACAATAAAATATGGATAAAGTATAATTACAAGTAAGGAAACCAACGTACATACTTTTTTATGAATCAAGTCTCATTAATTTCATGGTAGAATTATTTATCTACAACACTAAGGGTATGTTTGGTAGAGAGAATTGAGAATAAGGAATTGAAAATAGGAATGAAATATCTTGTTTGGTTGTACATGAGAATTACAAAAGGAGAAATAAATCTTTTCCTATTCCCTATTTTCTTTTCTCTGCTACTAAAAGAGAAATAGAGAGAAAACCTATCAAATCTCTATAAAATAAAACATGGAGACTTGCCCGTCCTCTCCCAACTACCTCCCCATCGATCGCTCCTTCCCTATCGTCGCTCCTCGCCTCCTTCACCGGTGCCTTCTTCTACCAACTGACGTTCCTCGCCTCCTTCACTAGTGCCGCCGTCGACCTCCACCCGTCGACCTGCAACGAACACCCGACGACCTGCAGCGAACACCCGACGACTGGCAGCGAACACCCGACGACCTGCAGCGAACTCCCGTCGACCTGCAGCGAACACCCGACGACCTGCAGTGAACTCCCGTCGACCTGCAACGAACACTCGTCGACCTGCAGCTGCCGGCGTCGACCTCACTCACAACCGTTGACCTGCAGATTCAATCTCCAAAATTTAGGTTCGTATTTTACTTCTCTAAACTTAGGCTTTGTAATATTAACATCCCTTTGTACATTCTGTAACATTAGCCATCTTGGATTAGATTGTTTGTTTTTAAATTCTTGATTTTGGTGCTCCTTGGCTTGCTGTGTATAACTGATGTGTGGTCAGGTCAATAGCTTGAAATTTTAATAACAAACTAATAGATAGATGAATATTTGGAATAACCAACCAGGTAATCCTAAGGATGTTTGTATGTTGTTAGTATAAAGAATTCAAGTGACATAAATCAGATTTGTTTTAAAATATATAGTTAAATAAGCCTACATTTGTAAGTACTGTTATCATTCTTTTGTTTGAATTATAACCTCATATATATATATATATATATATATATTGTAGATAGACTCCTCTTGAAAAGGAGAATATTCAATTCCATCTCTAGAATGTTTTTTCCTTCAAAAATGTCATTTGGTGTTGGTCAAAGAAAGTCAAGCTTACATGTGTTGGACCTAATTGATCAAAAATCAACTTGTTGCTAACTTTAAACTTTTGACAAGGTTAGTGACGAGCTAAAAGTTTTACCAAGTATTACTATGATCAAGCATTTTAAAGCTGCTAAGTTGATTGGTAAGGATGTACTTCTCCGACGATTATTTCTTGGGTTGATACAAGAGGAGAAAATATGCATGGTGGAATCGTATACCGATGGTTCCGTTGGATAAATGTTTGTGATTATTGTTTTTTGTTAGACTTTGGTTGAAAATACTTTTTGTTACCATGGTTGAAAGGGTTTTTTTGGATCATCTACATTATACAAAATGCATTTCAATGATTAATAAATCTTATTTTTTATGTTTTATGAGGTTAAAATATATTATTTTATACACTGATTATGTGTTGGTTTGTTAAATTGACCATCAATAGAACTTGAAATAGATGAAATTGGATTGTTAATTGACACAAATTGATTGTTAGTTATTGAAATTAAAAAAATGCAATTGATAAATTTGGTATAATTCTCAATTAAAATCTCTGTGCTACCAAATAAGAGAAATGATTTTCTGTTACAAATCTCTGTTAGATTCTCTGTGCTACCAAACAGAAGATTCAATTCTCATTCTCCAGACTAATTCTCTTTCTCTGCAATTCCATTCTCTATACCAAACGCACCCTAACTACGTATTTTCTTGATTCCAAAGTTGTTCTTAATTTGTCTATAAATATAATAATTAGTGTATATAGGGGAGTGTTCATTTAATAATCATTTTTATAACGAGTATTGAAAAAACTAATTTTAACCCTTAATTAAAATAAATTAATAACTAATAATTTGGATGGTTCATTAATGACTAATAACGACGTTTCATTCACCCAGACATAATTTACGGTTGGTTCTGTTTTGATCCTTATTCTATATACATATAGAGAGAAGTTCATTTAAGAACCGTTCTTAATGTGAGAACCATTTATAACCACCATTAATGCTCATTAATGACTCGTTAATATCGGTATTTTGATCATTATATGTTTATCCGACCATGAATTGTGTCCGGTAGACGAGTCATTATTTAATAAAGCTTGATTTTCCCTAAATACTCCTATTAAGAATGAGCCATGAGGAATCATTAATGAGTCATTAGCATTGGCAGCCATTGATTTAATTTAATTAATAACTAAGATTGGTTCTCGCAATAAGAATGACCTCTAATAAACATTCTTATATATATATATATATATTGAGGATTCACATAGCCTCACCCTTAAACATAGAACTCAAAGACCAATTTTCAGTAACTCATTTAAAAGGGCAAAACAAGAATTACAAATACTAATCCAAACTCACGCACCTCCTATAAGACTTCCCCAAATGTTAATATTTTTTTATTTTTTATTTAACCCTTAAATCTTTAATGACTATAACCATTTCCATTTTGAGAATCTAAGCAAACACAATTATATCAATCTACTCATTTTTTACTCCTTTTTCAAACAAGACCACTATTTCCATATTTCTGAAAATTTTATTTCGAAAATGCAAAACATATGAAAGTGATACCAAAATGTTATCATTTTGAATCATGTGAATTTTATCATTTTCGGCTGTAACCATGTGTATATTTTCTATAAAAAACATGTGTATTTATATCTTTTTCGGCTAAAAACATGTATATTTATATCCTGTTGGGCTAAAACATGTATATTTATATCATTTCGGGCTAAAAACATGTGAATTTTTTATTATTTTCATTTAGAAACATGTATTTTTATATCATTTCCGGCTAAAACATGTATATTTATATCATTTTCGGCTGAAATGAGTGTATTTATATCATTTCCGGCTAAAACATGTGTATTTATATCATTTTCGGCTAAATTATGTGTATTAATATCATTTTCGGCCGAAAATGAGTCTATTTTTATCATTTTCATATTGATAATGTTATCATTTAAAATGTTATATATTATTATCATTTTCATATGGAAAATGATATCATTTTCATATGAAATTGTTACCATTTTTGGCTGGAAAGTTATCATTTTTGGTGCCTGGAAAATGTTATCATTTTCAACTGAAATTGTTATCATTTTCGGCAGGAAAGTTATCATTATCGGCTGGAAAGTTATCATTTTCGATGACTGGAAGATCATTTTCAGCTGAAAGTTATCATTTTCAGCGTTGGAAGTGGAAAAGAAAGGAATTGGCGAGATTTATGGGGTTGAGGATTCACATAATACTCTTCCTTCTATAATTAAATCTTATAATTGTTTACTTAATTACAATAATGTCATTATTAGATCTTGACCATTGATTTAAAAAATCTAATGGTCCAGATTTGACCTTTATGATCTATGTTTAAGCATAGTACCGATATTGATCATATATATATATATATATATGTGTGTGTGTGTGTGTGTTTATATATATACATATATATATATATATATGGGAAAGAGCCATGAAGAAAGGACTTAAATTTGGAAAACTAGGAAGCAATCCTAGCCTTTGATCTGATTAATTCTAAGGTTGATATGGTTGATAGCGTTTGTGTAACTAAAATACATTTTAAGCTAGAAATGTATGAAAAAAGTGGTTAGAGGGGTATTTTAGTAAAATTGGGTGGATAATGGTAAACACTCCATTTTACATTGCATAGTTTTTGCAACACAACATCGCAAAGTTTTTTGCATTGAGTTGCAAGTGACTCTAGTACGTAATATATACACTATTGGAGGTGTTTTTTTTACATGCAGATGCCAAAACAAGATGTAAGAAGACTAAGGTTTCACGTTAAGCTATTTTTTTAATATTCAGATGCAAAAGAAAATGATTCATGTAAATCTGCATTTTAAGTGCAAATGAAAAAAAAATAATAATAAAAAGCTTTATTTAGGGATCCACATAAGGTGTCATGAACAAATGGAGGGAAGAGTAAAGTTAAAGATGGTTGTTAATGGATGAAATTATAAATTATTACCATTATAACTCTAAAAAAATGGGAAACATGACACACTTTCCTTGCCTTCCTATTTAAAACTCTTTCTTCATTGATCTTGATCTTCTCTGTGTGTGTGAAGGTTAATTTGAAAACGTTTTTATTGTAAGAACCACTCTTAACTTTTGATTAAGTTTAATCAATGACTATTAATTATAATTGTTCATTAATGACTCGCTAATAAGCTCGTTCATGACTCAATAATACATACATTTTAGGAAAATTAAGACTCATTAAACAACGATCAACTTATCCACTTGGACACAATTCAAAATTGAATAAATATAGAAGAAAATACCCCTATAAATAAATCAACAATGACCATTAATGATGTTTATAAATAATTTTCATGATTCTCACATCAAAAACGGTTATCAAATAAACTTTCTCCGTTACCCTCGAAATCATTAGAAAGTTTATATATTTTGATATCACTATATTGCAATTTTTGGGATAGTGGTTTCTTAGAAATTCCAATATTTTGGATATATATATATATATATAGCGGTTTAAACAAGAATTATTTTTCGTATGAGAACGTTTTTGGCTAATCATTTAATATTCTGTCTTTTTTATTTATTTTAAATGGGAAATGGTAGTATGAACATTTTTACATTACCCCCCATTTTTTAAAACTAATATATCCATCAATGAAAAGATGTTAAATTACGAAAATTGTACCAAATTAACGAAAATTTTGTGCTCTTTAATTTGAGAATGATCTTGCTATATTTATTCAGAAAAAAATCGTGTTTGCTGGTTTTTTCTACACAACTCTCGACATATGCACATGTGCAAATCTACATCTGTGCTGAAAAACTAAGTGAATCTATGCATTTGCACAAGTGCATTTATTTGCAATGTGCAAATGTCGTCTGTACTAAAAAAACCCAGCAAATACAAAAAAAACAAAAAAATATAGCTAGATCGGTCTCATATTAAAGAGCATATTTTTCTCGTTAATTTGATATAATTTTCGTAATTTAATACCTTTTCATTTGATGGATATATTAGTTTAAAAAAAGTTGAGTAATGTGAAAATGTCTAAATTCCCCTTAATTAATTAAGGATATGTTTGATTAATTTAATGTTATACATTAACAACTCTTTAATATGAACCCTCCATCTTTTTGATCAACGATTATAATTCGTTCTCGCAGTTCTTGTACGAAAAACAGTTCTTGTTTGAATCATCCCCTATATATATATATATATATATATATTTATTTATTTATTTATTTATTTATTTATTGGTATTTAATGTTTAATCTCAAATGTTCACATGAGTTCTTTATCTTCTTTTTACTACAAAATTAGTTCTCTTTTGTTAATGTACTACACAATACACACAGAGTTATATATATATATATTCGTATTTAATGTTTAATCTGAAATGGTCACATGAGTTATATATCTTCTTTTTACTACAAAATTAGTTCTCTTTTGTTAATGTACTACACAATACACACAGAGTTATTTTCGAGACTATTCATATACATATTCAGGTTTATATATTCTTAGTTTTTTAAAAGATTTTGTATATATCTAAATATCATGTCTGAACAATAAGATATAGTTATAACGTGTAAATTTTATTCATATCTAGTTGTTTATTTTATAAAATGTCTAAATATTTATTAATATTTGTTTTTTTATATTTGATACTCATTAAAATTAGAAAACAATCAAGCAATTGAAATACTTATTGTGGAGTAGAGTAGAGGCGTAGGTGGCAACTATAAGTACGACAATGAAGGTTGGAGAATGTGAGTACGATCGATGGCGAACAATGAGGAATTTAAGTATGGCGGTGATAGTATTCGAGTGTGAAAACGGTGGAAACGATCAGAAAGGAGTGGAGCAATACGTTCTAAGAGTTTGAGTCGGCAAAGGGCAAGGAGTTTGAGGTTGCCAGTGTGTGTGATTTTAAGGATTTTAGAGGTTATCGTCTTATCGATAGTTCAAGGCGTGAAGATTGAGAAATTTATCACCGATAGTTCCATAAAGATTGGATATTATAATTCAATATTTACAATTTGGATATTTAAAAATTTTCAGATACCCATTTTTCAAAAGTCGTATATATTAAGCTCGTGGTCAAATGAGCCAACTTGATCACGACGTAGGTTTTTTTCCCCCATTTGCAGTTGTTATTTGCGTAAAATAAGTATAATCCATAGCCATTAATGCATTGCTGTTAAATAGATAGAGGCACCTTTCTCTATCAAAGGCTAAAATGACAATCATACTATTCGTGTTGAAATCATATTCTATGTGTTCACATATGATTGAATATAAAAACAGCTACGTGTAAAATCAAATTGTCTATATATAACTTACGTTAACCAGTTTCATAGTCAACATAAGACAGATAAATCGAGTAAACCATAGAAAGAATATCAAAACTTAAATCCTAAACTTCCTCTTTACGATAGATCTCGATTACGGGGTTTTGTACCATTAGTTAAAAAAATGCAAATTCAACAAACCTTCGATCTTACTATCTTAGGAGATTCATATTGGAATCTAAAAGAGAATTCCCTTATGAACGGCTAAAAGAAAAGTTTTTTTTCATTAAGGAAAGTAATATATATTAATTAATGTTTAATATAGAATCTATAGAATTAATCTCAATCTTTATGTTTGAATGATCAATGGCTGAAATTATAACAGAATATATATTTTACGTAAATTGAATATGCAGTTTCTTATTGGATACGCAGTTGATGTAAATCGAATATAAAGTCGTAAGCTCAAACACTGATCATTCAAATTTAAAGATTGAGATTAATTTTATAGATTCTATACGATCCATGTAACGAATGAAAAAATAAATCCCTATATGTACTCGCTTCTGGAATTGTGTATTATTATTATTTTTATGTTATAAATATAAAATCTAGAAGACACAAACTCCATTCGGGTATATTTGGAAAAAGGGAAAATAAACTTTAAATATTATCTTTGAGGATTTAGATAATTCAGTTCCCCAAACATAAAATTATAAACTTCACAGGTTCATGTTTTCTAAATCATTGTATCATGTGCAACAAATAATTCTTTAATAAAATAGTCTAATATTATAAAGGTTCATCGGAGGTATCAACTGCAATTATATTATTATAATAACAATAATAAATAATAATTTACGCTTTGTACATTGAAAGTCATATTCCTTCCTTCTCAAAATACGTGTCAAGTTGTTTTTAAATCGTCAACAAATCGATATTCTCGTTTTAAGTCAAATTTTTCATCTCACGAATCAACAATAACCTTGATTCTGGACCAATACGAAACCAAGATAAAACATTAGTTTAGCATCATATAAAATTTGTTGTACAGGTTAGAGTTCGGGGATGATATATATATATATAAACGGAGACGAGGAAAATCCGGTTATTTTTAATGGGGCCGGGGACAGATTTGTGATGGATTGTTTGATTTTGATATTTTGCATTTAGTATAATCATTGTCGTTTTATTTAGATAATTTGATAATTTTAAATAATTTAGTATAATCATTTTCAAAAGTTCGTGACAAAATCTTAACGGTGATAGACCACACGGTGAAAAATAACCCTGGCTGTGAATATTACTCATTTATTCACATGTTTAGATTAACAGTGATACTCGTTTCCCAGAGATTTTTCACGGTTACTCTATGAGGATCCCCGTTTATATCTTTGTGTTTTTTAAGTGGAGACGGTTTTCTTAAACGAGGACGGGGACAAATGAACCAGTCTCCGCCCAAACCCGCCGTGTTGCCATTGCTAACACAGTTTTAGTTGTATATCTTCAAACAAGATGAGTCTAAACCTGGTATATATCCATATGGGCTCGTTTAAAATTTATAAGCTTGAGCTCAACTATTATGTTGAACTCAAAGTTGATTTCTTTATGATACATAGCACTTAGTTCGATTTGTTTAAGCTTGGAAATTATTTTAAAATTTTCATTAAAAGGATTCATTGAATATAAAATTTAAGATTATATCATATGTAAATCTTGTTTAGTCTTTTGAACATAGACAAGTTCACTAACTGAGGCTGAAACTTGGACTAGATTACTAAATAGTTTTATTCTAGATCGAACTTGTTAAGACTCGTCTTCCTTCGAGCTTTTGACATGAGTAGTTGAACTTATTTACATCTTTATACTATAGAAAATATAGAGACATACTTAATTATTACTACTGTTGGTTGTTTACAAGATGATTATAAGTCTTAACTCTTATTATAAAGCTAGGTACCAGGTAGCTTTGCTTAATTTATCAGCTTAGCCATTTGGAAAACTAAATAAACCATTAATTAATTATAATTATGAGCTTATTATAAAGGTAGCTTTCTTCTTTACAAGATTGTTGCATACATATCAATTTTCATTTTATAAATACAATTTCATGATATTTAATTAATTAATTATTCTCTTACTTAAATCCCACAAATTCCAAAGTTGGATCCTTTCTACATCACATGCACAACCCCACAAGAAAAAGATAAAACTTTTTTTCATTATTATTATGGAGGAGATTGAATGAAAGCCATCTTTTTTAAATTTCATTTTCACCCCCATCTCATTCAACCCCTCAAGAAAGTACAACATTCCAATCCAACCCCTCCAAATAAAACTAATTACCAATTAACCCCCTCGATTTTCAAAACGTGAAAAAAAGAACGGATTAAAGCTTAAAAAAATAAAAAAGTAATAGCCAGTTGATGAAAAACTTAAGAAGAAAAATCATAATTTCAAACTTCCTTATTTGTCTAAAGTTTTTTTTCGGCGCTGAGTCCACTCGGCGGCGACCGAGTTCACCGGATTCTCCAAGCGGAGGTGGTGATTAGCGGCCGAGTGTGCCACCCCAGCATCAAACAACCGTTGTTTTCTTCAACCCGGTAACCGTCACCGCCGGCAAACAACGCCAGTAACATACTAGCTTGTTTGAACGCGTTGGACCCGAGATGAACCGGCTCAAACCCGGCCGAGTTAAGCCGGGTCTTCCACTGAGTCAACGTCTCGTGTCGCTCTACTCGGTCCGGTCCTTCGCACGCCACCACATTACAGATCTGTTTCCCCAGATAAACCTCCGACATAATTTTATCTTGGCAACTCGCCGGCGAAATCCCACCGCCGTCAACTCCACCGCCGCCGCTGCTTTCCAACGAGTCAAACAGTGTCGAGTAGTAATGTAATGACTCAGTAAATCGCTCCAAGAAAACCAACCCGTTATGATTAGCTTCCTGTTCAACCATCGTGAAAATCTCCGGCTTCATTTCCGTCACCGCCGATAAAACCTTCTCCAAAGCTCCAGGTCTCGCCAACAACCGGTGGAGCTCAAAAACAGAGTTCACGGCGACAACCTCATCGTCTCGTAAATTAAGCATCGCCGGTTCAAGATCGGCCAAACTCCGGGCGACAAAACCCCTGAATTCAAACTCAACATCAATCGTTTCAGCTAACTGAGCCAATTTCCAACCCACTTCCTGCAAATGATCGGTATTATCCCCTGAAGGCGGTCCAATTCCGGTTAACCGAAACGTAGGTGGACCACCGGGTCTTAGAGCCAAAGCCTGAATCAACGCCGGCCACTGCATACCCTGTTTCATACCGAAATCAATTACATGAACCTTCTTCTTTCCTGCAAAAGCTTCTAAAATCGCTTGATTTGCAGTAAAATGGGCGAACTTTAGGTACGGACAGGTTTCGTAAAAATGCATCTGTAAAAGATCTTGAAACGCCGGTGAGTCTTGGGATTGTGGAGATAACCCGTAAATCCTCCGCGCAAGAGCTTCGGCGAAATAAGTAGCTACTTTTCTCATCGCGCCCGCTTGAGAGACTGCCAACATCCCGGCGTGTTTCACCAAGCTCAGAGCGAGCTGAACGTTATCTTGTTGAATGGCTTCGGCGCACGCCATTAAAGTATGCACTAACCGGATCCCGTTTTCTTGAGAATCCACGATCAATACCTGGCTCGGATTAGGGTTCGGATTCGGGTTGTACGACGATGATGAGGCGGAGACGGTAGCCGGTGATGAAGAGGAGGAAGAATAATTGGGTTTTACCTTCTTCGCCGGCGGGTAAATCGCGTTCCCGGGGATAGCTTGTAAATCGTCGACAAAAACAGATGATGAAGCCGGTAGGGTTCCGACGACAGGGTTACCGTTCATAAACGAATCGTCGATCATGGGTGGTTCAACGGCTGGATTAAGCTCACAGATCATGGATTCAAGCCAAGAATTAAGGTCAGAAGGATTATAATGAACAGAATCTGAAGCAATTTGAGATAAGCCATCATCGTTCCCCAAAACACCTTCGAGATGCTCAATCTTCTGAGCAACATCAACCATATCAGACGATTTAACTTTGTATCCCAGCGCTGCAAACAGCTCATCATGTTCTTCGCCCCACATGTTCTTACCTTTTCCGATCACATCAGCGTCGGCGGCTGCGGAAGAAGTGACGGCGCCGGAGGTAGTAGAGTAGGTTATGATATCTTTTTGTGGGTGATTTCGTTTCATTTTTTGAATTGGGAATTGGGAATTGGGGATGATTATGGGTGTGAATTGGTGAAGAATTTGAGCGTTGGAGGGATTGGGTGAGGTTTTTTACACACAGAGAGTTGCAGAGAAAAAGGTGAAGATGATAGGTGGGAAGTATAAAAATAGTACACAATGCAACTGCTGCGTGTGTGTGAGAGAGAAACAGTGAGAGAGAAAGAGAAGGAGAGAGAGAGAGGGGGGCTCTTGCTCCGATGAAGAAACAGGCGGACAACACAACACATCCTCCTCTATTTTTATTACATTCGATAGAGATAATAATCTTGTGATTTTAACATATTTTATGTTCTTCGATTTTAATGGTACACATTTCTCATGACTTTTCTTATAAAGAGATCCTGTAGTGATTATTGTTTTCATCGGGTTTTCATTTTAGCATAACTAACTTATTA